>HG995155.1:0-2400000 GCA_905333025.2 Pyrochroa serraticornis | reverse complement strand
GTTAATTCAAAAATGTATAGCCGAAGCAGACAAGCATCGACAACTGGAGCCAGATGCACTTACATAATCGTTTTCCACAAAATGTTTCTTGCATATGAATCCAAGTTCCGATCAGGGTTCGAGAAATGAATTACCGGGGCCTGCGGTTCACAACCCAAAGCGGCACAAGAATGAGTTTTCTTCAATGTCGCCATATAGAACTGTGAGAAAAAAATTAACAATTAACTTCGACAACTTTAGTTGTATCTACTTGTTAGTAGAACTTAATGCTTCCTAATTCTTATTCACATGCAAATGTACACTATTAACTACGATATTGCCAACTTGTTGTTTAAAAGTTTCAACAAATGAGATATTTATTATTGCTTACCTTTACCTACGAATTAATGCGATTCTAAAAGTTCCAACACTTAATAGTCAATAGTTTTTCACTGTTACCCACTTTAATATATTAAAATATGCCGCAACGGCCAAAGAAGCTAAATGGTTGTAAAATAATTACCACGTAAACGAATTTCTGGGAACTTTCCATACACGAATTAAAATCACACTAGGACACGCCCAACAGTGGCGTGTAGAGAAATTATGCTGATTATAATTAAACTAACATATAAATAGAGCTTAAAACTATGGCAAAATATTGATGCTCATAATATTATAATATTTGGTGGTTGTAATACATTATAGAACAAAATGTGAAATTGATTTAAAACTCGTAATTTATAATTTTGTTACCGTTCCTATGTTATCATTTCCCCGCTACTGACTTATTCGGTTGACTGTCAGCATTAAAGCGATCTGCAATACCAGCCTCGAACGTGGCTCTTCCATTGTGGGTGATATTTGAAGCTCTCAACAGAATCGACGACCTTGACAATAAGAGTTACCGGGCCCTGGAGTTGGCACTCTCACGGACCCACCACTACTCTAACGTTCTCTCTGCTTCTAGTGAGTTCTTCTGGCTTCAGGCTAGTGATGGGCATAATCGAGTGATTGTCAGAATCGATTATAAGTACTCGAATGGTTCAAATAATCGAGTAATCACTCGAATACTCGAGTGATCCGATTAGGACATGAGTAAGCGCATGCGCGTTCTGTATTTACTCGAATTGTCCATTCAAGACATGAGGTACTGCTCGCAGCGCATGCGCAGTTTATGTTCTCTAAAATTCAATTTTTTTTGTATACATTTGTATATATTCTGTATATATTTTTTGTATATTTTTTACTTTATTAAGTTGTTCTTGTTTATTATTATTATTTTTATTTTGTTTTTTTTTCTTAAGTTTTTCTTATTTATTGTTATATTTGATTTTCATTATTAAATTTTTTTACTTTTATTTTTGATTTTACTTATTCTATTAAATTTGTTATTATTATTAAATAATTTTATTTAATTAAATTTAACTTTGCTTGTGTATTTTTATTATTACACTAAGCACTAAGTCAATCAACTTAATATTTTTTCAAGATGATCATAACAAAAATAATAATTATTTTCAAAAAATGAAATTTGTTTTCTATTACTATACACTAGGTTCCGAGTAAGCGCTTCAATTAAACAAATTTTCCTTTTTCCTTCTCTTAAAATATATTTGCGACGCGACATTGACTTTATCTCGGGATCCAAACGTTATTTGTAACTCGTAAAATATACAAATTGTTAAACTTAAACTTAAATAGCTATTAAATACATCATGACTTTCATTGTGACTTTATTATAAAAACAAAAAAACTACCTGTCGTTTCTAATAATAATTGTCCCGCTCCTCTGCCAGATATTGAAAACTCGTTAAGTTTCCTTACGAAGTTCGAGTGATGAAAGCGAGTTATGAGTAGACGAGACGAGTGATGATTAGACAAGTACCGAGATACGAGATTGGAACTGGAAACGAGATCTGAGTGACGAGAACGAGTATTCGAATTCTCCAGATTCGAGTTATTAATTCATTCGAGTAACGAGATACGAGTAACGAGATACGAGTAACGAGTTACGAGATCGAGTTACGAGATACGAGCATCCGAGATACGAGATACTAGATACGAGCATCCGAGATATGAGATACGGGCATCCGAGATATGAGATCTCGAGATCTCGAGATCTCGGATACTCGAGCTGAAAGGTATGCGTATAATATTTCAGGTGCGCAGTGTACGTGCGCAAAACTCGAAATGTCTCGAGTTATTTGACATGATCACTCGAGACATCTCGAGACATTTCAATAATCGAGTACTTTCGATTATTTCACTCGAGTGCGCCCATCACTAGTAGATTCGTTATGGTTTGAACTGAGATATAGACTTATAACTGCTTCAAAGTTATACAAAATGTCTGTGTGCAAAACAATTTTATACCGCTCCAATCGAAAAAGGTAAAAAGTTAGAAAAGTTAGTGTAGCGCCAAATAGAAATGAAACTGAGGATCAGAATTAAAAGTTGCGGCTTTATTATATTAAAAGACTACGAATTTATTGGAGCTTCGCCTGATGGTGTGACACAAGATCTAGAATGTATGTAAACATGTACATCTCTTAGTCCGGTTTTTTAAATTTCAAGAAATGACAACGTCTGCGATACCCAGCCTGCAAGATAAGAAATACACAATTTATCTAATAACAGAAACTAACCTCAAAGAAATCCTCGTTGAAAAAAAATATTTTGTATTATTTTGACAATTACCAATATTTGTGCTAATATTACGGCAGCAATAATAAAAAATGTCAAGTCTACAAGAAACTTATAGATATAGGTTTTTCAATTCCTGTCACTACTGCGAGCAATGAGAGATTCCTTTCTTCTATGAAAAAAGTAGAAAACTACATCCGCCAAAGTACAAGCGATGAACGACTACGTGACTACTTGTGATGGCTGTAGAAAGTAAAGAAGTAAAAAAAATTGATTTGGAAATGGCAATATCATATTTTGCTAATTTAAAAAGTAGGCAATATCCACTACTTCCATAAATTTTGCTGATTTGTCTTTGTATTTTCTTTGTTAGGTAATAATAATATTATTAATAATGTGCTGTTGATTTTAATTAAATTATCATATTATATTATATTATTTATAACAGTATTTTGCTACCGTCCCCCGTGCCCCCCACATTACAATTCACCGTATACACAAAAAAAGTTATCTTTGCCCCCCTTAACTATTTCTGAAATGCCGCCCCTGTGCCTCCTAATCAAACTAAACAGGATCGACCACCATCCTCTCAAAGAGGAACCCTTAGACGATTGCTACAACCGAGGTCTGGTCATGAGAGATCATTCGACTTACGTATAGTGGGCTCGAACAACATCGACGCATACGAGGACTCCGCCACTTCAACCCGTATCACCTGAATGGTTTGTTTCGTGTTTGTGCTCGTCCACTCCAATCGAGGAAAATCATAGCGGGAAAGAGTTAATATACCTTCGACTAGGTTAGGTACGCTATCACTGTTAATCGCTTTTGCTGCCGCTTCCCCGTAACTGTTTTTTGGGTGCTGGTGTAGAACGGGACAATCACGTCACGGGATTTGAGAGCGGAAGAATCACTGTCTAGATTGGGGTACTCTACCATCACGCCATTACATCTCCAGCAAATAGCGCTCGGCTGGCCTACGGGTAGAACTTTAAAAATTTGTTATACCAGCTTTGCACTTAATAAACATTACCTGTAGAGACCCCACTAGAAGTTTTAACTGACAAACCCGTTGAATGTGATGTAATTGTTTTTGTTTTTGATACCAGCATGCGGCCGGCCGGCCGGCAACACACATCTGCGTAGGTCCACTGTCGCGACATACGAGTTGCGCGCTTGGAGCTACGAGGACTACGAGCTACAGGAGTCTACCGGGGCCATCGCAAATATCCGGAAGTTTTTATAGTAATTAATAAACAGCCGCAAATTTTTGTTTCAATTTTCTAACTTCTGGAGTCCGGCTTTTGATAGTTTCACAATTATAAATACTATTTAGTCCCTTACATACTTTGCATGACCTAGTATTTTCCGTTACAGCATTTATTATAATTTTGTTAATATATTTTGTGTTGAATTGTTACGTCTGTTTAATTGAACGTGGCATTGTCTCTAAAACATTGCATCGGACTGCTAAAAACTTGGGTAATTTATCAAACTTAGTTAATTTATTGCTTGTATTATGACTTTGCTATTCAATCGAGAAATATTCTCAAATTTGTCTGATTAAACAAATGAACAGAGTGCTCAACTCATCAGTGAGTTGCATTAAAGCCTAAACGCTTGCACATGTTGAGTATTATCTGCCTAATGACAAAGGGACGAAATTCACGTTGTACTGTAATCACTTCGAATAAGGCATTTACATGTTTAAATACAATTAGTTTTTCGTTCTGATATCCCTCGATTAGTTTGTTCCAAGCTATCATGTAATTATTATCAGTTACCTCTAGTAATGCTCAAGGCATCTTCGGTTAATGACATTTTTAGATACTAAAACTTTTGATTGTTGCCTAAATTATTGTTATTATAAACAAATTGGTTATCAAAATTGTAACTTTAGTGACGACTTCATAACATAAAGTGCATAACTTGTATACATGCAAATACTTTTTAACCAAGAAGAGGAAAATTGACCATGAGGCAACAGACAGAAACAGCTGTGACACATACAAAGCCAAGTGGTCTACGATAATAAGCACAACGAATTACCCAATAAAACCAGTATTTAAAGTTGTTGATAAATCGGTTTTCTTTAATGGATAATTGGCTCATACAAGAAAATCAATACAAAAAATCATATACTACTTGGTGATTTCAGTAAAGATACGTTGGAATTTGACAATTTGAGTAATGAGCTTTTAAATATTTTTTTTTAAAAAGTCTACTCTCCATGTTCTCAAAGGATTACAAGACCATCAAATATTAACCCAAACGAAGGATCATGTATTGACAACATTTAAAAAAAACTGAATCGTTTCAAACTAAATCGATTAAACTAAATAGTCTTTTTAATGATCACCATCCTCTTTTTTAGAAATCAAAAGAATTAATAAAACTACAATTAAGAAAGATTTTTCCCCTCCTATTAACTACATAAATTTGATCAAAGAAGCCAAGAAAACAAACTGGAATGCAATTCCTAGTAAAGCTATAAAAGAACTTTTAAAACTAGTAGAAAAATGTATTCTTAAATCAAAGCAGTCAAGAAATAAACAAAGTAAAAATACTCCTAGAAGTTCCTGGATTTCCAAGGAACTACTCCAACTAGGTAAAAAGAAAGAAATGCTTTATAAAAAATGGCAGAGAGATGCTTCAAACGTAACTCTTAAAAATAAATGTAAGGTATTTGAAAAAGAATTGTAAAAAGTTAAAAAATAAGCTAAATATGATTTTAAACATAAGGAAATTGAGAAGAATTCTGGGGACTCAGGCGACTGTGGGAGATCATTAACGATAAACTGGGTAAACACAAAACCAAGAGAGATGGAATTAAATATATTATTGAAGAAAAAACTAATTTAAAAATAACAGACCCTCAACAAATACCTAACGTTATGAACCATTATTTATGCAACGTTGGGAGAGATTTAGCTAGCACAATACAAGAACCTGTGCACAAAAAACTTGCTTACTACCTATGAATCAAAAAACTATTTTCTACATTTCACCAATAATATGGAAGTACTAAAAATAATTAAAAAAATTATAAATAAAAGAGGTGGAGTTGATGGGATAAATAGAAAAGTTGTCAAAACATTGGCTGACTTTCTTTCTGGGTCTCTCTCTCATATAGTAAGCCTCTGTTTTATTAAAGGTGAATGGCCTAAGGAACTTAAATATGCTAAAATAGTCCCAATTCACAAATCAAAAAAAATATATAAATCTTCTAATTATAGACGTATTTTTTTAATATCAAACTTTGCCAAAATATTAGAAAACATTTTCTATAACAGATTATTAAACTTTATCAATAAATCAAACATAATCTCTAACAAACAATATGGATTTAAAAAATAAAAGTACCAAAGACGCATTGAACTTTATTGTTGATGAAATACTCCTTAAACTTGACAAAAGTAAACCAATTGCCATCACTTTCCTGGACCTTGCAAAAGCCTTTGATACTGTCGATCATGGAACTTTGTTACAGAAACTTTATAGTTACGGAGTCAGAGAAAATGCATTTAATTTGATCTCCAGCTACGTGATGGGGAGGCTACAGAGGGTCAGAGTAAATAGAGTTTATAGTGATTTTGATGAGGTGAGTATAGGTGTTCCACAAGGAACAGTCCTGGGACTACTTTTATTCATTCTATACATTAATGATCTGCTCATAAATACGCCTGAGGGCCAGGTTGTCTTTTTTGCTGATGATACAGCAGTGATATCTGCAGAATCAAATTGGATGAAAGTGGAGGAGAAAATTAGCTTACAACTAAATGAAATATCTGAGTACTCAGCTATGAAATCATAGCTTGGGGTGGTGCTTACTCTATACAAATTTCTCTACTGCAAAGGAGACAAAACCGAATACTAAAAATAATTAACAAAAATAACTTCATATATGAAAATCAACCTTGCACAATTGAACAACAATTTGCCCTTGAATCTGTGCTATATAATTATAAAACTCTTCTTGAATTATATACAAAATCAACAAGTATAACTAGAAATAAATCAATACAATTACCAAAAAGATCGTTAGCAATAAGTAAAAAAAAAATGTTACATCAAAGCGATCCTAGTTTTAACAGCGTGCCTAAAGAATTGAAAGTAATTGAAAATAAAATTTAAAAAAAAAGCAATTGAAAGAATATATAAAAAGCAATTACTAAAGAGCAAGACATGAGACGACTGTGAAAATAAATCTATAATGGTCTAATTACTAATTTTTATAGAAATTAATTCAATTTAAATTATTTTAGTTTTAGTTTATATTAGATTTAGTTACCGGCCTCACACACAGGAAACGGTGATTGCCTCGGTGAGGATATACAATATTTGTATATTGGTTGGTTTTTATTCGTCGGTCGATGAGAGCGGACGGCACCAATACAAATAAAAGACCTGAAGATGGCAAATGTGATTTTGCCGAAACGTCGTCAAAAAACCGGTCCTTTCCAGGACCAACCAGTGACAACGCGGATGAACACCCGGAATGGAACAATTTCAATATTTGTATACTGTATACTATGTGTATTGTTGTATATTTTTAAACTGGTAAAATATAAAGGAAGAATTAAAAATGGAAGAAAAAACTATTAATAAAGAAAATCAAATAAGTAAACTAGTGACTCTTTTGAATGAGTGTCGGTTAGCTTTAGCTTTTTAGTAATTTTAAGTAAAACTTTTAGTTTATTAAGCCAAACTGCAAACAGACATTTACGTCTCTGGAGCGGTATGCAGATAAAATATGTAAATCTGCATACTTGTATTACACTTCTGGAATAAATTTATTTATTATTAAAAAAAAAAAATTGAAATAAATGAACCTCACAAATCTAACCAATTTTCATAATCTCGATCAAAGTTTGGCAAGTTAATGTTTGGTAATCTGATATTGGTTAATAAATTTGATTTCTTACACTGATCTTGATTTACTGGTATAAGAGAATAATCATATTTCCTTAACTGTAAGGGTGAGCGCCACCCTTACATGATACCATTGCTTATAGATATTAATATCTATAAACAATGATGATACTTATACTGGGGTGTTACTTAAATGCACCCATAGGTGGCGCTGCACTAATACGAACTTAAATACAAAACTAGTACCATTGACTTTTTACTTATATGCTGCCATCTTTTAACATTTGGAGGAAATGGAGGTTGACCATCTAGTAGAGATAAATAATCAATGCTAGTACCAACTTAAACAACTCCCAAGCAATGAAAAATATCAATCCTCCATTTCTTTGCTATGAGAATACTCATTTTGGTCCATTTCCTCTATTTGGTTTTGATTTGACCCCAACTTCTTTGAAGTCACTGGACAGTTTAGCAAATCGTGCCCGAAATTCATCAACATTGGACGCATGGATGGTATCTTTATTATCGAGCAATTTTTTAAATCTCGTTAATGCCGATTTAATAATTATTCGGGCTCGCTTCAATAAGCTTAAATCTAAATTTATTTTATGTATGCGAAAATAAAAAATACACAACTCAACCAATAATGTAGGTCACGTGGTGTAATTTTAAATGGATGTTTGAAATAGTATACTGGTGAAATTTAAAAACAATAGTAACGAATGGAATACGCTCACCCTGTATTTGGAATTTCAGCGATGTTGGTGGTGATGTTGAGTTGGCAGCAAGTGGCGTGGTCCATGTGGCTTCGAATGATCAAATGATGAATTGAACTGGTGTCTTTGTTCTAAAATAAAATGTCAAAATATGTAACAACACTTTGTTATAAACAAGAAAATATTGTTTGGTTTTACGGTGGAGACACGATACTAGTCATTCTGTTCTGAATTCTTAACTCAGGAGACGACCACAGGAATCATCGTCAGTGTCTGACTGACCGGAAGTTTCTTGATTGCCCGATAAATGCGCAGATAGCCATCCCAAATCCAACAATCAAAGAACAAAGATATGGGTGGTTAAATAGAACTAGCACTCAGATAAATAATGTCGAAGTAGTTTCATTGACTTTCTACTTAGAGATAATTACTAATTAATCAATGGTAGTTCATAATTTTTAACCTACTCCACCCCCACTTATTTAATTGGTATTTAGCTCCTACCACCAGCGGCGCTGCAGTCGCCGGTATTTATACGGACCAGCGTAGCGGGATATTCAAACTATTTGTTTTCTGAAGTATCGGTTTTTTAGTGTTAAAAGATAATTTTAAAATGCGCAGTTTTTTGATTCGTTAAAAATGTTTGTTATGATTGATAAGACTACATACATTTTTTAAACTGAAAAAACACAATGTATTTTATAAATTGACCTTCCGAGACTGAACCAGATAATTATTAAATAAAACATTTAAATTCAATAACAATGAAGTGTAATAATTTCTAAGACAAGTTTAGGAAGTAAAATAAAGCATTTTATAGATATTTTTGCATAATACTGATACATAAGTAAACATATAATTACTTTTTTGTTTAATATTTGAAAACTGGAAAACATTTAACATGTAACGGTCAAAATTATTCAAAAACTAAATGGAAAAATCGTAAAACTAGCCAATAAACAAACCATAGAGATTTCAAATATAAATAAAACTTTTAATAAGAAGTGTTTCTATATCTGGCAGATATACAGGACCATGTTCAAAGCAGCATGCATTAAATGGCCTTTCATTTTTCTTAGAGTGATGAGGTTCTTTTGAGATATGGTGTTTTATTGCAATGTTTCTGGTGCTACTGGTCTTGCCGGTAGTCGATTCTCAAGCATCTCGTTTTTATGCAGCTGTTTTTGAATAAATGCTTATAAGAGTTTCAACCCTAGACCACGTTAAAAATTAACTTTAATCATGCTTTACTTCAAATTTCAGATTATTCTAATTTTTTCAGCGCATAAATTTGGCATTAATACCTAATTACTAAGTGATTTGCAACCAGAATCGCTGCAGTGAATAATATAGTATAATTCTATGTTTTTTTTAATTCTAAATTAATTTTACTTACTTCAGATTTCTTCGGAAGAACGCGCAAATCTCTTTCATTGCAGAAGCTAAATGCGACATAGCATTTGAAGGACATTTTTACCCTCCAACCCAAAAAGTATTCAGCAACACGGATTTTCACTACCAATAAACAACAATAACCGCACGATATATTAAAATTTAACTTGACTAGTAAAAGCAGGCTCGTTTAACTCGAAGTTTCCAATCAAAATGGCGAATTGATTTGATAGCTTGGCTGGTGTTGGCTGGCGAAGATATCAGAAAAAACAGTGGCCATAGAAATAATACACTAGCGCCACTTGTAGCAGAAAGTAAACTCTTTCAAGGTTAAAGTCACGACTGACAGATGTTGAGAGTGCGTATGCCTAAACCCTACCAGGCATTGACTCGCATGGCTCTGTACTGTCTTGGCCAATAATAAAAAGTAAAAGTTAAAGTTCAGTCACTTGACAGTGCATCTGCATTGCACTTCATTTCTGATATACGGTAAAAGCTAACTATTTTAAATAATAAAACCATGGATAGGGGAGAAAGCCCAACAATGAGACAGGTCTTACAGTGGGATATTGAGCATTGAGAATAACATGAATATCCCTGCCAAATGGCATGACAAAATTACAAGTGAATAAAGTAGCAAGTAGAGAGAAGGCACTTGTGCTACAACGTGTTGCATCATAAATGCTGTAACCCAATACTTATCTGCAGGAATGTTGTTCCCTAGAACTCACTTCAAGAACATATGTTGTGAGGGGCCCCAACTGTTACATTAGAACTCCTCCAGTATTAGTGGCTGGATAAAAGCATTTTTTTATAAGTGCTGAACCATTCTGTAAAAGACTCCAATAGCTCAAAAAATTAATCACTTTTGATTTATGACAACCACAAAAATCATCTTAACATTGCTGTTCTCAACTTGGCCAAATTCCATGACGTGACTACTTTGACAAATCCACTTCACACGACAAATAAGATACAGCCAAGTTTGTAAATCATTTTGAACAGCATATAGAGTACCTATGGTCAGCTAGATGAAGCTACATCCACGCAAACCATTACATTGATTCAACAAAATATAAAAATAAATAAATAAATAAATAAATAAATAAAAATATCAAAAAAATATATAAATAAAATAAACATTAACTTTGCATTAAGTTAACTATTAATATTAGTCAAATACTATTCATTGATTTGATATTTATTTTTTGTTGAAACCAAAGGTAAGAGATGAAGACGTTTGATACATTATATTGTGTTTAAAATAAGTTCATTATTGTTAATTGTTTGAAAAAAAAATCAAATACTAGTTTCAACACTTTAGATCTTATGTTTGGACTGAAATGATAGTTGAAGCAGTCATTTCTTTCTGTAGCGGCAAAAAATCGCCACATTTTAATTCAACAATCTTAAATTTTGGGAGCGTGTGTAACATTTCTTCGTTCAAACGTTATCCGGTTTATTTAATATTTCCTAGATATTGAATTAAAGACTGTCAATTTTCCGGTATCCGGGAATGATTGATCGGCAACAATGGTGTGTTTAATTTTTGGATTTGTGCTATTTTTAACTCCTCGATCAGGAGAAATAGTTTTCAGTTCTGCCTGCTCTCCTGTTGCAACGGGAGTAATCCGAATGTTTTGTGCTTTAGTGAGACTTTGCTACAGGTAAGTGATAATATTTGATACGTACCTCTTAGGTACTACTTTATTATAACGTAATTATGAAGTATGAGTTGTAACTATTGTATATCGCATGTAATTCAGGACTCAGGAATTCTATGCCGTACAGTTGTGCAGATCAAAAAGAATCATGGATGTTTTGGGGGCTAAAATCTGATACTTAAGTAGTCTAACTGTTCCCCACTTGCTACTTGTTATTCAGTAGGTACTATCAGGGAATTACTCGCATAAGTACGACTTAATTAACTTCTGTTTTCGTCGTCACCATCACCAACAACATCATCAATCGCATCCGCATCAGACGTAAGCGAGATTGCAAGTGAACTAGGAGCAGCTTTCCAGGATGCTACCAATTGCTACCAAAAGGAAAATAACTTTTTGTGGCGAATCCATGATGAAAAAGGCTGGCCGAAATGTTTATCATTTGGATTTACATCAATTTTTGGACCAGACTGTCACTGGAAAATCTATTTTGAGTACATATAATAGTGAAAATCGCTTTTCTAGGAAGATGCAGAGCCAACCAGCATATATTCTCGTTAGCGAACTTACCACACCAAATAGGCAATAAATATATAAATTATAGGAGAATCATCTGATATATTAAAATTTTCAGAATTTCATGTTTTGTAGTAAAGCCTTAATTTCACTGAATTTTGAAATTTTAAGCGAAGAGATTACTGAACTCTTTGCTGCCGAAATAAAATCCACATATTATATACCTTGTATACCCGGCACTCAAAGAACCAAACTAGTTAATGCCAAAGAAAAGCTTATCGACAAATACAGAAACTTACGAAGGTTATATAACTTCCCAAAGAAAGAGAATGACGAAGTATTATCAACACAAAGCAATTATTTTTCAAATAACGTTATTTCTGAGAATATTGGTTACAAAACTGCATGGAAAAGGAGCATCTGTAAGGTAAAAACTCTCCAAACTCATACTATTTAAAAATTGCTAAAAAAATCCACTTCAGCATTTTAATGATTTTATACAAACTAGTACAGACCACAATTTTTTTAAATTAATGTAGTTCTAATTTTTTGTATTACATATAAAGTCTCTCTAATTGAATTTCAGTAGCAAAATATGAATTAAAATAAATTTTTATTAAAATTTTGTGCTTTTTCTTCTTCGAATAAAAAATTGACTATTGGTTTCGTAGTATTATTTTTTAGATAAATAATAGATTTCTTCTAGTTACAAAAAATACGTTTAATTAATTGATGAATTTCATTTCGTTTTCGTAATACACTTATCTATAACGTATAAGGTAAAGAGAGATGAGAAGACCACAATCCGGCGGGTTGCATAAAAATGCGATTGCCTCAGTGGCTTGCAAAGTCCCTTCCAGTTACGATAGTCTACAGTTCAATGCATCAATGAGAAGATATGGTAATTTTTCGATTTTAGCTTGGTACCAACTGAACCATAAAAGAAGACAAAAATATCAATCGTAGACGAAGAGCGAGAACTAAGAGATTATGCGCATATCTCTATCTTTTCACTCGATATCTGATTATCGCTTGTTAGAACACCGTGTGATGCAGAAGGCAGAAGTTAAAAAGCTTGTAGCTTCTGCAGTACCCCTACCGCATAAATTTTACCGCTTCAATTAATCTGAGAATTGCCACATAGAACCGTGGTCTAACCTTTCTTACAATACCACCACAACTGTGCTTAGTCTATGTGAATGATATTTTAGCTGTGATAATTTGAGTAGTTAGCTGTCGCGATTCCAAACGGATTTTTAAACTGGTAGGTTTAGAATCTCTGTCGCCGAACCAATTGCCTTGTTTGACCGTCGCAACTTTCGTCTCTTTATAGGCTTTGCTCTTTAATTTTACTGTGCTTATCATGCAGCATAATTTTGCAACGTGTTTGCAAAAGAAGAAAATAGCAGTGACGGCTGGTCCAGGAGGGACAAAGGAGCAGTGCCCTTCCAAAACTTTCCAGAAAATTGAAGAACGTATTAAACACAAGCGAGAAATTCATAAAGGCCATCAGATATATTACCTGCTTCTATTTTCTTTCGCTTCCAAACTGAACGCTCTGCGTTGTGAGCCATCTTGGCGTTGCCCTCCGTGCTTTGCCAGATTGCGTAAAATTTTGCATATGCTATCCTTACTTTCCAATGCAATTTTACATCGGAAGTGCTTTAAAAAATGCTGACAACAGCGTTGAGAAGGGGCCAGATTCATTTTGCCTAAGCCAATGGAGTAACTTGTTAAACCCGAACCCCGAACGTTCTCGAACTTCGCCGTTGTTTCAAAGAGTTCGGCAACGGCAATCTGCTTATAAACTAAATACAATACATGCAAGTGTGGTGTGGTGTAGGGTATTAGCGATTTATCCAGCTGTGAAATAATTTCGTTGCTCTACCGTTCTTGTTTTTTGGTTTTACCTACTGAGATTAAGCAGTTGTTGGGTGATTTTGTGTTCTAATTGAAACAATGAATACCGTCCAAGCAATTAACACCAACGAACACAAATTAATAACCATATATAGAAGGGAAGAATTTTATCAAGCCAATCGAGCTCTTCACATTCAATTTCTTTTAGCCAATAACCTTTAAAATAAATGATTTGAATATTTGAATTAAAAAAAAATTGCTTTATTGAAAATTGTTGTCCAACATCGTAAAAGTTAACCAGTTTACAGTCTGATGGGCTTGCAACTTGTAGCTTCTGGTCCTTGAAACTATGATAATAAAATCATATATGAGATAATTTGTTAAAGCAAATTATTATCATTGGAAAACGAGAAGGATACAAATTAAAATAAATTTAATTTTTGATGTGTTGTTAAAAACTTATAATACAAGTCAGTTCACCACTAATACAAAGTGTTGATACCCGATTAACAATTTACCGTCAAATAATTCAATCGATTCTTCTGTTGGGTCTAATAAAAAAATCTATAATAAATGTTTTCTTTTAGAAAATTTGCTTTAATTACACAATAAATACTTACGATTGAAATATTAGTATGTTTTGGGCTTGATGTGACACAATAACTAATGTGCTGAGAAGCTGTAGATATGTAAGGCCAAAATTTCGATCAATTGTAAAAAATCCCCCAATTGAGAATTTGGGTCTAAAATGTGTTAAAATTTGTTTGAATTCACATAGTCGCTTTTTCTCTATTGGGTATTCTTTAGGACAAATTTCTTTCATTTTTAACCAAGTCAGTGCAATTTGTTCCGATTCTCGTAACACAGAATCGCATTGAATTACAATTACCACCAACATAAACTTAAATAATTACGAATTAAAATATACAAAAATAAAATTATTCACTTACTGTTGGGCAAAACGCAATCCACACTTGAAGTATTTGATGGAAACTTAAATTTTTAAAATAATCAATAGAGACTCCTGACGTAAACACAAAAAGAATGAAAAACAACGACCATCCAAGAATAATAAAAATTGATAAATGCGATATCATAAAAACGTCGTTAATTTTATCGACTAATTCCGTTAAAAAAATAATTTCATTTTCGAAATAATCAAGAAACCCCATCAAATTTTTGTTAGTTTTAAATTTCTTTAAAATTTTTAGCCTATTCTTGAATCTTCTATGTAAAATCTGATACTTTATTAGAACCATACGGACTATAATCAAAAACTCCGCTACATAAAATACGAAAATGACTTCCTGAATTTTAATTAAGAACAATTTTGCACAAGAAAACACACCATGGCCTTCCAAAATCACCATGCAAATGCTAATCAGATAGACAACAAGTGCTACGGAAAATATTAACGAATACTTTGTCGCATCATTTTTTTTCGTACAATTTATTTTAAGATTATTCAGTAAATTATCCCAATGTTGGCGCCGCCAAATTGGCTCCACGATTAACACGTCGAAATAGAAACCAATTTTTGTTGCCCAAAATATGAATTTAAATAATCTAAGAAAATGATCTCGAGGATGAAGTTGTAATAAACTAATACGTGCTGCGGAGACAATATTTACAATAATTTCAATCCAGGCTATTATTCCTATAAAAGCTGGTAGAATTTTTCGATTACTATCCCAAGGCACTGTCCCTAAAATTTTGTTGATGTTCAAAACAAATTTCAACAACTTCACAGGCATTGCGGAACAATATTAGCCAAATGACGTTTGAAAAGGAAAAATTTGTTGTTATTGTTTAGTAAAGTTTTTCAATAGCTTTTAAAACTTTGATATTTTAGAAATTAGTAATCAACAAAAACTTGCAAAATATTGTTGAAGCAGGACCGATACGCACGTCCTCGCCGCCATTCTTATTAGCGTACACGTAGGCCTAGGCGTTTTATGCCAATTAGCCTTGACGTCCATAATAAATAACATGGGAGCCATTTTTGTCGCTTGGTAACTATTCGCGCGTAGAGATTCAACAGTGTAACAAAGTGGATTCACAATTCTGTGTTATTTCCCTGAATGATTTTGAAAGCGTGGACCAAAAAAACTACTTGACGTTATTACGTCAGTCGACGCTAAATGGGCGTCGGATAAACGTAACTTTGAGTAGTTCGTCAGAGACATAGCTCACAAAGACATCATTCAGAAACTAGCTTGTATACTCAAATACTTTGGAAAAATTTTCAAGGAAGCCTACTGGATGACGAGCATATCAAACTTGAAAAATACTTACTAAACCATAAAGCCAATATGGTATTTTAAAGCTCACTGTCAAAAAGAAAGAAATCATTACCAAAGAAGAGAAGCAGATTTTTCGATTTATAAGAAAATACTCGAAGGAATGTGAAGAAAAAACACAGAAGGTCCGTTTTACGTTTTTAGACTGGATTAGACTTGCCAAGTGGGACCATCAATCATAAAAACTGATGCAAGGGAAACGTTTACCAGACACACTTGTATTGGACTTCTCAAAATTTCAGTCACCTACAAATGATATTTGGTTTTCAGGAGAAAATATTTTCAATTTAAATATTTGAATAATGGCCATTATTTAAGTACCTAGGTGCTTAATTCAGAAATGTGAAATTTTTTCTTCTATCAGTATCAATCTCAATTTGTTACATGGAATTTTACTGGTAAAGGTGTAAACATTCCTACAAGCAACAACATCCCCATTTTCGGTATGATCTAAATAATTTGTGGTATTGTAGATTTGTGGCTTATGATGGCCTTCCAGAAGATGAAATGCTATTTCTTGATGAAGCGATACAATGTAGATCCCATTCCTTGACCACATTTTAAAACTCTTCCTAAATAGAATCGTAAAGTAAAATTATTATTTTATTTTATCAAATAAATACTAATTTGATTGGTTATTACAAAAATATAATATTGTTGTGTTGAAAACAAAATTAAAAGCTTATTATTATTAGTATTGACTATGATGCCTACTCAATATCACCATGCTTCGATTTTCTGGTTGTTAGTACTTGTTCCGCATAGAAAAAGAGCCAAAGTTGAATGTTGTTCTTCAGCATCATATATTTCTCTTAGTTGACTTTGTTTATATATTCAACGATTTCGTTTTCAGTTTTTAAATTAGCTAAAATTGTTTGTGGAATACCAATCAACATTTTGATTCTTTCCAGATAATAATCGCCAATAATTTTGGATCAATTCGGTTATTTTCAGCTCTTAGCCAGATAATTTTGGTCAAAAAGCATTGATACATCCGCTGTTAGAGCCGTTATTACAATATTATCTCCAACAAACTCTTTTTTGGCAACGAATTTTCTCTGGATCAGCAAAAAAAAAGAATTTTGTTTTTGTCATAATCGAAAAATTGTATCACATTTGCTTCGGTCCAAATTTCTTTTTTAACTTTTAACCTGTTTTTTACCATTTGATGTAAGATCTATTACTTTGAGAAAATCACACGAATTATTAGCAAAATTGTGGCTATATAAAATGCCAGAAGAGCAACATTGATTTCAATTAGCACTATAACGGTTTTATTGAAAATTCCTAATTTTTCCATAGTTGAATTAAAAATGTTAATTAAATGCACCTACAGCAATATAACGTTATTAAAATCATGATTGCCATTTTTTGTCTTAAGTTTTTCCATAATTTCAAGTAATCCAATATTGGCTACGCCAAAATAGTTCGGCAAAAAAAAGTCTCTAAGCTATTTTCTATTTTTCCCAAGAAATAAAATGCTATTATTTCAAATAAAATTATTAGTGATCAAACAACTTGTCGAACTTTTCAAGGTACCCTTTCGTATTATTCAAAAAAAAAGTTCATTTTTAAAACAACTTCCAATAATTTTAAAAGCGTGATTGAAGATTACTAATCAAATGAACTTGCTAATAAAGAAGTTTTAGACAAAGTCTCGTTGCATTAAGGTAATGAAACTAACAACAATCAGATAAGTAACCACTTTTAGTGATTGGTAACTTTTTAATACATCTGCAAGTGTTCAAAGCAACAAAGCAACAAAGTTGTAAAGGCAATAAAAGAATATGAAAATTACAACAAATTGCTATCTAGAAAACAATATTTCCAAAACTGGGGAGATAACTTTTTTATTTGAAGTGTAAACCATAATCGGTTCCACTTCTCCATAGAGAGACATCCTACATACATCTAATGTCACATGTTGTAAAGTGTTGTACAGATTATTGCTTGTTTTGCTATGCATTTTTTGTTGGTATTAGAGATTTCTTCTTTTACCAGTTTTTTCATCTCAGAAAATCTATAGCTACTATTTTATGCCATTTATTGAACACAACAATTTACTGGAGAATCATTCTATACCTATACTAAAACCTTTAATAAAGTTTTTCGCAGTTTCTCATTTTTTAAACTAGCCGGATAATAATAAAGTACATTTCGACAGTAACAGTTTTGGAAGTGAGATTTGATAGTAAGATCTCTTTGTGCAGGAGATTTATTATCAATAATGACTTTATCCAATGTGCTCGCTCGAATTTTCTGAAGCCTACTTTAAAACTTTTTTATTCAAATTTTTCTTCTTTTGGCTTTTAGTCTTTCTTTCGGTCTTACACTTGTCATAATCTAATAAGATTTTTGGTTCTCTCAGCTTCTTTAACTCGTATTTACTTCTTATAACCATTTTTGGTTTGTTGCAGATTTAAACTCTGCCAGACGCCCTTCCTTATTTTGCTTAATTTTTTCGTAAATAGTTCTACGTTGAGTGGTTTAATGACATCGCTCACTATTTATTTTATTATGATTATTTTCGTCCTCCAACCCCCGTACTGCAACTACGTTACTAACGTTACTTTATCTTTTTTCCAGTGGCGGCTGGTGCAGGAGGGGCAAAGGGGAAATGCCCTCCCAAAGCTCCTCAGAGAAACAGAGAGCGAGAAATTTATAAAAGCCATCAAATATATTACTTGCTTCCATTTTAAGTTTCCCGCTTCCAAACTAAACGCTGCGCGCTGTGAGCCATCTTGACGTTGCCCTCCGTGCTTTGCCAGATTGCGTAAAACTTTGCATATGCTATCCTTATTTTCCAATGCAATTATACATCGAGAGTGCTTTAAAAAACGCTTGCAACAGCGTTGAGGAGGGGCTAGAATTATTTTGCCTAAGCCAATAGAGTAAACTTGTTAAACCCGAACCCCGAACGTTGTCGAACTTTGCCGTTGTTTCAAAGAGTTCGGCAACGACAATCTGCTTATAAACTAAATACAATACATGCAAGTGTGGTGTGTGGCGTAGCGTATTAGCGGTTTATCCAGCTGTGAAATAATTTCGTTGCTCAACAGTTTTAGTTTCTTGTTTTTACTGAGATTCAACAGTTGTTGGGTGATTTCCTGTTCTAATTGAAGCAATGAATACCGGCCAAGCAATTATCGCGGCAAGATTGAGGGGATTAAGTTTCGAGGATCGTAAGAAAATAAAAGAGTTGGGTCCATTTCGGCCTAACCTTCAAATCCTAAAACAACATGTGGTGAAGGGCAAAATTGTGGTAAGATCATTCAATGCAGGTATGTACCAAAATGCAGATTGGCTATGTGGTTGCGATGTCAGCAACTCATTTTATTGCTTTGTGTGTTTATAGATGGGGTCCGACGATTGTGATCCCGCTTGGGTCTACACAGGCATTACTGATCTGAAGCACTTGGGTGTATAAATTAAAAAGCATTCAATATGGCAAAGGCATTTGTTTTATTCTCTCGAGTTTGCAACTTTAGGTCATGTTGACCTCGAAATCAGTTAAGTAACGCTTAACGGATTGAAGTGCTAAGTGCTAATGAAAAAGTAAATAAAAACCGTTGTATTCTAGGAAAATTTATTGACTGCATCAAATTTTGTGGTGTTTTTGAATTAGCATAGCGACAACCCGGGCATTTTTAGAGGCTTAATAAATTTTATGAGCTAAATTGATTTATTTATCAAATCATATATAAAACAATCGAAAAATGATGTATTTTCTGGTTCATCAAAGACAATTCAAAATAAATTATTAGATTCTATATTAGCGGTAACTCTGAATTTAATAAAAATGAAATTGGAGAAAGTAAGTACATTGCAATTCAAGCTGACGAAACCACTGATAATGCGAACATATCCCAATTAGTCTCTATAGTACGTTATGTTAAAGAAGCTAGAGCTGCTAGAGTATATGAACGTTTTATGGGATACTTAATACCGCCTAGTCATTGTGCAGAAAACATAAGTAACATAATTTTTGCTGAATTAGAGAAAATTAATATAAACAAATCACCTGAAAGGCTAATAGCTCAAAGTTATGATGGGGCTGCTGTTATGAGTGGCCGAAATAATGGAGTACAAGCCAGAGTCAGTTCAGTTTAGAAGAGAGCCATTGTTATGCTCATCAATTAAATTTAATTCTAGAAAGAGCAGCCACTCAAAGTAAACAAGTTCCAGTATTTTTTGCAAATGTTTTTTTCTAGATCACCCCAACGAGAACAAATTCTTGATAATATAGTTATGCCACGCGGATCAAATACTTGTTGGAAATTTAACTCCAGAGTTGTTTGTACTGTTTTTAAATATAAAAAAGAACTCCTTGAATGCTTTGAATTTATTATTGATAATGAAAATGATAAACTAACCATTCAGCAATCAACCGGCTTAATAAATTATTTGAAAGATGAGGAATTGAATTTTCGGTTATATTTCTTTAATAAAATTTTACTACACAGTGATATTCTCTATAAACAATTACAACTACGTCAGTTAGATAGTGTCAAAATTCAAAAATACATTTCCGATTTTAAGAATGCGGTGCAGAATATCAGAAATGAGGTTGATCATTATTATTATTATGCAGATGATAGATCAAAACCCGTACATACAAAGCGAGCTCGATATGTAGACAGAAACATGCAAATGGCGTAAGAAGTATATGATGTTATTATAACAAATATCACAGATAGATTTTGTGTCAATAATCATTTGAACGCTTCTTTACTCTTTGAGGCAAGCTCTTTTAAAGATTTTGCTGTAAACTTCCCGGACCATATATTTAGTATTGCAGCTACATTTTTTAAGTTAGATTCTCTTATTAAAGCAAGAATTAATAACCATATATAGCAGGGAAGATTTTCGTTAACCCAATGGAGCTCTTCACATTCTTCAATTTCCTTTAGACAATAACCTTTGAAATGTTTTCCGTAAATCTGTCAAATTGTTAAGAATTATTTGTATATACAATCCCGATGTCAACAGCTAAAAGCAAACGAGCCCACCCTGTTGAACGGCGTGCCCACCCGAGTGTCCACTCTAATTTGGAAAAAGTCATCTGATTCCATATAGTTGGAATATATTTAGGAAATATGAAAAGCTTTTAAATTGTGTGAGAAATTTAATTTGCTTTACAACGAAAAACAAGCTTAGTTTTCAGTCTTCCATATTTTCTGGAACCACAAAGTTCGTAATCTTCCCTTGCTTATATATTTTATTTTTTGGGCTTGTTTATTAATTATCATTTAATCGACTCGAAATGAATAAACGTAGTGCCAGCTTATTGAATTATTTTGTTAAACGGGCTAAAGTGACTGAATTATCCGATAGCAAACCCAGTGTCAGTGTCGGAAACTTTTGTAACAATTATGCATATGCAGATAGTAAAACCTCGGAAAGTCAAAGTGATGTTTCAACTTCGGAATTAGAGGTAGAACATGAACATGTACTGCAGATTAAATGGATAGAAGTTACAACTCCAGTGACAAATGTAGGTGGTATAGGTCTTAAAGATCTAGCAGTTTCTAAAACTAACAAACCCTCGACCCAATTTAAAGGAATTTGGCCAAAGCCAATTTGGAAGTAAATTGCATCGTTTTAGATGTTTCTAGTACGAATTATTTAATTGACTGAAATATAGTGTATTGGAGAATAGTGCATATTGTTTTTCGTGTCGTTTATTTAATTGAAAACATAATCCCAATACTCTTTTTGTCACTGTTGGATTTAAAAATCGAAAACGCGCAATGAATACGTTTGCGGAATTAAAAAACATTCTGTAGGCAATTCACATAAAAAATGTGAAGTGAAATGGTCCAAATTTAAAAATCGGCCAAAGGGTAGATCAGTTTTAAATTTATTAAGTGACACTCATGCGAACACAATTAAAGAAACAAGGAGTATTTGAAGGTAATTGTTGATGCTGTTTTGCTTTCGGCTGTCCAGGGATTCCCTTTCAGAAACGACAAAGATGAAACAAGTGACAGCAAAGGTAATTCTACAGAACGTTATGATAACGTGCTAGCATAAATATTTCTTCTTTGCCAGATCTTCTGGAACTTTTGGGCTTCTTGTCGAACCATATTCCTTTACTTAAAGAAAGACGGAAACACAATGCCCAAAATGGAAAATACACTCATCATTTCATTTAAAATGTTCTTGCAAAAACGCCCTCAAAAATTATTATTAAAGTAAAAATATTACCACCAGATGGTCTTAGTAAACAATTATTATTATTTGAACCAACAATTGAGTATTCTTTTTAGATTTTAGTCAGTTTATGTTTTAAAAAATATTTTTTATTAATTAATTATTTTAAATATGTTACTTAGGTTCCCATCTTGTAATATATATAGGAAACCACATTTTTACGTAAAATTGGTTTATGCATCATTTTCTTTAAAATATCCACTTTCACTGAAGGTACTTTTTCCAAAAAAAATTCCGCAAATGACTGTGCCCACCCCAAAAAATATTGTGCCGTCTTGTACCCACCTATGGAGACGGCTCCTGATCTAGCATTATAATTGTTGATGGGTTACGCTCATGCAATTTGCGCAAATCAGCTTGTGCATGCCAGTTTGTGCAATCAAATCGTTGCGTGTAAACGCAAGCATGAAGCTTGCGCAAGCCAAAAAGTTTGGCTTCAATAAAAAAATGAAATCACATATGAGGCTTGTTTGAAGCTTTGGCACATATAGCACAGTATTTATTACGTATGCCCAAAAACAGAATTTTGCCGGTTTTTTTCTCCAACCCAAAAACTAAACAGACTACCTGCGTTCGAGCAAGGGTGCCAATAAATCGTCTTTGGTTCCAGATAAAGTTTTCAAAATATTTTCGCAACAGAAAAAGGAATTAGTTGTAATTCTGTGTTTTGAGTTTAGTGCGTAATTAGTTCAATTAAAAAAAATGAGAATTGGAAAAAATTAAAAAAAAATTGATTTTAGATGCACAAAATTAATCAAAAAAGAGTAATATTTAGAATGCACTATCTTTTGCTGCTTCTAACATGGACCGCCAACACTCAATTTGGAAAATTTTGTTCAAGTCATCTTTAATGTAGGACGGGACCGTAATTAACAACTACGAAACAATGCTTGGAATTGTTAATAATTACCATTTATTAATATCAATGGCATTCGGTGTGCACTCGTACAGTGCCAAACACAATCTGTCCCTTCTCTCCTAACCTATCCACTTCTAAGCATCCTTATTCTAATAAATTTAACTTAACATAAACAAATAAACCTAAAAATCTATAAACTATCCCTTATGCTAGACAGCGCTGACATCTCTTCACGTGAGGTGCTAGCCCAAGAGGGACCACCCCCCGGCTATGCCACATTAAATTTCTCATTCCATTTCATGTTGATTCTAAATTCGATTTAGTACGAAATGCCATAATATTGACTATTTCAAATAAACGACGATGGATCATATGTAGGTATCTTCACTCCATTCCAGATAATTAAGAATGATAGTGATTATTTCATTAATAAATAAATGATTAATACGTTCAATAAATAATGAACCGCTACACAATTCATTATATTACTTTAACTTGTAACTAACTAAACACTACCAATAATCTACGCGGTTTCAACCGAGGGACGTTGCAAAGGTGAAGAGGCTAATAACGGGAACATCTGATTGTATTTGTTTCAACAATGAACAGAAGCAAAATAGCATTCAAACAACTATACGAAGCGGCTGTTTCAAAAACCATAACACACCTAATTTATGACCATCCCTAATCTTGTATTTAGGAGTTCGTTGATGACTGTTACAAGACCCAGCGGTCGAGAGAGATAGTTCGTGAGAGAGAAAGAAAACTTCAGTACAGATCTGATGCTGAAAACACGGTGATTATTCAGCACACATTTTTCTTTTATTTATTAATCAATCAACTTTTTTTTACTACTGCTATGTACTCAAAGGTTGCAGGAACTTCCTTAACTTGTTTTCTTTTAGCCACGGTCTTTTTAATTACGACTACAGCCAATAGAAAAAGTGCGATATTTTTACCATTTTATGATTTTTTTACGCGACAATGGGTGCATTTTTTTAAAATCAACTAAGTTAGGGAAGTAGCTGATATATAAAGCTTCCATGAAAAAAAAAATGAATACCGTATGTCAAATGGTTTTGTAAAAATCCGTTTTCCAAAACAGCGAAAAATAGGTATAAAATATAACGAGAAGTATCGCCTTAAGAAAACCTGGCGCCGTCACTGATACTTATAAATTTGCCGTAGAAGTTGCCCTCCCATCTAATTTAACCACAAGCCACCACTGCCTAGAACGTGGCAAATAATGTTGAGACAAGAACCCGAGATTATTTACGACGTTCTGATAAGAGATGAGAGTAAGTAAACACAACATAGCCACTTTACTCCCATATTGATAGCAAAAATAAAACTTTCTTGCTCTAAACTAAAAAATAACTAAACAGGCACGTGAAGGTAAGAGTGCAGATCGGTGAGTGACACTTGATACGTGCGAGAAATGTCGATCCAGAATCGCAATTTATCGGTAATGTTAAATGTTTCCCTTGTCCGTTGGCAAATGAGTCATTAGGCTACGGATGTAATACGTGATTGCATTCTCAGTAAGTTGTAAATTGTCCATTTTTTTTGCAAAACATGGTACCAAAATGTCAATGGCTTACAGGTAGTGGAGTTTAAAATAAACTTTTTTGTTGGCCCTGTTTACTCTTCAGTAAAAATTCAAAAAGCCTTTGGAACACTACAGGTGTGGATAATTTAAAAACTTTATGCAAAACGATCGAAAAGCCCGATATTTCTAGAGATCACACATATTTAAGCTAATTAAAATTATTCAGCCGTGAAAGTATTTAGACGTCCTTGGATTCTGCACATCGCACGAGTATTGTTAAACATAACGAAACTATAAGGAAAAATCGAGAAAGTTTAAAACGGTTAGTAGATATGACAATTTATTTGGCAAAGTAAGAATTAGCTTTTTGCGGACACAATTAAAATTTTGCATCAGATAATTATTATTATTATTATCAGAAAACGCCAATCGGCAATATACAAATAAATCTTACAATAAAGTACAGTGAGAAGAAAAAAAATGAGAAGTTATAATAGTTTTTTAGCGTTGGTTAGAAACGTGGCGGGAGACACTCCAAAAAATTCCAGGTCACCGCAGTAGTTATTAACTAATTTAGAGATCCTATTTCTAGGACCATTACACACATATTTTTTATTTGATTTTACTGAGTTCAGACGTCTGCGTGCTCTAATATCCGGTCTAGTACAGATGAATCAAAACTGCTCGAGGATTTCGGGTGAGTCGATGTGCCCGTTGACTATTTTGTTGAACATTGATAGATCCGAGACCTCTCTGCGGACCAATAGGCTGCTGATCCTGTATTGGTGATATATGTCGTCTGTATTTGTGGTTCTGGTATGGTAAGCGATGTATTTACAGAGCTTCCGCTGTATTTTTTCGAGTTTGTAATATGTATGCTTGTAGTAGGTGACCAGATTGTAGAACAGTATTCGAGTATAGGTCTGACTAATGAATTATATAACGGGAACAATGTCCAAGGACTCTTGAAATCCTTCCCGGATCTTAGTATGTATCCTAGGGTTTTGTAAGCTTGTGAGACTATTTTGTCGATATGATCTGCGAAGGTAAGCTTGTTATTGAAGATGACCCCGAGGTCTTTTATGCTGGAAGGGTTCGGCAGTCTCTGACCACCAATATGATAAATGATTTGATGAGTGAGATGAGATCTGGAGTAAATCATAATCGCGCATTTGTTAATGTTCAGCTTTAGTTTGTTTCTTGTGCACCAGTCCGATAATTTATCTATATCCTGCTGCAGGGCTCGAGAATCATCATCATTTCGTATCCACCTATACATTTTCATATCATCAGCATAGAGTAAGTATTCGGAGTCCATCTTGTCTGCGATATCATTAATGAAAATGTTAAACAGGATTGGACCCAGATGGGAGCCCTGGGGGACACCAAAGTTGACCTTATATTTATTGGATATATGTCCATTTACCTTGACTTGTAAATATCTCTCGGATAAGTAAGAACGGAACCACTCAAAAGCATTACCAGACACTCCGAGGTTACCGAGTTTTGTAAGTAGTATGTCATGATCAACCAAGTCAAATGCTTTACTAAAGTCTGTGTAAAGTGCGTGTACCTGAAAACCCCGGTCCATAGCCTCTAGTATATGATTTACGTAGCAAAATAGGTTCGTGCACGTAGATCTGCCGCTGATAAATCCATGTTGTTTGGAAGACAAGATACTCTTGAAACTGAAGGTTACTTGTGGTAGTATAGCTTTCTCGAATACCTTTGCAAGTGTGGATTGTAGGCATACTGGTCTGTAGTTTGTTACATCAGATCTTGTACCTGATTTATAGATTGGACAGATATATGAAAGCTTCCAAGCTGATGGAAAGACACTGAGCTGCAGAGATTTACTAAAAATATGAGTGATGGGTTCACACAGCCCTGCTGCACAATTTCTCAGGAAGACGTTGGGCAATCCGTTGGGCCCGGCGCTTTTTTTGATGTCTAGTTGGAATAGTAGCGTGAATACTTTAACGGAGGTGACATGCATTATGGTTAGGTCTACATCTCTTTCGACGCTTTGTTCAACGTCATAGGATGCTGCCGTGGAAGTTGTATCAGCATAAATGCTTTCAAAATAAGATGCAAAGAGATTGCTCACCTCACTACCGCTGTTAGCTAATTTGGTGTCCCAGGACATCTTAGACGGAATGACAAGGTCACTGCGTCTCTTGTTCTTGACGAACTTCCAGAATTGTGTTGAGTCCCTCTCTATTTGATGTTCAACTCTACAAATGTATTCATCGTAGCAATCAGAACTAAGGTTTTTGCATTCCTGTCTCAGTTTGCGAAAATGGGGATAAGCAGATCTAGTACGTGCTTTTTTGTAGTTGGCATGAGCCGTTCTCTTAAGTTTGATTTTTTGTTTTAGCTCTGCTGTGAACCATTTAGGAAATTCATCAAATTTCTTATAGTGTATTGGAACAAACTGGGCAATGCCCTCGTTGAGTATATCATAGAACAATTGTATTTTATCATCAACTGATTCAGTTCTATAGATTGCAATCCAGTTTGTATTTAGAAAGTATCCGTTGAGCGCTGGGTAATCTGCATGTTTAAACGAGTAGTATGGAATGTTGCTTGGTTTTAGTTCCGCTTTGTGTGATAGGTAAATATCTATCGATGGGTGGTGTCTTCCTCCATTATGGGTACAGTCCTTACGATCTGTATTTCAGTGTTGGAAAAGCAGAGGTCAAGGAGACGACCGTATGTGTTCTGGACAACATTCATCTGTGTACATCCTATCAAAAGCATTTCATCGTAGAGCAGATTTGCACAGGCTTCTTTAGGCTGGCTGCTGGGTAAGTTGTAGTCCCCTGTGAACATTAATTTACAGTTAGGATATTTAGCTCTAATGAAGGTCAATGTGTCAATGTAACTAGTAAACGTATCTATTGTAGATTGTGGTGGCATGTAGATGCAACCAATTATGACGTCCCCATCTATACATTTAACCTTGATGAATATTTGTTCGATGTTGTATGTATTAACTCCACAGATATATTGCGTTTGACTGCAATAAGGACCCCACCTCCACGACTATGTTCACTAGTCATACTGTCCCTACCTTTCCTGAATAGTATTAGAGAGTTATCCACCATTTCACCATCTGCTATTGTTGAGTTTAGCCAAGTTTCGCTTATACAAATTATATCACAGTTATTACTAGCTGAAGAGGTTAAGAAACTATTTAACTTGGTTCTCAAACCTCTAATAGTTTGTTAGTAAATATGCAGGTTATGTTTCTTTGCGCTTTTCTTTTGAAGCCCGAAAGGAACGTTTATCGACAATTTTTGGAATGCCATTAATATATTTTATTGTCTTGGATTGATCTCCATTTGATGTAATATTGTTGAGTTCAGCACGTAGGTCCCCCAGGTGTTTTTGTTGTGCCTGTGTTAGGTAGTGTTTGAACACCGCACGGCTTCCATCAGGCGGTTTTGTATTTATTATCATCCTAGCTTCCTGGGGAGAGGAGGTTTCAAGTAACAGTGGACGTGTTTTGTTCCTGGTAACCTTACCCAGTCTGCGTAGTCTCATGTTCGGTATCATATGAGATAACTCCTGAGGAATAAGTTCAGCTATTTTATCACGATCATCACTTAGTCGCTCAGTGCCCGTAGGCTTTAAAGATTCTTGAATATTTAGTGCAATTACTTTGGATAAGTTTTTTTGCCTTTCCGTCACCTCGGCAATTATACAATCTGAAGATGTAGATGGGCCGCTAACATGCTTTATTTTGTCCTCCATCTTGGTGATTCTTTTTTCCAACTGTTTTGACGTGGTTTTGTTGTTATCGGTCAACCTGTGGAGATCGGATCCGATACCCGCAACGGATGATTCTAGCTTCTCAATTCGCTCAGTGACTGGGGCAAGATATTTCTGGAATAGTTGCTCGATCTGCTTGGTGATTCTTGGTGTTCTTATATTGCCAGAAACGTCGTCATCCTCCTCGGAATCACTGTCCGTGTCTCCCCCTGACTCGACGATACTAACCTCAAATTGACAGCTTTGGCAATGCCAATTAATAACACTGCTTTTTTTGAATTCTACAGCATATTTGTTGAATATATCACCAGTTAGTTTGCTGCATTTTTTATGAAACCAGTGGTTGCACACTTTGCAACAAATACTAGCACTATTTTTTTTAATTATTGTATTACAACCAAAACATGTGCTTTCACTCGGCGCCATCTTCTTCTTTTTTTTTAATAGGGTCAATTTTAAAGAACTAGCTGAGTCTTTATGTACTTATGACCGTACTATTAATATATTAATAATCTTAATTTACTGCATAAAAAAAAATTGTTTACGGAAACCAAATTTTTTTTCAACAGACTTGTGTGCTGATCAAATTCTAACAGTGCATCATAGGGCACTTGACTTTGAAAATGACTTTAAAAATGCCTGCGGCGCTATTCTTTACCCACTCTATTAAAAAATCATCACAAACTGCCACTGGACCTCTCAAGACAATTTTATAATACAAGTGTAGACACACATCGGTTAATTATTCAGAATCAAATTGTTCAAAAAATTGTTGTGTTCCACCAACTGTTTGTGCATCTAATGAAAAGATCTGTAATTAATTTGAGCTCTTACAAAATTGATTTTAATTGAATAATAAATACTTACGTTTGAAATATAATTGTGTTTTGGACTTCATATGACGCAATTACGAATGTGGCGACAAGCTGTATAAATTTTAGTCCTAAATTTCGATCAATCCTAAAAAAGCCCCCTATTGAAAAATTAGGTTTAAAGCATACCAAAAGTTGTTTGAATTCACATAGTCGCTTCTTCTCTATCGAGAATTCTTTGGGACAAATTTCTTGCAATTTTAAACAAGTTGATGCAATTTGTTCCGATTCTCGTAACACAGAGTCGCATTGAATTATAATTGACACCAAAACAAACTGAAATAATTACAAATCAAAAAAATATATAAAAAAACAAGTGATACGTTACTGTTGGTAAGTATGCAATCCAGACTTGAATTAATGTAGTGAAATCGATATTTTTAAAAAAATCAATAGAGTAACCTGACGTAAATGTGGATAATATGAAAAACAACGACCATCCAAAAATAATAAAAATTAATACAAATGATATCATAAAAACATTGTTGACTCTATTGACTAATTCCGATAGCAAAATAGTTTCGTTTTCGAAATAATCGAGAAATTCCGGCAAATTTTTATTTGTTTGAAATTTGTTTAAAATGTTTAACCTATTTTTTAAGTTTCTATGCAGAATTTGATATTTTGTTAGAATTACGCGGACTACAAGCAAAAACGTTGATACATAAAACACAAAAACGATTTCTCGAATTTGAAATAACAACATATAAGTACAATTAATCAAATTTTGACCTTCTAAAACAAACTTGAAAATGCTCAAGAGATAAACAACTAGTGCTAAGGAAAATATTAACGAATACTTAGTCACATTCTTTTTCTTTCCTTTGTTTATTTTGAGAATTTTCAGTAAATTTTGCCAATGCTGGCGTCGCCAAAATAATTCTATTATTAATACGTCTAAATAAAAACACATTTTTATTGCCCAAATTACGAGTTTTAACCCTCGAAGAAAATCATTGCGATGTGATCCGGAAAAGTTATAACGTGCAGTGTCTCCGATGCTTATAATAATTTCAATAAAAAGTATTGTTGCTATAAAAGCTTGCAGAATTTTTCGGTTATTATGCGAAGGCACCGTCCCAAAAATTTTGTTGATATTCAAAATAAATTTCAACAACTTCACAGGCATGGTCAAACATTACTAGCCAAATAAATTTAGAAATAAAAAAATACAATCGAAATTTAACTTACACTTAAATAAATTGAATGCTATTGCAGTCAATATTGTTTAGAAAAGTTTTTAATATGTTTCAAAATTTTCACGAAACATTTAGACACATTAGAAATTAGTGATCAACAAAAAGTTACAAAGTTTTGTGAACAAAACCGGAAAAAATACAAATTTCCATTAATTTCACGACATAACTTCACGTAATTAGTTGAAAAATAATATTCTAAAAATAATAACAATAAATTAATTTATATAGAATTATACGTCAAGGTACAGTGGAACTTCCATAACTTCCGTAACTCGAATTTTTTCTAAGTCGAACAAAATTTGTTTTTACAAAGGGTAATAAATAAATTAAAAGAAGTTTCACATTTTAACCTCAAAGTGCGAACAGAAATCACAATTTGAATAGCGGTGGACTCTACTATTGGGAGGATAAATTGATTCTATCCTTGCCTTACTCAGAAAAATTCAAAAGAATAAGTTAAATAATGACTATAGTGATGGGCTGCAGCTGAAGCACCAATTCATATATCAATATCAATTCATATCATTATTCTATGATTCAAGTAAATTGTAATTTGGCGAAGAAATTAAAAAAACTTATTATTTCAAGAATCCTTTCTATAAAGACGAATAAGAAAAAGACTGAAATTAGATGAAGAAAGTTCGTTGCAGACAAGTTATTGCAAATAATTGTTATTGTTTGAAAATGGTGTACATTTTTTTTCAATTGGATGACTTTCTTTTATTTACTCAGGTAGTCTCACCTTAGATAAAAAAAACTTTTGAAAGTTTCCAAAGACAACAAGAATTTAGAACTAAAAATGACCTATATACGCAAGTTAAAATTTAATGCTGGTTAGTTACGTAAGTCAAAGATATTTAACAATATGAAGATTTAAAAAAATGCATTGCAAATTATTGATTGAGCTTACGTGTAAAAATTTGTATTGTGTGCATTGTAAACCACCAAAAATGGGATATTTTAAAATTAATTTTAGTACGTATCATAAAAAAAGAAGACATAGATTTTTGGTTTGTGACTTAGACCCATCTAGATGATCAATCAACAAATTTATGTTTTTGTGTTTGTTAATACTTACATTTAAAATATAATGATACCTTGGACTTCATGTGACACAATAACGATTGTGCTCACAAGTTCTACATATGTAAGCTCTAGATTTAGATTAATTTGAACAAAATCTACTAATTAAAAAATTTGGCGCAAACTGATTTGTAGAGGAAAATCTCTTTGAGATCTTCCCTGTATTGCTAAATGTATTGCACCAAATGCTGCAATACATTTAGCCAAAGTTATTGTGTGGCGAGTATCCCCAATTTTTCGCTTACATCAAGGCGCTATTCCAAAGTATTTATCGATACTTAGGATTATTTTCAATAGTTCCACACGGGTAGCAAAAGACTAATTTCATTTCATTTAGAATTTTCTTGCATCACAATAACGAGCACCTTTCAGATTAAGCAACCGCACGTCATCGTTGTTTGGAAGATTTCCTTATATTTTTAGAAGCTTTTACAAAATTATATAGAAATTAGTAAACGCGACGGAATCAAAATGAAAACTGTAAAAGATATTAAAACGTTAAACCCCAAATGTTTTGTTCTTTTTTCAAGCTTTCAAAATTCTAAGATTGTAAGATTCACAAAGAAACTAAACGATCCAAATTGTACAAAATTACCAATTTTAAACAATTAGAATTTCAGGACTAAAGCACTAAAATTATTGATAAAGCTTATCTATTGCTGTTAATACCGAAATTTAAACGTGGATTAAGTCATTTAAGTGACGACCTCAAGAAGTGGTGGAAGTCTCTGATTAGTTACTCCTGGCCTAGATCCGACCGAACTTGGGAGGTTTAAGAGCCAAGTTTTTCAAAGGCTCCCCAAGAAAATGCTCGGGGGAGTGTCAACTTGGTCCTCAAAGAGAGTAAAGAGATTGTGGTCTACAAATGTTGCTTTTAACAAACCAAGCAGCAACAAGTTGACCCCACAATCACCGTCAGTTTTTACCTGGTCACAAAAAATGGTTTAGAGGTTTTTGACGATGGGAAAGGGAGAACAAATGATGCGTTGCCCGGATTGTAAAAATATAAAAAAATATATGCCCGTTACATCAAGTTTACAAAATATGTTAACAAAACATTTTTTTTTATTTAGGGTGATGTTTCAACTAAAACTATCAAAGTTTTGGTAAATCAAATTTGGCAATTGAGGTGTTAACTGGTAGTTCATATCCTGACACTTTCTTCCTATGGTGCTTCATTAAATTTTCTTCTATTTGAAAAGATTTTTGTCGACTTAAAAAATTGTACTAACCACAAAGTGATTTTTCAAAAATTACAGTATAATATGTTTTTCCAAATAATAATCTCTACGAAAGGCTGATAACAAAACATTAGAAACAAGCATTTATTTCAAAACATTTTTTTTAAGACAATAATGGTAAAGCAAGTAATAACGTAATAAGCAATAATAAACATTGAAAAATATAAATGAAACATAGGTACAACTGAAATAATTAGAATTGAACCCTGGTGTTGCCAAGAGCAATGAAACAGTACCTGATGATAGCCGAAAGGATGATGGTTTCTTTGCAAGGTTCAAATTTCTCAACAGATTTCAGAAGATTTTGGATTATTGGTACAACTGCCTTGATTTTGTCAGGATCGCGTTCCGCCAAAACCTCCATGAGAAACATGCAGTTCAAACCCTGGCTTGGTGCTAATTCTTGTTGTGGCCAATTTCCCAAACAAGCCACACACTCACAGAAAAAGTTTGTATTTTCCAACAGGCGACTTTGACGTTTAATTTTTGGTTCATGGGCATAACTAACCCTTGAAAAAAAAAATAAGCAAAACATAAAAGTGGAAATAGATCGCAATTTACCCGTAATCGATAAAACATTGTTCTCCTTTCTTAATACTTTTTATGGCTCTGGCGACCTTAACAGGTCCATGTAATGAAGTGGATACATTCGGAGCACAAGAGTGATTGTAGAGGCTGCTTAAAGCGTATAAACCCCATCCAATTGGGTTAATCTTTCTATTCCTCATTTTATCAATGTTAACCAATTCATAAATCTTGGATGCATTTAGATCACAAATGTAGTAGTGTCTCACCATTAATTCTTTGAACGTCTTTTTAACGGCATCTGGATTAGGGCCATCGAAAAATTTTGTAAATTTCACAAGAACGTAATAAAGATAAGCAATAAATTCGGTCTGCCTAAATAATACTTTCGGAGAAGTCAGTTCTGTGTGAATTTGTAAATTATAAATTTCGTTGTACCGATCAGAACTGTATTTTTCATCTTGTTGCTTACGAAATTTTTCTGGATTTTCTAACTCGTTTCTCATCAAACATACCAATTTGAAGGGTAGAATTGGATGGAGCAAACTAACGAAAGAGTTGATAGCCTTTAAAAAGACACATTCATACTTGTGAAACTTATCTCGTGCTTTTTGTTTGCAGTTGTCGCTGCAATACATAATTTCGTTGCAGGTTTCGCAAGGAATTAAATTATAGCAAATCTCCAAACATTCGTGACAATGGTCAAAATCGTCAACATTAAGCGTACAAGCGAACGGTTCTTCAACGCTTAAAACTTCCCCGATTTCGATGTTTCTGGTTGCAACGATATGACGGCCAAATTTCGAATTGTTTTTTATCTCGATGCAATTTTTACCATTTTGAATTTTTGGGTTTCTTTCCGAAACAGGAATGACAGGGATCGAATCATGGTACTTGATTTCGCGTTGTCTTGCACTTGCTGCCGCCAAATTTTGTCGGGCAATAAGTTTCGGCTTGAGATGAGATGGAAAATCATTTTGCAAAGCTCGATCTATGTCCTAAAGAAAACGATTTGAATCGACAGTTCCTTCAATATTTAAATCAATTTTAAATTTAAACACAAGAGAACGAAACAGCTAAAAAAACAGAAAGCAAGAGAAATTGTTTTATGTAGAACACGTATAAGAGAGTAAAAAAAAGGTACAAAGAATTTTAGAGAAGTTTAATTGGGGTTCAATATCTAGGCAGAAACAGATGCGCCATCTACCAGCATGTAATGTTAAATAGAAATTGCAAATTGCTGGAGTGGCGAGAAAATAACTACACTCACCTGATGGAAATCTAAACGATAGAAAAAGTTAATATTAAATAGATACAGGATGTCCAGTAACTATATGGCAATATTTTGCCAGCGTTTAAAAAAATCATTTTCGGAAGAAATTGATTTCTGCCTATTAAGTTGGAATTTTAGTATAAGTTTCTTAGTTTCTATGGGTTGTACAAAGCTATAAAATTTTATTAAAATATACAGAGTAGAAAAGACATTAGGAAAAATGATTATATGAACTACTAGTACTATTTTGCCCTGCCATGTATGGTGGCGAAATATTACCCTATATTTACCAGATACCCTGTATCAATACTAGGGGATGTAACACTGAGAAACATGATACTTTAAAGAACAAAATAAAATAATAACTTACAGCCAAACACTCCTTGGTTAAGTGGAGTTTCAACAAAACAGCCGATCGATTCCCATACGAAAGAGCCATGACGCTTTTGGTTTTTGCAATTGCCACGCTTTTCGTGTAGAATTTTAGGGCGCCGCCCCAGTCACCTAATTGAAAACGAGTATTGCCTTCTTGACGGAGTGCCACTGCTATGGTATCAATTTTCCCATCCTTTTTAAGACGTATATCTTTCAGTAATGGATCCATTTTACCAAGAAGGAAATCGACACGTTCATGGTTCGTTTTCAAATCCATGAATTGTTGGAACGTGTTCGGGTGGTCGATATCGCTATCCGGAAGAAAAGTGTGGAACAAATGTTGATCACAATTAATCATAGTGAAAAGTTCTATTAAATTCTCCATCTCGACACACTTTTGAATTACACAAACTTTATCTCTGGAGTCTTAATGCAGAAAAATGTTGAAATAATTGGAAACAATGGTGGAAACACCTAATGTTATATCACATTAGCGGAACAATGTTGCCAATGGGTAGAAATTAAATAACTAGATTTAGTGAGAAGTCGCTTACTTAAGTATTAGTCAGAGGCGCGCGCATAAATTTTGTCTGAGAAAAGCCAATTGGTAGAAATTATTAATTAAAATTATTTCACTTAGTAAATAATTATTTAACCATACTATGAAAGCGATCAATATCGATTATTAAAGTTGCAACTATTTTAAGTTTCAAATTCAAACAAAAATTATAGCCATACTATGTTTTAAAAATAATCGAAAAGAAATATAACTCTTACTTTTTTTTAATTTCCTACATTAAATTCATTATATCATAAGATTTGTATACGCAGCCGGTACCAGCGACTATGTTTGTAGCCGGTAGTTGCTTGTCCTTAGGGAGAATCTAGTAGGCAGAACTTACCGGCTACCAACATAATCAACATTTAAAAAGAAGAACTCTATTATCATTAAAATATGAGTTTGGTATAATATCACTTATACACATCCATTTTAATAATTTATGCGTTTACCTCGCAGAATAAAAGAACGAAGCCATTTGCTACGTAAGTAATTAAATTGTTTTTTACTTAATTAAAACAAAAAAGATTTTTTAATGTAGGTATATATAGTTTTATAAATGAATAGGTAATTAAGAGTAGTTATCTTTCATATTTAATAAATGCAGATGTGAGCAATTTTGGTAGTATAAGTAAAACAACATAATAGAAATTTTATTAAACAAAACTTATTTATAAAAGTGACTACAAGTGCAACAGCACCACAATTTAATATTTGACTCCTTGACTGAATTACAATGTGAAAAGTGAACAGGCACCTAACACAGTTAATTATTGACTTTGCCTCTTCAGTATTAAAGTTTTGAATGTTTTTTTCTAATTTAAATTTTTTTCATATCTTACTAGTTACCAGATATCTGAAATTGACTGAGAAAAGTGAACAGTCTATTTCATTAGAAGAAATCCAATATAATATTAGAGTAATATCTACTAATATATAAATGGTACAAAAACAAACAAATGTTATACAAATTTTTAAATTCTAAATGTAACAACAAGAAAGCGTAACATTTACGGAAAATATAAAAATAGACGGGACCAAAACAAAAAAGTGATAAAGTTATCAAAGCACTTGGTTTAGTGATGTTAGAATTTCTATTTGATCGTTCGTCATCGACATCATGAAATTCGTCGAAAGATGCATTCAAAGAACGTGGTCTCGTGCTCCAGTTTATTTTCTATAGCAATATTTTGAATCTTATTTCCTATGCTTGATCAGTTACCACATATCTGAAATTCACACTTAAAACTATCAGTGAATATATATAATATGCATAGTACACTATAAATTTACCTATATTATCATTATCTTTGAAAGAACTTCTAACAATTTTACCAGTAACCGGTCCTGACTTCTGATTTCGGTCAATGGATACGAACATATTTGTCAATACAACACAACCTATATTATATTCATTATAAAATTCATTTCCGCAATGGTCCAATGGTTTTATTAATAAATCTGGCTTCTTGAGTCGACCAAGATATGATCAAAATTTATATATGATTTTTCACACACTCTAATGCAGCACTTCTCGACCTTTTTCCATTTCGTCTTAATCCGTTTTTTCTTTCATCTAATCTTATCTGTTGTTTTGTTTTCACATAAGTTTCGGCATATAGGCCTTCTCTCTGCCTGTGGATAGGCAACTTACCATACAGGAGAAATTTTAACTTAGCATTTTAACCGTTACAATAACAATCACTGAAAGCAATAAATTAGGGGCTGGTAAACAAATTCGCTTCTACACAGATTCAAAACATCTTTCTGTTGAAAAAAGTAAAAGAAATTTTACTATAATGTATACTTGTGCAATTTCCATGCACAAGCAAGATTGCGCAAATTGCATGAGCGCCTAAAGAAAGAACACGCATAAAACGATTTCATTGCACAAAGTTGCATACACAAGTCGGTTTCCGCAAATTGCATCTAAACCGAAACGGGACTTTACAGTACTGAAGCTGATATGATTAAAGTTAATGTTGAGTACAAAGTGCTGGCTACGCACCTGTTCAGTTTTGTATCTGTTTCTTCGTCTCCATGGAGAGGTTCCCCTGCTCTGCCGCAAGAGCAAGTTATCTCCAAATAACAATCTTCGAATCTGCAAGGTCATAATTCGCCCCATGATGCTCTACGCCTCACCTGTATGGAGCCACTCGGCCCCATAAAACATAAAAAAACTCCAGGTCATCTAGAACAAATCCCTAAGACTAGTTTATGAGCACCATGGTATATTAGAAACACTTCCCTACATGACGACTCCCAAACCTAAGCTATTATCATTGACTTTTTACTTAGAGATAAATAATCAATGCTATTATTGACATCCTGCGAAAAACGGCATCAAAATTTTTTGCTGCCGCCACCACCAATATGACGAGGACAGACCACACAGATGCAAACGGCCAAAAATGGTCCTAGACGATTAGGACCCTAATTCCCCCGACATGACACTAACCTTTGGTTAATACACAACTCCCCACCCTCCCCCAAGAATAACCCACTATGTTTCAGATTACGGAGTAAAAGAACTAAGTTCCAGCCCATCAACCAAGAGAAGATAAGAATAAGGATGGAGAGGTTATTGATAAAACGTCACTTTTTTAATGATTGATCGTTTTGCTTCATTTTAACATTTTTGGTTCTTCGCAGCTAGTTCATCACGTGCACTTCAATCAGAGGTCACACCTCAAAAGTTAAGGTCTAAACATTCTACGAACATTTATTTTCACTTTTAGCCTTCTTTCAGTTCGGTATCTTGAGTATGAAAGTTTTAATTACTAGAATTTTAAATCCTCAATTTATTGAAAATCCAGACTTTTCATAAACAAAATAAACAAACCTTCAGGTGGTCCAAAAATAAATAACAACAAAGTGTATTATCACCGACGTCAACAGTAATAGGAATAGATTAAGAAATAACCCAAAATTAAACCCCATGGTGACAAACATGTTGAGAGTTACACTATCTCTACTACCATTGATTCATTGATTAGTTATCTCCACCACCAAGCAGCCAAGTGTTATTCGACAAGGCCCGTAACAGTCATAAACTACCCATAACGGTAATCTAGCTTTCTGCGAGGTAGTTACAATTTATTTTTAGATTAGTTCAGATTTAAATCCTTCGCATCAAAATTTGTACGCGACACACTTGTCCTACGACATTTAGCGGTACTAGTCCATAAACACAACGTGGTTGATTGTCTATAATTAAAAAGTCAATGCTACTACTAAGCTCTTATCAACCTTTTTGGATTTCTGCCCGCCTTTTCTATTATCGATTTTTTTCGCGCTCCTCTTTCAATCATTTGATTGAAAGTTTTCTAAAAAACTCGTAATTAGCAACATAATTTTATATTTCAGATTCTTTGTCTTTAGATTAAACCTGTTGAAAATGTCGATTCAAATCTACTGTAAGCATATATCGTTATCCATGTAGCTGAATTAGTGGTCGCTTTCTCACGCCCTTATAATGAATTTTAAAAATCTGGCGGCATAGGGAAACGTTGCAATTTTGTCCAAAATCTACTGGAAATGCGTTTGTTTAATTTCAGTAACAGAACGTGTCTAGGTAACGCCATTTTAAATCTAATATATAGTAACAACGAACCGTTTTTGATAATACAACTATAAATAAACAATCAACTACACAGAATAGTCTAGTTCCACAAGTAAAATCAAGGAAATATTCCGAAAAATATTTAAATTTTGTATTTAAGAATAAGATAACATGAAACTTAACTAACCTCATTTGGAAATTCTGAAAAATCAAATGCTTCTTGTAGAAAATGAAAATTACCGAACACAACCTTAAAACAGAAAAATTTATAAATGTTTACGAATGTAAATAAATTTGCTAAAATTTATATAGCAGAAGAAACACACCTTGAAGTCTTATTTTCAACTATTGAAAATTATTTAGCCAAGCTGACCAAGAATTTTAGAAGAGAGGGTATTTTGTAACTGACGACATGATAGTAAGATAAAGATAAAAACTAGGTCAGAAATTGAATTCAAAATTTTCCTTAAGGTTTATCAATTGAAGAAGAGAAATAAAATAGTTTTAAGACTTTAGAGTAAGTGGCAAAACCAAAAGACCATTTGCTAATAAATCAGTGTTTAAATTTTGGCCCAGTATTGATAATTTTCTACATTAAAGGCAAAAGCATTTCGTATACTCTGTTCTCGCATAACCAGATTTACTGCCGTGGTTGCATTAAACCAAAATGTAGATCTCATTTAAATATCGAGAAAGAACTCAAAATGTCAATTTCCAATATATCACCAGCCTATGGAAAACTTTGCTCTGCAAGACATGTCCAAGGTGATTATAGCCTTATTAGAGTTTCTTTTATGCTTTTGTTGTTATCTTGTTTTCTTTGTGATAATAAAATTTTTTTTTAATTTTTTTTGATACATTTTTCCATTTTTCTGATTTTCCAATTATTTGCGCCTCTTAGGTTAAGAATCGCTGCTCCAATAAAAATGCAAACAACGAAAAGGAGGATATAAATATTTTGGAAGCTAAACCACTAGTTGAATTAACAGTTTCAATTAATATTTTAAACTATTACATAATTTGCAAACAAAACTTCGCCTTTCAGTGAAAATTTCATCAATTTCCTGAATTGTAATATTTTCAGTTATTGTTTCTACACACAATCGCGCCAAATATAAATTTTGTGTCAAGTTTTCAAATTACCTCTAATTTTTCTATATTTTTTGACGATATTCTCAAGGGTTCTCTACTTCTTCTTTTCAAACATCTTCTAGTTAGATTTTGCTCTTCTTTTGGTTCATATAAGGTAAGGCATGGTTCTGCTACAATATATTAAGAAATAAAGAGATAAAGAAGTGCTTTAAAATATTTGAGATTCTCAAACTTTCAATTTCAAAACCAACTAGGGGATTTCCATTTTAAACAGTTAGTAACACTGACAGAATGACGCGTACATGTAACGTTCAAGCGTCAAGTCCGTAAACTCAATAATTACCATCTTATTACCTTACAACAAAGTATAATATTTGGAAATGAGAAATAGTTTTTAAGTAAGTAGTAACTCGTTTTGTTTCAAGATCGTCAGAGGGTGGCGTAATATCTCTAGTTAACATTTTTCAGTGTTGCCACCACAAATGAAGTACCCTGCTTTGAGGTATTCCCCGGTCCATAATTATCTAAATTTTTTGTAAGTATCCGACAACGACTAACTTTTTTTGATAATTTAACATCTTAAATTTCTGCAACGCATTGCAGGTTTCTGTTGTTTCTTATCAGTTAGATGGCGCGTCGATTTCAGTGGCGTACTATTCACGTCACGATTTTTCAGACAACCGCACATTTTAATGTATTGCTGGTGGTTGCCTATCGATTGGCGGTTTCAGTTGCCGACAACATGTCCCACTATGTTACACCGTTCCTCGTCCTCAACTTCGGCTCGGAGATGGTGTTTGTTGTGGCACAAAGACTTCAAGCTCAAAACGTCACACCGGAACGCACCAGTTTAGGTGATTCATAACGATAAAAAAAATTGCACTTGATTATTGTAACACGGCTTTATGTTATACAAATAGTCTCTTTTAGGGTTATCACGGTTGTTATCGCAGATGAATCAACTACTAGACATGTTTAAATTATCATGCGTTATTGAAACTACTTTGGTTTTGTCTGTGTGAATAAAAATTATTTAAAATTCATGTGCGGCAAGCTAAAAGTTTCAAGGATTCATAAGTGATTCTTCCTTAACTCTAGTTTATGCAACTTATCGTTGATATTAAATATTTATTTAATGACTATTTTTATCTAAATGGGTATCGTTAAATGTGTATGTCTTTACTTTTTGGTGAAAAGATAGCTTTTGTGAGTTTGGTCATACTTTAGCTTGTAAGTTTTACTTTGGGCTTGAATACCTACACCGCCATCTGTTTCGGTCCTAATTTAAATAAAGGTCAAACATACGTGAAAATAGAAAATCCATCTCAGGCAATAAAATGTTTTTCAAGATCTAGACCGGAGTTCTCTCTACCACTATTTTTCAGACCTTCAACCAATATTCTCTATTTCTCCTACATAACAACTATTTGTTGGTTCTAAACTCTTACCTCAGTATAATGTTACTTACATTTCAGTCCTTATGTTTCATTTCACTATGGATAGCCAAAAGTCACTTACTATACTATATATTACCTGTAGTTCAAAGTGATCTATATGGTGGCGTTACATGATCTTATTGAAAGAGAAAGTTTTGATTAGAGAAGTTACACTCTTGATGATTTAATTTCAAAAAAAGTACTTGCGCCACCTGGTGGGGAAAATTTTAATCTCAAGAAGTGAATTCCGGAGATACTTTTAGCATTGTTTATAGATATTATAAGCAATGCTTTTAGTAATCAAATTGCAAATTAGCTCTTCCAAGTCTAGTCATGGTCTAATTTACACTTAACACTGACTGCAGTTTGTTGTCTTCTAAATTTCGGTTTTAATAAGAATTATGAATTGTATCCGCCGCTTTGCTGCTTTGTTTTTAAGTGAACTACAGTATCGATATACGTGAAGATTACGAATTGAGCTCGTCCAGCAAAGTATCCTCTACAAATTCTTCACCATACTTTTTACAATCTTAACCAATCTTCTCCACTTATTTAACTTAAAATCTTTATATAAGTTACTCAGTTGTTAAATTTTCCATTTGTTCGTCATTCTTTATGTTTAATGTGGCCATCACTAGCCAAAATGGCGCTTACTATACTATATACTAGAACCAGTATTTAGTTTGGTTTATAATAATTTTGTCGTCACCTGTTCTTATTGAGGGAGAGATTTTCGTAAGAGAAGTGACTCTTGTGCTGATTTACTTTCAAAAGAATTACTTGAGCCACCTGGTTGGAAATTTTTTTAACTCAAAGGGTGAATTCCGGAGACGCTTTTAGTAATCAAATTACAACCTAGACGTCCCAAGTATTGTCATGGTCTAACTTACTCTTAACACTACACTTCTTCCGCTTCTAAGTTATGGTTTTGATACGAATTACAAACTTTATCCGAAGCACCATATTCTTTACTTTCAGTGAACTAAATTATTGATTTGCGTGAAGTATGCATAGATTAGCATAGATACTCTTCAGAATCTCAACTAATCTTCCCCACTTATCCTACTTAACAGTGATTTATTGAATTTAAACTAAGTGACTTACTTCTTAGCTTTTTCACTTGGTCTTCAGTCTTAACTTGGCATTAGGCAAAAATTACTTACTGTACTATAAACTGGAACTAGTATTAGCTGTAGTTCAAAGTGATTTATAAGGTGGCGCCACACGATCTCATTAAGAGACGGAGTGTTCGGTTATAGAAAGGAGATTTAGTCCCAAAAAAAGCTTTTGCCACCTGGTAAGAAAAGTTTTAAGCTTAAAGAGTGAATTTGAGAGAATATTTTAGTGGTCAAATCATAAAACTGGCTCTTCTTGTCTTGTGTTGGTCTATCTTATTAACATTGCATTTATTTCGCTTCTATAGTGTGATTTTGCTTTCAATTCAAACTATACCCTCAGCTCCATCTGCTTTATTCTTAAACTTAAGAATTGCTGTATGTGAAAATTACAAATTGATCTTATCTAGTAGAATGTTTTCCATGAACTAAAAAATTTTCTTTGCCCATTGTTCCCCATGCTCTTCTCCTTTTCTCCTACTTATCACTGATTTATTGTTCTTAACTCATCACTTAAGTAACTTACTCCTTAGCTTTTTATTTGGTTTTCAGTCTTTATGGCCATGACTAGGCAAAAATCACTTACTGTAGTATAAACTGAAACTTGTATTTGCTGTAGTTCAAAGTGATTTATAAGGTGGCGCCACACGATATCATTAAGGGACAGAGTGTTTGGTTAGAGAAAGGAGATTTGGTCCCAAACAAAGCTTTTGCTACCTGGTAAGAAAAGTTTTAAGCTTAAAGAGTGAATTCGAGAGAAAATTTTAGTGGTCAAATTATAAAACTGGCTCTTCTTGTCTTGTGTTGGTCTAACTTATTAACATTGTACTTATTTCGCTTCTATAGTGTGATTTTGCTTTGAATTCAAACTATACCTTCAGCTCCATGTGCTTTGCTCTTAAACTTAAAAATTTTTTTCTATCAGCTAAAAAATTTTCTTTGCCAATTCTTCCCCATACTCTTCTCCATTTCTTCTACTTATCAATGATTTATTGTTCTTAAATCATCACTTAAGTAACTTACTCCTTAGCTTTTTTATTTGGTCTTCAGTCTTTATGGCCATGACTAGGCAAAAATCACTTACTGTAGTATAAACTGAAACTTGTATTAGCTGTAGTTCAAAGTGATTTATAAGGTGGCGCCACACGATATCATTAAGGGACAGAGTGTTTGGTTAGAGAAAGGAGATTTGGTCCCAAACAAAGCTTTTGCTACCTGGTAAGAAAAGTTTTAAGCTTAAAGAGTGAATTCGAGAGAAAATTTTAGTGGTCAAATTATAAAACTGGCTCTTCTTGTCTTGTGTTGGTCTAACTTATTAACATTGCACTTATTTCGCTTCTATAGTGTGATTTTGCTTTGAATTCAAATTATACCCTCAGCTCCATCTGCTTTGCTCTTAAACTTAAGAATTTTTTCCATGACCTAAAAAATTTTCTTTGCCAATTCTTCCCCATGCTCTTCTCCCTTTCTCCTACTTATCGATGATTTATTGTTCTTAAATCATCATTTAAGTAACTTACTCCTTAGCTTTTTTATTTGGTCTTCAGTCTTTATGGCCATGACTAGGCAAAAATCACTTACTGTAGTATAAACTGAAACTTGTATTAGCTGTAGTTCAAAGTGATTTGTAAGGTGGCGACACATTATGTCATTAAGGTAGAAAGTGTTGGGTTAGAAGAAAAACTACTTGCCCCACCTGGTAAGAAACATTTTAAGCTTAAAAAGTAAATTTTAGATATACGTTTAATCATCAAATTGCAACCTAGCTCTCTTAAGACTTGTCATGGTCTAACTTATTTTTAACGCCGCGCTTCTTTCGCTGCACCATACTCTTCACAATCTCAACCAATCTTCTCCACTTTTCCTACTTAACAATTATTTGTTGGTTTGAATCTTCATTTAAGTAATTTAGTTCTTAGTCCTTTCCTTTAGTCCCTAGTCTTTATGTTTTATTTGACCATCACTAACCAAAAGTCACTTACTGTACTATACACTGGAACAAGTAACCTGTAATTGAAAATGATTTATAGAGTGTCGTCTCATTATCTTATTGAGGAAGAGAGTAGAGTTGACAGTTATAGACATTATACTTCCGCTGGTTTGGTTCCTGAAAAAGTACTAGCGCCATCTGGTTGGTAAATTTTGTAGATTAAAAGGTGAATTTCCGAAATAGTTTGAAAGAAGGGAGAGGAAATAGCTCGAGCGCCTCTTGAAACTTTTTAGTATTTTTACATTTTTTATGTATTTAAGTTTATTTAGATACTCAATTCATATAACCTTTTTATTTTTCTTATTATTGAAAATACTTTTTTTAATAAATCTTTCAATTATTAATAGTCAACCTTTACACATTAATATATGAGAAGCCCGGCTTCACCATCAATACAAACGCATTTTCATTACAAATCGAATTCTATTAATTATTGATAGTAAAATTTCCACCACCCCTGACCTATGGCGTCCTAACCATTAATCACAATACAGTTCCTCTTTTTTTATGTTTGACCTTGACCTTAACCACCCTTAAGAACCTGATCGATAAAGAAAATATTATAAATAACCGCCACTTTCATTGTTGCAGTACTCGACGAAATAATTTCTGTTCTAATTTCGAAACAACTGATGACAGAATTGAGTAAACCACAAGCCACGTACAACCATGAAGCCGTTCGTGATATAATCGAAGACGTCACTCAATCTTCAGTAATGCGTCTCGACACTATCAGTATGGGTAAATTATGGGATCTTATTACAATGGTTTTTAAATGGCAAATCACGATATCAAAAAATGTAATTCCAATTACTCTACGTCATTTATACGAAATTGAAAATTATGTCACCAATCCAGAAACACAAATTCAACTACATAAAGTTCAAAACTTGATAGATAATTTTAACAAAATCTTAAGTCCTCAAGAAAAAGATGATTTACATGACGATATCTTGTATTGGCTTAAAGATAGTAATGTTAGAGTTTCGTTATTGTTGAGAATGGGGCTTCAAGGGGTTGATGGTAGTTTTATTACTACTAATTTAGATCCTATCGCTGAAGATATGTTGAGGAATTTAGGTGAAAACATTTACGCTGTTACACAAAATGGAAAAATTTTAGAAGAAAAAAATGGAAATAATCAAAGAGAACAACAACCTGAAGTTAACGAATTGCAATTGTTTGTCGACCAAATGTTGGGAGAGAGAAAAATGAGTGATACAGGAAAAATGTTGAGGTTGTCTATTGATTGTAAGAACGGTAACGAAGGACAGGAAGGGTTTGGACGTATTGATGTTAACACTGAAGACCAACAAATTCACGAGTTGATGGGAGATTTGGAAGTGGAGGAGAAGAATGAAGAAATTTGTTTAAGGGATGATTTATTGGAGATGATTGGAGGAGCGGATGTGAAAGGAGAGTGAGAAATTAAAAGGAAATTTAGAGGTTGTGCAGGGTGTTCGAATGACTAATTCTTTGTTAGAAAAAAACTTTTGTTATTTTTTTTTGTATCAAAATATTGTTAGTTATTAGAAACATGTCGTCGAGCAAACACTACAGAGTTTGTATCCTTGAATTCCAAAAAAGCAATTTTTATGAAAATGAAAATAATTTGGTTCACATTCACATTCCTTCTCATGAAAAGTTATACGAATGAATTCAAGAATACTTACATTTCTTTGACTGTTGAGATCAACAAACATTGTGATGAAAGGCCTAAAACAAAACAACGTTCTATCTCAAATTAGCAGATTGCAGAAGTCAAGATGTCGTGCTAGATAATGTAGTTAGTTTAATCCATTTCGATGCACAGCACTTAAATTCCGTATACCTTGATAACCATTGTAGAACCTTGAACTGTAAATTCTTATGAAATTTGAAATGTGCTCGTGTTGCAATTTGTATGTCAACAAACTTAGGAAATCACTAAACTGAAATGTTTTCAACTGAAGACACTTGCAAATTGAACTTTCTTTATTTCTTTACTAACTTTTTGAACAACACTAGTTTAGGCCTTCTAAATATTCTTATCAACAATAAACGGGCTTTTCAAAATTACCCAAAATTTACCAAAAATCATTTATAACGGGTAAACTTTTTGCAAGTATTTTTATTAAATATGTAGATATACGTATATTGAAGAAAATAAAGTTTTGTAAGTACCATCACAAGCTGTGTGTTAAGTTAATTTACATTAATCACAATCACTATTTGTTACGTAAAATAGTAATCAACTTGATGTCTAGTTATCACAAATTCTAACCCAAACTATGAGATCAAGTGCTAAAGATATACGTCCGGAGTTTTATAGAACTCATGTCTTGTTAAAAAATATTTTCAATTTATCTGAAGATATACAACACAATTCCGCATTTCCTGATAACTCTTAAACTATAAAAATGCATAAAGAAATTTAAAATGTCAAAAACAGCAAATCCGAATTTTCTGAAGTATCTTCCGCAAAAGCTTTTCCAATTGAAGATATTTTCCTTTCATTACAAAAAATTTCAAGCAACACTATTTTAAACCTTTTGTTTTGCTTACATAAAAAAGAAGAGAAGGGACTTAGAATGATGTGTACTGGCTGTTACTGAAACTAAAAGAAAAAGGAAAGATACAAGTGTGCAATAAATCATAGAAAGATCTGGTCAGTGTCAACCTAGAGGATGGGGTAGTATCCCAACACAATACAGTCCATAATACCATTATAACGTGATATTTGAAGTAACAATTGCGCTCAAATGTTACATTCTAAGTGTTATCAACTATGTATTGTATTATGATACATCCCCATTTTCCAGGTAGCCCAGAAGTAGACGGCTAAAACAAATGATTTTCTTTATTTACGTAAAAATAAACGGCTTGATGTAAGAAAAAAATCCACGTTCAAATGGAGAAAAATTCGTTGTCAGCCTAAATAAAAATATTAGTGGGGTCAAATTAGTCAATTGACAAACAGCTATAACGTTTTCTCTGTAAGTCTAATAGTATAGGAAAGTGAAGCTTGATTCCATACTTTGGACTAAACCTTTAGAGTAAGAAAAAAGAGAAAAAAAATAATAAGAAAGTAAATTAAATTGCATAAGGTTAAAGAAAATGTAATATAGCAAAAATATTAAAAGGAAGTAGAGAAATGTCAGAAGAAATCAATACACCAAAGTCTACAATCAAGATGGAAGAACTACAAATTAAGACTCAAAGAGGCAGCAAGAGTTAGTTGTGGAATAGCAAAAATATGGAACGGTACTACATAATGGACAACAAAATTTCGGTAATAAACTTGCAGAAAATTGTAACAGAAACCAGATACTATTTTAGACTGAAACCAATGAGGAAGTCCGAAGAAAACATTTTATAAATGCACAAGAAGATTTTGATTAAACATTATGAAAAATAAAATTATGGAAAACACCAGGTCATGACGGAGTAACAGTAAATAGTCAAATATACAAACATTGAGGGAAGAGAGAAACTATTCAACATACTAACCTAATCAATGAAAGAAAAAAAGGTTTCACGTGCCTATCAAATAAGATATATACAAATTGGAAGACAGAAAAAGGATTTTCAAACTTTAGGGAGCATGATTAGAAAATTGTACAAAAGGATTCTGAAAAACGGATTAAAAAAAAGTAAGGCACACCATAAAAGAAAGTTAAGGTGGATTTAGAATAAATATAAGTAAAATAGACCAAATTTTTCTAATAAGGCAGAAAATCTGTTAATAGAACATACTTAAGAAGAAAATATCGAGAACTATGTAAAAGAAAGAAATAAGAGAGGCTTTCAGCAGCAAAATAGGTCTGAAACAAAAGTATATATTAAGCCTTTTTGTCTTAAATTTGGTGCTAGATGACGTAGTTGAGAGATGTAACAAAAAACTAAATATGGAATAGGAATTTTGCAACCAAAGATAATATCAATAATAGAATGATGCTACGTAGACGATTTAATAATTATAGAGAAAACAAAAAAAAACATTACGTGTTAAATGAAAAATTTAAATACAAAGAAATTAACATATAGATGACTAAACTATGCTAATAAAAAAAGTAGAGAAGAAACACGAGTTAATTAGCTCCAAGAAAAGTAGAAAGACAGAAAAGAAATCAAAGTAAAATATTTATTAAAAAAATTAGAAATTCTGATAGTAGATATCAATAGAACAAGGACAACTTCGATAATTGGAACATCTACAGGAGATGGGGCAAGAAAGATTAGTAAGACAAGTGTAAGAAACAAGAAAAATGAGGGCGGGCTAGGAAGCTCTGGAAAAATGAAGCACGTACAACTGCAGGAAAAAGAGTAAAATGAGAAATTATATAAAATAGTTTGCAGAAAGTAGAAAGAAATTGAGGGAAATGATCAAGAAAACGGCTTCGAAGAACTTGACTTCAATATAACTGTACATCGGAAGGTAGAAAAGCTGAAGATTGAGTAAGTAAGTAGAAGACAAAAACAGACAAAATCTGAAATAAAATATTTAGAAAAACGTTAGAAATCGTTCCATTCGAAACATCAATAGAACAAACACAACTTTTATGGCTGGGACAAGTAATGAGGATGAAGAGAAAAAAATTGTAAAGAAAGTGTTTGAATCCAGAGAAACGGGGAAAACGCCTAGAAAACTCTGAAAGTTTGAAGCAAGTACAATTGCAGGAAGAAAAATAGAATGAGAGAAAATAAAGTAGCCAGCAGGAGGTACAAGTAAACGGAGAAAGATGTAAAGGAAAACGACTTGGGAGAACTTAACTACAATGTAACTTTACGCCAAAAGGTAGAAAATCTGAAGTTTAATTAAGTAGAAGACCAAAAAAACTCAAAATTGAAATTTACAAGGATTGTGCGAGTCGATACTTCTATGGAACAAGAACAACTTCGATGGCTTGGGCATGTAATGAGAATGGGGGAGGAAAAATTAATAAAACAAATTGTTTGAATCCAGAGGAACCGAAAAAATAAGGAGGAAAATCTAGTAAACTCTGGAAGGATGAAGCAAGTACAGCTGCAGAACGGAAAGTAAAATGAGAGAAAATTAAAGAGCTGACAGGAGTTAGAAAGAGGTGGAATAAGATGTAGAGGAAAATGGCTTCAAAAAAGTAACTCCAATATAAGTGTATACGGAAAAAATTAAAATATAAAAACAAAGAAAGTAGAAAGGAAGACAAAAAGAATAAAATTCAAAATTAAATATTTCGGGAAAATTTAGAAATTGCTCCGGTCGAAACATCAATAAATCAAGCAAACCTCGATGTTATGCAGCCTGGAAAAGAAAATGTAAAAGGAGAGAAAGTAAAGCAGCTAGCAGGAGGTAAAAACAAATAGATGGAGACATAAACAAAAACGGCTTCGAAAAACGTAACTTCAATACTTTACACTGAAAGCTAGAAAAGCTGAAGATTTTGTACCCTTCCTTATAAATTATAGTATTAATTAAGTATTCAAGGATTAAAGACTGCAAATTGTCAGAATATTATTGAATACATTGTTTATACAAATAAAATCCTTGCAAGTGTTGGAATAAGAAAACTTTTATAAGTGCCATCACAAGCTGTATTAAGTGAATTAACACAAATCACATTCAATATTTGTTACATTTTAGCGGTAAAATAACAATCACATTAGTCCCTGAGTTATCACACAATAAATAAACAATTCGAAACCATCAACATTCACAAAGTAAATTTGGGTCTGCATTGTAAAACTAAATAAGGCATCTCATCACCTTTCCATTTAGTTAAAAAAACATATTTTAAATTATCCTTACTATCTAACAAATCACAATTACAAGAAATATCAATATCTTGAAACATCTCTACATTACACCAAATTTTCATAGCGACAAACTTCTTCAAATGCAACACAGTAGTTTTTGTTGGAACACGAACAAAAACCTTTTTAACTTGCGTTAAATTTACCATAGTACATTCCAAACAAACATTAATTAATTCTTGTTTCGGCAAATCTTCAGTGCAAACAGGTACTTCAGGTAGTTTCTCTTCTTTAACTTCTTCTCCACTAAGAGCAATTTCTTTCGGATAAGGCAAACCTCTTTGTCTATAAAACTCTTTTTCACGTTCCGTCTCATCATGCAACAAACCGGGAACTAATTTATAAACAATATCTTGCATTGTCCTATCGAAACTTATATATTGTCTCGGATAGGAGTGATGAATGACAATATTGCAAGTAGGACAATTAGTGTTTGCTTCCAAATGCTTGATTAGGCAACTTTTGCAGAAAGTGTGTAAACATTCTGTGATGGCAGTGGCATCAACTAAGTAGCCTTTACAGATGTTGCATACTATATGGGGATTGAGGGATTTTAGCTTGATTTTGCGGTCCATCGTGGGGGTCCACAACATAACCTAAAAAGAAAGAGTGTCACCTATTTCTTCATTGGGAATTCGTCGTAATACTTACAACTATTCGAGGCTCCTTATGGATAAAATAGGTGAAAACTGAGGCTTCTTCCTTATCTTAAAGTGTTGATTAAGGGGTTTAGGAGTTTATAGCTATGCGTCTGCACGTTGCGCGTAACGTAACCTTAAGTTGTGGCAATGCCTCAATGCCTTCAATGCCATTCACGCGAAATTCTGAATAGCAATAGAAATGTGCGCAGAATTGAAAGTGGGTCGTTGGAAAATTGCAAGTTTGTTAACGCATAAATTATTTAAATAACAATTACGGTATTTGGCGAAACGAAATGGAGCCTTTTGTTATTAGGGATAACTCTCGAAACGCGTAAAGTATTTTTTGAGGTTTTGCTAGATAAATTGAGAAGTTTGGGGGAAATGTCTGAATATTTTCTAAAAATTTGAATTTCGCGCCCAAGACCTACAGCGATATTGCGTCAAACACACAAACTATCTTTAGTGAATTTCAGGTTGCAGACAGTGTGGTTGGTAACGGGACCGTTCAAAATCAACCCAGCTATGTGAGAAAATTGTGAAAATTTCCAGTAAGTATTTCCATTACGTCCACTTTAAAGTTCCCTTCACTTAACCGCGTGATGTTTGTACATCGCGATTAACCGGAATCTACCAGAGGCGGTTTTCTGAAAACCTAACCCAGGAAACGAACAAACTTCTTCCAGATGCTTACTCGATCAAGTTTAGTACTCTAAATTAGTTTTAAATAAAAAAAATTGCAGGCGATTAGTCACAATTGTGTCTAATTACCGAAATCGAAATTCTAACCCAGTTTCAAATAATTCCGCAATCGGTAGCGCGCCCTCTGTTGGCAATTCTTATAACGCGCAATTTTTTTGACGTTTTCCACAATGTTGTTGAGTTTGACAGTTCAAAGTTCCATCAATATTCCGAAAGTAAATTAAACGCATTAGTGACTAAATGGCAGCGATTTCGTCGAAATTCGCCTTAAAGTTTCTCCAACCTGGCAATTTTTGTCGCCGTTGGGGCAGCACAGTGGCGTCAAAATTAGTGTACAACGAACACGGTGATCCCGTTAAAGTCGTAACGAAAGAAACTGAATCCCTATCAGATCCTCAACGTGATGAAATCCTGATTAAAATGTTAGCGAGTCCTGTCAATCCCGCCGATATTAACATGATTCAAGGAAAATATCCCGTGCGTCCTGTTTTACCGGCAGTACCTGGAAACGAAGGTGTCGGCGTAGTAATCAAAGTGGGCGCTGGTGTCAGTGAAATCGAAGTAGGCGACCACGTGGTACCTTTAATAAATGCTTTAGGTACTTGGAGGACTCACGTGAAAATTCCTAAAGGAAACGCAATGAAAGTTCCGATGAAATTAGGTTTGGTTGAAGCTGCAACGTTAACTGTTAACCCTTGCACGGCCTACCGGATGTTGCGGGATTTTGCCGATTTGAAACCGGGGGATACCGTGATTCAAAATGGCGCCAATTCTGCTTGCGGACAGAACGTGATTCAAATTTGTCGGGCTTGGGGTATTCGGTCTGTCAATATAGTTAGAGACAGAGCCGGACTTGAAGACCTCAAAACATTCTTGACGCAATTAGGGGCTAATTATGTTTTAACCGAAGAGGAGTTGAGGAAAACCGATATTTTCAAAAGTGGTAAACTGGATAAACCGAAATTGGCGTTGAATTGTGTTGGTGGTCAAAACGCTTTAGAAGTGTTGCGACATCTCCAAAATGGAAGTACTATGGTAACTTATGGAGGAATGTCGAGGGAACCTGTCACGATTCCGACTTCGGCTTTAATTTTTAAAGATATAAGAGTTCGAGGATTTTGGATGACGGAATGGTCGAGGATTAATGCAGAAAGTGTTGATAGATTCGAGATGTTCGAAGAATTGATTTCGATGATGACCAATAACGAACTGCAAGGACCGGCGTATAAATTGGTCAGTTTCGACCATTACAAAGACGCCTTAATGAACACAATGACCATCAAAGGAATGACGGGCAAGAAGTACATTCTAGGGTTCGACGTCGTGTAAACATTTTTATTATTGTAAACTATTTATAATAAGTTGTAATAAATTCGTAAGCGTTAATGACATTGTAATTGACTCAAAATTTTGTATACCTACCAAAATCAATTGTTTTTCTTCACCGCTGAACTAGGATGCCGCAAGCAAGGTAGGTAAAAACGAACCATACTTCCTTTCCAATTTATTTTTGACGTGAAACGGATTTATAGTTCTAAAACTGAAACACCCGAATCACTACATTAATGACCATCTCGATATTTTACGGTAATAATTCGTCCCATTGTTAAGGGAAGGCAGAAAGTAGTTTTTTTAATGACACCTCGTATTTTCCGCAGTTTCACTTTACTACGTTAATTAGAAATGGGATGAAATCCCCTAAGTGCAGGTTTATCCCAGCTACTCGATTGATTCAAATGATTAAGGAAAATCGGTAAAGGGATTCTAATTTCCTCATGGACCTTCGAGCCGGAGTGGCCGGGAACAGGCATCATTTCCAACATTTTTGAGGGGGAAAACTCTTAGATTAAAAGTTGTTGGGAACTGGAGAGAAAAATGAGAAAATTTGTTGCACCTGTTTGAATTAACACTCCAAATGGACCCGATTTCTCTTGTGGCAATAAACATCAATTTCAGCAGTCCAGCATGTGTTTAATTACTCTTTGTGGCGCTGTTTAATTACATCAAGTGACTGCAGAAGAACTTTTTCCTTTGGTTGAGTAGTTGACCGAAATGCCGCGTTTCTCTATAGCGTTGTCATCGCAAGCTTTCATGGTGATTACTAGGAAAAAGCTTTGATATTGTTTATTACTTTCACTTCTTATTGTGTGTCGCGATAACGGGTTATCGAAATCGGGAGCGAATTAGAAAACATAAAAGAAATATTGTAATTATCAAAGAAATCGCAATGTCACCGTTCCAGTACCGTCTCGGGAACGTCATTAAACCGATTTACGACCTCTTCTTTTTTGACGGATTATTATCTAATTAAACGAACAGATTTATCGTTGTTGTTAAAGTTGTTGTTTCGACTGTATTTAGATAGAGAAGGTGATAGAAAAGGTGATAGTGGTTGCGTTGGAGGTTCATCCCGTGATAAATTATAATAAACGGTGTTACGAATTGATTTTTTTCGAAACTGAAGAGGAAACTATAAATTAGCGAAAGTTATTATTTCACGATAAACCTAACGTGAGCTTCCATCTTCAACACTTTCTATAATTATGTTAGACTCGGTCTGTTGTCAATTACTGACAAGATTAGCAGCCTAACTTTTAACATGGCTTTTGACTAGTAAATTGCGAAACATTTACGACGTGACTTTATTAAGAATAAAAAATCACACTTTTGAAATTTAACCTGTTTCTGAGATGATCCTTAATATACCACGTACCTTTGCCAGTAGATAGTCAGATGATAGGTAATTAAAGTTCAAATTTGCAATTATTAGTAAATATTACGAAAATTTTTTACTTTAAACGTAAAAAAAATATTACTGAAAACTACATAATAGTTGCTATTGGGTGGACTAAGAACCAGAAGGTCTAAACGCCAAATCTAAAATTGTTCAAAAAATCGACATTAATCTTTGCTTTAAATGTATTAGCCAAAGCATTAAAAATTTCCAAGTTTACTCTGTACTTAGAACTTTGAGATAATTTGAAAATTTACTTGTCTAATAAGTCAGAAGAGTCCGGCAGACAGTTTAATGATAATGAAATCACTTTATTGACAAAATGTTGTAAAATAAAATTTATTCATTAACGAACCAGTTTTTATTATAATAAAAAACTACAAAATCGACAGTGCTTATTGAAATAGCAACAAGAAAGCTAGAAATGGATTATATACCTTTGTGAACAAGAGGGATTTTTTTTTAATTTTAACTTAGGACTTCTCTGTAAGTTATGGCTTCAAAAGAATTTATTTGAAAGCAAATGCTCTGAGGTCAATTACGAAATTCAAAATACTTCACACAAAAACAAGCATTTGGAGATCTTATGATTTTTAAAATTAACGTTGATTGCCACTTAAAGCCATTTTCACACGTGATTAGTGGCAACATCTTTGGAAATAAGCTTGAAATTCATACAGCAGATGATGGAAATTTCTAGATAAATGTAATTTATGTAATAAAACACGTTTTGAAGAAAATGTCATTTGGGACCCTATGGTTCTCAGTTCACGATTGCTTGATTATTATTTTGCATTTTCTTTTTTTGTGAAATTGTACGGTTTTACCAATCGATTTTTCTATCAAAAGTGATTTAATTTACATTCATTCACGAGAAGTATAAGTGGTTTTTGAGGCAAGAGCAGCAAAATGTTTTTGTAATTAAACATCTTTAACTGGGTCAGTGGTCCGTCATAAAGCGTGCGTAACGAAAAGTGAAACGCTCGCTATTTTACAACGACCTAAGCTCTAACGTGGCGCATCTTAGTGGTTCTTCTCATATCATAAGTAGAGAAGTAACTTATCTAATAGTTACTCGGGATGTCACCCAATGGCGCTTCACTTTTACCAAGGATCTTAGAAGTTCCACTTCTATCCTTCTTAGCGGTGACTCTAATTGTTTCTATCAACTGAAATCAGAATATCGTTTAATTTTTGACATATCTTGAGATAATAACGTTTGCATTAATTAAAAAAAATCTGCGACTCTATTAGTCATTATTCTAATATAGAGCGTGCGTAACGAAAAGTGAAACGCTTGCGATTCTACGAATTAAACTCAGAAATCTACTAGGTAACACAACAGAGAGACGAGACGCATCTCTATTCTTATCTTAATCATATGAGTAGGGAACATTGTATCGCGTGTGCGCACTTGTTTTACGAAAACATTGTTGCGACTTCTCTAATAATTTACTCCATACATCACCAAACGGCCCTTCCATTAACACTAAAGATTTTCTACCCTCAGAAGTTCCACTTTTATCCCTCTTGGTTGTGACTCAATTTTTTTATTTATTGAAAGCAAGGTGATATATTGATGAATTTCTAACATATTTTTTCATTTATTAAATTTAGCTCAGTCTTTATATAGAGCAACTAACAATTTTAAGCAGACATCATAGCTGCTAGTGATCGATTATAATTTTGCAATTTGTTTTTATCGAAGTTAGCTTAGATCTACAATTAAACTTATTAATTTTATAATCAAAAGTGATGTTAGAAAAGAATTGGGTCTCTTAGTTTGGATTATACGTTTATTGGCAAGAGCTATAAGTTATTATTCAAAATTTTTGGAACAAAAGGAGTGAAATGTATTCAAATGAAACATATTTAGCCGCATCGGGGGTGCAATATAAAGCGTATGTAACAAAAAGTGAAACGTTTGCGATTCTACAACGATACAAGCTTGGAAATCAAGCAAGTTGCACAATAATGAGACGAGGGGCATTTCTATTTTTCCCAACATGAGCAGGGAATCTTATGCCGGATCTACGCGCTTATTTTACGGAAACCTTATAGTGACTTCTCTAATAGTTACTCCGGACGTCACTGAACAGCACTTGCACTCAAACCAAGGATCATTTACCCTTAGAAGTTTTACTTCTATTTCGTTTGTCTAAATCTTGAAACAAGAGGAGTGAAATGTTTAAAATAAAATACTTTTAACTGATATAAAACGTGCGTAACGAAAAGTGAAACGCTCTCTATTTCACGAACCAAGCTCATAAATCAAGTAAGTAGTATAATAACGAGGCGAGGGCATCTCTAGTTTTCTCAACATGAGTAGGGAATCTTATCCCGGATATACGCGCTTATTTTAAGGAAACTTTATAGTGACTTCTCTAATAGTTACTCCTGACGTCACTGAACAGCACTTGCACTCAAACCAAGGATCATTTACCCTTAGAAGTTTTACTTTTATTTTGTTTGTCTAAATCTTGAGGCAAGAGGAGTGAAATGTTTTGAAATGAAATACTTTTAACTGATATAAAACGTGCGTAACGAAAAGTGAAACGCGCTCTATTTCACGAACCAAGCTCAGAAGTCAAGCAAGTTACACAATAATGAGGCGAGGGGCATCTCTAGTTTTCTCAACATGAGTAGGGAATCTTATCCCGGATATACGCGTTTATTTTAAGGAAACTTTATAGTGACTTCTCTAATAGTTACTCCGGACGTCACTGAACAGCACTTGCACTCAAACCAAGGATCATTTACCCTTAGAAGTTTTACTTCTATTTCGTTTGTCTAAATCTTGAAACAAGAGGAGTGAAATGTTTAAAATAAAATACTTTTAACTGATATAAAACGTGCGTAACGAAAAGTGAAACGCTCTCTATTTCACGAACCAAGCTCATAAATCAAGTAAGTAGTATAATAACGAGGCGAGGGCATCTCTAGTTTTCTCAACATGAGTAGGGAATCTTATCCCGGATATACGCGCTTATTTTAAGGAAACTTTATAGTGACTTCTCTAATAGTTACTCCTGACGTCACTGAACAGCACTTGCACTCAAACCAAGGATCATTTACCCTTAGAAGTTTTACTTTTATTTTGTTTGTCTAAATCTTGAGGCAAGAGGAGTGAAATGTTTTGAAATGAAATACTTTTAACTGATATAAAACGTGCGTAACGAAAAGTGAAACGCGCTCTATTTCACGAACCAAGCTCAGAAGTCAAGCAAGTTACACAATAATGAGGCGAGGGGCATCTCTAGTTTTCTCAACATGAGTAGGGAATCTTATCCCGGATATACGCGTTTATTTTAAGGAAACTTTATAGTGACTTCTCTAATAGTTACTCCGGACGTCACTGAACAGCACTTGCACTCAAACCAAGGATCATTTACCCTTAGAAGTTTTACTTTTATTTTGTTTGTCTAAATCTTGAGGCAAGAGGAGTGAAATGTTTTGAAATGAAGTACTTTTAACTGATATAAAACGTGCGTAACGAAAAACGAAACGCTCTCCATTTTACGAACCAAGCTCAAAAGTCAAGCAAGTTACACAATAATGAGGCGAGGGGCATCTCTAGTTTTCTCAACATGAGTAGGGAATCGTATCCCGGATATACGCGTTTATTTTAAGGAAACTTTATAGTGACTTCTTTAATGGTTACTCCTGACGTCACTGAACGGCGCTTGCACTCACACCAAGGATCTTCTACCCTTAGAAGTTTTACTTCTATTCCGTTTGTCCAAATCTTGAGGCAAGAGTAGTGAAATGTTTTGAAATGAAATACTTTTAACTGATATAAAACGCGCGTAACGAAAAATGAAACGCTCTCCATTTTACGAACCAAGCTCAAAAGTCAAGCAAGTTACACAATAATGAGGCGAGGGGCATCTCTAGTTTTCTCAACATGAGTAGGGAATCTTATCCCGGATATACGCGCTTATTTTAAGGAAACTTTATGTGACTTCTCTAATAGTTACTCCGGACGTCACTGAACAGCACTTGCAGTCAAACCAAGGATCAATTACCCTTAGAAGTTTTACTTCTATTTTGTTTGTCTAAATCTTGAGGCAAGAGGAGTGAAATGTTTTGAAATGAAATACTTTTAACTGATATAAAACGTGCGTAACGAAAAACGAAACGCTCTCTATTTTACGAACCAAGCTCAAAAGTCAAGCAAGTTACACAATAATGAGGCGAGGGGCATCTCTAGTTTTCTCAACATGAGTAGGGAATCTTATCCCGGATATACGCGCTTATTTTAAGGAAACTTTATGTGACTTCTCTAATAGTTACTCCGGACGTCACTGAACAGCACTTGCAGTCAAACCAAGGATCAATTACCCTTAGAAGTTTTACTTCTATTTTGTTTGTCTAAATCTTGAGGCAAGAGGAGTGAAATGTTTTGAAATGAAATACTTTTAACTGATATAAAACGTGCGTAACGAAAAACGAAACGCTCTCTATTTTACGAACCAAGCTCAAAAGTCAAGCAAGTTACACAATAATGAGGCGAGGGGCATCTCTAGTTTTCTCAACATGAGTAGGGAATCTTATCCCGGATATACGCGCTTATTTTAAGGAAACTTTATAGTGACTTCTCTAATAGTTACTTCTGACGTCACTGAACAGCACTTGCACTCAAACCAAGGATCATTTACTCTTAGAAGTTTTACTTCTATTCCGTTTGTCCAAATCTTCAAGCAAGAGGAGTGAAATGTTTTGAAATAAAATACTTAACTGATATAAAACGTGCGTAACGAAAAATGAAACGCTCTCCATTTTACGAACCAAGCTCAAAAGTCAAGCAAGTTACACAATAATGAGGCGAGGGGCATCTCTAGTTTTCTCAACATGAGTAGGGAATCTTATCCCGGATAGACGCGCTTATTTTAAGGAAACTTTATAGTGACTTCTCTAATAGTTATTACGGACGTCACTGAACAGCGCTTGCACTCAAACCAAGGATCATTTACCCTTAGAAGTTGTACTTCTATTCCGTTTGTCCAAATCTTGAGGCAAGAGGAGTGAAATGTTTTGAAATAAGATACTTTTAACTGATATAAAACGTGCGTAACGAAAAGTGAAACGCTCTCCATTTTACGAACCAAGCTCAGAAATCAAATAAGTAGCACAAAGGGAAGGCCGTCACATTTCTACTCTTCTTCTCTTAAGTAGAAAACATTATGCCGAGTTTGCGTGCTTGCTTTTTGCTTTACAGAAACACTGTGGCGACTTCTCTAATAGTTACTCCAGACGTCACCGAACGGTGCTTTCACTCACATTAAAGATATTCTATTTTTAAAGATTCTAGTTTTATATTGCTATTTTGTTACTTAATTTCTTTTTAGTTACCTCAACGCATTTTTATTTTTATTTTTATCGTATCTTGAAATAATATCGTTTACCATTTCAAGAGTCTATTGATTATAGTTGCTATTAATCGATTACTATATTATATTTCTTTTTCGTTGTAGTTGGTTTAAAAATGCACACAGAAGTTTAATATAAAGTGCGCGTAACGAAAAGTGAAACGTTTACCATTCTCGGAAATAAAGTAGCGACTGAACAGAACATGTAACAAGGCTAGAATTATGTAGTCTTTAAGTAATTCGTTAGACAGTTGCACAATTAAAAGGTAAATTAAATGAAAACTGGATTTGGTTAGTGTTATTGTTTGATCCTTCTGCTGCACTTCTTAAAAATTGAAATTACGTTACCACAACTTCTGGCACCATTAGCTTCGGATCTGAATGTACTTGCTAACAAGATTTGACCGTGATAGATGAAAGAATGGGGATTAAAGAGATAATAAAAAGCAGTGACCGCCGTGGGTGCACCATAAAATAAATTGACACAGCCATACTAAATTCACCAAGTTATCGTGAAAGCGGTCATCCAAACCGGCCACCAGCCGCCATCGCGCGCTTTATTAAATCAAATCTGAAAATCCAAGCTTGTCGACCAGCGGCGTCACAATAATTAGAGCGAGTTTTACGTAAACCACCCAAACCCAACACCGATTTACAAATAAATTTTTATCGTATAACACAACGAGCAAATTTTGAAAACGATTCAAAAATTGTTTCAATTTTTTTTATATTTAGCAAATTCGAAATTTTGTAATTGTGGAAATGGATTCTTTGCAGACTTTTTCTATAAACCTCACGTCCACTAAATAGGTTCTTAGTTTAATTCTCTAACCAAGAATAGAAAACCCAAAAAAGTTGTGACGTTTTTGGATAAAATTGTAAGAATTAAGTTTTAGTTGCCGACTCGCGTTGATGCCAGTTCTACCTGCAGACAATTTAAAAATAAAATAAAAGGACTCGAACAAGTATCGAATAACATTTTTGTAAATTTACATCATTAAGTAGGATTGAAATTCCTCGTAAATTTAAAAAGAAGAATATTTGTTTAAATTTAATGTTAGTTACATAGTTCAATTTGTTGTGTTGACATTTCACTATTACAATAATTTTTCTGCGCATTGCAGCGTTCCAGGTACAGAAACCACTGGTAAACTACAAGAGATAAGAAGCAGTGAGGTAACTTTTCCTCCGCTAGATATTGTCACATCAATACTTTCGTTACAATAGATAAGAAATTAAGATTAATTTCTATTTATACAGTCCGCTAATTGTTTAAAAAATTTATTTGATTTAAAAAAAAATTGTGCGCCGGCACTGGCCGTCCCCGGCCGTAATTTTTCAATTTCATCACATCTCCCCTCTTCATTCTCCGGAATGTTATTATTGTTATCTTGCAACGTCGACGTGCGGTACAAACAACATCGACAACATTAGATGTTAATCTTCAAGAGATTTTGTAATAACTTGAAGGCGAGAAAAATATCGAACGTGCGTTCGAGAGGAGAGTATTGATAATTATAAAGGGTGTTGACTTAAAAATTTAAATACAATTATCCTGAGGAAAGAAACGATTTAATCTCGACCACAGTACTCAACAGATAAAACAGTGGCATAGGTTGGAACCGGATAATTAATTGAATCACTTTTTAATCAAAACAATTATTAACTTCGGCGACAGTGTAAATTCATAAAGAGATTCTCAAAAGTTTCATTTCCAAATTTTGACATAAAGTTTGAGTGGTGACGTCACTCGTTTGGAAATCTTGAAACATGTTAAAATTTGTTTTATTGACACTAGCAGCTACACAAAAATTTCTCCAGCTTCTTCTTCGCTTCCTTTTCCCTAATTTCCTGCTTGATCTTTTCTAAATCATAAACGTCCAACCGGACAATATCCAAATAGTCCTTAACGACGCTACCCCTCCTCGGAGCGCAACTTAAATTCGAACTGTTGCTACAATTCGAATATTTTTTATCGTACGAACTCAATTTGTACAGTTCTTTCTCTATCATCATCGCAATTCTTTGTGAACTGTTAGCTTTCAACATTGACGTTTCTTCTTCATTTTCTCCACTAACATTTTTTTTAATCAACCCAATTTTCGGTGAAGGCAACGGCGTTTTCCATTTTTCCATGCAAGCAGAACATTTGGTTTGTTTCAGATGATATTTGATTTCTTCGGATTCGTTCGATTTACGCTTCTCTGGTCTCGTGTTCGGTACCTTCGAGTACCTGCAAGTGTTAAAATTCCATCATTGTCGAGCATGTACGACAAGTCGGTCGTTTTGCATACGAAACAACTAGGTACGTGTCTGTTTAAGTGGTTGTGATATGAATTTCGATTTACCGTCTCGGATCGGAATTTCGTTCGATGCTTCTTCTATTCGGAACTTCTTGGACGTTGTTCTTCTTATAACTGGTGATGGCAGTGATGTTCTTCACGACGAAATTTGTAGAAGAGTGACGAAATTTTGAGATTTCTTCCTGAAATTTTTCGATATTTGACGATTGTTTGGAAATTTCAGGTTCTGGTTCCAAGTCTTTCGGTGGTTCCGTGAACTGCTTCCAGGTGGCGCGATTGGGTAACTGAAGAACGTTTTCACGTATGTACTTGACTAAGTTCTCCAAGTTACCCGTTTTTGTTCGAATTTCGAGGCGAGTCGGTTTAATTTTGAAGGGTTTGGTTAGAGTGAAGGAACAGGAGCTGGTTGGAACAAAAGAAGTAAAGTCAAAAATTACATGTCAATATCGATACCTGCAAATGATTGAGTGGTTCTTGAGCAACTTTACGAAATCTTGGATGTGAGGTTTCCGGAAAATTCTCTTAAGACTGCTGGGGTCCTCGGCCAGTTCGACTAATTGTCTTACTTTATCCGGATTCGACTGGTTTAACGTTGTGATGACTGTAGTGATTAGCTCCAAAACCTTATCGTTGACCAGTAACCTCGCCGTTAACCTGCCATCTTTGATCAAATTGGCATCGCTGGTGTTTTCTTTACCCCTCACGTCTTAAAACAAGCTACTGCGTTAACTACCATTTTTTTCAGAAGGCTTTCTGAACACTTGGTACTAATTAAATCTAACACACAATCATGAAATTTTTTAGTAAGGCGAAGACCATGACGCTGTTGAAAGATGATGCAAGAAACTATAGAGATAAAGATGGTGCGCCACCCATGACAAGGGATGAAAACTGCCGGTTGAGCTTAAACGTTAGAAATTTGTGGTTCTGACCTAGACGTCGTCACTTTCGTTGAAAACTGCGATAATTTTCGGAAATTATCGCCACTTTCCCGCCGTTCGATAACAGATCTGTGACAAGCGTGATTGACACACTTTTCGTCAACGCACAGAACGTTCGAAGGTAGCCTTGAAATGTCGCTTTGTTTATTGGCAAAAACTCACGAACCGGTCGCCATTCCTGCCAAAAGTTCACGAACTCGAGATTCCAAAATAAATATCACCAGTATTCGGGGTTAGTGCACCTTCTCTTCATTCCACCAGACCGCGTTCATAATCGATGATTAATCGTCATCGCCGCTTCGTTAGTAGGTACCTATGTAATCTATGTAAGTGTTGGGTCGTTAGTAGGTTTCAAAACATAAGAAGTAGACAGAAACTCTCTCTCTAGACTAGCTCCACCATTGTGCGTTTGTAATAAATATGTAACGAGTTGGTAACGAATCAAGTAAGTATAATAGTGATGGTTTTTATGGGATTTGACCTGTGAAATGAAGATTTATGGTGATCGATAGAGGGTGTTTCTAAAAGATGTCGACCTAGACTAATCACAGGTTCCATAGAAAAAAACAAAAAGTTTTCAAGCAATTTATCTATATCCAAAAATGTTGCTTTAGATTTGGAACTTGGTAGCCATGTCATAGTTTTTCAATATTAGCTATGCCGTTGCTTTTCCTACCAAGAATATTTCATCAAACTTCTTTTATAGATGCCATTGGCTCACTGATTAAAATTAAGCTCTTTAACGTCTTCTTGTCTTATTCCAAACTACCAATAGTCTCACCAAGCAATTGATTAACAACCTTGCTAATAGAATTAGGAAATTTGCAAGTCGTAGCAAGTAAACTGTTTATGAAAATGAAGAGAAATCATCTACGAGTAGTAGTTTAAAATGGTAAAGGAATACTGTAACGAAAGCACACGTTACTATCATTTTCAAACACGCAAAAAATAAATGTACCAATGTCTGATTTCAGGAACACATTTAACTAAAAAATTGTATATAGAATCAAGTAGGTACTCTGCATATCTCAAAGTTTACCCTAGGACGAAACACAATTGTACTAGAAGAAAAAAGATCTTGTTACCCAGAAGTTACCTTCAAACCGAATATATGCAAGAAACTACACTGATTGTTGCAACTGAAACTTTACTGTTTCAATAATTTATTCTTCACCACGCTAACGAATTTTTTGTAGATGATTATCTCCATTGAGCACCAGTTTACTCGAAGACCTATCGACTCCAATAATGTCTAAGATCTAGTGAAGTTCTTCATTACTAGAAACAGCAGGAAAATTTTTATTTAACAGTTGATTTCTTTCCCAATAACTAAAAACATAATAATGAAAGAGCATAACGACTAGATAACAAATTGTTAATTTTTTAAACAACTTTTAATCACCAAAAGAATACTATTGGTAATTGTTATGCAAGAGAAGTTTGAGAAATAATTTCACCAAAAAGATGTGATGAACTTTTGTTGAAGGTTGCACAAGAGCTTGACAGTTTTGGAATAAGGTATGCGTAGATAAAATACTATCACTTTTTTTAAACACTAAGATAAGACATTTTAGAGGAAAATAAGAAATATAACAGTCAATTCAATGTGTTCGGTTGTATGTTGTATTCTTTAATATGATATCTCAAAAATAATTAATGTCAAATTTGCGTATTTTGCTGACGATGTTGCTCTACTAGCGGTAGAATTAAATGTGGAAGAAGCTACTTAAGTGTCACAACGTATTTCTAAAGAATACAGGAAATGCACCAAAAAGGAGAATAAAATGGAACTAGTTAGTATTTACATGTTAATATTATAAATAAATATCTTTTCTTATTTTTTATGTCTATGAGGTGTAAACGCGACGGTCGGGGTTAAGTCGCTTTGTGATGTTTTCTTCCTATCTTGGGCCAGTCTTGCGATATCTATGAACTTTACTCCTCTTTGTTCCGCTACCTCCCATATTCCATCTTGTCATGTTCTTCTTGGTTCTTCTCTTCTTTGTTGTGCGCTTGGTATACTTTTCTAAATATTTCTGTTTTGTTTCCGATAATCATTGTAATTTTTTTAAATTTATTTTGGTACTATATTTATGTAATAATTTTTGATATATTTTTAAATTTTTGTTGAGTAATTTATCTTTTGCTACGATTACCAAGTTGTTCCCGTAGTATATTTCTAATATTTCTACTTTATTCATCTTCTAGTAGCTAATATTTCGGCATATTTTGTTTTATTTTTTTATTACTTTGTCTAAGAGTAGTGAAAATAGTCTCAGATTTAGGATACATCCTTGTGTTATACCTCTAATTGTTTCAAACATTTCTGAGGTTTCGTAATTTCCTCACATATTTTTTGTTGTTTTGTACAAGTTTTCTATTCCTTTAGTAAAGTGTACTTGTATGTCTTGTTTTTTAATATATCCTATAAATTGTTCTAGATCAATAAACCAAATATGTCTCTCTCTCGGATTTTTAAGGATTTTCCTATTAACTGTCTTAAATTGTATGTCTTCGAGTGTGTCTTCTAGTTTAGGTCTTATTCTTTTTGGTCTTGCTTATGTTGTTATTTCGTTATGGAGTAAAGTGATTACTCTGTAGTTCTAGCAGTTTTGGTTGTCACCTTTCTCATATTTCTCCCTGTTTCAATATATCTGTTGTTTATCATTTGTCTCATTACTTCCATCGCCGATTTTGATAGTAGTGGTAGTTTAGATGTTCTAATTATGTCTTCCATTTCTATTGTTGTTATTTCTGTCTCCTCTTCTACTTATGAAGTTATAGTTATTTGATCTATGTTATTCTTTGTTTTTTTTATATATTTTACGGTTTATAATGTTCTGTTTATTGGTTTCTTTATGTTTTTCAAAGTTCTATAAATTATTTGTTTCTTTTGCTGAAAATATTTACTATGGTTTGCTTGAACTTATCCCATGGTTACTTCTCTTCCTCTTCTATTGTTTCTCTTCTAATTATTCTTACAATTTTGTAGTCTTCATATTTGCTTCTGTCCTTTCATTTCATTTCATTTTCTTCTCGTCAACTGCTTTTTGAACTTTTTCCTTCTTTTATTGTTCCAGTATAATAATTTAATCTTCCCGCAACTTTCTTCTGTATCTGATAGGGCTGCATTCTTAAACATTTTCCATAATTTCTCTATGAAGGATATTTAGTTTGTATCTTCAAGGTTGTTCACTATTAGTTTTTGAAATGTTAATTTTGTAGCAGTGTTCTTAAGTTTGTGTTAAGTTTTACTTTTACTTCTTTCTTCTTTTTTGTTTCATGTATCCTTAATAATAAATAGTGATCGCTTCCTATTTTCGATCTTCATTTTACTGTGATGTCCATTACTTTTGATCATGTTGGTTTCTCTACTAAGAAGTAGTCTATTATCGATTCTTGGTTTTTGTTTTGCATTCCTATAGTTTTTAAAATGAGTGCTTCCTATTTCTAATTAATTTCTTAAACATGTTTTCTAGACACATTTCTACTCTTTGGCTTTGCAATTCCACTCTTGCGTTTAGATCGCAACTATTTGATGTTTGCTTTGTTATTGTATTTTGTTGTAAAATTATTCCTTCTTTGCTTTTCTTTTGTTCTCCTATTGGACTATTGTGTTCATTGTTCTTCTTTTGTAATTTCTATTGACGTTATTCTTTTTTTGATTTGGTTGATTTGTGTTATTGATTTTGTCTTATCTTCTTTTAATATTAAGTCAACTCTCGTCTTCCCATTATCTTTTTTGTTTACTCTTGACCAGTATATCTAGTATCTTTTGGGTAGTTGTGCGTTTTTCTTGCCATTTTTCTTGATTTTTGTTGTTTCCATGAAATCGATGTATAGTTTTTAGTTCCTTCTATTTTTTTCCTTTACATTAGAGATCTTGATATTCCAAGTTCTAAATTTCTTTGTGTTCCTGTTGATTTTTACAAGTGCATTTTGTACCTTGTGTGTCTCTTACCCATACTCATCTATTGTAACTTTGTTGTGTTGATGCTTTAGCTATTCCTTTTTATATTTCCATACCTTTCTTTGTAAAGTTATAAAGTTCTATGTTGTATTTTTTCGGCGCCAGTTGGTAAACGTTGTCTACAGTTGTTTCTTCTGTTTTTCCCAATATAAAGCTTTCCATTCCAGTTATTAAATTTCCATCTTGTAGGCTTGTAAATCCCTGATCTCAATATTGTTCCCGATTCTCTGTTTTTCCTGCCTTTCCACCGTTGCTTAATTTCTTTGTTTTCTTGTTTTGTTCTTTAAATTTTTTTCTTAATTTCTTTTATTTCTTCTTGTTTGATTTAATTTCAGATTTTCTTAACTCTACTTGGGCTGTCGAACAGACAGAGTAATAAAAATGCTAATCGAGGCGTAATCATGATGTGGCCGCCGCATGCTCTATTGCTATTGATCAGCAAAGATTGGGGGTGGCAGGGAGCCAAGCCAATTTCACACATTAACATTTTATCGTTTGTATTCGTACTATAGTCAATTCATCGAGACCAGGCACCGCGTCAAAGCAGAAGCACGTGAACTGCCATTTGCTTAGTTCTGACAAGAACACTTTTCATAAAAGTTGAAGACATTTTTCAATATTTTACGTAAAATTCTGGCTTAAGAATAAAGCATTCAGTCTACTACCAGAAATCGCAGTAGGATGCAACCAATCAGAACGCACGTAACTAGTTTCACGTGCTCATCACGCTTATTTAGTTGTTTTGACGCGGTGCCTGACCTCGATGAATCTACTATAGTCGGTTCCTAAAACAGAATCTATTTTTGCCTGATGTGAATCGGACTTGAGCATATTTGACTCCTCCCCCAACATGTCGTGTTCACTCTATCTGTTCGGCGATTCGAGTATAGCTTTGTTACTGAATAGTTTTTGGCCACTTGTTCTTTCATATCCTTTATCAAAGTTTTTGGCACCTTCCTGATTTCTTAGAATAAATTCATTAGCTCTTTCTCTGTCTTTTCCAGAATTCTCATTCCGCTTTATATTAATGAGAGTAGAGACCACTGCAAAGTCACAACTCCTTGTGGACAACCCCAAATATAACAGTTAAAGCTTTTTTTTTCAAAGTTACCATGATTTGTCCATATTCATATCTTTTACGAACAGCTTCTATAAATATGTAGCTTAAATATAATAAACATAAATAGAGAAGAACTAACTGAAACAAGTCAATGACATTTGAGATTATCTCTTACCAGAAATTCAACAAATCGTCACCGTCTTATCTTTCGTCTTTTCGTAACTATGATTTCTAACCTGAATGATGGTTTAGGATTAGAAAGAAACAAATTCACAAGTTAAGCCAAGTTTTTGTAGTACCAAACAACTGTTGAAGATAACTAAATTTGCTCAATTATCTAAATTTAACTTTAGCGTACCACTCGTGTCACAGCATGGACCTCTAATAGCGGACGTTATTACCTAAAACATAAGTAGGCAGGAACATGGCGTCGACGATTTGGTTGTGTTTCTTCTTGGACCTTTCGATCAAATTCTCTAATGGAGAATGTTTTTTGTAAACTATATTGGAGATGGTTTTGGGTCTGATAGGAGGCGTCAAATGTTCAGTATGGTGTGTCGATAAGAGATGCAGACACAGCAGTTTCTCAACGTCGACTTCTCCGTTGGTGAACAACAAGAAGTGTAGGTGCTGAAAAGACGTTATCAAAACGATCTGACAAAAAACGAATTTCTTTAGCCATAAGTCGCCATCAACGTTATTAATTCCTTTAAGTAGCCGACAGGTAGTCGGTTTTTGTTTTTTTTTTCCTTAGATAGATATACCTCGAAATCGACTGGAGGGTTAACAGTTGGGGGCTGCAACAGCTTGTGGTCTCCGTTCCTCTTGTAGCAAAACCCCGGGATGTGAGTTTCGTACATCTTCACGTCGGACGCCTGGAATTCCGTACACTGTCATCGAAACATTAACTATCGCACCGCCCCAACAAGAAGATATCTAATACTTTGGTCTAGCGTCAAAGGATCAATCGATTACGTCAGTCAAAGGGGCGATGACGCGGGATATGACTATATAACAAAATTTTGTTTGGAAGCGGTTTTGTGTTATCTTCTAAACTGGTCAAAAATAAATATACAGGGTTAGTCAAAAGTATGGGAAAATAATAACTGTTTGTCCAATAATTAAATTGATGACATAGAATGGCGCTGGCAATTTTTTTTATTAACGTCCTTATATTTCTATTTATTCTGACGTAGATAATTATTCTCCATACAGGTGTGAAATTATTTTTTTTCTGCACCAAGCCAGTTATTTTTAATGAAATGAGGAAATTTTGCATTCATTTTTAAAACACCCAATTTTACCTACCTGAAAGAAAGGGGACAGATCCCAACAAAATTCACAGCCGATTGAAGTACGTTCCTTTTCTTTCATGTAGGTAGGATTAGGCATTTTAAAGAGATGAAACGCAAATTTTCCTTAGTTATTTAAAATCAAATGGTTTGATGCAGGTAACACATCTTAAACCTGTATGGAAAATTTTCTACGTCAAGATGCCATTAGAAAAAAGTTGCTGCAGGCAAAAATGTCCGGTCCCATTTAAAAAAAAATTGTCTTATTATAGCTTCAAATTGGTGATTTGACAAACAGTTATCATTTTTGCAAGTCTAAAAGTTTAGGCAAGTCTTGGTTCCATACTTTTGACTAACCCAGTTAGACAAAATTTAGTTTTGTGTCTTCTTGAGTACCTCGTTTACTGAGGAATCGGGACTGTAGCTGGACTTGGAGTGACGAGCTTTGAAACGTTGTGTTTCGTTGTTGTGCATTCTGAGTTCGTTGTTCTTTTCTCTTTCAATTCGTTTAAGTTCGGTATGGAGTTGGGTGATTTCCGCCCGATTCTTGGTGTTGGCCATCGCCAATTGCTGTGTGGTCATCATTTCGTCGTGTCAAAAAACTAGCGACATTACTCTTCAAAGGCGACTCGAACCAGTCGATTTAATTAAATGTTGTTCTGAATTCGTCCGTCGATTTCTTAATTTTTCTGCACATAATTACCAACAGTTCTCTTTGCGATTCGGTTGCGACCTCGAGAGTTTATCCGTATGGTGAAATACCTCCAATGTGCACATTCTTCGTTGCGCCCGTCACTGTTTACCAATTAACTCGAGTAGGATCTATATCAATTATAATAGTTAATATTATGTACAAAGATATTACCTTGCGATAATGCGGCTATTGATTTTCGAATTGCCAGGGACAGGTGGATTCGGTGGTGTTACGAAACGAATCTGCTCATGAAGGTTGGTAGTGGACAAAAAAAAACAAAGACTTACCGATATTAGTAACAACACAAAAAGAGACGGAACAATGTGAAAGGTAAACATTAACTCGTTAAACAGGTGTCTGTAATTTGACAATATTATCTATTAATCATTCCAATGGTTCCTCTAACCCAATAATTATTGTTGATTTTTTTTTTTTTAGTTTTGATTTGTGAAATAAAGTCGATGTCGAGACGAAGAAACACGTCACAAAGAAACTGATTAAAAATCGAAAAAAAAATGTGGAACTGTAATCTGATGTTGGGGTTCTTGTTATTGAAAAGGGTCGGAGGACCCACGCTGAGATGCTTATTTATCAGAAGTTATTAGGGTTCTTTACAAGACGGCGAGCGGTCTGACGGAACGGTAATGGGGATAAAGGGATTAAAAAAAAAACGGTGTCGTCCATCATCTTTAAGAAATGTTTGGCTTTTTTACACCTGTCCCGTCAGATTCCGGCTACTATGTGAGAAGCGTGGCTGGGTGGAACGGGTGAGATCGATGGCGTCAATCACTGCAAAGACGTGAAATTTGGGTTTTCGAACCCTGGTTTAGTGTTAGTTTTAATGAAACTTTTCCTAAGTACTATTAAGAGTTTTTTCGAGACTCCATTGAGTCGATTGTCTGGAAAAATAGCAGCGTGATTTGCATAAGCCTCCTTGGTAGGGTAGCAACATGTTGGCAGGTGAACTGTATATGTCACATATAATATCGGTCCTAACACACTCCCTTGAGGAACGCCAGCTTTCATAGGATGCTCTCAGATGTCTTACAAAAAACTATCCGTTTTTGAGGTAGCAGTTTAGGAACAAGAAATTGTTTGGGAAAAAGACTTTGCGATCTTATAGGGGAGACTGGTAAGGCAGATCTTATTGGATGCACTGAAGATGCCCAAGAAATCTTCTAGTACTGTTAAAAGTAAAGAGGGTTAATACCAAAGTCTCGATTGTATGTTAAAATGGGAGTCTTATTTGCATAACTCTTCTTGATAGGATGTTAACATGTTGGCAGGACAACTGTATATGTCAAATATAATATTGGTCGCAACTTCCTCTCTTGAGGAACGCCAGCTTTAATTGGATTTTAATTTAGATGTTTAAGAAGAAAGTTAGTGCTTGCTAGGTATCATTTCAGGAACAAGAAATGGTTTGAGGGAAAGGACTCTACGTTCTTATGAGGAGACTACTATGGTAGATCTTATCGGATGCACGGAATATGTCCAAAAAAGCGGCTAGTACTATTAAGAGTTAAGGGGAGCAACACCAGAGCTTCAATTGTATGTTAAAATAGCAGTGTTACTTGCATAAGTCTCTTTGGTAGCATTTTAGGAACAAGAAATGGATTGAGGGAAAAGACTCTACGATCTTATATAGAAGACCGGTATAGCAAATAGTAAACCATATTGTGTGGTCCGTAGCGTGTGCGTATCTGCATCTAAACTTATGGTGTGGTAATAACTGATTTTGTTCTATAATTGCTAGCGTTCTACCCATTAAAAGTTATGATTTAATAGGAAGTAATCTCACAGGTCTGTATGCTTTAATATCATCTTTAGGTTTACCAGGTTTGGGAATTAAGGTAACTTGTGATACTTTCCCCAGTATTGGGAAATGTCCTATTCTTATAGCAACATTGTAAATCTTTGCTAGATATTTTTTTCCGAGAACTTTTTGAAGACTGTGATGGAAGTGAGATCATATCTAGGTGAATTCTTTAGGCTTAAGCCTCTTTGTACGATACGGGTGCAAAACCGCAATGAATTTAAAGCAACGGAAATTTGATGCAAAAACAAATGTTAATTTAATTTTGAAGTGGACTGTATTTAATAATCTATAAAAAGCACGACAAAGGAATATCCAAATATACTGCTTTGGTGCGGCTTCAGTCAGCGATAAATGCGACAACGAGAGTTGCAGAGGGCTCAAAGAAAGTTTGAACGGAGTTATCTCGCCGTGGAGTTTACTCTACCTAAAACGACACTGCGACCAGTATGAATTTCTGGTTGAAGCGCGGTGATAGAGTAACAACAACAATAAAATAAAATCTTAGTTGTTCACATGCAAACTTTTTAAACCAAGGATCAAGACTCATCTATCTGTTTTTTACGGAGACAGATCCGATATTGTAGATGGGCCGGGGTTCTCTTCTTCTGCTGAATCCGCGTGTCCTACTCAAAGAAAGCAGCAGTTGGGAGAAGTGGAGAGGACTAGACCACAGTACGATAAAAAATACTTTTTTTTTATAAACTTGATTTACTTTAAATTGCTAGAAGAAGAGCTTAAGTTTGTAAAACGATTCGAGAAAATGTTATAAATTGTTTTCAACATCAAGATTATTTTTTGGTGGATGAGGTTGGAAAATTTCACCTAGGTGATTCGTAAAAACTTCTGTCTTCTTTTTGCATTTAGACCACTAACTCTTGAGGAATATACAAATAACTTTTATCCAAAGTAATTTGTGGGATTTTTCTCCCTTACTAGTGGTTAGTACCTCACAGTCTCACCACTCCATTGGAGCGGCTCTCTTAGAAAGGGAAGATAACATCCTCCAAGAGATCTCTTTAGGTGTCGTTGTTAAACTTCCAAAGTGTTAATGCCTCTTGGCTACCACATCTGGGCATTCACATAAAATGTGGTGGACAGGTTTGTCTTTTGTCGTCGTCACTACACATTCTGCAGTATAGATTTTCTCTTATCTTTATGGTACTTAGATGTTCATTTAGCTTACAGTGTCCTGTTAAGATACCTATTGCACTCCTTACGTACTTGCTCTTCACCTTTAGCAAATTGTGGATCTTTGTTTCGGATAGCTTTCCAGAAAATGTTCATGTTTGTATGATTCCAAGTGTGATTTTGTTTTCGTCTCAATAGTTCTCTTACCAATTCCTTTGCTGTGCTTCATGCTATTCCACAGGTCAGCTCGGTTCCTATCAAAGTTTTCCTTGTGCTTTCTCTGGTCAGCGTATTTTTTTTTGGGGAGAAATGATGTCATACCGATAGGTCGGAAGGGTTTTGGGTGCGTGTATTTTCTAAGATTAAACTAGTCTTGCACAGTACGTGGAGTATGAGAAGAGGTGTAGCAACTTTCTCCATTCCCTGTTTTAGTAGTTCTGAAAATACTTCTGCTCCTGTTTCCTCTTTCTCTTTTGTGAGTGCCGAGTTATTGGATTGCAATATAATCGACAGCTCATCCGCGCCTTCGCTTCATCACTTTGATGGAGAAAAAAGATTATTGTAATGAACTTCTATGGCACGGAAGGTCCTCATAGCAATCATTCGATTATCTATCGAAAATATTTGAAGACTTTTGGCTGGGTGAGGTAAAGATTAAAGAATTATATTTGACCTGGCCTTACAAAGAATGTAAAAAATTGAGTTGAATGAAAAAAATCTTTAACCGATTACTTACGATATGTTCTACCCGAAGGAATATATGAAAACTTTGCTTGAAGAGAATTTTGTTTAAAAACTTGCACCCACTTCTGATTTAGAGGGCTATGTACTTGACTTAATTTGACGTGACTTATCTGTAAAAAAATCTCTTCGACTGAAATGGTAGTAGTCGATTTACTCAATTGTCGTGAAGAGGCAGGTCGCTGTACGACGTCTTAATACTTTTTGGGCGCACGTGATGGGTACGTCCATAGTGATGGATTTGGAAAAAAAGTAGCAGATACAGAGAAGAAAAGTAAACTGACCTGGCATTCCTCTTATGAGCATCAGGAGAAATCCCCGTGGAAAAACTCATGGTAGGCCAGAAGATCCTAATGATTGAACTCGAGACCTTCGCAATGGCAGTTGGAGTGTTTTATCCCTAGAGCGAGATAAAAGTTAAAGAATTATATTTGACCTGGCCTTAGAAAGGATGTCAAAAATTGAGTTGAATGAAAATTTTTTTAACCGATTACTTACGATTTGATCTACCCGAGGGGATATATGAAAACTTTCTTTGACGAGAATGTCGTTTAAAAACTTAGACCCACTTCTGATTTGAAGGGCTATGAATCTGACTTAATTTGACGTGACTTATCTGTAAAAATTTCTCTTTGACTGAAACGGTAATAGCAGATATACTCTATTGCCGTGAAAGGGCAGGTCGCTGTATGATATCTTGGTACTTTTTTGCCACACGTGATGGGTACGTCCATAGTGATGCATTTGGAAGAAAAGTGCCAAATACAGAGAAGAAAACTAAACTTACCCGGCATTCCTCTTATGAGCATCAGGAGAAAACCACGTGGAAAAACTCATGGTAGGCCAGAAGCTCCTAAAGATTGAACCCGAGACCTTCCCAATGTCAGTTGGAGTGTTTTATCGCTAGAGCGAGATAAAAGTTAAAGAATTATATTTGACCTGGCCTGAGAACGGATGTCAAAAATTGAGTTGAATGAAGATTTTTTTAACCGATTACTCACAATTTGATCTACCCGAGGGGATATATAAAAACTTTCTTTGACGAGAATGTCGTTTAAAAACTTAGACCCACTTCTGATTTGAAGGGCTATGTATCTGACTTAATTTGACGTGACTTATCTGTAAAAATTTCTCTTTGACTGAAACGGTAATAGCAGATATACTCTATTGCCGTGAAAGGGCAGGTCGCTGTATGACATCTTGGTACTTTTTTGCCACACGTGATGGGTACGTCCATAGTGATGCATTTGGAAAAAAGGTGCCAAATACAGAGAAGAAAATTAAACTTACCCGGCATTCCTCTTATGAGCATCAGGAGAAAACCACGTGGAAAAACTCATGGTAGGCCAGAAGCTCCTAAAGATTGAACCCGAGACCTTCCCAATGTCAGTTGGAGTGTTTTATCGCTAGAGCGAGATAAAAGTTAAAGAATTATATTTCTCCTAGCCTTAGAAAGGATGTCAAAAATTGAGTTGAATGAAAAAATTTTTAACCGATTACTTACGATTTGATCTACCCGAGGGGATATATGAAAACTTTCTTTGACGAGAATGTCGTTTAAAAACGTAGACCCACTTCTGATTTGAAGGGCTATGTATCTGACTTAATTTGACGTGACTTATCTGTAAAAATTTCTCTTTGACTAAAACGGTAATAGCAGATATACTCTATTGCCGTGAAAGGGCAGGTCGCTGTATGACATCTTGGTACTTTTTTGCCACACGTGATGGGTACGTCCATAGTGATGCATTTGGAAAAAAAGTGCCAAATACAGAGAAGAAAATTAAACTTACCCGGCATTCCTCTTATGAGCATCAGGAGAAAACCACGTGGAAAAACTCATGGTAGGCCAGAAGCTCCTAAAGATTGAACCCGAGACCTTCCCAATGTCAGTTGGAGTGTTTTATCGCTAGAGCGAGATAAAAGTTAAAGAATTATATTTGACCTGGCCTTAGGAAGAATGTCAAAAATTGAGTTGAATGAAAAAAACCTAACCGATACTTACGATTTGTTCTACCCGAAAGAATATATGAAAACTTTCTTTGACGAGAATGTTGTTTAAAAACTTACACCCACTTCTGATTTAGAGGGCTATGTACCTGACTTAATTTGACGTGACTTATCCGTAAAAAAATCTCTTCGACTGAAATGGTAATAGTAGATATACTCTATTGCCGTGAAGTGGAGGTCGCTGTACGACGTTTTGGTACTTTTTGGCCATACGTGATGGGTACGTCCATAGTGATGCATTTGGAAGAAAAGTGGCAGATACTGAAAAGAAAAGTAAACTGTCCTGGCATTTCTCTTATGAGCATCAGGAGAAAACCTCGCGGAAAAACTCATGGTAGGCCAGAAGATCCTAAGGATTGAAGCCGAGACCTTCCCAATGGCAGTTGGAGTGTTTTATTGCTAGAGCACTGCTTTGGTTCTAATGAAATGAAAATCAGAAATCGATATCTGAACTAAAAGAACGAAATTTGTGAAAACTTCTCTTTGGGTCAAATCAAAATAGTTTATAGCTAAACTAGGTTTGTAAAAACAAAATTTGAGTGCTATATAAGTTGAGTGGAGTTATTTGAGATGATTTGACCTAACCTGACTTGAGAGCTTATGTGGAAACGTTTCTCAAGTAATGAAAATCAAGGTTTGTACCAGATCTGAATTGGAAGAGTATATGTAATCATTCCTCTCCTCCATAAGAGGAATCAAATAAAAGTTGATACCTGACTGAAAAACACATAAGTTAGCTTGTGAGGGAGGCTAGCAACATTTTTTTGAGTGAAATGAAAATTGATTCTAACACAAATACTGATCTTATGCAAATCTTTTAAGATTGAAATAAATTTCTTTTTATCTTGACTTAATCTGCTAAAATATGTGGCCATTTTCTTCAAATAAAATAGAAAATAGTATTTTGCGTGACCCAAAAGAAAAGTATAAACTCATTTTGGAGCGTAGAGAAATTATTACTTAATTTGATATCAAGTTTTAGAAATGTGAATACTTCCTGGCTATCAGAGCTGGACCACCATATAAGATATGGTAAGGAGACACCCTCTCCTTTTTGTCATCACGCTAGTCGCAGTGGCCGCAAATCGAACCCTTGATATCTGTACTCTCATAAAAAGCGGACGGCGGGTACGAGTGAACGTTTTGGCCCAAAAAGGGAGAAAACACACTCTCGGACTTTTAGACTGCAGACATTGCTATCCATTTCTAAGAAAGTCTGATTATATTAGCAGGAAGAGTAAAGATCAAAGAATTCGGTGACGCTTTTTTTTAATAATATATTTGTCTCATTAGTAAGTCCAGAGCTTTGCAAACTTGTTCAAGTTTGTGTACATTTTAACGCATAAATAAAAACTATTTACATGTTGTTCTCAGTGTCATCACATAGGCAATTTATTGTAGTTTTTATAATCGTCACAAAAAAAAATGTGGAACTGATAGTTTTTGCTGGAGCCAAAAAGTCTTTTAAAATATTTGCAACGACTTGTGATAGCCCAAGCAGTAAAATAGTTCAGGGCAGTTTTCAACTTAGCGCTGTCGTTTTATCACGTTGCATCAACACATCTGAAATAAAAAAATATTTAAAAATTGCATGTGTTTTGATTCGACATCAAAATTGAGGTCGGTTGGTGTCTTATCGTTATAATCCAAAAAATTCACGTTAAAAAAGTACCGACCCAAATTTCGCCACTCAACTATAATACGTTTTTATCCGGTATCAAAGCACTCTAATTAGACATTATTTACGTACAGTTATCGCAACTGATCCCGATATAATGATATCTTTTGTTTGCTTAGACCAGAATCGATATCACGAGGAAGAATCATTTGACCCCGCTAAATTTTTGACATCATCCATTCTGGGTGGCGGTGCTTTTGTTTTGTTCAAACCAACGGGTGACGTGTTCGGAAAAAATGTCAATAAATCAACGAAATTACTGTCGATCGTAAAAACACCAAAGATATTGTCTTGGAACACATACCGATAAATCGTTCAAAAAATCGGAATAACTCGAATTTCTTTTTTTTTACTTTTCTTTACTTTTTTTACATACCGTTGTGGTTGATTTTATTCTTTCAGAAATTAATCCCTTAACACGAGGTTCGCGGGACATTAATTATGTTTCAATGTACGTTTTGAGGGTGCGGTATAAAATATGGCGTGGTCGCATTCACACAACTAGATAATGAATGGGACAGCTTGCGGCCGGAATATGGGCATTTTATGTACAACGGATATCTTTGTTATATAACGAGGCAATAGCCGCAAATCGAAGCTGGAGTCAACATAAACAATAATTGATTAATAAAAATTCTAAAGTTTTGGAATTGAAATTGAGACCCAGAAGTATTTCTTTAATTTTTTGTTTAATTTCGTTCCTTTAACATTTTATGTTTTTCATTATTTTTTTTAATCTGTTCTATTATCTTCTTCAGTTGTACATTTTGACTTCAAGATTGGTTTATTCTTTCTACAACATTTCATATTAGTTATATTAGGTTTTATTACTATTTCATTGTCTTCAATACATCTTTTTCAATGAAAGATTTTTTTTTCATTCAATAATTATTTCATTTATATCCAAAATCTCTACCAAGACCTTTTTTAAAATTTACAATTTTTCTCCTTGTAACATTTTCTTTACCATTATCCTTTCTATCTCTACATGGGAACAATTTTTTTAATTAATCGAATTTAAAAGACCATGGAATAATTCCAACATATTCAAATACTTTTGTTTTAACTTAACGTTATTTTTTTTAATTCCAAAGCGTTACGAAGCTTGAGCGCCCAAAACTTCATAACAAGCATAAATTATCCTCGATCGTCAACGAAACCACACGAGTATATCGTAATGTTTTTGTTTCGTCCGCGCCGACTACCTGTTGAACGGAAAAGATTTCAAAACTGGCAAGCAGTAGTAGATCGAGTGTGTAGCGGATGCCGTGCAGATGTTTCGTGTATGAAACGTTAACAACCGTTTTTTGTTTTCTTTTTATTTGGTTCTGTTTTGCGGTTAATCGGGACACGAGTTATGTTTTGTGCACATTTAACTTAGTAGGCGGTGGATTAATGTTAAAGACTGTTTTGTTTAAGAGAGAGTGTCGTGATTTTTAGTGTTTAGTTCAAGAACTCCTTCTCTCGATTGGATTTTGTTTTGTTGGTTTCTGGTTGGATTCCGTGCGCCAGTTGACAGGTAAACCTACTTTTAGATCGGGATTGTCCACATACTGGTTTTTGGTTAATTCCAATTTATTAATTATGCTAATTATAATATGTGCCAATGTTTTTATTGATTACGTTGAGATTTGATGACATTTACGCTTTTTTTAACGAATTATTAATTAAACCCTTCACCACATTAACATCGAAATGATGCCATCTAACCAAAGTGCTAACAAAAAGAAAAGTATCATTCATGTATAATTTTAAATTGTTTACTACCACCATTCAGCGAATTTTCAATAGGGCATAAATCAGGAAAACGTGGTGCCAATTGTAGCGAAAGTCAAATTTGGTTTTACAATGGTTTAAGGTACTTTTTGAGCATTCCAAGCTAGAAAACTGGGTCTTTAATAAGATATACACCCTTCTTCCTCTCTTCCTAGCCAAAGTCAGGTGACTCTCATTCCGTAAACAAAACAAATTTCTTCTCATCTTTATGTGTTTTATGAGTATTTCAAAGTTTTTTTTTTGAGTAAAAATACTTTTATAGATTTATTGTAATTATTAAAAATTTTTCAGCAAAATATAAGCAATACTGTTTCAGTTCCTATGTGTCTTGTACGATAATTTTAACTGTTTTCATGTTTTATTAATTGTAAAGTGATTTTTAACTGCCTACGATTTTTCAATAAAGAGTAAATCTGGAAATACGGTGGCAATTGCTGCAAAACTAGTCAAATTGGCAAATTGGCAAATTGGACGTTAATGTCATTTTAATTTTTTAATTTAAAGAATTGTTTAAGTTGAATGCCAAGTCTTATTTTCAAAATTAGATAATTTTTCAAAAATATGCATCTATAGAGTGTGGTGTCAATTAATAGATAACAAACAGTGGAGCTCTCGTACAGTACACAATGTTAATCACGTCAAATCACGAACTTCCTCAAAAAAAGGTCCTCTGACAAAGGTCGGCAAACTATGATCCAAACGTCAAGATGATATCAAACGAATTGCACGGGATGCAACTTAGACATTTTTATTTAATACTAAAATCCAAAAAACATGTGTTTTTGAGTATTTCAAGTTTTCCCGCGCTTTTACAAGGTTCAATAAATAATCCTAGAGAATTGGGTGTCAATTATTTGAAATTTACCTTGTATAGAGTACACTACGTAAATTTTGCATTATTTTTCGACGTTGCTGAATAGTCCAGTTGGAGAAATGTTCTGCTAAAATTTTACAACTTTTTAAAAAGATATAAATCAGTAGAACATGATGGCAGTCACTAATAAACTATGTCAATGTGACTCTCACCAAGTAAACAACGACAATTTCTGCTCTTTACGTGAGTAATTCGTCGAGCAAATTTTTTTGCCATTCTAAAATTTTTCAATGAGATCTGAAATTTCCAAAAAGTTGAGTAATTTATTTATCGAATATGAGGTGCTAACTTGTCATATTTTTATGTTCTATAAATATTCTAAGTTAGAGGAAGAGGTCTCAACCTCACAAATTTTTAATTACTGTTTGTCAAGTAGTGAATAAGGATGAGCCACTATTTTTTATGAATAGTTGTTTGTTCAAAAAAGCTCAAAAAACGAAACTGAAGTTGGTAGAAACTGAAACTTTTTAATGAGATATAAATCTGGAGAATTTGCTACACTTTAATTATTTAATTTCGGCTCATACTGTAAAAACTGTAAAAATCTTTTTGTTTTATATATGTATATAGTTCAGAGAAGGATTTTTTAAATTTTCTACATTTTTTTATTTAAGATAAAAGTCTAAAATGTGGTGTCACGTACTAGCAAACCTATTAGAACTCAAAAAGTGCACAGTATTGAACCTCTTTTTTCGAATAATTGTCTTAAACTCAAAAAACGAGAGTAAAATTGACAGTTAAAATTATTTCAAATGTAAATCCAGAGAATATGGTGACAATTATTATTATATCATGTTGGCTTACACTGTAAAAATCGTAATTGTCTCTTTTTCTTTTATGGATAATTCAGAGAAGGATTATTCGGAAATTCGATCATTTTTTAAAAAAAGGTATAAACTTGTCAAATGTGGAGTGAGGTACTAGCAAAACTATTAAAACTATTTTTCGAAAAAAAAATCATGTTGAGCCTCTTTTTTCCTAACAGCTGCGTTTTAAACTTAAAAAACGATATGGAAGTTGACCGTGGTATTAGTTATTACCAAATAATGTTGGGTCACACGGTAAAAGACGATAATAGCCTCATTTTTGTAGAGCCACGATTTTTTCAGAAAGCTTTCTTTACTAAAAAACGACAGTGAAGTTGATGTGACGTTATTCTAAAACTTGTCAGTGTGAGAATATTTTTTACTAATGTATAAGTCTGTAAAATATGGCGCCATCTCCTAGCAAAATTACTAAAACTGTTTCTCATAATTTGAATAATGTAGAGCCACTATTTTTCTTGAATTGTTTTCTTTACTCGAAAAACGACAGTGAAGTTGGTAGATACTGAAACTTTTCAATGAGATATAAATCTGGAGAATTTGCTACACTTTATGTTCAATTCATGTTAATTTCGGCTCATACTGTAAAAACTGTAAAAATCTTTTTGTTTTATATATGTATATATTTCAGAGAAGGATTTTTTAAATTTTCTACATTTTTTTAAGTAAGATAAAAGTCTAAAATGTGGTGTCACGTACTAGCAAACCTATTAGAACTCAAAAAGTGCACAGTATTGAACCTCTTTTTTCGAATAATTGTCTTAAACTCAAAAAACGAGAGTAAAATTGAAAGATAAAATTATTCTAAATCTAAATACAGAGAATATGGTGACAATTATTAGTGTATCATGTTGGCTTACACTGTAAAAATCGTAATTGTCTCTTTTTCTTTTATGGATAATTCAGAGAAGGATTATTCAAAAATTCCATAATTTTTCAAAAAAGGTATAAATTTGTCGAATGTGGAGTCAGGTACTAGCAAAACTATTAAAACTATTTTTCGAAAAAAAAATCATGTTGAGCCTCTTTTTTCCTAATAGCTGCGTTTTAAACTTAAAAAATGATATGAAAGTTGCCCGTGGTATTAGTTATTACCAAATAATGTTGGGTCACACGGTAAAAGACGATAATAGCCTCATTTTTGTAGAGCCACGATTTTTTCAGAATAGCTTTCTTTACTCAAAAGACGACAGCGAAGTTGATGTGAGATTATTCTAAAACTTTTCAATGTGACAATATTTTTTAATAATGTATAAGTCTGTAAAATATGGCGTCATGTCCTAGCAAAACTATTAGAACTGTTTCTCATAAATTGAATAATGTAGAGCCGCTATTTTTCCTGAATTGTTTTCTTTACTCAAAAAATGAGAGTGAAGTTGATAGATGTGAGATTTTCAAAAACTTTTCAGTTTGAGAGAAATCCGGAAAATATGGTGACAATTATTAGCTAATCATCTCAATGTTGGCTCCTACTGTAAAATGTGGTAATCGTCTATTTTTGGTGTTATGAGTAGCTTTGAGAAGAGAGCTTTTTAATTTGTCTACATTTTTTTAATAAGGTGTAAGTCTGCAAAACTGTTACCCAAAAATGAAAATGTTGAGAGTCTTTTTTTTGATAGTTGTGTTTTAAACTCAAAAAACTAGAATGAGGTTGATAAATCCTTTCAATGAGATATAAATCTGGAGAATGCAGTACCAATTTTTAGCAAATTGGTTAATATTATAAACATGGTAGTTTTCTGTTTTTGTTTCAACAACAGTTTAGGAATTTTAAAATTTTCCACATTTTTTAGATAAAAGTACTTACAAGCAAAGAGTGGAGAGCTTATAAGAGGCGCGGCTCGAGCAAGGCAACTGGCTCGACGACAGATGTAAAACTTATACCAGAATAAAGGTCCATTCAAAAACGTGAGCGGAACCCAGCCACTTTAGGCGTCAAGTGTAAAACACGAAGTAGAAACTTAATACGAATATAAACAAAACTTTTTTGCCGATAAATATATTTTTATTAGAATGCTGCCGAGTGGGATGTTTATACCTCTTTACTATTGCATGCACGTTTGTTTGTATGAAAGAACAATTCTTTTTTCCTAGAAGAGAATGGTTCCTGACATCTGGTTGATTAGTAACCGGTCAGAATTGCTGAAAGGTGTGAAAGAATATAAATCGATGTGACACAAAAAAGAGCACTTTAGTACATTTCTTCCAAAGTAACAGGATTTTATTAAATATCTACACAGTGACTACATTAATTGACTTCAATAAAAGTATTTAATAAAAAGATTTCGTCAGATTTAGGGTTCTGTATAAAAATTTATTTATTAAGAATTTGTTTTTGTTTAAATGCTGGGGTCTCTGTTGAATAACACTGTTCTATCTTATCTCAACATTGCATGGCTTGTTCGGTGATCAAGTGAAATCTGAGCTGCTGAACTATCGATACGAAAAAAAACAACATTCGAGTGATTGGAGTTGTTGCAATTAAAAAGCCCGCATCTGAATAAAATCTGGACGAGAACGTGGTTATGGCTTAACCAGTTTAAAGGACCGCCGTTTCAAGGTCATGGAATTTGGTTTCAAAATTACAAAGGAACTGCCTCGTCTCAAGTTCTTTACTCTGTTACAAGTCCGCAAAAAGTGGTGTCAAGTACTAGCAAAACTACTAAAGCTGTTTCTCAAAAAGTGAATAATGTTGACCCCCTTTTGATGGAACTAATGGACACTAAGGTTAGAATCATTTTACAATTCTTTAATGGGACATAAATCTTCCAAATCTGGTCGCAATTTCCAGCAAGAGTCAAATTTAAACACAAATCTTATAAACAAATTTCTCCTTTTTCTGAGAGGAAGATTTCGAAAACATTTCAATAAATAAATATTCCCCTTCATAGTAGGTAAACAATTAAATTTTTCAAATTTTTTTCCAGCTTCATGAATATTTGAAGTAGAATGATAGTCGCAATTAATTTTAAGGGTTTTTAATTTTTTTTACGTTTGATTAAAAATAGATGTTACACCTTAGGTAATTCAGGGTATTTGCCGAATTTAACCTCCAATTTGGGATTTTTAATTCGACTTATCTTGACTTACATTCAAAATTCTCAGCTTATCTTCGAATGTCAAATTTAATAAGCACCGAGGTCGCGAATTTTAATATAATTGTTTTTTTTTTTTGTTATTGAAGTAACATGAACTTGACCTAATTTCCTTTATCTTATCACTGTTTGGTCTTAAATTTAATTGTATTGCTGGAATATAGGAAAATTTATAGTTAATTTTAGAGTCAGGCAAAGTTATTAAATAAACTTGATAGATCAGGTCAAAGGTTTTTCAAAAGATTTTAATCATCTTGCAACGCGTTCTTAAAACCAATCAATTTCTTGCATAGTTATAGTTGAAAACCCTTTGTAGCAAAAAAGTTTAATAATTGTAAAATATGTTTTTAGAAAAATTGTGCAAATTTTGATGTCTCAATTTGTGTGAGGTTGATGAATTTTCTGTATTTTACCTGAAAGAAAATATTTTCTCATACCAATAGAACATTTTAATTAATTTTCATAAAATAATTTAATGCTTGATTAAAGATTTCTTATCTCTATGACGCCTGAAGTTCCTCAGGTCTGGCCGCAAACTGCATGGTGGTACTTAAAAAAAATTATCTCGTACAAGAAACAAGTCGGACGGCGTTTCTTGGCGGTTTGCCTGAATAAATTTCAATCGAATCTCGCTTTTCAAATTCCTGGTTATATCCTGAAGGATTCGAACCGATAGCGCTCTATCAAAAATGTTTGAGGTCACAACCGTAGCTTCCTACATAAGAATTAACGGTTGATCTCAATTTTTTTCCTCAATTAATTAATAAATTGATAGAACAGGTGCCGAGTGGGAGGATTGCTAGTCATCGACAGAAGATTGTTGATTTTCAAACTACAACAATCTACGAGTGAAGGGTGTGTCGTCGGTCGTTGATCACAAAAATAAAAACTATTGCCGCCATAAACTAAACATTTGATTAATACTTCTTTGGGTGTTTAGCATAAATATTTGTGGGAGAGCTTGATCATGACAAAGCCGAGTTAATTAAGAAAGGAAAATTAACATAACGCCAGCGACAAAGAAAACTCAAACAGCCTTCGAACTTCGATGTTATATCGACAAAGACGAAAACGTCAATTGACATTTACCGCAATTACTCGCAAGGATTTTAAATAGTCGGGCGACTCACAAAACCGAATTTTTAATCAAACACCAAAATGACCAGGTCAAATTTGTCATACTGACTCGAGCTAATGAAGTTTAATCTTTTTTGTTTTTTTTTTATCTCAGAGCTAAGTTCAAAGAACTCGAAATGACACATACAAACTTTTCAACATTCTTTATTCTCATCGATCCCACGATGGATAGATTTATTTTGGTTTTGGTACTGGACACGATTTTTTGCAAAACTTCCGATGATTATTCCGGTTAATCTGTTGCGATAAGGAGAATCATATGACATCTGGTATCAAAGAAACTGTAAACAAGTGCAGTTGCATCAGGCTTGAACGCGCAGCTGCACCACCTGATATCATTACGTGTAATTATTGGAGCTATTGACTGAGAAATAACAATACACCGATAATGAATGGTCTCTCGTAATTTATACCATTGAATGGGAGTTCACGAAACGATCCTTGAATTTCGACGTATAAGAATCTAAGACCGATTCAGAAAGCTTCAAAGAATAAAAATGTTTTACTTAGTCAGGGATGAAAGTTTTTTCTGCGTCCTGTAAGTGTCATTGACCTGTTGGTTTTCGTCGGTAGCCCTTTTTTGCTTTTCTAGAACTATTCATTGTTAAAACTTTTTTGTCTAGCCCAAAATTTTGGTAACTCAATTGGTCTTTTGTTTTGACATGTTGGCAGATATTTTAGGAAGTAAAGTTTTAGATTGGGAATAATTGCGATATTTTTCTTCTCAGGCTTCAGTAGGTACATCTTCTCTTTATTTATCTTCAGTTCTGGTGAAAAATTTATTAGATATTTTATTTTTAAAATGTTTGTTAATAATTTAAGTTGGTACTGATGGGGTGTTTCAATGTAAGTTTTAATTTCTGTAAAACCTCTACAACTTTGGAAATATGTATAATAGCACCTGGGTGTCCACACTATGCGTAGTTGGTGATGCGGGATGCGAGATGCATCGATTAGTGGCAGTTTCCTTTGAGTTCCTTGAATTTACCGCCAGAGGGCGAACCGTCGAGCACTGATTCGTACGCATCAACTTTGGCTGCATCAAACCATCCACACTATGTGTGATCAGACGCGTCACGCACTAGGCATAGTCATAGTGTGGATGACGCTTTAGACCGATGCTCGAAGCTTCAAATTTAGAATAAAAATGTTTAACTTAGTCAAGGAATGCAAATTTTTTTTCTGCTTCTTCTAAGTGTCATTAACCTGTTGGTTTTCTTTGGTGGTCCTTTTAACGTTTTTTAGAACTATTGCTTTGTTAACACTTCTTTTGTCTAGCGCAAAATTCCGGTAGCTCAATTGGTCATTTGGTTTGGCATGTTGGTAGATATTTTAGGAAGTAAGGTTTTAAGTTTGTCGCACTGTACCTGACTGGGAATAATAGCGGTGCTTTCCTTTCCAGACTCCAGTAGATACATCTTCTATTCACTTTTAGTTCTAGTGGAAAGTTCATTAGATATTTTATTTTTAAAATATTTGTCAATTATTTAAGTTGGTACTAATGAGGTGTTTCAATGTGAGTTTTAATTTCTGTAAAACCCCTACAGTTTTGGAAATAATAGCATATTTATAGCATCTATAGTCTTCTATACCGCTGCTTCTTGGTGTCCCAAGAGATTAGGTGAGACTAAAGATTAAGAAGAACAAGAAAAAAGAGTTTTTAGCCTAAAAAGTTACATCTCCAAGCAGTTTCTTGCACCGTAAAAGGAAGAAAAATATGGAAATACCCTAAACAATTTCACAGCTCATAAAGTGGAAACGTATTGTTTACGTATTAAGAGGGTAATAAAAACTGTGAAAAAAAGAAGGAAAACAACTATCTTGGCTTGAGGTTAGATGAAACATAGAGGAGCTAAAGATTTACACCAGTTCATGAAAAGAAATATCTATATAGTTAGCAATAAATACAAACTCAAGAATTAATGCAGGAAAAAATCAACACGAAACAAAAAAAAAAGAAAAAAGTAATACAAAACGTAGGAAGATACAGAGAGATTACTTGGTGGTCATAAAGATGCAATTAAACTTAATTGAAAGAAAAAAGAAAATGGAATTTGGAAGCAATGTAGGAAAATAAGACAACGTGCAGATAAGAGATGCATAAGGAGATATAAGTGAATACAAAGGAGAAAGGTGTTGAAAGCAGGTGTAGATGCATACAGAGTAGTAGCAAATAGAGTCTTACAAAAAAAATGAAAAAATTGTCGAATGGAAAACAGTTGTAAAAGAAAAGACAGATGTTACGGAACAGGATAATAAGTAAAGTAACCAAAATGAGGATTTAAAGGATAATAATCTATGCGGCAGAAGCTATGAACGTTACAAGGAAGAGCGGGGAACAACTGAGAAGACTCGAGAGGAATGTAATTAGAGTCAATAGCCAGAAAGAAATGCATTGAAAGGAGAACCAAAGAACAGGTGGGTGAACCAAGTAAGACAGGAAAAGACGGGACCCTACGTGATTTTTTGGATTGTCGAAAAATGTATTTTAAGGTTTTTGAGGAGACGAAGGAAAATTAAAAAAATATGCGTCATCTTTCTACATACCTCACTCTATTTTTGAAAAGTTTGAAACTTTTTCAATTTTGACGATTTATATCTGTAAATAAATTTACAGCATCTTAACTGTTATTTCCCAACTCAGCAAATTAGATGCAAAAAGCATAAATTGAAAGGAAGTTAGTAGGAGGAATCCCATAAAACGTAGGTGCCGAGCGATTTCACATAACGTTAAATGAAGAATTAAGTAGAAAACTGACAAGTAGTTAAAGCTCTTCCTCCATAAAACTTCATTTCATATTTCATAAAGTAAAAATCTATTGAATTAATTTTTAAAATTTATTTGAATAGTTGAGATATGTTAAAGATACAGAGTATGGGAAAGTTTTAAGGGAAGATGCGAAAAATTTATCAAAAAGATGATAGAATCTGTTATCAAGCCATGATATTAGTTTAGAGGGACATAAAAGGGGTTAGGGTGGAAAAGAAGTGAAACTAGCAACCAGCTTGAATTGTGGCTCAACATTTAGGCGTCAGAGCTAATTAAAGTAAAAAAATTCATTTAAATAGAGAATGAATAACGTAACATGAACTGCAAGTGTTAATATAATTAGTTTAGAAGCAATTACTATGCGAAGTTAATCTGTTCACTCTACATAATTTTTTGGATTGGCAAAGAATTTCTTTTAAGGTTTCTGAATACCACGAAACGTAGGATTTCACATAAAGTTAAATGAAGAATTAAGAGCGTATAGTAGGATAAAATTGTATTTAATTTTTTGAGTTTTTATAAAATAAATCGTTAGAGTATATAATATCATGACATTTAGTTGAAACAAAAAAATTAAAAGGCCTTGTTTAGACAGATAGAATAATAACAAAATTTAATCTTATTACGAACACCGCTAAGGACCCATCTATTCAATGATTGATTTCTTTTCATAGAATTAAAGCTTCTTCAATCTATTTTGCAGTGACATATTTTTTATTGCCCTCCGATACGTAACACCATTTAACCGGGAGCTATTGAACTGAAATTTTCGTCACTGTATAGCCTATAGTTTCTTCTTACATATCCTTCTTTTATTTTGAAAATTGCATCAATGATAGCAAAGTCGTGTTCGTATAAGCAAAACGCCGTCAAATTATTTTCTGTTTTTACTTTGCTTACTCTTTCTATTTTCCCCCGCCAAGTAAAAATACGCAGTTGTCGTTACAATTGTAGGTACATGTTTACAGATGCTTCTCTTGTGTTGGTAATTGCGACCATGAAGATAGTCCTACCAACATAGGGTCGTTTCGACGGAACCAAAAATATATTTGTGTTGTTTTGATAATTTAGGCACTTGCTTCTTACATCTGACATTTCAACGTGTAACAGCCAAATTTTAATTTTATTTCCATATTCAATTCTTAAAAGTGAAACAAACGGTGAAACATAAGTGAAACAAAGTTTATGTTGTTTTTATTAAGAAGAATGTATAGATTAATTCTTCTTAATTATGACTGTGCAAGTTTTATATTTTTTCAATTTCTGATTGCTTCATAAAGAATTTAAATATACCGCGATGTAAAAATCTCGGACTTCTTCCTCGACCGCCCCAACGCTATCACTTTGAACCCAGATATGCGAGATATGTTGGCATTTTTTGTATAAAGTCAAAGTTCCTTATTCGCGGTTCTATATTCGCGGACCAAAAAATTGTGACCACTTCCCGTATTCACGGATGAAAAATTCTGTATCCGCGGATGCAGAGGAAAATTGCAGGTATTGAAAATGTAAGAAAACCCATAATTTACTCATACGGTTACTAAAATATTATTTCGGTTTAGAAAAAGTAAGGAAGTGGTCAATTTAAATCGAGCAATAATTTCCACATCATCAGGCCAAATTTTGCCAGCAGCCAATTATGAATACGACATGCAAACAGAGGTAGGAAAAATTTGTAAGAGGATAATGCATTTCAACTTTTCTTTTAGCAGTTTGTTAAATTCTTTATGTGTTGAGAAAGTAGAGCCACCAATAGATAGTAAAAATTTATTATCTGGAAGGTGAATAGTGGATTTAGGATATGTACTGAAACAGTATCCTAAAGTTGTCTTGCATTCGATCAAATGTACTACTGGCAAAATGGTTTAACATCAATGGAAGGGGGAGTGAAGGTGAAATGTCTACCGTCACTATCAGGCCACTAAAAGACGTTAGTCTAAACATGGTATGCTTTAAAATTACAAATGGTTTGCCTCACTAATTTTCAGATAAATGTTTGTAACTCAATTAATAATTATCATCTTTTAGTTTTAAACAAAACTATAATTATTAATAATTAATAATTAATTATTTCAAAGAAATTCTTTAATTATATTATCATTATCTAATTATTCTTCTATTTGTTGCTACTTTTTTTAATCTTTATTAATGTCCACATCATGTGACTATTTTATCTCAAATTCGGACAATGTATTATTAATTATCTTTATAATAAGTACTTCTCATAATATTTTCGTGCTCGTTTACACAAAAACGATTGTTGGTCGCTCGCTCTCAAGTCGAACAACTTTGTCTACAAGAAATGTGTTGTGGACGACAAGGGCGAGTAATTTCATAAATGGGACCTTTGCCTTAGTCATAAATAAATTTGGTTGTCTTCAGACGAGTTGGGCAGCTAGTTTCAGGTAGAAGTTGAAGTGGAGGTGGTAGGTCAACCGGGTACTTTGTCTCAAAATTCTCTGATGGTCACTACTAGTGCCCTCATAACGCATTAGTTTGGCTGCTGAACGTACCATACGCCCTTAAACAAGAACGATGAGTTGTTGGACCTCCATAAACCTTCATTTTATAGCTCATAAAGTAGAATTGTTTAAAGTATCAGGTATTATTTTAACAGTTGTGAGACGTAAAACAAAGAATGGAAAGAACCCTGATTGAAGAGAGTAGAGAATAAAGAAAAATGAACCAACTGAATGATCTTGTTTAATTTAGCGAATCATAAGAGGAATAATTGAATAGCTAGAATTGTAAGTGGTGAGGTCACTCGCCTGGAAATTTTGCCAGTTAGCTGAATTTGTCTACATTTTTATCTTTGAAGGTCTTATTATTAAGATGAATCCGAAAATAAATCTAAATAAGGGTTTTGAACCGGCAATCTTTTAATATAATGGAACAATGTGATCTTGAACTAGAAGGTAAGTAAAACTTTAGTTTCCTATGGGAACGTTTCAGCTGACTTAAGTGTTTTCGTTTCGCGTTAGCGATGAAGATCGCAGATTTAGCGTTACGTAGCCGCAAGAGTGGTTGCACAAGTCAAACTGCAAGCCAACAAAAAATCATTAATAAATTGTAACTGTAAAAGAAATTTTGTTAGAGTGTTTAACATTAGAGCAGGTCTCTAGTCACGAAATAGTCGTCTTCTTTTTCGTTAAAAAAAAGCAAAGAAACTGAAAATAAAAACAGGTTTGGATATGAGTCCGATTTTTTCCGAAAAACCGCCTTATAAATCAGAATTACGTCCGACTGCAGCCATGTTTGCGGTCATATTTAAACCGACTGTGTGTGCGAATATTTCTGATTGCAAGAATGTCTTATGAAATACGAGCGTTTCGCCGGCACAAGCCCGGGTTATGTTAATGGTACTGAAGAGACGGGTTAATTTACTGTGACGCATCTGGAAATGCGGGACAGTTATCTGGACCGCTGCGACGGATCCGAAAAGATTTCAGAAATTCGTAACGGTTGATGGTTAAATTCGTCGCGGGTATGACGCGATCATAACTTTCAATAGGTTTTAACGATTTAAGGTCTCGAACACAATAGGACTCTTTGCCCTCGCAATATTGTTATAGTTGAGAAATCCAAAGTAACAAGACGACTCTTGATCCGGGTTCAATTAAAATATCCCGCGCACCCATCGTGGGTGTTGCTGAGAACCGCGATGGGTCCCTCTCGGCTTTCAATGTTTAAAACACTCCGCCATCGCCAACTGAGTCACCGTTCCGTGGATTTTATGCATTCTTCGACGAGGACTCGAAAGGTCACTCTCAACCTGTTTTCGCGGATTCGTTATTAAATCGCCTCTTAATTAAGTTCGATTTTTTCTTCGTTTTGGGGCTGTTTCGAGTTGCGGGTGTAACGTTCCGGTTTTATCTTTGCCCAGTGATGATGGAAAATCGCTCTAGCGTAAAACGTTATGTAATTCAGGTAAAATTCTTAGATCGACACAAATAACAAAAACAGTTGTCCGTCTAGACTTGCGGTCATTGGGACCGAATGAAGACGGTTTACGTTCGAATTTTTACTCAAGAACACAATGGACCGAGGAAGTTATTATTCTACTCAACAGCCAGCTGTTTTATTGATACCCGTTCGTTAGATAGGTGCTCCATCTAATGGGTAATAAATCCTCATGTTATAATCATCAAAATTTGAAACTATCTCTACCCAAATCGACCTACCATTCAAACGGCAACCTTAACATTTTTGGTACGCCTCTAACCTTGAAATGTTCATAAAAGTCGTATCTTTATTTGAAGGGTGTTTAACGTTGAGGTGTTGTCTCGGAAGAACCCCCTAAATTTTTCATACTTCTCTATCGTTTGAGAGTCTTGTAAAACCACCCCCAACTCGATCACGTACTATTTCGTGCTAGTTTTGTGGGCTCTCGAGACTCGTCCAGCCGGCGGCGAAGCCGCCTCTGAATCAGAATGATCGGAGTTCCACAGCTAACTCGATCCAAACACTGAAGATATGACACGCAAGTCCTCGTCACTGCATTCCATTGTAACAGCCACTTTAAAGCTTCAATACTTATTGACGGTCCATCCTTGTTTCTTGTTGTTGGAGGCAAAAAAAATATCTAACAATTCCCTCTAGGTACGTTTTCAGAATTACTGGTTGGACTATCTGGCATCTTCACACATCGTCAAACTGGCGTCGATAAAACGAAAAAACGGTCATATTCAGCTTAAGAGTTATTTTTCTTTAGTTTGTAAAACCGACCTGCAGCAGTATCAATTTCGCAAAACACGTAAGTAGTTTGCATAAGTGGCAGTTAATAACGATGGATCAAGTCACCGTGTCATAGAATCAACGATCAAGAGTCAATGTGGAGCGGATGCCGAGAAGAAGGTAAAACCTGCTTATATGGAAGAAATGCGACCCACGGAAATTCTCTCTCTTCATAGATGGGCTCGTCGCAAATTAACTGCGATAAAACCGACGCGTTCAATAACCAATAACTGACGCTACCGACCAAGGTGAGATAGATAATGAGCAAAGATTTACGTGGCGGTTAATTTTTTTTTCTTGTCGTTTCGAAATAATTTGTCGGCATAATTCAGCTAATTCTCCACGTAACGAGGCAATTTAGAAGCTTTAAAACCTTCTGAACTGACAGTAAGAAGCGTTGAGGTTCAATGAGACGAACCGAAACCCTGGCGGCACGGTAGCGTTTCGTGTCTCGAATCCAATCGCTCTTTATCTCGATTGGTGCGAAGATTAAGCGATTAGTGGACTGTATATTTTATGGATGCAGTGACATTTATAGCAAAATCCTAAGACAGCTATGGTTCCAGGGCAATTTTTTTAAAAGGCGCAAAAATTTTTTGATTCTATTTTCACCTTTGCTATTTAAAAATTAAATTTCTAATTATTTATTTTTCATAACCCAAAAGGCGCAAAATTCTTTGGATTTCTGACGAAAAATTGGCCATTGACCAAATGGGATGCGCTGCTGCCGGAAATAAAAATAGCCTTACACCTAAAGAGTACAAAACTTATAAAAAAGTTATGGTCAAAGAAAACAAATGATTCGACGATATCCAGTTTGAAACTCGTCACACATTATAGACCATATTCGTTTTGAAGCGTAGAAGGAACACTGATAACTAAGACGCCAACTGAAGAACTAATGTATAAGGACGAACACGCGCACCCACCCAGTTTAAAAGGACTGGCATTTGGAGGGTCACGGGATGTGGTTTGAAAACTTCAAAGAAACTGTCTGATAAGTTCTGAACGGTTTGGTTGTGATTATTGCGAGAAATTGGGTTGAGTTCCAGGTCTTGTTGGTCTCTTCTTGGGGAATGCAATATCGATACCTGCACGACACACGTGCTGATCCGTTCCTCATTCAGGTTCCTGAACGTCATTGCCGTTGCCAAAAACCGTTTGGTCGTGGGCGAATGTACGGCACACATACGACCGTAGTTCTCCGGGTAAATGGGCCAAATCCGTCGATTTGACATACCGTCCGATTAACATAATAAAAGTAATTTATCGCAGCGACCGGTGTATTGTTGGCTTATAAAGAATGGTTCCATTCAAAAATCTAACGGCACGTCGGTGGCCCCACAAAAACGCACACAGAAACGATGAATACGTTCCGAAATTACTTCATTACTGGAAGCCCGTGATCTGGACTCTACCTTGACGGCCAAATCCAATTTTTAATATCGAGCTGTGAACTCGACTCGGAACCCACTGACCGTATCTTTCGTAGAAGGATAATTCCCGACAAAAACCTGACCAAAAACTCTTTTAATAACGTCAGACGAGATCGACCAAACCAAGTCTCGAACCTCCAGACGACGTAATAAATAATCAACTTAAAATTAGGGACCCATGTTCATGGCGTTATAATACGTTTTTTTTGTGGTCTTCAAATCCGAACCTGCTACCGAAACTCACCGAACCTAAGAAGCTTAACAGTTGATAATAATTCTTGTTTACGATCGAAAAGCGGGGCATTTCTATCGTTTTTTTTCGATATAGAGCTTAGATCGGACGATCAAGAGACCGATGGGGTAATTTGCTTTCAGGACGCATTAAACTGATTTACGATTCACTAAAAGATTCCGGATTTTTATTACTTACATATAGATTCTGGTTTTAATAGTGTAGATCCACGAACCCTCTACTCTTTGATACCAAATTCATGAAGAGGTAATTATTATGTTAAGCGATTTGAGTGTGTTATTAGTGAAAAAATTTGGTCATTATTCCATCACGAACAGTAGTGGTTTCCGGGCTAAAATATCGCGTTACCACGCCCAAATAACAAAGCGAATCCATGGGGAAAAAATCGGGACGGCATGGCGGACCCGAACAGCTCAGGTGTCATCGCTTTTTTCCTCATCACGCCCAACGTAATAACGCTGTTCTTCACTCCGGATAATTCCACGGTTTGACTGCAATCATGATGTCAGATCGTTTCGATATTACCATAATGCTCATGAGGAATATTTGAAAATTTTCGGCGAACGTTATGAGTATTGCAACCATTTAGTTGACACCGGTACGCAAAAGTGACAAATACGAAACTTTGAAGTTTTACATTTCTGATTTTTTCACAAAAAATTGTACTTGAACAAAACGTAGAGACTTCTATAAGTAGACTATTGTTTGTTTCGATTACATATGATTCAAATTAATAGTGGCGATTGAGATATAAGTAAAATTTGCTCAATTGCTAAAAGAAACGAGACAAAAAATACGCCAAAAGCTTGAGCAGTGTGGAGGAGATCCATCGAGTATCATAAGGAAGTACGCTCCAAGATTTGAACGGTGAGGTGACTGACAAAAGAATAAAGAAATATAATGAGAAAAACGGCTCCGTCTTTTGTAGAACGACGAATGGTAGTTTAACGACGAAAACGTACCCTCGCATTTATCCTATGATTGTTAGAATTAGAATGTGAGGAAAAAGAGCGTGCGGAAGGAGTACTGACTAAGGGTTGACGCGTTGGGTTCCAGGTTCAAACCCGTCTCAGCCTATTCCCATTTCTTAAAAATTCGCTTATATTATAATATCAGAAGTAGGATATTATTGTGCAATGAGTTTATTTATTATACATGTCTTGAGAGTGGCTGGAACAGGTTGTTGTCTTGGCATTGTGTCAGCATACCAAATATCTGAGTCCAGATGCCACGAATATCGGAATAAGAATATGATTGAAGGCGGAAGGGAGGATTAGTGACTGTAACTCGATAGAAGGAGGCATTTTTTAATAAGCATGCAGCTTCTGTTAATATTTCTTTGTTATCTTCATTTTTGTTCCTATTCATATCGTAAAATAGAATGTACCAGAAAACTATATCTTTAGATCTGTTATTGTAAGAAGGTTAATTTTTGTAAGCGCTGTTCTCTCCACACTAGTACTCAGTAGCGTTGCATTTATAACTTTTATAGAATGACCATCCGCTAAAATTTGGGCAATCGAAGACGATTTCTAATCCTTACAGAGATGATGCTAGAAATACCAATCTCGAAGCAATATAAAGAAGATGCTTTTTACGAAAATTTAGTTTATCATGATTTGAAGAACTGAACGAAAATTATTATCTGTGCTTTCCAAAAATACTAGAAGACAATGGGGGGACAATTGCGTCATCAACGAGAGAGTAAAGCGGCAGCTTCACTATTATAACGCACCCGTTTATTGATCTCAGCTCATTCAAGCAAGTATTTAATCTAAATCTATCAACCTTTCTGGATTTATGACGTAGTTCTTGGTGATTTCTGATTGTCTGCAAAAGTGAAATTACCTTTAAGAGTCAAAATCTGACTAATAGAGGATCAAATGGCTGATACAAGGGACTAAAGAGAGTGGTCTACCTCTAACCTAGTGGAAGGTGACGTCCTCGGTTCGAAGCCAGTTTGAGATATATTTTTTTGAGTATAACAATTTTAGAAGTGGGATAGACAACTTGTGTATGAGGTTATGGTGGTTTTGTAATAGATGGCTTTTGCTCAAGGCAGGAAACAACAATGTCGTTGGTTCTGATCCAACTGCTCGAAGTGGATTTCTTTTGAGCTAGCAATTTCAGACGTGTAATAGGCAACTTGCGTGCATTACATCTAAATGAGGTTGTAGTATTTTCATTTTGTCAAGAAAGGCAGAGCTCGGTTATAATCTGATTAATAGAGGGGAAGAAGCAACTATTTTTTGCCTGTAGTAGCAGAGCCTGTGGGGTTTGGATGGCGATATCGTTGGTTCTGAACCAGGATGAAGAGGACGTTTTTTTGGTATAACACGAATAAGAATATTATCATCTACAGCCAACATTGGCTATAATTAGGGAATGCAATCCCGGGATCCCAGTTAAAAACGCTCAATTCGGGATCCCGAAATATCCCGAAAATATACGAGCGCTGATTTCTACTTTTTTTGGGCTGTTGTGATAGCTGTTGGTAGTCAGACTTTATTCTTTAGGGCCTGTAGTCTATTTGTTGTGTCAAATGAGTCAGTGATTGTACTTATTAAGTTAATTCAATGATGGCCGATAATAGCAAGTATATTATTTATACTAAAAAGAGTGACGATAATAAATTGATGTGGCTTCACTTCTTTATTCCTGAAAATAAAGAATCGGCAAAATGGAAACTTTTTGAGAAAATTATAAAAATTAACGGAGGCTCTACTAAAGGTCTGCATGTACATTATAATTCTCAACATTCACAGTCACTAGCACAAGAACCCAAGCATCATCTGCACAAGCCCAGACACTGATACTAAGATCAGCAACGTCGAACCAGGGACATCTGCACCAAAAAATCAAAGAACTATTATGGAATATTTTGTTTCCACTGATGAGAGTTGTTTGAATGCCGTGATTGCTCGTATGACTTTCTTAGAGGGATTACCATTTAGAGTATTTATCACTTCTAACGATTAGAGATTAGCACTGCAGGCTAGAGGATTGAGAAGCATACCAAATGCGGCAAACACTGTTCGTAGCAAAGTGATAGTTTATAGTAAGGAAATTGTAAATTTTTATATTCAAGAATTACAAGCACTTAGAAAAAAGGGGCAATGTTTCTCTTTGACGCTTGACGAATGGACTTCAGTTGCAAATAAGAGGTTTATGCTGATAAATATTCATGGATTAGACTCAAATTCCAATATTAAGATCTGGAATATATGGCTAACACGAATAAGAGATTCAATGCCAGCTGAAGAATGTGTAGAGATACTCAATCACAGATCACAAAAATTCAATTTATCTATAGTGATGTAGTAGGTGTTACAACGGACGGACCAAGTGTTATGAAGAAGTTTGGAAGACTGATAAAACCAAATCATCAATTATGCTTTGCGCATGCTATTCACTTTGCTATTATGGATGCCCTTTATAAAAGGCAATCTGCAGAAGAGATTGAAGAAATTGACATTTCAGATACGGACAGTGATAGTGATAGTGAGGGAAATTTTGTTGGCAGTGGTATAGACTTTGAATTCATGGAAGCAGAAAATGGCATAACTCAACTTACCAACAATCATAGTATTTATCCTTTAGTGCAGAAGGTCAGAAGAATTGTTATTTTGCAAAATTATATAACTGCAAGATATGGTAAGGAACTATCTTTGATTCTAGAGTGCAAAACCAGATGGAATAGTCTCCTTACCTTGTTGGAGCGATTTCTTTGCCTAAAGGATTGTAACCAGAAGACGTTGATTGATTTCGGAAATCCAATCGTCATCTCCGATACTGAATTTGAAATTCTAAAAACAACTGTTCAGTGTCTTGAACCAGTTAAACTTGCATCAGAAGCGATTTGCAGAAAAGATTCAAATATTTGCACTGCTGATGCTACTTTAAAGTTTTTTTATTTCAGGAACTTGATGAATTAAATACGAATTCAAGTAAAGAATTATTTGTAAACCTGAGAAAACGTATACATGAGCGTCGAACGATTGTTTCTGGTGTAATTAATGATCTTCATAATCTAAACCAGGAGAAATCTCCAGGGGAGAACTTTTTTGACTTACCTCATTTTGACTCAACAGCTGATTTTGTTTATGATTCAACGACTACTTGGCCAATAAAAAACATTAGTACTTTTTGCGTGGATATAGAACTAGAAACTGATGACCAGGAGGAAGATATTTTACACCTTTTGCGATTAAATAAAAAAAAAAAGTTAAAGCAAAAACTTGATGAAGCTATTGTAGCATTAAAACCCCAAAAAGCTAAAAAGCTATAAAAAAAGAAATATTTTTTTATGAAAACGGAGGTACACGAGGTTCGCATCTACGGTAATGTTACTTTGTGACCATACCACCGACAAGCGTAGGATCAGAGAGAGCATTTTCTTCATCGGTTCTTTGGCAACAAAAATAAGATCAAAATTAGGCGACTTTACTTTAGATACCTTAATCTTTTTGAGAGAATTTTTCCGTAGAAAATAGTTCTTAGTGTTACTTTGTTTGTCTCCTAGAATTTAGGTTATTGTTTTTTATTTTTTATTTTAAAATTTATGTTTTACTGTGTAAGAAGACATTTCTATTTAAAATACTATTTCATTAAAGCATATTATACTTTTTTTGTTAAAAACTGAAAAACCCGTTTGTTCGGGATTTGATTCCGGGATTAGAATTTCTGATCCCGAAATCCCGAAATTTGTATTCTCTAGCTATAATATTCTCTACTCGAAACGTAACAAAGTTAAATACGGAACTTTTCTTTACCTGTCAACGTTTGCAGTGGTCAATAAGGGATAACCGCAGTTATTCTGTAGCTTACACTAATTCGAAGTATTACCGTAAAAAGATTTCTGAAAGTTATACTTGCAACTGTTATTTAGTTCCTCAGTTCTTGAATTGCTGCTGTGAACGTTCCTAGGACAATTTCTGGGTTAAATGTGAAATGTACTCACAGTGGATTTGCTATAGATTTTTGTGCTTGTCAGTAATTCAGTGAAATATTGAATGCAGGAGTGTCTGCGTTTGAATAAGAATATAGTAATAAGGTCGTAAAAACTGTAAAGTTACAACAAGCGAGATAGCACCAACGAAATTGATGAAGATTTCTAAAATTTTTAGGAATTTGTGCATCATTATCCGGTTTTGGCGTTGGTTCCAAGGTTCTTGATATAAGCATCTTCAGACAAAAAAAAGCTTATTGCCACTCTCTACCAACAGCACGTGTGCACACACGTACTAGGTTCTAACAAGGGATTTCGGTTGAAACGCCAACGGCCTTACGTAATCCAACTGAATTACCATAAAAACGCCATGGCTCGCGTCCGAACAGACCCAGAGATGGTGCAAGATACATTTTAATAAATCGTGTGTATCCTTCCATCACAATGGATTGAGAAACGAACGCAAGCGATCTCGCGCTGTATACATGAATTACAAACGGAAAAATGTCACGCGTTCACAGACGTTCATTCAAAAACGATTTGAATTTCAAATCGTTCAAGGCCGTTCGGTGTCATTTCTCTCGGAATCCGTCAGGATTTGTCACTTTTCCAAAACCCGCTGCGTACACGAAACCCAACAAAATCAATCAAAAATGTCAAATGATGGCGTAAACATTGATGCGGGGTCAATTTACTATTTACAAGTACCGAGATAACCGCAGAAATTCTATTAACATCGTTTTGTGGCATAGTGGGAGTAGCGAAGCGGTTTGGAAAAGTTGAATGAATAGCGTTTCGCAGGAACTGATTAATCACGTTTTTGCGTCATCTTGTCGCTCTTTGCCCGTTCCGTGTGACATAATAGTTGGCTATGGCAGCTATAGTCCGTTCAGGATGCAGCGCCCCTTTTTCTACGGCCAAGATCGCGGAATTCGCCCTGTGTTGGTCGCAAATTTATGTTAGGTTTACATCTTTGACTGCAAACCATAGATTTGTTTTTAGCAAATTTAACCAAACTAAGGGGATTTTTAACTAAATTTTGTGACTTTTAACCGCCAGTCCCTTTAAACTGGATAGGTATGCGCTTGCGCGATAGCCGGTTTGCATTTGGTTGGCGTCTTGACTGTCAACCAATCAGAGTCTGTTTTCTTCACGATTTGAAACGAATGTGGTCGACAATGCGCGATGGGACTTTTGAACTGGACGAGTTTGGCATCTCTGTCGCAAAATCATTTGCCTTGTCTGACTGTCACCTCTTTATATATACAGAGTGGTTTTTGTTTACAGTACATTAGAACAACATAGAGAAACAATAAAGAAATTTTGTTCAGAGATCAAATAGGAAATTTTTGATTAAAGAAATTTTTTTTAGAAATTGTGGCACTTCTGCGAATACCAGAAGTTGATTTTTCCTTCCTTATGTTAACTGGAACATTCCGTATCATTTTTCAATTGTGGAATTTTGAATTTTAGTATGAGTCTGATTACGATCATGTCCTGATATTGCACCACAGGAAAAATACATTTTGAATAAAGAATTCATAACTTCTAAACAAAAAATTTCAGTGAAATTTTTACAGCATCAAGATGTGGTTGTAGGACATAAAGCTGCGGTCCTTAAATTCGGAAATTCTAATAAGAAACGGAATTATGGAGTGAAATTTTTGTACTTAAAAAAACTGCAAAAAGTTCATTACAGTGAAACTTCTCTTGGTCGGACAGTGATGGTCCCGAATTTTTTGTCCATACAAGAGAAGTGTCCGTTTAGAGAACACTCAAATCATGTGGTGGTAAAAATGCAAATTTAGTTTCACAAACTACTTTACATTTATTATAAAATATATTGAAACAAAAAAAAACATAAACAATATACAATAAAATATATATTAGGGATATCAATATACATACATGTAGGAAAATGTTCCATTTCGGGTGTTCATCCGCGTTGTCACTGGTTGGTTCTGGAAAGGACCGGTTTGTTGACGACGTTTCGGCAAAATCACATTTGCCATCTTCAGGTCGTTTGTTTGTATTGGTGCCGTCCGCTCTCATCGACCGACGACCAAATAAAAACCAACACATGTAGGAAAGTATCTACATGTATATATGGAGATGAGAAATAATTATGATTTAAGAAAATCAATTATTTGGGTTTGTTTTTTCCCATAGTAATTTTTTCCTGAAAATGGGTTTGTAGTCTCATTAAGAGTTTGAGTCCTATCCCGTCGTTCTTTTTTGCCACAAATGTTTTCAAGTTCTCTCGCCTCTTTATACGAAGTTATGTTAGTTTCCTATTCGGTTGCAACGGTATCGGTGTCATCGAAGTCCTCCAAATGCAGAGGCGTAGGTGGTAATTACATCATCTACTTTACCTTCCACATTGACATTACTGTCAATGAGAATGAAATCTGGTGCTACAACTGTCTCAAAGTGGGCTTGGTCAATTAGTTTAGACATCGATGCTATGACTGACAAGAGAATGCCCCATCAAATCCCATATCATTCTGCAACAGTTTATTTTCTACAAACCCACATTTTCTGAAAGAGTTTTGTACAGTTACTTGCTGTCAGGCAGAATGTACAAAGTAAATTGCATCCAGAACATTAATACTTTTCGTCAATGCAGTAGCCGATTTAGCATGATCCATGTTACTACTAAGGTGTCTTAAAATAATAGTTTGATAGAGTATCTTGAAATTCTTAATAATACCCTAATCCAGCGGCTGATAAACTGAAGTAGTGTTTGGGGGAAGAAAAATAATTTCCACATTATTGAGTTGAATGTCTTTAGGATGTGATCCTGCATTGTCAAGGAAAATCAGAATTTTCTTCTTTCTAGCCTGCATTTTTGCTGCTGCATGAAGCCATTCTGACATTATATCCTGAGTCATCCATGCCTTTTTGTTACGTTTCCAGTCAACGGGTAGTTGATCAACGGTCGGGGTCGTGCAGATTTCTCGATTACCAGAAGCTTCTCTTTCTCTCCATCCATGTTAGCGCAATGTAAAATTGTGAGGCAATCTTTGGAAATTTTACCTCCTGCTCAATTTTTATCTGGGTTATAGTTTTAGTTGGAAGAACTCGATAGAAAAGACCAGTCTCATCAGCGTTGTAGATCGAATTCGCTTCGTAGTCCTTAATTAGAGAAGGAAGTTTATCAAGAAAGCTGGCTACAACAGTAGAGTTTACATCACTAGCTTCACCCGATGCGTTTTTATATAAAAGCCCATGGGGTTTTGGAAATTTATCTAACCAGTCTGTAGATGCTCGAAAATTGTGTATTCCCAGATTATCTGCTACAGCCTTTGCTTTTTCTTTTATTATAGGTCCAGAAATTGGCAATTCTTAATTTGTACAGCTCTAAACCACTGATAAGTTCCTTCATCGATCTGTCGCCCCTCAGGTTTCAAAAAAATTCTCTTCATGTCCATTTAAACTAAATTGGATCGTCACTGCTTCAACAATTTATGTTTTGTCTTCAAGTTTTCCCTACTTAAATTTTTCCAACCGAAAAATCTTTAGCTAATTGTCGAATGCTTTTTTTGGTCCTATTGATTATATCAATTTTTGCTTTCAATGTGAGTGCAGTCTTGGAGCCATTATGAACTGAAGAAAGAATAGTTGAATAACAAACACTACAATTTTCATTATTTTAGGACTTACCAACACTATCTACCAATGGCCACTACAATATCATTTAATTAAGTTTTTAATACGGTGCAGCTTAAATTGGTTGAATGCATCAGAAGCTGGACAAGTCTAAACCCGCAAAGGGGTACTTGCCTAAAAAAAATATGCTATTTTTAATCTCTAGATGTAAGAGGCTTACATATTTTTTCCCATTTTTCTTTTTCGTATTTTTGTAAATATTTGCAAAAGTTGATATTGATGACGTACGTAGTCTCATATCTCAGATTCACACCTATATTGAATGGATTCTCGCTTTAGTTACTATGCTACACTGCCAGTAGAGGGCGCGTATGTGTAAACCGGAATGGAATTCGATTTATAAATAGATGGAAGGCTGTCGTGTGCTCTGAGTGGGTAAGAAAAAACCATATTAGACTGTAAACAAGCTTCCCTGTTTGACCGCAACTGTCCGTGGTCGCCGTTGTCTGATGCCAGCTACTTGCTATTTGAAGATTTTGAGTGGCGCCATCATACGGTTTCTTTTAGAACTACACCGCATGCGGGACATGTACGTCACAAATCCCCCACTTCAAAATTTAAAAAAATAATTCTCAAATGAGCAAGTACTCCAATGTCAGCTTAATTAAAACTCTCCATGTGTCCGTGTCTGTTCAAGAGAAATTATTTTATATTGAATCATATGGATCTTTAAACGTCACCAAAAATTTTGTCCGCATAAGAGAAGTGGCCGCATAAGGGAGGTGTTCGTAACGGGAAGTTTCATTGTATTTCAAATACGTTGTTTGGTGTCCAAAATTTTGGATTTTCATCTTTTTTGTATATCTTTCTAACATATACCTGTAGGTATATGTTAACATTTTTACATTGTCTACTAAAGACTAAAATTACATGAATAATTAGGATTTTCTGACAAGTACCATAAAACAATTTTTTCCTTTCCCTCAATATCACCCAATTCTTGAAATAAAGTAGGGATCAATTTCGTCGAGTTTTTGATTGAAGAGACCTAAAGAAGGTTCTTCTATTGAATTGGGCAGAAATTTAGAAATAAAATAGATTTTGCCTTCAAAGAAAATAATAGACCTTTTAGTTTAAATTTGTTTTCGAAATTGTCTCAACAAATTATAGCTTGCAAGCTGTTAGAACCGTGCCAGTCATGTGTTTCCCGTAATTGGCAAAATTTCGCTTCTATATTAAGATAATTGTGTCCCCTTATAGGTCAAATTGTTGGAACAGCACGTTAATTGCCCGCCTATAATTTATAAAATTCCTCAATAACGAGATCGAGGCGAATCGGTTTAAGCGCAATAATTAAATCGTTAACGTCCAACTTGGCTGGCGATCAAATTGTTTTCGTTCCATCGGTTTGGTTTAATAATTTTCCGGAATTCTTCACGAAAACCGTCGGCAAATTGTTGTAATTTAAAACAATAACAGCTATAATCGAGGCGTTCCTTCAGTCTCGCCGCTATTCCTTCGTTTCCACAAAAATTCTAGCGTGTTTTACAGGCACGATAATCTCCACGTTCCGCCGGAGATAATCTCGGAAACTAATAAAAACCGTAATAACAGGAACACGGTTATTATAACGCTTTTGCTTGTCTTGTCTCAATCATCGACACTGAAACAACTTTGTGGCAATACCACAATACCAGAAACACCACCACCACTTAAATTTACACTATACCGCAATTAACGTGTCTGTTATTAGAAGTAAACGTCTACAAAGAATACAAGAAAAATTTACTATACTCGGGAACTTGAGTCCTATTGAAACTTGATTTACGCAACATGTAGCTACGCTACGAGGTGTTTGAATTTTGAGTTATGTTGACGGTTTTTTGAATGTAAAAAATGTTTTCCAGAGCTTGGCTCAAAATTTAGAAAATTCATAAATCGAAGATTGAGGAAGCAAATTTGAAAATTGCATAACCTCTTGGAGATATTACCTTGTCTTATTACTATGATGGAAAATATTTTATGACGTTGTAAAAACGGTCGCAGCCTCATATACCATGGAATGCTCGATAAAACGGCTCGCATGGTTGTAAATTTTATCCCGTTACTGAGAGTGTATGAGTTTTCGGTTACATATTCCCAGAATGTTTATGGCATGATACGGTAAGATAGTAACTAGTGTATCTGGACGAGAGGTCGTCATTGTGGTGAAGCTACCACCACATTAATTTTAACTGCATTGGTAACAGAAAATTCAAGAAAATTGGTTTTTGTAGTGTTTTTGTTTGAAGTGACAAAATTGATTTATTTATCCAATCGGGTTACACAGATTCAATTTAGAGAAGACAATAACTGAACACTATTAAATTAGCCATCAATAATTATAAAACTTGTGCAGCCAAGCAAATACAGTCAATTCTATTGGTTTAAACCAACAAACCGCAAAATTAGTTAAAATAATTAAGACGTCCAAACGAACAAAAAAAAAATATGGAAAAAATAGTATTTATAATTGAGAGCTAGAAGAGTGGTGGTACTAATAGATTCAAGCATTAGTTTCCACCCAATATCAAGACTTTCCAGAAGATTAATTTCGAAATTTTATTAACGCGCCATTTTTTCTTTTAAATTTGTCAAAATTTTAGAAGAATTTATGTTTTTTTATGATTTATATCATATGTTGAGAAAGTAAAAAAATTGAAAGACCACAGTACTGTGCGTAACTATTGAGATAAAGTCTAGACGATTTCTTCAATCGCTCCCCCTCGGAAGGCAGTGGCAAACTACTGAGTGGCATCCTGTTTCTTCCTTTAAAATTGTAGTCGTTAAAGTCTAGACGATTTCTTCAATCGCTCCTCCTCGGAAGGCAGTGGCAAACTACTGAGTGGCATCCTGTTTCTTCCTTTAAAATTGTAGTCGTTCGAATCTGACTTGAAACTTGTCTGTGGGAATTGATAAAAACATTCCACAAACACGTGTAGAAAGAGCAAGAAATATATTGTGCGCTTGGTTATTGTTACTAACAAAAGAAATGTCTTGACGCATGAGTTTGATTGAAAAATTTATAACTTACAAGTCGTTTTTTCAAATTTTTTTATCACTAATTGTTTGATATTTAAATTACTTCGTTTTAGTATTTTTTTTATTCGTTTAATTTTTAATTTCGATTCTTTTCCTCGGATATTACCTTAAAGTATAGGAAGAATAAAACAATTATCCAAGTTGAATAATATTTTTTATGTTTCAGTCTAATATTATTTTAGCTCGAGACAATTAATCCAAAAAAGATATTCGAAGACCGTTATTTTAATTTTATACTCAACTGGAAATCATTTTCACAGGGTAGCTAAAAATTATCACCTGCTAAGTTTAATTTGAACACGGTATGCAACTTCTTTATCAGAAAATATGCTAAATTTGTCATTAGTTTTAATTTATGTGAATTAGTTGCATAAATTAAGAATGCAAAACAACAGTTTTGTAATGACCCTAAAATAAGTCTTGCAATTCCAATACCAGATTTGACGTCTTTAGATTTTTTAATATTCGGGTATCTAAAATGTTACGTTTATAAACCTTCATTGAATAATTTAGAAGAGTTTTGGATGGAAATAAAAAATTATAAAACGTAGCACCTAACTGTCGAATCGTGTCAAAAATAGTTATTTTTGAAAATTAAGAAGTGGCACTTAAGTTTTTTATTTCATTGCCATCTACTAATAGGAAGCGCTTATAGTTGTCCTGTACCACTTCGCTGTCAGAACTTTCCTTCTCCGGAGATTTTTTTCTTATTGTTTGATTTCCGTGATTTCATTGCTAAAACGTGGCAATAAATTTCTATATTGTTCACCTGTGATTTTTTTATATTTTTGAAGATAATGAATTTAAAAATACTCGACATACTAGTAGTTGCAGATCGTACCGATTAGGTTTTCTCCAGCGTTACTGAGTGTAACATTTTACACATTTTCATCATGTCTGTTACTTCTTTAAAATTGAATTTGCAGTCGATTAAATCGATTTTATAGTTTTTTTTAATAATTTATGGTCAGATTTCAATTTGAAGCCAATAATTTTATGACGTCACAAGTCATCTTCCTTCCATATACATTTATGCCCGATTGCACAAACGTGGTACCAAATATTTAGTACGGTATCAAATTATTTGATCCGGGACCAAACAGCAAATTCGATTGCACAAACAAAAAAGATCCGACAGGGATCAAAATTTGGTACCGGACTATTTTGATACCGCACCAAACGTGGGATTAACCTCACTTTGGATTGCACAAAACATTTGATCCTGTACCAAATACATTTGATACCGGATCTTTTTGATACCACGCCCACCTAGGTATCAAAGTGACAGATCGCTAAAAATTCTAATTTCAAATTTACGTTCGGAAGTTTTGAATAAAATCAGAATGTCACTATCGTCGCTATCATCATTGAATTCTAACGAAGATGTCGAAGAAATTCCGAGAGTTCGCATCTTGAGAGAAAAATAACTTCTTTAAAATCTATAATGACCGTAAATTTAAAATACGCTTCAGGTTCGATGAAGCATCGGTTATGGCATTACTACATATATTTGGCCATTTCATTGAACCTCGAAGTAACCGCAACAAATCAATTTGTGCAAGAAACCAACTGCTTGTCACTCTGCGATTTTATGCCACTGGTGCACTTCAAAAATTTTTAGGGGATACTTTGAATATTCATGCATCAGCAATGTGTAGAATTGTGGCCAGAGTTACCCGACACATTGCACAATTAAGGCCATAGTACGTAAAGATGCCAACTACACAGGTAGACTGCGACGAAGTGAAGTTGGGGATTTATAACATTCGCGGATTTGTTAGGTTAGGATTTGAAATAACGAGCTAATGTCAAAACACTCATTAGCGCCGTCTATGATGCACATGCCAAAACCGGTCCCCAGCGGCTCTAGCCAATGGGAAGGCCGGTGCTTAGTACGTTTACATTGCGCTCGGGGTTAGTAAGTTCGGTACCAAATTTTTGTTTGTGCAATCCGTTGGCGGTTTGATACCGGACCAAAATTTGATCCCGGATTACAAAGTCCGGTACCAAATTTTTGTTTGTGCAATCGGGCAATAGTGTCCAGTATAAAAATATTAAGCATGGAAATTATATGAAAGTTACGCCAACCAGAACCTATTTCAATAATCTATGTAATTGGCTACGTGCTGTGGAGAGTACTGTGGAGAATCAAAAAGGCTATTTTAATGAAAGAATACGACTTAAATATTCATGTATAATACATTGCTCTAAAGAGGAATAGAACTGCTTTCAGAATGCATAAATAAACTTATCATCACCTGTAAGAGAAACCAAAGTTTTATTATTTTTGCAAAAATCTGAATGTGTAAAAAAATTTAAATTGCATGCTTGAGTTGCTTTTAAAAAAGTGCTCTAATCACGTGCATCTTTTATCGCTATATTTTTCTTATAAGTGAGATAGGAACCAAAATCGAAAATTTCGGTTTTTATTTAATGTCAAGTAAACCAAGGCAAGTATGTCAAATGATATTAGCTTAATATTCTTATTCTGGACACACGGTATACATAGAGGGTTTTCATAACTGACGCTGTCTTTCTTCTTTCAACCATTTCTGTCCTTGTCATTCCATTGTCTCTCTTCTAATTTTGTTAATTACCCAATTCTTTGTGCCATATGTCATTATAATTCTTACTGTTGTGTGATAGATTCATTGTTTCGTATTTCTGATATGCGAGTTCTATAGGATTAGGTGCAGTTGTCTCATACATTTTCTTTTCTACCGATCCTGTTGTTTATTTCTTCTTCTGCCCTTTCTTTTTTTATATAGTAGACAGTAGGTATTTAAATTTATCCATCCTTTTTATATTTTGGGATTTTGTTCTTTTCAAGGTCTTCAATTTAACATATTTTTCTTCTAGCTTTGTGATTCTAAAACTCAAATCTTTGTCTTTCTGTGTAATGACAACTTGACTGTCGCAAATATATGCAGATTTTCAATTAAACCAGAACTCACATTCTTTCATATCTTTTCATGCTTTTAGTGAATGTAAATTTTGAAGAAGATTGGTGATATTGAGCTCCCTTGTAATTTTTTTTATATTTTGAAGTATTTACTAATGTTTTGATGCATTCTATTTCATTTTCCATTGTTCAATATGGATAAAACTATATGTGCTTTTCACTTTGAATTTGTTCTCAGTGTTTTAAATAGTCGCCATGTTTTTGAGCTCGTTGTCTTTTTAATGCAGCGGTACATACTTGCTCACTTACTTTTCAATTCGTGTTTTTTTTTTCTTCATTACCCTTCTCTTTTCTTCTTTATTTTTTTCTTTATTTCTTTCGTTGTTCTCTTGTTTTTTATATCCTATCCATTTGCTATAGATTTTTTTGTCTCTTGAATTATTCTTACTGTAGTTCGCTCAGATTCATTTAATAATTGTTGTCTTCTTTCTCGCCAATTTCTAGTTCTATATTGAAAATTTCAAATCACCGACACTAACAAATACAAATTAATAGACTGCGCACTGTAATTTGACATTTGGTTGAAACTGCTGCCATCTATGTGTCACTTATCGAACTTATTAGATCTCACTAGTACTGTTGTATGGTCATTTCCATCTAATGCTAGTACTGGTGAATTTGGAATTCTGGGTTGAATCTCGAGTAATTTTTTCGAAACTTCCGAAAAACTTATTAAATTCGCCATACGACAACCGAAACCTTCTTCAAAATCAAATAAAGCACTTGAACCTTAATCTTTTTTGCTGAGTTTGTTTTTTATAATATTCTGTTACCACTAACTTTATTAAGTTTCGTGCTCTTGGTTAGTTTTTCTAGAATTTTAGTCTTTTAATCGCTTCGGGTCTTCAAATTGACCCGGCGCCTCCGCCATTTGTACTCTTTAAAATTATTTGAATTTTTAACCATCTATTCGTCTGATTCTTCATTTAGTTTAATCTCTTTTATAGGCAATCGCAAAATCAATTATTGTCGGTAGCCTCAGGAATGTTCCTGAACTTAAAACCGTGCAATTGGCATTTACGCAAAGCGAACAAGGACGCTTCTTGTACGTTACCATCGATTTCTTGAGATCTTCATCAATAATTTTCGTTTCGAAACGTCGCATCGTTAGAAAACTAGTTTTGTGCTAAACAATTGAGGAGCAAATTGCGGTTGACATTTCGGCTAATAAGGCCATCACGAAATTAATTGAATCGAAAAATATTGATAATAATAAAAAATAAAAAAAGTTTCCTTTCTCCATCGAATCGGACCAATTAGTCGTCGATGACTCAAGTCAACACGTTGCATAAATATTGGCTCAGAAAACTAAAGTTTAACAACCTCTCGACCGGCAAGCAAGCAAAGCAGCAGCAACGGACTCCCGGATTTTTTCCCTTCACGCCGTCCCAGAGAAAGTTCCGTGTGTTCTAGTCATTAGCGCCTTCGAAACAATGTTTCTCTAATCATATCACTTGAAATTACGCCACCAAAAAAAAACACACACAACACTATTCTTTGACAAGTATCAATTTTACCAACGTGACGGCGGAACAATAGGTCGAGTTTCCAAATGAAAGACGCTATCGTGGTCCTGGATCTGTTCGTATCGAGAGAGCTTATAAAAGTTACGTAATCCCAAACCGGTATAAATGCACTTATTAAAAAGCGATTTTGCCCATAGAAACTACTGTTCTAGCGGTTATCGTGATGATGATGCTTTTGGCTGATGGATAAAAAGTTGTTGGGACTTAAATTGCTCAATTTCATAACGTCGAAAATTCTTCTAGCGGTCGTGTAAATGTGTGTAATTACGATAGGCGAAACGTCGAATCGTGGTTTTGGACAGGTCACGGGCAATAATAGGGATATGTCGTCTTTGTGAAAATCCTTGGAAAACATGAGTTTACCTGTAATTAACACCGTGACACACTCGCGAGACCTTGCTAACAAATCAAGTTAATTAAGTGGAATACTTTTCTTTTAAGTAAATAACAATTATTCATACAATAAAATTGTTGTCATTTAAAATAATGACGGTCTTTGATGTGTTTGTTGGGTGAACAACAAAAAATAAGCAGAAAAAAGAAAATTAACACGTTCTGAACATGACGACGCCATCAGCTTGGATGAGGTTGCATTGTAAATCCATTCTTTTACCCCATCCTTTTCGTATTTTTTTTTTTTATCTGGGTTGTCCTTCTTGTTTTTATCATTGCATGGTTCTTACCTAAAGTAGATTCCCATTTTTTCTAGAGAGTTTATTAAATAAAGGATCAATGTTCTTTATTTATAGGGAATACAATCCCGGGATCCCGGTTAAAAATGCACAATTCGGGATCCCGAAATATCCCGAAAATATACAAGCCCTGATTTCTAAATTTTTTGCGCTGTTGTGATAGCTGCTAGCAGTCAGACTCCATTTTTTAGGGCCTTAGTCTTTTTAGCCTTAGTCTGATTGTTGTGTCAAATGAGTCAGTGAGTGTACTTATTAAGTTACATTCAATGATGGCCGATAATGGCAAATATATTATTCATCCGAAAAAGAATTACGATAATAAATCGATGTGGCGTCATTTCTTTATTTCTGAAAATAAAAAATTGCGTAATGTAAACTTTGAAAAAAATTATAAATGTTAAAGAAGACTCTACTAAAGGTCTGCATTAACATTATAATTCTCAACATTCACAGTCATTAGCACAAAAATCCCAGGCATCATCTTCTACAAGCCCAGACACTGATAAGATCAGCAACGTCAAACCAGGGACATCTGCACCAAAAAATCAAAGAACTATTATGGAATATTTTGTTTCCACTGATGAGAGTTGTTTGAATGCCGTGATTGCTCGTATGACTTTCTTAGAGGGATTACCATTTACAGTATTTATCACTTCTAACGATTAGAGATTAGCACTGCAAGCTAGAGGATTGAGAAGCATACCAAATTCGGCAAACACTGTTCGTAGCAAAGTGATAGTTTATAGTAAGGAAATTGTAAATTTTTATATTCAAGAATTACAAGCACTTAGAAAAAAGGGGCAATGTTTCTCTTTGACGCTTGACGAATGGACTTCAGTTGCAAATAAGAGGTTTATGCTGATAAATATTCATGGATTAGACTCAAATTTCAATATTAAGATCTGGAATATATGGCTAACACGAATAAGAGGTTCAATGCCAGCTGAAGAATGTGTAGAGATACTCAATCACAGATCACAAAAATTCAATTTATCTATAGTGATGTAGTAGGTGTTACAACGGACGGACCAAGTGTTATGAAGAAGTTTGGAAGACTGATAAAACCAAATCATCAATTATGCTTTGCGCATGCTATTCACTTTGCTATTATGGATGCCCTTTATAAAAAGCAACCTGCAGAAGAGATTAAAGAAATTGACATTTCAGATACGGACAGTGATAGTGATAGTGAGGGAAATTTTGTTGGCAGTGGTATAGACTTTGAATTCATGGAAGCAGAAAATGGCATAACTCAACTTACCAACAATCATAGTATTTATCCTTTAGTGCAGAAGGTCAGAAAAATTGTTATTATGCAAAATTATGTAACTGCAAGATATGGTAAGGAACTATCTTTGATTCTAGAGTGCAAAACCAGATGGAATAGTCTCCTTACCATGCTGGAGCGATTTCTTTGCCTAAAGGATTGTAACCAGAAGACGTTGATTGATTTAGGATATCCAATCGTCATCTCCGATACTGAATTTGAAATTCTGAGAACAATGGTTCAGTGTCTTGAACCAGTTAAACTTGCATCAGAAGCGATTTGCAGAAAAGATTAAAATATTTACACTGCTGATGCTACTTTACAGTTTTTTTATTTCAGGAACTTGATGAATTAAATACGAATTCAAGTAAAGAATTATTTCTAAATCTAAGAAAACGTATACATGAGCGTCGAACGATTGTTTCTGGTGTAATTAATGATCTTCATAATCTAAACCAGGAGAAGTCTCCAGGGGAGAACTTTTTTGACTTACCTCATTTTGACTCAATAGCTGATTTTGTTTATGATTCAACGATTACTTGGCCAATAAAAAGAATGAGTAATTTTTGCGTGGATATAGAACTAGAAACTGATGACCAGGAGGAAGATATTGTACCCCTTTCGCAATTAAATAAAAAAAAATCTTTAAGGCAAAAACTTGATGAAGCTATTGTAGGCGCATTAAAACCCCAAAAATCTAAAAGCAGTCTCTGCAAGATAATCTTTGCACTATAAAAAAGGAAATAATTCTTTATGAAAACGGAGGTGCACGAGGTTTGCATTTGCGGCAATGTTACGAGTACTTCTGACCATACCACCGACAAGCGTAGAATCAGAGAGAGATTAGATGACTCTACTTTAGATACCTTAATCTTTTTGAGAGAATTTTTTCGTAGAAAATAGTACACGTAACTTACTTTTATTATTTTGAGTTGTTGGTGTCACTTTGTTTGTCTTCTAGAATTTAGTTTATGTTATTATTCTTTATTTTTATTTTAAAATTCATGTTTTACATGTTTTAGGAAGACATTTCTATTCAAAATACTATTTCATTAAAGCATATTATACTTTTTTTGTTAAAAACTGAAAATTTCGTTTTGGGGGATTTGATTTCAGGATCCCGGGATTAGAATTTCTGATTCCGAAATCCCGAAATATAATCCCGATCTCGAAATTTGCATTCTCTATTAATAATGTTCTTTTTTAGACCTTCTTTTTTTATTTTTGCTTTGAATTTCTTTTGCATGTTTGCAAAAGTTTTTTCTTTTGATAGGTTTTTATGGTGTATTTTGTTCTTGTTTATCCCTGCCCGTTGCTCTTTGTTCTTCTTGTTAGTTTTTGTTTATATGTATATATTTCTTCCCTGCGCATCTCTAGCTTATTTGGTATAAAAGTCGATATTATCAGGTCGCTGGCAACTTTGCTTCCATACCTCTTCTAGTCCAGTTTCACAATTCCTATTCATATTTTTTATTCTTGCTCATTTCATGTTTATTTATGTTGTTTTTTTTGTGCCATATTCTTTATTGGACGTCGGCGATCTTTTTCTTTTTTCTGTTTCACTTCTTTTCTATATTTACACCGTTTGTTTTTTCTCTTTTTTTGCTTATCTGCAAATTTTTTTATTTTCCTCTATCAAAGTTATTTAACACACTCTATTCTATACCGTTTTTGATCCAGATCATTCTTCTTATATATTTTATACTAGTACACTGCATACCTTGTTCGTTTTTGCTTATTTTTGGTACATTTATTTTACATTTTTGCTATAACATGAATTCTTGTTTCATCATTCATTTTTTGGGCTGTTGCTTGCTTTTATTCTCGTTCTTTCCTTCCCTTCTTTTCATCTATATCTATTTGTTTAATTTTTTGGGCTGTTGCTTACTTTTATTCTCGTTATTTCTTTCCTTTCTTTTTATTTATATCAATTTCCACTTTCTTGTGCGAGCCCAGTTTATCTTTTTCAATTTTACATCATACAAACTTTTTTTAATAGTAACGCTTTTGGTTTAGATAATCTTTCTAATCGGTTTCATAAATATGAACTGTCTCTTTGTTTGTCCCTTTTTTAGACGATAATTTTCCTCAATTTTTTTTGTCGAGGTACTTTTTCCAATATATTTTACACATAATTTTCTTAGTATCGTCTATTTTTTGTCTACTTATTTGTCGTCTTACATTTTTGGTGGAGTATCAGATATTTATCTATCAGTTTGTTTTTACAGTGTAACTTTCTCCAGTTTTGTTTCTTTATTTTCACCCTTTTTTTTTCTTTTTTTATGTTTATTTATTTCTTCTTCTTTGTAAAGGCTTTAGCGTATTTTATTTGATTTTACTTAATCAAAACTCTAACAGCAAGTTTTTCTTCAACAACTTTTTAGTTTAAATAATTCTTATACTTTGCATACAAGTGAATCACGTACTTTTTTTCTTGTCATTTTTTATAAGTCTTATTCTTGCTTACTTTTTGTCCATTTATTTTATATTTCTGCTATAATATGAATTCTTCTTTCATCGTTCAGTTTTTGTGCTGTTGTTTACTTTATTGTCTTTCGATCATGTCATCATTGCCTTTTTTTACTTAACTATTTCCTCTTCCTTTTGCGAGCCCAGTTTATTTTCTTCAATTTTACATCATACAAACCTAGTAACACTTTCGGTTTAGATAATAATTTTCCTCAATTTTTTTTTTGTCTAGGTACTTTTTCCAATATATTTTACACATAGTTTCTTAGTATCGTCTATTTTTGTCTACTTATTTGTAGTCTTATATTTTTGGTGGTGTATCACTCCCTTTCTTTTCTCCCTTTATGTTTATTTATTTCTTCTTCCTTGTATAGGCTCTAGCTTATTTTATTTGATTTTACTTAATCAAAACTCTAACAGCAAGTTTTTCTTCAATAACTTTTTAGTCTAAATAATTCTTATACCTTGCATACAAGTGAATCTCATACTTTTTTTCTTGTCATTCTTCATAAGTCTTATAGTTGATTATTTTTTGTCTACTTATGTTATATTTTTGCTATAATATGAAGTCTTCTTTTATCGTTGAGTTTTTGTGCTGTTTACTTTATTGTCTTTGGATCTTGTCATTCATAATTGACTTCTTTTACTTAACTATTCCCTCTTCCTTTTGCGGACCCAGTTTATCTTCTTCAATTTTACATCATACAAAGCTAGTAGCACTTTCGGTTTAAATAATAATTTTCCTCAATTTTTTTGTCTAGGAAGTATTTCCAATATATTTTACACATAAGTTTCACTTACTTCTCATTTTTCCTGCTTTCTATTCTTGGTTATTTCTTTTCTGTTTTTTTGTAGTTTGTAATTTCTGTTTAATTTGACTTCTATCGATCAACTTAATTACTGACTTTTTTGTTTGTTTACTTCTCCAAACCTCCCTGCTTATTTTTTCTCTTTTTTCCTTGCACCCCTCTAGCTCATTTTAATGAATTTTACTCTACCAGCTCTCTCAGCCTGTTGGTTTGGTATTTTTTTATATCTCTTTCGAAATAGATAATTCTGCTTAAAAAGTTTATAAAAATAAATTGTTTTTTGTGTTTTATATTCCATGTCTATGGTACATTTTAATGTCGGATCCGAACTACCATAAGAATTTAGGGGAGAGGATTTTCTATACACAAAAATCACTTGGTGGTTTGCCGTTGCCTTCCGATGGAAAGCGAAGTTTTGCGTAAACACCAATTTCCAAATAAACTCCTGTATAGATCTTCAGTTTAGTTTGATTGTTTCTGAATTTTGGATTTATTATCAACATTTTGTTTCCCTTTTTAAATTTTTTCCACATATCTAATTCAATTATTTTTTTCAGGTTACGTTCTCGGTTCCGCAACGTAACGCGTCCTAAAAAGTGTTTGTGTGTTTCGTCATCGACGAACCAAACAAGACATTGTCAAACACGCCTTACACGTGCCCACAAACCAAACCCTTCTAATTCCCAAACACACATATACACACACGAGACAATTTATCGCTAATTGCCCGTACAAACACTTTCTTTCTCCATTTAACACAACACGAGAAATGTTGTCGCTATCGTAAAACGTAAACAAAACCAAAATGTTTGACAATTTGATAACACGAATCACGAGCCCTTCGTCACGACGAAGACACACTTATCATTGTCCGGAAGTGCATTCTGATCCCGAGGACAACGAGCCGGTGACGCCCCGGAAACCTCGCCTCTTACAACGAAGAAAGAACAAAGGAAGACGAGCCGCGGAATCCGGATTGAGGCAAGCCAGAAGTTTGGGAAGACTCGACGGACTCAAAGAGGTCAGTTTTTTATTTAATCAAATTTCGCAAGTATCTACTTTGTAATTAATATCTGTTCGGGGGATGTTGTTGAAAAATGGAAGAAAATTAGGGATGAGAGAAAAGTATCGGAAATGTTTATTGCTAGTCATTCGTAATTACTTTGGTAAAAATCTTGGCAAGAAGCAATGAGTTGGTTTTGTGGTCTTTTTTCTAGCAACCCATGATAGGTGCTTGGTATTTTTACTGAACACCCCGTGTACTGATGGGATCTGGTTTTTGTACCGACCAAGTACGGCAATCTCGCCAGATTGATCATTGTTGACTAACAAAACACAAAACAGATTACATCTGATTGGCGCGGCGGTCTATTAGACCCAGAGGGCCCTAGTTATGCCATTTTTGCCCACCGCAACGGGAGCAAATCGACCAGGTAATAAATCAAACGTGACAAATGCGATATGAATCTCGCACATGGTGCTGATGGTATTAGAAAAGTACAGTGTACCGTCTTCAAAACAGTGGCGGCGAGATGTCGACGAAAAAAGGAACATTACTACAGGGTGGTTTAAAAGTCGAAAATTTTCCATTTTTCTTACACTTACAAAATATTTCCTACTTTTTAGTTAATTGTGTTAATAATAGGTGGAAATTTGCAAATCGTTTGTCCGTCCTTGGCGATTTTCATACATCAGGTGATTAACAATAAATTACAATAATGGTTTATGCCAAACCATAATTTGACATGGAAATTTCGAAATGGGGCAGGCGATTAATAAAATTGCTTCAAAACCAAGGCAATCCAGATCGCTTCAACTTCAATAAGTCAGTTCAAGTAGCACTTATCCCGTCCTGAAAAGCTTTCCAGTTCTTCAAAACTCGAACCAATTCCAAGAGCATCTGTTCAAGTGTAATTAACATTTTTAGACGTATTAGTCATTCTTTAACTGATTGACGTCGAAATTTTGGGGATTCTAGCGGTTCTCAAACGATTGGTTTATTTGAATGGATTGGCCTTGTGTTGGAACGATGATTGAGGCAATAATAGCGATCATTAAAATGATTTTCTGAAATATGGGCACTTGCAATAGTGATAATAAATAAAACACACCCATCGCATATTAACGCACACTACTGCGATTTATCGTCACGATTTGCCAATCAACCATCAGAACCAGGTCGGAATTTCAAATAATTGTTTCTAGCTAATAAAATCACCAACAATAAGGTTAGTAAGGAAGTACGTAACAGAATAATTTTTCGAAATTTTGATTCAAAATTGGAAAATTGAAAAAGCGTGACGTCATCATGATTGAATCAAGGTGGCGTCGTACATGTTTTTCCAAACCAAAAAATTAAGTTCGGTTTTATTTGAAATTTGTGGGGCGTGTTTCGAAAAAAACGGTGGTCCGATTAAGACAAGATTGGGCTGGGAAGTGAAAATGGGTGGGAGACTTCTATTTACTATCGTTCTGTGTGGTGTGTTTATAGAAAAACGAAACGTGGAGGAAGCGGCAGCGGCACCGATGGCGAGAGAGGTATTTTATGTCGGAGTGAATAGAACGGGAGGATGGGACCGTTATGTAACATTCCACTGGCACGAGTGGACTAATCGTTAAGTGTATCAACAATAAACAGATGACAAATGAGGTTGTATCCCGTAAGGCCTTTCACACCGCGACCCGGCTCCCGGGACCGCGATCTCTTGAACTATTAACCTAAAGAGACCTCGAGAGGACATTCGGGGATTAGAGCGACTCGCGCCACTGATTTCCAACATTTCTTTTTGCGATTACCACGTTGAATAAAAGCGTTGAGAATTAAGTCGTCATTCTACTTCTTTTCTTCTTATTCTGTTTTTTCGTTGAGCACTTTTGTTTGCTTTTCTGTTTGGCACCTTGGTCCACTTTGGTTTCTTTGGTCTTCTCACTGAAATTCCTGTACTTATCGTCCTATAAAATTCTTCTTTCTATGTTTTACTTTTCTTAATAACCAATTGTTTTCTGTTTTTTCTGCTAAAACGTCCTTTTATTCGTGTATGTTTTTATTATTTTTTGGTTATCATTTTTATTTTGTTTTCTAGTGAAATAAAAACTATGACAATGAACTTATAGATATTCTGATTCGGGATATTAGAGTACTATCCAATAGACACATTCCTCTAAATATGATAAAAATTATAGAAAACATATATAAAGACCACAATGACTTGCAGAAAATTAGAAACAGCAGAAATATTAATATTAAAGAAGATATCAAATAAAACCATGAAAGATAGAATGAGGAGCCAAGATATTAGAGAAACTTGTAAGGTTTATAAATGGGTGGGTAAGAGGAAGAAAAAAAAACAACCAGTAGAAAGAATGATAAAAGACCAATCACTTAGTTGGAAGACAATCAACAGGAGGGTCAAGAAAAAGATGGTCTGAATCAGAAACTAAAAAAAAGGAATAAGAAAGAGACAAAAAGAAGAAAGCTATTAGAAGAGTTTAGAAACGTAATTACCTTGAAAAATATTAAATATGACTAAGTGCTTTATCAAATTTAAATACATTCATGGAGATAGCAGATGAACTGTAGAAGAATCTTTTTGCTTGATTTTTCTTCCCACAGAAATTCCAAGACAGAATTGGTTTTGAAATTTCTGTATTAAGTTACTTCTTTTTTCTACGATTTTTTCCTATTGCATTTTGTTTATTTACTTGCTCATCTTCTGCTGAAATTCTGTCTTATTTGTGTGGGATATTTTTGAGTTGTATATTTTTTCTTGGAAGTTTTAAGTTACAGGAAAACGTTGAGAATGCAGTAATATTTATTGTGATTAATGTTGTTAAGTGTTAAGTAAATTGGAAAATAAAGAAAGTCTGTGAAATAAATAAATAAATCTAACTAGTATATAAAATTCAAATAAGTTTACAGAAATATTCAAAATAACCATTGAAATTAACAAGGAGAAAATCAATATTGTTTCTATTTTAATGTCTTTGTTTATATATTTTTCGTTACACGTTTTTTCATTTCTTCTAATTTCCAAGCTTTTCAGTAGCTCCTTTTTCACCCAGTATGATCCACTTGTGTCTTATTCTTATTGTATAGAGATTTTATTTTGCTTAACTTTTCTTCATATTTTTGTAAATTTTTTATCTCATCGAATTTTGTTTGAATTTGTGTGCGTTCTATTTTAAGCTGCTTTTTCATTATTTTGTTATTTTTAGTGTCTTATCTTTATTTTTCTATTTTTTGTTTCATTTTACTCTTTTCTACTCGTTCTGAAAAGTTTGTGGTTTTTCTTATACATAACGCTGATCTTGTCTTTTTTACTTACTCGTAACAAGTTACTTTTTTCAAATTTCTCACAATTTTATTCACGTCGTTAATGCAATTTTTTTAATTTTCAGTTTTTTTATTCTTATGCAAATTGCTTGTCGTGTGTGTTTTTATTTATTTATTTGCTTTCTCAGGTCTTCCCTTTTTACTTTTGTAGTTGTTACAGTTTTTTTTAATTTCTCACTTTACATTGTTGATTTTTTTTAATTTTCAGTTTTTTGAAAATCATTTGGAAAGCTCTTCTCGTGAGGGTTTTTAATTTAATTATTTGGTTTCTCACTTGTTTTATTTTGACTATTAGTTGTTACAATTTGCTGTTAGAATTTCTCATAATTGTATTCACGTCATTTTACATATTTTTTAGCTTTTAGCCTTTCTGTTGCTCATAGTCGTTTTTTCTTTTATTTAGGTACGTGTTTTCTGACGTCTGTTCGTTTTATAAGTGACAAGTTTCCTGTTTAGAATTCTTCACAACTCTAATCACGTCATTGCAATTATCATAAAGTTTTAGGTTTTTTTGAAATTACTTTGCAAATTGCTTTTTGTCTATTTTTTATGATTTATTTATTTGATTTCTTAGGTCATTTTTATTCACACAATTGTTACAAGTTTATTTTTTACGACTTCTTACAATTTTAGTCACGTCACTTTCAATTACTTTTTCAACTTTTTTGGGATCATGTTACTGTTTTTCTTTTATCTACTTGTTTTATCACGTCTTTGCTTTTTACTGTTAGCGGTTCCAAGTTTTTTTTTTATTATTTTTTACAATTCTACTCACATCATTTACAATTTTTTTCAGTCTCCAGTTTTTTCGAAATTATTATACAAATTGTTTGTCGTCTGTTCTTCTATTATTCATTTATTGAATTTCTCAGGTCTTTGTTTTTACTCTTATAGTAATTCTGCTGACGTCATTTGCATTTTTTTTTAGTTTTCAACGTTTGTGAACTCGTATAAATCGTTCATAGTGTATTTTACTTTTATTTACTTGTTTTCTCACGTCATTGTTTTTTACTCTTAGTTGTAACAACTTTCTCTAAAGATTTTTCACAGCTTTTCTCACGGTACTTTTAATTTCTTTTTTGTTTTCAAGTTTTTTGAAATTATTGTGTAAATTTGTTTTTCCTGATTTATTTATTTATCCGTTTTCTCAGGTATTTGCTTTTATTTTTATAGTTGTTACAAGTTTTTTTTTAGAATTTTTTTGCAACTGTAGTCATCATTTGCAATTTTTTCAGTTTTTGACTTTTTTGGAATAACTTTCTTGTTATGTTGTTTATTTGATTTCAAGTGTTTTCTTTTTACCATTAGTTGTATCAAGTTTTTTCATGATATTTTTCATAATTCTACTCACGTTTTTTTTAAATTCAGTTTTTAATTTTTTAAAATTATGTCAATTGATTGTCGTCTATTTTTTAATTTATTTATCTTCTTTCTCAGATCTTTGTTTTACAGATGCTCTAATATTTTTTCTTGTTTTTTGCAGTTCTACACACGTCAGTTGCAATAATTTTTTAGTTTTAAGCCTTTTTCCGAATCAGGCAAATGCTTATAGTTCCTTTTTCTGTTATTTTCTTGTTGTCTCACGTCTTTTTTCTTACTCTTAGTTGTGACCACTTTCTCGTAAGATTTTTTATAATTGTATTCACGTCATTTGCCTTTTCTGTTAGTTTTTACCTTTTTTAAATCATGTAAGTTGCTCGTAGTGTCTATTTCTTTTATTTACTTTTTTCTGAGGTTTTTCTTTTTATTCTTAGTTGTGACAAGTTTCTTTTTTAGGATTTTTGCAGTTTTATTTCAGGTTTCAGCTTTTTGAAATTATTATTGCTTTTCTGCTTTTTTAGTTATATATCTACTGTCTCAAGTCCTTTCTTTTTACTCTTTATAGTTGTTACAAGTTTCTTTTTTAGAATTTTTCCCAATCCTATTCACGTCAATTTAACACTTTTTTGAGTTTTCAATTTTTTTGGGGCTAACGTTTCTCTCAACTGGATCCTTATATGTTTGTCTTTTCGTTCGTTTGAGTAAAAGTGGTGCAAGATCTTCAACTCCACTTTTTTGCAACAAATTTTTAAGAATATCTCAATGAGATGATAAAGGAAAAGTTTAATTGTTGATTTTGGTTGTAATTCTAACGCCGGTTGTCGGCTCCAGTGGCGTTCGGACCACCGCACCTCTGCGCTTATTTCGCAAGAAACGAGGTCACATATTTACTTCTTTCTTAGATGAAATTATACCGTTTGTGCATTAAGTAACACGCCTTTTCTAAAAACTGGCAAATCTTCTCGTTCACTTGACGAGATTGCAATGCACACAAACAAAAACAACTAAACGTTGGTTAATTGACGTAATAAATATTAAACCATAATATCTTTCTTGTTATTTCCATTTCTCCTCGCAAATTAAACGAGTTAATAAACTAAACAAAAAAATTTTTTTTTTCAAATCCCACAACTGCAACCAACAACAACCAGCATGATTTTGAAGAGTTGAAGAGACGACGTAGCTTCTTGCGTCACGTGATCCCAGTAGGTCATTAGTGTTGTGGCCGGACGACTCGGTTATGTATTAATAATTAATTAAGTAACTCAGTGGCCGAAATAACGAACGATGATGGCTCGTTATCTGGATAGTTTCCGTAAAAACTGTCAAAATCGTGACTGAATAATTGCTGGGAAAAATTGTGTTTAACGGTCGTCCCGTTCATGGCGTAATACTCACTGACCTAGGAAAGGCGGTGGTTTCATTGGAACGCAAAGAACGCCGTGAAATTATCTAATGCTGACTCTGATCAAAACGTTAAAAATTAATTCCGGAACGTTGCGTCATTAGGTTGCGATTTTGACCGTTTGACATAATTGAAACGTTTTGAATAGACTAGTGGTAAACCTGATTACTTGCTTGTATTCCAACAGTTGATGCTAGGAATTGACAAGCAGAAGCAGTGGCGAATTCTCCTTTCGAAACATCACCTGCTGGACACTTGAAGGATTTCCATACCTCTTCAGCTCCACCTTTATTCTTGAACACTAAGATTTTATCAGAAAGGAAATAGAACATAACTGAACTTGAAAGAAAACCTGCAAAAAAACGGCAAGGGGCGGTTAAACTTTCAAATTTTTTCTGTTAGACATTTGTGTGACCGTGAGGATTTTTTTTTTCGTTCACTCCCCCTTGGACGCCTATGGCAAACCTTCGTAGAAAAGCTTCCCTAAAACTGTCAGTTTCACGTGGTTGTGCAAACTAATAGAAACGTATACCACCGACACGTCTAGAGATGTCATCAATGCTCGCTAATGAGTGTAGCATGTAAAGAAGAAGGCAAGCGAAGGATTTGTATACCAGTTTGTGGCGTTCTTTCCATCATAAAGGACATAGGACTTTATTTCTAAAACTAAAGGAATACGAAGGGGGAAGAAAGAGAGTGGGTAAAGTTTTAACTTTCATCTGTTAGACACTTGACAGCTTTTTGAACTACTTTGCCTGTTTCATGAAGGTTGGTCATGAAGATTCTATTCGAAAGGAAATAAGACATTACTGAACCTGAAAGAAAACCTGCAAAAAAACGGCAAGGGGCGGTTAAACTTTCAAATTTTTTCTGTTAGACATTTGTGTGACCGTGAGGATTTTTTTTTCGCTCACCCCCCCTTGGACGCCTATGGCAAACCTTCGTAGAAAAGCTTCTCTAAAACTATCAGTTTCACGTGGTTGTGCAAACTAATAGAAACGTATACCACCGACACGTCTAGAGATGTCATCAATGCTCGCTAATGAGTGTAGCATGTAAAGAAGAAGGCAAGCGAAGGATTTGTAGACCAGTTTGTGGCGTTCTTTCCATCATAAAGGACATAGGACTTCATTTCTAAAACTAAAGGAATACGAAGGGGAAAGGAAGAGAGTGGGTAAAGTTTTAACTTTCATCTGTTAGACACTTGACATCTTTTTGAACTACTTTGCTTGCTTCTTGAAGGTTGGTCATGAAGATTCTATCAGAAAGGAAATAGAACATTACTTTACCTGAAAGAAAAGCTGCAAAAAGCGGCAAGGGGCGGTTAAACTTTCAAATTTTTTCGGTTATACACCGTTAGGATTTTTTTTCGCTCACTCCCCCTTGGACGCCTATGGCAAACCTTCGTAGAAAAGCTTCCCTAAAACTGTCAGTTTCACGTGGTTGTACAAACTAATAGAAACGTATACCACAGGCACGTCTAGAGATGTCATCGATGCTCGCTAATGAGTGTAGCATGTAAAGAAGAAAGCAAGCGAAGGATTTCTAGACCAGTTTGTCGCGTTCTTTCCATCATAAGGGACATAGGACTTCATTTCTAAAACTAAAGGAATACGAAGGGGGAAGGAAGAGAGTGGGTAAAGTTTTAACTTTCATCTGTTAGACACTTGACATCTTTTTGAACTACTTTGCTTGCTTCTTGAAGGTTGGTCATGAAGATTCTATCAGAAAGGAAATAGAACATTACTGAACCTGAAAGAAAACCTGCAAAAAGACGGCAAGGCGCGGTTAAACTTTCAAATTTTTTCTGTTAGAAATTTGTGTGACCGTGAGGATTTTTTTTTCGCTCACTCCCTCTTGGACGCCCATGGCAAACCTTCGTAGAAAAGCTTCTCTAAAACTATCAGTTTCACGTGGTTGTGCAAACTAATAGAAACGTATACCACCGACACGTCTAGAGATGTCGTCAATGCTCGCTAATGAGTGTAGCATGTAAAGAAGAAGACAAGCGAAGGATTTCTAGACCACTTTGTCTCGTTCTTTCCATCTTTATTTATTGATGGTCAGATTAGAAATAAGGCACAATTTCTGAAACTGAAGGAATAGCAGGAAGAAAACAGGAAAGGAGTTGTAAAGTTTCAAACTTTATCTCCTAGACCACTTCAGACCACTGTTGTACTTGGTCATGAAGATTTCGAGAGAAATTAAATAGAACAAAATTCCTGAAACTGAAGAAACACGAAGGAAAAAGACAACGAGTAATTAAAGTTCCAAACTTCACCTGCTAGATAGTTGAATAATTTTCATTTCAGTTTGGCTCGTTTGTAGATTCCATTAAAGAAAAAAGAACACAATTTCTAAAACTTGGATATAATTTCTGGCAAATGGCATTGCTATGTGAGAGTTTTTCTTTTTCTTGATCAATGGATTAGTGTGTAAAATCGGATAATTTTTGGATATACATTGTACGTACAATCAAAACTATTAAAGAAAATGGAAGTAAAGAATAGGAAGAAGGGGCATACTTAAGATATCTCAAATTCTAAGAAATTTAGTAAATTAGTTGAATTAAAATTAACACGAAAAAAGCAAAGACATACAGTAAGATGAAGCAGGTAATGAGATATTAGGAGATCTTTGGTAAAAGAGAAAAATAGAAGAAATAGGATACAAGATTCAGGAGCAAGGAAAAAATTACGAAGAAGGGGTTCTTTATAAAGAAAATTCTATGAGTAACTAAAGGAAACGTACCCAAATAATAAGAATAAATTCAGAACTAGTTGAAGGGAAAACGAAACTCTAAGCAGAAGTAGTGAAGTAGCTAAAACTGGATAAGCTTATAGAAAATTAAGGTTTTGCAACAAAAAAAGAAAAAAGAACAAATAAGAAGCATAATCTTAAACAAGTAGTTCAGATCCAACTATTGTGCAGCTGATATTTTTTATTCCCTTAATAATCAGAGTTTCACCAAAACATTTTTTTTCCGTTGAATTAATGAAGAGAAAGTTCAAGTTCAATTAAAAATTTTGCCACCCTCTAAAATTGTTACTTACCTGTTTTGGAATAGTGTAATTGCGGTCTCTCCTCTTACGGCAGTTTTACAATTGAAAAGTCAATTTGGGCGATTGAAATCAGGACTTTTCAGCTATTCGGGGCCATTTAGATTATCTTAACGGCGTGGTCGAGCCCACGTTAAGTCGTAGGTCATTATTCAAATCGGTCACATTGTCTTAACGCCACGCCATTCTACATTTTTTTTTTGATATGCCAAACTTAGAGCCGCTATATATTTATAGCAATAAAATCGAACCATTCGTTTGGATAAGAAGAGTTTCAACGGTAGTTTGGAACAGTTATAATATTTTTTTAGGATTTTGAGGTTTCCCAAATAGTTTTGCGTCCGTATATAAGGCCCCATATTATTAATATGTTCCTCCAATGATTCACGGCGGTACTTTTGGGTTCTACACGTCTAATTAATTTTAATAACGGCTAAATCTCCCATTTTATCGCTTCCAAATAACAGTTTTTTTAGGGTTCGAGATTGAAGCATGTGGAGAATTTACGGCGTTATAATTATTCTTCGGCGCTATTAGCGAAAAAATCACCACTATACTCCTCTAATGGTGTAGTTAGATAAATTGCGTTTGTGACGGCTGCTCGTAAATCAGCGGGAAATATTCGAGAAATTCTCGACCGATTTTTCTTCCAACCGCGCCGCCAATGAATCCCAATGGTTTTGTTAGTTCTTTGCCAAGCCCCATCACGCTTTTTCCCCAAATGGACATGCGCTTTCACGATAATTAATATCGAGTTTGCCATTAAGTATTGGCCAATTTTCGACATGACTCTCTATCAGATCGAGAAATGCAGTGGCGAAAATCACGAACACCTCTCCCTTCTCTTTTCCCAATTTCGCGTTATTCTTCACGAAACAATCGAGAAGTAGTAACGGTCGATGATGGTATGCAAAAACTATATCGCTGATGTTTCCTAGTTAGATACGCCAACCGTTTGGATTCATCACCCGGAATCGAAGATAAAATCGCTTTTGCCATCGTAAAATCCAGAAGAACAACTGATGACTCAAGCGGGAGAAAGAATAATGTCACATGACAACTTCATCAAAAGAGATTGAAGCGAGCTTCGACAGTAACGTAATTATTGCAATTTTCCCAGAAGGCAGCGACGTACCTTCCAAAATGGCCACGTGGAACAGATTGGTTGAAGGTGATTTCAAAGAGAAATTCCTCTGCACCAATAGATACCCAAGTCAAGAATTTTGGAACAAACTAGTCTTAATTTTTCTTTCACCAATTTCTTCTAATTAGACAGGTTGACAAAGTTCGTTTACTGGAAGGGTTTCTGCTGTTCTATTTTTGATAACGTTTCATAATTCTAAATTTTCCTGAAGTGTCTCAAATTATTTTTGAGCTCACCACGAGAAAAATCGCTCGTAATTATTATGACTTCAGAAGATAATTCTTGGTCATAAAAACACTTCTACTTATACTCCATACTTGGTAGACGGGGACGTACTTCAACCTAGTCATATGTTTTAGTTAAAAATTTTGGTACCTCTGGTTTGAATCGTCGAAATTCGACGTAGTGTCCCAATTAAAGTCAATGTTTTACAACCGTCTCATCTTACCAGACATGCTTGTCCTGTTGAAAAAAGAATAGCAAAATAGTGGCACTCCCCACGCAAATCCACAGAATCGCGACGGGGGTTTCTTCGCTGGTGCACGTGTGGGCCACGATCACTCATCGAGCCCCACATCGCCCACCCACATAACGAAAAATCCACCTGTCCATCACCAACAAATCAACCCAGTCCCGAGAACCTGCTACTAACGAGCTCAGAAGATGGAATGTACGGGGGGAAATAATGATCAATGATCGACCAGAAATAGATTCAATTTTGGAAGAAGAGACACGTGTAGCCTCTTTTATTAAGTTGACTTTGTTTCATTTTGGGTGTTCATCCGCGTTGTCAATGGTTGGTCCTGGAACGGACCGGGTTCTTGACGACGTTTGGCAATCTTCCGGTCGCTTGTTTGTATTGGTGCCGTCCGCTCTCCTCGGCCGACGACCGAATACTAAGTTGTAGACATATTTTTGGGAGTTTTCTATGCGAATCCTAGTCCAAATAGTTTTTTATTTTTAAACGCAGACTTTCTTGGTTTAGAGTAGAAATGAATTTACCATGGTTTACTGCAAGCCTTTATCTCATATGTTAAGATTTTTAGGCCAGACTTTGATTTAAATGATTTGGAAATGTTGGGCCTGAAGGATATTTTTTTATTTTTTTTAAAGTCTTCAGGGATTGTGTTTCTATTATCTTTCATAATTCCAAATTTTTCTCAATTTATATTAAAGTTAATAGCAACAAGTTGCTTTATTTGAAGATATATTTTATTCTATAGAATGCCTCCTCATAATGCTCTTGAACTTTGTCATTTATTTTATAAAAGTATTGAACTCGTTACCTTAAAGAACGTATAGAGAAACAACACTGCAAAACGGAACGGAAGAGTTAAAGCCAAGAGCTAAATGTTTTTTGTCCAAAATTGTAAAAGTGTTAACTATTTTGGAGACCAAATCTTTTATATTTTTCACCAGGTTGTCCAGTTCCGTAAAATCCTTTTCTGCTGTAATTTCTGCTCCTTTTTTGGCTCGAAGTACTTTTTTATTGTATAGCAAACTGCGAACAGAGAGAGACGATGGAAAGAAAGGTAGAATCACCGTCTTAGACAAGATCTATATATTCTGCACTTGGGTTTGCAGCATCGTAATATTCTTCTTTGCTGGTATTTCTGCAAAGAAGGCACTATGACCTTTTCTGAAAGGACAAATTTATATTCTGTAGCAAACTTTAAAAGGAAAAAGGTGAAATTAAGAGTTAAATGCCTTTATTGTCCTCAATGGTAGGACCACCAAGCAGACAAACAATTTTTCTATGGTCTGCATCTGGTTTTCCTGCACCGTACTCTCTCTGTTGGCTTTTTGACCAAAGGAAATTTTTCAGTTTTCTCGGAAAAGCCAAGTCAATATTTCTTAGCAAAATCTGAAAAGGAAGAAGTGAAACCAAGAGTTGAACGTCTTTAGTTAGCCAGTTGTAGTGCCTACAAATTCTGCACTTGGGTTTTTAGCATCGCAAATTTTCTCTCCGTTGGTATTGTTGCAAAAAAGAAACTATTACCTGCAAGTATGTAGGTAGGTAGAAGGTTTTCTGAAAGGACAAATTTGTATCTCGAAGAAATCTCTCAAATGTAAGAGAGCCATTAAGTAGTTTTAAACAAAAATCTTCTGCACTTGCAGATATGCAAAAAAAATTCTATCACTTTTCCAAAAAAAGGGACATAGACATTTTATGAAAGACCAAGTTTTTATTTTGTAGCAAACTTTTAAATGAAAAAGGTGAAATCAATAGTTGCTTTTATTGTCTTTAATGGTAGAACCACCAAGCGGTTGCAGACAAAAAAAAATTATATTCTGCAGCTGGTTTTCCTGCACCGTACTCTCTCTGTTGGCTTTTTGACCAAAGGAAGTTTTTCAGTTTTCTCTGAAAAGCCAAGTCAATATTTCTTAGCAAAATCTGAAAAGGAAGAAGTGAAACCAAGAGTTGAACGTCTTTAGTTAGCCAGTTGTAGTGCCTACAAATTCTGCACTTGAGTTTTTAGCACCGCAAATTTTCTCTCCGTTGGTATTGTTGCAAAGAAGAAACTATTACCTGCAAGTATGTCGATAGGTAGAAGGTTTTCTGAAAGGACAAATTTGTATCTCGAAGAAAACTCTCAAATGTAAGAGAGCCATTAAGTAGTTTTAAACAAAAATCTTCTGCACTTGCAGATATGCAAAAAAATTTCTATCACTTTTCCAAAAAAAGGGACATAGACATTTTATGAAAGACCAAGTTTTTATTTTGTAGCAAACTTTTAAATGAAAAAGGTGAAATCAATAGTTGCTTTTATTGTCTTTAATGGTAGAACCACCAAGCGGTTGCAGACAAAAAAAAATTCTATATTCTGCAGCTGGTTTTCCTGCACCGTACTCTCTCTGTTGGATTTTTGACCAAAGGAAGTTTTTCAGTTTTCTCTGAAAAGCCAAGTCAATATTTCTTAGCAAAATCTGAAAAGGAAGAAGTGAAACCAAGAGTTGAACGTCTTTAGTTAGCCAGTTGTAGTGCCTACAAATTCTGCACTTGAGTTTTCAGCACCGCAAATTTTTTCTCCGTTGGTATTGTTGCAAAAAAGAAACTATTACCTGCAAGTATGTAGATAGGTAGAAGGTTTTCTGAAAGGACAAATTTGTATCTCGAAGAAAACTCTCAAATGTAAGAGAGCCATTAAGTAGTTTTAAACAAAAATCTTCTGCACTTGCAGATATGCAAAAAAATTTCTATCACTTTTCCAAAAAAGGGACATAGACATTTTATGAAAGACCAAGTTCTTATTTTGTAGCAAACTTTTAACTGAAGTAGGTGAAATCAATAGTTGGTTTTATTGTCTTTAATCGTAGAACCACCAAACGGTTGCAGACAAAAAAAATTTCTATATTCTGCAGCTGGTTTTCCTGCACCGTACTCTCTCTGTTGGCTTTTTGACCAAAGGAAGTTTTTCAGTTTTCTCTGAAAAGCCAAGTCAATATTTCTTAGCAAAATCTGAAAAGGAAGAAGTGAAACCAAGAGTTGAACGTCTTTAGTTAGCCAGTTGTAGTGCCTACAAATTCTGCACTTGAGTTTTCAGCACCGCAAATTTTCTCTCCGTTGGTATTGTTGCAAAAAAGAAACTATTACCTGCAAGTATGTAGATAGGTAGAAGGTTTTCTGAAAGGACAAATTTGTATCTCGAAGAAAACTCTCAAATGTAAGAGAGCCATTAAGTAGTTTTAAACAAAAATCTTCTGCACTTGCAGATATGCAAAAAAATTTCTATCACTTTTCCAAAAAAAGGGACATAGACATTTTATGAAAGACCAAGTTCTTATTTTGTAGCAAACTTTTAACTGAAGTAGGTGAAATCAATAGTTGGTTTTATTGTCTTTAATCGTAGAACCACCAAACGGTTGCAGACAAAAAAAATTTCTATATTCTGCAGCTGGTTTTCCTGCACCGTACTCTCTCTGTTGGCTTTTTGACCAAAGGAAGTTTTTCAGTTTTCTCTGAAAAGCCAAGTCAATATTTCTTAGCAAAATCTGAAAAGGAAGAAGTGAAACCAAGAGTTGAACGTCTTTAGTTAGCCAGTTGTAGTGCCTACAAATTCTGCACTTGAGTTTTCAGCACCGCAAATTTTCTCTCCGTTGGTATTGTTGCAAAAAAGAAACTATTACCTGCAAGTATGTAGATAGGTAGAAGGTTTTCTGAAAGGACAAATTTGTATCTCGAAGAAAACTCTCAAATGTAAGAGAGCCATTAAGTAGTTTTAAACAAAAATCTTCTGCACTTGCAGATATGCAAAAAAATTTCTATCACTTTTCCAAAAAAAGGGACATAGACATTTTATGAAAGACCAAGTTCTTATTTTGTAGCAAACTTTTAACTGAAGTAGGTGAAATCAATAGTTGCTTTTATTGTCTTTAATCGTAGAACCACCAAACGGTTGCAGACAAAAAAAATTTCTATATTCTGCAGCTGGTTTTCCTGCACCGTACTCTCTCTGTTGGCTTTTTGACCAAAGGAAGTTTTTCAGTTTTCTCTGAAAAGCCAAGTCAATATTTCTTAGCAAAATCTGAAAAGGAAGAAGTGAAACCAAGAGTTGAACGTCTTTAGTTAGCCAGTTGTAGTGCCTACAAATTCTGCACTTGAGTTTTCAGCACCGCAAATTTTCTCTCCGTTGGTATTGTTGCAAAAAAGAAACTATTACCTGCAAGTATGTAGATAGGTAGAAGGTTTTCTGAAAGGACAAATTTGTATCTCGAAGAAAACTCTCAAATGTAAGAGAGCCATTAAGTAGTTTTAAACAAAAATCTTCTGCACTTGCAGATATGCAAAAAAATTTCTATCACTTTTCCAAAAAAAGGGACATAGACATTTTATGAAAGACCAAGTTCTTATTTTGTAGCAAACTTTTAACTGAAGTAGGTGAAATCAATAGTTGCTTTTATTGTCTTTAATCGTAGAACCACCAAACGGTTGCAGACAAAAAAAATTTCTATATTCTGCAGCTGGTTTTCCTGCACCGTACTCTCTCTGTTGGCTTTTTGACCAAAGGAAGTTTTTCAGTTTTCTCTGAAAAGCCAAGTCAATATTTCTTAGCAAAATCTGAAAAGGAAGAAGTGAAACCAAGAGTTGAACGTCTTTAGTTAGCCAGTTGTAGTGCCTACAAATTCTGCACTTGAGTTTTCAGCACCGCAAATTTTCTCTCCGTTGGTATTGTTGCAAAAAAGAAACTATTACCTGCAAGTATGTAGATAGGTAGAAGGTTTTCTGAAAGGACAAATTTGTATCTCGGAGAAAACCCTAAAAAGTAAGAGAGCTATTAAGTAATTTTAGACAAAAATTTTCTATATCTTCTGCACTTGCAGATATGCAAAAAAAATTCTATCACTTTTCGAAAAAAAGGACATAGACATTTTATGAAAGACCAAGTTTTTATTTCGTAGCAAATTGTGAAAACGAAAAATTGAAACCAGGAGTTTAATACCTTTAGTGTCTGAAGTTGTAGAACCACCAAATAGTCCTAGACAAAGTCTTTCTCTATATGCACTTGGGTTTCCAGTGTTTTCCTGCTAGTATTTCTGCAAGAAAAATCTTTAGGTTCTAAGCAGCTTATAACGTTTTCAAAAAGAACAAATTTATATGTCGTAGCAAGCTCTGAAAAAGAAACGCTGAAGAACCACCAACCACCAAGAAGGGTTCAAAAAATTTTTTTCCATACGCTTGCTTTTCAGCGCTGTAAAATTTCTCTATTAGCATTTTTGTAAAAGAGTAGGTTAGAATGTTTTCCGAAAGGACGAATTTTGATTTCTTAACAAACTGTAAAAAGTAATTCCAGATAAAATTTCCTGATATATTGCTCTTCATTTGAGTTTAACAACTCTTTAAAATTCCATTCTGTTGGTATTCCTGAAAAACTTTCGACCCTACGTGTGTTCACCAGCGAACGCCACTCCTCTTAAGCAAGTCGGTGGCCTACAGCAAAAAAAAAAGAACCAACTCGCAGTACCATGGCTGAAAGTCATCGTGGTAAGTGATGTCGGAGATACCGGTCGCTCGTAAAAGCAATAGGATTAAGAGTTTATTGGGCCAGTTACAACAAAGTTGGCTTGAATGACGACCACTGGTAGTACTGAACAAAACAACGATTGCACTCTAATAGCTTTGGGATGCTTCGTTGAATCATACGAATGGAAACACCTACGCGATTTCAGCTACAACTCCACCAAGATGGTCGCCTCTGGTGGATTTCGTAAACGAGTCTTCTATGCAAACCAAACACCTGCTGGGAAATGAATGGACGACAGGATTTTACTGCAGGTAAACACCGACTCCAGATCGGTCTCGCCGCATCGCTCCGGAGTGTAATTGGCAAGTTCTATATTACCAATTGTTGCCATATTGGAATTTCTTAAAATCATACAAAAAGAAAAATATATATTTGATTAGAAATACAATTTAATTAAGAAACTCATGACTGTTGAGGAGATTTTTTGGAGTCAATAAACTTGGAGGAATTACGAAATTGCTGGTTTTTAGCCGCATCTGTCTTTTACCCCATCATCAAAATACTCCTCGTCTATCAGTATTTGACGAAATCCTAATCCGCCATCAACCAAACAACAATGTTGCTCCAACTATGCAAATTCCTTTGGTCGGTGTTAATTCGCCGCATCAAAGGTCATCTCTAAGGTCGGGTTATCGAACCAGCGACCATGTAGAGCGGAAGTTCATTACAAACTCTTGACACAATGCGTGCTCACACTGTAACAATTCAACCATGATATTATCAGGAAGTGCTCCCGGAACAGAAAAGGAAAGCGCTACGTCCTGATGGCGTATCAAATAGAGTGCTCGCACAGAAAAGATTTGTGGGACACTTCAAAATGAAAATATGTAAACTAGCTAGATGTGTGGCCTACGCCCTATCGATTCTCAATCCGTAAGTCGTGCAAAAATCGTACAGTGTGTACCGATACAATTTCAAAATTTAAATTAATAGTGCTACGAAAAAGCTACGACATTTATAGTATAAGGTGCCCGAAAATCAAAATAGTTACTGTAGATTTTTTATTTTTAAAATATTTAAGTTTGAGGCCGCATTCAGCGTCTCGCTGCAAGTCTCATGCGTCCCCACTCCACACCTCACCTGACTCTGGTAAAGAACTTTTAAAACGCTTTCAATTAAAAAATCTTTATGTACCAACTACCATGGTAGCCAAAAAAAATTTAGAAAGATTAGGATTACTTTCTGCAAGAATTTTGATAAATCTCGATGTTTACTGTAAATACTTGTGAAAGTGTTCTTCTGTTTGATATTTTTTGACAAAATACATTTATTGTACAAGAAAGTTAGTTTTTTGTAGGGAAACTTCTACTGGCGAACTGTTTCTACAGGAGCCCGAGGTATCTTCTCGATTCTTTAATTTTTGGCGCATATTTTCTACATTACTTTTTTAAAAAGTGGAATGGCAATTCTTGTTACAAACAATTCTAAATAATAATTATAACTTACAATGCTGGAAATAGCTTTAAGCGATGTCGAAAAAATTATTTTTGGGGATTTGGTCGCTGCACCACGTGTTATCTTAGGTGGTGGGTTCAGATGGGGGTAGTTTGGGACTGGCAAGGATGCAAAGTTGAAGCAGCGACGCGTGAGACTTGCGGCGAGATGCTGAATGCGGCGGGTGGACCATTTTGACACAAATTTATATTTAAATTAAAATCTCGTTAGATATTTGACCAAAAAATCCAATTCAAAAGCCATCGCTATCCAGATAAAATTTCTTCAGACTATTTTTGATTTTTTTTCAAATCTAAAAATGCGTGACTTTGCATTCTACTAAAACAAGGACCCGAAATCGTTAACACTCGGATACAATTGAAGTTTTCTGTTTTGTCTTTGGAGGCACGCGATTATTGTAACGGATGGCCGAATGCGTCCTCCATTCAACGTCAAATATTTTGTTGTTTTGGTGAAGGGCGCGAGCGAAATTTTTGATAGTTCACGGTTGAACTGTCGTTGACAATAATTGGCAGTTTTTCCTCAAAGGATGCAGTATAGTAACATTGACCCGAATTCGATTGGATTCGGATCGGGCTGGAACGGGGGCGATTTGACGACGACAACTCAACACTTTCCTCATCTATTGTTGTCGTTTACTTCCGAATTTCACACAAGAACAACCAGGTGGCCGGCGAGCCACTAACACATTTTTACTTTCAATATAATGGAGCTGTTAACATATTGTTTAATGGCCTGTTAGCTCGGACGTGATTGCGTTTGTTGTCGGTCTTTAAGATTTGTCCAATTACGGAGGGATTAGAAGAGCGAGATGGCCCTAATAGCGCTTTCTAAGCAATCGTTCGGTAAAGGGCGCCTAATTTGTTGTTAATTTCTCTTTTTCTGGCTATTCACAGGCGAGATGAAAGCAGTTAAGTGTGTTACAAGACGTCGCCGCTTATTGTCCTGCCGGTGCATTATTTGTTGTTCGCTCAATGAATAGCAATTATATGCTAAGTTTGATTGTTAGTAAAAACCGTAGAAGAGAAAACTAATTTGTTTGTTGGTGAATTAACCCACATTTTTCGTCGTTTTCTTGCTTTCGAATCGATTTCTTTTAGACGCGGGGACGATCTACAATCTAGATGCATAATCTATACCCAGAATGTTACTAATAAGCTGTAAATTGACGTTTTAAAAAAAATTGTGACCCTTTTATGGGATGCTGAAGGAAAATCCTGATGCACCAATTCAAATTCCGGCGCACCTAAAGTCAATCTAAATAAGTACGCTCTCGCTGACTTGATTGATCTTGTAACCCTTATGATTTTATCTGATTGATGTCTCATTTTTTCCGATTTTCCATTGTCATGATAATGAGAGATAAGAGTGGAATCCTGCCGGTTGATCTCATACGTGACGTCTAAATAGATCGGGATTTGTCTTTAGTTAGAAGTCAGTGCCCATCCTCCAATAACGTCACTTACTTTGGTTCTCTCTTTGAAAGACGGCTGGTTGTAAGAGTAAAGACGATATAGCAACGGTAGGTTGCCGACTTGTGGGGAATGGTTCGATCAATCTTGTGGGTCTCTTCGTTTAGGCTGTTCTTAGAAGAAGCCACCCAGGGGGCGTAGCGGTTACTCAATATTCTTTTCTCGCTAATAAGATTAAAAAAATTATTGACCTTTACCACTTTTTAGACTTTATAACTTCTATCAGTTGTTTCTTAGCTTTTGTTATCAAACTATGTAACTTTTGAACTAAAAATCGTATCGAAAAGATGATAAAAAAAATAAAATCTACTGCCTCAGCTTTTTTAGATAGGCAAATATTTTACCAACAGCAAATTTTCAAATTCTCGGGATCCCAAAGTCAGTATTGACTAAATAAATTGTCCCTAGAGAGGATCTGGAGTTTTTGATATTTTAGACATTTTAGAGTTTTATCAAAACAGTTAATTTTAGTGTTTTTTCTCAATATTTGTTGTTATCAATATTCAAAAAATTTAACTTTTATACTAAAAATAGTATCAAACAACTCGATCTCACTCAGAAGAGCACTGACTCTTATGCACTATAAAATTTTTATTGCTTCAATTTTTTTAGTCAGTTTTTGTAATTTTTGTTTCAAAATTTCAACAGCTTCTCTGTCATTTCTGAAATTTTCAAAATTCCCAGAAACCTTAATTCATTTGTAAAAAAAATCGATAGAAAGGACGATAAAGTAAAAAACTGCTGGGATTTTTTATGTTTTAAACTTTCTCTTTAAAGTTAATTTCAATGTTCGTCCTCAACACTCATTGTTATCAATCTTAAAAAAGTTGTAACTTCTAAACTAAAAAATGTATTGAAAAGCTTGATATCGCCCTAAAAAGCGTTGAGTCTTCTTTATTAAGGATGAAATTTTCATTGATTCAACATTTTTAGTTAATTTTTTGTGATTTTTATTAAAATATTTGCACGAACAGCTCCTCCGCCATTTGTTGAATTAAGTTATGAAGAACTGTATTTTTTACAAAAACACTAACTGCATAAACGATAGTAAATTAAAATGTTAATCAACTGTTTTAACATTTTTTACTTTAGACGTACAGTCGAACTTCCATAACTCGAATCCTCAAGGGACTGCTAAATTAGTTCGAGTAATAAAAACTTCGAGTTAAAGAAAAATATGATAATTTTGTTTAAGAATAATTTATTTTCCATATTTTAATAATAATATAAAACAATAACAGTTAATTATTGCAGTGTTAATGCAGTAATGTTTTTATTTTTTTTTCAAAGTAATCAGTAACTAAATTTTGCACATGTTTCTTATTACAATTTTCATAGAGAAGTTCAACTTTATTCAACGAGTTGTAAATCGAATCTGTTATGCTTTCTTCCATCGTAAAAGAAAGTTTCAATGTCTCAAAGGCGTCTGGTACTTTGCGATGAGAGGGCTTTCCTAGTACAGAATCTTCATCACTTGCGCCATTTTCTTGGGTGTTATCTTGTGATATGAGAGAAGTTTCATTCAAACTAAAACTATTCACAATTTCTTGATCTGTAGGATTGTCGCTGATTATTAGATCATCATCGACATTCAAAAAGTCATTTCGTCTCACATTGTCTAGATAATTGTGTAACATTGTCCATTTTGCAAATTTTTTTCGAGATCTGGAATTCATTTTTTCTGCTTGATTAATCTTCACCTGTTGTTGCAGTTCCGGCAATGGTACATCTTCCTCATCTTAAAAGATATGTTTCCTAAATCTGGCCTTCTTGAAACATTTCTGAATGTTTTTTTGAATAATGTCGCCATTCTAAATAGCTGCTACAGTCATCACGCAATCAAAAAGATGAATGTTAGGCATTTCATTAGATTGTTCATAACTATCCAATACTTTACTTAGGATTCTACTTCAATGATTCCTTGATCTAAGAGTTGTAATTTAGATGTCATATCAGTTTAATTGCCTGCATTTTATGTTGGATTTGAGGATAAGCAGGACAATTATCAATGATAAGGAAAATCTTCCTGCCTTGGTTTAATTTTTTTCCAATTCCAGAAGCCGCTTCTCAAAAATATCACTTATCATCCACGCCTTTTTATTGTTTGCTATAATCTACCGGTAACCACTTGACTTTTTTAAAGCGTCATGGTTTAGCAGTCTTTCCAATGAAAAGAATTTTTAATTTTTCAGTGCCACTCATGTTAGTTGCCAATAAACATGTCACACTTTCTTTGCTGAGTTTACCACCATGACACTTATCATTTTTGAAGATAAGAATTTTGTCTGGTAAGCATTTAAAAAATAAATCTGTTTCGTCCGCAAAAAAGATACCATCTTCATTGTAAGAGGCCAAAAGTCCTGGTAAAATATTCTTAATCCGTCAGTCTGTTCTTCATTAACAGCAGCATTTTCTCCACAAGCTTTCTTCTGCGTTATGTCGTATCTATCAAATTAAAATAAAACTTGCACCTTCATAAATAACTGCCAAAATCCTTTCTTACCTTTTTTTGAAATTGTCTCGCCATCCAGTATTAGCCTTGAAATATTCTTCTCGCAAACATTCAGCAAATTTGGAAGCCTTTTCTTTTAAACCACTTCAAAACTGCTGAATTCACAGCTTTCTGCGGTTTATGACGTTTGAAATTGCCCTTATTCCTAATCTCCTGACCAAATTTCAAGATCAACGTTTTGTTTTTTAAAATTGTAGATAAAGTACTCTCTAGTATGTCATACTGTTCTGCGCTCGTCTTTTTCTTCATGCCACTTTCTACTTTTTTTAGAATTTGTAACTTTTCTTTAACGGTGAGACTTTTCAGCTTACGCTTTTCCATATTTAACCGATGCATGTCTGAACACCCAACGTTAACCCCCAACACTGAAAACTGGAAATCGCCGAACAGAAAACTAAAAGCTGGAGAACGAACCGTAAGTTCCAAGAATCAATTCGATTTATACAAAATACGAATATTTTCAAAGAAATTCTCGAGAAATTTCAAGTTATGGAGACTTCTACGACTTCTGTTTTTCAAATTTTGTTCCAGTTATAGCGATTTTCGAGTTATAGACCTTAAAATACATGTAAATCATATAGAAAGTTCAGGGGACCACAATAAATTTCGAGTTAAGACACAACTTTGAGATATAGAAGTTCGAGTTAAGGAAGTTCAACTGTATTTGTTGTCATTAGTTCCTATCAAAAAAGTTAACTTTTAAAATAACTTTTAAACTACTGGTTTTTTATAATTAAGAGTCAAATTTTGTATCCTGTAACTTTTTCGTAAGAATATAAATCTTGAGCAGCTCGGCAACCAAATATTCAACCGAGCACGCCGAATTTTAGCACTTGGAACCAACAACAAATTAGGACGTTGTACTAGTGTTACAAAATCAATGTTTTTGGGATCCTAAAGTGTCTTTTCTACAACTAATGCAAATAATAATACAAATTTGGGAAATAACAATTAAATACAGCTGCGTTACGTGATTCCCAGATTCACAATTTAGTTTATAGATGGCTCAATATTAACAAGAACCAGTCTGCGTCTAAATCCACTGCCGTGTTCTCTGTCGCACGCGCGGGGTGATATAGGGACAGTCGATTCGGTCGTCGCATGATACCTGAAATTTATAGCAATTTTTTTGTTTTACTTTTAAGAATATTATAAAGGAAAATATATTTTAAGTCAAGTACTTAAAAAAATGTTTTTTACTTTAATTTTTAGAAATGTATACACATCAATTACGAGAGTAAAATAAATTTTAGGTCAATCGGTCAAGTACTTTTAAAAATACAGTCGATTGAATATTCTCTAAAATTTGCCATCGATATTTTAGTTCTAATTAATTTTTACTGAAACTGTCTCATATTAGATCATTATTAAAAATGCATTAAAGTCAAGACGTCATCATTAATTTTCACTAACGTTTTGGAGTACAGTACGACAAAAAGCCTTGTCGTACCAATGACGATTTATAAATCATCTTTTGTTGTACCTATGACACCGCATGCGTATGACAGAGAACGCAAAAAACCGTGAAACGAATAAGTCATTTTAATTTGTCTAGAAAAATAAATAAGTGAACTTCATGTAGCTCACAAAAATTGTACATTTTTATGAACTAAATCCTTTTAAATACTTGCAACTAAAAGAGGAAATGGGCAACAAGGTAAAGTACGTTGTGTTGTGAATCAAGCACAAACAATATTGAAATCGAAAAGCGCACTAAGTTGAAACACGCTACGGTTAATAAGAACAATATCACTAGCAACTCCATAGAGGTGGTCTCAGGGGACAACATTGCTGGTTGTTTGGGGGGGTGATGAAGATGAAGTTGAAAGACTGACATATAGGGGGCGCTTAGTCCGTTGTAACACGTCACTTTATTAGAGATTCAAATCCATCAATTTTCTTGTGAAAGTTTACATTAATCTTCAAAAGACAATTTTTCTTTAGTATTGTGAATTTCAGACCGAAACTGAAACTTTTAAAGCCATTAGCAATTTTTTTGGGTTATAATTTGTCCAATTTGGTTAGTTTTTAACCTATGAATGGTACTAAGAAAAAATTAGTGTCTGATAAATTTTACTAACTCTGGAGAATAGACCAAGAAAACTAAGGATATGTAATTTATTCTCATGCAAAAATATTAAGGATGTCCAATTATGATATCTGGTAAAATTTTCTGAAATATTTATAGAGAAAACATTTTTTTTACTGTCTTCACATTAAACTCAAAATTGATTGAAATTCAAGGTGATTGGAACAAAGGAAATAGGCTCAGAATTGTACAACTTTTTGTGCCTTAATCAATTTGCTGACTGTTTTCAGAAAGTTTGATTATTTTTGGTTGAATGTGGAAGAGTGTAAAAATTATTTTTTAATATGTTAATAGTACGATTTTTGAAAAAAGCTAATCAAATGAATGAAGTTACATTGTTTTTCCCAGTGTAGGGACATACATACTTACCTGTAGACATTGACTTTCTACTTAATAATTAATCAATGGTATAGGGTATCTAGAACGTTACAAAAATAAAGTGAAATTTTGAAAATTACTGTAATTTTGATTCCTACATAATTTAAAGAAAATTATTTTACACATTAGAAAAATTTGATAACATTCAACAACGAAAAATTGTTATCAAAAAAAATTGAGGGTGCTAATAGAAGTATTTTATACGAGAAAAAGGAAAAATTTTAACTATTTTCAATAGTTACTATTAATATTCAATAATTGTCTTTTTTAGTTAGTTTGATTTTGCGTTGTTTTCTTAACATTAATAAAAAATTTGTGGAGTTAACAGCAACAATTTTAATTTGTTTTAATTTTTGACCTTCGATAACTGCTTCAAAACTTATTTTGTTGTATCTCACAATTTTTCTGAAGTTAAAATAATAATTTACCAGAACAAAAATTAGAAGTGTCTTTATAACAAAAGAAACTCCTTCACTTGTTAATTGTCCTGATTGAAATTCCGACAAACGATCGTGTTCGTTTCCGATTTGTGGACAACTCTCTGCTAATTAACCGATCACCTTCACGTAATTAATTACATAAATTTCGTGACAGTCCGTGCGTCTCAATTAACCCATTTAACAAGCGATGCACACTTAAGACAACACAACCAGCGACAGCAAGTACAGTTTTCGAGTCTCATTACAACCGTCACAAAGACACGTTTTTCTTTTTCCCCAACATGAAAAAGCACAAGTAATATCGCAATATTGTAATTTCGCAATTTTCACACGCTGAAATTAATTTCGTGCACCATTCAGTTTGCCAGGCGTGTCGTTGATTAATTAACGACCTTTACCTTAATTAACGATATCTCCGAAAATCCGAAACGTGCTTGACGACGCCTCAATTTCGTTATTATTAAACTCTAAAAATTATATCGATAATTAATTAATTTTCGTGTTGCAAATCGTTTCTTTTCTTCCAGCTACTAACTTTCTAATTCAATAATTTTTCGCAGAAACGAAATTGAATGGGTTCTTGGATGTTTATAGGTAGTTAGTTATCTGTTGATTTTCCTAGTACAGTTATTAACTAGTTGGACAAAAATTCCGAATTACCTTTCTCTTCACTTTAATCGCCGTTTGGGTTTGCGTGTCACGTATATGCGTGGTGCGCCAGCAGGAGCGCATTATTGACCAGCACACCCTTCACCGAGGAGGCCGTCGCACCTGAAAAACGATCGCCGCGACGACGTTTTTGACGTTTTCAAGTCGGCACGTTTTTCTCGTTAACTATTGTTCAAAAATGGTGACGGTTTTCAGGTTTACAACCATGTTTTTGCAATGACGACCGGGTGTCAATTACGTAATTTCGGACAGGTACGAGAATTACCTTGAAATTGTACCGAGTTATTGCCAAAATTACTCCGGACCAGATGCACCGGCACGTTTGGTCAATCGGGATTTCGTGGGAACCGCTGAACGGCATTACCAGCTACCGAAGCGTAATTTTGATTTTTTGAGTGCCAGATTTTTTATTTTTACTGGCATTTTGAAATTTGAATAAATTATTTTATCGGTTTCCGCTTTTAAATCGTAAAACGTAAATACTTAAATTTAAATTATTGTTTGATGTAGGTTTGCCAGAAATATTGAAATCGTAGGGTCAATAGAGTCACAAAGAGGATGCAAGAAACCTTTGGTCTCATCTCTGGACCCTATTTAATTGTAGGAAAATATCATTTGTGCCTCAGTTTTATGTCAGCACAAAAAAGTCAAGCTGGTTGTTCTAACACCTGATGCTTTGGCGTCATCGTCGTGGTATGCATAGCAAGAGCCTGGCTGTGTTTACATCAAGGCATTTATTTTTAAATAAATAAACGAAATTTGCTTTTCTCCGATAAAGGTCCGCCCAGTCTGGGCCACCTGATGGGGTGTATCCCACCACAATACAAAGTTGGTAAAATCATTAGAATGTGACGTTCGATGAGCACTGTCATTTCAAATGTTACATGCTAATGGTGTTGTCGACTTTGTATCGTATTGGAATACACCCCCATTTTCTAGGTAGTTTAGACTATGGGCGTTTATTAATTTTATATAAAAATAAATGGCTGCATGTATGAAACAAAAATTCTACGCTTGTGTAGATAATGATTTTCCACTTGTAGCAATATTAGTACGCTGATAAGAATAAAATCTCGCCATACTGTAATATGGCCTCAAATCTAGTCATTTAGCCATTTGACAGACAGTTTGGTTCCAACTTTTGACTGACCCTGTGTAGTATAATTTATAGTATTTTATATAAAAAATTTTCTTGACAAGAGATTTTTTGTAAAATTATTGCGGTCAACAATATGAAAGCTCTATCTTAACATGTGTTTTAACTCTGAGTCTAATGGTTGACAAAGTGAGGTAATATTTGGTGGCATAAATATTTTTTTATTTTTTGAGGATAAGAACATGCAATACATTTTTTTTCTTCTGTCTTGTTGCCTTTTCAGCAACCAATAATGTCCTTTCTTCATGATTTTTTTCTATATTTCTCGTTTTTGGATCTGAATGCTAGAGTTTTTCTGGAATCGGATGACACATAGATCTAGTATCTTCAGTATTATAAATGTTATTAGCAACAATAAAAAATCTTCTTTTTCTTCTTCTCTTTTCTTATTAGTAGGCAAAGTTGTTCCTTTTTCAATTTTTAGCTTCTTATTCAAATATTGACACTTCAGCCTTTCTTGATTTTTCTATTGATTTTTTCCATTAGATAACTGGTCTCTTGTAGTTTTTGTCACTTTGTTGTCCGTCATTCCTTCTATATGGATCTTCCATTCTCTTCGTCTTCTCTTACTTAGATATTTATGCTATCTACCTTACATGTTCTAGTAGTTCTACTAGTTCTATCGCAGGATTTTATTTGTTAGTTTCTTTAATCTCTTTATTTTTCCTGTTTCTAATATTCTTTGAATCTTGTTCAATCTTCTGAATAATGGAAGCTCTTCTGCCTTTCCAGTAACCATCAATATCTTTTGGTTATCTACCATATTGATCCAATGTAACACAATTAGTGTTTTTTCGTCTTTTCTTTGGCATACTTTTCTAATTTAAATTCTAGAAGTTTTTCTAGAAATGCCCAAAGATAGATCTAGTTTTTCGGTATTATCAGCGTTCTGTGCACTATATCTTAGTAACAACGAAGGAGCTTTTTTCTTTCTTGTTAATATGCGAAGGTTTCTGTTCTTTCTTCGATTTTGGCTTCGTATTTAAATGTCATTCTTAATATTTCTATTGGTCTTCTTCCATTAGATGATTTGTGTCTAGTGATTTTTACGATTCTTTCTATATGATAAATTCTTTTTTTTTTCTTACCCACAAATATATGCTATCTATCGTACATTTAATTCTACTATCTTGGCCCCTTATTCTATCTGTCATAATTTTATTTATTATTTTCATTAATATCTATATTTCTGCTGTTTCTAACATTCTTTGGGATACTATTGTCTCCGATCTTTTTCCAGCTGTCTTCTGACTACGCTCTCTTCAACTTCGCCTTCTTTTTGTATCTACTAATAAGAATTTTATTAGAGATATTTCTAATATTATGCCGATATAATTTTCAATTTTATACCGAGGCTTTCTGATGCTGTGTAACTGACTACCAAGTGCACGAAAATTGACATAACTCTTGCTATTTCTTTAATTGTTAACATTTGTCATGGTGTTGGTAGTGGATTGCTATTTTTAATATTGAACTTGATCGTTGTGAGCTTTCCCTTTGTCCTTTATAATGTTTGAAGGTGGAGACTTTCCAGTTGGTCTTGCTCTTTTACAACTAGAGAAGATTTCTGCATTATAATTAACATTTTCTCTTTGAATTATTTCTTTTTCTATTATAGTAATACCATCGCTTTTTAATATTCGGAATTTTTAAACAATAACTTCTCATTGATCGCTACAGAATGTAAGCTTGTCTAAGAAAGTCCAAAGCACGTAAAGTTTGGAAACGTTAGTAGCTTGCATTCTACACTATGATGAAGTTTTCTACAAGATGAAGAAATAGAAATACAGGTAGAACGAAGAAGTGGTATTCTTATAGTTACATTTTTAGGTTAAGAGTTAATTTGAATCAACTTTTGACTCATCTGTAGTGATTTTTTTGTATCTTTGTAACTCTTAACAATATCGAGAGCTAAGTAAAACTAGAACATCCATTTTTTATTTACCATAAGAATTTTGATTTCTTATCTTTTTTATTTCTTGTCACTCGAACATCCACCATGTGTTAACACTTGTGGCAAGGTGAATATTTATTATTAAAAAAAACACTTGCCATTCGATGCTAAATTTACGATGGTCTCGTTCGTGGACAGAAACCGATTAAAAATGCACTCTAGTGATTTTATTGCAGAATAAATAACCAAACGTTATAGTTTTCATGACTGTTTTTATAAGGTTATCGCGTTTTTTCTCTTTTATAGTGTTGATCTACACAAATTATTACTGTCAATACTTAAACCGACACTTCGATAACTGGCAATTGAAAAACTGCATTATAGTTTTTTAACTCCATCACTATAGTGTAAGAATTATCAATGGCGGAAAAATGGAAAATTTATTTACGTTTATGGTTGATTAAATTTATTGTAAATAAGTGGCAATCAACTCTCGTATTGCTTGCGCTGAAGTGACACTTTATAACTAAATTGTATGCGTTTAAAATAAAAAAACGGAGTCTTTGTCAAATTAATCAATTGCAGAAAACGTAAAAATGTCTTCTATGAAGCGGTATCACTTTAAGCTAAAAACATGGTTTTTCTTTGAGACTACCACTAAATAATGTGACTATTAATAAGTCTTGTTTTGTGTAATACAATTTGAGAAAATATCGTTTAACAATGTAAGGTCATGAGTTTGGTCCAAAAATGTGTATTTGCCCTAATAACAAAATCCGAAATTGCTCATTTTTGCCCAATTTTTTAAAAGCGGAATTGAGGAAAAATTTTTCGCAAAATTTGAATTTGTATTCGATCCTTTTTTAAAAAAACTTTATCTCAGTTGTTAGCCATTATTGCAAATATGAACTATTTTATTGTTTTTAAATAAAAAAGAAGGTGTGGGAACGATAAATTCTAATTTTCGCTATACTGCACTATAGCTACATCTTTGAGCAAATCATTAAGGTAAAATTTACCGTTACAAAACCTGTAATAGCCATGTAATTTGCAAAAAGCCAAACCACTTAATGGTTCAACATTAGTCATTTTTCTCCTTACTGAAATTTTGTCTTTTTTCAACTTACAACTAAACAAGTGTACACCAAAATATAAAATCGAACGTATGTTTACGAGTTAAAGTGCTAGAAAGATAACGCGAATAGATAACACCCACTTAGAGTGTTAAAATCAGTTAATCCATTTGCAAAATTGAGGAATATTTGGGACCAATTTTATGACTTTTTTTGCGCAATAACCGTTGATTGAAAACTTTGGATATCCTTTTAATTTCCCCAACCAAGACCGCGACATGTTTTGAAAAAAAAAATCTAATTGGGAGAGACATTTGGGGTGACTAAACAGGAATTGAAACAAAATTGCGAAATGGACGTTTTGTTTGAAAATTGTTGCCGATTCGGAAACTTCCCAGTTTAAGTGTTCACTTTGAAAATCTGGGACCTAAAAGTATAAACCGATGTTGGGTAATTTACTTTATGCCTGATAAGGAAAAGAATCATCAGATAGTAGAATGTTAAGGGCGTATGATAGTTTTTGTAAAATAATTCGTTAAAGTATAGAATATCATGACATTTAGTCGAAACAAAAAAAATTAAAATGCATTGTTAAGACAGATCGAACAATAACAAAATTTAATCTTATTTCGAACACCGCTAAGGACTCATTTATTGAATGGTTGATTTTTTTTATGGAATTAAAGCTTCTTCAATCTACTTTGCAGTGACATATTTTTTATTGCCCTCCGATACGTAACACCATCATAATTAATTATTTGCTTTTCGAAAAAATTACTGAAATTTGGTGTAGCAAAGAATCATTAATTTAGTGCATTTAACTGGCAGCTATTGAAATGAAATTATCTTCACTGCATATCCGATAGTTTCTTGTTACTTATCCTTCTTTTATTTTGAAAATCGCATTAGTGATAGCAAAGTCGTGTTCGTATAAGCAAAACGCCGTCAAATTATTTTCTGTTCTTACTTCGCTCACTCTTTCTATTTTCCCCCGCTAATTAAGAATACGCAGTTGTCGTCACAATTGTAGGTAAAGCGATCTCGTACTTGTATTTTGTAGTAAAACTGGGAAGATACATGTTTGCAGATGCTTCTCTTGTGTTGGTTGGTGATTGTGACCACAAAGATAGTCCAACCAACAAAGCGTCGTTTTGACGGAACTAAAAATATATTTGTGTTGTTTTGATAATTTAGGCACATCTGGCAGTTTAACGTGTAACAGCCAAATTTTAATTTTATTTTCATATTCAATTCTTAAAAGTGAAATAAACTGTGAAACATAAGTGAAACAAAATTTATTTTGTTTTTATTAAGAAGAATTTATAGACTAATTCTTCTTAATTATGACTGTGCAAGTTTTATATTTTTTCAATTTCTGATTATTTCATAAAGAATTTAAATATACCGCGATGTAAAAATCTCGGACTTCTTCCTCGATCGCCTCCGCGCCATCACTTTGAACCCAGATATGCGAGCTACGTCGGCATTTTTTGTATAGAGTCAAAGTTCCTTATTCGCGGTTCCTATATTCGCGGACCGAAAAATTGTGACCACTTCCCATATTCACGGATGAAAAATTCTGTATCCGCGGATCCAAAAGAAAATTGCAGGTATTGAAAATGTAAGAAAAATTATAATTTACTCATGCGGTTACTAAAATATTAATTTGGTTTAGAAAAATTAAGGAAGTGGTCAATTTAAATCCAGCAATAAATTCCACATCGTCAGGCCAAATTTTGCCATCAGCCAATTATGAATACGACATGCAAACAGATAGAGAGGAAAAATTTGTAAGAGGATTATGCATTTCAACTTTTCCTTTAGCAGTTTGTTAAATTCTTTATGTGTTGAGAAAGTAGAGCCACCAATAGATGGTAAAGATTGTCTGGAAGGTGAATAGTGGATTTAGGATATGTACTGAAACAATATCCTAGAGTTGTCTTGCAATGGATCAAATGTACTACTGGCAAAATGGTTCAACATCAATGGACGAGGGAGTGAAGGTGAAATGTCTATCGTCATTATCAGGTCACTAAAAGACGTTAGTCAAAAGACGGTATGCTTTAAAATTGCAAATGGATTGCCTCGGCAAGTTTCAGATAAATGTTTGTAACTCCATTAATAATTATCATCGTTTAGTTTTAAACAAAACCATAATAATTAATTATTTCAAAGAATTTTCTTAATTATATTTTTATTGCCTAATTATTCTTTTATTTGTTGCTACTTCTTTTAATCTCTATTAATGTCCATATCATGTGACTGTTTTATCTCAAATTTGGACAAAGAATTATTAATTATCTTCATAATGAGTATTTTCGTGCTGGTTTACGCAAAAACGATTGTTGGTCGCTCGCTCTCAAGTCAAACAACTTTGTCGACAAGAAATGTGTTGTGGATGACAAAGGCGAGTAACTTCATAAATGGGACCCTTGCCTCAGTGATAAATAAATTTGGTTGCCTTCTGGCGAGTTAGGCAGCAAGCTTCAGGTAGAAGTTGGAGTGGAGGTGGTAGTTTGGCTGGTGAACGTACCATACGCCCTTAACCAAACTGGATCTATTGCGCTACGTAAAAGGGAAAATTCTAGAAAAAAAATTGCGTGTCAAAGCGGGCGTGAACCCTCAATCGATTGTCGCCACACTGTAAATAACTGCGTGTGTGTTGTAAACATGAAACGATCAAAACAAACTAATCCAATATTAGGCCTGGAGGTTGAAGACCCCTGGATTTCTGTTTTCTGACAAGTCACCACCCCCGAAATTTTTTCAACATTTCCGGTGCAACGTCGTCGAAAATAACTATGCATGCGCTGGTTAAATAGGAATTTAACCCCTCTCGTTCTCCCGTCGTTCCGTCTCTTATTTACATCGGCGATGGACGAGGAAGCGAGATAAGATTGCACCGTAACGGCATTGAAGAACGCATTCCACAGAGATAGGAAATCACCGAGAGCTGCTCTCGGATTTATTATTATGGGTGTGATGCTCGCTCTTATAAGTTAACACTCAGGTATTTACTGTTGGATTAAATCAGTCCAAGAACGGGGTTGAGACTTTCGAGGAATTCTTATGTAATTGTAGAGAGTGTCAGGTGTCTCTGTAAGACTCGGAACTTATCTCGCTTACATCTCTATAACGTACACGTTACTTGTCACTTTTCTTTATAATAATAATTAAAAACGCAGCTGAACCCATAACTCAACTGTTCACGCGGCGAACTATTTCGCGTGTATCAAGAGAATTATTTGGACGAATCTATTGAAATTACCAGGAGTTGTTGGGGAAGTCGAGAGGAATAAGAGAAAATCAAAATCGTTGCCCTACGTTAAGTTTGAACTTTTACCCATTTTTCTGTTAATTTTAGGCGACAACATTGTTGCAAAACTCGCCTGCGTCTCGAGATGTTGCAAAAAAGGTCAAAGTACCCGGTAATGACCAGTTGGTGGTCAATAATTTCGAAGTGCATACCCGCTGCCCTAAAACAGTTATTAAACTCGAAACATGAACGCACCGGCGAGTAACGGCCCATTGTTTTTGATAGCCTCGAAATTTTTCAGGTGCAACGTTACAATTTTCGGAATCTAAATGGGACGTTTTATGTTTAGCTAAATTTCAAGTTATTCATTTCGTTGCGGTTGGTCAAGTTATTATTACTTCCTTTGGGGAAATTGTTCGGTTTTAATGGAGCGTTACTAGTTTGAGGGAAATAAGGAGAAAATGAAAAGTAATTACGTCATATATTGAATAAATGCTCCAATTATGACGGTTTTTGTATGGCTCGCAACTAGTTCTTGGACGCAATAAATATTTCACAGCCATGTTTCTGACAATTTGCATGGCAGGCGTTTATTTTCGCTATGAATATTAACGAGTTTGTAGGTAACTAAATTGAATCTGCCCCATGATGCGGGATGGGCGTCTGAAAACTTTTGTTCGTTATTATCGCGGTATGTTGTTTGACGATAAAAATCAAGTTGCAAATTTACCTATGGCAAATTTGCACGTATATATGGTGAGAATACGTGAGCCAGTGAATAGGATGGTAATCTATCAATTTGTCATATTCTCTTCATTGCGACTCTACAATACGTTATGTAACGTAATCTATCTTCATTTGCTGTCAAAAGTCACGTAAATCAGATTTTTTGTTTCATTTATTTTAATTAAAATGCTCGTTTTAGACAATTTTTTTCCCAAAAATAAGCCCAATTTTTTTTTTTTTTTTGGAGGTCAACGAAATTTTGGATGAGGCCTCCGCACCAGCCAAATTTCCTCAAGTTCATTTATTTTATCCCACACCAGTTTCGCATATTTCAAGAGCACTTGTATGATTTTACTCTTCTTTTGTTCTTCTTATTGATTATTTTTTTGGTTGGAAACGTCTTCTATTCAAAATTTTTACTAACAGTGAGGATACCTTGATTGAGAGTCTTAAAATTATAAATCACACCTTGTATTACATTCCTATTCTTCTTCAAGCGATTGGTTCCCCGCTGGTAATTATTTTTTAGATCTCACCTTGTTATGGTTTCACTTATTCCAAATTCCAAGCACCTTGCATTATTTGACTCTTCTTCTATGGGCTTTTAATTCTTTACTACTTATTTTTCTATCGGAAAAGTCTTCGATTCGAAAAATTCACTAACAATAAGCAGAATCTGATAAAAGACCTTAAAATTGTAAAGCATCTTCTTCTTCTTCTGTCATTTGGTTTTTCATTTGGTTATTTTTCTATCGAATAGGCTTTTATTAGCAATTTCTACTAACAATGAGGAGGATTTAATAAAGAGCCTTAAAATAGCAAAGCACTTTATATTATTTCACTTTTCTTCTTTGGGCATTAATTTGGTTCTTCATTGGTAATTGATTTATCGATCTCACGCAGTAACGTCTTCCTATGGTTTCACATATTTTAACCACCTAGTATTATTCGACTGTTTTTCTTTTCTTCCGTACCGGTCGTTTTCTATTTTAAAGGTCTGAAATTTGAAATTTTTACTAAGAATGAAGAAAACCTGATGTAAGATCTTTAAATTGTAAGTCACCTTGTATTATTCTATTTACTCTTCTGCGATTTGTTTTTTCACTGGTCATTCTCATATCGATCTCATGCAGTAATGTCTTGCTATAGTTTCACGTATTGTAAGCGTCTCGCATTATTGGACTTTTCTTCTTCTTTGAATTTTGGTTCTTTAGTGATAATTATTTTATCGGAAAAGTTTTCGATTTTACTTACAATCAGGAGGACCTGATAAAGGGCTTTAAAATTGTAACGCACCTTGATATCATTTTACAATTCTTCTTAGGGGATTTGGTTCTTCACTGGTCATTCTTCTATCTATCTCATGCTGTAATGTCTTGCCCTGGTTTACGTATTCTAAGCAGCTTGCATTATTTAGTTTTTCTTCGTTTCTTCTAAGTTAGTATCCACAACTTTCAAAAGTAATGGCATATTTACCAATAGCAGTATTCTAGAAGAAATCAAAGATGCAGTTTAAATGTAAAAGGAAAGATTTGCTCACTATTCTGCTATATCCTTAGATCGGTTGGTTCTAGAGCTTTTTTTTGGCCTCTTCCACTCGGAATTGAAGCTTTTCCTTTAAGATTTTCGTCGTTCCTAAATGTCTATGCGAACTAATAGCAAATACTTGGAAGAACACTTGAAGATGGTGGAAAATTGATTACGACGGAATTTGCACTATCTAAATCGAAATCATAAGTCACAAAATGACTTTGAAGTGTTAAAATTTAAAATGAAGCTACCAAAAATGTTCAAAACTTTCTTATACTTTCCTGAAGCAACTTTGTCATTTCTGCGGATACCTTAACATTTATTTTGTTTTTTACCACTTTTTGTTTTGTTCAATTTTTAATTTTCATGCATTTCATTTAATTTTTTTTCTAAGCTCGATTTTATTTTCTCCTTATTCTTTTCCAAATTTTTCTATTTGTTTTTTTTTTAATCTATAATTCCATACTTTTTCAGTCTTAACATTTTTTGCTTTCCTCACATACTTCACCTACACTTTAGTCTTCACAGAAAAATCTTTTATTTTGTTTAGACGTAATCTCTGCATTTAAAAAAATGTTTTTTTGCTTCTGAAATGACAAAGCAAACCAATTTCAGTTGCAACGTTTTCAACGAAACTCGTGGGGGTCTTCAACCTTTTCTAGTCCACCTCGCTCGGATTCCGCCGCCTCCCCTGATTAAACGTTTTTATGACTGTAATGATTTTTTAACAACTATCCTAAAAATACGACACAGCAATAATCTAAAAAAAAACTTTAACAAAAGAAAAAATTCTAAACTATAATTACGTCATTTCGACAATTCGGCGCCCCTCATAACACATCACAGGACCCCTGAATAACTTGTGACTAATTCTGTTTTTTATTTGCAGGTACGTGTAAGCGTGGCGTTAATGGTCGTGGGTGAGTCTTTGATGAAGTATAATTACGTAGATGCCTTCCTCTTTGGATTATTCACTGGTTGAATTCCTTCTCTATATGAACGAGTAGGTTGTTTTAACGGTATTCCGTTACTAGATTGCTTGATCTAATTATTTCAATTGCTAACGCCTACTTGATCACCGAAATGGTGAGTTACTTTGATATTACTTTTGTCAAAAAAAAAACAAAACAGTAGTGCCACCTACTGACAGTTAGATTTCTATTTATATGGAAACTTTCACGCCTTCAAACAAACATTCACTCTCTTTTCTTGTCGTTGTCATATATTTTATGGTTACTAATTAGGAAAATTAACATCATCATCACCATCTATTGAAGTGCGGTGTGATTATTAGTATGAAGATCGAGGAATCTTTTCTTCGTCGTGATGATTTTAAAGTGGTTTCGGTAATGGTGTAAGCTCGTGGTTGTTGAAAGAAGAGAACCGGGCAGATGTGTCACAGTTGAGGCATTCGGCTGGGCGGATCTTCTTGGAACGCCAGCCGATGATTATAGGCGCGCGGGTCTGGGGTTCGGACAGGTATTAGGGAAGTCTGGAGCCTCAGAGATGCGGATTTACGGGATTATAAGCGGGGTCTCCACATTTTTCAAAGTTTTAACTGTAACAAAAATGTATTTGTAATATAATTTACGATATTTATAGAGATATAAACAAGTCTGAAGAGGTTAAAAGGGTCCAGCAAAGCATACAAAAAATGTGATTTTCTTTCATACAGCTTTTAACAGAATTTAAAAAGAATTTCGTCGACATTTAGATTATATCTAGAAATGTAAGATTTTTGTTCTTATTTTGGTTTGTCCATATTAAGTTTCGATAATTATTCCTTTTTTGACTTGAGGCATCAAAAAGTTTAGAAATTTGCAAAGTTTCAAACAGTCCAAAATTCTCTCTTCAGTTTTTAAAATTTGAAAATTTTTGTACAAGTTGTAGCGTTCAAAGAGTTTAACATGCTCTTCTCTCTCCACTATCGCCGTGAGACCTGAAGAGTTCAAGGATTGTTGGGAAATTAACAATTCTTCAGTAGAGGTTTAAAAAAACTGAAATTAAAAAAATTTAATTTTCGGACACCGCTTTCAAATGGTCCAAATTGCGTTTTATTCCGTTTCCAAAAATCAAAAACTTCATAGAATTTTTTAGCGTTCAAAGAGTTCAATATGGCCTCTGACTCTTCAGAAGCTTACAAAATGGTCAAAATCTGTTTTTCAGGAGCTCATAGAAATTGTTTCGAGGGTTATTTCACGATTGACATGAGCCCTGAAGAGTTAAAGGATTGGTTGAACATTAAATTCTTCAAGAGAAGTTTAAATTATCTGAAATTTCGAAAATTTAAATTTCTGTGCACTGCGTTCAAATTGGCTTCTTCTTAGTTTATAAAAATTGAAAAGGTTTCTAGCTTTCAAAGGGTGCAACTTTGTTTCTTTAAAAGCCCACAAAAAATTCAGAATTCTCACAGAAATTGAAGAAAATTACATCGCCATATTTACTTCAAGTATTTTGTTATTTTTGCCATATTTTACATATTAACTATGCAACCCAGAAAAAGGGAGGAATCAGCTGAATGCGCGGATTTGCGTGCTCGAGCTCGCTGGTTGCTCCTCCGCCCTCTTCGGGACTATTTCTTCACCTAGCGGGTCTCTCGCCCCATTAACTTTCCGGCGCATCTGTTTTCTTTAGTATTTTGACATATTGATGAGGCGGCCCTTTTGTGATTATAGTTCGAGGCGTTTGAAAAATAGGCGTCATTTAATTTCCAAGTTGGATTTAAAAAATAATTTCCGAAATTCGTGACGTTAATGCGACAATAATTCCCGGACAAAGCCTTTTGGCTTTTTAACAGCATCCAATAGACCGATTTCAAGAAGTACGGACTTGCCAATAATAGCTACCTAGTTTTTTTTTGTGTCTAAAGAAACCGACAAAAGCTCCCAACGGGCTTAGTCAACGAAACCAAATTTCAGAAAAGTTGTTTGGAGGCAACCCCCATCAACTTGATAAAGTAGGCATTTAACAATTAACATCAATATTTGTTATTCTCTTTTCTCGTAATAATCAACATTCCAGATGCATCGTGCGCCTCATCTTTATGCATTTTCTCCTCGTTCCGAGTCCCGGCCATCAATAACTCTCGACGTTAAAAGCCTCGACGCACATTCAAAATATGTTTCATTTGAGACACCAACGATTTAATTGCCCGTATGCCCTCAACTTGCACGATTGCAAGCAAGTTTGAGCGAAGCGTGTCAATGGAAAAAAAAACTAAGTAGATACTACAATTTTCAGTGATCTTCAAGATCGAACTGTATGTGGGATAACGCGATTTCCGCTCCGGGGCGGTAATGGTCGAGGTTAACAATGTCGATGTCTACTGTTGCACCGGTACTGGTATTATAGTTAACTGGGTTTTTATATGAAAAAGCCAAGAAAAACGAAAAAAAAAGTTGATTTGATGTTGGAGTTGGATGAAACGGGGCCTTGAGACGACTACTTAGCTTCTGAAAAAATTACTCCACAGGCCGCGCTTAATTGCATCGGTCGAGACAGGATATTTTAATCATCAACATCATCAAAGAGGTTTGTCTAGTAGAAACGACAATTTGAGTTTTCCTGCAAGCCTCTTTTTGGCATTTATTAATTATTTGCTGGGATGCATTCGAACCTTTTCGAAGTTGGTTTGGGGTTTGTGTTTCATGTGGTGTGGTAGCAAACTGAAGAACAAAATATTTCTGATGATCTCTTGTTCTTTGTTTTCTAGTTAATGGTTTAATTTTGTTCTGTTAACGCATCATAATATTTGTGGCATTTTTGTGTGATTGGTAAAAGTTCTCTGATTTTTTCTTGTTAAGTTAAAGATTTTGCGTATTTGCTGACACTTATTGTTTTCAATCTTTTCAGTCACTGTTTAAACTCATTCACTTTTTTCATTCTTGTGTACCTAGTGGACATTGTTCAATTTCGTCATTTTGAGTTGCTTCTAATTTTCTTCTGACTTGGTAGCTATCAAAATATTGTCTTATCAAGTTTGAAGTAGATACCTGAAAAAAAATTCTTTTCCAACAAAGAGTTTGCGGTACCACCAAAACAATTTTCTATCTTAACCAATAGTATTGCTTTGGACGGACCCTTCTTTCCTATTCACTAAATTCATCATCATTAGACTTCTAAATATTTTCGAATAGTTTTACCATCGAGATTATTCTGAACTTTAGCATCTAGACTCATAATTTGATAACATGAGTATTTCTATTAAAGGGCGTCACTGTCAAACCAATTAGTCGACACTGGTGCGCAACAATATCAGAATGAAAATTTGTAAATATCTCTCATATTTAATTCTTGCTAACAGGTTGTGTATAGTAGTGGGTTTAGTGTCAAAAAACACAAATATTTATATATTGTGGTAGACCATGGGACTTTGAGATAAAAGACCAATCTTCTTAGTTGAAGAAATTAAGACTAAAGATGCGTGGTGAAGTGTTTTTTAAATTGTGATTTACCTTATGTGTCAAAAGATCAAAATAAAAATTCTGAATTGATTAAAAAATACAATGAAGAATAAATTAGTACCACTTGAGTCATGAGCTTAATCATCTCTTTGTAGGCAATATTAAGATTGTCTTTAAAAGAAAGGTGATTGGAGGATGAAAAAAAATCGGTCCAGTTTATCCCAAAATGAGTTCAGAAATTTCTGGATCATTTACTATTGTTCAGAGGGAAATTCTGAGACAAATGTACAAAATACTTAAAAAATCAAAACTAAGAGGGGTGGTTAACTGTGATTTCCAAACCTTATGGTTCGAAAGATCACAGTGAAAAGTCTGAATTGATTTAAGAAATACAATAAAGAGTAAACTAGTATCATCATAGCTATGAGTCGAGAAATCTCTTCATTCAATGTTAAAGTCTTCAAAGAAGGGATTGAAGGATACCCAAACTGGTATCACCCGAAGCATGAGATCAAACATCTCTCTTTGTTCAATATTAAAATCGTTTTTAATTGACAGGCGATTGGAGGAAACGAAGGAATAGCTTCAGTTCTTCCCAACTTGAGTTCAAAAATGGCCACATCATTTATTATTGTTCAGAGATAAAAGTTTAATCTTTTCAATAGAAGACACTTCAAAATCAAGACTAAAGGAGGGTGGTAAAGGATTTTTTTGAAATTGTGATTTGCCATATGTTTCAAAACAACAAAGTGAAAAATGCTGAATTGATTAAGGAATATAATGAAGGGAAAACTGGTGCTATTTGCGCCATGAACTTAATCATCTCTTTTGGTTCGATATTAAAGTTGTCTGTAAAAGAAAGGCAATTGGAGGATACGAAATAGCAGCTCCAATTCTTCTCAATATGAGGGTTGAAATTCTCAAATCAGTTGCTGTTGAGAACGGGACCCTAAGCCAAAAGGTCAATCTTTTCAGTAGAAGACACTTAAAGGTTAAGGGTTTTTCAAAACTGTAAGTTAAATGCAACAAAAAATTAACTGTATCACCTGAGGTATGAGAACAAATGTCTCTTCTTATTTAATACTAAAATTGTATTTAAAGGAAGGACACTGAAGGATGTGAAGGACCATCTCCAGTGCTTTCCAACTTGAGTTCAGAAATTGATGGTGACACAAATAAAGTGATTTACCAGATGCTTCAAAAGATTGGAGTGAAAAGTCTGAATTGATTAAGAAATACAATAAAGAGTAAACAAACTAGTATCATCATAGCTATGAGCCGAGAAATCTCTTCATTCAATGTTAAAGTCTTCAAAGAAGGGATTGAAGGATTCGAAAGAGTAGCTCCAGTTTTTTTCGATCTAAGTTCAAAAATTGTCAGATCAGATGCTGTTGCGAGCGGAACCCTAAAACAAAAAGTCAATCTTCTCAGTAGAATACACTTAATAAAATAAGATTAAAGAGACGTGGTAAAGGTTATTTCGAAACTGTGAGGTACCATATGTTTCAAAAGATTTGAGTAAATAATCTGAATTGATTAAGAAATGAAATAAAATCCAAACTGGTATCACCCGAAAGATGAGATCAAACATTTCTCTTTGTTCAATATTATAATCGTTTTTAATTGACAGGCTATTGGAGGAAACGAAGGAATAGCTTCAGTTCTTCCCAACTTGAGTTCAAAAATGGCCACATCATTTATTATTGTTCAGAGATAAAAGTTTAATCTTTTCAATAGAAGACACTTCAAAATCAAGACTAAAGGAGGGTGGTAAAGGATTTTTTCGAAATTGTGATTTACCATTTGCTCCAAAAGATCAGAGTGAAAGATGCTGAATTGATTAAGGAATATAATGAAGGAAAAACTGGTGCTATTTGCGCCATGAACTTAATCATCTCTTTTGATTCGATATTAAAATTGTCTGTAAAAGAAAGGCAATTGGAGGATACGAAATAGCAGCTCCAATTCTTCTCAATATGAGGGTTGAAATTCCCAAATTAGTTGCTGTTGAGAACGGGACCCGAAGACAAAAAGTCAATCTTTTCAGTAGAAGACACTGAAAGGTAAAAGGTTTTTTTGAAACTGTAAGTTAAATGCAACAAAAAATTAACTGTATCACCTGAGGTATGAGAACAAGTGTCTCTTCTTATTTAATACTAAAATTGTATTTAAAGGAAGGACACTGAAGGATGTGAAGGAGCATCTCCAGTGCTGTCCAACTTGACTTCAGAAATTGATGGTGACACAAATAAAGTGATTTACCATCTGCTTCAAAAGATCGGAGTGAAAAGTCTGAATTGATTAAGAAATACAATGAAGAATAAACTGGATATCTAAACCATGAACCCAATTATCTCTTTTTATTCAAAATTTGAATTATTTTTAAAAGAAGTGCTATTGAAGGATTTGAAGGAGCAGCTCCAGTTTATTTTAATGTGAACTCAAATAATTTATTTTCGTTTGGCTATATTTTTATTTCTTTTCCAATATTCTGTGACTTTTACTCTCGTCTTTCTTTAACTCTTTACTTAATCAATAATTTTTGCAACTAAATTCTGCAAACCTTTTTGTTGTTATGATACAGTTTTTTTCTAATTTTTACTAAAATTAAAATCGTCTTAAAAGAAACGAAATTTAAGGATATGGATAAGATTAAGTTAACAGAATTCTCCGAAAACTAATTTAGAAATTTCTGCCAGAAGTGGGAGCGCAATTAGAAAAATGTGTAGATTTTCCAGGCGTTAACTTTTTTGCTTTGTTCATATAGAGGAAGTTTCACTAATTTATCAGTGTATTGGAAAAAAAAATTACCAAATGGATCAAAGGGACATATTTAAATGAAACTAGCTGGCAACTTAATGAAAAAAGTTTTTTTCACATTTTCCTATACCTCCTACAAATTTTTTTGGAAAAGTTTTCTTTCTTTGTTATTCAAGTAAACTTTTTGATTCTTTTACTCTTTTAGTCTTCCTACACCAAGAATCGAAAATTTCAGAGGTTTTTCATTTCTCCAATTTTTTTACTCTACTTGCCAAATTTTGTTTTGATGGATGCCGGAGTTCTTAAATGGACGGTTAGAAAACTCTCTAAATTCCAGTTCGTCACAAAATTCCATACTTCTTAGTTATCGTTTACTCAAATTCAAAATATTTTGAAATTTCGTAAATAACATCTCAAATTTACGACTCTGTGTACATTAAATAGTCCATTAAAAGTGCGAAATGTTCTCTAAAAGCGGATAACTAATAATTTTTCGTAATTTCGGTAAACAACTGCACACGCGAACTTCCCCTTAATTACAATAATTCAAAAACTCACCAACAAAGAAACTTTTTCGTCCATATATCCGACGGAATCAGAACCAGTCACGCCAATTATTTCGTCACAGCAAAATTATCGGTAACTTTCATCATAGAAAATGTCACAATAGTTAATTGCCCGCATAATTAAGCAAATTGTTTGTAATTTGCAGAAATTCTTCGATAACCAATCGAACTTTTACAATGTTAACAAGAAAACAAAAAACTTAAACAAACAACATTTTCATGAATGGAATAGTAAAATCGAAATTAACAACATTCCGAAGATTGCGTCAATTTCGCAGTAAATATTGACTTTCAAGAGTACAAGGTTGGCACGGTTAACCGCGATCGATCGTAAACAGTTCAAGTTTTTGTTTTTTTTTTAAAACGTTTACTGAAACCTTCTTGGTTTCAATCAGGCGCCACATCACCCTTCAATAACGCAGCGTGCCATTTACTATTTCCTGTTGATGAATGAAGTTCCGGAACCGCGGGTGTCCCGTAAACACCTTGACACTAAAACAGTTCTTCCATACCTATCTGAATACTTAAAATTCTATAGTTATGTTCTTGGTTGTTGTTTTTTTTCTAACTGTCGTTTATCAATTCTCGAAACGCTTCTTCGTTTCGACTGATAACGTTTTTAGGTCAAGTCCGTCGTTATGTAATGACCGGACATTAAAATGAAAAATTACATCTGTCGAAAAAAAATTTTCTTGATGTTCTTGCGCAATTACCAAAAGCGAAATCAATCAACGGCCCCCGGTGATTGTTAACAAAAATTTTTCATCCTTTCACCGGGACACCATTTTGTCCGTTATGATACCAACATGACTGGTGATTTCGGAAAAATCAGCCAAAGATATGGCGGGAAGTGCAAGTTCATCGCAACGTCTTAATTAAGCTTTCGTGTTGACCGGTATCTAATAACCCACTCAGTCACTCACTTTCTCTGAAATGACCGTTGGATAAATGTTGGTCTCGTTGACACGCTGAAGATAATTTTTTCAAATGGATATCGACCATAAAGATTTGAGACAATGGTATTAGAAAGTAGCCTTTGGTTTTATGCCCAATTTACATAGTTGTCTTGTCACCGGAATGTCTAGAATTATTCGAAATTCTCTCGACAGCGACATGATAGGTCCGTTAACAGTGCCCTGTGGTAAAATTCGGCACGCTAGTGATACCGTTTCGATCCTCTATGAGGGTTATGTCCACTTGAGATCAAGTCGAAGGAGGTGTCTGCTATTAGAAATTGTGAGGACCAACTTCTAGAATTAGAAATGATACGCTTTTCAATAGCGTACACCCAGGATCCAGGTAAGACCATTGTGGTGATATTCAGAAGGGGAAAAAAACTTCAAAACTTATAGAAGTTAAATCTTTGAAAGACAACAGTTGCAGGTGAGCAATGGAGTAGCACTTAGCGTCGCTTCATGACTCCTGCAGCAAGGAATCCGTCAGAACCACGTGGATTTTATCGATTTGCAGGAAAAGGATGGGGCTAAAAAGAAAATTTGTCTTGGAGAAGGACATCAAAAATTCCTTGAAGGTTCATTCAAATCAGAAAATAAAGAATTCCTTTATTATTAATTTATAAGATTGAGAGAAACAATTTGCGATTGTGTTCCATGCATAAACTCTTGAATATCATAAATACGAAGTGTGATTTGAGATGGGGGATGTGTGGTGAAGAAGGTGAGGATCCTAACATTTTATGTGATTATTAAGTTGTGGCGGCTAGGAGCATGCACATGTCGGAAAACCAACTTCAACACCTGAAAAGATAGCTAGCATTCTCATCAATCGTATACCCGATACATAATAAGCTTGAGTTGCAGTACTATTCTTGCAAGTACCTGCTATATAGTGCTTGAATAGAAAAAGCTATGCCAAGTGGTTCTGATATCAATCTAAATGGTACCATGTGGTATCGTGCCGAATAAAAAATTCCGGGTAACCAATCTGGTATTACAGTCATGTTTCAACCAAACAGTCGTAGAAGTTTCTTCATAAAAGTAGTATGGAGATGATACATTGTTTAGAGGATCGCTAATATCCAAGCAACAAAGGCATTAAGAATGAGGGAATTCTACGTTCGTTGGTGGATCATCCAAATAAAAAGCTTGGCAGAAATTATTCTAACAGGATTATTGTATCGGAATAAAAAACCTGAATCACCTGTCAGTAACGCAGGATGTATGATGAGGAGGATAAGATTGGTGACATTTGATGTAATTGTGATAACTAAAGGCATGCAGACTTCGGGGGTTCAACTTCAATACCAGAAGCGCTTTTATTGATCGAATACTCGCTCTGAGAACAAATTTTTAATTTGAATCTGGCAGTACCGCAGAAATCATAACAATAGAAGTTTGTTCATAAAAATGATATGGAAATGATCCATAGCTAGTTCAACATACGGAGAAGAGGTGGATACCTCTCCGGATGTTGATCGTATACTTGCTTTTCTAGAAGGAGCGGTACTAACTTCAATGAGTCTAAGAGACATAATAAGCTTGAGGTTTAGTAGTATTTTTTACCATAAAAGATTTTGGTACTAATCTAAATGGTACGTACCATGGAGGATTCTGTCGGGAAGTCAACAAGGAACACTCTCAGTTTGAACCTGGCAGGACCGTAGCCTTGTTTTAAACTGAAATCACATTCATAGTAGTTTGTTCATAAATTTTGTAGTTGAGGTGATACGTAGGTAGGAGGATCACTAATATCCAAACAGCCCTCAATGTCTCAGATTTGATGAAGGTTTCCCAAAAATAAATTTTTAGAAGTTCTTGGTTATACTAGAATTCCAGAATACGTTGACCAAAGGAGATGAAGAAGCATTGGTGGACTCGAACTTACCTGAAAAAATCGTTACTTGCCTAGGGCAATGGTATTAAACATTAGAAAATTATATCTTTGTTGGGATCATTCAAATCAAAATGTGGTGAACTATTAAAGCTTAGCAGAAATTATTCTCACATAATTTAGTTACCTGAATAAACACCTGAATGACCGGTTAGGAATGGGAGATGTATGATGAGGAGGATGAAATTAGTGACATTTTATGTGAACATGATACCTAAAGGCATTCTAACTTCTGGGGATCAACTTCTGTATCAGAAGAGATACCCAGCGCTGCCATCGATCGTATACTGGCTCTTTTAGTAGAAGCTGTTCCAACAGAATAATTATTCTATGGGGTAGAATAAGCTTGCGGTTTGGTACTATTTTTTGTAAATGTATATACGCTTTAAAAAGAAGAAGGTACTAATCTAAATGGTACCAAGTGTTTTTTTTTACCGAATCAGTAAGGGCTTGAAGTAATTGAGAACAAATGTTTAAATTGAATCTGACAGTACCACAATCGTGTTTTAATAAGAAATCTCAACAATAGAAGTTTCTTCATAAAAAGATTCATATCTACTTCAACATATCGCGAGATACACAGCTCTTTCATTGATCGTGTACTTGCTTTTCCGGAAGTAACAGAACTAACAGCAATGAGTCTATGGGGTACAATAAGCTTGAGGTTTGGTACTATTTTTTGTAAATGTATATATGCTTTAGAAAGAAGAAGGTACTAATCTAAATGGTACCAAGCAGTTTTTTACCGAATCACTAAGGGCGTGAAAGTAACTGAGAACAAATTTTTAAATTGAATTTGACAGTACCGCAGTCGTGTTTTAATCAAAAATCTCAACAATAGAAGTTTCTTCATAAAAAGATTCAAATCTACTTCAAAATTTGGCAAGGTACGCAGCTCTTTCAGCTTTTCCGGAAGGAACAGAACTAATAGCAAAGATTCTATGAGGTACAATAAGCTTGAGGTTTGGTACTATTTTTTGTAAATGTATATATGCTTTAGAAAGAAGAAGGTACTAATCTAAATGGTACCAAGCAGTTTTTTACCGAATCAGTAAGGGTGTAAAAGTAATTGAGAACTAATTTTTAAATTTAATCTGGCAGCACCGCAGTCGTGTTTTAATAAGAAATCTCAACAATAGAAGTATCTTCATAAAAAGATTCAAATCTACTTCAAAATCTGGCGAGCTAAGCAGCTCTTTCAGCTTTTCCGGAAGCAACAGAACTAACAGCAAAGATTCTATGGGGTACAATAAGCTTGAGGTTTGGTACTATTTTTTGTAAATGTGCATATGCTTTAGAAAGAAGAAGATACTAATCTAAATGGTACCAAGCAGTTTTTTACCGAATCAGTAAGGGCGTAAAAGTAACAGAACTAATTTTTAAATTTAATCTGGCAGTACCGCAGTCGTGTTTTAATAAGAAATCTCAACAATAGAAGTTTCTTCATAAAAAGATTCAAATCTACTTCAAAATCTGGCGAGCTACGCAGCTCTTTCAGCTTTTCCGGAAGCAACAGAACTAACAGCAAAGATTCTATGGGGTACAATAAGCTTGAGGTTTGGTACTATTTTTTGTAAATGTGCATATGCTTTAGAAAGAAGAAGGTACTAATCTAAATGGTACCAAGCAGTTTTTTACCGAATCAGTAAGGGCGTGAAAGTAACTGAGAACTAATTTTTAAATTTAATCTGGCAGTACCGCAGTCGTGTTTTAATAAAAAATCTCAACAATAGAAGTTTCTTCATAAAAAGATTCAAATCTACTTCAAAATCTGGCGAGCTACGCAGCTCTTTCAGCTTTTCCGGAAGCAACAGAACTAACAGCAAAGATTCTATGGGGTACAATAAGCTTGAGGTTTGGTACTATTTTTTGTAAATGTACATATGCTTTAGAAAGAAGAAGGTACTAATCTAAATGGTACCAAGCAGTTTTTTACCGAATCAGTAAGGGCGTGAAGGTAACTGAGAACTAATTTTTAAATTTAATCTGGCAGTACCGCAGTCGTGTTTTAATAAGAAATCTCAACAATAGAAGTTTCTTCATAAAAAGATTCAAATCTACTTCAAAATCTGGCGAGCTACGCAGCTCTTTCAGCTTTTCCGGAAGCAACAGAACTAACAGCAAAGATTCTATGGGGTACAATAAGCTTGAGGTTTGGTACTATTTTTTGTAAATGTGCATATGCTTTAGAAAGAAGAAGGTACTAATCTAAATGGTACCAAGCAGTTTTTTACCGAATCAGTAAGGGCGTAAAAGTAACAGAACTAATTTTTAAATTTAATCTGGCAGTACCGCAGTCGTGTTTTAATAAGAAATCTCAACAATAGAAGTTTCTTCATAAAAAGATTCAAATCTACTTCAAAATCTGGCGAGCTACGCAGCTCTTTCAGCTTTTCCGGAAGCAACAGAACTAACAGCAAAGATTCTATGGGGTACAATAAGCTTGAGGTTTGGTACTATTTTTTGTAAATGTACATATGCTTTAGAAAGAAGAAGGTACTAATCTAAATGGTACCAAGCAGTTTTTTACCGAATCAGTAAGGGCGTGAAGGTAACTGAGAACTAATTTTTAAATTTAATCTGGCAGTACCGCAGTCGTGTTTTAATAAGAAATCTCAACAATAGAAGTTTCTTCATAAAAAGATTCAAATCTACTTCAAAATCTGGCGAGCTACGCAGCTCTTTCAGCTTTTCCGGAAGCAACAGAACTAACAGCAAAGATTCTATGGGGTACAATAAGCTTGAGGTTTGGTACTATTTTTTGTAAATGTGCATATGCTTTAGAAAGAAGAAGGTACTAATCTAAATGGTACCAAGCAGTTTTTTACCGAATCAGTAAGGGCGTGAAAGTAACTGAGAACTAATTTTTAAATTTAATCTGGCAGTACCGCAGTCGTGTTTTAATAAAAAATCTCAACAATAGAAGTTTCTTCATAAAAAGATTCAAATCTACTTCAAAATCTGGCGAGCTACGCAGCTCTTTCAGCTTTTCCGGAAGCAACAGAACTAACAGCAAAGATTCTATGGGGTACAATAAGCTTGAGGTTTGGTACTATTTTTTGTAAATGTGCATATGCTTTAGAAAGAAGAAGGTACTAATCTAAATGGTACCAAGCAGTTTTTTACCGAATCAGTAAGGGCGTAAAAGTAACTGAGAACTAATTTTTAAATTTAATGTGACAGTACCGCAGTCGTGTTTTAATAAGAAATCTCAACAATAGAAGTTTCTTCATAAAAAGATTCAAATCTGCTTCAAAATCTGGCGAGCTACGCAGCTCTTTCAGCTTTTCCGGAAGCAACAGAACTAACAGCAAAGATTCTATGGGGTACAATAAGCTTGAGGTTTGGTACTATTTTTTGTAAATGTGCATATGCTTTAGAAAGAAGAAGGTACTAATCTAAATGGTACCAAGCAGTTTTTTACCGAATCAGTAAGGGCGTGAAAGTAACTGAGAACTAATTTTTAAATTTAATCTGGCAGTACCGCAGTCGTGTTTTAATAAAAAATCTCAACAATAGAAGTTTCTTCATAAAAAGATTCAAATCTACTTCAAAATCTGGCGAGCTACGCAGCTCTTTCAGCTTTTCCGGAAGCAACAGAACTAACAGCAAAGATTCTATGGGGTACAATAAGCTTGAGGTTTGGTACTATTTTTTGTAAATGTATATATGCTTTAGAAAGAAGAAGGTACTAATCTAAATGGTACCAAGCAGTTTTTTACCGAATCAGTAAGGGCGTAAAAGTAATTGAGAACTAATTTTTAAATTTAATCTGGCAGTACCGCAGTCGTGTTTTAATAAGAAATCTCAACAATAGAAGTTTCTTCATAAAAAGATTCAAATCTACTTCAAAATCTGGCGAGCTACGCAGCTCTTTCAGCTTTTCCGGAAGCAACAGAACTAACAGCAAAGATTCTATGGGGTACAATAAGCTTGAGGTTTGGTACTATTTTTTGTAAATGTGCATATGCTTAGAAAGAAGAAGGTACTAATCTAAATGGTACCAAGCAGTTTTTTACCGAATCAGTAAGGGCGTGAAAGTAACTGAGAACTAATTTTTAAATTTAATCTGGCAGTACCGCAGTCGTGTTTTAATAAAAAATCTCAACAATAGAAGTTTCTTCATAAAAAGATTCAAATCTACTTCAAAATCTGGCGAGCTACGCAGCTCTTTCAGCTTTTCCGGACGCAACAGAACTAACAGCAAAGATTCTATGGGGTACAATAAGCTTGAGGTTTGGTACTATTTTTTGTAAATGTGCATATGCTTTAGAAAGAAGAAGGTACTAATCTAAATGGTACCAAGCAGTTTTTTACCGAATCAGTAAGGGCGTGAAAGTAACTGAGAACTAATTTTTAAATTTAATCTGGCAGTACCGCAGTCGTGTTTTAATAAAAAATCTCAACAATAGAAGTTTCTTCATAAAAAGATTCAAATCTACTTCAAAATCTGGCGAGCTACGCAGCTCTTTCAGCTTTTCCGGAAGCAACAGAACTAACAGCAATGAGTCTATGGGGTACAATAAGCTTGAGGTTTGGTACTATTTTTTGTAAATGTATATATGCTTTAGAAAGAAGAAGGTACTAATCTAAATGTTACCAAGCAGTTTTTTACCGAATCAGTAAGGGCGTGAAAGTAACTGAGAACAAATTTTTAAATTGAATTTGACAGTACCGCAGTCGTGTTTTAATCAAAAATCTCAACAATAGAAGTTTCTTCATAAAAAGATTCAAATCTACTTCAACATTTGGCGAGGTACCCAGCTCTTTCATTGATCGTGTACTTGCTTTTCCAGAAGGGACAGCACTAACAGCAATGAGTCTATAGGGTATAATAAGCTTGCGGTTTGGTACTATTTTTTACCATAAAGAGTGTTGGTACTAATCTGAATGGTACCATGGGGGATTCTGTCGGAAAGTCAACCGGCAACACACTTTCAGTTTGAACCTGGCAGTACCGTAACTTGGTTTTAAACTGAAATCACATGCATCAAAGTTTGTTTATAAATAATGTAGTTGAGGTCATACACAGGTAGGAGGATCACTAATATCCAAGCGACCCTTAAGATTTTACGATAAACTTTTAGAGGTCCTTGGTGGTACTAGAGTGGAACTCCCGTATATATTGACCAAGGGGGGTACAGAAGTCTTAATGGGCTCGACCCTACTTGAAGGATATGCTACAGTACCTACCGCAAGGAAATCAATTAAGGAACCATTAACAAAAGATTTTTATTTGTATTAGACAATGGCATTAGAACTCAGAAAATTATACATTCTTTGGGAACTAATCAAAATCAGACGACATAATTAGAAAAATGTCTTCTTCCTTAAGTGCCACACTCTGTACCAAGCGTCCGCGAAATCTCTACACGTGTCTGTGGTATGCGTTTCTTCTTATTAGCTTACAGAGGCACATGAGACCTAGTTTTAGATTGAATTAGAACCATTACGGGAATTTGGGGAAAGAATAGTCTAGGGAAGGTACCACTCAGTGGTTTGCCATTGTCTTTCCAAGGGGAGCGATCGAAAAAAATCCTCCCAGACTTTCATCAGGATTTGAACTAATGGACTCAGCGGTCACTAAATAAAGCTTAGTCGAAATTATTCTAATAAAAATATGTCATCTGAAGAAACACTTCAAAATCATTAAGATTTAAGTCGTTCCAAAAGGGAGGATGTGTGATAAAGAGGATGAGATTGCTACCTTCTTATGGAAATGTCTAGCTATGATAAGTAAAGACATGCACATGCCGGAAGGACCCATTGACACCTGAAGAGAGTTACAAGAATCTGTTAAATGCTCTTGGTTGCATCGACTTCTCTCGGTTCTTGCATAGTCAATGGTACCATTGCGGATCTAATGCCCTGGAGTTATTTATCTGTTTAATCCCGCCGGATCACGCTCATAACAACCTCGCATACAAACCGCCAACAACCCGGATAATTCATTTGCGAATAATTCAATCTAGCGTCTCGTAACTCCGGGCAGATACGCTACACGTCAGTACCATTTAAGCAACAATGGCCGCATAAATATCGAAAATGCCGGATCGGGTATCGCGATTCCATTGCACAGTTAGAGAGAACATCGAATTTCTATCGGTTTAATGAAATTATTTCACCGCATACCAATGTACCTTCTCCACTATCTCAACAAAACGCGCTAATCGACGAAACTGGATGTTATGCAACGGAATTTTGCATAACATGCAGGCAAGGTGTATTGCTGGTGGAATTCGCGATTTTTATCCAATCCTCACAATTGATTGCTCTCCTCTTCGGCTACAGTTTACGTAATTGCCATGATTTTTTTCTTTTCGACATTTTCAATGGATTTCCGCCGACCGGAATGCCAGTCCCGGATTAATTGCCCGGAGTTGGAGCCGCTATATTCGTTGCGAAGATTAAGTTTTGTACGGACGTTGAAGGGCTCTTGTCACGGTGTCGAGCTCGGGTTAATGGTTAATTGTTATTACGTTATTATGAGAGAATACATGTCGATCTGTTCTGCCTGTTTAATTACTGTTTTCTTGCGTTAATTAAAATTAAACACTGCCAATTTCCGGTGGGTAATTGCGAGCAATCGACGTTTCTGCGATTCGTTAGATGGGAAGTTGAAGGCGGAAGTTGGATTGACCCCTGTTTTATAGAAGGAAATTAATGCCGAATTTTGATCAAGTTGTTAAGTACCTAGTGGGTGAGTCATAAATCGTAACTGCCGTTAGATCTCGTTAACTCGAAATGACTGGTATGTATTTCTAATAATACTGGTAGGTTTTTGAGTGGAGCTGATTTAACAAGATTTCGTAGGGAACCGGTACCTTGAGTTTTTCAGCGTGTTTCAAATATTTACAGTGTTATTAAAATTGATGCAGTTTGAAATTTACAACGTTTAACCAGATTCCTAAAAGGTTTCATAAGAAGTTGAAGGAAATATGTGCATCTAAACATAAAATTTACAAGAGTTCTGGAAGGCTTACAAAATTCTTAGAGATTTAAAATATTTTTCCACAGCATTTTTAAGGTTGCCAACATTTTCCATGCTTTTGCAGAAATTCTTTCATTTTGGTGCCATTTTTCTAAAATTTTATATAAATTTACATTATTACGGAATTTACAAGATTTCCCAGAGATTTAGAAGATGCGTTAGGATTCTCAGATTTACGATATTTTATTTAAAAATTTACAGCAACTCAGATCGACAACATTTTAAAAAAAGTGGTGTCCAATTTTTTGTGATTTTAGAAAAATGAATACATTTCTATGATTTTTTTCAGAAATCATAAATGTTTATAACAATTTCTGTGTAGTTAGCCATAGAATTTAAAAAATTTAAAGGCAATTTACTCGAAATTTTGAGGGTGGACAAGTTTTCGGGATTTTTTTGAACTTAAGTATTTTCAATATTTTACTAAAAATTTTTGAAAATTTACAGGAAGTTGACAATCAAAATTTCTACAAATGTTAATGAAATTAATTTAAAACGACTTATAGATTTATAATATTTTATAAGAAGTCATTTACAAGAATCTTTCGTAACTTCAGAAAGAAGTAACAGTTTATCAGTTCTCTTGGACATTTAACAAGTTGTATTTCAATTCTCAGAAATCATAAATTTTAGCAACTTTTCTGTCTAATTTACTTTAAAATTTGGAAGATTTAAAAACAATTTACAAGAAATCTTATAGGTTGATAAGCTTTCTATAATTTCCTTAAAAAAATTAGAAATTTTCAATAATTTACTAACATTTTTTGAAAATTTACAAGAAAGTGATAATCAAAATTTTCACGAATGTCCACGAAATTAATTTACAGCCACTCATAGATTTACAACATTTTATAACAAGTGACTTAGAATTTCTCGTATTTTTAGAAAAAAAATTGCGGTTTATCAGTTTTCTCAGAAATTTTTGAAATTTTATTCTAATTCTGAGAAATTACGAATTTTGGCAGCAATTTCTGAGTAACTAGCCATAGAATTTGGAAGATATAAAAGCAATTTACAAGGAATCCCGTGGACTGATAACATTTTGGGCGTTTTTTTGAAAAAAATACTAATTTTCCAAAATTTACTAACATTTTTGAAAATTTACAAGAAAGTTTTTTTTTTTTTTTTTTTTTTAAAACCCCATTTTATTACAATCTGTCCTATTTGGACATTCAGTAATTTTATAGCAGATTGCTTGACATGTAGGAGCCGGCCCATTGACCTGCTCCTTTACAAATTGCTTAATAAAAAATTAATAAATTCTGTCTCCTATTTAGAATTAAAATCTATTCATTAAGTCTTTAGTGTCAAATCGTCTAAGACGTCTAACAGTGAGTCCTTTACGGAGTTGCGTCACCAGATTGTTTGGATGGGCACTTAGCTTTTTAAAGTAAAACTCGCTGTGATTTTTAATTTCTTGTTTCACGCTCACTACACTCAGATCGCGGCTGATGACTTCATTTGGAACAAACCATGGGGCATTTGTGAGCATACGGAGTACTTTGGATTGAAAGCGTTCAAGAATTTCAATGTTGGAGTTTGCTGCTGTTCCCCAAAGCTGTATTCCATACGTCCAGATGGGTTTTAAGATGACTTTATAAATAAGTAGCTTGTTTTCCAAAGTCAGTTGTGATTTTCTACCTATTAGCCAATAGAGTTTAGTAAGTTTGAGTCCCAATTGTTTCCTTTTTGTGAAAATGTGTTTTCGCCAGGTAAGTCTACGATCCAGATGTATTCCCAAATATTTAGCTTCTTCCTTTTGTGCTAAAGGCTGATTGTTTAAATATATAGGGGGGCAGCTTTCTTTTTTTAGTGTAAAGGTCACATGTACTGACTTGCTTTCATTTGCCTTTATTCTCCATTTTCTCAACCATGTTTGAATTTTGTTCAGATGATACTGTAACATGTCTGATGCCATTTTTGGTGTTTTATGAACAGCTAGTATTGCTGTGTCATCGGCAAACGTGGCTGTAGTGATGTTGGTACTAGTGGGTAGATCTACCGTATAAAGCAAGTAAAGCACCGGTCCCAGTACACTACCCTGCGGAACGCCAGATTTGATTGGAAAAAGTGTTGTTTGTTCATCTTGGATTTTCACTAAGAAATGTCTATTCTGCAGGTATGATTTCAGTATACCATATAAGTTATCGGAAAATACCTTTTTTGTTTTGTAGAGTAATCCCGTGTGCCAAACTTTGTCAAAAGCTTGACCGATATCTAGAAATGCTGCTGAGCAGTAATTTTTGTCTTCTAATGCTTGTCGAATTTTTCGCGTGATTCTGTGCACTTGTTCAACAGTTGAGTGTTCTTGTCTGAATCCGAATTGATGATCAGGTATAAGATGTTTAAGGGTAGGTTTCAGTTTCTCGAGGAATAGCTTTTCGTACAGTTTTGCCATTATCGGAAGTAAGCTGATAGGTCTATATGAGCTTGCCTCTTCTGCCGATTTACCTGGTTTTAAGATCATTATTATTTGCGCTACTTTCCACTGATTTGGAAAATGTCGGATTCTATCGATGGCATTAAAAAGTTGTGTAAGGAATTTTAAAGCAATTTTAGGCAGTTCCTTCAGAATTCTTCCCGTTATCAAATCATAGCCTGGCGCTTTTTTTGGATTCAGTTTGTTTATTGCAAATTCAACCTCAGTAATTGTGTATGGTTTGCTTGGTGTTTCTAACTGTCCTGGAGCATCTACGGTTTGTTGGATCTCGACTTCTTCATTTGCTGAGATATTTGATTCATACGGTTGAAATACTTCGGTTAAATGCGCCGCAAATACTTCCGCTTTCTCCTGGTTGCTTTTTGCCCAGTTTCCATCTGTTTTTCTAAGTGGCGGACATGTTCTCTGTGGTTGCTTTAATTTCTTTGTTGTTTTCCACAGTGAGTAATCAGTAGTTTCCGTGGCCGTTAGATTTTTTAAGTACCGTTGTATCGAGTTGTTTTTATCTTCACATAATAACCTTTTTAATTCCTTTACTGCTTTATTGAATTTGGATTTGTCATGAGGGGATCTTGTATTTTGCCATTGCTTTCGAAGTTTTCGTTTTTCGTAGATTTTCTGCTTGATAATAAACGGGCATGTATCTCTTATTACTGTTTTATTGGGTTCTGGGGTAGAGTTCCAAGCTGCCTCATGAATGTTCATATTTAAGTGTTCTACAGCTTCTTCCACGTCGCTAGCGGTTTTTAAGGATATTTGCAAATTCAGCTTTTCATTAATAATATTTCGAAAATTTTCCCAATCTGTTTTCCTTGGGCAAAGCTGTGGGGCCTTATTTTTACATGTAACTTTTGAATTCATAGTGACGATCACAGGAGAGTGGTCTGAAGACAGCTCAAAACTTGTTTCAGCTTGGAAGTAGTTAGTAGAAAACCCTTTAATTACACAGAAGTCGATGAGATCAGGAGTTTTTCTGCGATCTGTGGGCCAATAGGTAGGTTGTCCTGTCGAAATGTGCTGTAAATTATTAGCTTGGAGTGTCTTAAACAGTTCTCTGCCTTTTGGTGTTGTAAGTCGCGAACCCCATTGTGGGTGCTTGGCGTTGTAATCTCCACCTACTATAAATCGTTGGCCAAGGGTGTTATAGAAATGCTCAAATTGCTCTTTCTTAATAATATGCTTTGGCGGACAATAGATCGCTGCTATTATTATTGGGCCGAACCAGTCTTCTACTGTAACGCTAGTAGCCTGTATATGTTCCTGGCTGTAGTCGTCATGCTGATGGTGTTTTATGGCGTTTTTGATAATTATCGCAGTGCCCCCGTGAGCCTTTCCATCTGGATGATGCGTGTTGTAAATTGTGTATCTTGGTATGTTTAAATAACTTTTTTTTGTGAAGTGCGTTTCTGAGATTAGGAAGATATCTATGTCCTGACTTGTGATGAAATATTTTATTTCCTGGCTATGTTGAGCTAGTCCATTGGCATTCCAATGTACTATCCGAAGTCTATAAGTCATTAGTTGGTAATTTTAGAGACAACTGCTGTTAGCAGATTTAACATAGTACTCATTTGTGTCATAAGTTCCTTCATCATACTTTTTAATTCCTGTATGTCATTTGAATTTTGTTGAGATGGAAGCTGTTGTGGTATTTGCATGTTTGGTTGTGGGATTTGGTTTGGGTACTGTGCTTGTTGGGTTTTCACCCGCATGGAGTCTGCATAGGTTAAAGTTGGTGATGTATGCTGTAGCGATGTGGTGGGGGTTATTTTTTCCTGTTTACTCCTTAGTGATGGAAAAGTCTTTCTTTGTAGTTCCTTATAAACTGCACACCCTCTATAGCTGGCTGGATGATTGCCCTCGCAGAGTACACATTTGACATCGGGGGATTTTTCTTTACGTTGACATTGCTTGGTTGAGTGATTTCCTGCGCATTTTACACATCGAGAGGTTCGATGGCAAAATTTTTTTGTATGTCCATATCTCTGACAGTTTGCACATTGTGCTATTTCTCTTTTCGGTCGTGGAGGCTCAAATTTGACTTTGGTTTGCAAGAGATATTCTTCCTGATAAATTTCTTTATTGTTTGCATTTAGTTTTAAATCAACATAGAATAGCGGCAAGGGTTTTTTTGTAAGTCTTTCCTTGATGTTATAGATATTAGTTGGTATATGTCCCAATTCTTCCAAGAAAGTGATAATCAAAATTTCCACAAATGTCCACGAAATTAATTTACAGCAGCCAGTCATAGGTTTACAACATTTTATAACAAGTGACTTCATAGAATTTGGAAGATATAAAGCAATTTACAAGGAATCGCGTAGACTGACAATATTTTGAGCGTTTTTTTGAAAAAGATAGAAATTTTCTATAATTTCCTACATTTTTTGAAAATTTGCAAGATAGTGATAATCAAAATATTCACAAATGTCCACGAAATTAATTTACAGCTATTCATAGATTTACAAAACTTTATAACAAGTGACTTAGAATTTCTCGTATTTTTAGAAAAAAAATCGCGGTTTATCAGTTTTCTCAGAAATTTTTGAAATTTTATTCTAATTCTGAGAAATTACGAATTTTGACAGCAATTTCTGAGTAACTAGCCATAGAATTTCAATGATATAAAAGCAATTTACAAGGAATCGTGTAGATTGACAACATTTTCTGCGTTTTTTTTAAATAGAAATTTTCCATAATTTACTAACATTTTTTTTAAATTTACAAGAAAGTGATAATCAACATTTTCACAAATGTCCCCAAAATTAATTTACAGCCACTCATAGATTTACAACTTTTTATAACCAGCGACTTAGAATTTTTTGTATTTTTAGAAAAAAAATCGCGGTTTATCAGTTTTCTCAGAAACTTACCAAATTTTATATTATTTCTCAGAAATTACGAATTTCGGTAGCAATTTCTGTGTAACTAGCCATAGAATTTGGAAGATATAAAAGCAATTTACAAGGAATCGCGTAGATTGACAACATTTTGGACGTTTTTTTTTAAATACTAATTTTCCATAATTTACTAACATTTTTTGAATATTTACAAGAAAGTGATAATCAAAATTTCCACAAATGTCCACGAAATTTATTTACAGCCACTCATAGATTTACAACCTTTTATAACAAGTGATTAAGAGTTTTATGTATTTTTAGAAAAAAACTCTCGGTTTATCAGTTTCTTAGAAATTTACCAAATTTTATTTTAATTCTCAGAAATTACGAATTTTGACAGCAATTTCTGAGTAACTAGCCATAGAATTTGGAAGATATAAAAGCAATTTACAAGCTATCCCGTGGACTGATAACATTTTCTGCGGTTTTTTTTTTAATAGAAATGTTCCAAAATTTACTAACATTTTTGAAAATTTACAAGAAAGTGATAATCAAAATATTCACAAATGTCCACGAAATTAATTTACAGCCACTCATAGATTTACAACATTTTATAACAAGTGACTTAGAATTTCATATTATTTTAGAAAAAAATCGCGGTTTATCAGTTTTCTCAGAAATTTACCAAATTTTATTTTAATTCTCAGAAATTACGAATTTTTGTAACAATTTCTGTGTAACTAACCATAAAATTTGAAGATACAAGAACAATTTACAAGGAATGGCGTAGATTGACGACAGTTTAGATTTTTTTAATTAGAAATTTTTGAAAATTTACAAAATGCAGATAATTAAAATTTCTACAAATATTCGTGAAACTAATTTATATCGACTCATTTACAATATTCTATACGAAGTAACTTGGAATCTTTCCTAACTTTAGTAAGAAAAAGCAGTTTATTAGCTTTCTCGGACATTTACTTACCAAATTATATTTAAATTCTCAGAAATCATAAATTTTAGTAGCAATTTTTGTGTAATTAGCCAAGGAATTTGCAAGATTTAAAGACAGTTTACAAGAAATCACGTAAATTGACAAGTTTTCGATCGCTTTTTTGAGAAAATTACAATTTTTCTATATATTACTAAAATTTTTTGGAAATTTATAATATGATAATCAAAATTTATGGTCACTTATAGATTTACAACATTTTATGAGAAGTGACTTAGAATATTTCGTATTTTTAGAAAAACATCGCGGTTTATCAGTTTTCTCAGAAATTTATCAAATTTTATCTTAATTCTCAGCAATTTCTGTGTTACCCGCATAGAATTTTGAAAACAATTTGCACACCTTTGTAGTTTTAATTTTAACAAAATTGGAAATTTTTAACACTTTCCTAGAAATTTTTGAAAATTTACAAGAAGCTGATAATCCAAATTTCTACTAATGTTCATGAAACTAATTTATAGTGACTCATGGATTTACAATATTTTATAAGAAGTGACTTAGAATATTTTGTAATTATAGAAAAAAATCCATTTTATGAAATTTCTTAGACACTTACCAAATTTGATTGTAAATATCAGAAATCTTATTTTTTGCGGAATGGTTGGGGTAACTAACGATAGAATTTGCAAGATTTAAAGGCACTTTACAAGAAATTTCTTAAATTAACAAACTTATGGATTTTTTTTTTTAAATCTGATAATACCTACTCATTTGTTTACTGAACATATACAATCATTCTCAGACATTTACAGGATTCATTAAGTTATTTTGAAAATTTGAAAGTAATTTACAAGCGTTCTCTGATGGTTCATAAAATTACAAGAATCAACACAGTTTTATTACAAATTTAAAAGATTTAACAAGAAATCGCAAGGTGCCATCAAAATGTTTTCAAAATACTTTTTAATAAGAAATAAAATTTCATAAAGACCTTTTCGTCTAGCGGGCTTTAAAATGTATAAAATTTATCATTCTTGACATGACATTTTTATTGCCTTCGGCCAACTCAATTTTCGGCCCTCCTTCTCCCTTACCGAATGTCTTTCTATCTAATTTTTAATAACACCATAAAAATTATTGAGAAATTTTGGTCACGTTGGCGCGGAAATCACTGATAGGTACTAGAAATTTTCAAAATTTGGACCAAGATATCTAGGAGTGTTTTGTCACATATATACTTTTTATTTCGGTCAAAGGTCACGAAACTTATATCTAATTGAAATTTCCAAGCGATCGTGATTGGTGCAACGCAACTAATCCCCTAATCTTCCTATCAATGTAAAAAGCCGACAACAAAGCTCACATAAGTGACACTTGCCTAAAGCGATAACAATGTCTTGTTAAATAATTTCCAACAACGACCGGTCGTGTCTTTTGCCATCATCATCAACAATAACGAGAACAACCACCCATTTATCCCTCAAATTCTGAAAAAAATTAATTATTTTTTCTTGTTCTAATGACAAGTGATGCCACCAACGAAATTTTTTCGTGTTTTCCATGATTGCTCGAAAGACTGGCGGGACTTGTTATTACGACACTAATCCTCCAGGTAGCAGCGCACGGCCGGAAAAAGCAAAACGAACAGTCGGTGTCGAATGCTCGTCGGATGTACCTGTTGTGGATACGCTAATGCGGAGGTGGACAAGCGTGTGACCCTGTGGGTTGGTTTGTTTTTGGTTTTTGTGGGAGAAAACGCGTAAAAGTGAAAAGTGTTTAACAAGGAGATAATATGCAAGATGCAACTTTACGAGCGGTTAATAATCAAGGTGAGCCCTTTCATGTTGCCACAAATCCACGTGTTTGTTTTGCTTGGGTATTTAAATTTTCTTTTTGAAAATTTTTGAAATCCAACTTGCTTTTGAAATAGTTTTTCTACAATTTAACGATTTTTTAAATTAGTTTGTAATGATTTCTTTCAATATCTCTTGATTTTTTTATACTTTTCTGATAACGTGAGTAACAAAGTTATTGTTGATAATTAAAGTTTAATCACCCATTCTTCAGTTTTTTATGACTTATTATAATTTTTTATTGTGTTTTTACTATATGTAAATGTGAGATAGAGATCCAGTAACTGATTTACCACACCTTGAACAATTATTGTCAAGTCGGTTCTAATCTAATCAAAAGTTACAGGGTGCGACCGAACGAATCAACCCAATTTTTCAAAAAAATTTTAACATAATTTTTTATATAACAAAAACATTTCTTGACGGTTTTATAAAATTGAGGACGTCGACAACAATTAAATAAGAAAGTTACGTATTGTGTACTTGTTTTTTATCTAATCTTTTTTTGATAAATTTAACTATGCAGGTGTGTCATAACTGCATAATTATGTAAGTACGTGTGTATGTCTGTTTTTCTAAATAACTTCTATTATTAAATTCCGTCTCGCCGATAAAGACATTTGCTCTATATTTATCTTTTATACGTGGGTTTCTAACATTGTAACATTATCACTTGTTTATATATTTTCTTTATGAACCTTAAACTTTTTAATTTGATTTTGGTTTTTAAATCAGTAGACTTATCTTCTATTCCAGTTATTTAAATAAAGTTTTGTCTTCAATTATTTTTGTTACAGTTAAACGCTCTAGAGTTAAACAAAAATTTTTCTTCAAAACTGCAAAATGAATTAAGGGTGAAACGATAATGTAGTATTTGGAACTTGGTCAATAATTGCCAAAATTTCTAAATCTCGAAAAAAATTACCAAAATGAAAGTGAAGATTCAGAAGTAGGTCTAGTAAAATTTATTTAAAGAAATCATTACCCTTACGTCCTATTTTAATTATTTTAATAAAGTTTTGTGTTGAGAATTATTTTTATACTTCCAACTTTACCAAAACAGTTACGGACTATACACAGTTTTTTTTTCAATTCACTTTTTTCAAAATTACAAAAAAATTATGTCCGAAATGGTGAGAGTAAGGCGATTTTCTACTAGTAATCCCCGAAATTTTATTTCACAAATAACGAAAAATGTAACCAAAATATAAGAAAAGATTCAGAAGCGAATTATTTGTGGAAATTAATGGCCTTACGTTCTATTTTAATTATTTAATAAAGTACTGAAATTTTGTAAACAATTTTTTTCAAGGTCACAAAATGAATTAAGTGTGAAAGGACCAGGTACTAGGTTGATTGCCAATATTTGAAGCTTGGTCAATCATTACCAAAATTTCTTAAATGTGGAAAAAAATAAGCAAAATAAAAGAGAATATTTGGAAATAACTCCAGTAAATTTTTAATTATTACAATAAAGTTTTGTGTATTGAGAATTATTTTTAGACTTTTAGCTTTTCAAAAACAGTTGTAGGAATCGACCAAATTTTGTTACTTTTAAACGGTATTAGTGTTTTGTGAACAATTTCCCTTTTTTCAAAATTACAAAACGAACCAAGTGTGAAACAATGAAGTAGTAAGGAATTTATCAGTAATTTTCAAAATTTGAGTTTTACAAAGTACGAAAAAGTATCCAGATAAAAGAGAAGATTCAAAACTAAGTGTAGTAAAAATATTTCAAGAAATCACGTCCCATTTTAATTATTTTTATAAAATGTTTTATTTGGAGAATTATTTTTAGAATTAGAACAGTGACGGAAATCGACAAGATACGAAATTTTGTTACCTTTAAATGGTACTAGAATTTTATAAACAATTCTAATTTTTTCAAAATTACAAATTGAACTAAATGTGAAACGATGAGGTAGTAGGGTGATTATTAGTATTTAAAGATTGTCACTAATGCCTAAAATTTTATTTTACAAATAACGACAAATATTACCAAAATAGAAGAGAAAATGTAAACCAAATAATTTGAAGAAAGTAATGGTAGTACGTCCTATATTTATTATTTCAATAAAGTTTTGTGTTGACAATTATTTTTGGACTTTGAACAGATGGAATGGAGGAAATTTAGTTATTTTTAAACGATATTGGAGTTTATAAACAATGTCCCTTTTTTCAAAATTACAAAACATCTAAATGTGAAACGATGAAAATTATCAGTAATTTCCAAAATTGGAATTTTACAAATTTCGAAAAAGTAACCAAAATAGGAGAGAGAGATTTAGACGTGGGTGTAGTAAAATTTATTCATGGAAATTAATACCATTACGTCCCATTTTAATTACTGCAATAAAATGATGATTTTTGAGATTTATTTTCAGACTTCTAGCTTTACCAAAACACTTACAGAAGTCGACCACATACAAGATTTTGTTACCTTTAAATGGTGCTACAATTTACTTCTTTATTAGCAGTTGAAGCTTCTCACTGATTCCAAAATTTTATTTTACAAATAACCAAAAATGCGACCAAAATCAAGGCGAAGATTCAGAAGCAAATTTCAAGTATCCAAACATATCAATGCCATTACGTCCTATTTTAATTATTTCAATTAAGTTTTGTGTGTTGAGAATTATTTTTAGACTTCTAGCTTTACCAAAACAGTTAGGGACTTTGCACGAATTTTTTTATATTCAATTCTCCTTTTTCAAAATTAGAAAAGAATTATATCGAACCGATGAGAGTTAAGCGGTTTTCTACACCGAAATATAAGAAAAGATTCAGAAGCAAATTGTTTGAAGAAATCAATGGTCCTACGTTCTATTTTAATAACGTACTGAAATTTTGTAAACAATTTTTTTTCAATGTCACAAAATGAATTAAGTGTTAAAGGACAAGGTACTAGGCTGATTGCCAATATTTGAACCTTGGTCAATTATTATCAAAATTTCTTAAATGTCGAAAAAAATAACCAAAATAAAAGAATATTTGGATGTAACTCCAGTAAATTTTTAATTATTACAATAAAGTTTTGTGTATTGAGAATTATTTTTAGACTTTTAGCTTTTCAAAAACAGTTGTAGGAATCGACCAAATTTTGTTACTTTTAAACGGTATTAGTGTTTTGTGAACAATTTTCCTTTTTTCAAAATTACAAAACGAACCAAGTGTGAAACAATGAAGTAGTAAGGAATTTATCAGTAATTTTCAAAATTTGAGTTTTACAAAGTACGAGAAAGTATTCAGATAAAAGAGAAGATTCAAAACTAAGTGTAGTAAGAATATTTCAAGAAATCACGTCCCATTTTAATTACTTTTATAAAAATTTTTGTTTGGAGAATTATTTTTAGAATTAGAACAGTGACGGAAATCGACAGGATACGAAATTTTGTTACCTTTAAATGGTACTAGAATTTTATAAACAATTCTAATTTTTTCAAAATTACAAATTAAACTAAATGTGAAACGATGAGGTAGTAGGGTGATTATTAGTATTTGAAGATTGTCACTAATGCCTAAAATTTTATTTTACAAATAACGACAAATATTACCAAAATAGAAGAGAAAATGTAAACCAAATAATTTGAAGAAAGTAATGGTAGTACGTCCTATATTTATTATTTCAATAAAGTTTTGTGTTGACAATTATTTTTGGACTTTGAACAGATGGAATCGAGGAAATTTAGTTATTTTTAAACGATATTGGAGTTTATAAACAATGTCCCTTTTTTCAAAATTACAAAACATCTAAATGTAAAACGATGAAAATTATCACTAATTTTCAAAATTTGAATTTCACAAATTTCGAAAAAGGTAACCAAAAGAAGAGAGAGATTCAGACGTGGGTGTGGTAAAATTTATTCAAGGAAATTAATACCATTACGTCCTATTTGAATTACTTCAATAAAATGATTATTATTGAGATTTATTTTCAGACTTCTAGCTTTACCAAAACACTTACAGAAGTCGACCCCATACAAGATTTTGTTACCTTTAAATGGTGCTACAATTTACTTCTTTATTAGCAGTTGAAGCTTCTCACTAATTCCAAAATTTTATTTTACAAATAACCAAAAATGCGACCAAAATCAAGGCGAAGATTCAGAAGCAAATTTCAAGTATCCAAACATATCAATGCCATTACGTCCTATTTTAATTATTTCAATTAAGTTTTGTGTGTTGAGAATTATTTTTAGACTTCTAGCTTTACCAAAACAGTTAGGGACTATGCACGAATTTTTTTATATTCAATTCTCCTTTTTCAAAATTAGAAAAGAATTATATCTAAAACGATGAGAGTTAAGCGGTTTTCTACACCAAAATATAAGAAAAGATTCAGAAGCAAATTGTTTGAAGAATTCAATGGTCCTACGTTCTATTTTAATAACGTACTGAAATTTTGTAAACATTTTTTTTCAATATCACAAAATGAATTAAGTGTGAAAGGACGAGGTACTAGGTTGATTGCCAATATTTGAAGCTTGGTCAATCATTACCAAAATTTCTTAAATGTGGAAAAAAATAAGCAAAATAAAAGAGAATATTTGGAAATAACTCCAGTAAATTTTTAATTATTACAATAAAGTTTTGTGTATTAAAAATTATTTTTAGACTTTTAGCTTTTCAAAAACAGTTGTAGGAATCGACCAAATTTTGTTACTTTTAAAAGGTATTAGTGTTTTGTGAACAATTTTCCTTTTTTCAAAATTACAAAACGAACCAAGTGTGAAACAATGAAGTAGTAAGGAATTTATCAGTAATTTTCAAAATTTGAGTTTCACAAAGTACGAAAAAGTATCCAGATAAAAGAGAAGATTCAAAACTAAGTTTAGTAAAAATATTTCAAGAAATCACGTCCCATTTTAATTATTCTTATAAAATGTTTTATTTGGAGAATTATTTTTAGAATTAGAACAGTGACGGAAATCGACAAGATACGAAATTTTGTTACCTTTAAATGGTACTAGAATTTTATAAACAATTCTAATTTTTTCAAAATTACAAATTAAACTAAATGTGAAACGATGAGGTAGTAGGGTGATTATTAGTATTTGAAGATTGTCACTAATGCCTAAAATTTTATTTTACAAATAACGACAAATATTACCAAAATAGAAGAGAAAATGTAAACCAAATAATTTGAAGAAAGTAATGGCAGTACGTCCTACTTTTATTATTTCAATAAAGTTTTGTGCTGAGAATTATTTTTTGCCTTTGGACAATTGGTATCGAAGAAATTTTGTTACTTTTAAACGATATTGGATTTTATAAACAATTTTTTTTTTCAAAATTACAAAACATCTAAATGTGAAACGATGAGAATTATCAGTGATTCCCAAAATTTGAATTTCACAAATTGCTAAAAAGTAACCAAAATGAAAGAGAAATTCAAAAGTGGGCGTAGTAAAATTTATTTAAAGAAATTATTACCATTATATTATTTAATTATTTCAATAAAATGATGTTTTGAGATTTATTTTTAGACTTATAGCTTTACCAAAACAGTTTCGAAAATCGACCACATACAACATTTTGTTACCTTTAAATGGTACTGGAATTTTCCTTTTTTATTAGCAGCTTCTCACTAATTCCCAAAATTTTATTTGAAAAATAACAAAAAATGTGACCAAAATAAAAAAGTGGATTCAGAAGCAAATTTCAATTATTTTAACATATCAGTGCCGTTAAATTCTATTTTGATTATTTCAACAAAGTTGTGTGCGTTGAAAATTATTTTTCGACATAGCTTTACCTAAATAGTTGTTAAAAAAGAAAATAAATTTGTTGCCTTTAAATAGTACTAGAATTTTAAAAATATTTTTTTCTTTACAAGAAACTAAGTTTAAAACGATAATGTAGAACGATTAAGAACAATTGAGGTTTGATTATGCATAAAGTGATTAAGTGCATTTTATTGCGGGTCTAATATTATTAAATTGATTGTTTCTTGCATTAACATTTCCTTTTCTTTGCTACCTCATAGATATACATTTTATACATTCAAGCACCTACTTATAAAATTAATCATACAAGTAATAAACTTGAACAATAGACGTAATAGTGCTTGCGGCTAATGACGGTAATAATCAGAAATGTCATTTCCGTTTGAACTAAACTAACTTCGAACCTCTTTCAAATGGTATAAATTTTTATGCACCGCCACTGCATCAGTTTCCAAATAGGGTAACTCTAACGAGACACCCTTTATGAAAACGAATTGCTCCAATTTGGTGTTGTAACTTGTAACAACCGAACCCAAGTTCAACGTTCCATGCAATTCCGTGCTTTATTGGGCCCAAATATGCATATTTTAGTTCCTGTTTCACTTTTCCACCTTGCACTTCCGCTATACAGGTAGATAATTTAATATCAGGTGTCCCCCCAATAAACGTTGCGTCGTCAACCTGACGCAATAAAATTCCAAAACTACCACCATCCCCAAAGTGTTATAAATCCTTCACAATTTAACCGTCTAGACGTCGAAATTTCGAAGATAAATGCGTGGCCGTCGCCACGAACCACGTGATTCTTTTCGAACAACAAAAGGATTGTTAAAGTCTTTCTCCAGTTTCCCGGAACTCTTCTTATTTTTCTGTTGGTTGGTATATTGGAACGTTTCGAAACGGTTGGTTGGTTGTTGTTTGTTTTTTTCTTTGCGATTTTGGTTTGAATAAATAATTGAATTTGAATGAGGGGTTACGGTACCTTGCGACCGAACCTCTCACCATTGCTTTGCACTTCTGATAATTAAACAGACGATGTTGCTTATTAAAATCACAATACGTTAAACAGTTATGGTAACATCGAGGAATACTGTTAGTGATTAGTGTACGTTTGTGTTTCAGTGACAGTACAATAATGATTGCGCCCACATATACAGGTATTTATGTTGACGCGAACCAGTGGCGGGACCACTGATCGGCTGACACTCCCAATTAACCCGTTGCAAATTTCTGGGATTTTCCAACTATAATTTTGCGAGTTTGAAATCTTTGCCAAGACTTCAGTCGCTTTTATGAAATTTTTCAAAAGTTAACATCGGTATCAGAGACCGAAATTTTGAACTTGTAGCTGTAGAATTTTTGAAAAATCACTTCAAAAAGTTCTTATAGTTACATAACAACTAAGACATATTTTTATTTTCAGGAAGCATCCAAATATTTCAAAAATACAAAAAAATAGTTTCTTGTACTTGGTAAAGTCTTCCAGATTTTTGAAATTTCCAAACCGTTTGATCTAGTACCTGGAAGATTAATGCGAATTTTGAAAAAAAGATCTACGCGAGTCTTAAAATTCTTAAATTTATTCCATGTACTCGAGTAAGTACTAGAATTAACAATTTGATGGTGCACTAAATAACTAAGATTAAGGATCCGGAGGGGCCATTAATTTTGGAAGCGGCTGTACAAGATCAAAATGTTTGACGATCCACCTTGCACCTTCATTGGACCAACTTTACGACTTAACTCGTACATTCTGAAATAACGACGTTTTTTCTTTCACGTAATTCAATAATAAAAAAAATTCCAACAACGCCGCCGCCATCGCCATTAGAATTCTCATATGCCAACGCATTGTCTTTATACAATGGGTGCATGCATGCGTTTTATCAACGCGTTTTTTAAATAAATTACAAATGCAAAACGAAGTTTCGTTTGATGAAAGCTTCGACATACCGTGCATCGCAAATATTCTTTTCTTTTATTCGTTAACAAGTTGAAGAATTTCTATTTCTAACAATACATTTTTATAACTCTTTCAAGTTTATGGTTTAGAAATAGACAAGTTTATGACACGTACCTTATTACCTGAAGAACGTTTAGGTGTGGTAGAGGAAACTGTCCGTAATTAAGCGATGTTGAAGGAAATCGGAGTGAAAGACTTTCACTGAAAAGGTTAGCGACTCCGCCTGGAGGTTTCGTTGAAAAATTTTGCGTACGTCTTCCAGAAAAATCACGCAATTAATTGGGAAAATCCGATAAGCCAATTATTGTTATTAGTTCGTGAAAGTTTTTTTTAGTTGATTGTAATTAATTGAGAGAAGACGCACGTTTTTGTGCGGACGAAATTTTCAATAGAGACCGAGAACAGTGGCGTTTCGTTAAATTTTTCTGAAATTCTTCTCAACTTTCTCATCACTGGTTGAGCTAGTTTGTAGGCAAAAGAAATTGAAATTTTTTATAAGTTAACTCTTTAAAGTGTTTTGGGGGGCGGAATGTTTGGAGTATCTACGTAGTTACAAAATCAGAAGTAGATTGGTTTCATTATAAATTCAAAATAAATTTTCATAATTTTTCAATTCATTTTAATGCTTTTTGAACTTCTTACTCTCTTCTGGTGTTGCCTTCTGATAGTCAACCGAATAGGCATTAGTGTTCCTAAATAAATTCTGGATTCTAGATTCAGCTTCTCTGAACCCCGACTGTCTGGGTAACGCTTGCATTTCCATAGCATTTTGTTCTAGAGTTTTGGTTGGTAAAAAATGTTGTTAAAATTATAGACATTGTTGAATATTACCTTTGCTCACTTCAGACCAGTCATATTGAGAAGCTTCAGAAGTTCCGCTTATATGTTGCTAGAATCTTAATTTATACCTTTCTTCTTTATCTTTATCCCAACTTGGTGATCCATCAAAATGCTGTTTTTCTTTTCATAGTTTATCGTCGAAGGTTCTGATTAGTTATTTTCAAACAGTGGTTTTTGGTTCTACTCATTCCAGTCCTTCTTATCAGCTTCTTAATTTTTTCATGAACATTGAAACTAACATTTTTCAGTTCTAAGATCTCTATAGTGTATTTTTCTCTTTCTCTTAGATTCCTCACATCTCTTCCTCTCGTTCTTCTTATTATTTCTTCTCGATTATTTGGAGGAATTGCGACTTCTGTTTAATTTCGCAGACAGAAGAAGATTGGTTTTACTAAGATCTCAAAATAGATTTCGCAAATTTCATAATTCAATTCAGTGCTGTTTGAAATTGCTGCTTTCTTCTGATGTTGCTTTCTGATAATCAACCAAATAGACATTAGTGTCTCTATGAAATTTTTGAATTCTGAATATGGCTTCACACATATCAAGTGTCCTTTCGAAGCCCAAATGTCTACGTTACATTTGCATTTTTAAAGCTTTTTTGATGATTATCTTAAGAAATTCCAGACTTTTTTGGTTAGTAAATGAGAAATGTTGTTAAAATTATAGACATTGTTGAATATTACCTTTGCTCACTTCAGACCAGTCATATTGAGAAGCTTCAGAAGTTCCGCTTCTATGTTGCTAGAATCTTAATTTATACCTTTCTTCTTTATCTTTATCCCAGCTTGGTGATCCATTAAAACACTGTTTTTCTTTTCATAGTTTATCGTCGAAGGTTCTGATTAGTGATTTTCAAACAGTGGTTTTTGGTTCTACTCGTTCCAGTCCTTCTTATCAGCTTCTTAATTTTTTCATGAACATTGAAACTAACATTTTTCAGTTCTAAGATCTCTATAGTGTATTTTTCTCTTTCTCTTAGATTTCTCACATCTCTTCCTCTCGTTCTTCTTATTACTTCTTCTCGATTATTTGGAGGAATTGCAACCTCTATTTAATTTCGCAGATAAAAGAAGATTGGTTTTACTAAAATCTCAAAATAGATTTCGCAAATTTCATAATTCAATTCAGTGCTGTTTGAAATTGCTGCTTTCTTCTGATGTTGCTTTCTGATAATCAACCAAATAGACATTAGTGTCTCTATGAAATTTTTGAATTCTGAATATGGCTTCACACATATCAAGTGTCCTTTCGAAGCCCAAATGTCTACGTTACATTTGCATTTTTAAAGCTTTTTTGATGATTATCTTAAGAAATTCCAGACTTTTTTGGTTAGTAAATGAGAAATGTTGTTAAAATTATAGACATTGTTGAATATTACCTTTGCTCACTTCAGACCAGTCATATTGAGAAGCTTCAGAAGTTCCGCTTATATGTTGCTAGAATCTTAATTTATACCTTTCTTCTTTATCTTTATCCCAGCTTGGTGATCCATCAAAATACTGTTTTTCTTTTCATAGTTTATCGTCGAAGGTTCTGATTAGTTATTTTCAAACAGTGGTTTTTGGTTCTACTCCTTCCAGTCCTTCTTATCAGCTTCTTAATTTTTTCATGAACATTGAAACTAACATTTTTCAGTTCTAAGATCTCTATAGTGTATTTTTCTCTTTCTCTTGGATTTCTCACATCTCTTCCTCTCTTTCTTCTTATTACTTCTTCTCGATTATTTGCAGGAATTGCAACTTCTGTTCAATCTCGCAGACAGAAGAAGATTGGTTTTACTAAAATCTCAAAATAAATTTTGCAAATTTTATAACTCAATTCAGTGCTATTTCAAATTGCTGCTTTCTTCTGATGTTGCTTTCTGATAATTAACCAAATAGACATTAGTGTCTCTATGAAATTTTTGAATCCTGAATATGGCTTCACACATATCAAGTGTCCTTCCGAAGCCCAAATGTCTACGTTACATTTGCATTTTTAAAGCTTTTTTGATGATTATCTTAAGAAATTTCAGACTTTTTTGGTTAGTAAATGAGAAATGTTAAAATTGCAGACATTGTTGAATATTACCTTTCCTCACTTCAGACCAGTCATATTGAAAAGCTTCAGAAGTTCTGCTTATATTTTGCTAGAATCTTAATTTATACTTTTCTTCTTTATCTTTATCCCAGCTTGGTGATCCATCAAAATACTGTTTGTTGTTCATAGTTTATCTTCGAAGATCCTGATTAATTATTGTCAAACGGTGGTTTTTGGTTCTATCCGTTCCAGTCCTTCTTATCAGCTCTTTAATTTTTTCATGAACATTGAAACTAACATTTTTCAGTTCTAAGATCTCTATAGTGTATTTTTCTCTTTCGTTTTGATTTCTCGCATCTCTTCCTCTCTTTCTTCTTATTACTTCCTCTCGATTATTTGTAGGAATTACAACTTCTGATCAATCTCGCAAACAGAAGAAGATTGGTTTTAATAGAATCTTAAAATAAATTTCGCAGATTTTATAATTCAATTCAGTGCTGTTTGAAATTGCTGCCTTCTTCTGGTGTTGCTTTCTGATAATCAACCAAACAGACATTAAGTGTCTCTATAAAATTTCTGGATTCTGAATATAGCTTCACACGTATTAAGTGTCCTTCCGAAGCTCAACTGTCTACGATACACTTGCATTTCCATAGCTTTTTTGATAGATTATCTTAAGAAATTCTAGATTTTTTTATTTAGTAAATGAGAAATGTTGTCGGAGTTGCAGACATGGTTGAACAATACCTTTACTCACCTCAGACCATTCATATTGAGAAGCTTCAGAAGTTCTGCTTATATGTTGCTAGCATCTCAATTTATACCTTCATTCTTTCTTTTTATCCCAGCTTGGTGATCCATCAAAATCTGTTTTTTTTTTCATAGTTTATGTTCAAAGGTTCTGATTAGTTATTGTCAAACAGTGGTTTTTGGTTCTACCCGTTCCAGTCTTTCTTATCTGCTCCTTAATTTTTTCATGAACATTGAAAGTAACATTTTTTAGTTCTAAGATCTCTATAGTGTATTTTTCTCTTTCTCTTAGATTTCTCGCATATCTTCCTCTCTTTCTTCTTAATACTTCTTCTCGATTATTTGCTGGAATTACAACTTCTATTCAATCTCGCAAACAGAAGAAGATTGGTTTTACTAAAATCTCAAAATAAATTTCGCATATTTTATAATTCAATTCAGTGCTGTTTGAAATTGCTGCTTTCTTCTGATGTTGCTTTCTGGTAATCAACCAAATAGACATTAGTGTCTCTATAAAATTTCTGGATTCTGAATATAGCTTCACACGTATCAAGTGTCTTTCCGAAGCCCAAATGTCTACGTTACATTTGCATTTTCACAGCTTTTTTGATGATTATCTTAAGAAATTCCAGACTTTTTTGGTTAGTAAATGAGAAATGTTGTCGGGATTGTAGAGATTGTTGCTCACTTCAGACCATTCATATTGAGAAGCTTCAGAAGTTCTGCTTATATGTTGCTAGAACTTTACCTTCATTCATTACCTTATCTCAGCTTGGTGATCTATCAAAGTACTAGATTTTCTCTTATAGTTTATCTGCGAAGTTTCTGATTGGTTGTTGTCGAACAGCTGTTTCTAGTTCCACCTGTTTCAGTCTTTCCTATCAGCTCCCTAATTTTTTGTTGAACATTGAAACTAACATTCTTCAGTTCTAAAATCTTTAGTGTATTTTTTCTGTTTTTCTTAAAATTTTCAGATCTTTTTTTTGCTCACTCCTTATTCCATTCTCTTGATTATTTGGAGGATTTACAAATTCTGCTTAATCTTGCAGAAACAGAGTGGTTTAATTATAAATTCAACAGGAATTTCGCCGATTTTATAAGTCAATTCAATGCTTTTTGAAATTGCTATTCTCTTTTTTGGTGTTGCCTTTTGATAATCAACCAAATAGACATTAGTATCTTTATTTAAAATCTGTATTGTGAATACCAAGTGCCCTTGTGAATTCCAACAGATTAGGTAACACTTGCATTTCCATAACTTTGTTGATAGAATATATTAAGAAATCCAAGACTAATTTGGTTAGTAAATCAGAAATGTTGTCGAAATTGTAGACATGGTTGAATTCTACCATTACTCACTTCAGATCATATTGAGAACCTTCAGAAGCTCTGCTTATATGTTGCTAGAATTTTACCTTCATTCATTACCTTACCTCAACTTGGTGAACTATCAAGATACTAGATTTTCTTTCTTAGTGTATCTCCGAAGGTTCTGATTGATTGTTGTCAAACAGTTTTCTCTTGTTCCACATGTTCCAGTCCATTTTATCAGCTTCCAAATTTTTAACATTCTTCAGTACTAAAATCTCTTTAGTGTGTTTTTTTTTTAGATTTATTAAAAATTTTTCTTGCTCTCTCCTTATTACTTTCTCTCGATCATTTGGAGAATTTACAAATTCTGCTTAATTTTGCAGAAAAAGATTTTTGTCGCTTTTTTATTCAATTTAATGCTTTTTGAAATTGCTACTCTTTCTGATAACCAACCAAACAGACATTAGTGTCCCTATATAAAATCTGAATTATGAATATCAAGTGCTCTTGTGAATCCCAACTGACTAGGTAACTCTTGCATTTTCATAGTTTTTTTAATAGATGATCTTAACAAATTCTAGACGCTTTTGGTTAGTAAATGCTCTTTATCTTAGCTTGGTGATCTTCTATCAAAATACTCTGATCGTTTGATATGAAACAGTAATTTATTATTACTGCTGGTCCAGTCCTTCCTGTTAGCTCCCTAGCTTGCCGATAAACATTCAAACTAACATCTTTTACTTTTAAAACGTTTTTAATGCATTTTTTCTATTTCTTCCGTTTCTCTTTTGCTTTTTTTCGATCATTTGTAGGACTTTTTTTAATCGTTTCTTGTGACATATTAAGTTTTCTAAATGAAGTTATTTGCAGAATGTAACCAACCTGAATCAATCGCAGTTCAAAGTATAATTATGGAGCTAATAACACCAAATTGTTCGTTTCGTAGAAAATTACAATTACAATAGAGTTGAGTTGGAATTCGCTACTAGCCATCACTTTCCGGAAATGACTTTCCTCTGAATCACCTGTTGCCCATTCATACACCAATACGCCCAGAAAAAGATTTCGTTTACATCGTTCTGTTTATTTTTTATAAAAGCAGTTCTGGCCGCAAAAGAGATATACAATAAAATCAGCGACTCCATCAACGGAAGTTACAATTAAATTCGCCTTCTACTCTTGTTTGCTCATTATTCATGGGAGAATGAACAAAGCCAGATAACGAACAACGTACGGCCTAAAGGAAAGAGTTAAACCAAAAATCATCGTTACAATAAATAACTTTCGTTGCGGCTTTTTACAAAGAGAACCTTATTGAAAGATATGGCGGCATATACACACTTCAGTTTCAATTGCCAATGATATAGAGAGCATTTTTACTTTTAACTCTAAGTAGGTTGGCCGGGTGTTTGAATGGAAAGGGGCGAGGTTGGCGGTGAAAGCGACCCCTTGGGCGTTTTGTCGAACAGACAAGCGACCGACCATGGGGCCTTCAGGTCTTTCTGCAACGAAATTATAACGTTGGTCACGATTTCGGTTTTGTTCATATGCAAAAGTCCATATTGTAGGTATCAACTTTCTTATGTAGTTAATTGTGCATCTTTATCTTTTTCGAATCGAATAATTAATGAACAACACAGATGTGGCGGCGATATGGTGGTGACGAGAAACGGCAGAATTGCACGGTGAACCATTGCTGGATTGCGTGCTGAACATTTTAAACAGCAAACACACCTGTTGCGGCATATTTTCAGTGGCGACGTAACCAGTTGTGGTCAAGGCTAGTGAAAATCGTAATAATGCATCTGTGCAGTTTTGAAAAAGTTCTAATTTAACAACGGATTCGTTATTGTTAGAAATTGTTGGCCACTCGATGACGAGGATGGTTTCAATCGTTATAGCAAACTTGTTTCGATGTCTTTATCATGTTTATGGAATTATTTTAGTTATTTCAATTGAATTGAATAGATGGTTTTTGTTTGGGAATTCTCAACTGTAGTTGTTGCAATGGAAACTCCGGACGACTTCCATAATTGCACTAGCTTTTTTCGAATAGAACGATTAATGAAAACGCCAGGTTACTGGAGGTTGTTCTCTGGAGACTGTAGGTATCACTCCGAATATTGTTCCCCATTTTGTGGTCACATTTTTGAAAATATATCAGCAATTTATTATTACAAACTGGTGTACTCGAATTTTTATTTAAATTGGTATTGGGGCCTTAATTAAAAAAAATTGAAATTAAAAAATCTGGGAGCAATCTCTGTAGTAAAATTTTTCTACAATTTATTTGTAGGAAACTTTTATAAATAACAACAGAAAATGGGAAAAAAAGAATTATAGAAACAGTTTTCAGTCAGAAATTAAAAAAATCGATTTTTGAATGGTGGCAATTATCTCAAAAGTTTTTCCCAAATTAAAATTCGATGGAATAGTTGTTGATTTTTTTGCGAAGTTAAAACTACTTTCTTGAATTTTTAAAACAGTCGACAGCAGTGTGAAGAGGAAACAAAGATCGAAAAGCACGTTTTGTCGAAACGCTAGCTGTACCGAATGAAAAAGTAAATTGGGAAAAACGCTGGATGATTTGTTAAACAATTTACTGTTTTGTGGGTACATTCGTCAATTTAGTTTCCGTCAGTTGGTCTCTTTTGAAGTTAAAAAAATATTAATTCAACGCTTAGTTTAGCAACTGGTCCAATTGGTCGAAGAAAGATAATTTCAAACACGTAAAAATTGTGACACAAAAAGAATTCCACCAAAATTCGAACTAATGATCTCACGATAACTTTATAATATTGTAGTGTAAGGCAGCAGTACTCAAACTATGGAGTGCGGGAGTTCTACAGGGAACCGTTGAATAATTGAACAAGATGAGGCTTCAACAATATATTTTTTAGCTTGTAACGTAAAAAGCATTTGTAACGAAAAATGAAACAACGATTAACGTAAATTGTGATCATTAATCAGGATATCTTGTTGATAACAGAAGCAGAGAAGGATTTTGGAGTAAAGAAGGTAAATTACGAAAAACAAATCTTGCAAACTTACGACTCATAAGTAGTTTGCTGAAAAAGTTATAAATAGATTTTTGATCCAAAAAACTTGTAATTTGTTTGCTAAAAATTTTGAGCTGGTATATTTGAATACTGGATCTTCTTTCCATTATCAATTATTTTTTAATGGTGAACTTGGCTCTATTGTTGCCATTAAACTATCAGATTTATGTCTACAATTCATAATTCAAAATCAACATGGTTTTGTGAGGGGCAGGTCTACTCTAATTAATTTTATTTTTTATAATAATTTTATTGCTGAAACTCTAAATGATGAAACTTGCCCTAATGATGTTAAACAGGTTGATGGTATTTATTTAGATTTTGCAAAAGTCTTTGATTCAGTGAATCATAATCTTCTTATTTATAAGCTACCCAAATTTGGACTAAGTGGTGGCACTCTGAAATGGATCTATTCTTATTTGACTGAACGTGAATTGCTAATACGTATTAAAGGTAATCTATCTAATCCTTTTATTGCCACATCAGGTGTGCCTCAAGGTTCTCACTTGGGCTCTTTACTATTTATATTGTTCATCAATGATGTTGTGATACTCTTAAGTTTGCTGTTATACTGATCTTTGCTGATGATGTAAGGATATTTAATAGGTAAAATGTTTTTATGACCAGATCAAGTTGCAAAGAGATTTGAACTTGATTTACAATTGGTCTGGTGTTAACCAAATAAAACTGAATTGTGCCACATGCAAAGTTTTATCTATTGCTAGAAGTAAGAATAAGAAGCTTCTTTTCAACTACTCTGTAAATGGCCAAATTCTTGAAAACGTTAGTAGTATTAGGGATCTAGGTGTAATTCACCAAAATAATTTTGAATTTCACTTGCATTTGATTGCCACTATTTCTAAAGCTTATAGATCGTTAAGTTTTATTGTGAGTTCAACAAAAGAATTTAAATCTCATGAAAATGTCATACATCTTTAAAAAACTCTTGTTAGACCTATTCTGCTTTATCGCTTCATTATGTGGTCTGCCTCTAAAATCACTCATATACCTATTCTAGAATCTATTTAACATAATTTTTTTAGGTTTGTTGCTTTTAAAATGGGTAAAAGATTTCAATATAATGAACATAATTATTCAAAATTTGCTTTATCTATTAATTTAGAATCCTTTAAATCACTTCATATTTACCATGACATTTATTTTGTAAAGAGAGTTCTGTTGGGTCTTATAAATTGTGATTGCCTAAAGAATCTAATAGCTAAAAGGAAGGTTCCATATGAACTAAGGCGTGTTAGAGTGTTTGTTGAGGGCAGTACACGTTGGGATTATATTTTCAATGGAATAAAATTGTTATCCCCTTATTAACATTAAAAACTGATAACTGAAGGTTATTTAAAAAAGAACTTAAATACTTGTTAATCGAAATTTTTAAATTAGCTTTATTTTGTAACGGAAGTTACTGTTATTATTTTTTCTTAATACTTTTTGTATACTAAATTATTTATTTATAATTACCAAATTTGTAAAATACTATTTTTGTATGAAAAGCATCTAATAAAAATAAAATTTTGCTGCAGATGCAAATATAGCGCCACAACTACAAGAGCACAATTGAAAATAAACGTTAATATAATGACTGTCATAAATCGACCACAGAAAATTGAATTTAGATAAGACCGAGACTTACCCACTGGGGTCCCGCAGAGATTAATTTAGTAACCACTCAAAATATCGTTGCATATTTCTTTTAATTGAATTTTGTCTTCCTGTTTAAGTCGCTGTGTCTTCCCTGTTGACTATACTGTAATGAAGAAATATACCTTAAATATATCTTAAATTGATGAAGGACACAAGCCTAAACTATTCGAAACATGTGACAAAATTTTATCAATGGACATAATTAAACTGAAGAGATCTAAAGCAAGATCATCCAAGTGATAGCGAAAATAATATTATGAAAGAGACTTTTTGGTGTTTGGTGCATAGTGTTCTTTCAATAAGTGATCCACCCTATTTAAAGAAAAAATTAAACTAGCCCACACACTTCGTAGGCTAGATTAGAACTTTTTACGAAAAGATTTAAATTCTCAATTGTTTTGATCATGCATTTTGTAACTTACAAAATGTGAAGAATTTTACTGACTGTATTGACACTTATTTCAAGATTATAAGCCACGATTCTTCATTGGAGCATGAATATCTAAACTTTGGCAAAGTTTAATTGATTTCCATTTCTTGACTCAGTTGATCGAAATATATTGACAAATCTTGTATCTTGCTCCCGTTAGCAATGAAAGTTTCAGAACGACACCGTTGGTAGCAATACTTACAGAATTTATATTCTGCCCAGGAGATCTCAAACTGTTGACTTTTGCAGATATCAAGAAATTACGATAAGACATCTTACTTGGCAAAGATAATCAAAACGGAGGCATTATAACTAAAATAAGGCATTTTTTAACTAAGGCAAAGACTATCATGACAGCAATGTAGTGCACCCAGCATGTCTAGATTTGGTTTTATATTCAACATAGATTTTCTCAAAGAGTAAAGCGAGGCATGGCTTGTGGAAGTCAGCACCAACTTTTAATAGTTAAGATAGACTTTCTCTGAAAATTGTAATGAAGAATTTTAACGAAAAATAGAATTTGATACACCTACTAAGATGGAACGGTCATAAAATTGTATCAATTCAAAACTAAAGGAGTTTTTGGATGAACTCTTGAAAAATATCTAAGTACACATGGAAAGCAGTATAAAGAGACTGGCGACGGAAGCAATAGGAACAACAAGAACTGAAACCACTAGGATCAGTTAAGCAATATGTGTAATAAGTAGGCACCAAAATATTAGAAGACTTTGAAACGAAAGGAAAAAGAAATAGAAAGGTTAAAAACTAAAGAATGAAGAAATTTTTGGAAATAAAATGCCTAAATATAAAACAAAATATAAAATGAGCAAGGAACTGGTAAACTGTTACAGCAAAGAATGATCGAGGAGAAACAATGTGAACTTTATTATCAATAATTGCTAATTGAAGATCGACCAGTATTTTTGGCCGCACCAATAGAACGCAACGATATACTTCAAAAAGCAACTGAGCAGCCAAGCAGTCAGACTGAAAAAAGTAAAATTGGTCGTTAAGAAACTGTGTAGTCAAATGTCTTCTATATTATCAAAGTAAAAGAAATCAGCATTGTTTTTAAAATTTCTACAATTGATGCATGATGTTCCTACTAGAAGCATGTTCAGATCAAGTTTGATCCACGTTAAAGCATTTGGAAGTCAATCTGGCACATACATTTTTAATAAGGATCGAATTGTATGTATCAGAAGTCAAATTCAGAAAGCTGAGACAGAATAATTATTTAATTATCTTCCGTACTGAAAAACGAGTTGTTGTGAATAGAAAGCATCTCTGGACACTAGTAAGATCTTATAAGCTTGGAAAGCAGTCATAATCATAGTATTACGGAAGAAGGAAGACTCAACAGACCTTGCAAACTTACGACTCGTAAGTGCTTTACTGGAAAAGATTATAGATAGATTATAAATTAAGTAAATCCTAAATCACTACGTTTTTTATAGACGCTAAAAAATAGCAGTAGAACTACAACAGCATTATAGAAAATAAGTGCTAATATAACAACTACCATGAATCGAACACAAAAAATTGAAATAACATGAGATTGAGGTTGAGCCACTGGAGTCCCGCAGAGATCAATACTTGGACCTCTACTTTATAGTTGTAAACACTCAAAATATTGTTATACAAATTTGTCTTCTTGACGATTTGTTTAAGCTTTAGTGAAGAAATAGACAATCTTGGGTTGATGGTGTTCATTAAGTTATATCTAAAGCAATCTATTTCAAAATATAAAAAAATATTTTGAAGTGCTATCTAGATCAGACTATTGTGATGGGCCGTGTTGGGCAGTACTTTCAAAAATTCTCTGTAAAGACCATGAATTGATCCATATATACGTGGAAGAGACTAGCTATGATGACGAAACGATGGACTTTTTTTGGTGTTTGGGCATAGTGTCGTTTCTACAAGTGATTCACTCTATTTCTAAGAAAGAAATTAAAACTGGGCCCAACACCTTGGAGGTTTAATAGTTTAACTATTCCCATCAGTGGCGGCTGGTCAGGGGCGGCAGGTACGGCCCAGCCGTACCGGATAATTGAGAGAAAAAAATTGTATTTTTGTTTAATTTGGGCGTTAAAATTGTAATATTTGGAAAATTGAAGGTCTGCGTCCTCCAAGGTATGAATTCGTCAAAATTCGGAATAATCCGGTTGATTTTCGGAGCGGGTCGGCCAGTTAGCGTTTCGGCCGCACTTGCCGTATGCAAGGATTGAGCGTGCGTATCAAGAAATCGCGTAAGTCTTTGAATCAGCTCCGTGTTTTTCACTATCACGTGCGTCGTAGTGTAGTTACGGGGGTCGGCCAACGCGGTCTTGGCCGCACCTAGCAATTTTCAGTGCGATTTTAACGCAACGATTTTAACGTCAAAATAAATCTATAACAGAATTTTAACTGCATCGAAGTTCACCCAAAATTAGTATGCATCCGAGAGTTTTATTTTACAGCTGCCAATTGCTTTGTTTTAGTTTGTTTATAATTAAAATGTATTTTTTTTAATTTTGGCACAATAAATACCTATTACAAATTTTATCAAAATTGCCCGACGACCACAACGGATACTGATACTTAAGTAGGATTTGAGATTTAATGATTAACTATTAATTATAATTTAAAAAACTTTTTCACTATTCAATTTATTTATTTATTTCCGGATTTTTTCCATTATTTTCATAATAATCGAATTTATATGTGATAAAAGTGAATAAAATTAAGTTTTTATCAAAGAGGATTTCAAAGGGGCACTCCAGCATTTTAAAACAATGATTAATTTCTGGAGTAAATTTATTTAGAAAATATATGCGAAGTCAAGAGTACTAGGTACGGCCAGCCGTCTCTCGCTTGAATTTGGCGCAACTCTTAGGATTGGTCAGTGTGTAACGTAGTGCGTTTTGCAAGATTGCATTATTGCATATAGCGTGCAGACAAATCGTGACAAATTCTGTTATTGGTGCGAGGTCATTAGGCATCAGTCCATTCATAATTCTGCAGGTAGTACCGATCTTTTGTATTTTAATTTTTTTATTTAGTGCAATTATTGGATGATGACGAGCGTCAGGGAAGCTGTAAGTAATAATTGCGATGTTGTCGATTTTGTTATTACAAATAAATTTAATTCGTTTAATTACGAGGATAAATTATTCGTTAAAAATCTCGCGATACCTCGACCTCCCTTGAAAGACTTGATTCAATCAGTAACCGGTCATAATAGAGCTTTTACCACATCGTGGTATGGTAAAATAATTTGGCTTACGGGAAGTGAAATGCGCAAAAAACTTTTTTGTTGGTACTGCATCTTTTTTTCTGAAAATTCTCAAAGTCCATGGTCCACTTCGGGATTTAATAACTTAAAAGACATTGCACGAAGAATACAAAAACATCAACATTATGAAGAACACACTCACTCAGCCTTAAAATTCAAATTATTTGGAAAAAGTAACATTATTAATTCGATCGACACCTCGTCAGGTGGCTATTAAAAATATAACAATACGGTTCGTGATAATAGAAAAATGATTAAACACTTAATTAATATGACAATATTCTTGGCAAAACAAGAAATGACATTCCGCGGTCATGACGAACATTTTGAATCCGACATTGAAGGAAATTTTAAAAAGGTCGCGAATTTTGCAACCACTGTCGATCCACATTTTAATAAATTCATCGATCCAACAATTTCAACGGTTTTTAACGGGTTTTCAAAAACATTTCAAAACGACTTAATTGATTCAATAACCAAAATTATTAAAAATAAGATTCATTGGGAAATTAATCAAGCCGAGTGTCTTTCATGGGAGGTCGACAAAACCACCGATATTACGTGCTTATTACCAATGTCTTATGATGGTGCTTATGATGGTGCTTCTGTGATGTCCGGAGAACTCAATGGTCTACAAGCTAAAATAAAAACTGTTGCTCCTCAAGCTCTTTTCACACATTGTTACGCGGATGAATTAAATTTAGTTTTGCAAGAGGCATCAAGACAAATGAAAGAATGTAGATTATATTTTTCAAATATCAATGGATTCTCAGCTTTTTTTTTCGAAATCGTCAAAAAGAACTCATCTTTTAGATACAATTTGTAAAAAACGATTACCTTCTAATTGCGAAACTCGTTGGAATTTCAAATCTCGCATTATTCATATATTATACGATTATAGAGACAGTTTGCTTGAAGTCTTTGATCAGATTTTAGAATATCCTAATGAATGGGATGATATTTCAATTTGGAAAGCACAGGGACTTACATTTTGTTTGATGGATTTTCAATTTTTATATTTTCTATTCGTATTCAATGCCATTTTTACTCAGACTGACGTAGTCTTCGATATTCTTCAGAATCGGTTGTCTGACGTTAGTTATTGCAATAATAGAATTAAAGCACTTATAGCCACTTTAGAAAGATTCAGATCGGAAAAGTGTTATTTTCAAAATGTATTCAAGAGTGTTCCCAGGATAACGAATATTTTACCCCCGGTAGCCAAACGACGAAAAACTGATCACGCAGAAGCAGATGATGAGACTCTCTCTTACAAACGATTATACTATAAGATTTTGGACTTATTAATTAATCAAATTCAACTTCGATTCAAAAACATTTCTGCACTGCAGTTTCTAGAACTTTTGAATCATTCAAAATTCGAAATTTATAAGCGTAATTTCCCTCGAGAGTTGCTACAAATATTATTAAATCATTACCCCACATTTTTTTAAAAGTAAAATCTGCAAGGGGAACTTGAAGTTTTATACTCGGATCCTAACCTTTTTGGCCCTTCTTCAAAACTTGACGATATGTTGCAATTCATTTACAAAAATGGCGTTAAAAATGCTATTCCCAAAATTTATAAACTTCTATCGCTATTTTTGTGTCTTCCTCCCACATCCGCTTCTATGGAGAGAAGTTTTTCAGTTCTCAAATGAATCAAAATATATTCTAGAATCTCAATTAGTTAATCTCGTTTAGATAATTTATCAACTATAGCTATAGAACGCGGACTTGTCAAAGATTTAGCAAAAAACGAGATTTTTTACGAAAACATCATCACCGACTTTGCCCTTGCGAAAAAACGAAGAGTTGATCTCATTTTTAAGGCCGAATAGGTAGTATCTGCTATCTTCGTTTTTTAGAATTTTTAAATTCAATGATTTTAGAATTTTATCTTTGTTAATATCTTTATGAGTTTATCTTTATTTTTTATTTTAGTTTTTATTTTACTGTATACTAATACCACACCTACTAAAACTGAAACCTTCCTCTTCCTATCCTGGCAAGAAAACTCTAAACCACCCCGTTGGACGTTGGTCCTTGTCGGACAACTGAAATTTTCTCTAGAAAAATTTAGTTGACAAACTAGAGAAACGGAGTATTATCTTTATTATTATTGTCTGCTTGCTGCCACCTGGCCGTACCAACTCTGAAGGGCACGAGCCGCCACTGATTCCCATACATATATTTGAATTTTGCTAGAAGACATTTAATTGAAATTGACTCTCAACCCCTTTTGTGAGCATTGACACAACTTGAGATTGGTTCCAACTAAAGTTTTTCTAACAAAATTGAACACTTGCTTCACGATTGTAGGTTTTAACGTATTTTTCATTGAAGTAAGAGTTTCTAAATTTTTGGCAAAATTAACTGAACCCATTGTTCGCCACCAACTTTTGGTTAACACCATTTATGGTGGAGGCGCGAATTTGCTGGATGTGTATACTGAAAGAACTTATGGTTGTTTTGTTGTTTCAGGCTGAAAGGTTAGCGGATTACGGCCGATTATTGGGAGGTTCCCAAACAGCTTTGGATGGTCGACGACGGGATTTGGATCGAATACAAGATTTGTTTCCGCACGACCATTTGGCTTTGCATGTTGCAGAACCCAATTCAACGTATCATGTGGTAAGTGGGATTTAAGGTGCAAAAATCGAGTCATTGTGTGTCGCGGAAATGGTTCTAATTAGATTCGATCTAAGTAACGACATTAATTTTTCGTTTCGCGTCAACCCTGAATGAGTTTTCGCCGCAAGGACAACGCGTATAAACTCTATCCTAAAATACTTACAATCAATTTATCATACCTAATTTCACTAGATATTAAACTAAAGTCAAGATCAATGAAATTGTGGAATAATGATGGCCAAATTAATTTTTCTAGCTGATTTTCTGGGAAACGGAACTTACAGTTTTATTACGTTTCAAGTCTTCGTTGAGAATACCACCAAAATTTGATAAATTTATTACTTCATTGTTTGGTTCTAATTTATTGGTTAAGGTGGGGGGCTAAAATTGAGAAAACACGCTCTCGTACTTTTTGGCTACAAACTTTGCTATCAATTTCTAAGAAAATTCGGTTATGTTGGCGGAAAGCGTAAAGATTGCAAAATCAATAGAATATATTTCGGTAAATAAATTTGTCTCGGTTGTTAGTTACGAGCTTTAGAAAGTTGTTCAAGTTTGTGTGCACTTTAATGCATAAATTAAAATTATTTCACACATTGTTTTTCATGTCTTTTGGTAGGCAATTTATTTTAGTTTTTATAACTGACACGAAGAAATTTGTGGAAGTGGTAGTTTCTGCTGGAGTCAAAAAGTCTCAGCGCTGCTACTCTCAAAATATTTGCTTTTGCGCCCATTTCCTGACGACCTGCGATACACGAAGCAATAAAATAGTTCAGGGCATTTCTCAAATGAGCTAAAACAATTTTGGTCCAAATACGGTACCTTTTGGTACTTTCAAATTGTCCGAAATTTTTTCACAACCGTATTCGTCACTATATCTCTTTATTTACCAACTCTTGAATTACGACCAATCACATTAATAACTTTTGGTTCTTCTACATAGGTATATGCCTTCAACATTTATTTCGAATCACACTTGATGAAAAGAAGTTTTCTGCGCCATCACCAGAAAGCGTGGATATTTTTAATTATCATTTTCAATAACTAGATAAGTAGTATAAAAAGAACTATTCAAAACGAGCTGGAGCATTATACTTCTGACAGAAGTTTCAATTATTTTTGGATTTGTTGCAAAGTGACTTGAGTGAGTAACCGTATGAAATTGTTAATGTTGTCGGCTTTCTCGTTCCAAATCGATCAGTTTGACTGAAAGCTGTTCTTGAAAACCATAAACGTCCGTCAAATTGCGCAATTCACGTAAAATCAATCGTTGCGACCACCTCTTTCTGCTATATAACTTTCACATTTTTGTATTAGACTGGATCGAACAAACACACATGTCCCATCATTGAAAACTTTCCGTTTCCTTTAAGATCCTCGCAACTCTAAGAGAAACCGATTCAACCACAATCATCGACACTCGTTTAGCTTCCACGAATCGATTTACCAACACGACCATCATCAGTGGTTGTGGCAGCAGTAAATTTTTTAATCACAACCGCGTTTACTTCTTCACTTTGCATAATAACAGAGTAGAGATGTCGCAATTTTAAGTTAAAACAACGACATTCCTTTCTCTCTCATCTTATCGCAAACGTAGCAAGATTATTTATTTAAACAAGAGTTTGCTGCATCTAACGCACATTAACGGACCGTTAAAATGCATAAACGCCGCAAAACATACTGAAATCTTCTCGAGATCGTGTCGTCGTCTAACGGTGCGTATTTTTCGCGAATTTCCCGGGTTTTGCGTCGTTTGCATGTCACGGAACAAGTTTCACAACACGCCTAACAAATGACGGAAATTTTACAGAAAAAGAGCTTCCGCAAGAAAAGTCTGGGCGATCTCAATCTCATCGAGAACCACAACAAAGGAATGTCCAACCGGATATTTTTGGTGGAAGCACCTTGTGCTATGTCACCACCTCATCTTCCACTCAACGCCAAACCGAGACACCTTTTTCTCTTTTCTGATTTACTCCTCGTTGCCAAACCCCGTTCCGGAGGCAATTTCAAACTTAAGGTACGTCAATAAAAAATAATATTTACGTTTAATGACTTTTTCTTTTTTAGGAAAGCGTGAGAGTTTCCGAACTGTGGATAGCTTCTTGTCCGGAATCCGACACCGGCTTCCTTCTCGGTTGGCCCTCCCCCGCTCGTACTTACTTAATTACGTTCTGTACTCAAGCCGCTCGCGATTCGTGGTGGCGAGAACTCCAACAAGCCCTCGAAGTACAGTTGCGTCTCGAACCACCAACCACCAATATCAAAGTGGTTTACAGAGATCCTCTGAGCGGTACTGAGTGTTCGAAAACGTTAGGTGTTGGACCCGAAATGAGTTCTGGAGATGTGGCGAGGTTAGCTCTGGACGAATCCAGGATAGGGGACTGGCCGTACACGTTGTATGCTCGAGATAGGGATAATGCACCATGTCCGTTGATTGGATGCGAAAGACCGCATTCGATACAGTTGGCCAGGATGAGACAGTCGTTATGTGCCGAAGAAGGCTTCGACCTCTTACATTGCAATAATAATAGGATACCAAGTGATATTGTATTCGAGTTGAAACCCAACGTCAAACCCTCACCTAGAAAGTGAGTTCTGTTTGTTCTTATTTTAGTTATTCAGGATGAAAACTATTTATTGAGTGGCGATAATCGCAACTACGGATTACTATGGAAACCTTGCAAATCAAGTGAGGCGCGCATGTTAATTTACAGCTATCCATAGTTGTGAGGTATCGCTTTAGAAACTCGTAGTTCTGATATACCGCTACTATGGGTTGCTATAGAGCTCTCGCAACTAATGGCGGCTTATTATATCAGAAGCCTAAATAGGCGGCGCAAACTTTTAAAAGGACTCGAAAATCATTTAAGAATTAAATTCTCAACTATTCATTTTTCATAAACCAAACAGCTCAAATTTCTTTTTTTGCTCGCAAAATTGGTTTAATACATCACTGACAAATCGAGTGTAAAAATTTCTATGCTCGTTAGTCCAAAATGATTTTAACATTTTTGAAAACTTTAATAAGGCCCCCAAAATTTTGGGATTCTTTATTCACTTGTTTTGTCAATTCCAATTAGATTCTTAACTATTTGTTTTCTATAAACCAAAGGGCGGTAATTTCTTTGGACTTCAGGCTAAAAATTGGTTAGTCCCAACTCAAATAGTAAACTACCGCAAGATTTTGGGTTCCCATTAGAATTGCTTGCCTTTAACTATTTAAACCAATTGGGACAGTAGTTAACAATTTTTTAATTTTCCAGGACGCCATTGAAGCTGTTCCGGAAAACCAGCGGTCGCATATTCGGAGTATCTTTATCGAGACTGTGTGCCAACAATGCCTTGCCTCCAGCGATTCTCACTTGTTTACGGGCTCTCTTCCAAAGAGGTCCTCTCACTCAGGGAATCTTTCGACGTTGCGCTTCCGCGAGAGCTCTGAGAGAATTGCGGGAAAAGGTCGATACTCAAGGTGCAGCAGTTTGCGAGGAGATTTCCAATACGCCCGCTCTATTGTTGGCAGCTTTATTGAAGGATTTTCTGAGGAGTTTACCCGAACCTCTTCTTCACGGCAACGCTCAGGAGTGGTTAGCTAGCAGCAACAGGACTGATCATTTGAGGCGGATGTTAAGTCTTTTACCGAGAGAAAACTTTTTGCTGTTGTCTCACGTTGTTTGCGTTCTATACAGCATAGCTAAACGAGCTAGATTCAATTTGATGTCGCCCACTAATTTAGGTATCTAATTAAAACAATCGAGTTATCTCATCAGAAGACTAATTGATTATTTTAAGGTGTTTGCGTCGGACCCAGTTTGTTATGGGAATCGTCCCAAAACGCACCGTTAAGGACCTTACCGACGCTCATAGAAATCTTAATCAACAATTGTCAAGCCCTGTTCGGGTCTCAAATCGTCTCTTTGTTAGGGGAAGTCGCCAACGACAGTGGAGCTGAGGAATCAGACAGTCTGCACTGTAAGTTTTGTTAACTTCAGAAACCTTTGCGTAATTTCAATAGTTCTTCACACTATAAGGAAAAGAACAACACTAATTTTAACGGTATCTCACCACAAGTTATAACATTAACAACACTTTCAAGTGCAAATTTAATTCTGTTTTGAGGCAGTGACGTAGCTAGCGATACCATTTTAAAAAAAATTGGGTGTAGTTACGCCATTGTTTTAGTATTTTGGCTCTCCACTATTTCCAAGTGAACTGTAGTGGTAACTTACTGAAACTAACGTTGCTGAATTCTTGCAGCTCTCGGTCTCTCGCTGGATAGCGTAGAGTTGAGTAAAGACCAGAAGTCGTTGAGTCGCGACTCAGGTCTCACTCTCTCCGAAGACGACCGTGACAGTCCCGGTCTTAATTTCAACCATCCTTCTTTCCACCGTTCCGATTGGGCTCGACAGGCTGCCAGAAATCGCAGTCTCGACAATACTTGGATAGAAGAAGACGAGGCGTTTTGTGCTTCTAACGAAAGTCTTTGTAGTCCACCTATACCACCCAGAAGGCCACCACCGATTTTAAGGCATCTACCTCCGGTTCATTTACCACCGTTGTATAGACCGCCACCGCCGCCTCCACCTATTTATGCTACGGCAAAATTATTGTTAGTTACTGATGCTGAAAGCGAAAGTTATGTTTGATGAAATAACTGAAAACGTACTTTAGATTAGTTATATTTTTGTTACAAATTAAAGTGTTCATAGTTTTTCGGTTAAGTTTCGAGTCGATGGCAAGTTTGGCGGTTGTTACTTGAGGCTGATGTATATTTTTTTTATTCAATGTAATTTCATTGATTTGTTATCAATTCCAGTTTTTTTGGAAGTTGTAGATTTTGTACAATATTATTGTAAAGATTTGTATTAAGATATTTTGTATTCTTTCATAAAGCCATATTATGAGTTATGTTAAATGTTAGGTTTCGTAATTTTGCCATGGTATAGCTTATTACATTTATGAAATATAGTAGAGTATAGTTAAATCTTTGGGTAATTTTTGTAAATAAATGAACCTGTATTTTTCTACTAGATACACGCACAATAATAATAATAAATAATTTCATGTAATAAATTTGCAAGTTAGTTCTCCTTATACGTGTTTTCAAACCGAAACTCAAATACAAGGGCTGCATGACTAATGTTTCACATATTCATTTCTAATGATTGGAAATGAGGCGATTGCAGCGCCCTCATTGTGCAAGAACTAATTGCGGTAGACTCCCGATAATCCGAAAACTCTGATTATCCAAAGCGAATGGATAAATTAAATTCTCCGTTTTATCCGAAACGTGTCGGTTTCATTTTCTCGATTATCCGAAACGCACATGTAATGCCTTGCGAGATTATGCCTATTGGATAAACAACTTGTTAGGAAAGCAGTTTTGGTCTGTCACTTTTATATCTATAGATAGTTACCTTACCAGGAAATGTCTATGAATTACGTCGTTCTGGTAACCAACTATTTATTCGTTGGTTCAAAGATCCTTTCGCCCTCTCTCTGTTCGACGGCTCAAGCAAGCAACACGTAACTTTGTTATTAAACTAATTTGTTATACAAAGTTCTGTGGATTCCTTTGTTTTTCCATTGCTGCTAAAATCAAAACAGGTTATGGGCCCAGCAGCACACGTCAAAAGAACCGCATAGGATGAGATAACACGTGGTTACGCTACTGGGATAAAATGGCAGAAGAAGCGCAGAAATACCGTGTCCCACTGGTTCGAATTTTGGAAACTGGAAATTTCGAATGGAAACGCTACTAATTGAAGTAGACCTTATTAAACACGTGGAGAAGGCTTGTGGTGAGCTGGTCGCTGATGTTTTATCAAAACCAGAAGAAAGCCGGAACAGAAAGCGAAGAAAGACGAGGAAGCAGAAAAAGTTAAAAGGAACGATCGCAACCGGTGAATAATAATAAAGAAGTATATCAAATAAAAGGACTGCAAAACAGAGTTGTAGAAGTTGAACTACTTAGAAAAGACAATAATATTGCAAAGTGTATGAGATGTCAAATGTATGGTCACACAAAGTCCTACTGCAACCGACCTTAATTGTTTGTGAAATGTGGAGGATCACACGAATCCAGATCCTGCAAAAAAAGCAGAGAAACGCCTGCAACATGTGCTTTATGTCGAGGTCCACACCCTGCTAATTACAGAGGATGTGAGTACTATTATAACTATCATAAAGATAACAGAAATAAATTGAACATACAACCGCCACAAATAAAACAAATACAAAATGTGATCCAGCCAAATCAAACAATGACTGTACATCCCTCTTGCAGTTATGCAAATGCAGTAAAAAACGCTGAATATTTGACAACAGAAAATGGAGAAAATATCAGCAACGTGTTAAGTAAATTCCTTGAGGAATTCAAGGGAATGTTTAAGCAAATCATTCAACAAAATAGCATGGTCTTGAATATGCTGACTATGTTAATATCTAAACTAAAGTTATGTCTAAGTTTCTGAGGATAGCGCAATGGAATGCCAATGATATAGCTCAACATAGAGAAGAAATAAATGTATTTTTGAATCATAACCAAATTGATATTCTATTTAGGTGGGCGAAATCTTCTCAAATCTGCAAGAACGCAACCTGTATGACAGCCGTTGCCCCCAAATTATATAATGGTATAGCACCAGAAATACAAGGGAATTCCAACCGATTTTGAAAGACTCACTTACTACCTAAGCCCCTAAGAAAGGTTCGGGTTGTTTATGGTAAGGATCATTATGGTTTTATTGGCTGGCTATGAGCTCGGCCCTGGGGCGACTTTGTAAAACCATCAAATACACCGGCGGTTTTTGAAGCAACGAGGATTTTTGAAGTGAAACTTCTTAGGCCCGGTTGTACCACCCGTCAGTGAACTAAAGTTTACCTGAACTGAGGTTCACCCATGAACTTGGTTCAGCGTTTCATTGGTTGTACATATGACTCTGACCGGACGATCAGTTGATCTAGGTTTCAGCAATGTTGGCAACGCCAAACTTGGTTATTTCTGGTGATTTCTTTGGTAACTGCAGTTTTTTCATCTTTGACAGATTACGATTGACAATTCAAAAATTCTTGAGAGAAACATCCAATCGTCTTCTGTTTTCGCTGTAATTAATCGCTGTACTAGTTTTTGTTGTTTTGAAGTGTTTAATTGTGGTAAGTACGAACTCCACTCAAATTAGTGATGGTTTTGGCTTTTAATTTGTTAAATTGGATGCATGGATGTCATGTTAATAAACTATTTGTGGCTTTAAATGCGTATACAATTTATTACGGTGGTTGTTTTTTCTGGATGATGTAAAAATGTTCTTATGGGTTTGTAGTGGTATTGGTGCTTTTGGGTATTGGTGGAGGTAAAATGGATTCTGCAAAAAAGCGCTCAACCAATTTTAGTGGCAGAGAAGAATCTTTGCTAATCGAGTTGGTTAAAAAATTTAAAGGCAAAATAGAGTGCAAGAAGTCTGATACCAACACGAATAAAACGAAGGTGCAAGCATGGATAGAGCTTGCAAAAGAGTTTAATTCGATTCTGGGAGATACCTACAGGGACGTAAAAGTTCTTCGTAGCAAATACGAGAACTTAAAAAAACGTACCAAACAGAAATTCTCTGATGAAAAAGCACACAATTCTGGTACTGGAGGTGGTCCTGACCAAAATTTTAACATAAATGATATAGATATCGCGATTAAAGATATGATTGGAAAACGAATAACTGGGTTTCAATCAGAATTTGATGACGATTTGGAAGAAATAGGTATGTGTTGTATCTTTTATTCAATTCATATTTGACTAAAAGTTGTTCACAATTTTCGTTGTAGAAACCATTCCCATCATTGTACAAGAAGACAACCCAGTGGAAACACACATAACTGATCATTGCTGCAGCAGGGTGGTCAATAAAACAAAAGAAGAGATAGTCTCAAGTGATGCTGCAGATTGGAGTTCTTATACTCCTGACAAATTAAGAGCCCCAAAATCACTCCCACTTCGAGTGATAAAAGCAACAGCAGACAAAGGCATCAAAAAGTGCAACTGTATATTTTAAATACAACTTTTTTTTTTAGAAACCACACCATAGGGAAAAAATCCTCTAAGCAGGAAAATGATTGTTTGGGCAGAGTCTAAAATAGAGTTGGCCCAAACACAGAAGGATTGCTTCATGGAACAGCATCGTTTAAAGATGGAGTTCATGAGGAAAGAGCATGAAGAAAAATTGCGCCTTATGAATTTAGAGTGCCAGGCGCGTATAGAAAAGATACATAATGAATGAGTTATTATATTATATTTTTATGCATTATTGTACAATAGACCCTGAAAATACTCTGTGATTAGTGAAAGCCTAACCCCGTTGTTAACACCACCATTCTCATGATTTGGCAAAACTGGAATATCTTCAACTAGATGCAAAGCCGCTTCTATTTCTTCATTTGGAACTGGTTCGGGATCTCGCATTATGCAGGCAATATTATGCAATATTGCAGTAGCAACGACTACTGCTTCCACTTTTGTGTAGTGGATTCGAATACCCAATGCTAGAATTGGAAAGCGTCTTTTCCATACTCCAAAGCATCTTTCTATGGGGTTTCTAGTTTTAAATTGGGATTCATTAAAAAGATGCTCTGCTGGGGTTTGCGGATTTCCTAATGGAGTTATAAGATATGATTTAATCCCATATCCACTATCTCCCACCATAACACAATCTCCATAGATTCCTCTTTCAAAGTTACGTCTCAATGTTGAGTTTCGCATAATTTGAGAGTCATGTGTTGATCCTGGCCAACGGCAAACAACATTTTGTAATTTCAATGTGGCATCACAAACCGACTGTACATTGAAAGAGAAGAATCCTTTACGATTTCTAAACACTTCTGCATCTTCGCCACCTGGAGACTGTATTTTAACATGAGTGCAATCTAGCGCACCTATACATCTGGGAAATCTGCTGATATTATAAAACTCCTGACGAACTCTCTGTATTTCTAGATTGTTTTCTGGCATTTTGATATAAGTCCGTTTCAAAGAAGCCCTTGTTACTTTATCAATAACTCGACTTGCTGTACTTTTATCTATACCATTAGCATCAGCTGCCACTTGTAATATAGAACCTGTGGCAAGATATCGAAGAGTAACTAATACCATTTCTGTTGGCGATAAGGCATGATTCCTGTAGAATAAAAAAATTAATAATATTTACTTCAGCAAGGAGTAATATATATGTACTTTTCGGTTGCAGATGATATTATTTCGGATATCTCCTGTGTTACAAACTGCACCACCTCTTTAGATAACCTGAATCTATCTTTAAATTCAACATCGTTCCACTTGGCATAATGATTTTCACGTTGCCTATACACCTGTTGTTCTCTGGGATGTTCTACATGCTGATACAGTTCTATAAAATCTTCGTCGTCAGTTAGTTCACCAAGATTTTGAACGTTTTCCATTTTCGATGCGTGATTTGTGTCTGTCACTTGTCAGTTAACTTGAACTTGAACTGAACTAACGTTAAACGGACGCTGGCGACCGTTCACCAAACCTTCCCGTTGAACTCAAGTTCACGGGTGAACCCTTATTGTACAACGCTAAAATGACGTTAAACTTGGATCAAAGTTAAACTGACGTTGAACTCCGGTGGTACAACCGGGCCTTAGGCGTCGATGAGATGGTCGAGAATTGAGAGTAAAATTTCAAGGCCATGTCACGTTTTGGGCATTTCCGTTCCACGAGAGAGAAAAAAGATATAACGTAGAGAGAAAGAGAGAGAGAGCCATACCTATAACACAGAATAACAAACAACCAGAACGGCAACTCTTGGGGTCAAGTAAAGTACGCGCATCTAGGCGACGCATCGTTATCTAAGGATAGAAGTCAGAGCCTCATTCGAGTAAGTGTGCCCTAACGCACAGGACCGTAATAGGTCTCTCTCTCTCTCTCTCTCTCTCTACACAGAGAGAGAGAGATTACAACACAACTGTTGTAATATCTATAAATAATGCGTCTACTCAACAATGCTCTCCTGAATACTTTCCAGTGTTGTCATCTTGACGGAAACCGCTGGCATTCGACAGGGCGCTGTTTTTCCCCTGCCCGATCTACTGCTTAGCCAATAAGCGATCTAGCAACACTGGTTGGCATAGAATTCATAGCCACAGAGCAGAGAGTTACCGACTATACCGACCGCCAGTGGAGTTAGTTGTGTCCCAAACCATTGTTGACAGTTCTGCAAATCTGTCAAAGAGTAGGTCAATATTTCACTTTTCAATACGTATGGTCATGTGTTGATGAAGACTTCTTCAATTTCACCAAATCTGGCTGTGTTTCAGGTATTTAATCGTGTCTTAAGTGAAATTCTATGATTTAACACTGAAATTTCTCCAATTCTCTATTAAACCAACTCATTTTACAGCATTTCAAGTATTCTAACCTAACTTGAAACGAACTAAAATCAAAAATATGGCTGAAAAACTCGGTTTAGGAAGCGAAGTGCGACAGTTGAAGCTCGGGCAGAGTTTTACGAATCCCAAATCGTCCGCATTTCACACTATCAAATGTAAGTGGAGTCAAAAAAAAATTGAAACCAAAGTCTAATTTTGTTTCATTCCAGATGATTTTAAACCCGCCTCAGTGGATACTAACAAAATAGCAACAGTCGACATCGGCAATAGCCATCAAGTCACTGTAACTGTGCCTCATTTAGGTAAAGATTTTGATAATTTAATAACTTTTTTAATAGTTGAAAATTTCAGATGGTGCAGGGGTACCTCAAACAGTATTCAAAGGATCACAACGGCCCTACCAAAAAGAATGCGTACTCATCATCGATAGGATAACAGGCGAGATTACTTTAGAAAAATTAGCGTGTAATATACAAGTAAAAAAGACTAGAAGCGAATCGGCCAAATTACCGTTGCCTCAAGGTAAGTTTTTTAAAAAATACGATTAATAAATAACTTTCTTAACCCGCAGAACGATTAGGACAAAACAGTGATAAACCAGGACCTCCTTCGAATATTTCCGCACGCTCTCAAACCCCTCCGGTCAGCCAAGTTGGTCAAAGAATATCGCACAAAACTAAAGTAACGAGTGGAAGTCGAAGAGCTGATAGACAAATAACTCATTTAGTGCCGAAACATTCACCTTTACATGCCAGTCCTAGTTATCCTTCACCTCATAACAAAAGTCCTAAACAAAATAACGAATTACATAACAACCCGAGTACTTTAGCTAGTTTACCGATGATTGGTATGGATGATTTTTGCGATCCCGCACCGGTTGCACCTATACCTAATATTATTACAACGCCACCAACTCAAATTACGACTGATAAATCGCCTGCTTTTCGGCCGGAAACTGAAAATAACGGTGTAGGTGAAATAACTGATTCTTCGTCATCGAGTAGCGATAGTGATTCCGATTCAGATCCTGATAATACGGTTATTGCGAAACAACCATTTAATAAGACGAATGGTCATAGTAATGGGAATGCGCCCCCTTCGAAAATGTCCAATCATCTGTTGAATGAGGATCTGTGTTTGTCGGAATCAGGATCGGATTCTGATTGATGGGGCTAGAGGCAATTTGTACAAGGTTTAAATGATAATTATTTGTTAAAAATGTTTACGATTTTATAATGAGCATGATACTGATTGAAGGAATACATCTTGCATTCTTAACGAGTGTTTTAATAGTTTGACTCTTAATTTTAAGCAAAATTTGTTAATGTAAATAAAATTCCGTTATTAAAACAAAAGCAATTTCGAAATATTTGTTCGTAATATTTCAAAGATTCAATATAACTTTTTTTTCCAGAAGCTTCTATTGTAAAGCATAATGATGCAAAATGGTGGCTTAGTAAATTATTTTATTAAAACTAGAAACTATAATTGAGATTGAGCATGAATACAAAAAAAAATTGCATGAGCAGCAATATTTTTAAAGTTCTGATGACGCAACGCCATTTTGTATCAAAAATGGTAATTACAAGAAGTTCTCGCCAGTGCCCTACTCCCAAAAAAAACTAGAAAATGATTCTTACACTAAATTAACCCTATTAACGTAAAATTGGAATATAAAAGCGAGATTTTTTTGAAAGAAATTTTTTTTGATCTAAAACATATTTACTTAAAAGTCTTATAGATAAAGTCTATTCGTCTATTTTTTTAAGCTAAAAAATGACTAATAACCAGATTATTAAAATTGTCCGTGGACTTAATAAGTTCACGTTCAATAAACCATGTAGCTAGCGCGCAAATCGTATCTTGGCCCATAGTATTTCGGGAAAAAGTCTTAATTCTTTTTAAAGATGAAAAGCAACGTTCGCTTTCAGTTGTTGTTATCGCGACTGTACAAATAATTCTTAACAATTTGACAGATTCACGGAAAACATTTTGAAGGTTATTGTCTAAAAGAAATTGCAGAATGTGAAGAGCTCCATTATCTTGACAAAAATCTTCCCTGCCATATATGGTTATTAATTCTTGCTTTAATGAAAGAGAATCTAACTTAAAAAATGTAACTGCAGTATTAAAAAATGCTCTGGGAAGTTTACAGTAAAATCTCTAAAAGAGCTTGTCTCAAAGAGTAAAGAAGCTTCCAAATGATCATTAACACAAAATCTATCTGTGATATTTGTAATAATAACATCACATACTTCTTTGACCATTTGCATGTTTCTGTCTATTTATCGAGCTCGCTTTTTAGGTACGGGGTTTGATTTATCATCTGCATTATAATAGTCATGATCAACCTCTTTTCTGATATTCTGCACCGCATTCTTAAAATCGGAAATGTATTTTTGAATTTTGACACTATCTAACTGACGCACTTGTAATTGTTTATAGAGAATATCACTGTGTGGTAAAATTTTAATAAAGAAATATAACCAAAAAATTGAATTCCTCATCTTTCAAATAATTTATTAAGCCGGTTGATTTTCAGTATCAATAATAAATCCAAAGCATTCAAGGAGTTCTTGTTTGTATTTAAAAACAGTAGAAACAACTCTGGAGTTAAAATTCCAACGAGTATTTAATTCGCGTGGCATAACTATATTATCAAGAATTTTTGTTCGTTGGGGTGATCTAGAAAAAAATGTTGAAATAGCAGAAACATTTGCAAAAAATACTCGAACTTGCTTACTTTTAGTGGCTGCTCTTTCTAGAATTAAATTTAATTGATGAGCATAACAATGAATGAAAATGGCTCTTTTGTAAACTGAACTGGCTTGTACTCCATTATTTCGGCCACTTATAACAGCAGCCCCATCATAACTTTGAGCTACTCGCTTTTCAGGAGATTTGTTTATATTAGTTTTCTCTAATTCAGCAAAAATTACGTTACTTATGTCTTCTGCGCTATGACTAGGCGGTATTAAGTATCCGATAAAACGTTCATATACACTAGCAGCTCTAGCTTCTCTAACATAACGTACTATAAAGACTAATTGGGATATGTTTGCATTATCAGTGGTTTCGTCAGCTTGAATTGCACTGTACTTACTTTCTTCAATTTCATTTTTTATTAAATTCTGAGTTACCTCTAATATAGAATCGAATAATTCATTTTGAATTGTCTTTGATAAATCAGAAAATACAGCATTTTTCGATTGCTTGCTTTATATATGATTTGAGAAGTAAATCAATTTCGCTCATAAAATTTATTAAGCCTCTAAAAATGCCCGGGTTGTCGCTATCCAATGTTTCGTCATGTCCTCGCAATGCTAATTCAAAATAACGGTTTTCTTTTACCTTTTCATTATGCTTTAGCACTTCAATCCGATAAGCGTTACTAAACTGATTTCGTAGGTCAACATGGCCTAAAGTTGCAAATTCGAGAGAATAAAACAAACGCCTTTGACATATTGAATGCTTTTTTATTTTTACACCCAAGTGCTTCAGATCAGTAATGTCTGTGTAGACCCAATCGGGATCACAATCGTCCGACCCCATTAATAAACACACAAAGCAATAAAATGAATTGCTGGCATCGCAACCATATAGCCACTCTGCATTTTGGTACATACCTGCATTGAATGATCTTACCACAATTTTGGCCTTTACCACATATTGTTTTAGGATCTGAAGGTTAAGCCCAAATGGACCCAACTTTTTTATTTTCTTACGATCCTCGAAACTTAATTCCCTCAATCTTGCGGCGATAATTGCTTGGACGGTATTCATTGCTTCAATTAAAACACGAGATCACCCAACAACTGCTGAATCTCAGTAAAAACAAGAAACTAGAACGGTAGAGCAACGAAATTATTTCACAGCTGGATAAACCGTTAATACGCTACGCCACACCATACTTGCATATATTGTATTTAGTTTATAAGCAGATTGTCGTTGCCGAACTCTTTGAAACAACGGCAAAGTTCGAGAACGTTCGGGGTTCGGGTTCAACATGTTACTCTATTGGCTTAGGCAAAATGATTCTGGCCCCTACCGAGGCGATCGTGATTATCAGGCCAGAGTCTATCCCCTCCCATGCGTACCACGTCACACGGTCAGGCCGAGCGTCGAGCACTTTCCATTATATTGCATGGTAAAAAGGCAAAAAGAAAAGCGGGTTTTATGGATAACAGGAAACAATATTGTAAGTATGAGTAACCAAAACTTTTGTTGGAATGTTTTGCAGTGCATTTTAATACCTTGATCGAACTGGCCAGTGAGTTTCTCGCTTTTATCGTATTAAAATGCCTAATAAATGTAGCGTCCCCGGTTGCAAAACCAATTATAAAGGTGAATTTGGGAAGTTTACTGTCTTCTCGTTTCCAAAAGAAGCAAAAAGCGCTAAAACTTGGTTGCGGAATATAAACAGAGATGATTATATAATTACTAAAAATTCGTTTGTTTGTGAAAAACATTTTGAACCGCGATTTATTGTTAGAGAAGATAAAGCAACACGATCTGACGGAATTGTTTTGGTCTTGAAACGGAAGATTCCCAAGTTAACAACAGACGCTGTTCCTACCATTTTTCCCGGTTAACCATCATACATGACCAAACATTTGCCACCAAAAAAGGACCCATCTCAGCGTTTGAAAGAAATATTTGAACAAAAATTGGAACAACAAGAAGTTTTAAATTTTGATGGATTTAAAAGTAAATTAGCCAGTAGGCCTCATAATTTCATAGAAACTATGTCAATCTCTGATGATTGTGTGTATTTATATAAACTAAACATCAATTGTAAAATTCCACATCTTATTTATAGTGTTAAACTTTACAGCAATTTACTGGTGGACATTAGTTTTGAAAACTGTATATTTGAAGATCAAGTTATAAACAATATATTAGGATCTCCAGCTGTGTGTGATAAGTGGTCAAAGTTAGAAGATATGATTGTGTACTTAAATACATTAAATTTTAAAATACCCGACTCAACTAAGATATGTATAAAAAAGGCAGTGCAGTGCTTGGACACCATAAACAACTTGGGTGATGAAGAAGATAATATTTTGGCAAAAGTGTCATTTAAAAAAAAACAGTTAAAACTGTTGGTAGTTAAAAAAATTCAGTATTCCACCGATATATTAATTTGGGCATTCACAATGCATTTGTCATTCTCAGGAGCATATGCAAAGTTACGAAATTCAAATATATTGACTGTACCTCACCCAAAATATTTACAGACAATGACTGCTAAATTAGGAATGGAGAACACCGGACTAAATTGTGCTCATTTGGGGTATATAAAAAATAAAGTGAAACTTTTACGCCAAGAAGAATTATAAGTTAACCTATTGTTGGATGAAATCTACGTTAATTCCCAAATAGCTTACCGCGGCGGCAAGCTGGAAGGGTTTTGTTATAGTCAGTTCAGTTATGCTCATCAATTAAATTTAATTCTAGAAAGAGCAGCCACTAAAAGTAAGCAAGTTCGAGTATTTTTTGCAAATGTTTCTGCTATTTCAACATTTTTTTCTAGATCACCCCAACGAACAAAAATTCTTGATAATATAGTTATGCCACGCGAATTAAATACTCGTTGGAATTTTAACTCCAGAAATTATAAGTTTGTCCTAGAGGTTGCCCTCCCATCTAATTTAACCATGAGCCGCCACTGCTCAAAGCTTCCCCAACCATTGGTGTAGTACCCAAAAAATCAGTGGTGCTCTTCACGTCGGTTTTCTAAAGTTATCTTGTTCACAGGGACGGATAGGTTTCTGGAAAAAAACTGAAAATTCCTAGACAACTATTTATTAGTAAATACAAGAAATACTGTGTGTATCAAAAGACTCAACAAACACATAAAAAGAGAGTAATTAAAATCACAATAAATATAATACTGTATTAAGTCACTATCGATAGTAAAAATCCTAAAAACGTACGTCGTAGATAAATAGAGATAATTCAATATTCGAGGAAGTCATAAATTAGATACCTAACAATTAATACGTTGGCGGTAGGGCCGTCCCCACTCTAATCCATAATTCAACATAGAGACGGCCCACTTGATTAAGTAGCGTTACAAGTATAAATGTGCGTTAAACACCTAAAACGCAAAAATCACAAAAAACACTGATCTGGCAACAACGTCACCCCCTACTCGATACTAGCTTTAGAGGCAAATGACGTCAGAGACGAAATTTCGTTAGGACTACTATCAGTGGGCAATCGACTGAACTCGACTTCTTCACCATCGTCACAAATCGGTTCGGCAGGCCATTGTTTATGACTGGGAGCGTACAGCATTAACATTGCGCAAATATAAACGTTCCACATTCCGTACACTCCGGTATGCAGCGCCGAATTCAATTCCACTTCCATGTTTTCATCCCATTTATTTTGGCCTTCGGCCACTTGACTGAGAATAAACGAAATTACGGTAACAGCAGCGCAAAGTACAGTAGCTAACATCAAAAAATTAAATCTATAAATAATACCTTCATAATGAAGCCGACGTGCCTGAGACATACTCGGAAGCACCGTACGTTTGATGCTAATATTTTTAAAAACACGCCAAATCATGTAGCACAAAAATATGAAATACATCGAAGCGGAAATTCCGGCTAAAATTATAAAAGATAAAGCTAGATTCGTTCCGATAGGGGTGACCCAAATCGAATAAAAAGGATTAACCAACTGGATGCCTCGTTCGCATAAATCGAAAATGAGTAGCGATAAACAACCGATAACAATAGTGCTTAGATGTTTCCAGTAGAGTTTTAGTCCGTTTTTCTCCCCGTTATCCTGGATTAACATGTGTTCACCTGCGAAAACAAGCCAAAATGATAGCAGCATCGCGTAGAAAATTCCTTGTCGAATATCACTTAACAGCAACATATACGGCATATCGAAAATTAATGTTAAATATTCAACCGGGAGATCCAAAAAAGCTAACGTGGCTCCCAACGAAATCAACATGTATTCGAGTAAAGCCGGAGTGCGGGATAATTTATGGACGCGTCTCCAAAACCAAAACATAATCGCGATAATAATTGGAAAGAAAACAGTTTTTAATGAAACCCAAACTCGAGTAAATCCTCCGTTCATGTGAATTATGTGTAGGGAGATATCGGTGATTTTGTGTAAATCGAGGTTTTTCTTTAGTTTTTCGTCAGAAGGAAGACGTATGTTTAATAAATAGTAATCATGGTAAAGAGAGCCTAATTCAAAAAGGGGAACCATGGAGCAATCGTACGGGTAACCATCAAGATCCCGGATGTTAGTTGGATCTAATTCGCAATCCATGTAACGTTTTTCTTCGGCGTGAGCGAGATATTTCCATGGAGTTTTTCCTTTATTTGTTTTATCGCTGTAAGCTAACCTTGAATCGACTGTTAATTCAATGATTGGATTCAGAGTGTTGCGCCCTTCTTGATAAACCATCTCAAATTGGAGAACTCCGACTAAATTCTGTTGCCAACGCGAGAAATCGAGTTTGTAATTAGGCATTTGAGCCACAAAAACCTGAAAGTTTCGTGTGTTTTTTTAAATTATTATTAATTGAATTCTTACGAGTTGTTCAGCGGCAATTCCTTCGATTTCTTTGGGGTTATCTAGATGGATTCTGCGGCAATCTTTGGTGATCCATTTATTGATATCGCTGCTGTTGGGACTGGTGTCTAAACAGGCTATGGTGATGATTTGCTGCGAGGTTGCTGGTCGGGGGGCTATCAGGCCTACGAGGAAACAACCCAGTTGGGCGAGGAGCAAAATCGATACCAAAACGCTGAGTTTCCTGCCGCTCAAATTTTCGAGGATCGTTCCCGGCATGATTGTTCTGGTTTTTCGGCAAAATTATTTAAAAAAATCGGATTCTTCGAATTCCAATGTACCGGCCGCCATTAGCAAACAATAACAATCAATGATAGGGAATTATGACTTGCAACGATGGCAACCTTGAAGCGGGATATTTAAATTTGTTACTAACTCTGCAAACTAATGGAAAAATAATGTCCGCTACCAGTGACTTGTGTATTGTTACATCCAGTGGGGTATTTATAGCAGAAGTTTAGACATATTACTTAATTAATGAAGCCGAGACACTGAAGAAATTGTATTTTGTTAGTTCAGAGCGATTGGTTTGTATTTGAGTATTTTTGGAAATTTTCTCCCACTGAGGTAGAAACAAAAACTCCAAGAAAATAAACTTTTGACCAAAATTGAAAAATTCAGCTCTCTTATTAATTTTTGCAACTATTTAATCCTGGGATTATTAGAAAATCTTTGCATTTGAAATAAATTAGAAATTCCAATAGTTATCAACGTTTGAGTCGCAAATTTGTATTCTTGCATTGTCTTATGAAATGTGGAAAATTTATGACTTAAATAGATGAACCAGGTACGATAACAAAATCAAGGAGACAGGTTACGTTAGAAAATGCGGCACACTAGTAAACTCCTTCATTGTCGATTAAAGTGGCTTAAAAGCTCTAGAATTCATGGAAATTTAAATATTGCAAAAATTGCACTTTGTGTTCATTTATAAAATATTTAAAATCCATCACTTAAATGGACAAACAGCAGTGGTTAAGACGCTTAGGCTTTCGGAGCAATTTTTTTACTTGCTTTTCATTTAAAAATTAAATTCCAAACTATTTATTTTCATAAATCAAAGGGCGTATATTTCTTTGGGCTCTGGGCGCAAAATTGACTTAATACACCACTGGTAACAACTAGATCAATAAGAACGTTATGTCTGATCTAAACCAGTAGGAGACGTACATGTAATATATTTGCTCACAAAGGAGAAGAGACAAGGGAAACGAGGGTACCCATTTTTAGAGACCAGCTGCACCAAAGCTTATTGTACCTCTATGAAAGCTTGTACCATTGCTTCTGGTGTGGTTTTTGTGATTCTCCTAAGTGTGAGTACTTCCTGACTATCAGAGTTGAATATTCACATAAGATATGATGATGAGTTTCGTCTTCCTCGCCACACATCATATAGTCTTAATTTTCTATTATTCTTAGAGTATTTAGGTGTTTACTTATCGTGTAGTGTCCTGTTAGGATGATAAGTTGCTGCTTGGGCTTTGTATCTACTACCGCCCAGATCTTCGTTTTTGGATTTTGCACCCTCATCTGCTTTACTATTTCTTCCGGTTTCTGTTTTGGCTTCGAAATCCATACCGGAGCTTTAATAGCTTGAGAAACGTCTTTTTCATCGCAGTTGTTCTGTTACGAAAACGTAAGGTCTTGGGCTACAACCAATATAAATTGCGATCCCAGCTTACCCTATCTTGACGAGTACGGGTGGTTTGGCTGCGTAAAGGAAAACTAGTGAGAAAGTACAGGTGGAATGCCTTTTCGATAACTTAACTAATCTTTGTAGACTTGTTGTCACGTTGGGGAAGGAAAAAGGAACCAGAGACCAAAAATTTGAAGGACGAGGGTCAGATGGGGTTTACGGCGCTATATAGGCCGATTCCGAGAAAGGTTCTAGGAACGCAATCTATCCCCAATAAACCCATTAGTGTTGTCCTAGAATTTGGCGGTCGTTCAACAAATGTGGTTGGCTTTTTCCCACAAAACAAAAATAACTCCAGATTAGTAGCCTACCACAGAACTTTGATTTAAACAAGACCTATTTGACAAATGTTTTCTTCGATTACACATTTTATCATATACTTGTTGACTTAGATACTGCTTGCCTTTGACAACTTCAATTTCTTCTGTAGCAATGAAAAAAACTGGGGTGGATGGTAAGTCTTGGAACATACTTAAGGGTGATGGAGTGAATAATTGTGAAGCAATTCGATACAACATAGAGATTATATTTTCTTTGTTTGCAGCGTGAGAATACAATTACAACAACGAATAACGCAAGTCAATTTGAAAGTATTAGTCTAAAATTGATTCAATACCACAATAATCTTAAGAAATCTTAGAAAATATAAAAATAATATAAAAGAATTGCTAATAACTATACAATAGTCAAGATCTTTCAGTTACGGTCCTCAACGCAACTCTTATCACCAAAATTCCTCCAACTGTTATCACACAATAAATTAATACATTTACTTAAGTGGTATTTTTGTACTTGGATCAAGAATAAATAAATTTAACTAATCGCTCCAAGAGCCCGGCGTTCCGACACTATCCAGATTACTGGACGAACTTCCGAAACTCTCGCACGCTTCCATAAATAAATCCGGATTCACCATTTCCATTACTCTCCAAGCCAAACTTTTTCCAATATGGATACTTTCTTTAATCTCTTCAGAATTTTCACAATAATGCAGTGCAGCTTTCCTTAAATTCTCGCATCTGCATTGATCGGCCAACAACAAAATGTTTGCAACGTTACTTGGCGTTATGCTTTCCATAAGAGTCCTTTCGCAAAGAGCAGTTAATCCAGGCAGTTGGAATCTCGTTGATAAAGGCAAAAGTTTGTTTGCATGACTGTCGGCATTGTCGACTTTGTCTGTGTAAATATATCTTATTAGTTCTGTTATTAAGCTCGATTGGAAGTCGGACAAGTCGAGTTTGTACTTGATACTGGGAAGTTTCTCATCGTCGCATCTTTGCAGTTTTATCGCTAATTTACTGCTTCTTGTCCTTAATATCCAACTATGCGCTTTCAAAGTATTTGATTCGTTCGCTTCGTTCGAAGCGCACTGAATCAAAGTGTCTTTATCTCCCGAATTCTGCAACAGGCGAGCCATGTCTTGGGATAAACTGTGAACTTCCTCGTCGCTGTGAATTATCTGGAGTTTAAGCATGATGCAAACGTCTTTCTCTGCGAAAAGTTAAAAGAAATTGTATTGACGGCAGGTGGAAGAGTGATTAAACTATTACCATTGTCTAAATGCCTGTCGAGGATACCAAGACTTTTGTAGCCCACAGAAAGGAGCTCCTGGGTGTTCTGCAAGTTAAGAACCACGCTGGAAATGGGACAACATTCCCAATGTTTGATGCTGGCGTCCCACACTCCGAACTGAAACCTGACGCGAGCCTGTCCCGTTTCTTCGGTTTGACAACCGGTCAGGTTCAAACAAACCACAAGGGGGTTGGTCACTTTCTTGCCGTTAGGTCCTGAAACAAATTTTTTTCGTTTAACTAAAAATACAGAAAGAACGTCGTAGTCAATAAACAAAAGACTAAGAAGAGTATCAAAACAAAAACTTAACATTATAGTTGGAACCTGGAAGAGTGAAGCAGAATATACCAAAACTTATGGCTTGAGGAAGAAAAAGAATGGCATCTTCTGAATTGGAAGAAAAAGCAACAAAACATAGCTTTGAAACAAATATAAAGCTTGATGATTACTGCAGAAAAAAATCCAACGGATGTCTACTAAAGAGAGGAAGTAGCAGAATGAAAATGTAACGAGAACGCTGTGGTTAGATGCTGGAATAGTTAGAATAAAGAAGCTTTAAGCTATTTTATTACTTTACTGCATAAACATAATCATAAAGATAAACTTATGATCACGACTTAGATAGCAAATCATGGTCGTAGACTATAAAAGCGAGTGAAAATACGTAATTGCTGATAAAAAGAACATCTGGTTCACAAGATAAAAAAGCAAAAAAAAACATGCAGAGAACAAATGGATAGTCGAATGGAAGAGTAAGAAGAAAAATCATGAAAGAGAGAGAAAACGTAATAATTATAGATTAGAAGACCAAAAAGACAAAATAAAACATCAAGAAGAAGGAGTGAATGATTGTGTGGGAGAAGGCTGAGAAGAAAAAGTAAAGAAATAAAAATATATAAAGAACGTCCTGATGTAAAAGGCAGAAGAATGAGACAAAAGTTTCAAGCTATTTTGTGAAATAAAAACGAAACAATTAAGAGAATTAAAAGATCATATTGTAGATGATTATAACATAGAGAGAATATCATGACATAAAATATATAAGCAAGGAAAGAAACAAAAATCAAGCTTTAAAGCTGCTTTATAGTCAAATGTTCACCATGTGGAAAATATAACATAATCTTGTTAAAAATATGTAATTTATATAAAAAACAAAGAATGGGATAAAGAGAACATCCTGAAGACTGAAAACATGGAAATTAAGAACATAAAGGATCACAGAATGTAATAAGAGAAAACAAGGAATAAAATACATAGAGCGAAAACATAATAATCATAGAATAGAAAACTGAGAAAACAAAATAGAACCTCAAGAACAAGAAGTGACTAGTAAGTTTCTCCGAGATAAGGCTGAAAACAAAAAGTACAGACAAATGAGATGAAAATTTTAAGTTACCTTGTGAAATAAGAACTAAACTATAAAGAAACGTTATGAACATAACGTGAAAATTACATAATGATCATCGACTATAATAGTACAAAAAGCACTAAAATTGAAACTAACCAATGTCTTCTTTTGATTTAGAAGAAAAAGCAGTAGAATAAAATCATACAACGAAACGTCATGGTCACAAGCTAGAAGACAGAGGAATGTATGTATATAATGCTTACATGGCGGAGGAGAGTTATTGCGCCGTGACCAGAAGTTAGAAAAGTGAGAAGTAAAATGGGAAAAGCTAGAGAGAAATGAAGACTATTGGAGAAAATACTACGAAGGATGAGGAGTACGACGTAAATTCATGTTATAAAATTGAGGAGGAAATTATAAAAATAAACACAAACTTATAAGGTCTTAATTACAAGTTTGACGAGTAAGTAATTATTACGTGACTAAGCGAAAGCATAACGAAAGCCATAGAATGGAGAATTGACAAAAGAAACAGCAGCGCAAAATCATACAAAATAAAGCGTAATAATCCATATGTATAGGAGTGAGAAGAGAATGTGTAAAAATATATTCTTGCAATAAATTAAGACTCGACTGGTTTAGGACACAAAAAAAGACAAACAAAGACATCATGTTCACGTCACAAAAAAAACTAAGAAATGAGAAAAAATCAAAAACGTGAATCAAACAGAATAGAAGACAATAAATAGAAAAGTCAACAAACAAGTCGAAAACACGAACCTTTCCAGAATCTGACGGAGATGTTCCAAAACGTGGCCATGCCATTAACTGAACATCTAAATTTCGGACTATCGACCAGATCTCTTTTAGCGATGGTTTTGTGAAACTTTTTAATCTTCCACATTTTTCTAAATACCACTTCGGAAGCGACGGGTACTTCAATTTCTTCACTCACTGTTCCCACTTCGAGTTCCACGGGTTCAGTTTTGGATTTTGGTTTGGTTGGCATTTTAATTCTGTAACAATTATTAATATATTATTAAAAGAATTCGTTGATTATTTGTTTAATTAAATACTAACAATTTCACCATTTTTGTTAGAGTTATTGGAAGTGGCTTTAGGTGCCAAGTTGCTGTTTGGACTGGCTGTTGGGAATTTGGCGGGGAGTTTATATGAAAGTTTCAACTGTTGACTTTCGTGTTTATGAGGTCTATTTTAATCGCGGACTAGCATAGATTTTTGTACTTAGAACCTCTGTATTTATAGTCGGTTTAATTTCGTTGATGTCGTTTCGTCAATTGCAGGATGGTGATAATTGTATCAGGAACGGGACGGCAATAATAAGATTATTTGTTTAAAACATATGTTAAGATATGAGGCATTTAGAAACAATCGCACATATATTTCTTTAACGTCTCGAAACATTCTCAACTTTGCAATAAATTCAGTTCATAATAGATCGTCCTTCTTTTGCTCCATAATTATATTTTTAAGAAAAAACCCGTTCATAGAAACCTGAAAATAAACTATGATATACTGCAGGTACTTCAATTACCTAGAAGAATTCTGTAAAATGTTTAGCTCACGGATTCAATGAATTTCAAGAATAATTTAATAAGTATAAGAAAATGCTTCTCATGCATTTTAAATGAATAAATTTGATTGGAAAGGTTTGTAATCCCTAATTTTGTTACTATTCTCAACTATTGATGAATTGCTTTTTTATTTATGCAAGAAGAGAGACTACTTGCACTAACCTGCAAATCGCATAAAAGTTATTTAATATTGATGATGTATAGACGCCAATTTAAAAAAAAAACTGTTTCCATGTTCTGGAAATTAATTATTAAATAAATAAAAACAACAATTATTTGAATATCTTCAAGCGACCCAGAACGAGCTGTGATTGGACATGACGAATGACGTCACCCAGTCAACCATCAGTCGGATACTTACACGCGATCTATTTTACCAGTAAATTACATTGGTTCTCCCGATTTTCCTCGTTTAGCAACTAATGAAAAAAGTGCATTGTGGTATTTTTAAGTGCAAAATGATAGACGAAGAATTTGTGAGGGCCTAGTCAGATCATTACATTTACGTAGACGTCACTTTTATGTAATTGTGGCCATTTACCGACACCACACGTCATTTTTGAAGGGCCATGAGAGTTCACGACGTTTTGGCGCGAATATTCAGGAACCGTTTTAATACTTTTAATTACCTGGAAAATATCTTCAAAATTTGTAACTTAGAGTTTCAAGATTCAATTTGAAGAAACTTCTCTGAAGTATTTTGAATTTTAAGCTGGAAGGTTCAATATTAATATTAAATATTTCCTATAAAATAAAAATATACATAGAGAGCATCATGATAATAGTAACAAAATTAGGAAATAAAGTGAAAGCATAGTTATATAATCCCAACAATAGCAACAGAGATAGTTTTTTGGCAAATGTCATGCTATTTAATTGCTGCAAAAAAGCAACAAAATCATGAAAAAAACGTCATGCTCACACGATAGCAGATTGACAAAATAAAGAAGCCTAAGGAGTCTGTCGTGATAAGGATCTATAAGAGTGAGAAAGGAAAGAGCCATCAGCTATGAATAGAATTCATATCCTATAATTCTAGCCTATAATAACGGGAAGAGATCGGAACTGAAACATAATATTTTCAAAAAAATGAAAGTTCCTAATTACTGTAGAACATGAACAGTAACAAGGTAAAAGACTAGAAATATAAAACACAAAATCAATGATGATAGTGTAAGATCAAGAAGAGAAAGAAATAGAATAGAAATGTAAAAGAAACCTCACAAGTTCATGAATTTAATTGTAAAAATCTCTTAATCTTCACAATTACAATTTGAAGAACATGTCTCTTCTTGAAGAAATAAAAGAACTATAACAAAGTATAATAAATTCAGTAATAATTTCAATTAGCTATAGAAAAGATTTTCAAAATTTGTAACTCAGAGTTTCAAGATTCAGTGAATTTCAAGAAACCTAGAAAAGCGGGAAGAGGCTAAAGCTAAAAAATAATTTTGCTGAAAATGTGAAACCTTTTAATTATCGTAGGGCATAAATAGTAGCTTAAAGAGCGCATTGTTTTTCCAAGGTAGAAGACTAGAAATAGAAAACAAAAAGACAATGATGATAGTGGAAGATTAAGAGAAGAAAGGAACAGAAATGTTGAAGGAGCCTTACAATTTTATAAATTTAATTATCAAAGGCATTTAGACTACACAGTTATGTTTTCAAGAAAACGTCTCTTCTTCTAGAAATAATAAGAAAGTGTAATAGATTTAGCAATAGTTTCAGTTACCTATCGAAAAGATTTTAAAAATTTGCAACTGAGAGTTTTCAAGATTCAGTGAATTTCAAGAATGTTCTCAGAAGTATATAAAAATATTAGTTTCTACTGAAATTCCATGCTTCTCATACATTTTAAAGTCATAGTTTTGATTGTAAAGGTCTTTTACTATATACAATTATAATTTTAAGTCATTTTCTATATTTTGAAAAAAGAAACTGATGAAGGTATAATTGATTCAGCAATTATTTTAATATCCTAAAAAGAATCTGCAAAATTTGCAGTTCAGAGTTTCAAGATGAAATGAATCTACTGAATCTACTGAAATTCCATGCTTCTCATACATTTTAAAGTCATAGTTTTGATTGTAAAGGTCTTTTACTATATACAATTATAATTTTAAGTTATTTTCTATATTTTGAAAAAAGAAACTGATGAAAGGTATAATTGATTCAGCAATTATTTTAATATCCTAAAAAGAATCTGCAAAATTTGCAGTTCAGAGTTTCAAGATGAAATGAATCAAAAGACTTATTTCAGTCTCTATTTGAATATCGAGTATTGCCATTATGTTAAAAAAAATATTTAAAAAACTCCATGCTTATGGCTAGAACAGTCAATAGAAGGGACTGAAAGAATAGTTATATAGTTACGGCCATAGCCGAGACAGGAAAGAACAGATAACCTTCTGGTAAGTGTCAAACTAGAGGACTGGTCCGAAACAACTGCGCAACTTTTTGGACAGAGAGGGGTTTCCTCTAAGAATGGACAGACTACTAATATAATTTGTGGCAAAGAACTAACAAAACCATAAAGAAAACGTCATGTTCACACGATAGAAGATTGACAAAACAAAAAAACCTAAAGAGCATGTCGCATCAAGATTTATAAGAGTGAGAAAAGAAAGAATTATAAAGTTGAAGTCTCATAATTGTAGATTAGAAGAGCGAGAATAGATTAGAGCTGAAAAATAATCTTTCTGAAAATGTGAAACCCTTTAGTTACCATAGGGCATAAACAGTAGCTTAAAGAGGGCAATATTTTTACAAGGCAGAAGACTGGAAATAGAAATAAAAAATATAATGATGATAGTAGAAAATCAAAAAGAGAAAGGAATAGAACATAAATAAAGAAGGAGCCTCTCAAGTTTATAAATTTAATTATCAAAGTCTTTTACCCTATACAATTATATTTTTAGGAAAACGTCTCTTCTTCTAGAAATAAACTATAAGAACGTATAATAGATTTAACAATAGTTTCAGTTACCTATAGAAAAGATTTAAAAAATTTGCAACTCAGAGTTTCAAGATTCAATTTTGAGAAAGTTAACAGAAGTATATAAAAATATTCGTTTCTACTGAAATTTCATGCTTCTCATACATTTCGAAGTCATAGATTTGATTGTAAAGGTCTTTTACTATACACAATTATAATTCTAAGAAATTGTATATATTTTGAAAAAAAAAACTGATAAGAGGTATAATTGATTCAGCAATTTATTTTAATATCCTAAAAAGAATCTGCAAAATTTGCAGCTCAGAGCTTCAAGGTAAAATGAATCAAAAGACTTATTTCAGTCTCTATTTGAATATCGAGTATTGCCATTATGTTTAATAAAAAAATAATTAAAAAACGACATGCTTATGGCTAGAACAGTTAAGAGAAGAGACTGAAAGGATAGTTATAGAGAGACTACTAATTTGTTGCAAAGAACTAACAAAACCATAAAGAAAACGTCATGTTCACACGATAGAAGATTGAGAAAACAAAAAAACAAAAAAGAACATGCCGCATCAAGATTTATACAAGTGAGAAAAGATAGAACCATAGAGTTGAAGTCTCATATTGTAGATTAGAAGAGCGAGGATAGATTAAAGCTGAAAAATAATCTTTCTGAAAATATGAAACCCCTTAATTACCGTAGGGCATGAACAGTTGCGTAAAGAGAGCATCGTTCTTCCAAGGTAGAAGACTAGTAATAGAAAACAAGAAGATAATAATGATAGTGGAAAATCAAAATGAGAAAGGAATAGAATAGAAATGTAGAAGGAGCGTCACAATTTTATAAATTTGATTATTAAAGTCTTTGACCCTACACAATTATATTTTCAAGGAAACGTCTCTTCTTCTAGAAATAAACTATAAGAAAGTATTATAGATTTAGTAAGTTCCAATTACGTAGAGATTTTCAAAATTTGTAACTCAGAGTTTCAAGATTCATTGAGTTTCGAAAAATTTCTCAGAAATATATAAAAATATTAGTTTCTACTGAAATTTCATGTTTCTCATACATTTTAAAGTCATAGATTTAATTGTAAAGGTCTTTTACCATATACAATTATAATTCTAAAAAATTGCTTATGTTTTGAAAAAGATAAACTGATAAAAGGTATAATTGATTCAGCAATTATTTTAATATCCTAAAAAGAATCTGCGAAATTTGCAGCTCAGAGCTTCAAGGTAAAATGAATCTAAAGACTTATTTCAGTTTCTATTTGAATATCAAGTATTGCCATTATGTTTAATAAAAAAATAATTAAAAAACGACATGCTTATGGCTAGAACAGTTAAGAGAAGCGACTGAATAAATAGTTAGAGTTACAGCCATAGCCGAGACAAGAAAGAAGAGATAGTCTTCTGGTAGGTATCAAACCAGAGAACTTGTCCGAAAAGAATGCCCAATTTTTTGGGCAGAGAAAGGGTAGATCCCTCTAAGAATGGATAGACTTCTAATTTGTTGCAAAAACCTAACAAAACCATAAAGAAAACGTAATGTTCACACGATAGAAGATTGAGAAATCAAAAAAACCTAAAGAGCATGTCGCATCAAGATTTATAAAAGTGAGAAAAGAAAGAACCATAGAGTTGAAGTCTCATATTGTAGATTAGAAGAGCGAGGATAGATTAGAGCTAAAAAATAATCTTTCTGAAAATATGAAACCCCTTAGTTACCATAGGGCATAAACAGTAGCTTACAGAGGGCATCATTTTTACGAGGTAGAAGACTAGAAATCTAAATCAAAAAGACAATAATGATAGTGGAAGATCAAGATGAGAAAGGAATAGAATAGAAGTGTAGAAGGAACCTCACAATTTTATCAATTTAATTATCAAAGTTTTTTACCCTACACAATTATATTTTCAAGGAATCGTCTCTTCTTCTAGAAATAAACTATAAGAAAGTATAATAGATTCAGCAAGTTCCAATTACCTAGAGAAGACTTTCAAAATTTGTAACTCTGGGTTTCCAGATTTAATGAATTTAAAGAAACTTCTCAGTAGTATATCAGTCCTCATTTGAATTTCAAGCCGGAAGGTTCTATATTAATATCGAAGTATTCTCTATGAAACAAAAAATATATAGAGAGAGCATCATAATAATAGTAAGAAAAGAAAGAATCATGACCAAATCATAGAGTTAAAGTTCCATGATTATAGGTTAGAAGATCGAGAAAAAACTGAACTGGAACATAGTTGCTGTAGAACACAAACAGTAAGTTTAAGAAGACGTCGAGTTTTAAATGTAGAAGACTTGTAAAAGAAAACAAAAAATCAGTAATGACAGTGAAAGGCAAAAAGACAACAACGGAACTTCTGAGCTTGGAAAGAAATAATTTCGTAAAATTGTAGTCTAATTTCTTTAAGTGCCACACTTGTTAACAATTTTTCTATTTTGCATATGCTTAAAAAATAAGTTAGAAAAAAATTCTGCAGTTATTTCAAATAGCTAAAAATAATTTGTGAAATTTGTTATCCAAGTCTCCAAGATTCAATGAATTTCAAAACTGATTTTCTACCTGAACAGGTTCTTGAAGGTTCTTCTATATAAATTATTTAAGAGGAGCAAAAAATAGAAAAATCATTATCTAGAAAAGCTTCTTATGCACAGAAATTTCTAATAACGATAGAAGTAAAAATTTCAATTATTTACGAACAATGTTATTAATGTAACTTTCCTAGAGGTGGATTCAAGTGCAAATTTCAAAACGCCACAAGTCTATCAAAACCATTTAAGTGTACACTCGTCTTGTCTTAAAATAACCTCTTCAGTCTAAAATTATAAATCTCGATTGCTCAATTGACGTAATGCGTTTAATTATTTTTAACAATCAGTTCATCAGTCTCGAGTATTACAATGGAAGATCACATCGATTATCTCTTATCGTTCGCCATTTCCGTAATTCACTCTATTTTTAGCACATAAACCCATCATCAATTGTTTTCCCATAAACATCCGAAGCAACCTTAATCAGTCGCCTTAAGCTTCTTACGGGCTACTTCCTTTAACTATTATCCGATCTACTTTAGTATTTCGCGAAAATCTAAAATTAAACTTTTATGTCGTATTCCTGAAACCGTCTCAACTTCTGGAAAATCCTCAATTAGGTACTGCAAGTTTGTTAACTCGGATTTTCCATCTCGCAAGAAACCTTCTATTATAATGTATCTAAATCGTTACGTTGTTGATAGCTTGATCAAATGTCGAGCTGTTTGTTTAATCATTCAATATACGACAAATATTTGAGTTTGTTGTTAATGGTGCCGTTTTAGTTGCTTATAATTGATTTGTTTAGACCAATTCACACTTAGAACCGGGGTTAGGTGCTACTTTCTCGTGTTTGACAAGAACACTAGTCATCTTCTTGTCGCGTAAACACTTTAATTACAAAGTTTGACGTTGAGAAAAAGCGTTGCAAATAAAAAAATATTTTTGTTTCTAGTGCAAAATTTCAGAAAACAATTAAAACTGTTTTTGCACTAGAAAGATATAACGAAATTAAAATGTATTTACATATTATCCCACTTCATGATGGCCGGGAGTTGTTGGTTGCACTACCGAAAACTAACTGAATTTGAAATCGTCGTGCCGTCTGTTTTTGTCAATTGTAATCGCGATTTTATGTACAAAAATGTTGAAGTGAGAAAAAAAACACTTTTACACGTGTCGAGTCAATGATTTATTTTCGTTAAGTACATAAGCAGTTGATTGAACGAAGATAAGCGACTTTAAGAGCATTGTTGTTGGAAAATAGAACAATAACCCAATCTTGTTTTTAATAAGGTCGCTGGTTGAACAGGAACTTGGCAGACGGCGTGGTATTGAACTCAATTATCAGTTTAAGAGAAACCTAAAGGAAGAGACAAAACTTTCAAAATTTCATAAATCGCCAATAGTTATTATTGGAATTCCAATTTCAATTGCAAATTCGATTTTTTTTCCTAAATTTTGGGAGTTAATGAGGTGTTTCTGAGGCCAAGTTGTTTATTTGTAGTATTAGATGTGTGAAATCGTGCTAATAAACTGTGGATTTGCCATTTTAACGTACAAATATTTGTGTTTGTTCGAATTAGCACATTGTTATTCGAAGATCTGATAAATAATGTGCAATGATAAATTTTAAGGATATTAAAAGCATTACCGTTGTCAGTGATTCTCTGAAGTGGATTAAAAGCGGGAAAATGTGTTACAGATATGAGCGAATTTGGTCCATTCACAAATAAAATGAAAAATAGTTTTGTCTGAGAACTGCGAAATCTTAAATAAATTTATCTGGAGAATATCAAATAAAACAAGTGTCCTTTATTTGTGTTTCGGATCCGACAAAATGTATTAGATATAAGAACTTTGACTCTTCCATAAACATAATTGTTATCTGAGGTTGTTAAATAAACTTATATATTTAAAAGATTTATTTTACTGTTACGTAAAAGATAATTATTTTACTTCACATCTTTTATCCACTTTCAACATTATTACTATCAATGGCAACTACATCTTTTTGTATAATTTGGTCTTACATAGTTAGAATTTTTTTTTCGTCAAATAAAGTTATCTAGAAGGGGTTCACTATAAATATTTACCACATAGGTGACAACGTATATTTTTCCTATTAACTTTTGTGCGCTTATTTGTGCCTTATTCGCCAAATAAAGTTATTTTCATTATATATAAAAATATATATATAAAAACAAGACGAGGATTGATAAAATTATAAACATTCTATTAATGATTTTGCTTGTATTTAGTTTCTAGAATAATTTTGTGAGCTGGATAATTTCTTTATAAAGTTATACAGAGATGTATTCATAGACAAATAAAATGCAACGGTTTTTCTACATATATTTCTTCCCATGTGCTTATCTATTCTACAGATTACTACGTTTGTTCATATTAATGAATATTGATAGCTAAACTTTTTTATTTGCTAAATAAACTTATTTGTATGTCATAATGATATAATAGAAAATTAGAACCAATTTATAAACAGTTTGGCTTATGTTTGGTTTCCAGAATAATTTTATTATCTAGTAAATAATTTAATAAAATTATCAAAAAACTTATGATGTACCTACAATATTATTATATATTATCTAATTTTTTTAGATCCTCACCTTATGCATACCGACTTAATTTCTTATTCTTATATATGATTTTAAATATCTGTAGAAAATTTTTATTCGCCGAATTTAGTTATTTGCTTTGTATAAAATATCAATAAAATTATAAAAAGATTTACTTATTAAATATTAAAGGAATTCTAACAATCTATCAAGAACTTTGCTTTTATTTAGGTTCTAGATTAATTCTATTATCTAGCTGACTGCTTAATCAAGTTATCGAATAATTTATTTTACAGTTACCTGAAACATGAAATTTTAGTATATACTTTTCATCTAATGATTTCAGATCTCATCTTATGCAGACTGACTATATTTCTATTCTTCTATGTGATTTTTTAGATCTGCAGATAATTTTTATTTGTCGAATAAAGTTCTTTGTAGGATATACAACTTAAAGAAAATTATAAATTTTGTTATTTATTAAATATTTAAAAGAATTTTAACAATCCATAAACAGTGTTGCTTGCATTTGGCTTCTAGATTAATTCTATTATCTAGCTGATCACTTAATAAAGTTATCGAAAGATTTATTTTACAGTTACCTGAAACATGATGTTTTAGTATACATTTTCTATCTAATGATTTCAGATGTTATCTTATGCAGACTAACTATACTTTTATTTTGATATGTGATCTTTTAGACCAGCATATAATTTTTGTTTGTCGAATAGTTTTGCTTGCATTTAGCTTCTAGATTAATTCTATTATCTAGTTGATCGCTTAATAAAGTTATCGAAAGATTTATTTTACAGTTACCCGAAACATGATATTTTAGTATACATTTTCTATCTAATGATTTCAGAACTCATATTATGCAGATTGACTACATTCCTATTCTTATATGTGATCTTTTAGATCCGCAGATAATTTTTATTTGTCGAATAAAGTTCTTCGTAGGATATAAAACTTAAACAAAATTACATATTTTTTATTTATTAGCTATTTTGAAGAATTCTAACAATCTACAAACAGTTTTGCTTGCATTTGGCTTCTAGATTAATTCTATTATCTAGCTGATCGCTTAATAAAGTTATCGAAAGATTTATTTTACAGTTGCCTGAAACATGATATTTTAGTATATATTTTCTATCTAATGAATTCAGATCTCATCTTATGCAGACTGACTATATTTCTATTCTAATATGTGACTTTTTAGATCAGCAGATAATTTCTATTTGTCGAATAAAATTCTTCGTAGGACATAAAACTTAAAGAAAATTATAAGTTTTGTTATTTATTAAATATTTAGAAGAATTTTAACAATCTATAAATAATTTTGCTTGCATTTGGTTTCTAGATTAATTCTATTATCTAGCTGATCGTTTAATAAAGTTATCGAAATATTTATTTTACACTTACCTGAAACATGATATTTTAGTATATATTTTCTATCTAATGATTTCAGATCTCATCTTATGCAGACTGACTATATTTTTATTCTTATATGTGATCTTTTTAGATCTGCAGATAATTTTTGTTTGTCGAATAAAGTTCTTCGTAGGATATAAAACTTAAAGAAAATTATAAATTTTGTTATTTATTAAATATTTAGAAGAATTCTAACAATCTATAAACAATTTTGCTTGCATTTGGTTTCTAGATTAATTCTATTATCTAGCTGATCGTTTAATAAAGTTATCGAAAGATTTATTTTACAGTTACCTAGAACATGACATTTTACTATATATTTTCTATATAATGTTGTCAGATCTTTATTTTATATGAACCGACTATATCGTTTATTCTTATATATTAGTTTACACAACTGCACAATATTTTTATTTATAGAATAAAGTTATTCGTGGGATATAAAACTTAAACCAAATTATAAAAAGATTTATTTATTAGATATATAGAAGAATTCTAGCAATCTATACAAAGTTTTGCTTGTATTTTGTAATAAGATTAATTCTATTATCTAGCTGATTGTTTAATAAAGTTATCGAAAGATTTATTTTACAATTACCTGAAACATGATATTTTAGTATATATTTTCTATCGAATGAATTCAGATCTCATCTTATGCAGACTGACTATATTTCTATTCCTATATGTGATTTTTTAGATCTGCAGATAATTTGTATTTGTTGAATAAAGTTCTTTGTAACATATGAAACTTAAAAAAAATTATACATTTTGTTATTTATTAGATATCTAGAAGAATTCTAACAATCTATAAACAGTTTTGCTTCCATTTGGTTTCTAGATTAATTCTATTATCTAGTTGATCGAATAATAAAATTATCAAAAGAACTATTTTACAGTTACGTGATACATGATCTTTTACTATATATTTTCTATCTAATGTTGTCAGATCTTTATCTTATGCGGACCAACTATAACGTTTATTCTTATATATTAGTTTACACAAGTGAACAATATTTTTATTTGTAGAATAAAGTTATTTGTGTGATATAAAACTTAAACCAAATTATAAAAAGATTTATTTATTAGATATATAGAAGAATTCTAGCAATCTATATAAAGTTTTGCTTGTATGTGGTTATAAGATTAATTCTATTATCAAGCTGATCGCACAATGAAGCTATCGAAAGATTTATTTTACAGTTACGTGAAACATGCTATTTTACTATATATTCTTTGTCTAATAAATGTATTTAAATTTTCAACTTAAACGAACCGACTGATTTTTATTCTTATATATGACTTTTCAAATCTCTGCAGATAATTTTTATTCGGAAAATAAAGTTATTTGTAAGATATAAAATTATAAAAAAGTTTGTTTATTAGATATATAAAAGAATACTAACAATATCTAAACAGTTTTGCTTGTACTTGGTTTATACATTAATTTTATTAGCTAGCTAATCGTTAATAAAGTTATAGAAAGATTTATTTTACAGTTACCTGAAACATAATACTTTTCTATTTATTTTCTATTTAATGTTCTTAGATCTTTCTCTAATGCGGACAGAATATATATTTTTTTATACATGATTTTTCATACCTACAGATAATTTTTATTCGTCAAATAAAACTATTTGTGGAATATAAAACTTACATAAAATTATAAAAAAATATTTATTAGATATATAGAAAAATTCTAACAATCTATAAACAGTTTTGCTTATATTTGGCTTTTAGAATAATTTTATTAGCTAGTTAATCGGTTAATAAAGGTAACAAAAACTTTATTTCACAGTTACGTGCAAGATAATATTTTACTGCATATTTCCCATCTAACTTTTTATACCTTTACCTTATCCGCACCAACTATATTTTTTATTATTGTATATAATTTTTCAAGTTCGCAAAAAACTTATTCGCAAAATAAAGTTATTTGTAGAATTATAGAAAAAATATTTATTAGATATAAAAGAAAAATTCTAATCGATCTAAAAACAGTTTTGCTTATATTTGGTTTCTAGAATAATTTTATGAGCTCGTCAAATGCTTAATAAATTTATCAGACGAATCATCTTACAAGTTACGAAAAAGGTAATAATTTAACTTTATATTTTCCATCTAATGTTTTTAAATATTATGGAAACCAAGCAAAGTCTTTGTTCGTGTACATGATTTTTATCAACAGCCAATTTTTATTCGCCGAGTAAAGTTATTTGCAGAAGATAAAAGTTAAATCAAATTATCGAAAAATTTACTAATTAGAGATAATAGAAGAATTCTAACAATATACGAGAGGCGACTGCATATTATTAGGAATCTTAAGATATTGTCAATTTTTCTATTCGTTAAATAAAGTTATTTGTAGATGTGAAACGACTTATTTACAAAAACTGCTAATCCACAGAATAAAGTTATTTGGAGAATATTAAAACCAATCAACATTGTCAGTGCCTTAATAAAGTTATCGACACATTTATTTTGCACTTACACCTCCTTTAGATTTCAATTTGACTGGTGGATTTATTCTTTTGTTGTCACTCAAGATTCCAGATATTTATTCACCGAATAAATTTATTTTGTTAAATTTCAAACATTTGTTGAATAATCAAAATTTTGTCCTATTAGTAAGTTTGATTGAAGCAATTATGGTAAATATCCATTTTCTCGATAACTCAACTGTCACATTTCTACTTAAAATTTTCAATTAAAACTAATGTCATTCGTGTCGTTCTCAATTAATTAACCATTTTATTCATGGTGTGATTTCATTGATTGAACCTGATTGGCGTAATTCTTCAAACGAAAATTTCCATATACAACTAACAATTCCGCGTTCATTTAACAAGCATAATATGCATTAACCGCAACGCACTTCAACTTTGTCCCTACCGTCTTAACCTTCCAGTGTATTTCCTTTTATTTCAATCTTGAATCGACGATTAAAAAAAACAATAAACACTCACGGCTTATGTTGCTGATGATGCGAATGATTGGGATAAGTTTCGCAAGTTGTCATTTCGAACTGTTGATGAAATTAGCAGAGTTTTCGCTTGACCACTGTGATCCGGCCTGGAACAGTTACATGTCACGACTGATTCGTATAATAAAAAGGAGGGATGACTTTGAAATTATTTTCAGTGCGGTATGAAATATAGAGAAGAATCAGATGGAAGCAGAATTGAATAAGGAATTCTAATACATATGACACAGAATCACAATTCGCAGGTAACATCAGACTGCAAAAATTACTAAAAGAATACGCATGACATGAAACCTAAAGCGTAGGCTTAGCATGGTTCTAGGAAACCTAGAAAAATATATGTCTGCGTATTAGCTCCATGATTTATGGCATCAAAACAGTAACTCTTCTAATAAAATTAGCCAAAAAACTAAAAACAACATAAAGAGAAATTGCAGGAGCTATGGGGGAATTATTTATGAGAGCATCAAAGAATATAAATGGAACGTGTAATAGCATGGCAAAGAATAAACACGGGGGAATGGACCCCACTGGTGAGTAAAAGATGGGCTGACCCGTAATCAAGAAAGTATAACAAATAAGAAGAGACTAGTGGATTCTACACGATTGTTGAAGAAAAAAAAGAAAGAATTTTTAACAGTAATGTAATTAACTCTAAATTTTCCCCATAAATAAATTATTGAACAAAAAATTAAAGAATTAATATTTTTGACTTTGTTGTATTTTTGTCTTTTTGGTAGCTCAAGGCTTTCAGCTGTTGGTCTGCTTTAATGACAGAATATTTACTTTGTTCTTATTTATTTTCTTCTTAATCTTGTTTTTGTTGCTTTTTCGTTGCATGCATATCCAAAACTTTGCTTCTGTTTCTAAGTCATAATCTTGTAAGTGATTAACCCAATGATAAATCGAAACAACTAGTATCGGGTTATCATCCTTCTTCGTGACCCAGATGCAGGTTTGATTTTCAAGAGGCTATACAAAACTATTCTTCTACTATAAAACTGTTTGGGGATTCTTCTCCAAAATGCTTCTCATTGCCTTTATTTCCTGTAATATTAAAAATTTAGATATTTTTTGAAATAAGACGCTAGCCCCAATGTGTCTACGAACAGCTAGTCGAAGTTGATTCTTCCAGTTTCTTATTAATTAATTTTAATTCCATATCAGCCATTAAACAGAAAGTTCTATTATTTTTTTTAAGCGACTGGAAGATCTTAATTTAATTTAGGGTGCTGCTTGGTCACAGATTATGTTTTCTAAATTATTTTTTGCAAAGTAATTATTTTGGTCTGTATGTGTACTAGTTTAGTTTAAGGGTTTAATATCAACTCTTTTAGTTTGTTCTTATTATACTTCAAGTCTGTTCAAACTATTAGGATTTCAGCAAATTTTTTTCTTCCAATTAATTATTTCTCCTTTTCATCATAATACTTACCAAGCCAACTAAGTATATTATTTGGGATCATTTTTAATTCTTTACTAATGAATAAGCTCTACAGAATTACACTACTTGGACTTGTGAGCTTATTTACATTTCATATTTTTCAGGTAATTTAGAAATATTTATAAGAGATTACTAAGAATTTTATTGGTCATTAATAGCAAATTTCCTTCAAATGTCTTCCTTATGACAATAAATAAAATTCCATCTAGCTCCTCCTCTATATTTGTAAAATCGGGGATGAGTTTCTCACTAACGATTTTTTTCCGATATAGAATTTTTAAAAGGTGGTCCCGGATAAGGCTTCTATTTATCCTTCAAGATTATTTAACAATTTTACCTAGTTTTAGAATTGCTGATGATTCTTTTCTGGAGATTTGAATTTAATCTTGAAATTTCTAACTACTGTTGATTTCAGATCTTTGTAACTCCTTATGTAAAATGAATTGAATTTAATTTTCTATTATATTTACGTATTTTTTTCAGAAGTAATTGTTCGGTTGCAGTTTCTCAGGAACGTTTTTTCTTCATTTCAGTATTCTGTTAAGATCTCGCAGTAATTTACTTAGGTGGTCCTCCAGATACATTATTGTTTTCTAAATTCTTTCTTGCATTTTTATTATCTATAACTGTGCGCCGCCACTTTGTATACCATCCTCAAGTGGTTATAGGCTAGACCATTTGCAAGCATAATTCCCATCACTTATTCTATAGTTTTCTATTTAATTATTTTTTTTCTTGCAGATGTTAAATCCAATCTTTAATATTTTTCAGCTTCCTGAAAACCTGGCCCTTAATATAGCATTCTTCCAGTTCCCATATTTTTTTAAAGTTTCATCAAGTTCTGATGCCACCATTGATGTTTGCTTTGGTATTTTTTTTACTTAGAAAATTTTAATAAATTTCTTACAGTGGATTCGGTTTTGCTATTAAAGTGATGGCGATTAAAAAAAGATAAACAATATATTAGAGTCGACTGATGATACTCTTCTAAAATATTTCTTCTGCACTATCTCACCCATTCTACCAATCTAATCGTTTGTTCTGTTCTAAATACTAGAATTTTTGTTTTTCTACCTTCACTTTCAACCTTTTGTGTTCCAAATATTCTTTAGTCCTTTTCGATATTTCTTCAGTTTTTTTGTTACGGCGAAGATTACATCATTCTCCTGTTCATCACTACCTCTCAGCCACTACAGCGTCCTGTAGTAATCGAGCACTCCTGTTTTTATTGCAGGAAAATTAGAGTTTTCAGGTTCATGTTTAATTGGCAAAGTGGGATTCCAAAATTTTGCCCCCTGTTGTAAAAGAAAACTGTATTACTGCCCATTCATAGTTTCTGATTCAATCTTTGGTGACAAACTTTGACGAAATCAAGAAAGATTTTCTTCAATACAATAACCTTTTGTCTTGTGGACTCCACTTAAATCCAAATTTTTATTTCTGTATCAACTCACCTTTCATCTTTCTGTCTTGCTGTTTCGGCCACTCTAATTCTCATATCGCGTACTCAGTTTTGTCACCCTTTTTCTTGAGTCTTGTGCATCTTTGTCATATATTAGAGTCTACTAGTGAAACATTTCTTCTGCACTGTAAACCTCACCCATTCGCCCAATGTACGTGTTTAAAGTATTGCATTTCTCTAATTGTTTGTTCTGTTCTAAATACTAGAGTTTTTGTTTTTTCCACCTTCACTTTCAACCTTTTGTGTTCCAAATATTCTTCAGTCCTTTTCGTTATTTCTTCCATTCTTTTGTTACAGCGAAGATTACATCATTCTCCTGTCCATCACTACCTCTCGGCAATTGCTCATTTTAGAATATTTTCCTCAAATGGAGATTACAAATAGAATGAGGCAAACCTATCTTGAATTTTTCTTCTACTAAATTTCTATTCACATATCCGTTCTTTTCAATAAATGGTCATTTAATTCCTTCATTCTCATTTTCTCTATCTCAACCCTATCAAACGCTCCATTCAAGTTAATGAGGAAACCATAGAGCTAGTCTTTCTTCTAACTTACTACTCTTTCAACTAAATGATTTTGTATCTTAAATTGTCCAACGTGCTCCTTTCGTTCCTGAATCCTGTTTAAAATCTAGAAACATTCCTCTGTTCTTTAAGCCCCTTCTTAACTGTGTCTTTGCCTCTATCTTCATGAACAGGGCATATTACTTTCCTTCCTTTATTCTACCGCTTCTCTACCTCTGTCTCCTCGCCTTATTTTTTCGTTCTTACCTTTATCTCTTCTCCATTCAATATTTTCATAAAAAAAGTCTCTTCCCCCTTCTGTACTGTATTACTCGTAATTTTTTTTTGTTGTTTAAGTGTTTCCAGAAAATTTATTTATTTTTCTATTTATCTTCCCTTTCTTCCTTGGTCTCACATTTTATTCTATATGCCTCCTTCATTACTCTTTATTGTTCTTTCGTCTTCATATATGCTGGATAGTATAACTAATTACGTGTTTCTATGGTTAAATAAAATTATGGCTAATGCCAGTTCAATTTGGAGGATTTTTCTTTGACCGCTCCTGCTCGGAAGGCTACGCAAACCACTAAGTTGCACCTTACCTAAAAAGTTTCTCCCCCAAATTCCTGAGGTAGTTACGATCCGATCTACAATGATGGGATTTCAAGTGCTTTTGAATTGTTTTAGCAAAACATTTTAGATATTTGTTATTTGATTGTATCTTTATTATTTCATTTTTTAGATAAGTTTCCACCTATTCATTTTTAATCTCTTGAACCTTACTAAATAATTTAACAAAACGTTTACCATAATCTTATCAATTGTAATATTTTTCCTGATGTTACTAATTAATTTCTTCATTAAGATAATTGTTTTTTCTTGCAAGAAATATTGAAATAAAAACCTTTTCGAAAAATTCGTAACGACAAAACTAAATGTGGCAAGTATTTGGAACGTACTTTAATAACACGAGCAATTAAGTTTAATTAAACGGTGCAATTAGCTTTTGTCACGCGCTTCTCTTCATTGTTGCATTAAAAAATCGAGCAAAACGTTTAATTTTCTGCAACATCATCCTTGAGACATTTTGCAATTTTCCAATTAACCGACCTAAATAAAAATCGTCGGAATTCGCGGACAAAAGCCGCTTTTCCGGGAAGTTTCATTTCCTTTTCATTATCCAACATTCAAAACTCGTCGGCATGTAACGTATTATTAATTCATACGACTGCTAATTTATTCACAAGTGATCGCGACCTTAATTAGTAAACATAGTTGAAACCAGAAATTAAGGATAACAAATAACTTAATTCTTTGTTAAGGACGTTGATTGCATTCTTTGTTCTCGTCGTGTTCATAATTTTTGCACACTTGTTCAAACCTCGCGTTTTTTAAGCAAATAATCGACTTAAGTTATTTTGCGTTTAGGTGGGGTAAATATTTAACTATCTCTTTCACGTGTTCGCCGCCGGTGAATCGTAAATCATTTTTATTACATACGCGAATTCGATCTCGTTGCACCCACGAAACGATCGTTTTCCTAGTAAACAAATCAATCAAATTCAATTGAACGATGCAATTTGGACGGGAGAGTCAGCACTGAATTGAACACCCAAATGGGTCACACGAGCAAGTTTTGTACCAAAAACTATTTAACTCCTCCAAAAATCCACTAGAAAATCAATCAATTTCAAACAATTTTGAAGGTAGAGGCGCCAATATGACAAGACAAATAATTTTGCAACAAAGATAGAAAACCCGACCAGTTTAAAACTCTGTCGTGCATTTTCGACTGCGTTCGTTCTAAATCGTAAGAAAACGCGCCCTGATTGGTTAAAAACCCATCAATAACCGCCTGGATGACGGTTAAGATGTAGGAATACTTGGGCGCGCACCCTCTCAATTTAAAGGTACTGGCGCTTGGAGGAATTTGGTTTTGAAACTGCAAAGAATCCGATTCTGTCAAACTGTAACTAGAGCCGAAACAAAGTTTCATAACCAGAAGTTAAATACGTAACTCAAGGGATGCAATAGAAATTAGGTTAACTCGTTTTAATAATGATGCTGAGGGTTGTGCACGATTGGGTCGATATCGCGGCTTCTATAGGTTTGCCCGGGAAAGCATACGAATTTGCTGCTAATTAATAATAAACTACCTACATTAAACATAGTGGCAACTTCCTGGAACGAGATGAAATGCAATTGTTTCATTTATTACCCAGCTTTGAATGTCTCGAAAATAATTTACGATATAAGACAACATCAGTGTCTTTAAAGCCTGGAACTGCAGGAATTATTCTACAATGCAATTTGGAAGATTATGTTTTTCGAGATCTGTCTCTTTAATCCCGATAGTGGTAAATTTATGAATCCACCACTATGTTGGAGCGTGATTTGAATGTTGGAAGATTTAGTTAAATCGCTGCAATAAATCGCTTCAGTTAATAGTATCTCAAAGTTTCTTTCGTGTTATTAATTTTTTTTAATTTGCGAGGTTAAAATAAAAAATACTCAAAATTGCACAAATGGCAAAGATAGCAGAGACGTCCAAATTTTTTAATTGCAAGCCCAAAAAATCTTTTTGGAAATTGTAACCTCATATTTGCTTAAATGGCAAATATAGCAGAGACGTCCAAATTTTTTAATTGCAAGCCCAAAAAATCTTTTTGGAAATTGTAACCTCATATTTGCTTAAATGGCAAATATAGCAGAGACGTCCAAATTTTTTAATTGCAAGCCTTAAAATCTTTTTGGAAATTGTAACCTTATACTTGCTCAAATGGCAAATATAGCAGAGACGTCCATATTTTTTAATTGCAAGCCCTAAAAATCTTTTTGGAAATTGTAACCTCATATTTACTTCAATGGCAAATATAGCAGAGACGTCCACATTTTTTAATTGCAAGCCCTAAAAATCTTTTTGGAAATTGTAACCTCATATTTGCTCAAATGGCAAATATAGCAGAGACGTCCAAATTTTTTAATTGCAAGCCTTAAAATCTTTTTGGAAATTGTAACCTCATACACTTTTCTGACGTTCGAAAAAAATATTTTATTATTAAACGACTTACAGCGTTTTATTACATAATTATAGAAAGCGTTTATTGCGCTCATAATACCAAGAATTTCGTGAAAGTTCGAAGATCAATCAACGAAGACCTTGAGCGGCCAGATAATTTCAATTAATTTGCGCAATAAAAATTTATAATTAACAACATTTTTGATATAGCAGTGATACGTTTACCTGAAAGTTAAGTTAAATAATTTTTTGTCCAAATAAAATTTTTAAAAAACACTAAATTTGTAAAAGTGATTAGTTTTATTTTTGACGAGCCGCCACTGACTAGGTCTTAAATTGCCACTAACTTGATTAAAATTTGTTTGTTTTTCGACATAATTAAAAAATGTGGAACGAACACAAGCTCTCTAATTAATGCCACAAGAGAAGTTGAGGCTCGCCAAAACAAAGTTCTTGCATGGCGTAGAAGGGACGGAAAGTTATAAATGCATCAACGTAGAAGTATGTAAATTCGCTAATGAACCTCTGATATACATATTTACAGGAACTGAAGTAATGTCGATTAATGTAAATTTATTTTCAATAGACATCGCAAAGTTGGAAAACTCTTGATTAAAATAAAAACATATTCGATAAACTTTTAAATTTTAAAGCTACAAAGACTATTTTACAAAAAATAATTCGAGTCGCAAAATATAAATGAATTGAATTTTTTTAAATCAAATTTGTGCGCCTCAATTGAAATTCAGGTTTGTGCTGCAGACAAATGGGGTACTTGCCTAAAAAATTGCTATTTTTAATCTCTAGATGTATGCAAAAACCCTAAAGATGCTTACATATTTTTTCCCATTTTTCTATTTCTTATTTTCGTAAATATTTGCAAAAATTGATATTGATGACGTACGTAGTCCCATATCCCAGATTCAAACCTATATTGAATGGATTCTCGCTTTAGTTAATATGCTACACTGCCAGTAGAGGGCGCGCCTGTGTAAACCAGAATGGAATTCGATTTATAAATAGATGGAAGGCTGTCGTGCGCTCTGAGTGTGTAAGATAAAACCATATTAGACTGTAAGCAAGCTTCCCTGTCTGATCGCAACAGTCCGTGGTTGCCGTTGCCAGCTATCTTCTATGTAAACTTTTTGAATGGCGCCATCATATCTTTTCTTTTGAACTACACCGCATGCGGGCCACGTACGTCACAAATCCCTAACTTCAAAAATTAAAAAAATAATTCTAGACGTAATATTATCCCTAGAAAAAAATTGCTGAATACGAGTCTAATAAAATCGTCTACATTTTCTAAATGTTATATTTCCCAAAAATGAGGCAAGTACCCCATTGAGGAACGTTTCATCTTTTGTTATGTAAGGGCTATCGCGGTTAAATTTTTGTCACTTAAATAAAATTGAAATAATTAATTAGAAATCTCTGCTTGATTTTTCGATATTTCATTTTGACATGTTATTATTTTTAATCTTGAAATTTTCTTTCCACGTTAGCATCGTTACCTTTTGTATTTTCAAACAACACCCGTTTTGTTGTTAAAAAACAATTACAATCCGTCGCTTTTTGGGAAGTTTTATCTTCTAAGTCCTCGATATTACAATAAATCAAACACAAAACTATAGAATTAATATTATTATAGAAATTTTTAATTTTATTGATATCTACATAGCTTAATTTAAATCAACGAAGGAGCTGTAAAAAGGTACCTTTTAGAAGTCAAACTCTTGCTTGAGTGTTAAGGAAATGAAACAGTAAAGGCTGGTTTTCACATATAAAAATGTGTACCGACCGTCATGGGTCGAGGATATTTTCACATATAGGGCTGGACTGTCGTGTCGTCAGAGCTTCACCACGTTATATACGCTGAAACTTTAGTCATAAAGTTGCAAAAACAGTAAAAATTGTTATATAACTTCCTATTCCGGTAGAAAATAAAATAATTGAATATAAAATGTATATAATATAATAAAAATATAAAATTAAAATAAATAAAATTAATAAAAAAATTAAACAATAAGTAGTTAATATTCAAATTTTCACAAATTCTATTCCCGATCGACAACAAAACGGTACGGTAGTTGCATAGTTCGTGCACGGTCTTATATGTGAAAATCAGCCTTAAGGTACCAATTTTCTTCTTTTTCAATCATCACAATTATTCTAGCAATTTTAAAATTTATTACACCTGTTCTATTCATATTCATAGAAAAAAACTTAAACTTTGTCTTATTGTTTATTAAGTCAATTGTGCCGTTGCATAAATTTATTGTTTCACGCTACTGCGTAGTGGTGTCGACTAAGAGGCTCCAGTATAGCACAATGCTGCTTGGAAGCAATATTTATAAAGATTTCCTTGCTCGATCAGATAGCTTTTCAAAATAGCCCAACCGAAAGAAAATACTGTTATAAGTGGAATAATTTTCAGAAAAATTTAGTATACAGATTGTTCCTGTAATAGAAATATCTCGGGATCTAATTAGAAATTTTCTTTAAAATTTGCATTTTAAATTGAAAATTAGAATTTGGAGAAATATTTTTTCTTTTTTCTTTTTTTAATTACTGCAATTTTCGGTATCTTCAACTTTTTTGAAAATTAAACTTTTGATGCTGCTTAGAACATACTATGTAGTACTCAAAATTTTTATCAAAACGTTAAAAAAAATAATCCGAAAGGTCTCCAGATATCAACATTATCAATTTAAGTAAATCACTCGGTAATTTCTGGTACTTCTGGTTATACGACGAGTTAATAAAAACATCATTACTCTAAGCAGAAAACTTGAATTTTGAAACATGTTCCAACTCTACTCAATTTCCATAATTTTTGGTAAATAATTTTTTTTTGAAAATTTTGATCAAAATCTGTTTAATAAAATTCATATTTTGTAAATGGTTACGGTTGAAATAACAAACTTTTGATGCTGTTAAGGACAGACCGTGTACTTTCTGAAACTGTCCAAAAACTTTAGAAAAATATATACAGGGTGATTTTAAACCTTATGATTCCACAAATTTGGACAATAAAATTTTCGGAAATGTACAAAGTATCGTATTATTATTTAATTAAAATATTTTGATAATTTGGTATTTCCGGTTATACCAGAAGTTGATTAAAACTTTATTATTTTAAATAGAAAATTAGAATTTTCACAAACATTTTGACTCTACCCAATTTCCACAACTTCTGTATTTACTGGTTTTTTTTTTCGAAAAATTTTGACCTACATCTATTTAACAACAAAAATCATATTTTGAAAACGGTTAGGGTTAAAATTATAAACTTTTGATGCCGTCAAGGAGGGACCATGTACTTCTGCCACTGTATAATACTTTACTAAAACATATACAGGGTGATTTTAAATACTATTATTTAACAAATATGGATCGTAAGTTCTTCTAAAATATTTAGAGTATTTTTGAAAATTTTGACCAGATTAGCAAAATTCATGTTTTGTAAATGGTTATGGTTGAAATAATAAACTTTTGATGCTATTAAGGACAGACCATGTACTTTCTGAAACTGTCAAACAACTTTAAAAAATATATATACAGGGTGACTTTAAACCCTATGATTCAACAAATTTGGACAGTAAGATTTTCGGAATTAATTAAAATATTTGATAATTTGGCATTTCCGGTTATACCAGAAGTTGAAAAAAAGTTTATTATTTCAAATAGAAAATTAGAATTTTTACAAACATTTTGACTACCCAATTCACACAACTTTCGTATTTACTGTGTTTTTTCGGAAAGTTTTGACCAACATCTGTTTAACAACAAAAATCATATTTTGTAAATGATTATGGATAAAATTATAAATTCTTGATACTACTAAAAACAGACTATGTCATTTCTGAAAAAATAAACAAAACTATAGAAATATATACAGGGTGATTCTAAATACTTTCCTGAAGACATTTGTGTAATACGTTCTCCAAAATGTTTGTATTATTTATTTAACTAAAATATTCTGTTGCTTCCAGTTATACCTTAAGTTGCCAGAAATTTATTATTTTAAGTAGGATTTTCTTATAGTTTTGCTAAGTTTACCAAAAAATTAAAATTTTTGTATATGATTGATATTATGTATAAAATAAACCTTTAGATAGCGCTAAGGACATACTTTGTAGTATTTGCAACTGTATAAAAACTTTAGAAAAACATATACAGGATGAATCTAAGTACCAATCTTTAACAAGTTTGCAAAATACGTTTTTCCAAAATGTCCGCAGACACTTATATTGTAATGTCCACAAGGGACACCTTTATCTTGTAGGAGTTTTATCAAAAATTGTAATATGAATTATCAAGGATATTGCCCAAGAAAGAAATTTTTGTAAAGTTTTTGATGACCTTTCTTTCAATGACCTGATGCCAACTTAGAAAAATGTGTTGAATAGCTTGGTAACAACTGTTTGATTTGACGACTTCTTATTTCTTGATTCAGGTACGTAAATAGCTCAGATTTTTTTCCATTGAATGCAAAAATGACATTTTTGGATAATAATTTGGGTTGTGTATTTTTGCTCATATGACTTAAAGAAACCTTAAAAGTTTGCTTTTTTCACCCCTGCTTTAACTTCAAATTAGGGGAAAACGATCATCAATCGATAGCAATTTCATTGAATTATTGTAGAAAACTCTAATAATTTGGTTTATAAATTTCACTTTGTTTTAAAAAACTCTAACTTTGATAGGTAGACGGTATGGAAAGAAGTATAAATATTTTTTTGAGATTAGACGATACTTAGCATAATTTTTTTAAGAAAACTACAACAGCTTTTGTACCTCTTGCAGATATCCAAAACATAAATAAACCAAGAAAATTAATGAAAAAATTGTTTTAACAACAGAATAAATGACTAGAAGACACTAACCTGCAACTTCTGCCATTTAATAAAACAAGAATTCTATTCACAATGATAGGGTTCTAAAAATATAAGAAATTTTTTGATACAATTAAATTTGAGTTAGGAATGTTAAATTTCTCTGAGATAGATCTTGCGGCGTTTTAGCCACACACAATTTTTTCAAAATCTAGAATTAACTCGGGACCAAATAAAAATGAAATATTAAGATAGTTATCTGTGCAGCAAACTTTTTCCTTAAAAAATGACCCCTAGATACCTGTGCACAATTTACCTGTATTTTAATTATTTTTACATAACTTTTTAATGAATAAAAATACAAAAAAAAATCTTGCAAAAGTTACTTTTATTTGAAATTTTTTTCGATATCTTCATTTTTTGTGAAGGTGAAGCAAATTTTTGAGTTAAGTCAATCGTACAGGTGTATAAGAGGTCTCTTTTCTACTAACATTATTTCAAAATAGCTTTTAAAATATAAAGTTATAAAAAAAAATTCAAATAAAACTTATAGTTTAATCGAAAAACTAAAACTTTTGTATAAAACTTTTTTTTTAATTTATAAAGTTAAATAGTTACAGCCTATTTATACATTAACTATTTCTATAGTCGTTTCATGCATACAAGTATTTCATTTATTTATTTGGAGGTTGTATCTAAAATCCTAAGCTACAATTTTTGTTTGAAATTTTTTTCGAAAAATATTTTTATTATATTGATATATTCAATCATAGGACAAAACATTTTTATGGGGGCCAGTTACACCTCAAAAATATAACTGCTCAACGACACCTAAAGGATTTTTTGTTAATTTATTAATCAGAAATATAAATTCATGATTTTAAACAACATATATTGACTATACAGTTGTTGCATAAATAATTTGTTTAAAGAAATTTGACTAATTTATGTAAAAAAATGATATAAAAGTAAATATTCAATTACGGTTTTTTAGGCAATTCTATACTGTCTAAAATCATCCTTAATTACACCTTGAACCATTTTGTTTAAATAAATCTAAAGACTTGAAATTAATTTCAATTTTTAATTGTAAACTAAGTTTTCAACTTTTTTAAGCAATTCATTTTACTTTTTACTGCCATTTTTTTTGTTCATTATATATCTTTGAAGAAGAAAATTATATTTCAATTCATAAAATATAAAATGTTCAAAAAATTGATACAGATATATAAGATGATATAATTTTATTTAGGAACTAAGAAAAAATATAAAATCTCAGCGTGTCAGATGCGCGCCATCTCTCCGTATTCTCGCGACATTCTCACCTGATTTTTGCTTCACTTTTCACTGCTCTATTATAAATAGAGGTAACAATGGTCACGTTATAACTATATGTAACCGCTACTAGAAATATTCATTTGTGTGCTACGAAAGTTTTGTTAGTTTATGTCTAGTTGGAAAAAAGCTATTTACATTTTATTGTAATAAATCACTTTTTTTCATCTGTGCACAAAAACAGTGCACTGTTTGAATTTGGTAATGAATAAAAATGAAACAAAATTACCATACAGAAGTACAGAGCCTGAAGCACTTTCAATTAAATTTTTGAAGTGATATAATTATTATTCAAATGAGTATTTTAATTTTAAAAATAGTGTTTAAACGAAATGCTAAAAAAGCCGAAATTGAAAAATTAATATTTTTCCCTCTATGCAAAAAATATCAGTTTGGTGTTAATAATATCAAAAAGTAGGTATTAGAGAATAAATCTGTAAAAGAAATATTGATTTTAATTATTATAACAATAATAATAAGCAAAAATTTGTGCATACTGCATAGAAATAAAAAACCAAATTTCAGTGTGGATTTCAGTATACACCAAATATTTATAAAAATTCTATAATTAGAAAATTTAGGTTTTCTTTAATAAATAATGTTGATTTCATAATTTTCTATAACACATTTCAATCTGATATTATTAATCAAAGAATCGGTTATTGAAATGTCAAGAGACCTTCAAGTTGTGCATGCGTAGTAGTCAAAAATTACTTTTTTGAAAATCGGCTTGATTTTCGTTATAAATTGAGGAATTGAAAATTTTTTCAAACAAAAGTTGTAGCTAAGATCTTAAACTACAACTCTTGTTTGAAACTTCTTTTCTTATTTTTAAACATAAAAAAGTTATAATTTAAAAAATTAAAAAGCATACAAATTTGCAATTATTTTAAATATGCGGTCATATCTCTTGGAGAAAGTCTTGCAATTTCATAGATTAATGTTTTGACCACCTAAATTTCTAATCATTGTCCGGTCCCGGGAATTCTCTGACCCTAATGTGTATATTGATTGTGCTAAGCCATCATTTTACCAGCATAATTTAAAATTGGTGCGCCATTTCTTCTCTTATTCACTGGAATTGATTTAGTCAGATTTCTGTTTTTGAAGTTCAAGGACGACTTGCGTCAACCGGTCGAGCAATTCTATCGCACCGATATCTCGGAATGGAATTGCAACATCGATAGACGAATTTAGATTGTGATATAGACATAGTATAAAAAAATTATTGTGTGGTAAAGACTTTGAAAAGGATTGCAAACGGCAAAATGACGCAACGAACAAATTTCTTTCACAACTTACCTAATCAAACAACACCAACAACACATAAAATAAAACAATCGCGTTCAATGAGTCTTTTTTCTATTGTTACATATCCTTGCATCTCTTATCTCGAGGGTCATTCGTCATTTATTTCAAAGGTAACATGAATTCGACCTCAAATTCACGCGCCAAAGCGTAACTCAACAAAATTCCACAAATAAATTGGAAACAACTAAAAAAATCGCCATTTAACAAGGATAAATCGATAATAAAACAAATGTCAAGGTGTTGCAAAAATTGTGTCAATAATTTTGAACCCACGACGAGTTCGTGGGTTCAAAACCAATGCCATAGAAATTTGTTTGGTAACGTTGCAATTTGGGCTGGACTCGAAAACAATTTGAAAAAAGAGAGAGTAAAGGACAAGGAAACATAACAATGGTTAATGCAAAAATAGCGCAGCAACAATAAAGCGGCGTGCCAAGTTGATTAAAAAATTGCTGCGCCGCTTCGAATAATTTTGGCGCATCAAGAAATCGATTGGATGAAGTGAAACCGTAATAAAAATGTAATGAAATGAAAAACAAAAACACTTACTTTTTCAAAAATTTTCAAAGGCCACTTGGTTGCAACTGAATGTTCCTCTTGCAGATTGTGGTTGAAAACTGAACGTTGTTCCTGCTGTTCACGCCAACAACTGTTGATTTAGCAAAACGTGGACGCCACGCACCGAACCCACGTGCGGCCTTCGTTGGTTTTATTATACACCAATAACGCGTGCGTTTTATGTTGTGCAGACAGCCGGGCGCTGGTTTTTGTTGGCTATTAGAAATCTCTTACGTTACAATTTCGATAGTACAAAGTACCTAATTAAAAAAATCTTAATCGAAAGCTTCGTTATTGATTATTTGTGAAGCTCTCTAAAATGTTTGTCGAGAAAAAAAAAATTATGCATCTTCAAATCTGAAAGTAACATACTTGGTTGACTCGACAAACAACGTCATAATAACAAACCTGTAAGGTGTTTTTTCAATTGGTTGTTTTGTCCGATTTGTGATAAACGAGATTGTGTTGATATGACTCGTAATTTGTTGTTGGCAGCTGTGGAATGGAAAGCTTTTCCGGGAAATCGATATTAGACATTAATTTTCTATAATTATATGAGCAGACAGTAAACACGGAATCGTCCAATATTCTTAATTAAATTTATACGAACCGGCGTTTCTTAAACTGTGTTCCAAGAGTTTTCCAACTGTACACTGTCTACAAAATTTGTTACAGCATCGGCAACGATAGGTCAGTTGGTATTGTTTTAAACTTCTTATTCTTCTTTCTAAGTAGACTATAAACCTGATTCGAGATTCAGTGTGACGTCTGTTTTATTTCTTCTAGTGACGTATTACAGCAGAAGCCCAAGCTTCCAGACAAATTTTTAAAAAGGAGCAAATGTTTTGGGATTCCTTTTCAAGTGCTTGTTCATTTAAAAATTAAATTCTCAATTATTTATTTTTTATAAACCAAAAGGTGCAAAATTGGTTTAATACGCCACTGACAAATCGAGTTCAGAAATGTGATCAGGAAGACTAGAAAATGCTATTGTCTTTGCCTCAAAATAATTTGAACATTTTGAAAATTTTTGTCCATTGAACATTAAATGTGTCCGTTTTTTTGTCGAAAATAATCAAAGTTTTTTAGAGCCTTTTTATGGCCTCTGAGAAGACAGTCACCAGTTTTCAAATTGGACTTTTAATTTCGAAGTTATGTCAATTAGAATTTCAATTTGAACAACGGTAAAAAATTGACATTTCCTATTTACCATAACAAGACTTTTACTTTAGGCTTACTGGAAAGCCCATTGATCGTCGATTTAAATGATGTCCTTGCATTTGAAGTGACCTAAAAGCTCTAGAAGATATCGAAGTTTAAATTTTGCAAAAATTTGTATTTTGGGTTTTGTTACGAATTACTGGCAAGCCTTCACTTAAATGAACAAACCGAGTTCAAAAGCATGATCAATGTCACATACTAAATTAGATAGTGCTATTGTCGTTGCCAGAAAATGATTTTGGCATTTTTGAAAATTGCAATTGATCGAGTATGTGCCTAACGTTTTTGTTAAAAATTTTTATATTCGTCTAGGATTTTTCAAGGGCTCATTTTAATTTGGACATTTTTGAAAATTCTTATCCATTCAACATTGAATGTGTCCATTTTTGTGTCGAAAATATTCAAAGTTTTTTAGAGCCTTTTATGGCCTCTGAGGAGTTGGTCACCAGTTTTTAATTCGAATTTTTAATTTCAAAGTTATGTCAATTTGAATTTCACTATGATCAACAGTAAAAAAATTACATTTCCTATTCACCATCTCAAGACTTTAGGCTTACTGGAAAGCTCATTGATCGTCGATTTAAATGATGTCCTTGTATTTGAAGTGAACTGAAAGCTCTAGAAGATATCGAAATTTAAATTTTGCAGAAATTTGTATTTTGGGTTTTGTTATGAATTACTGGCAAGCCTTCACTTAAATGAACAAACCGAGTTCAAAAGCATGATCAACGTCACAAATTAAATTAGATAGTGCTATGGTCGTTGGCAGAAAATGATTTGGGCATTTTTGGAAATTGTAATTGACCCAGTATGTGCCTAACGTTTTTGTTGAAATTTTTTATATTTGTCTAGGATTTTTCATGGTCTCATTTTAATTTGGACATTTTTGAAAATTTTTATCCATTGAATATTGAATGTGTCTATTTTTTTGTCAAAAATATTTAAAGCTTTTTAGAGCCTTTTTATGGCTTCTGAGAAGACAGTCACCAGATTACAAATTGGACTTTTAATTTCGAAGTTATATCAATTTGAATTTCAATTTGAACAACGGTAAAAAATTGACATTTCCTATTCGCTATCTCAAGATTTTTACCTTAGGCTTACTAGAAAGCCCATTGATTGTCGATTTAAATGATGTCCTTGTATTTGAAGTGACCTAAAAGCTCTAGAAGATATCGAAGTTTAAATTTTGCAAAAATTTGTATTTTGGGTTTTGTTATGACACTTTACTTAAATGAACAAACCGAGTTCAAAAGCATGATCAACGTCACAAACTAAATTAGATAGTGCTATTGTCGTTGGCAGAAAATGATGTTGGCATTTTTGAAAATTGTAATTGACCCTTTATGTGCCTAACGTTTTTGTTGAAATTTTTTATATTTGTCTAGGATTTTTCATAGTCTCATTTTAATTTGGACATTTTTGAAAATTTTTATCCATTGAATATTGAATGTGTCTATATTTTTGTGAAAAATATTTAAAGTTTTCTAGAGACTTTTTATGGCCTCTGAGAAGACAGTCACCAGATTACAATTTGGACTTTTAATTTCAAAGTTATGTCAATTTGAATTTGACTTTGAACAACGGTAAAAAATTGACATTTCCTATTCACCATCTCAAAACTTTTACTTTAGGCTTACTGGAAAGCCCATTGATCATCGATTTAAATGATGTCCTTGCATTTGAAGTGACCTAAAAGGTTTAGAAGATATCGAAATTTAAATTTTGCAAAAATTTGTATTTTGGGTTTTGTTATGAATTACTGGCAAGCCTTCACTTAAATGAACAAACCGAGTTCAAAAGCATGATCCACGTCACAAACTAAATTAGATAGTGCTATTGTCGTTGGCAGGAAATTATTTTGGCATTTTTGAAAATTGTAATTGATCGAGTATGTGCCTAACGCTTTTGTTGAAAATTTTTATATTTGTCCAGGATTTTTCATGGTCTCATTTTAAATTGGACCATTTTGAAAATTTTTATCCGTTAAACATTGAATGTGTCTATTTTTTTGTCAAAAATATTTAAAGTTTTCTAGAGCATTTTTATGGCCTTTGAGAAGACAGTCACCAGTTTTCAAATTGGACTTTTAATTTCGAATTTATGTCAATTTGAATTTCACTTTGAACAACGGTAAAAAGTTGACATTTCCTATTCACCATCTCAAGACTTTTACTTTAGGCTTACTGAAAAGCCCATTGATCGTCGATTTAAATGATGTCCTTGCATTTGAAGTGACCTAAAAGCTTTAGAAGATATGGAAATTTAAATTTTGCAAAAATTTGTATTTTGGGTTTTGTTATGAATTACTGGCAAGCCTTCGCTTAAATAAACAAACCGACTTCAAAAACGCGATCAACGTCACAAACTAAATTAGATATTGCTTTTGTCGTTGGCAGAAAATGATTTTGGCATTTTTGAAAATTGTAATTGATCTAGTATGTGCCCAACGTTTTTGTTGAAAATTTGATATTTTCATTTGATTAGGATTTTTTATAGTTTTATTTTAAAGAGATGGAAAAAAATATGACAATAGATAAATAAAAATGAAAAATAGTATTTAATTATTCTGGGTCCGTTTTTTTAAATAAATATAAATATACAAAACATAAAATTCTCATATACCAAAACAAGTGCATTTAATTTTGATGAAGACATCTACCAAACAATTCAAGAATAATAATAATTTAATTTGTCTTTTAGTTGACCCGGCAAAAATCCTAGTTGCAGGCAAGTCCTGCAATTCCTTAATGTTTGTATTTTGTATTCTCTTATACTTATCAAATATTGTAAATCTATTAACACAAAGCTTTAATCGTTTTGGGATTTATTTTCACTTGCCTTGTCAGTTGAAAATTTAATTCTCAACAATTTATTTTTTATGAAGCAAAGATCACAAATTTCTTTGGACTTTGGGTGCTGATTTCTTTTAAATATGTCCAACATTTCTCCTACCTTTTTGGTGGTCTACGAGTATATCTTTCTACCCAGTGGCTAGAAGATTCTATGCAAGCTTTGGTCTGTTGTTCTCCATGTTGGTCTCAGCATATTCTTCTGTCGGTTTAGTCTGCGGGATATTCTGTTCCACCCTACATGTCTGTAGGATATTTACCAATCCTCTACCCCCTGATAGTAACATTCCTAACATTTCCTTTTCCATACTGTTTGGTATTGATTTTGCATGTGCTGTTTCTGCTATGACTAAGGCCATATTTTAGTATTAACCTTGTAGATTTTGATTTTGCTCTATTCTCTATACTAGTTCCTTCAGTCACTCTAATATTTACGATCCCTTAACTTCCCCCTCTAAGTTTTTAGCGCGTCAAAGTTGTATATTGCTATTTTCTGTAATTTCTGGCCATAGAATTCCTTTGATTTTAGTCGCTGAACATTTGGTTTTATTGAAATTAATCTCCACAACATTATTTGTATATTCGTTAGTAAATTTACTTATGATGAAACTAGAATCTTCTTTATTCCGGACCATTACCACATAATTACCAGCAACATTGCATTCAGCCTATTGTCTTCACGTGGAAAGTAATAGCAAATTAGTGTTTTATGTTCCGAGGTATATCATAAGGAGCTTCGATACGCTTTATTTGCAAAAATAACTGACTAACGTGGGAAGAGGTTCTCCCTTCCCCATACTTTCACATTTTATCTTCCAGAGTGTCATTTCCAGGAATATTTTGAAGAAAATGGAAGAAGCGATCTTGTAGAAGCCCTTTGATGTATTAAAGCTTCCGCCAAATTATTTTTTTTATATTATTACTTGTTAAGAAATTTAAGTTGTTTTGTTGGTTACTAGATCTTCACACGTGGAATAAATTTATATGGTTTTTCAATTTCTTCAAAGCTATCAAAACTATCAAAATCTTCATTTTGATAGTTTTTTTATTGTTGTTGGAATGTATATATTTATGTGATCTACATAAGATTTACCCCGCAATGAACTCAACTTGGAACCTGGTCCTGTTTTATTTTTTTGTCTTTACCTTTATTTTTTATGTTTAAGTTTTTTAACAATATTTTTTATTTCTATTAGTCTCGCCATTGGCTGTTTCTTGAGAAATGAGGTTAGGTCTCAGATCGATTTATGGGATTTGATAAAGCAGTGATCAATGCAAGTTGAAGATAAACTACTTTCCCTTGTCACAATATTTATGGTTGGAACATAACCGTAAACTGCTAGAGTATTCAGGTATTCGGTTGATTTTACTTGTTTCTGCAGTGTAAAAAGTTTTTCAGGTGTTCTTTGAATTCGGAGATTTTTATGACTGGTGACTTATATATGGCATACATCTCATATTTGATGTTTTCCTTCTTGACATTGTTGATATTTACTCTTGTTATCCCAATTTGTTCAGTCAAATGTTCGTTTTGGAGTTTATTTTTTACGTATCTTATAACTCCATCGTTGTTATTCAATTATCCCGAGTTCTATAATATTTGGTAACTTGGAACTTTATGTAGGGTTTTGTCAATTTGTGTTGTTTCAAGTACAAACTATGGCATCAGGTAATTCCTCCAGTGTTTTTATAATTACCAAGAGTTCCTCAAAATGCTTGTTTATGCTAGGTATATTCACATTGCGAATTGTTGGACTTTCTGGACCAGCTTTTAACATGGTTTTACAGTCCAAAAGTGTGCTTTTAGGGTCTCGATATTCTTGTAATATTCAATAGCCATAAATAATTTACTCTATAATTTTTCTGGCAGGATAATCCGTTTTTGGGATAATGTATTTTTTCCTGTCTTGGAGGGTCTCACGCTTCTGCTCTTCTGCGGGCATATGTCGAGTCTCTCTTGTGGTTTATACATTTTCTTTGGTTTTTATTTGGTCAGTTTTCAGACAGGTGATTTTCGGTACAATAACTACATGCAATAACTTGGTATTTGTTTCCAGAATATCCATATCCATGGCATTTTCAACACCTTCGAGTATTCAATTGATTAAAAATTTTACAAACTTGCACTCATATATATTTTTTTTTCCTTGGCATAATCAAAGCATAAATCTTTGGGCTTACTTGCAAGTATGCGGTAAACGTTTTCTTGTTTTCAATACATTTTTGATAGGTCACTTGAATATCAGTCTCTTCAGAATCTTCCAAGTTGTTTTGCTGTATGATTGTATTTCGGAGTTCTTCGTTGTCGTATTTTTCATTTATTTCAATAATCTTTATAGTTGGTTTCTAGAGTTGCTCCATTTGGCATAAATATTTGTTTTCGAAGATTTCATTTGTTTTCTTGGTTATTTCATTGATTTCATCTTTCTTTCGGCATTTTATTTTTATAGTTCCGTCTTTTAGTTTTGAACTTTTATTAACCCCGATTTTAAGCGATTTTATACTTTTGTTTACATTCTTCATCGTCTGCTCAGTGTCTTGTTGTGCTGTAGGTTTAATTATCAAATCCTGAACTTTTTCTGTGTTGACTTTGTGTGTGTGTGTTCTTTGCTTACAATGCTCGAGTACGAGAGTGTGTTAATTTTACATTTTTCTTCCAATAATTCATTTTTTTCTTCAAGTAATTTATTTTTTTGTTTTAGTGTTTCATTATGCTTTTCAAGTAATTTGTTTTGTTTTTTTAAATGATCGTAGTCCCATGTTTCATATGACATGCTTGAAAGCCATGTCTTTGATAGTGATTTTTGTGGTTATGTGGTTTTCAAGGTGTTGGTTGCATATCAATAGCGATCCGGTTAGCCAGATCCCTTTCTTTGAACTTATACAGCAACTCCGGTGGAGTGCACCTCCACACACAATACACACAAACGCACCACATTCCTTTGTTCACTTTTATGACATACATAGTAGATATCCTCAAAAAAATTGTTTTAACTTCGCAACATGCAAAGAATTGGTCCTCAGCAACTTGAGTAATTAAAAAAACATTTAGTTTTGAAAAATAGTACTGGCAGACAATTGCTACTATCTAAAAGACAATTTTTTGTCATTTGTGACATGAAACTTGTAGGCTTATACAGTTTACTACAAGAGAACAAATTGCAATAATCGGAAGAACGTTAAAGCAATTTTAAAAGATAATTGAGAGTTTCCCTTTCAACATTTGCAGTTCCAAATTTTCAAACAAAAACCATCAATTTCATTGACTAATAAATATTTAGATTTTCAAGTTGTTGTTTTTCAAATAATAAACGAATGCATTTCACGTGTCTTTCAAGTTCATGTCGTACTTTAAAAAGTGTAAAAAACTGTGAGTTTTATAAACTTGAGTGTGCGAAAAAGTAATGTCAAACCTTTTGTAACTTGATTCAGGGTTTGAAATAAAAATGTTGCGTTAACCTCAAAAGGTTCTACTGTACCGTATGTATGTGTGTGTGTTAGAGGTTTAGGCAAGAATTATTAATGAATTTTTCATCATAATTATATTTGTCATTATTGGTTAAATAATCCAGCCTTTTGCTGTGTAATTTTGAAGTTATAAACAAAATCTCCAAGTGTTAAAGTATTAAAATTACTTTAAAGCGTCAGGCAATTTAGTCTTGGGATTCGCTGATTTAAAATAATTTAAAAAAAGGACCAAACATATTACTAATAAATAATAATACTAGTCGCTATTCACCCTTTAACTAAACAATTAACTTAAGATTTTGTAAATAAATTTTTCATAATGGTCAAATTCTAAAAATCTAGCGGCATATTAATTAAACCTTAACGGCCCATTAATTTTCTTGAAATTGAAGCGCCACCTTAATTTTTATTTTATGGTACGAGTTTTGTTGCAATATTTTTTTTGTTATTGAATAGTTTATAAAAAATGACGAGAAAATTTTAATTGATTTCGTTCAACTCGTTAGAGTTGCATTTTGAAACGACGCCATTACCACCAGACTCCTCGTCCATAAATAACGCGATTCGAACCTTTCATGCGATATCACTCGAGGGAAATTTCGGCCACTTTCAGAAATTTTGCAGTTCATTTGCAGATAACACCCGCCCCTAGGGAGATTCGTTTCCCTGTGATTTACGGGATTTGGGATTTTTGTCAAAATTCAAAGATATACAAACCACTTAAATCTTCTGCTTCCTTACAAGTTTTGCTGCAACTTATTTAAAAAGTGCCATTTCAAATTTTTCAATTTTTGACAACTTTTATTTTACACAATCGATTATTGCTAAAAGTCGTAAAGTTTTTGAGCAAAATTGCCAAAAGTTGCCAATGTTTTAAATAAATTTTTTCAATGTTAGAAAAAGCAAAAGAGTCTAATCCACAAAGTTTCTTTGGATCAGAGTTACGATATAATTATTTCAGGATCCAGAGGATATTTAAAAAAAATCCAGATACTCCTGCCTAATAGTAAACATTTTTTTTTCCACTTGAGAGGAATTGCGGAAAGAAATTCTGTGAATTTGACAAAACGCGCAATTACGGATACCCCAGGAACTCCCGTTTTTTTTTGGGCAAGTTCTGCTGCAATGCCTACGGTTAATGGTTTCAATGCAGCCGTTATCGATTCATGGATATTATCCATGGTCGTAACTCATGGTGAATAGCGACGTCGTGGGTAGCTGACAGGATAATAGGAAGAGTCGCCTAGTTTCTGGTCCTGCGCCATACGGTTGCAGCCACCCCCGCTGTTTTTCGATAAACTCTATAAAACAGACGGCGGGCGTCGCGACGACTTGTGAGCGTCCGTCTCCGGTTTGGTCCGCTACGTGTTGCGTCTGAAGCAACAGTGTGTTTTGCGAAGATCGGAATTGCCCAGACAGCCCGTTCGCGTCCTGCCAAAGGATTCGCATAATTTGATTTGTCCCGCGCTAAACATGGCGAAATACGACGCCACCAGATGCTTCTTGAGGACCGGCGTCTTGATGTTGACTTTATTTTATGTGGTGAGTGCAATCTTTCAAAATAAATTTTTTACAAAAATTTTTGTATTGTGATAATAATAATAATAATGATCGCCAAAAATTGTAGATATCAATCAAAATTACTTTAAATTAAACTAATTTAAGCTTCCGGTGAACAAGGTCCAGTGCTAGCTACTCGAATTCCTCGAGTTGAATTGTTGAAGAGACAACAACAAAAATAAATTTGCAAACAGCCCTGATCGTAAATCAAAAACTTTCTAGCAATTTTTTTGATTTTAATTTATAGATTGGCAATTTTTGCTAGAAATTTTGGAAATATCAAAATAGTTTTGGAAAAAAACAAAAAAAAATTATACTCTTCTATATCCCAACGACGAGTATATCCATTGAATTTGGATAACTTTGGTAACAAAATTATTTATTGTAGTCTTCTTGAATAGTTTGCTTTTTACTCTTTTGGAATTAAAAATACAATTTGAAATGGGCTGACAGCTGTTGTGCTTTACATTTTCGGCCGAATGGAGATTAAAGTTCATTGAAAGAGGCAATATCGTCGTTGATCGCAGCTGTGTGCGGTTTAAATGTGTCGAACCGGCAACTGGTGTGGAAAATTGAATTTTCGTCGGGAAATTCTCTTCATGAATTACACATAAAACGTGAGGCTCGGGGTGAAATTACTTTAAGTTACTACTTTAGTCCAAGGTGGCTTCAAGTTTCTGAACAATTTCACTAATATTTTGAAATCTATGAAAAATGAACATCATTAAAATATAATGTTCAAAATGTTCAAAAAAAATTTGAGAACGTTATAGTGATTTTAAATTTGATAATCGTTATTTGGTGTCAAAGGTTCATTATTGTAAAAATCTTTCTGGGTGAAATATTGTGTAAAATGTTGCTCTGTTTAAAAATCTCAATATCGTTTAAAAAAAAAATTAATTATAAAAGATAGAAATTTGCAATAGCAGTGACCATAAGTTAAAGAATTTTTTGTAGTTTTATTTGAAAAATTTTGTTAAAATAAAAATGAGACAAAACTTCTAAGAGAAATTTAATTGTTTGAAATTTAATTCAGCCATTAAATCCGATACGATTTCTAAAAAAATTACGAGGCCCAAACAAAAAAGTTGATTTGCAATTGAGCAGAGTAATACATTGCTCTATTATTATTTTAAATTTGGTAAATGCGCTATTAAAAAAATCTGTAAAGTTATTGGATAGAATATTATCTAATTTTTCTCAAACCACTATAAAGTTCAAAATAAATTAAAAGTTAAGAAACAATTTTTCTTTAAAAAATCTATAATTATGAATCTATTCACCCGGCGCATCCACCATTTTTAAAGCCCTTAAAACTAATCTCAAAATTATTTCTGAAAGTGTAAGTTGAATTTTTCTAAAAAACGTTAAGGCAATATTGTTGTAGTAAAGTTAAATTTGGTTGTGAATAATAAAAATAAAAATTACCATTACCATTACCATCGACCACTAATGCCTACTTCTAGTATGCCTGAATAAACCAAAATTAAGAAGTTAGCACTAAGAATTTGTTTGTGTCAAAATTTTCACCTAAGAATTAACCAAAAAAACCTAAACAAGAATTTTTGAAGTTTCGGAGGCATCTAAGTCTTTCTCACATTAGGCTTTGTTGATCACTTCTTATTTTTAATGGTATGTAAACGACGAGATATAGCCAGGATGCTGGCTATATTTTCCCAAATTTGTTTTATGATTAAGCTCGTCTTGCTCAATTTTTGTTTTATGCACGACCTTCTTAAGTTGAAAATCCTGAAAAGTCCTGGTTAGAATACTAATAATAGTAGGTCCTAATAACACTTTATCTTACCTGACAAGGAGTTTTGTGATTACAGTGTTGCTTTTTTCACATCAGTCTCTTCTGTCTCTGTCATCATTTTCTTGTTTAATTTAAAAAGCTGGAAATTTCAATTAAATTAAACTCTAATAGAAAATTGATAAAAATTATAATTTTTTTTAATAAATGCAAATTTACGACTGACATGGATGGTGCTTAGTTTGAAAAATTGGGCTTCAATAAAATTAATAAAATTGAAGCAATTCACCCGGCGCCTCCACCATTTTTACGCATGTCTTATAACAAGTCTCCCATTCATTTATCAAATGCAGTTTAATTTCATTATGAGTGCTTAATTTATTGCAAATTGACAATTAGGACTGATAGAGATTTTTAATTTGTCTGAATAAACTAAAATTAATAAGTTAACATTAAAAGACTTATTTGTGAAAATCTTTTATTGAACTTTGAGGAACCTGAAACAAATTTTACATTTCTAGGCTTCTAAAATTATTTCGGATTTTATTGCATTTAAATGTTACTAGCGACTTCTAACTATTAATTTTGTATCAAATACAAAATGCTTTAACGGTGTTGGCCATATTTTAGCAAAGGTGCTTCAGTGTTAAACTTTTTTGATTCTAATTCTTTAGTAGACTATTTTTAAAATTTCAATTTTTAAACTAGTCAAAATGAATATTCTAATTAAACATTGTGAAAAGCAGTGACTCAGTGAATTACGAAAATTAACAAGACAATTTGTAGGTCCTAATGATAATTTTTTTTATTCTACGGAAAAAAATGTGTTTCAAGTGTTGATTTTTTCACATTTAATAATTTAATTGTAGAAATTTAAATTTAATTAAACGTTAATAAGGGATTGATAAACATTTTTAAAGATTTTAGTGTTACAATTTTGAACGATTCACCTGGCGTGTCCACCATTTCTAAAGTCCCGAAAACCAGTCTCAAAATTATTTCTGAAAATGTAATTCAATTAAAAAAAAAACGTTAATGCAATATTGTTGTAGTAAAGTTAAATTTGGTTGTGAATAATAAAAATAAAAATGACCATCGACCACTAGTACCTACTTTTAGTATGCCTTAATAAACCAAAATTAAGAAGTTAGCACTAAGAATTTGTTTGTGTCAAGATTTTCACTCAAAAATTAACTAAAGAAATCTAGAAAAACGTTTTTGAAGTTTCAGAGGCATCTTTGTTTTTCTCACATTAGATTTTGTTAATCACTTCTTATCTTCAATGGTATGTAAACGACAAGATATAGCCAGGATGTTGGCTATATTTTCCAAAATTTGTTTTATGATTAAGCTCGTCTTGCTCGATTTTTGTTTTATGCACGATCTTCTTAAGTTGAAAATCCTAAAAGGTCCTGGTTAGAATACTAATAATAGTAGGTCCTAATAACAATTTATCTTACCTGACAAGGAGTTTTGTGATTCTAGTGTTGCTTTTTTCACATGAGTCTCTTCTGTCACTGTCATCATTTTCTTATTTAATTTAAAAAACTGAAAATTTCAATTAAATTAAACTCTAATAGAAAATTGACAAAAATTATAAAAATTTTTAATAAAGGCAAATTTAAGATTGACATGGATGGTGCTTAGTTTCAAAAATTTGGCTTCAATAAAATTAATAAAATTGAAGAAATTCACCCGGCGCCTTCACCATTTTTACGCATGTCTTATAATAAGTCTCCCATTCATTTAGCAAATGAAGTTTAATTTTATATTGATTAATAAACATTTTTAAAGATTTTAGTGTTACAATTTTGAACGATTCACCCGGCCCATCCGCCATTTCTACACTTACTTCAGAAACGAATTTCGCATTTATTTCTGAAAGTTAATTGGAAATTAAATTAAATTAAGCTTCACAAAATAATGTGTTGATATGATTTATGTGTACAAGAAATTAAAAGTTTAAAGTCAGTGATTCAGAAAATATTAATAAATTAATGGCGAAAATAATCGACAATCTATAATTTGGGGGAATAGTCTAAAATTAATTAATTAACGCTAGAAGCTGGTTTTTGTTTTACATTTTTCGGTTGTTGATAACGATAAAAAATGTTTGATGAAAATCTAATATTTTTGAATCTTAGAACGCAACTAAATATACTCTACATTTTGTTCTATAAGAGTGACAAGATGGTTAAAAAACGTTAGACATATTTTTCCGAGTTAGCTTCAGTTCTAAAATCTTCAAACAGCTTTGTTTAGTGAACAATTTATAAAGTTTTGTTTAAAAGAAATTATAAACTTACTAAATAAATAAAAAAGATAATTTTCTCATGTATTTGGTTTCGCTCTTCTTGATCTCGGTCTTGGCTTATCGAATTTCGCTATTGAATTGAAGTCTTTCAAAAAAGTTTACAAAATTAGAGATTTTTCCAAATTTCAAACCTTGATAGCTACTCGAGTTTCTACGTTATATCGAATGGACGTACATCATTTTAATCGACTTTCAAAGGGCTTTCCAACGAGGGTAAAATGAGAATCCGGTCCCTGTAAATAAAAAAGTACCTTTTCTGGCCAATGGTAAAAATTTGGATTTTTAAATTTTTAAAATGTCATATCTTCGAAATTAAGCATCCAAATGAAAATCAGATTGCGCGGTTGCGTTATACGAAACTAAAAGTTTACAATGAAGTCATAATAAAAGTATCCAAAATTTCAAAATTTTAGTTTTTTTTTATCTCAATTGATTAAAATTTTCAAAAATGCTAAAACCGGCACCAATCCTTTTGAATTTTTAAAAACAGCAATTTCTAACGTAACTTGCCGTTCTGAGCTCATTTTCGTACTGGGTTTGTCCATTTAAGTGATAGATTTTCGACATTTTGTAAAAGAAGACAAAAATTCATTTTTTCTTACATTCAAACGTCGATAACTACTAAAGATGCGGGGTTATTTAAAATGTGAATGCATTATCTTAGTCGACTTTCAAGGGGCTTACTAATAAGCACAGTTTGAAAGATCTGCGATTGTAAATAAGAAAGTCGAATTTTTCAATTTTGACCAAAATTTCGGAAACTCGAATTTTTTGTTTTTATCTCAATCGCTGAAAATTTTCAAAAATGCTAAAGTGAAAACCAGTCGCTCTTAGGTACGGAGGAGATGATTTTCTGGACTAATTCTTGTCGCTGATCTCAATTCTGTACTCAAATTGTCTATTCAATCGACGGATTTCGAGTATTTTACAAAAGAAGATACAAATTTAAATTTTTAAGAAATTAAAACCTCAATAACTATCAGATTTTTAATATCATTTTAAATACAGAAACGCCTTTTTTATCGATATTCCAAGAGCTTTTTAAAAAACAAAACAAAAGTTTTAGCTTTGTAAATAAAAAAGTTGAATTTTTCAATTTTGACCAAAATTTTGCTTGAAAAATTCAAACTTCCAAATTGAAAGTCCAATTTAAAAACTCGCCACGTGTTGTATTGTGAGAACCGAAATTCATAAATGGAGCCCATAAAAGAACCCTGAAAAAATTTAAAAATTTTTGATAAAAAAATTTGACACATATTCAGTTGTTGAAAATTTTCAAAAATATTAAAATCAATTCTGGGCAACAAAAATTGCGTTTTTCTATGTAATTTTTGACGATGACCTCACTTTTGCATACCGTTTGTCTATCTAACTGATGGATTTGGAGTAGTTTACAAAACATCACAAAAATTAATTTCTTTACAATATTCAAACCAAGATAACTTCTAGAGATTTTGAGTTAAAGCGAATGTAAAGCCATTTCCTGAATTGACATTCATAATGATTGCTAATAAGCATAAAACAAAAATTGTGGTTTTGTAAATAAAAAGGTTCAATTTTCTCCAATGGTATAAAATTATAATACACACTTTAAATTGTCATATCTTAGAAATTAAGCGTTCAAACCAAAATCCGATGGCACCGTTGTGTTATACGAATCTGACAGATTAAAATAAAATAATAAAATGCGTATTAAAAATTTCTGTATTTTCAATTTTTTTTCTATCTCATCAATGAAAATTTTCAAAAATGCTGAAATAAATTCAACCGCGCTGTTCCAGTCAATCTAATTTTTGAGGATTACTATTTTAAAATTAATCTTTTTTAGTTTCAATCATTAAAATTTTCATTAATTATTAGATTTATTAAGCGTTGGTAATTTTGAACTTTTGTTTTATCGCTTATATTATTGCAAAATTGTTGGAGCCCTTAAGAAATTAATTCCCGACCAGCTGCCGTCACTTATATGAGAATACCCTGGATTGGTTACACCATATTAAGAATATTTTGTTTTATTTAGTTTTCCCTTGCTTTTTGCCATTTCTTTCAATTTATTTTCTTTTGATTTCCATTTTGTGATTCGCCTCACCGTTTGATGCATTTTAATTTTTCTAATATGTCCGTGCTATCTTCTCCTTTTAAAACTTTATCTATCTTAAGTTTACTGAAACTTTCGTATTTTTCTTCAATTTTTTTGGAATCGTAAACTTTCTAATTATCTTTCTCTATAGTATCTTCAATTGCTTCTGGCACTGTTTTAATCGGTACTTTGTAGATCCTCATCTTGGTTGCTCTACTTATTCTTTGATTTCGTGGAAGATGTTAACATATCACGTATCCTGCTTGTATTATTTGGGATATTTTTCTATTATTTGAGTTATTAATTATTACTCATAGATATCTCAATCTTTCTACTATTTCCAATTTACATTTTTCTATTTTGAAAAACTTTTCTTCTTTTTTTTTTGTTCATTCTATCAAGTATTCTATACTTGTCTTTATTTCCTTCCAGTCCCCTCTTTCTCGGTTCTTTTAGATTTTCTTGGACCCTTACCATCTGCTGTATCATTCTTTTATAGATCGTTTTAGTTTGGTGTTTTAACTGCAGAAACCAAAGGGAACGAGCAACGTCGAAACTAATAATAATTTTTCTGATAAGATAATTGCTCTTCTAGTGCTGATTCCAACATATTAGACTGAAAAGTTTTTTCTGGTATTTCAAAAATAGAAATTTAACAAGTTTTAAACAAATTTTTTGATATAAGAACCTTCCTTGAAAATTAAATTATTTTTGGTGGTTGCAACCTGACAAAGTCTTTAATTAAATTGAATCTTTTTAATGCTATTTTCTGGATATGAAATCATTTTTATCCAAATGACAAATATTTATTTTCCTTATTTAATATTGATCTGAACATAATTCATATACACAAAGTACGGCGTTATGGCTGAGATGATTTATCGTTTTCAATTTTCAATACGTCAAATTGGCCGTCCATCGGTCGCAGAATCGACAAAACCATTTGATTGAATTGACGGCAGAAGTAATTCGGCGAAACCAACAAGCCAAATGCCTATCGAAATAGCCATTAGATTCAAATTATATAGAATTGACTGGGGTCGTTACGTGTCCAACAAACCAAAAAGCGACATGTATACAACAGAAAGAATACTTAACGCTTCTCCGCACCAATCAGTGCCGCCACTACAGGCACCTACATAATTTTTAAAACTTTTACAGTTGATTTTTGAAAATAAACATGATTGGTTTAAATTTTTCTTAATGTTATCAGCTGTTTTAACAAAACTTAATAAGTAAGTGACGCAACCTTCTGTCTCTTTGTAGTGGCGCTACTGTTTTCAACAAAACTTCGGATGGTATCGAAACCAAAAAGTAGTGAACTTCGACTGTCGTTCTCTACTTTTTGAAAGGTTCTCATGAGGCATTACGTTCGTCAAATAAAACTTGCGAGGAGTAACAGAAAAAATCGGGGATTCCGCAGAAATTCTCAACATTTCAAACTTTGCGACGCAATAATCTTCTAGCAATGTTGGATGTAATAGTAAACGTGATGTTTCCTCAATCCGGAAATGTTAACGAAATTCCGTCGCCGCATGTTGTTTGAAGGTTGAAATTGGCCGAAATCGAACTGTTCAATTAAATTATTTAGCGAGTGGAGTTCAAACAGTTTAATTAAATGCAAGAACTATTCGGATGATTGATAATGATTACGGCAATCGGGTCTTTGTTGTATTAATTATCGAGTTTTCGTCATTAGCAGAAATCCACATCCGTTTAACTTCGAACTGAATTGAAATTTAAATTAAACTCGACGAGAAGTTCGGCAGTAAACAGCAGAAAACATGGTTTAGAATTTTTTGGTTACGGACTTTATTGTCTATTTTTAAAAAAATCTGATTTTGTTGATAAGAAGAGCAAAGATCAAAGAATCTAACGAATGCATTTTCCGAAAATATATTTGTCTCGGTTGTAAAACCCGATCCTTAGAAAGTTATCAAGTTTGTGTACACTTTACGCATAGATTAAAAATATTTAAAATTTTGTTTTTAGTTTCGTTATATATTGCAATAACTGGCACAAACCAATTTGTGGTAGTGCTAGTTTTGCTGTAAAGAAAAATTGGTAGGGCGCTGCCACTCTTAAAATATTTTCAAATAATATAATATGAGCGGACGAGACCAGAACTTACGCGCCTATCTTCTAACTATCTGAAATCTAAAAATCAAAAATTTATTTATTCTTAAGTTCTACAGATAATTCTATAATTTTTTTGGAAAATTCTGATCAAAAATGTATACAGATAGTTCCTAAAGCATCTACTCTTATAAAGTGTGCACGTATATTTAAATTGTAATATAAGGCACATCAAGAAATTTTGTTTTACCATAATTTTTCTAAGTGTCATACTCATTAACAAGTGTCGACTGTATAGATTTTTATTAGTTTGCATAAGAAAGACCTACAGTTTTAAGTCATATCCGAACGACTACACTCGGCTTAGCTACTGCCTTCCGAGGGAGAGCTACCAAAAATCTATATTTAAAGAAAAATCCAACTGGTGGTCGCACGCTAATTGCACCTACTAAATATATTGTCTCGTATTTTCTTGCAGAATTATAAAACAAATTAATTCAAGTTAATATTGTTTAAAATCGATTCTCTCACCACTCTACAGTGGTCCGCTTCCAACTTTTGAGTTTGAATAAAAGATTTAATTTAGAAGTGCGTGTCGCAAACAAACTTTTCAGTCCAAAACCGCCCTTCAATCCTGCCTGATTTCCTTTGACGTCACACTAACTCTAACGATTAGTTTTTTGTCTTCCTCTTTTAGGTAGCTTCTGTGAAGCGACCGCTGTTAAAACGACATATTTAAAAAGGAAATCACCCGATTAATGAGCAGTAAATTAAAATATTTCTGTGTATCCTTCAAACAATGCCGCCGTCTTTCATGTCGGCTGAAATGGATTCGTTGCGGTTCGGGTGAATCTACCCTGACGAACATGCAATGTACGTGAGTTTGGTCGTTGATTGAGTCGATGTAAGGTGAGAGGAGAAAGAGAAAAGGGAGTTTGCTTAATTCACTTGTTCGAATGTAATTAAGGAGAATTGCGAGCGCGACAAACGCGAAAGTTATTGTGTTCGAAATTAAAATTTAATTCAAAAATAAGGTACAAAATTATTTTCTTCTTCCATACCTTGTTATGTTAAAGGTTGATTCATTGTCTTTTTGTATCCAGACTCTAAGTGGTATTTGTTTATTATGTTACTAACAGAAATTAAAATTTAATTCAACAATATGGTAAAAAATTATTTTTTTATTCTATACCTTGTTTATGTTAAAGGTTGATTCATTTTCTTTTTTTATCCGGACTCCGGTATTTGTCTATTATGCTACTAACAGTAACTACTGGTTAAACAACTATGTTCAAGAGAATGTTATGCTTATATGTTATGCTTATCCCCGGTTGCATAAAGCGTTACATCAAAGTTTCGATTGGTGATTACAGAGCCATCCGCTGCTTGAAAGAGTTTGAAACAAACCAAAGTTAATGTCTGTTAAATTCCTACAGAATGCAATAAACGACTAATGACCATTTAATGTAATAAAAGTTTTAAAAATCCGAAAAAAATCTGCAAATTGATCTAAGGTTCCATCTAGACTTTTTCTTAGGTAACTTTAAAATACGAAAAACTACTTGAATTTTTGATAAATGACGGAAATCACATAAACATTCGAAAGACGTATAATTTTGGAAATATTTATACTAGAACTTTTTGTTGCTTATATTTAATTTTATGTCATCTCAACGAGTAGATAATTTCCTTTGATTTCCTTAATTTCCTCTAACTAACTCACCAAATACTGTAATTTTAACTTTCTTCTATTCTTAGTTGCAAAAGTTTTTATTGTTTTACCACACCTTGCTGCTTAGCTTTCTGGTTTTAATTTATTTTTGTTGTTAAAAGATCTCAACTATTTTCCCAGCTCAATTTCTAAATTTTACCTTTAATCCTAAGTATCAAAAAAATCTTTCTTGTCATTGCGTCAATTTTCTTAAGACTTGATTTAGCACATTATTTATCGTCTAACTAATTTCTTTACTATTCTTTCATTTATTCTTTTCTCCCAAAAAAACTTTTTTTTTTATTCTTTCTGTTCAACTAACTGATATTTAATGATTCATGTCATTTCTTACTCTAATTATGCCAAAATCCCCACTAATTACACAAATTCTTTTTCTTAAGTTCTTCTCAAAATTGATTTTTTTCTCTATCTGACACGTTCCTAAATAAGGAGTTTCTACAATACTCCTATTTTATATTCTATAACATTTTTTGTGCCAATTTCTAAAAGTTTTTAATACCAAAACTAATTTTTTTGCTCTTTTCTGCGTTTTCTTCCATTTCATGTTTTTGTAATTATTTTTGAAACTGCATCATATTTTTTTGTGTCATCGCTTAATGCATAATTGGTCTTAAAGTTTCTCAACTTGTTTTCTATTTCTTTTCTACATTTTTAATAATTTAATTTTATAACAATTATTTATAATAAAACTTGTACTCTCCTAGAAATGTAAATCTTTGTTAATTTCTCTGTTTGTCTTCTTTTTTTTTTGATTTTGTATCTTTTCTTCGCGTAACTTTTTCGTACATTTTTCAAAATTCTATAATTCTGTTAATAATTTGCTTTGATTTACTTTTCCTCACATTATGTCCCTCTTCTCTGGTCATTTTTCAAATTGCATTATATCTTCTTATATTTTCATTAATCTTCAGTCCATGTCTCCATAAATTTTCCATTTAATTTCTATTTGAGCTTTATTACATTCCTCAATAGATCTTGTCTCTCTTCCAAATATGAATTTGGAATGTCGCAATTGCTTCAACCCTTCAAGTTATTTCACATTTACCAAAACCTCTGATCAGGTAATTTTCCCTTTCAGGTACAATTTTCTATGTCCTTTCTGCAAAGTTCCGCGATTCTGCTAAAACTTCAAAAATTTTTTCTTAGAGTAGAAATAAACTTGGTGGCAACTCAGCAAAATTGCTGGTAGATTGGAAATCTTGATCAAAGTGAAAGGTTTATTTTATAGACGAGCTTAATTACGTTAGGCAATAATCATTGCGAAACGCATGTTCGGCTTTAATTAAAAGCTTTGGGGATGTTTGCAAATACCTCGATTAAGTTAACATCGATGTGACTACCTGCAATTTCGTTAGTGTAAATCGGACTATGTTAATTTAATCAATGGACCGACAACTAATGGACGTTCATTATTATACCCACATACACACATGTGTTCACCCCTTGATCAATATCCATACAAATCTGATAATATTTATGTTAGCTTTTCTATTACATGACATGTGATGGCTTTACAAAACGTTAAAAGCTACACCGATCGCTACCCTTTCATCGTTCCATACTAGGAATAGAAACGGAACAACTTTGAACAATTGTCGATAAAATCCGGATAATAATTCAATAATTGCGGTTGGTAAATCCAAATTTTTTTGAAATAAATAAAAATCAATGTATAGTTTGTTATTTGGACTAGGCACTTGGTTCAGTGTGCGGTTTTGTAGATCAATAAATATAAATTTATAAATAGCTTCTTACAATTGCGGTTAAAATTGTTATCGGGTCTTTTTTGTGACTTGGAGTTAGGTAATAATCATTGATAGAGAAATTAGATCAATTAAAAAACTTCATAAAAATTTGGCACTTTTTTTATAAATGCCGTCAGTCCAATCCATTATATTAAGATTACAATAAGTCTAAGTAATCTTAACAGTTGTAAAAGCTTCTAAATTCAAATGCAATAAATAGATTTTTTGAAATGCATTTTTGGGTAGTCAGAATACAATTAATCCTATGAATTTGACATTTTAAGCATTATTCACAGTGCTACCTGCTGCATGATGAGGACTTCTCCACCGATTTTACCTTCAACCATTTTTAGGTTTGATGGTCATTGTCTTTTTAGCCTCCTAACTTTATATTCATCAAATAGTAGATGTAGCAAAATGTTGCAGTGGCTCTTTAGTTTTTCATGCCGTTTCTTGATTCGTTTTCTAATCTCTTCATTTACAAATCAACATAAAGGGTTTGATAGGTTAAATACCTTGGTGCATTTGTGATTACCCGAAAATTTTGGATTGACTTCTTTGTATTATTGCCAAGTTGGATTTAGTAGCAAATCCCCAGAGTTCTGCTCCAGAGATCCAAATTGGTTTGATGACAGTTTATTATGTAACGATAAATTTGATTTATTTTTGATTTACAAGTAAATATCTTTTACTTTAAAATCTATTTGTCTTATTTTTTCAACTGCATGTTTCTTCCAGGTGTCTAGGCGGAATCCTAAATAATTCGCCTTCGTAGATTGAGGATTGAAGTATCATTAAGCCATTCTTATATACCGGTGGGCATTAATCTTTTTGTAAAGTAAAAGTTACATGCACAGATTTTACCTCATCTCTTCTTATTTTCTACTTCTCTAAACAATCAGGAAGTTTACGTAGATAATTATGTAGTTTACTGGAAGTTGCTTGATCACTGACAAGAATCACTAAATCTTCTACAAATGTTCTTGTTGTCAAATTTAGAATTGTTGGTAGATCGGATGTATAAAGCACATACAAGAGTGGTCCCATTACATTGCGTTGACGAACACCCGCTGTGATGGTAAATTTATCATATTCTGCTCAGTTTACTCGATTTTGACTCATCTCTTCTTATTTTTTGTTTCTCTAACCAATCATGAAGTTAAGGTAGATGATTATATAGTTTACTGGAGGTTGCCAGATCTTGATCACTAGCAAAAATCATTGTATCGTTTACAAATGTTCCTGTTGTCAAATTTAGGATTGTTGGTAGATCAGATGTATAAAGCACATACAAGAGTGGTCCCATTACATTGCGTTGACAAACACTCGTTTTGATGGTAAAGTTATAAGATTCTGCTCAGTTTACTCGATTTTGTCTTATCTCTTCTTATTTTTTATTTCTCAAACGAATCATGAAGTTAAGGTAGATGATTATATAGTTTACTGGAGATTGCTAGATCCTGATCATTAGCAAAAATCACTGTATCGTCTACAAATGTTCCTGTTGTCAAATTTAGGATTGTTGGTAGATCGGATGTATAAATGACATACAAGAGTAGTTCCATTACACTGCCTTGACGAACATCCGCTTTGGTGGTAAATTTATCATATTCTACTTAGTTTACTCGATTTGGTCTTATCTCTTCTTATTTTTTATTTCTCTAACCAATCATGAAGTTAAGGTAGATGATTATATAGTTTACTGGAGGTTGCTAGATCTTGATCACTAGCAAGAATCACTGTATCGTCTACAAATATTCCTGTTGTCAAATTTAGGATTGTTGGTAGATCGGATGTAAAAAGCACATACAAGAGTGGTCCCATTACACTGCCTTGACGAACACTCGCTTTGATGGTAAAGTTATCGGATTTTGCCTGTTTACTTTAGTTCTAAATTCCCGGTTGTTTAAATAGGATTTGATTATTTTTTCAAAATCGAAGATAGATAGAATATTCTTGATTTTCAATAAAAGACCATCAGACCAAGCCCTATCAAAGCGTGTCTGACGTCTAGGAAGATTATCGTGCAAAATTATTTGTTTTCGAGAGCTTCATTAATAACTTGGACAATTCAGTGGGTTTGTTGTACAGTAGAGTAGCCGTTTCTGAACCCAAACTGATGGAGGGGTATCCAATCGTCCGGCTGCATATCGAAATTTAGTTTTCTAAGCAATAGCCCTTCAAGGATTTTTGATATTACCCGTAATTATTAGTCGATATGACGATACCTTTCTTGAATTTTTTCCGAGTTTTGGTATAAATATAATTTCAACTGTTTTTAGAGTCTTGGGCCAGTAATTCAGTTTTAAACTTGCAGTGCAGGTGGCATATTAATAACTTCACTTCTATCTTCGGTAGCTTTGTGAGGTTAAATCTTTTGATTTTATTCGTCACAGCGAATGGCAGCCTTTATAGTGGCGAGCGGGTTCGTGGGTTCAACGAAGAATTGTTTTCAAACGATATATTCAATAGATTTAAGCAATAGATTTAATAAAAAATGAGCGCCACCAATTTTTGAAGATCAAGACAAAATTACTGAAAAATATTTTTTTTTAAATGTGAATTTAAATGGTTTTGCCTAATACAAAAATAATTAAATTTTGAATAATAATAAAAATGAAAATTAAATTTAACCTTAGTAAGGTGCACGTTACTGAAGTCTTACATCAGTAATAATAATTGTTATTAATTTGTGGATGAAAAGTGTTATTAAATGTGTGGATACATTTTTTTTTATTAAATTTATGAATGAAAAATGAATTGAACTTAGCTGAATCCTGGGTCTCTGCTGGCGGATTCTGGTCCAAAAGTCAGAAGCGGATGGTAGAAAAATGCGAAGGAAAAGCTTCGTGACAGGAAACAGTAGCGTTAATTTGTCCTGAAGAATATTCCAGCACGTGGGCAAATTGACGATAAGGTCGATAATCGATAAAGAAATATCTCTAAAAATCGGTAATAAGGAAAAAAATCCTCGTGTAGTGGGGGTTTTTTCCAAGGTAGTTTTTATGCGACAATATCAAGACCGCTAGTTGAGGTCGGTTGGCGAAAAATTCAAACACACGAATTTCAAAATCGAAACCACTCGAGACGCCTCACTAGCCACTATCTCGTATCTCTCAAACCTCTCGAGTCTCGCTCTTTTGTTTGTTCACCCCTTCAACTACACAGACTGCTAAAATTAGTGAAGTTCCAAAATTCCCTAACTTTCACAGCTTCTTTATCATTTTTAGTGTAATCTCCTGGTGCTTCTTTAGTGTTTAACACTAGAATTACTTCTTTCACTTCCCTTCACGTAAATTTTTATATTGGTTGAGTGTTATCTAGGATGAATGAAATGTCTCGTTCTATTGTGTGATTAAGAAAATTGTCACGTGGTACAAATACATTGCTAAGATATTTTGCAAATAGTTCGGGTCTATAACCTGCTGTCGAATCGATTTAAATTGGTGACGTGTTCTTGAAATGATATATCACTTAATTTTTTGATTTTTGCTTCTAGTTTGTTAATATAGTAAAATTAAAATAAAAGAAAAGATGATAATTTATAAAGAGGAGAAACAATGTGAAGAAACTGGCGTAAAGCGTGAAATCCACTTGTTTGACATTCATAAAATTGAGTATTCAATACCTAATGCAACACCACCCAATACTTGTCCTTATATTATACACGGTGTTTCCTAAAAAACGCCCCAAGCTGTATCTCCCTTATTTATTATTCGATCAAATTATCAAATCATTCTTCAACCACTACAAAGTTGCACTAATATTATTTTTTTAATTGTTAACTTCGATGTCTGATAATCCACAACTTTTATTTTCAAATAGAAATATTTTTCTTATATGGTTTTGTTTGAAGCACAATATTTTTCTGAACACAATGATATCTAAAAAGTTGACTTTGGTGCAGTATTTATTCAATGAAATAATTAAATGCGTTAAAGGCAAAAAGGAGGCGATTAAGGAAATTTCCTATTTTACACGCCAGCATCTCCAAAATGGAGCTGCAGATTTTACCGAGGCAAACATTTTTGGCACTAGGCGGCACGTCCCAACTTATGCGGAAGGATGAAATAAGCTAAGATGTACATCTTCGGAGATATAGTCTCAGTTAGAGTGAAAAAAAAAAATTACACAAAGTTTTAAAGTTTTTTTTTTGGTTCAGAGATAGAAATTGGAGCAATTTTAGCGAATAAGTAAAATATGCTAAGACTTACGGATATTGAGATACAAAGAAATACAATGTTTTCCCAAAGTTCGACTTTAGTTTTTTGAAATAATTTTTTACGGTATTCAATTGAAATGGAGTTTCTGAGTACATCAAAAACTTAGTAAAAACAAATTCAAATAATTTTTTTTCTGGAGCAAATTTTAGCAAAAAAGTAAAATACGCCAACACTTTGAGATACAAACAGATATAAAATTTTTTTTGAAAATTTTTCCCATCTAAAACTTAGATTTTAATTTTTTGAAATATTTTTTGTTCTTCACGGTAATCAATTGGGACAGATTTTCTGAGGGCATCAAAAACTGGAACAACGCGTATCAAGATTTCTCTTAAAATTTTCAAGTGCCGTGGAAAACAGAAATGATAAATGTCAGTAATCCGTCAGAGTCGTCGTTGATATCGTACTTCAATCATTTTTGAGTTTCAAACTGTCTTTGTTATAAAGAAATAAATAACTAAATAATGGATCACAATTAACTGATGGACATGTTGCAAGTGTACTTCGAATGCAACAAAAATTGTAAATGCAGTGCAAATTTACAACGATCGCTTTCCAAACAGAGAAGTGCCAGAACGTTGCAAGTTCTACAAGACTCAAAAAAAGTTCAAGAAACTTTGAAACTTTAAAAAATCCAACTTGAAAAGACGCCAATTTGGCAAAAATCCTGAATTAGACGTTCTTCTAAGTTATAACGAAAACCCAAAAACCTGTATTCGGAAAATTTTTAATAAAAAAAATCACTTTTAGGAACACTTTGTAGTGTCCTGTTATAGGGTGAACTTTAAGGGCGTATGGTAGGTTTAAATTATTTTTTTGAGTTTTTGTAAAATAAATCGTTAGACTATAGAATATGACATTAAGTTTAAACAAAAAAAATTTAAATGCATTGTTTGGGCAGATAGAACAATAACAAAATTTAATCTTATTTCGAACACCGCTAAGGACCCATTTATTTAATGGTTGATTTTTTTCCATAGAATTAAAGCTTCTTCAATCTACTTTGTAGTGACATATTTTTTATTGCAGTTGGGCAGCTAGCTTTAGGTAAAAGTTGAAGTGGAGGTGGTAGGTCAACCGGGTAGGGGAGTATATTCTCTCAAAATGCTCTGATGGTTACTACTAACGCCCCCACAACGGATTAGTTTGGCTGGTGAACGTACCATACATCCTTAAAGAATAATTTTTTACAGTTTTCTGTTCATTCAGATCGGATAATAAACAACAGAGATACAGCTTTGGGCACTTTTTAGGAAACACCGTAAATATACGGAAACAAATTCCCGATAAAATTCGAAAATCTAGAATTTTGTAGAACGCCATCTAGTAACAATCATCTAGAAATTTCAAGAAGCTACAAAACTACCTTTAATTTTTGTAAAGCGTCATCTATTAACAAGGAATTGTAATGATTAGTTATGAATTTATACTCAGCTTCTCTAAACGTCGCATCTTACTGAATCTCACTGAATCGAAAATATTTAGCGGCGTCCCTGTAAAGGCGTCGCAGCGCACAATTTGAGAACCACTGTGATTGCCCCTTTATTGTGATATTGTGTTCCTTAATTGAACATATCTCCCGTAAACGTTGTCCGGAATTGTCGCCAATTACGACAACATGATTAAATTTAATTAGGGTTAAAGATTTCCAAGGGTTTCATTTTATTAAATTACTTGAATAGTCTCGTTTGCCAAAATCGAAGCATAATTATGCGATACGATCATAACATCGTCCGATTTTCAATAACGACAATGAGCGACGTCGCAATTTTCTTGTATTTTGGAATCTAATTAAAATTCCTCGATACTCCCAAAACAAAATTGCCCACTTCTTGCCAAACTCGAGATTTAATTTATTTTTCTTAACGGTAATTAATTAAAAACCGATTCTAATTTCAGCCTATAGACGTCAAGCATTTTTCAGTTTTACTAGAAATATTTTTGTACAGTGCTCGCGCTGAAATAAGATGCGTTTTGAACGATTCTGTAGGCACTTCAAAATGAAAATATATGAACTAGTCAATTGGTTATGTCTTATGGATTCTAAATCCGTAAGTCGTACAAAGATTGTACAGTGCCTAAAGACACGAAATGCAAAATTCAAACTAATGGTATCGTGTTACAAATATTCACAACGTATTCTATTTTTTTTATCATCTACCAATGTAAGGAATTTTTCAACATTATTTTTGACTAACGTGGTATTTGGTTGATAGCAAAAAACTTTTTAAAAACGCGTTTAATGATGACATTTAATTTTTTCATCAAAGTCAAAGCGTTTACAAGTAAAATTTGGAGTTGCAGAGAATGATAGTAGGAATGGGGAGACGTGAAACTTACAGCAAGATGCTGAATGCGATGAGCCAACTATCTTAACATGGCTCTACATTTAAATTACTATATCGTTAAATATTTTCCAAAAAAATCTCATTCAAATGCCATTGCTATCCAGATAGAATTTTTGTATTTTATTAAAATGATTTTTTTTATTCCCGCAGCTGCAACTGAGGAGCAAAAGGAATGATCTTTTAGATGATAATAAACTTCAAAAACAGCAATTGAAAATTTTCTTCAATATAAAGTCAATGGCGCTTCGGTGGTAGCTTCAAAACAAAGCCTCAAATTCGATTTTTTTTAACAGAATATTTTGATTGTTAGACATCTTGTCCTACAACAGCGTGATGATGATATTGTTAGTATGAATTTCGCCTTTTGTGCCCGGATGCACTTTTTGGACGATTTACGGTTTTAGGCAACAAATTTAGTTATTTTGAAGTAGTTACCCACACAAGTAAAGATACGGGGGATTTTGCAGTCTGCTATTATTGAATATCGAGCCGCTTTTCCAGATGTAATCGCCTTCACTTGCTTCTTCTTCCATTCGAAAACATAATTACCACAAGATGATTGGTAATAAATTTCTAGGCTAAACAGCCGGCAAAGTTCAAAGGTGCGCAATAATGGCCGTGTCGAATTTAATTAAAGATTTGTAACGAATTAAACGAACCCGATACAATTTCAAAAGCAAACCGACACAATCACAGCCGCATCTAATCCTTTTATTTTTCAATTTTCAGGTAAGATCGGACGAGACTTGTGATATAGAAATAGAGAACACCCTGAAAGCCCTACTGACTCCACAAGAATACCCCACCATCCAACTTCAATCTCTTCGCAAAAACATGTTGAGACGTTTCCAAGAAGCTCTCGATAAAGCCGACGAAGAAGACGAAACCAACTACAAAAGATCTTTCAGTTCATTAGCGCAATGGAACAATTTACCAGAAACGAAACGAAACTTGGAAGCGTTAGCACGTGCCGGTTACGTTCGCACCCTACCCAACGAAGAAACTGACGACGACGACGATCCAAACTCAAAAAGAAGCATAGCGAATTTAGCCAAAAACGGCCAACTACCAACCAACACCGACAACAAGAGAGGCATAGAATCGTTGGCACGTAACGGCGAATTACGTCATCGCAAAGACATCCAAGAATTACTCGACGAACTTTACAACAAACGCAACATTGGCAGTTTGGCTCGAAATTTCAATTTCCCTTCGTCACAGTACGGGAAGAGATTCGTAGGTAGTTTGGCTCGATCCGGCGATTTACTCCATTACAATGGCAAGAGAAACGTGGCAGCTTTAGCTAGAGACGGTACCAGAATCGGTGGCAAGAGGAACGTGGCGGCTTTGTTGAGACAAGATAACTATATGAATGATCAATTGTCGGGGGAGGGAAGAACGGAAATACCGCAAGCTAGCGGAGAAGGGAAAAGGAATATCGCTTCGATCAAAGCGATGTATTCGGGGAAGTACAAGAGGTCGACTGATGGGGTTAGAACGAGACGCCAAGCCGATTATTACGATGGAGAAACTGAAGAGTTTTCCGCGCCGGTTTATCAAAATCAAAACGTTTATGATTACGAGGAAATGATGAGAGAGTTGACGGGGGTTTACCCTAATACTGAGAAGAGGTTTCTAGGTAAGTCAACTTTTTTTAACGTTGTAGTTGCGAAATTGGATAACTGCGAAACGGAGATTGGAGGTAATTTGTTGTTAGTGAAAATAATTTTGCTGATATAGCGAAGCGGTCGGATTAGAGGAGCTGGAGTTTTGCGAAACAAAGTTAGCGGGTTGCAGATGAGCTCAAGGTTTAGTTAAAATCGATAGCGTTTCAAGAGTTATTTTATTAAATATGGCAGAGGTAATTAAAACGATGAAAAGCTATCTCAGTAAATTAGCTTCATAATAGTATTTTAGCGACGTTGGGGGATAGAGGTAGAAAAAAAAAATTATCTCTCAGATTAACATTTTTACCTTAATTCCATCTGCAATAATTGGTAAATAGTCGATAGCGAAACTTAGCCGAAGATAGTTTTGGATAGTGTTTTCGATTTAAAATATGAAAGAAAAACGCGATAACAACCGGTCATTGCAGATAAGGTGATGAAAGAAAAAAGTGTTAGAACTAAAATATAAATATGTTACCTTCGGGGAACCTTATCGGTTTTGACAAAAACGGACAATCGACCCATCAATGGGACAACATCATACAGGGTATCCCGATAATGAACAACCCAATTCCACAAATGAATATGCCTCTATCTCAACCAAACTTTACAACTTCAAGTACGAAAATGTCACAAATGCAAATATTTCTTAGCCAGCCTATATAGTCCACTATGTATCAAAAGGCTTCTGTTCAACCGAATAAGAAACAATATAAACAAACGCATCAACAACAAGAAAATCATCAACCAATTGTAAGAATGATATCTACTAGTAATGATGAGCTCGATAACACAAATAAAGATAATCCCTGGCAGCCACTAGTGGGAAGTGTTAAAAGAAAAAAATCGACCATTTATAAGGACACAACTACAAGCAATAGGTATAGCGCCTTGACACATCTAGAGACAAAAACCTCAACTAGCAAAAACAAAAATGATGAAAAGATAATAACACCACCACCAATTTTCGTACACGGAGTGACAGATTATAGAAACATGATTACTAAAATGAGTAAAGTACTAGAAACAGAGCAATACGCTACTAAAACCTTAGCAGACAATATTATAAAAATCAACAAAACTTCTCCAGAAGATTATAGAGAATTAGCAAAATTTATGAAAGAAGAAAATATATTACACCACACATATCAACCAAAAGGGGAAAGGGCCTAAAGAGTAGTAATTAAAGACTTACACCACAGTTAAGATACAGAGGATATCAAAGAGGAACTACAAAATAGAGGACATCAAGTACGAAATATAACCAACATAAGGCAAAGGAAAACCAAGAAACTATTAAACATGTACTTCGTGGATCTGGAACCGGCAAATAATAACAAAGAAGTATACCAAATGAAAGGACTGCAGAACAGAGTTGTAGAAGTTGAACCACCTAGAAAAGACAATAATGTTGCACAATGTATGAGATGTTAAATGTATGGTCACACAAAGTCCTACTGCAACCGACCTTACTTGTGTGTGCAATGTGGAGGATCACACAAATCCAGATCCTGCAAAAAAGCAGAGAAACGCCTACAACATGTTTTTTATGTGGAGATCCACATCCTGCTAATTACAGAGGATGTGAGTACTATTAAAACTATCATAGAAATAGCAGAAATAAATCGAACATACAACCGACACAAATAAAACAAATACAAGAATGTTATCCAGCCAAATCAAACAATGACTGTACATCCATCTTACAGTTATGCAAATGCAGTAAAAAACGCTGAAAATCAAACAACACAAAATGGAGAAAATATCAGCAACGTCTTAAGTAAATTTCTTGAGGAATTCAAGGAAATGTTTAACCAAATCATTCAACAAAATAGCATGGTCTTGAATATGGTAACTATGTTAATATCTAAACTAAAGTTATGTCTAAGTTTCTGAGGATAGCGCAATGGAATGCCAATGAAATAGCTCAACATAGAGAAGAAATAAAAGTATTTTTGAATCAAAACTAAATTGATATCTTATTAATAAGTGAAACTTACTTCACCAGTAAATCATACTTTAAGACACCCTACTACACCCTGTAATATACGAATCACCCAGATAATACTGCTCAGGCCGGAGCGGAAATATTAATAAAATCAACGATCAAGCATTATGAGGTACCAAAGTATGAAGAAAATCAACTCCAGGCTACCTCCATTAAAGTTAAAGCAATGCCATAAGATCTAACAGTTTTTGCTGTGTACTATCCTCCGCGACATAACGTGAAAAAAGAAGACTTGCAAAATTTCTCCCAAACAATAGGATCGAAATTTATAGCAGGAGGAGACTACAACAGCAAACATATACTGTGGGGCTTCAGAATCATCACCACCAAAGCGAGAGAGCTACTAAATCTATTACAAAAAAATAATACTTTTTTTGTCTACCAGTACCCGACTTATTGGGCAAGTGACCCTAATAAATAACCAGATTTGTTGGACTTCTTGGTGGCTAGTGGCATAGCGTCAAGCTACACAGATGTAGTCCCCAGTTATGACATTTCTTCAGATCATACAAAAATTATTGCAACTATCAGCACCTCAGTCATATTTTTCAAAAAGACACCTAAATTGCACAACGCAAAAATAAAGTGGGAAAATTTTAGAAATGAAATTTATAATAATGTAAATGTTAATGTTAGTCTTAAAACTTTTGAGGAAGTAGAAGAAGCAACAATCACATTTATCAAAGTCATGCAAGACGCCACCAAATAAGCAACACTTCACCTAAAATCTCATGAGCAAAAACTCAATATTTCGGTAGTGATAAAAAACTTGTAGCAGAAAAAAGAAGAGCAAAAGTGAAGTGGCACAAATCGCAAATTCCAAGTGACGAAACAGCATACCATCGAATAAGTAATACTCAAAAAACAAAGTTGAAACAAGTGGGGGACAATAACTTCTCACAATTTATAATGAACCTTAATCGCTATGGTAATTCCATTTGGACACCAATTAAATCATTGAGAAAACCCGTAACAACTTCTTCTCCATTACGAGTAAATGAAAATACATCTACATGGGTAAGGAATCGTCGAGAAAAGGCAGATCTATTTGCACAACATCTAGCGAAAGTATTTACTACTATTATTAATACCTTACAACAACATACACAAGAAGTTCTAGACAGTAATATAAAGACGCCACAGCCAATAAGCATACAATTTGTAAAACCTAAAGACATTAAGAAAAAAATTTCTCTACTAAACAATAGGAAAGCGCCAGGAATGATAATACCAAAAATGCTCAAAGAATTTCAAAAAAAGGGATAGTGATGTTAACGTACGTATTTCACGCTAGTATAAAATTACAATATTGGCCTAAATGGGGTAAGAAATCTGAATTAATACTTATACCAAAGCCTGGAAAACCATTAACTAAAGTTTTGCCATACAGACCATCTCGAAACTATTTGAGAAGTTATTATTGCAACGTATCCAACCTATTCTCAATGTAAACCCTGACCATTAGTTTGGATTTCGCCGTAAATATTCTACAACACAACAGTGCCATAGAATATTTAATGCAATTAATGAAGCTATTGAAGAACAGAAGTATTGATCGGCAGCTTTTCTAGACGTGAGTCAAGCATTTGACAAGGTGTGGCATGAAGGTCTGTTGAACAAAATTAAGCAAACACTGCCAGATCCATCTTATGACTTATTGAAATCATATCTAACAGATAGATATTTTAGAACAAGGGTCAACGATGACGTTTTGCAGTTTTAACTCATCAAATCTGGAGTCCCACAAGGCAGTGTTTTAGGGCCAGTCTTGTATCTTATACATACATCTGATCTTCTCACAACAGACTCTACCACAACAGGAACAATTGCATATGATTTTGTTATTTGAGCTGTACATGAAGATGCGGTAATTGCCTCAGCAAACCTGCAACACCATATCTTCCAGATAGAAGAATGGACCAAAAGATGAAATATAAAGATTAATGAAAGCAAATTTCAGCATGCAGCATTTACATTAAAAAAAGTAAAATGTCCTCCAATGTACATTAACAATACACAAATTCCATTATCACTTTGTGTTAAGTACTTGGGAATTCACCTCGACACTAAACTTAATTGGAAAGAACCCATAAGCAAAAAACGGAAGCAAATAGACCTTAAAATGAAGGAACTGTACTGGTTGCTAGGCAAAAAATCACAAATTGCATTAGAAAATAAAATACTAGTATACAAAACTATAATTATCCTAATCTGGACCTATGGTATTGAGCTTTGGGGCTGCGCTAGCAAGTCCAGCGTAGCTATAATTCAACGAGCACAATCAACGGTCCTAAGAGGATTAGTCGACGCTCCATGGTAAGTCACAAATCAGATGCTATATCAAGATCTCCATATCCAAAAAGTTTAGGAAACAATAGAGAAGAGAAGTCAGAAACATTAAGGAAATATAGAAATACACTCTAAACTGCAGCCACAACTGCAAGAGAGAAAAAGCAGAAGGTTAAAAAGAAGATGGCCAGCGGACCTAAAATAAGGTGAAGAAGAACCATTCTCGATGAAGAGGTTTCACCAAGACAGTGGTAGGACCTGTTAGGAATGGTCTTACAGTCAAGAAAATAGCTTATAAATTTAATACTCTGATTGCTGTTCAATTTATGAAAAAGAAAATTATTGCTAAGTGAGTGAATTCTGCTCCTTGATTAAAAATCTGTTTGTATTGATGATATTACACCGATTATATTTTAAAACAATTGATGCTGCGTTATTGGGGAATTTGGATTAACTTAAAATTAGAAGTTCTAAAAGTTGTTCTATTGACCTGTCTATAAAGTTTCAAATGGTAACGGTAAAGTAAATAATTTTAGGTACCCTACTAATCTGGTCTCAATTTTCTTCTTGGAAGCCACCAAGTCAAGTGCCTTGAAAAGCTAAATTTAATCTGTTCTAATGATTACAACCTCACCCCTTTTCCTTCTCTTTAAATCGAATGATCCGGATTATCGCAACATTTGACAGGCACAGCCAATTTATTTCTACCCTTATTCCAACAACTGTCTCGCTTCGTTGAACAAACGTGCGGTCTTTGCAGCTAAATCCTCTCTTTTCTGTCAGTTTTATTTTTTTTTTCGACTGCAAACACCATTAATAATACAAAAACCAATTTACTTTACCGGATTCAAGATTTGCCGGAGAAACACGATTTTGTCGGAAGTCCCAAATCCACTCTTCCCACAAAACAAACGGGGTTGACATTTTCACGGAAACGTCGGACGTCACGACGTCTTCTTTTCTATTCATTTTCAGCCGCTTTTGGTGCGCAACCGTTTAATTTAAAGAGCGTACCGTGTAATCGGCTTACGTTCATTTAAAATGCCTCGGGAAATTGGATTTTATCCAATTACCTTTACGGTTATTAATTTCTGGAGCGGCGTCTTCGCCATTTCGAGGATTACTCGATAAAAAATTTGGTTAAATCAGAATCAACAAGTTGACAGACTAACCGTGCAAAGTTAGAAATTAAGAGGGGAATCTTAAATTAACGGAGGATAGAAAATCAGACGGCGAGTTTGCGTCGACTCGAGATTTTAAAAAGTTGACAAGTTGCAGTTACTGCTGATGTGAGCGCCATAAAAACGGTTTTGCAAAACCCTTTACGTTGCAAATAATTACCTCGATCATAGAATATTGGAATTTGAAAAGTAACACGCGAGTGTCAAAAGAACGTAAACTGAGATTTTTACTGCTCCTTAGGGTGAAAGCTATAAACAACATTTTTGGCTTCGATTTTTAATACCACGCTACTGATGTATCTGTCAAAAGGCATAAAAACGAGGTTACAAAATAAAACAGTTAACAAATTATTTTTCAACAAATTTTTGAACTTAGCTTGAGGTAGAATTTTTGGTGTCGATTTTGACTAATTTATGGCCATTAAGGCAGATGAAGATTTTTTTATTTAGTGTCATTGCTTAGGATTCGTGGAGTAAACCGGTTGGTTCCGACCTTCTTCGTCCCGTGTCGTTCACTATCGAAAACCAGAAAAACGCCATATAGGCGCTTTGGCCCCTTTGGGTAAAAAAAAAAATTTGGCTTCGATTTTTAGTACCACGCTACTGAAGTATTTTGCAAAAGGCATAAAAAACGAGGTTACAAAATAAAACAATTAAGAAATTATTTTTCAACAAATTTTTGACTTAGCTTGAAGTGGAATTTTTGGTGTCGATTTTGACTAATTTAAGGCCATTAAGGGAGATGAAAATTTTCTGATTTAGTGCCATTGCTTAGAATCCATGGCAAAAATCGTTTGGTTCCGGCCTTCCTCGACCCGTCTCGTCCACTATCGAAAACCAGAAAAACGCCATATAGGCGCTTTGGCCCGTTTGGGTAAAAAAAATTTTTGGCTTTGATTTTTAGTACCACGCTACTGAAGTATTTTGCAAAAGGCATAAAAAACGAGGTTACAAAATAAAACAATTAAGAAATTATTTCTTAACAAATTTTTGACTTAGCTTGAGGTGAAATTTTTGATGTCGATTTTGACTAATTTAAGGTCATTAAGGGAGATGGAAATTTTCTGATTTAGTGCCATTGCTTAGGATCCGTGGCGAAAACCGGTTGGTGCCGGCCTTCCTCGTCCCGTCTCGTCCACTATCAAAAACCAGAAAAACACCATATAGGCGCTTTGGCCCGTTTGGGTAAACAAAATTTATGACCTCGATTTTTAATACCACGCTACAGAAGTATCTGGCAAAAGGCATAAAAAACCAGGTTACAAAATAAAACAATTAAGAAATTATTTCTTAACAAATTTTTGACTTAGCTTGAGTGGAAATTTTTGGTGTTGATTTTGACTAATTTAAGGCCATTAAGGGAAATGAAGATTTTTTGATTTAGTGCCATTGCCTGGATCCGTGGCAAAAACCGATTGGTTCCGGCCTTCCTCGTCCCGTCTCGTCCACCATCAAAAACCAGATAAACGCCATATAGGCGCTTTGGACCGTTTGGGTAAAAAAAATTTTTGGCTTTGATTTTTAATACCACGCTACTGTTGTAACAGGCAAAAGCCATAAAAACGAGATTACAAAATAGAACAATTAAGAAATTATTTTTCAACAAATTTTTGACTTAGCTTGAAGTGGAATTTTTGGTGTCAATTTTGACTAATTTAAGGCCATTAAGGGAGATGAAGATTTTGTGATTTAGTGCCATTGCCTGGATCCGTGGCAAAAACCGGTTGGTTCCGGCTTTCCTCGTTCCGTCTCGTCCACTATCAAAAACCAGATAAACGCCATATAAGCGCTTTGGACCGTTTGGGTAAAAAAAATTTTTGGCTTTGATTTTTAATACCACGCTACTGTTGTAACAGGCAAAAGCCATAAAAACGAGATTACAAAATAGAACAATTAAGAAATTATTTTTCAACAAATTTTTGACTTAGCTTGAAGTGGAATTTTTGGTGTCGATTTTGACTAATTTAAGGCCATTAAGGGAGATGAAGATTTTTTGATTTAGTGCCATTGCCTGGATCCGTGGCAAAAACCGGTTGGTTCCGGCCTTTCTCGTCCCGTCTCGTCCACTATCAAAAACCAGATAAACGCCACATAGGCGCTTTGGCCCGTTTGGGTAAAAAAAATTTTTGGCTTTGATTTTTAATACCACGCTACTGTTGTAACAGGCAAAAGCCATAAAAACGAGATTACAAAATAGAACAATTAAGAAATTATTTTTCAACAAATTTTTGACTTAGCTTGAAGTGGAATTTTTGGTGTCGATTTTGACTAATTTAAGGCCATTAAGGGAGATGAAAATTTTCTGATTTAGTGCCATTGCTTAGAATCCATGGCAAAAATCGTTTGGTTCCGGCCTTCCTCGACCCGTCTCGTCCACTATCGAAAACCAGAAAAACGCCATATAGGCGCTTTGGCCCGTTTGGGTAAAAAAAATTTTTGGCTTTGATTTTTAGTACCACGCTACTGAAGTATTTTGCAAAAGGCATAAAAAACGAGGTTACAAAATAAAACAATTAAGAAATTATTTCTTAACAAATTTTTGACTTAGCTTGAGGTGAAATTTTTGATGTCGATTTTGACTAATTTAAGGTCATTAAGGGAGATGGAAATTTTCTGATTTAGTGCCATTGCTTAGGATCCGTGGCGAAAACCGGTTGGTGCCGGCCTTCCTCGTCCCGTCTCGTCCACTATCAAAAACCAGAAAAACACCATATAGGCGCTTTGGCCCGTTTGGGTAAACAAAATTTATGACCTCGATTTTTAATACCACGCTACAGAAGTATCTGGCAAAAGGCATAAAAAACCAGGTTACAAAATAAAACAATTAAGAAATTATTTCTTAACAAATTTTTGACTTAGCTTGAGTGGAAATTTTTGGTGTTGATTTTGACTAATTTAAGGCCATTAAGGGAAATGAAGATTTTTTGATTTAGTGCCATTGCCTGGATCCGTGGCAAAAACCGATTGGTTCCGGCCTTCCTCGTCCCGTCTCGTCCACCATCAAAAACCAGATAAACGCCATATAGGCGCTTTGGACCGTTTGGGTAAAAAAAATTTTTGGCTTTGATTTTTAATACCACGCTACTGTTGTAACAGGCAAAAGCCATAAAAACGAGATTACAAAATAGAACAATTAAGAAATTATTTTTCAACAAATTTTTGACTTAGCTTGAAGTGGAATTTTTGGTGTCAATTTTGACTAATTTAAGGCCATTAAGGGAGATGAAGATTTTGTGATTTAGTGCCATTGCCTGGATCCGTGGCAAAAACCGGTTGGTTCCGGCTTTCCTCGTTCCGTCTCGTCCACTATCAAAAACCAGATAAACGCCATATAAGCGCTTTGGACCGTTTGGGTAAAAAAAATTTTTGGCTTTGATTTTTAATACCACGCTACTGTTGTAACAGGCAAAAGCCATAAAAACGAGATTACAAAATAGAACAATTAAGAAATTATTTTTCAACAAATTTTTGACTTAGCTTGAAGTGGAATTTTTGGTGTCGATTTTGACTAATTTAAGGCCATTAAGGGAGATGAAGATTTTTTGATTTAGTGCCATTGCCTGGATCCGTGGCAAAAACCGGTTGGTTCCGGCCTTTCTCGTCCCGTCTCGTCCACTATCAAAAACCAGATAAACGCCACATAGGCGCTTTGGCCCGTTTGGGTAAAAAAAATTTTTGGCTTTGATTTTTAATACCACGCTACTGTTGTAACAGGCAAAAGCCATAAAAACGAGATTACAAAATAGAACAATTAAGAAATTATTTTTCAACAAATTTTTGACTTAGCTTGAAGTGGAATTTTTGGTGTCGATTTTGACTAATTTAAGGCCATTAAGGGAGATGAAGATTTTTTGATTTAGTGCCATTGCCTGGATCCGTGGCAAAAACCGGTTGGTTCCGGCCTTCTTCGTCCCGTCTCGTCCACTATCAAAAACCAGATAAACGCCATATATGCGCTTTGGACCGTTTGGGTAAAAAAAAATTTTTGGCTTCGATTTCTAGTACCACGCTACTGAAGCATCTGGCAAAAGGCATAAAAAACGAGGTTACAAAATAAAACAATTAAGCAATTATTTCTTAACAAATTTTTGACTTTGCTTGAGGTGAAATTTTTGGTGTTGATTTTGACTAATTTAAGGCTATTAAGGGAGATGAAAATTTTCTGATTTAGTGCCATTGCTTGGATACGTGGCAAAAACCGGTTGATTCCGGTCTTCCTCGTCCCGTCTCGCCCGCTATCGAAAACCAGAAAAACGCCATTTAGGCGCTTTGGCCCGTTTGGGTAAAAAAAATGTTTGGCTTTGATTTTTAATACCACGCTACTGAAGTATCTGGCAAAAGGCATAAAAACGAGGTTACAAAATAAAACAATTAACAAATTGTTTTTCAACAAATTTTTGACTTAGCTTGAAGTGGAATTTTTGGTGTCGATTTTGACTAATTTAAGGCTATTAAGGGAGATGAAAATTTTCTGATTTAGTGCCATTGCTTAGGATCCGTGGTGAAAACCGGTTGGTGCCGGCCTTCCTCGTCCCGTCTTGTCCACTATCAAAAACCAGATAAACGCCATATTGGCGGTTTGGGCCGTTTGGGTAAACAAAATTTTTGGCTTTGATTTTTAATACCACGCTACTGTTGTAACAGGCCAAAGCCATAAAAGCGAGATTACAAAATAGAACAATTAAGAAATTATTTTTCAACAAATTTTTAAACTTAGTTTGAGGTAGAATTTTTGGTGTCGATTTCGACTAATTTAAGGCCATTAAGGGAGATGTAGATTTTTTGATTTAGTGCCATAGCTTAGGATTCGTGGCGAAAACCGGTTGATTCCGGTCTTCCTCGTTCCGTCTCGCCCGCTATCGAAAACCAGAAAAACACCATTTAGGCGCTTTGGCCCGTTTGGGTAAAAAAAATTTTTGGCTTCGATTTTTAGTACCACGCTACTGAAGTATCTGGCAAAAGGCATAAAAAACGAGGTTACAAAATAGAACAATTAAGAAATTATTTTTCAACAAATTTTTGACTTAGCTTGAAGTGGAATTTTTGGTGTCGATTTTGACTAATTTAAGGCCATTAAGGGAGATGAAGATTTTTTGATTTAGTGCCATTACTTAGGATCCGTGGCGAAAACCGGTTGGTTCCGGCCTTCCTCGTCCCGTCTCGTCCACTATCGAAAACCAGAAAAACGCCATATAGGCGCTTTGGCCCGTTTGGGTTGGTTGCCATCTTTTCGCAGCGTTAGAAGGTTCAATCGATCTGGAAGATCGACTGAAGGAGACTGCAGGTTGGAATTGATTGTTGGTAGAAAAAGAAGTAGAAATTTCTGATTGTCACTAGTATTATAACCCAAACCAAATAGTCGATGTTTTGAATGTCGCTGTTCTTAGTCGTTTCCATATTCCCGAGTGTTTTGTTTTGGCTAAAGTATTATCAAAACTCTTCCTTAACACCAATTTTTTGAAAAAACTTTCCTTGAATTCGACACAATTACTTAAAACTAAAAAAATATAAATTCAGTCAACAATACCAATCGATCCGGCTGTTCCTTGTTGCTACCAATTCTCGAAATTGCAGTTTTTACAACATCAAAAAATTTGTCAATTATTAAATTAAAGTGTGTAGCAGTCGAAAAGGAAAAATCAGTGTTGCCAATCGTTGGGGAAATAGTTGTCAACATAAAAATTAAAACACTCAGGATAATGGGAACGAGTTAACGTAGAAATTTTGTTGTTTTTGTAGATAGATGTGTTTCATTTAATTTTCTCCCCAAATTGACATTAACAGTGTCGGGACGCGGAAACGACGGAACGTGACGTATTTCCTGCGCTATTCCATTAATTGCGAGGCTCTTTCGCTCAGTGGCACAATAAGTCAAGCCGAATGTTTGCCGTAACTTAAATATATCAGGCGAATTCCTGAAATACCTTCGTTGTTCCCGTGCACGTTTTCGACTGGAAACAGGAAAAATGGGCTTCGGTAGGTTCACTTGAAATCCCTGAAAAATTAAATAAATCAACGGCGGTTCACAACTTTCATCACAATGGAGACTAATTGTTAAAAACGTACCTTATCACGTGAAATTGAACTCGCTTAATTTAATTTCGGAAAGTTTTTCATCAACGTTTACGACGCTAAAAGAGTTCTGAAATTACTTATTTATTGAACCTGGGGAGTTTTTCGATTTAATAAACACGTAACAAAAAGTGAAACGCGCCTCACTCCGTGGCTCTGGACTTCACAGGAAAATTCTGGCAATTGTTCTTCTAGAGGCCACCGCACTGCGCTAACGTTCTACTCAATTTTTTTTCATAATTTCTTCGAGTTTCGTGATGAAACTAAAGATTTCTGAATAAAATTGAAACTAAAATTAATTGTTTTGATTGCATGAGTTTTGGTTTTGCTAGGATTTCTTTCTACAGGAACTGAACAAGGAATTTTTTGCCACCTCGAAGTGAAGTGGTAATTATCTGATAAAATCCTGTGAATTTTTGTTTCCAGGGAGACTTCCTCAGATGGGGAAACCGAAGACGACTCCTTCTCCGAAAATTCGGTTTCATTAGAAGGCAAACGTTTTCTTCTCCAACCAGCTGTTGACAACATTTTGCTAAGAAAGATATACATGCATCCCAAAACGCATCATCCTTTAGTTACGAATATGTCTTAGTTTTTTCTCTGTAACAAATCCAATTTTGAAGCAATTAGTGTGCGGGTACTTAACTCGACAACATATCCATCAACAGAACTCATATCTTTGGAAAAAATCGGAATATTTTTAATATCGAAATTATTTCTTCAATCAAGAATATCATCTCGAACATATTATCGTTAGATAGATTAGATAATAAGGCCAAACTTGATGAATTTAGTATTGAATGTAATCAAATTTTTGCGTAAATCCGCAGGGCTGGACTAAAATAAGAAAAGACAATACTTGCTGTGTACGACAATAGATCTTCTAATCTAAACATATAATGACAATAAATGTAATTTGTAGACAATAAAAGTCGGATTTTACAACGGCTCCTGTCTTATTTATTAATGTTAATTATTATAAATAAATGTAACTATGTATACTTAATGGAGAATAAAACTAATTGAGAATACTGATAGTACCTTTCTTAACTAAAACCTCACTCACGAATAACGTCACTACGCCCAATAGTTTTTAGCGTATTGCGCTTGTCCAAAAACATCATTACCACTAAAACTAGCCGCTGTCACATTATCTTGAAGACCCATCCAATCGCCATTTTTGTTCCAACCTGATGCCGCACTACTATTTGTTGTTAAAATTCCGTCTTTAGTGTCGTTCTCTTTCGTCCGGTTTGCCAAATTTAAATTATTTGCTTGCACTTGCGCCATTTGGGCCTGGGCTAAAGCGTAATTGGCGTCGAATATTGCCGAATAATCTCGACTTTCTTGATGGCTCGGATTATAAGTGGATTGCTGAAACATGTTGTAGTTGCTGAATTGGGGATTCCTCCAATCATGTTGACCCTCGGAAGGATATTGACAGGGCATGTTGGTGAGGGGCAAAGAAGCGAAACTTAAAGCGGCGGCGGGGTTTCCGGTGCCGGCGTGTTTCCGGAGACGGGCACGTCGATTAGAAAACCACACCTGCAAATAATTCAAGGTAAGTTCAAATTTTAGTAATTTCAATTCAAAAACTTCTAAGATTAACAAGAATTAATAAAGAGCTAAACACCGATCCTCTTCAATTTATGTATTTAGTTTTGCATTAGAAATTTTATTTAGTCAGTTCAGCTGGACTTACTATGTAGCACAAAATAATTAACAAAACTCTAAATTTGAAATAGTTTTCGTAATAAGTTCCGCCCAGCGCCTGTATTGTTGGTTGTGGAAATTAAGGTGCACTAAACATTTGGGCGTCTATTTGCGTCAAAACGATTTTCTCTGATTCCGTACCTTTAAAAAAAAATGTTAAATGGTACCTGTATTCTGGCTTCAGTTAGTCCTGTTTGTTGAGCTAACTCTTCCCGCGTGTAAACGTCTGGATATTGTGTTCTGCTGAACGCTCTCTCTAACGCTTCTAGTTGTTCTCCTGAAAATGTTGTCCTGGATCTTCTTTGTTTTCGCTTCAGAGGAATTCCTGGTTCTGATTCGGTGTCGCTTTCGTCTTCTCTTCCTGAATCAAACCAGATTTATTTAATTTTTGTATCACTACACTTGACTGTGTTGTCTCAAGAACAAATATTGTCGAATTTGAACAAGAAACAGTTTGTTGATACGACTCGGAAATTTGCATGTTGTAGCTTCGAGTCATGTTTGTGTTAGTTGGGGGAACATTTTGTAGATTTCACATGGAAATTAGAATTGTTAAACACAAACACAATTTCTTATCTAAAGTTTGCCATCACATGATTCTGTTTATGGTTGAAACAGAAAACGTAAAAACGATGCAATTTTACAGCCAAAAGCCAAAAGTGGAATTCTTTTAGTATTGTAGAATGTTATTAGTAGTAATAAATTAATAGAACTGCTCCCCTACTAAAGAAGAACAAAAATCAATTCAAGGCATCAACAAGTAACACTCTATTAAGCTTAAAAAAATAATTTTCCTGCATTATTTTGCAATAAATTTTAGTACACTTGCGAATACAATTCTGTATTCCGAGTATCCAGAAAAATATGATTTGGCTACAAATTCTGAACGCACCTATTTGAATATGCAATTATCATAAACTCAAATAAATATGTCTAGAGTTTAGTGTAAATAAAACTTAATAATACGCATATCTATAGTGATATCCAACAGCTAAAACCGATAAGACAGAAAAAAGAAGAAGAAGAATCTTAGTAAACTGTGGCATAACTTGTAGCCGCTTGTGCGGGTAAAAAGATTGAATGTAAATTATTTTAATAATCTCTCACTACGAAAAAATTCAGTTCGATTTTTAAATTTCTTTTTGCTTTAAGATGAGCGAAAACACGTTTTCGTACTTTTTGGTTACAAGATTCGCTGTTCATTTTTAAAACAATTCGAATATGTTGACAGAAAGAGTAAAGTTAAAAGAATCAAACAAATGTATTTTCAAAAAATATATTTGTCTCAATTTCCGAACTTTGGAAGGACAATTGAAAATCACGACATTTTTGCGATGCACTTAATCTCCGCATCCTCCCCTAATATGCGTAGGATTCAAGTAGAACTTGTGATTTTATTATTGTCGTCGTTTTCTTACTTTGTTACTCCCAAATGCTCTAGATTTTTATTAAAAGGCAAACGTAATTTCACAAGGAAGCTCCATCTCGTTCTTCATTGTAAATAACATTAATTTGATATTCGGTGTCTTTTTTTAGTAATTGGCACTTCTTGCTATATTGGCATTTCATTTGTAAATGGTCGAGGCGAAAGAAATTTTAGGTAATTATCCTGATTTTAGTTAAAATTGGGGTTATTCAACATTGTTTTCTTAAAATTAAATGCATACTTACTCAATTACTTTGACTAATCGACTTTGAATTTGCAATTTGCTACGGCTGATTCGGTAATGAAATTAGTAATGTTGGCAATTTTGTAAGTTTTATTGATTATTTACATTATTAATAAAATCAAATGTGGGGTTCTGTCACTAAAACTAGAAATATTTCAGAAAATCATAATAAATACATTTAAATAAAAAAAATCTTTTCATTGACTTATATTTACAGTAACAGTCTTGCCTTATTTGGTACAAAAAAAGTAAAACAGATGGTTCTACTATAAGTTCTTACCAGCTTTCATAAATTTATAAAAAAAGTTATATTTTTGAAAATAATTACATGATTCCATCTTTAAAGATATTTAAAAAGAGTGTTTACTTTACCGTATATAACAGATGGCGCCACGGTAGTATTACTGTCAAATTTGTTGGAAAACAACTTCCTGACTTTACTCTTCAAAACACTGTTGATTTATTTGCATAAGAACTTTCCTTAAAAAATACTCTAGTAATTAAACTGTTTTAAGTTAGTTAATTGTAAATATTAAAATTAAAAATCTAAGTTAAATTTTGAAGCTAATTTAAAATTTCCCTTAATTTGGGAGCATTTCGAGAGAACCAATCAGGAGGTAAGAAGTAAGTTTGCTGAAATGCAATTCAAAGTTGTTGATAATAATAGCAGCATGTTGCTTCCGCGATGCAACATGCTGCTAATGTTAGTTATGGGGACCAACAGCAATTTCTAACAAAGTTTGGCTATTCCCGAAGAGGAGTCGCTGTGGTGGATTGTGTCCGCTTGTAACAGTAATTTCGACTTTTCGAGCATTTCGAGAATTTTTACTTCACAACGGCATTATGTAGGGGTAAAACAAAATGGGTGATGTCACTCAATAGATGGGTAACTAATTATGGCAGTATAACATTACATAGGGCTTGGATTTTGATCTGAAACCGCTGATGGCTGAGCATACGGTATTTGGTTCTTTACCATTATTGGAAAGAACACAAGAAAACTAAGATAGAATCGAATCTTTATATGAATTGTTTTTTTCCACAACTTGTTGGTGTTTCTCGACACGAGTGGCGTTTTGTGCCACCCAGGATTTAGACGATAATAATAAAGAAAATGTCTCTAGCATACGATTTGATGCTGTAGAGAGCTAAAAAACTTTTTCATAGAAGCATATGTGGGAGAAAGGCACTAAAATAACGACATGAGTTCATACATTTCAGGAGCGTCATCTTGCATCATACTTGCAACATTTAGAAAAGTCGTTGGTCACCAATTTTCACAATTTGTGATGTTCCCTTTCTTCGGTAGTTTAACTATAATCCCTTCTGTCCACTTCTTTGATATAATTTTCCCATTTTCCCAGATTCTGTTATTTAGGTGCCATCAGATTTCCGTCAGTTGATCAATATTTATTTTGCTTAATTCTCCTGTTAAGTCTTCTGTACCGGCGGCTTTTCAATTATTTAATTGTTTTATTGTGACTGTAATTTCGTCTTTGCTAAAGTTCTTAAGCTTATGACCGTAAATGCGGATACTACTTCTTCACCGCCTTCCATGCTATCTCTGTGGTCCACTTGTAGGTACTTTTCTTCAAAATATTACATCCCTCTCTCAGCAATATCATTTTCTATTGTCAATGTACTGATAGTTCCTTAGTATGTTTGAATAATGCCCTCATATTTCCCGGTGTCGCTGTTTTAATTCTTTTACTAAGGTATCATAGAAGGTTCTATGGTCTTCATATCACGCTCTATATTAAAATTCTTTGTCTTTTTTTATATTTTTTCCAAATTCTACTTTTGTTTTACGGTCTGTTGCACTTATAATTTTCTTTCTACTTCAATTTTGTTCCATGTGTCTTTCCATGCTTTATCATTTTTATCTTTTCACCCAAGTACTAATTCGGCAGTTTGTTTGGTTATATAATTTGGGTTCTTTCCAAATTTTTCTACGCTATCATTTATAATTTTTTTCAAATCTTTTCTTGAATTCTTTTTCCAAATATTACACTTTAAACTTTACGCTTTGGTGTCTACTTAGTTGCTGTCAATTGGACCTTAAATTTTGCTAAAAATAAAATATCATCTGCCCCCTCCTCATTGCCTTTACATCTAGTAGAGATCTTTTTCATTTTTTCTTTATTGCAATATGATCAATCTGATTATTGGTTTCTCCATTATGCTTTTGCGATTGTTTGGTTTTGAAAGACACTACCAACTATTAGAAAACTGCCCCAAACACAAAAGTTTGTATATAATTTTGCTTTCTCATTTTTTGTTCCTACCTCTTGCTCATTTTTAGATAGCGTTTGCAGTTAGAATTCTCCAAAGTCTAGGGTTTTCTTTCTTTTTGTTTATTTTTATTTAATATCTGGGTCCAATATATTTGTTTTTTCTGCCACAAGACAAGGTAACTGTATTTAGCACCTTGAGGCGCAATCTTTTCTTTGCTTTTTTTAATCGCGAGCTGATAGGCGACATATTAGCAAAGCTCTTTGAGATGGGTGAATGATTTCCGTGATCTGTAGAGAAGCAGTTTTGGGGTCCCTAGTTGTGTTATAACTGGCAGTTAGTCAAAAGGCCGCTTGTTTGGCAGTAAAAAGGGGTTGCTCACCACGTCCGCCACATTAATCGGAGCCGTCCTTAGACTTACAACGAATGACGATCAGCTGGCGATAATAAGCCGCCAGCTATAATACCCAGACTGCTCCATCTATTCTTCATCCCCTGTGTCTTCTTCTTCTTTCTGCGTTCTTCCCTTACGTCACCGTTTTCTTCGAGTCAGCATCTCTAGGACTACCCCTATCCCTATACGGACCTTCCAGCGTTTCCGATGAGTACATTTTTTTATATCCATCTTGTTTTATTCTTTAATTAAAATCTGACTAACAATGATTTCAAATGCCTCTTTTTGAAATAAAAATCATTTCAATTGACGTCAAAATCCAATTATTACAAACTAACCAACTGTGGAATAGGCAGCCATCGCTACAAAGTAACACGACGGGTCGCCAACCACCAGCCTCAACCTTTCGCATTTCTCCTTCAAACTAATTAACACGTCAACAAACTCCCGTCGATAAGCCCTTAATTTACACCCACAATCGGATCAATCCCTAAACAATTAACACAGCAATCCCTTTTATGCAAAAGCACGAACTCGTTCCGTTTCTATCCCTTTCCGATTCCGATTTGTGCAAAGATTAAGCAATATCGCCGAGAGCTTTTCCAGCATTTCCCGTGATTTCTCTCTCCCAATTCTCTATTCCCGACGTTTCGTGGATGCTTCCGCCGCACCATGTAGTAACATGGGTAAAATAGCGCGGAACTAAACACTCGATTTGCATGGTTGCGCCGAGCTTTTAGCACTACGACCACGTTTCGCCGAACCTGGAGCAACGGGAAGGATATACGATACAGGTCTTATTGTTTCTCCTGACACGTGTGCATATGTATGTGTGTGTATATAAATATATGTGTTCGACTGGTTATTATTTTGAGGTAGTTGTTTATGGATTTTGAGAAAAACGATTTTGCACCACCTGCGCGACGGATTCTCTCCTAACGTTACGGGAATTCGCTACAAAGTCGCTTTTTCCCTAACGTTACTTGTTGCTAAGTAATTTTCTTTGATGAAAACGAAGGAATTTGGGATCGATTTTAATAAAACTCGATCGGTTTCTGGGAAATTGTTTGTATATAAGTTAGTTGCACGCCCGATTGCTTTCTGGATATGGGAAGTATATAGAAGAATTAAACAAGGCGTAAGGCTTGACTTTCAGCTTAAATTAAGTAACTAAACGCGATTTCAAAACCGCCTTTCTTCGGTGAAACTTTTCTTGTTGAGGGAGTGTTTAAGTTGTACCTAAGTGTTTCGAATAACAAATTTTATTCCGGAAACAATCTTGGTCGAGATTTAAGGATATTTCGCTCACAATTGGACGTAAAGAACAAGTTTTCTAATTAATTTACGAGACAAGAAAGAATGGAAAAAGAAAAATTAAAAATATTACTGTAAGAAACTAATACCGAAGCATCTCATTGTTTTTAATTTCAAATCAATAGAAGAATGTTTCGAGAAAGTATTGCTGGTCATTGATGCGGTTCAGTTCATTTCAAAACTTTAAAAGTGATTTAGATTAATTATCAAAACGTATAAAAGTGTTTTAAACGAGATTCTGAATTCAATTGTGCGCCCGATAGTAAAAATAGTTTCGGAAAAATTTGAGAAACTGAAAATGTTAAAATCGGACACTCCTTAAATTATTCGTAAAAGTAAGTCTCTTTGGATATTATTAAGAAATTTTTAGTAACGTGGAAGTGTTGAAAAATTGTTACGGCTTTGGGTGAAAAATTCAAAATAACTATCAAAAAGTAAGAAAAAAAATTCGATAAATAATTTTCTTCTAGCTAAAATTACTTTTGTGAAATTTCCACTTTAAATTATTTGCAATTAGTAACAAATACCTACGTTAGTTTTTTATTTCTAAGAAGAGACCACAAATGTTGCAAATTTAATTGAAAATACTGACAAATAGAATTTCAAAAATATTAATTGTCTTTGAAAATTTTGAATCTATTTTTCTAGTAATAAATATATGCGACAGATTTAGTTTTTGAATTAATTATAAAGTGCACACTTACGTGAAAACCATCCCAAATGCGTTTTTCTTAAAAAAATATTAGTTCTCGTTATTTATATTTTGTTATAAATTTTTTCAAAAAATTGATTACAAAATTTTTTCACAACATAAAAAGTCGATGTAAGCGACTGGAGAAAAATTTGTTAAAGATAATAAATAAAATTGGAACTAAAATTGCTCTTTTATACATTTAACAGGTAGTTAAATAATAATATATAGCAAAATAGGAACGAGGCTACAAAAACAACAGGGCGAACAAAGATCCGGCAGAGAAAAGAAAAAGACACGAGAAACTTATTTGAATGACAAGGAAGTTACGGGAATTACAAAATAGTGAAATTAAAAGTTAATAAAAATCAAAATGAGAAAATAAAAAACTTTCACAAACTTATGAAGGAAGTCAGAAACTATTTTGCAATACACTGAAGCAAACTAGAAAATTAAAAACTAATGTGCTACAAAATCTAAAGGACAAACGTGAAAAATTTCTGATGTATGTAACAAATATTATGGGAAGAAAACTTATAGAGTAAACTAAAAGGAAATTATAGATCAACAACTTAAAAACTTATAAAAAAATAAGAATTAACGTTAGATAACGTTTTGAAAAAATGTAGAAAAAAAGTAGGAAAATATAAAATGGAATTCTGACAAAATTATGCTACCCAGAAGATATAATAATTATAAGAAAGCGCTCAAAATAATTTCAAAATAATATAAACGTTTTGGATAAATAGTTTAGTATATAGAACATGAAGATTAACATACAGAAAATTAAAACTATAATAATAGGAAATGTGGAAAAACACAAATAGAACTTAATGGAAATCCAGTAATTAAAACAAGTAAAAGGTTGGGAGTATATGGGAGCAGTGATCAACAACAGAGAAAATTTAAAGAATGAGATAAATGAAAGATTAATAGAAACGGATAAATTATCCAATATCATTGAGACAACTTTTCTGGAAAGAAAAAAAATTAAACTAGGATAGAAGTAGAAATAGTAAAAAAAATTATGAAACCGGTTTTAACCAATGGAAGTGAAAACAGAAAGGTTAGCTAACTAGCATCAAAATAAAAATGAAAAATAAGAAAGTTGTGAAGAAGACGGTTCGTAAGAAAATGTATAGGAAAAATTAAAAAAAGTTTTGGTGGAAGTATCAATAGAGCAAACACAATTTTGACGATTGGAATGGACAAATCTATAATAAAACTATTCGATTCTAGAGATACAAAAAAAGGAACTTGGGAAAGATAAAGTACGTAAACAAGTAAAATCGCAGAATTTGAAAAAACTGGCAGAAGATAGAAAGAAATAGAGGCAAATGTGGAGATTAAAAAAAATTATTTAAAAGTCACTTAAGAAATTACAAACTAACAGTTCTTTATTTTTTTATTTGCGTACAGAAGAGATGTTTGAGCTATTGAGTTGCAACCTAAGACTTTGTAGTGTTCAATAATTGAAAAAAAATGCCTGAATCTAAATTTAAATTTCTGAACCAGTTATATTCTAGAAAAAAATATCAAATGGTTTAAATCATTAGTGATCTCCATTTTAGCAACATCTTCATAATGTCGGTGGAGGTAACATGTAAAAATTAATATAAAAAAGTTATTTGCGACCTGTCCCTTAAAACTAAAGAAAAAACCTTAAGGATGCGGTTTAGGTGTTCAAAATGCTTGGAAAAAAACAAATAAAATGTTATAAATGTCAAGTTGCTTTCAAGCAAACTGAAATCGTTCGCAAAAGATAGTTACATTTATTTTTTTTCAAATTATTTAAAAACTATTCTATTAGAGACTATGCTGTAACTTGATTACTTTGGGTTTCCTTAAAAAAGTTGTCCTCTATCTACTTTCTTGTTGATATATAAAAAATTGTAATTATTGACTTTACCCAGTATTTTTACCATGTCTGCCTTTTAGATACTGTAAAATAATTGTTTAAAAATTTTCAGAAAAACCATTGATAAAGACAAATTATTCAAAGGTAGACAAATTAGCAAATTTCAAAAAACTAATCAAAAATTTAATTTCAACAAAAGTTAGAATTTCCGAACAGATACCCACGTGCTATTAAAATTCTCGCTATCATCTCGAAATGAAATATTTTGTATTTTTTATTATTCTAAAAATCAAAATTAACAATTTAGATATTTGAATTGTTGTGGTCTAAGGGAAAAATGTTTTCCTTTGAATGAAAGTCGCTTGTATCGTGAAGTCGATTTAAGCAAATAAAATTTCTATTTCTATATCATTAAGGTAATTTGCAAAAAAAAACAAATTTTCCAAATAAACAATTAATATTAACAATTTTTCGAGAAAATTTTAAACAAGTTGACAAAATTCTATAAAGAAAATTAGATTAATGACAGTTTTCTTTTAAATAAACAAAAATTGTTTTTTCTGCAGATGACTACGGAAAAAAATATTTAAAAATCATAGTTTTTGTTGTACCAGAAGAATTAAATGAAATTGGGAGTAGATGGTATTATTATGGCACAAATTTCATGCTAAATTTATTTTTCATTAAACGTTTTAACCATTTTGACTTCATCAACTCTATTTTTAGAAAATTTTAAACATTTTATGTGAAACAAGAAGTAATAAATATATCAAAATAAAAATGATAAAATAAAACTGCAAAAATGAGTAAATTCAATCCGGAGAAATGTAAGTAGTTTTGAATTGACGATTTTCTTGAACAAGCCACAAATTTAGAGGAAATCTTCTAGTAATTATGGGGAAATCTTAATTCTAATTTTTCGCTATAAAAATTACAAAATTTTCTAATTAGGCGATATTTCTAATGACTTAAAATTAGTTTGCTATTTTTTAACGTAATTGCCAAAGTTTCTCCACTGTCGAGAAGACGACAAATGGCGGAGGCGCCGGGTGAAAATTACCACATAAAAATTCGGCAAAAATTAAGAAAACAAAAAAAAACAAACGCAAAAACCCTAAAATTGTAGCCTTAAAAGCGGGCAATTTTTAGAATATTCAGATATTTTACGTCCTTTAACACTATCGTTTTTTCAATCCGTATACGATAAAGGTTTTTAAAAATTTATATTTAAGAACCATCTAAAAATTTATCGGACACAAATTTATAGTTAAATTGTAGAAAAGCAAATAAAATTTAATCCCCACCATACCTAAAACACGAAAACCATTTTAACCCAATGGCCGATTCGTCAGGCCGGGACCAAAGGTAGTAGCGATTATTTTGTGCTTTTAACGAAAACAGATGATAGCGTCGAACAAATTTAAGCACGAAATTGAGGCGATTTCGCAAATTTTGCAATTTTTAGTTACAAAAAAAACCTGATTACGTTATGATATATTAGCAAGCAATAAGTGCAGAATTATGGTAAAAAATTAAACGAGCGTTTAAAATTTAATTTCAAATAGTTTAGCGAAGTAACAAAAATATTTTTTTTAATAGCAAATATCTTTTTTAATAATACGCTAAATGTTTCTGGAACTAATATTCCCATTTCAGATTTAAAAAATCATTTTTATTCCAAATTATATAAAATTTTTAAAAATTTGTGTCCAAGTTAGTTAAATTTGTATTCAAGCAACTCCCATTGCGCTCCATTGTCACATGCTGCTTCGTATTTGGATAAAAAATAATATATACAAAGTTATATTTAATTAGCAGCATTTTCCCAGCAAACTTGTATCTTTATGCAAAAACGAGTGAAAATCATAACGACATAAAGAGTACGTACTTGGTCAAAATATTAAAGATTAATTATGCATCACCCAGTGTGTATATGACTTGAGAAAACCGAAAATGATTTTTTCACATAAAGGTTAATCTGTACGATTATTTGTTGAAATAAATTCTTTTATTACTAGCTATGAAAACTTCCTACATTAAACTGTCACATGATAAAGGCAAAATTTGTCCGCGCCGTAACTTATTTCTATCAATTAACAAAGTTGTTAGAAAGTCCCCTTACTTTAAGATCCGAATGAAAAAAGACACCGAAGTGGCGTTAATTTATCTCGTAAAAAGCCAAAATGACAGTTGAAATATATAGTGCATCAGAGTGTTAAATGATAAATGTCCGCTTATAGAAGCGGACGAACATCGGGGGGCAACTCTTTACCGGCCCCCCCTTGAACACGACGAATAACTCACACATCGCGTTTACCAAACACCAATCCCGATAATTAATATCCCTCATTAAAACACGCCGAAAATCAGTGACGGCGATCGGAAGAGGAGGAGTCGTTCTCCTCCAGTCCACCACATTCTCCTCTCTCTCTCTCTGTCTCACCAAAACCGCCTTCATTACTTTAAGCAAATACAGCGTGATTTACGAGAGACATTAATAAGTCTAGAGGAGAGCAGAGACTCATAATTAATTTTTTTTCCAAACTATAATTGCGCAACGCGTCCGATTCCATTCCACTAGTTGATTGCGTGCTTTTCCTTGTCGGGTTTCGAAATTTTCTCGATAATTTCCGTGGAAATTGTCGCAAGATGGCAGGTGTAAAAGAAATTGAGCCGACAAAGGGTGAACGTCGTCTGATTTAATTTGTCGTTTGTACGGTTGTGTTATGCGAAAAATCGTCTACTAAGCGAATTGTTGGTCGGTTATTCTTCAATTTTCCGTATCACTTAATCGGATTGAATTGTTTGCGGTGTTCGAAGGCGGCACGATTGTTTTCGTTTTAAAAAACCATTGGCAATGATTGATCGAGAAAGCGATTGACGTGGGTCTGTCGAGTCTACACGATAAGAAATTGTTGCTGCGACAATTAAGTTTTTTTTTTAAAAAGAAAAAATGTATCTTCAGTAAGTACAATTTATAATCTTTAATTGATTATTGTTTTTCTCTCGTGTTTCGACAACTTTACCACTCTTTTCTGGTTTACACAATTTCTCAAAATGGTTGACACTGCCCCCGCGGGAGCTAAAGTGATCCAGAAGCGTTCCGTTAGTAGGACGTAGGAGCTTTGACTCCAATTGGAAGATTGATTAAAAATAACTATAGAAAAGAAAATGAAAGAAAATTTTGAAAAATTATTGGAATTTGTAACATTATTTTCGCTCATTGTCAGCAAGTTCAATTTGCATCGGCAGGCATATGTGGGTGTAATTACAATTAAATTTTTTTTATAAAATTTAACTTAAATCTTTTACAAATTTTGCAACAACCTGTTAATCTTATGTAGTCAACATGAATCTTCTTAAGAGTAAAATTTACGTTATTTTGAGTGTGCACGTGTCATCACATGCACTACAATGTATTTTGTCGTTGTACGATACTCCAAAATTGCACTAAATTGCAAAGTTTTTTCTATTGTACCTTAAAGTCTATTCTAAGAAGAAAAACTGCGCCCTATACACTACTTTAATATTTCTATAAGTTGAGCAATCATCAGAGCAAGGCAAGGAAGTAAACGTTGAGATGGGTATGGTGGTGAAAACTATCATTGATCTTAAAAACTGTAAAGTTGGTATACTAAAATGCTGAAAAAAGGAATCCTCAAATTTAATAAGTTAATCCAGATCATCAACTGATCATGAATCTACAACAACTCTAAAATTATTTTTACAACTAGAATGATGAGTAAACTGTATGGGATAATTTAATGATAGTGATTTTTAGAAACAAGGAGGAAGAGATAGAACAAACTTTTTAGGTAGTAGATCATGGACTGACAATAAAGCAAACGGCAGAAAAGATAGAAACCCACTATATCTCCAAAAAGCACCAAGCACTGTTCCGATTCTTAAACTCTAGAAGAAATTAGACTAAGAATAAAAAAATACGTCGTTCAAAATATTTTTGTTACTAACAGATCGAGGCACGAATATTGCGTTCTATCAACTCTTTTAATATCCTCAGTTGATTTTGAATACATGGAACAGAAAGGTCTACGGAATGGGTATTGAACTTAATGACAGGTGCTAATAAATACTTCAACTTGATGACAATCAAATGGTTGAAACCAATGATAAATGCGACATAAAATATTTAATGCATAAATGGATTTAAAAATACAAGCATTGGAAGCTTTTAGTCAGTATCGCAAAAACGCTTAATTTATATGTAACGGAAATTAAATTGATTTGTTAGAAAATGAAGATAAATAACAAAATTCCACGTGTCAGAATTGCATGTTTTTAGATGTACCATTTGATGATACTGATGACGATACAAGATGAATAGAAGGACAAATAGGTGAAGCAAAGAGAATTATTAAATGTCTCAACAGCACATTTGGCAGTAAAGAAATAACGCGACGAAATAAATTCAACATTTTTAAATTATTGTCAAGAGGCCTATCTATGCGTAGCTGAAATCTGAAAATAACAAAGAAATGTAAAGAAAGAGTGGAAACAATAAAATATATTAATAGGCAGCGTATTAAACTCTCTGAAGCATTTGGTGTGGCACGTCACCTCGCATTATGCTTCATCTCCATTATCTTTCTTTATTTCTGTCCATTCTATTCTTTCTTATTTGGTATTTTTACCAATTTCTAGTATTTTTTTCAATCTATTTCCTCTCTGTTCCTCATTCTGTGATTCCACTTATTTCCTTATCCTCTTTTAGCCTTTTTATCCCCTGTACTTTTGTGACTTCTACTAATGCTTCTCCTTTTTAGGATTGTATCTATTGCATAATTATATGGACTTTAAGAGTTTAGTATGGCTCTCCTATTTTCTTGGCAATGAGAATTTTTCTAATTATTTCTCTCTTAAATTTTCTCGTCCATTTTTCATTTTTCCTTGTAAAGTTCATAGTTTCTGGCTGTTCTAATCCATGTCTTATAGATCCTATTCTTCTTGGTTGCGCTACTTTTTTATTTGCTTCGTAGAATATGTTTTGCTTCTAGTACGCTCTGAAGATAAATAACAAAATTCCACGTGTTAGAATTGCATGTGTTTGGGTGTACCAAAAGAAGATACTGCATACAAGATGCATAGAAAGACAAATAGATGAAGCAAAGAGAATTATTAAATATCTCAACAGTACATTTGGGAGTAAAGAAATAGTGCGACGAAATATATTCAACATTATTTAAATTATTGTCAAGCAACCTATCTATGCGTAGCTGAAATTTGAAAATAACAAAGCAATATAAAGAAAGAGTGGAAACAATAAAATAGATGCAATTAGACGATTTCTATATATTAATAGGGAGCGTATGAAACTCCCTGAAGCATTTGGTGTGGCACGTCACCCCAAATTATGCTTCATCTCCATTATCTTTCTTTATTTCTGTCCATTCTATTCTGTCTTCTTTGGTATTTTTACCTATTTCTAGTATTTTTTTAATCTATTTCCTTCCTGTTCTTCATTCTGTGATTCTTCTTATTTCCTTATCCTCTTTCAGCCTTCTTATCCGCTGTACTTTTGTGACCTTTGCTAATGCTTCTCCTTTTTAGGATTGTATCTATTGCATAATTATATGGACTCTAAGAGTTTAGTATGGCTCTCCTATTTTCTTGGCAATGAGAATTTTTCTTATTATTTCTCTCTCAAATTTTCTCGTCCATTTTCCATTTTTCCTTGTAAAGTTCATAGTTTCTGGCTGTTCTAATCCATGTCTTATAGATCCTATTCTTCTTGGTTGCGCTACTTTTTTATTTGCTTCGTAGAATATGTTTTGCTTCTAGTACGCTCTGTAGCCTGCTTATATTCTTTGAGAGATTTCCATTTTTCTGTTATTTCAACTATTGGTTTTAACTGCTAGATATTTAAATCTTTCTACTATTAGAAATTTGACTTTATATATTGGGAGAGTGTTTTTTTTCCATTCTACCAATGTAATTTTTTTGTTTTGTCTTTCTTTACTTCCAGTCTGTTCTTTCTCGCTGTGTTGGTTAGTCCTGTAAATGCTTCTCTTATTTATGAACCTAACCCATTAGACCTCAAGGATTAACAAAAATTTTTTTTGTGTTAGATGTTAGATTTGACGCCACTGGTAACAATAAAAAAAATAGAAGAATGAATAGATAGAGCAAAGAAAATTATTAAATGTCTCAAAAGCGTATTTTAAAGTAAAAAAATTACAAAGTAAGGAAAATTTTGGAAGTTATGGTTTAAAATCGTTTTTATATTTGTGAAGGTGAAACCTAAAGAATGCCAGATAAATATAAAGCGAGAGTGGAAACAGTTGAAATGTATGCGGTAAAGAAATCATGATGTACATATCTCTAGAAATGTAAAACTAATATACCGAAGTGACAAATAATACGGTATGACCAAGTATGCTTAGAAACAAATTGCCAAAACAAATTGTACTAACCCGCAGGACGTCAAAGAAGAGGAACATAGGTTGGAGTTGCAAAAAATCAAAACATCAGTAGAGAAAGCATAGAAATTTAATACTAAAACCGAACATGTTAGCATTGGTCAAAATGAAGCGATGTATTCCAACTTTCAATAGCAACTAATATTTAATCAGTTTTTTGTATTCCTGAGCATAAATTGAAAATGCTTTATTAACTTAGTTGCTAATTCATATCTTTCCATTAGCTAACGTAAACTTACATTTTTCTCTTTTCCTGATTCTTCAGCATTTTCTTCCATTACATTTTGCTCAGAGTGAATATTGTGTTTTTGTTCTTTCAAATTACTTTGTTCTAGCTATTCACATCATATTCTTTAATTGAAACCTTCAAATCCCATTGAATTCTCATCAAGTAATTCTTGAAGACATTTTTCTTCTTTTTCCTAAGTAATAACAAATATTTTTGTATAAGCAACAAAATAAATGCTTTCATTTTTTAACAAATGTTTACTCAAACTCATAAGAATTTTTAGAAATATAACAAGATTATGAAAATGTACCAAAAAATGTTTGTACTAGGAAACAAAGTAAACCATACAGCTTGAGGCTACTGTGGCCGAGAGCAGTAAACTAAAATTTGTTGGAAAATATCTTTTGAGCCTCAGCGTCTAACCCTAATAACATTCTTTTAAATTTTGAAGATTAGAAATATTGCAATTACATTAAGGTTTTTAATTTGAATTTATGTTTAATCAATTGTGTCGACCTTGACAGATAACATAGAATGCAAATTGTATTATTGTTGTTTCAATAAATCAAGTGTGAGCATATTCAAATTAAATATCCTTTCGTATGGTCTACGTCTTTTTCTCTTTCAGTATTTATTCTAATGATAAAGTTGCAGCTGGTAATAAACAAACAAATTACAAACAAAAGTGATACCTTTGATAGAGATTTATTTTAGAGATAATATCTCTAAAAGAAGGTAGATAATATGGCAATGAATATTTGAAGTATAGCATTATTATTTCCTCTATAAACAATAGATTGCCAATATGCCAAATTTGCAAATTTGCCAAAAAACAAAACGAAATAAATTTATAAGGCCTTCAATTTTACAAGATAAAGAACAACAGTGCTACCAAATAATAGAAAACTAATAACAGACGACAGTCAAAAAAGGCGTTTGAAAGAGGAATATAAAAATCACCCACTTTGAAGTTATGACCTATCGTTGTATGATTATCCATATACAATGGTCGTATATTATCAATTCTATAGAAAACACGCTTTCATAAATGGTCACTAACTAAACATGAAAAAGCTCAGGATACCAACTCAGTTTAAAAAAGTTTGTTTTCAAAGAAACAAACCGAAGCATAGGTTTTTCATAAATTGTTTAACCTTTCAAGCTTTCAAACTTTCTTTATTTATTATTTTTAATATATTATTTATTTTTTATATATTTTTTTATTGCTTCTTTATTTTATTTATGATTTTAAGTGATTTGCTAATTATTGAGAATCTTTCATGTTTGTAGATATTTTAATACAAAATACAAAAGTAATCAAAGTAACGAATACAAGTAACGAGTATTGAACCTAAAAGTAACGAATAGTAACAATTACTCAAAAGTATCAAAAGTTGACATCACTATCCGTTATGAGAGAGCTAGTAGTAACCATCAGAGTATTTTGAGAGAATGTACTCCCCTACCCGGTTGACCTACCACCTCCACTCCAACTTCTGCCTGAAGCTAGCTGCTCAACTCGCCTGAAGACAACCAAATTTTTTTAAGTGTTGTCATCCACAACACATTTTTTTTCGACAAAGTTGTTCGACTTGAGAGTGAGCGATCAACAATCGTTTTTGCGTAAACGAGCATGAAAATATTATGAGAAGTACTCATTATAAAGATAATTAAAAATCCATGATGTGGATATTAATAGAAATTAAAAAAAGCGCAACAAATAGAAGAATAATTAGGCAATAATAATATAATTAGAGAATTTAATTAAAATAATTAATTATTAATAATTATAGTTTTACTTATGTTTCACCGTTTGTTTTACTTTTAGGAATAGAATATGAAAATTAAATTAAAATTTGACTGTTACACGTTTTAGTGCCAGATGTAAGAAGCAAGTGTCTAAATTATCAAATCAACACAAATATATTTTTAGATCTGTCGAAGCGACCCTTTGTTGGTTGGACTATTTTTGTGGTCAAAGTTACCAACACAAGAGTATCATCTGTAAACATGTACCTTCCCAGTTTTACTACAAAATACGAGTACGAGATCGCTTCCTCTACAATTGTTGCGACAACTGCGTATTTTTACTTGGCGGAGAAAAATAGAAAGAGTGAGAAAGTAAGAAGAGAAAATAATTTGGCGGCGTTTTGCTTATACGAACACGACTTTGCTATCATTAATGCGATTTTCAAAATAAAAAAGGGATAGGTAATAAGAAACCATAGGCCATGCAATGAAGATAATTTAATTTTAACAGCTGCCGATTATATGCACTAAATTAATGATTCTTTGCTACACCAAATTTCAGTAATTTTTTCGAAAAGCGAATAATTAATTATGATAGTGTTACGTATCGGAAAGTAATAAGAAATATGTCACTGTAAAGTAGATTTAAGAAGCTTTAATTCCATGAAAAAAATCAACCATTGAATAAATGGGTCCTTAAAGGTGTTCGAGATAAGATTAAATTTTGTTATTGTTCTATCTGTCTAAATAAAGCATTTAAATTTTTTTCAACTAAATGTCGTGATATTCTATACTTTAAAAATTTATTTTACAAAAACTCAAAAAAAACTTAAATTTGAACTTACCATACGCCCTTAATGTAATAAAAAAATCAGAAGTAACTCCTCGAATGACATATTATTCGGACAATTATTTTAATAAACAATTCAACAATTTGTTACTTTATCAGAAATTTGGTTGAATATCAAGAGGTGGTTGTTATAATCGATTTTATAAACTGTTCAAATATTGCTGGCGTTTCTGGAAAACAGAAGATGATTGATTTCAATTTCGACCACTTTAAATTCAATTTTATTTTGCGTAGTTCCTCTTTCGTAAGAGTTCTGCGTTTATTACATTCGAGATTTTCCGTCCGGACTTTTCTGAGAAAACTTACGGGTTGTTCCTTCAAGTCCAGCGTCGTCTCCAGATGTAATTAGGTTTCTTTGTCCCGGGCCGGGAGTTATTTACGAATAACGATCCGCTTAATGAAGTTTTCAGCAAATTAAAGCGAGAACTCTCCGACTACTACGAAATGAGAGTTCTTGTGAAGTCGAAATGAGTTTGTCGCCTCCTCAAAACCGACCGGGAGGAAGATTATTTGACAGTTCCGATGATGAAAAGGTCTGACGTCCGTCCCGGAGCAGAAACCGTCGACAAAAACCTCACCCGGAATAATTCGACCCCTCCGGCTCCCACGCAATCACGGAACGTTCCCTTCCTCGATCTCTTTCGCCGGACGAATTATGAAAAATCACGCAAAAGGCCGGTTGTCAACTGCAATAAGTGTTAGGACAGGGCAACAAACGGCGAACGGACCATAAATCTCGTCGGCTCAGAGGGTGGGCCCGTAAAGTGTCGCCGCCAAAGCCGCCGCTACAATGAGCCCCATTGTCCCGGGGCACCGCCAAAGGGTCGACCTGTGAAACCGCACTCCTTAATATATGTTATAACCTCCTGTATATATGGAAATATATAGCAGTATCGCGACAACGTCCTTCCGGCTCGACTTTCTTTCAATAACCCTCCTGTGTACGAAAACGTTTTTAATCCAAAATTTTTTTCGAAACTGTCCGACGTAAGAGACAGGTACGGACCGGCCCGCGGAGTGTTGCACTTCTTACACTCACTTAATGAGCGCGCATTCATCTTTGTCTGTCGCGTATTAATCACGAAATACGGCCGACCGCCTGCTGGTCAATTAGACAGGTATTCTGGGCCCACACAAGTCGCCATTGTCACTTAGTTCGTCGTAATATAAGGATTAGTATCCTGGGACCGGCTCGTGCCCGAAACGCGCATTCCGCCATGCGGGGCCTTTCATTAAAATCGAATGATTGAGTGGGTGCGACTGAACCGCGAGCCTTAATTGTTTTCAGGTGTTAACGTGCCGTGATTGCCTCTTCGAATCGCGACACGCAACCACCCAATTTTCTCACCCAGAAAAAACTTCATTTAACTAAATCAAGAATTTGTTAACACTTCCAGATGACACTCAGAAATTTTCAAGGGGCAACCAAAATTGACAAAAATTTTCAAAAACATCAAAAGCTTCCAACATAGTAACTGTGAAGAGAACAGGTCAGGATTAAGGTACAGAAAGTGGAATAAGGAATTATTCGTATTAGTTATCCCGAACATAGAAGCCAACAGCGTCTTCAGAAGCGATTCTTAGAAAGATAACACACACATTCAGCGTAATCTCTTAAGTTAAAGTTTCTCTATAAACCATGAACCGCCGAATACACAAGGAAGTTTTTTTTTTTTTTAAACCCCATTTTATTACAATCTGTCCTATTTGGACATTCAGTAATTTAAAATTTAACAAATTGGTTGACATGTAGGAGCCGGCCCATTGACCTGCTCCTTTACAAATTGCTTAATAAAAAATTAATAAATTCTGTCTCCTAAGTTTAAAATTAAAATCTATTCATTAAGTTTTTAGTGTCAAATCGTCTAAGACGTCTAACAGTGAGTCCTTTACGGAGTTGCGTCACCAGATTGTTTGGATGGGCACTTAGCTTTTTAAAGTAAAACTCACTGTGATTTTCAATTTCTTGTTTCACGCTCACTACACTCAGATCGCGGCTGATGACTTCATTTGGAACAAACCATGGGGCATTTGTGAGCATACGGAGTACTTTGGATTGAAAGCGTTCAAGAATTTCAATGTTGGAGTTTGCTGCTGTTCCCCAAAGCTGTATTCCATACGTCCAGATGGGTTTTAAGATGACTTTATAAATAAGTAGCTTGTTTTCCAAAGTCAGTTGTGATTTTCTACCTATTAGCCAATAGAGTTTAGTAAGTTTGAGTCCCAGTTGTTTCCTTTTTGTGAATATGTGTTTTCGCCAGGTAAGTTTACGATCCAGATGTATTCCCAAATATTTAGCTTCTTCCCTTTGTGCTAAAGGCTGATTGTTTAAATATATAGGGGGGGCAGCTTTCTTTTTTAGTGTAAATGTCACATGTACTGACTTGCTTTCATTTGCCTTTATTCTCCATTTTCTCAACCATGTTTGAATTTTGTTCAGATGATACTGTAACATGTCTGATGCCATTTTTGGTGTTTTATGAACAGCTAGTATTGCTGTGTCATCGGAAAACGTGGCTGTAGTGATGTTGGTACTAGTGGGTAGATCTGCCGTATAAAGCAAGTAAGGCACCGGTCCCAGTACACTACCCTGCGGAACGCCAGATTTGATTGGAAAAAGTGTTGTTTGTTCATCTTGAATTTTCACTAAGAAATATCTATTCTGCAGGTATGATTTCAGTATACCATATAAGTTATCGGAAAATACCTTTTTTGTTTTGTAGAGTAATCCCGTGTGCCAAACTTTGTCAAAAGCTTGACCGATATCTAGAAATGCTGCTGAGCAGTAACTTTTGTCTTCTAATGCTTGTCGAATTTTTCGCGTGATTCTGTGCACTTGTTCAACAGTTGAGTGTTCTTGTCTGAATCCGAATTGATGATCAGGTATAAGATGTTTAAGGGTAGGTTTCAGTTTCTCGAGGAATAGCTTTTCGTACAGTTTTGCCATTATCGGAAGTAAGCTGATAGGTCTATATGAACTTGCCTCTTCTGCCGATTTACCTGGTTTTAAGATCATTATTATTTGCGCTACTTTCCACTGATTTGGAAAATGTCGGATTCTATCGATGGCATTAAAAAGTTGTGTAAGGAATTTTAAAGCAATTTTAGGCAGTTCCTTCAGAATTCTTCCCGTTTTCAAATCATAGCTTGGCGCTTTTTTTGGATTCAGTTTGTTTATTGCAAATTCAACCTCAGTAATTGTGTATGGTTTGCTTGGTGTTTCTAACTGTCCTGGAGCATCTACGGTTTGTTGGATTTCGACTTCTTCATTTGCTGAGATATTTGATTCATACGGTTGAAATACTTCGGTTAAATGCGCCGCAAATACTTCCGCTTTCTCCTGGTTGCTTTTTGCCCAGTTTCCATCTGTTTTTCTAAGTGGCGGACATGTTCTCTGTGGTTGCTTTAATTTCTTTGTTGTTTTCCACAGTGAGTAGTCAGTAGTTTTCGTGGCCGTTAGATTTTTTGAGTACAGTTGTATCGAGTTGTTTTTATCTTCACATAATAACCTTTTTAATTTCTTTACTGCTTTATTGAATTTGGATTTGTCATGAGGGGATCTTGTATTTTGCCATTGCTTTCGAAGTTTTCGTTTCTCGTAGCTTTTCTGCTTGATAATAAACGGGCATGTATCTCTTATTACTGTTTTATTGGGTTCTGGGGTAGAGTTCCAAGCTGCCTCATGAATGTTCATATTTAAATGTTCTACAGCTTCTTCCACGTCGCTAGCGGTTTTTAAGGATATTTGCAAATTCAGTTTTTCATTAATAATGTTTCGAAAATTTTCCCAATCTGTTTTCCTTGGGCAAAGCTGTGGGGCCTTATTTTTACATGTAACTTTTGAATTCATAGTGACGATCACAGGAGAGTGGTCTGAAGACAGCTCAAAACTTGTTTCAGCTTGGAAGTAGTTTGTAGAAAACCCTTTAATTACACAGAAGTCGATGAGATCAGGAGTTTTTCTGCGATCTGTGGGCCAATAGGTAGGTTGTCCTGTCGAAATGTGCTGTAAATTATTAGCTTAGAGTGTCTTAAACAGTTCTCTGCCTTTTGGCGTTGTAAGTCGCGAACCCCATTGTGGGTGCTTGGCGTTGTAATCTCCACCTGCTATAAATCGTTGGCCAAGGGTGTTATAGAAATGCTCAAATTGCTCTTTTTTAATAATATACTTTGGCGGACAATAGATCGCTGCTATTATTATTGGGCCGAACCAGTCTTCTACTGTAACGCTAGTAGCCTGTATATGTTCCTGGCTGTAGTCGTCATGCTGATGGTGTTTTATGGCGTTTTTGATAATTATCGCAGTGCCCCCGTGAGCCTTTCCATCTGGATGATGCGTGTTGTAAATTGTGTATCTTGGTATGTTTAAATAACTTTCTTTTGTGAAGTGCGTTTCTGAGATTAGGAAGATATCTATGTCCTGACTTGTGATGAAATATTTTATTTCCTGGCTATGTTGAGCTAGTCCATTGGCATTCCAATGTACTATCCGAAGTCTATAAGTCATTAGTTGGTAATTTTAGAGACAACTGCTGTTAGCAGATTTAACATAGTACTCATTTGTGTCATAAGTTCCTTCATCATACTTTTTAATTCTTGTATATCATTTGAATTTTGTTGAGATGGAAGCTGTTGTGGTATTTGCATGTTTGGTTGTGGGATTTGGTTTGGGTACTGTGCTTGTTGGGTTTTCACCCGCATGGAGTCTGCATAGGTTAAAGTTGGTGATGTATGCTGTAGCGATGTGGTGGGGGTTATTTTTTCCTGTTTACTCCTTAGTGATGGAAAAGTCTTTCTTTGTAGTTCCTTATAAACTGCACACCCTCTATAGCTGGCTGGATGATTGCCCTCGCAGAGTACACATTTGACATCGGGGGATTTTTCTTTACGTTGACATTGCTTGGTTGAGTGATTTCCTGCACATTTTACACATCGAGAGGTTCGATGGCAAAAATTTTTTGTATGTCCATATCTCTGACAGTTTGCACATTGTGCTATTTCTCTTTTCGGTCGTGGAGGCTCAAATTTGACTTTGGTTTGCAAGAGATATTCTTCCTGATAAATTTCTTTATTGTTTGCATTTAGTTTTAAATCAACATAGAATAGCGGCAAGGGTTTTTTTGTAAGTCTTTCCTTGATGTTATAGATATTAGTTGGTATATGTCCCAATTCTTCCAATGCCTTTTTTATTTCTTCTTCATTGATAGAATAGTGAACGCCTTTTAACACAACTTTGAAGCTCTTATCCTGTTTTAATTGATATGTGTGGAATTCTGTTTTTTTGTCTTCTAAAGCCTTTATTATGGTTGTGTATTTCTCTGTACTTTTTGCTTGAATTTTGACTTGATCATTTGCCAATATTTTCAACTCGTATTGATTTCCAGCTACTGTCGTCAATAGTTCCTTAAGGAGATGAATATTTCCAACTCTTGCTACAAATATAGGCGGTGCCTTCATACCATTTTCTTTCTCCACTGTATCAGTTTTTTCTCCTGTATTTGTTAAAGCTTCAAATCGATTTTTGCTTAGTGTTGAGGTTGATGGGTTTAACCAGTAATCATTTAATTTTGTTTGTTTGGTATTTCTGCTAGAGTTTTCTCTTTTTATTTTCCACGGTTCTCCATGGTACTTCTTGGTTTACAGGTAGTGTGGGATACGATGCGTCGTATTGTTGCTGGATTATCGGATTAACTTGGTGACTATTATTTTCATAAATATTTGGAAAAGGTATTTGCGGTATTTGTCCATACACGGGTATGGACTGCGTAATTTGTTGCATAAGTTGTGGCATGCATGGTGGTTGTTGATTTGGATCATAATATCCTGATGCATTAGGTTGTCTATATTGCATATAGTTTTGTGGCGTGAATGCCATCGCAAGTTGCGATGTTTATTTGTACTTGGATGTTTTGTTTACAATCAATGACAGACTGCTTATCTCCAGGAACAAAAAGGGAGAAAGCCCTAAATGAACGCTGCGGCCAAACGGCCGGAGAGAGAACCACAGTTTCTTCACTATTAATTAGCAAAAATCACTGGCTCCATTTTGATATAAAATTCAGCTTCAACACTTACTTAACTGTCCAAAAATCAGCACAATCTCACCGGGGAACTTAACTACAACTCAACACTTATATACTCCAACACGACTAGACAAGGAAGTAATGCGCGTAATTTGCAACCAGCAATGCAGACATGTTATGCTAAGTAAAGAACTTGCCTGTTGTTTGCAATTTGTTTCGCTGCTCGTTTGAGAATTTTTAAAAGAATGCTGCAATTTACATAACTTGAAGAGAGATATTTGGCAAACTTCCTTTCAACAATTTACTGGAAAACAGTGAGACAATAATTTTAATTATGATAGATTTTTGTTTAAGGTGGTTGACAAACGTCATATGTTAAACAGTACTCGATTGCTGTCGAAAATTACCTGATCTACTTTGAATGCAGATTTTTTTGTTTAAAAAAAAAAGATTTGGTACAAAAGGTTTTAGAGATTAATTTCCTATTTCAAAAAAATTGATGATAAGTCACATTTTGGGCGGTGCCCAGTTGACTACGATCACTTGAACTACTCCGGAAGCAGAGTCAAATTAGTTATAGTTTTTCATGTGGCACCTAGGGAATGCAATCCCGGGATCTCGAGATCCCGAAATATCCCAAAAATATACGAGGGCTGATTTCTAAATTTTTTTGGCTGTTGTGATAGCTGCTGGCAGTCAGATTGCATTTTTAGGACTTGTAGTCTGATTGTTCTGACAAATAAGTCAGTGAGTGTACTTATTAAGTTAAATTCAATGATGGCCGATAATAGCAAATATATTACTTATCAAAAAGAGAGTGGCAATAATAAATCGATGTGGAGTTATTTCTTTATTTCTGGAAGTAAAGAAATTGGGAAATGTAAACTTCTTGAGAAAATTATAAATATTAAAGGAGGCTCTACTAAAGGTCTACATGTAGATTATAATAGTATATAATATATTATATAATATTATATATATCATATATAATTCTATAATTATCTTCCATTCCATTTTTTTAAAAACTTCGATGTACCATCCAACAACGCCGAGGCTTGCAAAACATTCAATCCTTCTTTCTTAAGATTTTTTGTTAGAATCTTTAATTTATGCATTACTTTTTTTATGAGCATCAAATAGCAAACTAGAGTTCTCATGACTTAGACAAAACTCCTAAAACTTCAAGGGAAGTCTAAACAGCTCGAATGGATTCTGCTCTGGCTGTCCATCTACTTTTAGATAAATTGCAAAGCTGTCGTGCATTCTTTATTTCTGCAAGTTCGTTGTCTAATGCAAGAAACATTTTTGTCCTGAAAGCAAAAACGCATAGATAATTTGCAAAATGTTGAGTAATTTGCCAGTAATGATGCTCGCCCCAATGCAATGCTCCGTGAAAGTATTAATCCTATGAGCCATACAAGGAAAATATAGAACCGGATGTCCCATCATAAATATCTTTTTCCTGTTTAATTTTTAATATTTACAATTTTCATAGGGTTTAAAGTCAGAAAAGAGCTTGACTTTTTTGATTTCTTCTTTTATTTTTGTTGAAACCTCAGATGCAAGTAAAGAAAATAATCCATATTGTGAATTTGGTCCCATATAAGTAACATGATTTTCGAGTTATTATTTTTGGTGTTATCCAACCAATTTTTTTTATATTAAGATGTCTACACAAATAAATAATCTGCACAAAATTTTCTTGTTGATTATTAGTTCCAACTCTACCACCTCTGAACGCTATCCCTTGGCACGCCAACGTAGAAGCAACGTCGAAGAGAATAGACACAATTTCTCGATTGCACAGCTTTTCTTCTTCTCGCCAAAGCAAAAAATCACGTGCACTTTTCGCAAGAAGAACTTCTGGACATAAAAATACAAAAATTTTACAACGCGACTTTATGACCAATGAACGAAAAATGCATCGATAGTTTTCCTGCCTTATTTGTGCCTCGGTTTTTTATTTTATGTCACTGTCGAATTCCACGTGTAGTCCATGCGTCTTCAGCCATGGATTTGGTCCTTCAGGAAAAAGAGAACCGACAAAACATAAGACTGCATCTTTCAAAATACTAAATTCCGTGTGGATAGTCCTGGTACATACCATACAGCACTGAATGATTTTTGTCCTGGTACATTGAATGATTTTTGTTTTCTAGGTAAAATATTACTCCAACTTGATGCGTTTTCTAGCAATCTTCATTGTTAAAAAAATCATAAAATCAACAATTTAAAATTATCACTAAAATCCTCTGAAACAAGACGGTGAAACTAATCTCTTAGCTCGATGAAATTTTTGTTATAATGCAAAGGGGTACAACAAGTTGATCACGCTACCGAGTCGATGCTTCATTCATTAAAAAATTTAAAATGCTAATGATTGTAAAACCAGACCATCAAATATGCCTTGCGCATGCTATTATTGATGTCCTTTATAAATGGCAACCTGTAGAAGAGATTGAAGAAATTGACATTTCATATACGGACCATGATAGTGATAGTAAGGGAAATTTTGATGACAGTGGTGTAGACTTTGAATTCATGGAAGCGGAAAATGGCATAACTCAACTTACCAAAAATCATAATATTATTCCTTTAGTGCAGGAGGTTAGAAAAATTGTTAAAATGTTTCGGCGATCTCCTACAAGAAACTCTATTTTGCAAAATTATGTAACTGCAAAATATGGTAAGAAACTGTCTTTGATCTTAGACTGCAAAACCAGATGGAATAGCCTCCTTACCATGTTGGGGCGTTTTTTTTTTTTTTTTGTCTAGAGGATTGTAGCAGAAGGCTCTGATTGATTTAGGAAATCCAATCGTCATCTCCGATACTGAATTTGAAAATCTGAGAATAATAGTTCAGTGTCTTGAACCAGTTAAACTTGCAGTAGAAGCGATTTGCAGAAGAGATTCAAATATGTTCACTGCTGATGTTACTTTAAAGTTTTTATTTCAGGAACTTGATAAATTAAATACGAACCTAGGTCAAGAATTATTTCTAAACCTGAGAAAACGTATAGTTGAGCATCAAACGATTGTTTCTGACGTAATCAATTATCTTCATAATCTAAACCAGGAGAAATCTCCAAGGGACAACTTTTTTGACTTACCTGATTTTGACTCAATAGTTGATTCTGTTTGTGATTCAGTTTAAATTAGTACTTTGTGCGTAGATATAGAACTGGAAACTGATGAGGAGGAGTAAAATATTGTAATCCTTTTGCGACTAAATAAAAAAAAATCTTTAAAGCAAAAACTTGATGAAGCGATTGTAGGAGCATTAAAACCCCAAAAAACTAGAAAGCGATCCCTGCAATATAATCTTAGCACTATCAAAAAGGAAATAATTCTTTATGGTGCACGAGATGCACGGACAAACGTAGATTCAGGGAGAGCATTTTCTTCAGCTGTATCTTTGGCAACAAAAATAATATCAAGATTAGGTGACTCTACTTTAGATACTCGTAACTTACTTTTATAATTTTGAGTTCATGGTGATATTTTGTTTGTCTTCTAGAATTTAGTTTATGTTATTGTTCTTTATTTTTTATTTTCAAATTCATGTTTTACTGCGTAAGAAGACATTTCTATTCAAAATACTATTTCATTAAAGCATATTATACTTTTTTTGTTAAAAACTGAAAATCACGTTTTTTGGAGATTTAATCCCGGGATCCCAGTATTAGAATTTCTGATCCCGAAATCTCGAAATATAATCCCGATCCCGAAATTTGGATTCCCTGGTGGTACCGTATTGATTCATTTAAAGAAATAGATTCGGCATGAAAGTTTTTAACAATTTATTTTTAATTTTAAAAAATTTGAGTGTTGAAAAAAGTTAAATGCTGGGGGATGCCCAATCGCCTTCGCATATTACCTGATCTTTAATTAAATAAATCATTAAGTAAATCATCAACAAATTTGTTCGCATGGAAAAGTTGATTAAGTTCAAGAAATTTCTAAAAGTTATTTTTAATGTCAACAAAAATGGATGTTTGAAATAGACAGTTCCAAAAAGGCACATGTTAGGCAGGGTGCCTAATCGCCTTAAAATATCACCAGATCTACTCAGAATTTGATTAGAAAAGGTATAAAGATTAATTTCCAATTTAAAAAAAGTTTGTTGAGAATTGTCACATGTTGGGTGGTGCCTAATGGCCTTCAAATGTCACCTTTTCTACTCAGAAAGCAGAGTCAAATTAGTGTAACATTCCATGTACGACCAAATTGATTCACTTGAACAAGTAGATTTGAGAGTTTAAAGGTTTTACAAATTTCAAAAAATAGATGATGGAAAAAGTCACATGTTAGGTGGTGCCCAACCGCTTTCAAATATCACCTGATCTCCTTCGAAACTAAAGATAAATTTATGGTAGTTTTTCATGAGCGACCAAATTTGTTTGCAATAGATTCGGTTTGAAAGATGTTAAAAATTCTAACAAATTAACGTAGCCGAGAAACTTTCTTAATATGCGAAAATTGGGTACATGAAGTGCTAGCAAGAGAATGTGGACATTCCAGGTTTAATTATCCAATTAAACAATGAGAAAACCGTTCCAGGTCCAGCCTCTTTAGCAAAAAATAGTTTTGTGAAATAAATTTATATATTTCAGGAACTTGTAGAATTTACAAGAATCATGCGAGGTTGTTTATAAAATAAATAACTGAGAAGAAGAAAATGTGCGGAACGCTTGGGAGAATGAAATATTTTATTCGAATTTGCGTTTGTTTGAACAGGAATTCATCATATTGGATGAAAACAACAATTACACGAGCTTTAAAAAATTCGGAACAGAGTTTATTAATTGATTTTTTACGTCATTCCGTTTCTGGTGATGTTTATAAAATTTTTGATAGCTAAAAAATGTCGCTCATATTGAATATTCAACAATGGTATCGTAAAAATTTGTTTCAACAATGCAACTATAACCAATAAGGTTTTGTGCAATAAAAAATTGCAAAGTTACCAAACAAATTGTTGCTACTTGCCAAACTGTTCCGAAACTCGATCACAAATTAGTTCACTAAACATAAAATAAACGGCTCTCCTTCTATTGGGCATCAACTGTCGAAAATTATTGATATCGATTCATAACGTAGCTGCAACTGAATTTTTTTTTCTATCTACCACAAAGAAAATTTTACTAACAATAAAATAAAATTGTAGTTTATGGAATTTTTTACACAATTTTTCTTGCAGATATAAAATGAAAAAAAGTAATCTATAATTAATTAAATTATTATAACGAGGAAAACAAAAGACGTCATGTGAAAAGAGTGAAAAAGTTTCAAAGATAGATAAATTGAAGAACAATGGTATAAAATGCATATCTTGCAAGATGATAGCTATATCAGAGGAAACTGGATCAAAAGATAGAATTTAGATACGAACTTTAGGAACATATAAAAAATTCCAAGAAAGATGCTGTATTCGATGGAGTAGAAATTGCGGAAAAGGAGGGAAAGCAACACTAAAATGAGAATGATTGAAAAAAAAACTCTAGCAAATAGCTATGGTTTATAAATCCAGAGAAACTGCAGGAGTACAAAGAAAAACATGAAGAACTAAAGAGAAGAGTAACAAATGGAAAGGAGTCTATGCAAATTTGGACGAATACATTGGAGAAGCGAGGAGCTCTGAAGGATGGTATCTCCTTAAATCACTTGCAATAAATTCAAAAAAAGCAAATACAGTTCACATAAATGACTATGAGAGGAATAAGAAGAAGAAAGTAATATAAAAATCATAAAAAATGGGAAACGTAATGAAGATTATAATTCTAAGGTAATTTTTAACCATGAGTTTGTTGGATTCAGTGTAGAAATTATAGACTGACCACAACGCAAAGAATGGAAAAGTCTTTTCTTTAAAATTTTCTTAAACTCTGTACTGCTTTATAATATGGACTTAACTTATAATAAACGTTAATTTAACCTCAATTATTATTAATAATATCATATTATCCATAATATTAGAAAGTCACATTGTAAATATAAAATTAGTGCGTAGTGGACTTCCTAGAGTTCCGTTTTATTTCAACTATGAAGCATATAAATTTAAAACAATGGAAAAATAAATAATTATAATTATCATAACAGTTGAATAAAGTTGTGGTTAACTTGCGTAACAATATTTACAAATAACAATTATTAGCGAAAATATTAAACTGCCATTATGAGTGCTGCACGCTTACATTTTAAAATAAAACCGTAAAGGATTTTTTCTCGATTCTTTACATTCTTGATCTACATCTCGTGTCTACTAAACGATCCAACGTCCTGGATAAAATTGTTAGGAAATGGCGTTTCTAAAAAATATTTGTTATAAAGAATTATGTTAAATTTGTTAGTTTGGAGACGTAAAAAAATTACCTACCTATTGAGTAACATTTTTCAACCATTAAAACTGCTTTACAATAGAATCATGTTTTTTTGGTTTTAGTTATAGGTTTCAAAAAATAATTACAAAATTTAATGTTATTAAAATTAAAAAGTGTGCGATATTATAATTGTACAAATATCCGATCGTTTCGAATTTAATGCCCATTTGACTATCGCAAATTCGTTTAAAACGAAAACATTTAATAATTACCGCATTGTTTTTCTCACCGAACATGCCAAAACCATATATACCGTACAAACCAATCATTGTTAATATTGTACGCTCCGATAATTTTGTGCAACACTATAGAGGTTATTATGCGAGTGTTATTAAAAATAATTTATTTTGGAGCCAGCAAAAATTGTTAAAAATTTCAGCCATTGGGAAGGTTAATATGATGATTTTTAAGTTGAGATTTTTTGTTCTTGACAATTAATTTCTTTAAATAATAATCATGTATTTTTATTTTGTTGTACAACGTTACTTTCAGTTTCTATACAATTGTCCATATATTCCTCAACAAGAGTGTTTAAATGCCAGTCTGCGTGTCTATTCAAACTAACAGTTTCTGCTCCGGGTGCCACTAACAATGCGGTTGAAACGTTAATAGTAGTTTATGATATAGTAATAAAAGTCCTTTTTACACGCATCGTTCAAAACTAAGAACCACAAAGTTAAAAAAAATATGCGCATTTCAAGGTTGTCTTAATAATGTACCTGCTATAAGAACGACAATTTTTTTATTACTCAACGTACCCTCTTAATGCTACTCATTTATCTTGTCAACGATCCTGTAACGCCTGTAAATTTCTTAGAAAAAATGTCTCCCTTGAGCTTTTCGAAGCTATAAAAACTTCGTTAAATCATAATTTACTACCTTTCAAACTCTTTTATTTGAGGTAAAAAAGATTTTCCCAAGAAACCAGATTTACAATACGTTACCCATTTACAATAAGTGTGTGTGGATTATCTTACAAAATCAAGACAATTAAAAAAGTAGAGTTTTGTCATTCTTCTCTGCAGATAGCCAAATATGATTCAGGAGAATTGAGGAGAAATAATCTTAAAATATTAGATCATACAAAAAATTTTCGTTTTTAGTTTCTACATCGTATTGTTGAAAAAATTGAAAATATTAAATTCAAAAAGTTCTAGTTACAAAATTATGTATTGCCACCCTTTATAATGTTTAGAAAATTAAAACAATTCAAAGACATCTCACAGATGTTTTCTAACTGGTACTTCACAACTTTCTCCGCAATTGTGATTGTTGTGATTTTTTTAACACGCATCTGCAGATGCCATTATTTGAACAAAAAAAAATTTCTACATCCAACATCCAAGTGGTTTAGAAATAGTCAATAGTAATATTGGAGTGAAAAGAGTTTCGAAAAAAAATCCAAAAAATCTTCTATTATATACATCATTCCATTAAAAAAAGTCACTTGGGCCGTTATAATTGTCTTAGCTCACACTATGTTCAAATAAATTTTTGGTTATAAACTTTTTCTCAAATTTGTAGCTTTCATAGAACTGAAGCTATCGAAGTCGGACCCACCCGGTATATAAATAAATATTTTTTGACAAATAGTTGTTTGTAAATCTTGGTAAGTGCAACAATTATTTTTCCATAATAAAACATCACTTGGTGGTTTGATATTGCTTTCCGAGAGGGAGCGACCGAAAATTTTCTGGAATCAACCGGTAACCAAATACCCAAATATTCATTAACTTGTTTTAAACTTATATATACGTAATTTTCAAGTGCTACTTACTTTAAAATTGGATTTAACTTGATTTTTTCAAACGAGAATTAGATTTAATTTAATTTGATATAAAGAACTATTTTTGTTATTATTTTTATCAAAGCTAAATGTCAACCCAAAAATACCAATTTTCTACTGGATTTCTACTTGTTACTGTAAATGTTATATTTTCTAGCACTTATTAATTCTTTATAATTTTGTCTCAAATTTTTACCAAAATTTTTAGCTAAAAATATTTTTGAATTTGATTTCGTTTTTTGAGTTGTTATAACAAAGTTTTTCCTTGCTTCCGGTGGCTACTAAGTTTCAGTTGCACAAAGCGTGATTAAATTCTCATCAAAATTTTGATTGGTAATAGTAGAGCCAATGCTAATATTCAGTTAATGCAATACAAATTTGAAAGTTTTTTAATGGCTTGTTAAACTCTCATAACGGTTGGGGGTAAGTGTTTCAACCACGCCTGTAAATTTGAAATTTTTGAAAACATATTGTAAATTTGAATTTCTTCGTCTTTTTAACTGTTTAGTCTTTGATTGAAGCATAACTAACCGCTTTTTTCCTAAATTACTGTTTATGTTTATAAATTTTTCCAAGTTGTTCAACTGTAACAAATTATAATTCTCTACATTTTCCCAATCAGGATTTTGACAATATTTTTTAAAACTAACGAACCTTGCTGTCAGCATCCAGAATGTTATCTTCCAGAATAAATAACTTCAGATTTGACACGGTAGCTTCAAATTTTATAAAGTCAATACCATTTTTACTAAGCGGCTATAGACAGCATTAAAAAGAGGAAAAGGCGATATTCTATCATAGTATTGCGCAAGAGACTTTTAATTTGCTGTTGAAAAGCATCTTTCAGTCTCTGCTGTTGTTATAATAATCCTAATTAATATTTCCAATAATTTCACTGTTCTTTTGAAAAGCTCCTTCAAGTTGTTTGCAGTGGCATGCAGAAATCAGCAGTTTTGGCGATGCCCTTCATAAACTTTCTGCCGACTAAAACCGGCAACTTCTATCTTTAGATCTAGCAGAGGTCTTCCAAATTCTATAATTTTTATTTTGTTTTCGTCCGATAATAGCGAAATTTTATTTTCTTACAAATACTGTACGGAATTCCATATATTAGTTTAACTTTTGATCGGCATTTAATTTGCCGGGTTCGCTTTATTAATAAAATACTCGACTTTTAAATAATGGTTCTGCAGACTCTGCAGCCACAAATTTGTGTTATAGTACCATAAACACCACGTGAGCGGATGACCAATAAAATCTGCTGCTGCTCAAAATCACGCTCTGTGAACACCTGCAGACCATCAAAAGTTTGCAGTAATCGATGATTCAGATGGGTCAGATAAAGTTTGCATTTTATAAATAATTGCGTTATTATTTAAATTATGCACAAAATTTAAAGACTTCTTTGTGGTTCTAATATATATCGTTTATTTCCATTTTTTAAGTGTCTCGCAGCTCCGCAGCTCCTACACACCTGCCGTCCATGTGTGATTACTGTTATAAATCTTTAGTTGTAAGATACAAATTATAAATCAAAATAAACAATTCCTTATCATTAAAAAAAATACGAAATCACGACTTGAGGCACAGTATCCAGAATTAAACAGCAATATTGTATTGCTGTTGCATTTTTTTATAAATTATGTTATGTATATTTCCCTCAAAATATAGCCAAGAAATATATAAAACGTTTAACACAAAAGGAGGAGTTGAAAGTCCTAAGTCTTTATGTTATTACTGAAATCCCAATTTTGTTCTTGTTCGTCCGCGAGATGGAGCTACAATCGCATCGCCGGGATATAAATCATTTTTATTTTTCTCTCACACTGAGTCTAAATCTGAGTTTGATCAAAGACTATACTTCCATTAGGCCAAAATAATGAGTTATTAGACTTTTCAAAATGTCTTTCAGCAAGTGCTAAAAAAATTTAGTTCCCCTGTCACAGCATTCTACTCTTGTATTAGTTTCTTTCTGTTCCTGTGCATCTTTATAATAGTTTTCACTTGGGTTTGCATGAAATATGCAGCAAATGTACGAAACTCCGACTCGATTTTTAATTGTTTCTTAAATATTTCTTCAAAGAGAAAATTTAACTTTGCATCCTTTTTGCTTTTCATTGTAAACTTATACTTTTAAATAAATACGTTTAGAGATTTTTCAATAAAGTTTTTTATTTTTTCTTAATTTTCTTTTGGCATTTGTTAAGTTTATGTCATATCCAATCTTTTTCTAAATTTCCTTCAACTAATAGCCATAATCAGAACATTGGTCACCAAAAGTTCTTCGTCTTCGTCATTCTACTTACCTTCTTCTACCTAACTCCCTTAGATACATGTAAGTAATAATGACCCGATATTTTAATGTATTCATTTGTAGAAATTTTGTTAAATTTTTTTCGAAATTTTATCATACAATGTTGTTTTGACATTTTTAAATTGCCAATTGTCGATATCTGTGGCAGAAAAGTGTCTGGGCTAATTAATCAATACAACCTCGTCTATGTTGCTTCTAAGGTTAGCCTTCAAGGAGAAATTTCTTCTTAATTCTTAAAAATTCTAATTTCCAAAAAAATTCAAACATCGCAACCTATAAATCGTCCTTCAACTAACGGAATCTCCCAAAAGAAAATATACAAACATGTTATTATTTATTAACAAACAAAAAGTAAAAAATTTCTTTGGTTATTTCATGATAGCAAATCCTGATTAGCCTTCCGTGATTGCACATTCCCACAAACCGTTGACTTGTTCAGTATTTGCGTGATTGCAGATAAGAAAAATCGACATACCAACTTTGCGTCGGGGGGGTAGCGATAATAGACGTGTTGGAGGAGGTGTGATGGATAAGTCAAGTTCGTCGTCCTTCCATACACAGGTGTGTTTTGTTGTCGAAAGTCGGTCCGGGATGCCGACAAACGTGTCTTTGGGGTCCTGGCGCTAATAAAATTACACTAAACAAGCCCAGTGGGACGTTGCATTTATCTATTGTACGTTACAAATTGTTGGATTCTATTGAGATCGGAAGAGATTGCGAAGAACATCGTCGGCGGCATATACACACACACACATACATAAAAGGGACTCAACTATGCCGCAAAGTGTTGTTCGAACGTCAACTACACGAATTGGTCTTGAATACAGGCGAAAGCGGTCAATTGCCTGTAAACACCGCCATTCTTGTAACGTCCTTATACATTAAATCCCACACAACATGCACAAACACGATGGGTGCAACGCTGCGAACATGTACGGTTTTTGTGTGCGAATATTACTATTATAACGTTATTAAGAGATACCTTTCCGATAGTTAATCCGTTGTATGCTTTACGAGGAGAAACGTATAGAAACTCGTAGAATAGAAAAAAAATGTCTTGGTACAAATATTTCATTGTTTTGAATTTTCAAGTTAGAAAACACTAAACACACGAGAGTTACATTGACCTACTGGCAAATTAGAAGAGAAATAATTTAAAAAAGTGAAATGCTTCCTTCTACTCTGTCTATAGCGTGGGATTTACAAAATCAGAATGGCGGAAGGGTGGTATCTCTGCATGCACAGGGAATGTTATGTCGACTGTACGCGCTAATAGTTACCTCAAACGCCAAAGGATGGCGCGATTGTACCTGTTACAGCTCCCAGTTACTTCTATGGTACGATATTCTGCTTTTTCCTATCTTAAACTATGTTACTAGTGTTTCAAAAAATGTTGGTCGTAATTTTTGGGGAGGCAAAGCAATTACAATATAAGAGTCTTCGAGCACTTGACCAAAGTTTTGTTAATTTTTTTTTTAAAAAGAAGAAACTCCTTAAACACTTTAAACATACATTAAGTTTATTATATAATTTATTATATTCAGTTAATTGAAGGATTTTGCTGCGAAACATCTACAATTACTGGTATGAATTTGGTAGAATTATGTAAACTGTTCAAATTTGGAGTAATCTTTTGTAGGCAGTTCGAAAGATTACATAAAGCTTCAGGTGCTGCTTCTGCTCAGATATATTTGAGATCAAAATGCCGATTAGTAACGGCTTTATTTTTGATATTGACAATATCGATGATGAAGATCTTACTAAGAATGATATTATTGGGAATAAAACAATTGATACAATATAAAAGTCTTGGTAAATTTTTGTATTCACTGACAGAAGCATGTCCTTGCCAGATTAAACAAACTATAGCAGTTTCCGTTCCATTAGCTACACTTTTTCTTCGGAATTCAAGTCAGTGAAATAACCGAAATTAATTAAATGTCAAAAATCCCATGCGTGCAGGCCTCCGTCCAACTTTCTTAGTATAAAAATTTATTTTTGTTATATTTATCTAAGTAGCAGGCTTGAAGATTGTAAAGACTCCTCCTTGCAGTTTTAATGCTTGCCATTGAGCTTAATGCCCATGGATAAGAATTAGTGTTTGTCTGAAAAACTTGTCAGTAAATAAAATTGTTTGGAAAATTTTGTGGTGTGAAGCTATTAAGAAGAATCCAAATATAGAAATCCTTAGAAAGACGAAAAAAAAGTCAACAGGCCTCCTAACATATTGTTACGGGTAAATGCATGAAGAATAGTTGTGATTTAAAAAATCTCACAAAAAGTATTTTGAAAAAACGATTAATTGTTGAAAAATTATATATGTAAAATATTTGTACCCATGAAAAAATATATTTTCTATTAATCCTGACATAGAGAATTATTTTCCATACAAATTTAATTGTCTCTCCCTTAGATTATGTTGTATTGTTTTTAAATCAATGAAAGAAATATGTATTTAAGCTCCCTTAACCTTGTACTTTGCTGTAAAGGTACATCAAGTTTGGGGTTAGAGGTGTATCCTAACACAATACGCAGTCTACAACACTATTAGAATGTGACATTTGGTAAAAGTGCGCATTTCAGTGTAACATTCTGATGGTGTGGTCGATGATGCATTATGTTAGGGTAAACCCCCAATTCCAGATTGTGTAGAACTTGACAGAAAAATTTGAGGTTAAAAGAATTTTAACGCGAGCTGTTTTTATATGTTTACAAATCAACAGTTGATCTACGAAAAAAAGGACGGTTGTATAAAAAAAATCTATGTCAGGCTAAATAAAAATATTAGTTAGCTGTCACTAGAGAATGCAATGCCGGGATCCCGGTTAAAAACGCACAATTCGGGATCCCAAAATTCTTTATTTCTGAAAATAAGGAAATTGCGAAATGCAAACTTTTTGAGAAAATTATAAATATTAAAAGAGGCTCTACTAAAGGTCTGCATGTACATTATAATTTTCAACATTCACAGTCACTAGCACAAAAACCCAGGCATGGTCTTCTACAAGCCTAGATACTGATACTAAGATCAGCAACGTCGAGCCAGGGACACCTGCACCCAAAAAAGAAAAAAAATTAGGGAATATTTTGTTTCCATTGATGAGAGTTTTTTGGATGCCCTTATTGCTCGTATGACTTCCTTAGACGGATTACCATTTAGAGTATTTATCACTTCTAACGATTAGAGACTAGCACTGCAAGCTAGAGGATTGGGAAGAATACCAAATTCGGCAAACACTGTTCGTAGCAAAGTGATAGTTTATAGTAAGAAAATTGTAAATTTTTATATTCAAGAATTACAAGCGCTTAGAAAAAATGGGTAATGCTTTTCTTTGACGCTTGACCAATGGACTTTAGTTGCAAATAAAAGGATTATGCAGATGAACGTTCATGTAGTAGACTCAAATTGCAATATTAAGATCTGGAATGTAGAGCTGACACCAACAAGAGGTTCAATGCCAGCTAAAAAATGTGTAGCGATACTCAATCACACATTACAAAAATTCAATTTACCTATAAATAATGATGTACTAGGTGTTACAACGGACGAAGCAAGTGTTATGAAAAAATTTGGAAGACTGATAAAACCAAATCATCAAATATGCTTTGCGCATGCTATTTACTTTGCTATTATTGATGCCCTTTATAAATGGCAACCTGTAGAAGAGATTGAAGAAATTGACATTTCATATACGGACCATGATAGTGATAGTAAGGGAAATTTTGATGACAGTGGTGTAGACTTTGAATTCATGGAAGCGGAAAATGGCATAACTCAACTTACCAACAATCATAGTATTTATCCTTTAGTGCAGAAGGTCAGAAAAATTGTTCAAATGTCTCTGCGATCTACTACAAAAAATCCTATTTTGCAAAATTATGTAACTGCAAAATATGGTAAGGAACTATCTTTAGACTGCAAGACCAGATGGAATAGCCTCTTTACCATGTTGGGGCGTTTTTTTGTCTAAAGGATTGTAAACAGAAGGCGCTGATTCATTTAGGAAATCCAATCGTCATCTCCAATACTAAATTTGAAATTCTGAGAATAATAGTTCAGTGGCTTGAACCAGTTAAACTTGCAGTAGAAGCGATTTGCAGAAGATATTCGAATATGTGCACTGCTGATGCTACTTTAAAGCTTTTATTTTAGGAACTTGATAAATTAAATATGAACCTAAGTAGAGAATTATTTCTAAACCTAAGAAAACGTATACATGAGCGTAAAACTATTGTATTTGGTGTAATTAATTAGTTTTATAATCCAAACCAGGAGAAATCTCCAAGGGACAACTTTTTCGATTTACCTGATGCGTTAATCTTTTTGAGAGAATTTTTTCGTAGAAAATAGTACGCGTAACTTACTTTAATTATTTTGAGTTCTTGGTGATACTTTGTTTGTCTTCTAGAATTTAGTTTATGTTATTGTTTTTTATTTTTTATTTTCAAATTTATGTTTTACTGTGTAAAAAGACATTTTTATTCAAAATACTATTTCATTAAAGCATACTATCTTTTTTTTGTTAAAAACTGAAAATCCCGTTGTTTCGGTATATAATCCTGAGATCCCGGGATTAAAATTTCTGATCCCGAAACTCCGAAATATAATCCCGATCTCAAAATTTGCATTCCATAGCTGTCGCTTAAAAAATACTCGTTGCAAAAAGTATAATTTACTATGGCCTCGAACTAGTCTCAGAATTATAGTTTTCTCTAAAAGTCTAATAGTTCAGGTAGAGAAAAGTTACTTGCATACATTTGACTAACCCTGTATAGTAAAATTGACTGGCGAGGCAACGTTGACAAAAAATATGGGAACAGTGAAATAGAAAAGCTATTTAGGGTAGCTAGCTGAAACAAGTCAAAAATGGATAAAGGGAGCGATAAAAATCTTTCGCCAGATGGTAAAATTATTTTATTTTGATCACGGCCCCCTAAAAGAATATATAGAAATAAAAAAACGCAAGTTTGAAATTTTGAACAAAGATCAAATAGCTATTTTCTGTCAAATTTTTTTTTTAAAGCGGTGGCACTTTCGCTAATACCAGAAGTTTATCTCAACTTCCTCATCGAACATCTGTATTTTTTTCATTTTTAGAATGACCACTAGATTTTAGTATGTGTCTTTGAATATGACTCTATATTGCACTATTCTTGAAAAAGAGACGATTTTCTCTTATAAAGTGAAAACATTTTCTTCGAATAAAAAAATTATAACTCCTAAACAAAAAAATTAATAACATTGAAATTTTCACAGCATTAAGATATGACTATGGCACATAAAGTTGTACTAGTTAAATTATGAAGGAAAAATTTTGTAGTTTTAGAAAAATCAAAAAAAAATTAATTGCGACTTCTAGCAGTTTTCGATAAAGGTAATTTCATTTAAAAATTATAAAGTATGCAGTAAAATTATAAAGTAAATATATCAACTTTTTTATTATTAGTAACAATTGATAGGACCTTCTTCAAATTTAACCAATAGCATTTAATATAAATTAATTCTGCATGCAGGATTCTGCTTGCAAGTAGACACTCGTAAATGTAAATGTCGTTTTTTCAAAATTCTTTAGATACAAGTTCGAGAATAGTCTAAACTATTTTAAGTACCCAAAAACTACAATTTTAGTATCTTTCAGGCTTGTCCATTAGTCGAACGCTGATTAGTTCAATTTTTTCGAGTCTTCTAAATCCTTTTCAAGTTATTGTGTCAATATGCGGATGTCTTGAATTAAACTTTCTGTAAGTTTTGGAAATATTTTTTGACATACTCAAAAAAATGACAAAGAAACGCGACTTGCAGAAAAATTACAAAAATGCCACGAAGACTCCAGTTAACTAAGGCAGATTCAAAATAAAAATTATTACAAAAAAGAGCATCTTACACAAACCTGAAAGAAACTTATCTTTACGTGCGGTATTTACAACTTAACATCATTTAGTTGCACAACTTATTTTATTTTTACTTTTAAATGAAAATTTTATTTTTCATCAACCAGTTGGATCAACAACTCTTTAATGTACAGGGTCGTTCAAAATTCTGTTATGTCATTGTTGTGAGCCGACCTTTCGCCTTGCTTTCTGTCTCGATGATTTCGTATTTTTTAATAGTTTTATTTCCTGGTGTGTGAGGGGAGGAGGGGGGCAAATACGCGTTCGAGTGGGACGCATTCTTGACGATCTTGGGGTTCTTTGATCAAAGGAAGCGGTTGACAGGGGGAACGCCCCTAAACGGGAACACCTTGACTGTGGTAGACCGGGCGGCGGCCAAATTGGGCCACCCAGTGCCCCGATTTATACAAGACCAACTTGACAGACCACGAGGGTACATAAAATATCAACGACATCCACGTGATTTATTCGCTGGGAATGGCGGCCGAACCGTAAAAGCGACAAACGGAACCTCCGAAAAAGGAACCAAAGCCGCGGAACGAAAAACTAAAGTACAGGAAAAAAATCATCAAAATTTGTAAGTGAATGACTGTGCCCACTACTGACTTACAAATGAATAGTGGAAAAAACGCGAAGGTAAAAAAATTTTGCAAGTGCAAAATTGTGCGTACCAGTGACGTTAGTAGAACGAAAAAGACGCGAAAGTGCAAGAAATTTTGGGATTTGCCAAGAAGCGGCAAAGCTCGGAATTGCGCGATCCGGCCCTGCGGCCCAAAAGAACGAAAAACCACGAACCTAATCAATGAAGTCAAACTAAGGCGGCGAGAGCTTCAAAGCTGGAGCTTAATATGTTAATGAGACAGATTATTGCCGAACACGTGTGCTCTCCGTCTTTTTCTTCGTCAAAGCTCCCGATATCGCTTTCGCTTTCCCACCAACACCTCCAACATCCGACCGGCCTTTCCTCTCTCTACACGACTTGCATGTCGTTTATCATTTTTACACCTTCTCTCTTCTGTTTCTTCCTCACCAACGCATACCGGTCGTTTCGCGTCCTTTTCTCTATTGGAAACCGATCGCATATCGCGTTGCTCAAAGACGCCGACCATTTAACAATTTTACATTATTGGTTCGAAGCCGCGGGTTATGGAGTCAACCGTTTAAATGCTCGTGTATCGGTTATAAATCTGTGATGAATTGAAATATTTTCAGACCGCAACTCGATATGAAGACGTAATAGAAAAGAAAACGCGCCAGAATCCGACTTTACCTTAATCGCAGTGAAGGTTTACGGGAACTGAAGAGGAACATAAATCATCGTTATCGTGTGTTGTGGTTTAACGAGTAAATTTTATTTCGCATATACAGTGCGGTTATGGGAGTTTTTTGCAAGTGAAGGGGCGTGGGTGGCGTATTAAATTTATTTACGACGTACCTAGTTTAACGCCAGCATTATGCAGAACTGTCACTTTTTTGCAGAATTACACTAGTTCATCATCGTAAAATCGCGCCAATAAAATAACATAACAATCGTATCTGGTGGGCAATCCAGACGCGTTTATTATGTTTTACGATTATTTACAGAATAGTTAATTAATTTTGATTAATTGAAAATTAAACTAAAAAAATTAATTAAGAAGTAGGTACCGTAACAATCGAATTTCTTTTCGAGAATATTGACAAATTCTCATAAGTAATAATAATTTCAACTTTGTTGTCTCGTTGGAAAAAATTGTATCTACAATTAACCTTACTCCTTTCAAGACATTCCTATCGTTATTTGACAAAAAAAGTGTGAAAAACTACAACGCCATGCTTTTTGTGAGTCTGGACTTTGCAACAAGTTTCTGAAATTTGTTTAAATTTTCTGGCACTGTTAAGTGATGGAGTTTTGTAAATATTTTTGAAGTTCTTAGCCTTTTATACTTCATAATAGTTAATTAAGCATCAAGAGCCCTAATTGTATTTTACGGGTCGAGGGGGATCTTTGAAGACCTAGACGACGTCCAGGTCGGAGTTACTTTTACATTTTTTGCACAATCGAATATTAAATAAAAAATTAAAACAAATACACGAAGGGGACAATACATTTTATAATTGAGTAAACTACCTGTAATGAAAAAATTAGCGACGCAAACTTTAGGAAGAGAATTTATTGTTGCGGAACGCTAAAATAATTTAGCAGAAATTGAGAATTTCTAGTTGAACCTACTACAGTGTGTCCAGCGAACAATTAATAATTGCACAAACAAATGTGAATACCGGTGGTAGGAATCTCGAAATCAAAAAATTCTTGATAGATTTCTTGTGTAATGAGAGATCTTCAGAAGGTTTGAGTTGAGATCTATGGTAAAAAAATTGTAATACCGACCCGTCATTTAGATGACTCCAAAAATCTCATTTATGGTAAAGATAATTAATACTCTTTATCAAAAATACTGCAACATTCTTGATGGATCTTATTGAAAATTAATAATGTATAGAGGCGTCAACCAGAGAAAGCAAACAATTTTGCGACAAGGATGGAATCGTGCATTTTCGAACACAATGGTTCTGACTGGCGGAAGGCATTTTCTTTCAAAATATTGATGTCATCATAACTAATTTATTTTCGATTATTTCATACTTTATTTAAACTTTCTTGTTGGTCAACTAGTTTAATATATTTTTCTCTTTTCTTTCATCTTGATTTCTTTCAGATTTTTTTTATTCGTTCTCAAGTAGTTCCATACAGACACGCTTGTCTCTAGAATTCTATTCTTTAGTTATACTACTTATTCTTTAAGAGTTTAAATAGTTCTTAGTTCCACTTTTGTTCACACAATAAATTATTTCTTTGGGCTTTTGCCTCAGTACTATATTTTTCTGATAATATTTTTTTCATTCGTCATATTATTTCATGTTTATCATCACAATCCCATTGGTGATTAGGGCAAAAAATAAAGTACTTAAGTACTTAGATTACACTAGCAATTTTTTTTTCAATTTAGTGTTCTCTAAGAAACTTGACCGCAATGTGCAATAACCCGATAAATATTGCTATTTGAGGTCGGTCTTGTTTTGAATAATGTTTGTAGATTATGCCATACATAATTTAACAAATTTTATTTTTTCCTTGTCATTTCAGTCATCAAATTTTGATCTTCCACAAAAAGTAACTGTTTTCAATTTTCAAGACACAAAATTTTCGTCTGATAAGAATTGCGTCTCAAGTTGTACAATTTATCGTCTAAAGAAATCGGAAATTCGATAAGTTTTGATAAAATTTCGGCAAATGTTTTTCTGACGAAGAAGGGCACTGAATAAATTTCAAACTTTTATTTGCTGAAGCCTATGGCAACTAAAAAAGTTCTGAATAAATTTTATAAAGCTTGTTTATTGAAAATAGCGGCAATTGAATAAGTTCTAAATAAGTTTTCGGAAACATTTCTCCTAAGAAAGACTAGGTACTGAACAAGTTTCATAAAGCTTATCTACTAAAGAAGATAGCATTCTAATAAGTTATAAATAAGTTTCAGGAAAAACCTTTCGAAGGAGTTAACGAATGCTAAATAAATTTTAGAGAGAAGATTTTCTGAGAAGTGACAAAGAAGTAACTTTCGAGGAAAGTCGCAATCGAATAAATTCTGAAGTTTAAGAAAACCTAAAGAAAATAGCAATTGAATAAGTTTCACAAAAATTGTTGTCGGAGAAAGGTTACGATCAAGTCAGGTCGAGTTGGATTTTAATAAATTTTAGCAAACTTACCTTCCAAGAAAGGGTGCCACCAAATAAATTCTGAATAAGTTTTCGAATGTAAATTTCTCGAGGAAATTGAGGTAAGTTTCAGAAATATTAAATTCTTAGAAAGATCGCAACCAAATAAATTCTGAAAATTAATTATCTGAGAATAATAGGCATCGAATAAGTTTCAGAAATATTATCCTCGGACGATGGTAACAATTAAGGAATGCAATCCCGAGATCCCCGTTAAAAGGCGCAATTCGGGATCCCGAAATATCCCAAAAATATACGAGCGCTGATTTTTAATTTTTTTGGTGCAAAAGATTTTAGAAATTAATTTCCTATTTTAAAGAAAATTGATGATTGGGAAAAGTCACATTTTGGGCGGTGCCCAATTGCCTCAGATCACTTGAACTACTCCTAAAGCAGAGTCAAATTAGTTATAGATTTCCATGTGGCACCTAAGGAATGCAATCGCGGGATCTCGAAATCCCGAAATCCCGGGATCCCGGTTAAAAACGCGCAATTCGGAATCAAAAAATTTCCCGAAAAAAAACGAGCGCTGATTTCTGAATTTTTTGAGCTATTGTGATAGCTGCTGGCAGTCAGACTGCATTCTTTAGGGTCTGTAGTCTGATTGTTGTGTCAAATGAGTCAGTGCGTGTACTTATTGAGTTAAATTCAATAATGGCCGATAATAGCAAGTATATTATTTATCCAAGTCGATAATAAATTAATGTGGCGTCACTTCTTTACTTCTGAAAATAAAGAATTTGCGAAATGTAAACTTTTTGAGAAAATTTTAAATATTAAAGGTCTGCATGTACATTATAATTCTCAACATTCACAGTCATTAGCACAAAACACCCAGGCCTCATCTTCTACATGCCCGGACACTGATACTAAGATTAGCAACGTCGAACCAGGGACATCTGCACCAAAAATACAAAGAACTATTGAGGGATACTTTGTTTCAAGTGATGACAGTTCTTTGGATGGCCTGATTGCTCATATGACTTCCTTAGCAGATTACCATTTAGAGTATTTTTCACTTCTAACGATGAGAGACTAGCACTGCAAGCCAGGGAATTGGGAAGTATACAAAATTCGACCAACACTGTTTGTAGCAAAGTGATAGTTTATAGTAAGAAAATTGTAAATCTTTATATTTAAGAATTACAAGCACTTAGAAAAAAGGGGCAATGTTTCTCTTTGACGCTTGACTAATGGACTTCAGGTGCAAATAAGAGGTTTATGCAGATAAATTTTCATGGATTAGACTCAAATTCCAATATTAACATCTGGAATATAGGGATAATACAAACAAGAGGTTCCATGCCAGCTGAAGAATGTGTAGAGATACTCAATCACAGCTTACAAAAATTCAATTTATCTATAAATAGTAGGTGTTACAACGGACGCAGCAATTGTATTGAAAAAGTTTGGAAGACTGATAAGACCAAATCATCAAATATGCTTTGCGCATGCTATTCATCTTCCTATTATTGATGCACATTATAAATGGCAACCTGCAGAAGAGATTGAAGAGATTGACATTTCACATACGGACATTGATAGTGATGCTGAGAGAAATTTTGATGACAGTGGTGTAGGCTTTGAATTTATGGGAGCTGAAAATGGCATAACTCAACTTACCAACAATCATAGTTTTTATCCTTTACAGCAGAAGGTCAGAAAATCTGTTCAAATGTCTCGGCGATCTACTACAAAAAATCCTATTTTGCAAAATTATGTAACTGCAAAATATGGTAAAGAACTATCTTTGATCCTAGACTGCAAAACCAGATGGAATAGCTTCTTACCACCTTGGAGCGTATTTCTGTCGAAAGCGCTGTAAACAGAAGGCGCTGATTGATTTAGAAAATTCAATCGTCATCTCCGATACTGAATTTGAAATTCTGAGAATAATGGTTCAGTGTTTTGGACCAGTTAAACTTGCAGTAGAAGCGATTTGCAGAAGAGATTCGAATATGTGCACTGCTGATGCTACTTTAAAATTCTTATTTCAGGAACTTGATAATTAAATACGAACCTAAGTAAAGAATTATTTCTAAACCTGAAAAAACATATACATGAACGTCGAACGATTGTTTCTACTGTAATTAATTATCTTCATAATCCAAACCAGGAGAAATCTCCAAGGCGCAAATCTTTTGACTTACCTGGTATTGACTCAATAGCTGATTTTGTTTGTGATTCAACGACTATTTAACCAATAAACAGTATTAGTACTTCGTGCGTGGATAAAGAACTAGAAGCTGATAACGAGGAAGAAAATATTGTACGCCTTTCGCGATTAAATAAAAAAAATATTTAAAGCAAAAACTTAATGAAGCTATTATAGGAGTATTAAAACCCCAAAAAACTAAAAAAACGATCTCTGCAATTTTAGCACTATAAAAAAGAAAATAATTCTTTATGAAAACGGAGGTACACGAGGTTTGTATCTGCGGCAATTTTACGAGTACCTTGTGACCATACCCCCAACAAGCGTAGAATCACAGAGATCATTTTCTTCAGCGAAATCTTTGACAAGAAAAATAAGATCAAGATTGGGTGAGTCTACTTTAGATACCTTAATCTTTTTGAGAGAATTTTTCCGTAGAAAATAGTACGAGTAACGTACTTTTATTATTTTGAGTTCTTGGTGTTACTTTGTTTGCCTTCTAAAATTTAGTTTATGTTATTGTTCTTTGTTTTTTATTTACAAATTCATGTTTTACTGTGTACGAAGACAATTCTATTCAAAATACTATTTCAATAAACCACCAGCAGATTCATTTAAAATTAGAAAAGTCATTGACAAAATGAAGATGGAAAATGTAGGAGTTGATAATATTAATATAAAGTCGGTTAAATATTTATCGCATTTTATAATCAACCTCTTAGTTCACATTATCAACATTTTCATTGAAAAATCAATTTGGCCGTATGCCCTTAAATGCGCAGATCTCAAATCCACTTTCAAATCAAAAAATAGACATGTAATATCTAACTATCGAAATATCACTGATATCGAACTTGGTCAAAATTTTTGAAAAAGTAATATATTCCAGAATACTCGATTTTGTCATGAAGTCAAAGATTTTATCAAAGAAACAGTTTGGTTTTTTGGGGGATTATGGAACTAGAGACGCATTAAATTTTTTAACTAATCTCATTCACAATAAACTGGATAAGAGTACACCGGTAGCTGTATCTTTCCTTGACCTTGCCAAGGCATTTGATACTGTCAACCATAAAATTTTATTAGATAAACTGTTTAATTATGGCATTAGAGGCAATGCACATAAATTAATTTCTAATTATCTACAAAATAGAAAACAACGTGTTAAAGTTGATGGGGCAATGAGTGAGTTTTGTGAGGTAAAAACTGGTGTTCCTCAAGGTACAATACTTGGGCCCTTATTTTTTATTCTATATTTTAATGACCTTTTACTTGATCTCTCTGAAGATATAATTATATCTTTTGCAGATAATATTGCAGTTATATCTTCTGATAAAAATTGGCAATTAGTGGAGGTAAAAGTGAACTATTATTTAAAACTTATTTCTAATTGGCTAGCTTTAAACGAGTTACCCCTGAATATAGATAAGACGTTATTTATTACTTTCGGCAATTATTGCAACAGTTATTAATTTTAATTTAGGAATTAATGGATCTAATCTTAACAGAGTAGAAATTTTCAAATATCTCGGCATTATTTTTGATTATAGAATGAGATGGGATAACCATATTCAATACATTTTAAATAAGGCTAAATATATAACTTTTTTTTATAAATTCTCAAAAATTATGCTACCTGAAACTCTGTTAATTATTTACTATGCTTTTTTCATAGAATTATCAACTACGAAATTATTGCTTGGGGTGGTTGTTTACCTACTCATAAAATTATGTTGCAAAAACTACAAGTCAAATTACTTAAATTTATTTTCAAAGATCATTTTGTTACTTTGAAAAGACCATTAAACCTTGAACAGCTCTTTGCCTTAGAATCTCTCACCTTCCATTATAAAGAATTGAGTAATAAGTTCAACTTCAATAGCATCACAAGAAATAGAAATATTTTGTTACCTCAGATATGTAAATCAGTGGGTAGTAGAAGCAGTTACATTAAAGCTTTTCAATAATCTCCCAAACGATTTTAAAACTTTTTGCTGCTCTAAGTTGAGTAAATGGAAATTGAAAAACTGGATCATTTTAGAAAATATTTCTTAATTACGGATTTGTTCCAAATTTTAAATCCATATCGTTATATATTTGTAAGAAGATGTTTTTTTTTTGTTATAAACTTGTAAATTTTATATTTCTCTATTGTACAATTTTTTGAAAAACTGTTTTATACAAGATGGTTGGATGTTTCAACTAAGATGTTATTATATTTTTGAATATTTTTATTTATCTTTCTTAGTATTTAAATCTATTTTTGTAAGTTCCCAAGCCTACAAACAGGTATCGCTATACCTCTTTAGGGTTACATGTATTTTTATAGCTAGTCTGTATTATACTTGTGAACTTTTGGATAAAATAAATAAATAAATACATAAATAAAAAATATTATACTTTTCTTGTTAAAAACGTTTTTTCATGATTTAATCCCAGGATCTCGAAATTACAATTTCTGACTCTAAAATCCCAAAATATAATCCCCATCCCTGGATTCCCTAGTCATAATCGAATAAGTTCTGAAAAAATTTCAGGAAACTTATCTGTGAACAAAGAATCCATTTTGGATAGCTACTGAAACTTGAGCAAAACGGATTATTTAAAGACATTGCAGAATAAATTTTCTTGTCTTTAAGTTATTTCGATATTCTTAACGAAGCTAGATTACCAACAATTTTAATTAAAAAATTCCATTTAAAAGAAGTTTTTTTCTCGAACTCTACGCTTAGTAGTTAGTTCAACATAAAACCAGAACCTTTGCGCCAGTTCTGTCCTGTACGATTTCGAATGGGCCTTGAAGAGGATGAAAGACGCCGATAATTGCCAAGAATAGCAGCCAGAAAAGCGAAATGTGTCGTCCGGACCCAGCGTCAGATTACCAGTTAATCCTCCCAATCTGGATAAAAGGCCCAATTCGGCATCATCAACGTTATACAAACGCACAAAAGTCAGACCGAAACGGGATCACCAAGGATCACTGAACGCATTCGGACAGCTTAGTCCCTCCATCATTTGACGTGAAATTTTTAATATCGATATGGAAAAGAAAAAAGAAAGAAAGAAAGAAAAGCTACGTACCACCTAAAATGCCGTCGATTGTGTAATCCTTTTTGCCGTCAGGATCATCACGACGGGTGCCACCTCGGAGGAGTCGACTTATCGAGGAGACGCTCGGCGGATCCGCGATTCCTTCCTGAAAAAAAAAATTTTATATTTCATCAAAATTTTTACTTTTAAAATAATTTAAGCGAATTATTCGGATAAAGAGAAATTAATTGTTTACAATGACGTAAATCATGGGATATCAAAATACGCTTCTGAAGGGAAGTCAAGATATGATGACTGTTGATTTGTAAAAATTTTTCTTCTGTCAGTCAGTTCCTAAATATCTAAAGGTGAGTTTTTCCGATTTCTACTGCAAACAACAAAAATTGGTCAAGATGGATAAAAAGAAGTGGAGAATTCTCGTCAAACTAAGTGAAGTTTTACAAATTTTTGAAAAATATGGTTAAAAGTCACTTGATGTCAACAAATTTACTTTCGGAAATTTTCCTTAAATCGACTTTTCTCAACTGCCACGACATCCCTTAATAATTTTCTCTAGGTATAAGCCACTTTTTTGATATTTCCTTTTGATTAACTTTTGCTTGCTCCTTTTGAGATAGTGTTTCGTAATTTTTAAAGAGGTAAATATTAAATAAAGATAACGAGTGGTCACAATGACTACTTGCCACCCTGTAACTGATACAATAACGATGTGGTGATATAAATTAAAATAAAAAGTGGGAAACTAATTCGGTAAAAGCTGGCGGGGTCGTTAAAATTATAAGTCATAAATTCAAAATATACATATCAAGTATGACTTTCGAGCGGTCATCGCGCCGTAAAAGTTAAAACCTATTAAACCCGGTAATGCGGGCACATTACATCGAAGCCCCGGGGCCTGATTGCGGTAACGGCCACGAATTACCGGGGAAACACCTCGAATTAACTAGATTAAGAAAAAAAAATTTTTGACCGGAAAGAAAAAGGAAAACCAACCGATAATGCCCGTCACGTAACGCAGCTTCGTCATCACAGGTGTTGCGCTCATGTCCGCCAACAATAATTGCCCCGTCGGCGGCCGAGCAAAATTACCGCGCTTTTGTCGATAGCCACATGCAAAACGTCCGAACAAAAGTTCCGACTCTTTACGTGACATTTACACAGAGAATTCTTTCCTTCAACAACAACAACACCAACAAAGGCAATATACTGTTGCGTGAAGTTTGGAGCAATTACAACTGTTATTGTTGTGCGAAGAACAAGATTTCCTGATGACCGAATAACCCCCTAAAGATTTTTAGAAGGTGGAGAGGAATGTCGAAGTGACGCAGTAGTAAAGTGAGCTTCCTGCAAAACGACGTTATTTGCAAGTGATATTGCCTATTCGATCTGGGATTTATGCAAGCGGAAGAAAGTGATTAGCTCCCACGCGATATGTTGGTTGGAAACGTTCCATGGACGAGGGTGCAGTCAGTGTGAAATTTCCGGAGCTAGGACGTGATTTCAGGAATTTCATGTCGACTATTAAATGGAAGCGGAACCGTAAAATCTGGAGCGGAGCTACTGAAAAACGAGAATCTTTCAATTAATTTCGTTTTTAAAATAAGACGAGACGCGAAGCAAGAAAAAGATTCGATTAGAAGGCGATACAATCGAGAAAGTTGGAATTTAGAGGGAAATTATGGGATTCATTCTTATTTTATTTAATGAACAGTGTTTTATTGGTAAAAATTACAGAATGGGGGGGTGTCAGAAATCTATCTTAAGAAAGTAGAACCTACAAAATTGAGATACATGGATTATATTTGTGCAATGCTTAGAAGTTAAGTTTGTTGTTACAAATTTTAAATTAAAAACTAGCGATTGATGGTCACGCGAATAAAGAAGATTTCTCATTCTACGACGTAGAAGACTTCATAAATTAAGAACCACGTCAAAAATCCTAAAATCATTTGCATAAGAAAGATAATTCACGTTTAATTGTTTAATTCATCAACAACGTCATTGATAAAAATATTAAGCAGTATAGATCCTTGTGGTACTCCTGCGAGGTAGTCGGCAGATCTAAAGCCATCAAATACCACACGCTGTCTTCTTGTACCCGAATAGAGTAAGAAGGAATCCAAAAGTCTAAACAATTTGACTATCCTAATTCCTAAGTATAGTTAAACTATGACTGCTAAGAATTTTAATATGTAACTTCAATGGTAAAGACGATAGAAAAATTTAAAATTAAAATTTTACGATTATGTAGTAGAAGGATTAGAAATTTGGTTGTTTCAGCTTTTTCGCCGCAAAAATAAATATCGATCCTTCACTACAATAGGAGGAAAGCTTGTAATTTTTAATATCAACAATTGCGATTAAATGGCTTTTGATAAAAAAAATTAATTTCATAAATGCTACATTATGATGATAAAACATGCCTAGTTAGTTATGTAACAAAAGAATTGGGGTCGTATTTCCAAATTGGGAAGAAGTAAATTGGAAAGTGTTGCTTAGTCAACTTTGGATGTAGACAGAAGAGATTAGTTTAGTTCAAAAAGTTGTGGAGAAAATGGAAACTCAAAAGAATATTGCAGCAAAATTTAACGAGCAACAATCCGATAGACACGGCAAACCGCTGATAGGTTCTCCATCTCTGCTGATCCATCATTTAATATATTAAAATGAAAATTTCAAATTAGAATAAAAGAAAATGATTTATTGTTTTACGAAAAAAATATTTCTCAATTCAAAAAATTAGTGTCACAATAGAAATTAACAAACTCTATCTAAAATTGAATATTTAATTTAAAACTCATTTGATTTGGCATAAAGTTTAGAAGGTAAATTTAACTTTTTCTACTTTTGAAATACTGGTCAAGGAGACGAATTAGATTAGAAAATAAAATTAAAAGTGATTCAGAGCGGCTGGTTAGCATTTTTGAAAATTTTAATTGATTGAAGTAGACGCAACATTTTCGAAATGTCCAAATTTCGGTCAAAATTGAGAACTTTTATATTCAGACACTTGAAACTCTTATTTTAGTATTGTTAGGAAGCCTTTTAAGAGTGAATTAAATTAATGTATTTTATTGATATATTTATTATTCATCTTGGTAATTTGCAAAAACTTCCACTCTTCTTAAATCTATTGGAAATCCATCACTATTATTCATAAATCGAGTTCGAAAATAAAACTTTTGAAAAAAGTTACACTAAAAATTCTACTTTTTGTTAGCCCAGATTTCATTTTAGTATTATTGGAAATTTTAACCGATTGAGGTATTAGGAAAAATTAAAAACTTTTTGGGTTTTTGATGATCTTATTAAACGGTTCGATTTCCTTAACCCAATGCAATAATCGAATTTCAATTTGAGCTCATAATTTCGAATTTATTGTAATTTTAATTATTCTATTATGACTTTTGTCAAACTCGGAAATTTTTATTTAGACAGTTAGAACTTTTGTTCAAGCGGACTTCGAAATCCCTCTGAAACTACATTAATTTAAAGCAAACACATTTAAAGCGACATGTAATCCCGAGTAGATATTAATGTTTAAAATTAGGAAAAATTGCAATATTTTTACAATTTCAAGAAGTATTCGATACCTGTTGCAAATATTAACAAAACGGATCAGATAACAAGATCAGCGAAATAATTTTCATTACAAAATATTTTATTTATTTTCTCTGAGCAACTAGTTTTGATTTTGATAATTTTGGTCCGTTGAGGGAAAAACAATATTTTCAACATGTCTAAATTTTGCTCAAACTCGAACTTGTTTAATTACAGACACTCCTACACAATACCGGTGGTGGCAGTCCAGACTTCTCGTAGTCCTTTTTGTCTATGAAATTCGGCTCTGTGCTTGTTTGAATGTCAAATCAAATCGAATCGAGTTGAATCGAATCGAATGAAATTATTATACAAATTTTTAGCTTATTAAAATTTTCAAAGTTTATTTGCAACATTATAAATACTTCAAGTAGCCAGCGATAGCAGCGACGCGATCAAATTCCAGTTAAGTTCCCCAGTGAGATTGTGCTGATTTTTGGTCAGTTAAGTAAGTGTTGAAGCTGAATTTTATATCAAAATGGAGCCAGTGATTTTTGCTAATTAATAGTGAAGAAACTGTGGTTTTCTCTCCGGCCGTTTGGCCGCAGCGTTCATTTAGGGCTTTCTCCCTTTTTTGCTCCTGGAGATAAGCAGACTGTCATTGATTGTAAACAAAACATCCAAGTACAAATAAACATCGCAACTTGCGATGGCATTCACGCCACAAAACCATATGCAATATAAACAACCTAATGCATCAGGATATTATGATCCAAATCAACAACCACCATGCATGCCACAACCTATGCAACAACAAATTACGCAGTCCATACCCGTGTATGGACAAATACCGCAAATACCTTTTCCAAATATTTATGAAAATAATAGTCACCAAGTTAATCCGATAATCCAGCAACAATACGATGCATCGTATCCCACACTACCTGTAAACCAAGAAGTACCATGGAGAACCGTGGAAAATAAAAAGAGATTAAGAAATAGTCCCGAAAACTCTAGCAGGAATACCAAACAGACCAAATTAAACGACTACTGGTTAAACCCATCAACCTCAACACTAAGCAAAAATCGATTTGAAGCTTTAACAAAAACAGGAGAAGAAACTGATACAGTGGAGAAAGAAAATGGTATGAAGGCACCGCCTATATTTGTAGCAAGAGTTGGAAATATTCATCCCCTTAAGGAATTATTGACGACAGTAGCTGAAAATCAATACGAGTTGAAAATATTGGCAAATGATCAAGTCAAAATTCAAGCAAAAAGTACAGAGAAATACACAGCCATAATAAAGGCTTTAGAAGACAAAAAAACAGAATTCCACACATATCAATTAAAACAGGATAAGAGCTTCAAAGTTGTGTTAAAAGGCGTTCACTATTCTACCAATGAAGAAGAAATAAAAAAAGCATTGGAAGAATTGGGACATATACCAACTAATATCTATAACATCAAGGAAAGACTTACAAAAAAACCCTTGCCGCTATTCTATGTTGATTTAAAACTAAATGCAAACAATAAAGAAATTTATCAGGAAGAATATCTCTTGCAAACCAAAGTCAAATTTGAGCCTCCACGACCGAAAAGAGAAATAGCACAATGTGCAAACTGTCAGAGATATGGACATACAAAAAAATTTTGCCATCGAACCTCTCGATGTGTAAAATGCGCAGGAAATCACTCAACCAAGCAATGTCAACGTAAAGAAAAATCCCCCGATGTCAAATGTGTACTCTGCGAGGGCAATCATCCAGCCAGCTATAGAGGGTGTGCAGTTTATAAGGAACTACAAAGAAAGACTTTTCCATCACTAAGGAGTAAACAGGAAAAAATAACCCCCACCACATCGCTACAGCATACATCACCAACTTTAACCTATGCAGACTCCATGCGAGTGAAAACCCAACAAGCACAGTACCCAAACCAAATCCCACAACCAAACATGCAAATACCACAACAGCTTCCATCTCAACAAAATTCAAATGACATACAGGAATTAAAAAGTATTATGAAGGAACTTATGACACAAATGAGTACTATGTTAAATCTGCTAACAGCAGTTGTCTCTAAAATTACCAACTAATGACTTATAGACTTCGGATAGTACATTGGAATGCCAATGGACTAGCTCAACATAGCCAGGAAATAAAATATTTCATCACAAGTCAGGACATAGATATCTTCCTAATCTCAGAAACGCACTTCACAAAAAAAAGTTATTTAAACATACCAAGATACACAATTTACAACACGCATCATCCAGATGGAAAGGCTCACGGGGGCACTGCGATAATTATCAAAAACGCCATAAAACACCATCAGCATGACGACTACAGCCAGGAACATATACAGGCTACTAGCGTTACAGTAGAAGACTGGTTCGGCCCAATAATAATAGCAGCGATCTATTGTCCGCCAAAGCATATTATTAAAAAAGAGCAATTTGAGCATTTCTATAACACCCTTGGCCAACGATTTATAGCAGGTGGAGATTACAACGCCAAGCACCCACAATGGGGTTCGCGACTTACAACACCAAAAGGCAGAGAACTGTTTAAGACACTCCAAGCTAATAATTTACAGCACATTTCGACAGGACAACCTACCTATTGGCCCACAGATCGCAGAAAAACTCCTGATCTCATCGACTTCTGTGTAATTAAAGGGTTTTCTACTAACTACTTCCAAGCTGAAACAAGTTTTGAGCTGTCTTCAGACCACTCTCCTGTGATCGTCACTATGAATTCAAAAGTTACATGTAAAAATAAGGCCCCACAGCTTTGCCCAAGGAAAACAGATTGGGAAAATTTTCGAAATATTATTAATGAAAAGCTGAATTTGCAAATATCCTTAAAAACCGCTAGCGACGTGGAAGAAGCTGTAGAACACTTAAATATGAACATTCATGAGGCAGCTTGGAACTCTACCCCAGAACCCAATAAAACAGTAATAAGAGATACATGCCCGTTTATTATCAAGCAGAAAATCTACGAAAAACGAAAACTTCGAAAGCAATGGCAAAATACAAGATCCCCTCATGACAAATCCAAATTCAATAAAGCAGTAAAGGAATTAAAAAGGTTATTATGTGAAGATAAAAACAACTCGATACAACGGTACTTAAAAAATCTAACGGCCACGGAAACTACTGATTACTCACTGTGGAAAACAACAAAGAAATTAAAGCAACCACAGAGAACATGTCCGCCACTTAGAAAAACAGATGGAAACTGGGCAAAAAGCAACCAGGAGAAAGCGGAAGTATTTGCGGCGCATTTAACCGAAGTATTTCAACCGTATGAATCAAATATCTCAGCAAATGAAGAAGTCGAGATCCAACAAACCGTAGATGCTCCAGGACAGTTAGAAACACCAAGCAAACCATACACAATTACTGAGGTTGAATTTGCAATAAACAAACTGAATCCAAAAAAAGCGCCAGGCTATGATTTGATAACGGGAAGAATTCTGAAGGAACTGCCTAAAATTGCTTTAAAATTCCTTACACAACTTTTTAATGCCATCGATAGAATCCGACATTTTCCAAATCAGTGGAAAGTAGCGCAAATAATAATGATCTTAAAACCAGGTAAATCGGCAGAAGAGGCAAGCTCATATAGACCTATCAGCTTACTTCCGATAATGGCAAAACTGTACGAAAAGCTATTCCTCGAGAAACTGAAACCTACCCTTAAACATCTTATACCTGATCATCAATTCGGATTCAGACAAGAACACTCAACTGTTGAACAAGTGCACAGAATCACGCGAAAAATTCGACAAGCATTAGAAGACAAAAATTACTGCTCAGCAGCATTTCTAGATATCGGTCAAGCTTTTGACAAAGTTTGGCACACGGGATTACTCTACAAAACAAAAAAGGTATTTTCCGATAACTTATATGGTATACTGAAATCATACCTGCAGAATAGACATTTCTTAGTGAAAATCCAAGATGAACAAACAACACTTTTTCCAATCAAATCTGGCGTTCCGCAGGGTAGTGTACTGGGACCGGTGCTTTACTTGCTTTATACGGCAGATCTACCCACTAGTACCAACATCACTACAGCCACGTTTGCCGATGACACAGCAATACTAGCTGTTCATAAAACACCAAAAATGGCATCAGACATGTTACAGTATCATCTGAACAAAATTCAAACATGGTTGAGAAAATGGAGAATAAAGGCAAATGAAAGCAAGTCAGTACATGTGACCTTTACACTAAAAAAAGAAAGCTGCCCCCCTATATATTTAAACAATCAGCCTTTAGCACAAAAGGAAGAAGCTAAATATTTGGGAATACATCTGGATCGTAGACTTACCTGGCGAAAACACATTTTCACAAAAAGGAAACAATTGGGACTCAAACTTACTAAACTCTATTGGCTAATAGGTAGAAAATCACAACTGACTTTGGAAAACAAGCTACTTATTTATAAAGTCATCTTAAAACCCATCTGGACGTATGGAATACAGCTTTGGGGAACAGCAGCAAACTCCAACATTGAAATTCTTGAACGCTTTCAATCCAAAGTACTCCGTATGCTCACAAATGCCCCATGGTTTGTTCCAAATGAAGTCATCAGCCGCGATCTGAGTGTAGTGAGCGTGAAACAAGAAATTAAAAATCACAGCGAGTTTTACTTTAAAAAGCTAAGTGCCCATCCAAACAATCTGGTGACGCAACTCCGTAAAGGACTCACTGTTAGACGTCTTAGACGATTTGACACTAAAGACTTAATGAATAGATTTTAATTTTAAATAGGAGACAGAATTTATTAATTTTTTATTTTTTATTAAGCAATTTGTAAAGGAGCAGGTCAATGGGCCGGCTCCTACATGTCAAGCAATCTGCTATAAAATTACTGAATGTCCAAATAGGACAGATTGTAATAAAATGGGGTTTAAAAAAAAAAAAAAAATAAAAAAAAAAAAAAAATAAATACTTGACATTTGTCCTTTGTCCTGACAATTTACAAAAATGTTTATAAAATTCAGCAATTATTGAGACTATATTTTTGAGTTCATTCTAAATAAAAAATACCAACAGTTAATTCAACACAAGCAGCTTTAATTTACCGTGTTAAATCTACTTCTTCCGTTTCTAATTTAACACTTAAATATTTCTTGTTAATAACTTTTATTTGAACAACTAGTTAACAATTATTTGAACTTCGTGTAGCGTGTATGTTTTATCAGTTTTTTCGCAAATCTAATGACTGCAGTCAGCTCCCAAAAATCAATAATTAATCCATTTAAAGGTGCCCGCGTTTCCCCATCAGATTCTATTTAAAAATACACGTAACCACTTTGATTTCATTTAAAACTAGCAATAAATAATTTGTGACATATTGACTTGATGTCATAATGTTGTACAACGTAACAGAACATTATAATTGCATGAAACAGATTTAATTTGACCGACACGGTTGTCAGAAAATAACGTGATGCCCCCACAAATTCCACTGTAGTAGAATTTGTTCGATTATCAATAATAAATAAATAATATTATGTGAAGGTTAATTTTTACAAGTAGACATATGGATATAAAAATGTGACTGCATTAAAAAAAATGTGTAATCAGATAAAGTGATACTTTGTTAGTGGGTAAATTAGAAAATCGGTGCCTGTTTGAAAAATCAATTCGATAGATTCTTAGCTTTAATTTAGTTATGTTAAGAATTGTTAAATTTTGTTTAGTTGTAGATGTAGAAAAAAAATTCTAATATTTTAACAAAATCGCACTTATTGAATTTCACTTTATTCAAAAAGTTATTAATTTCTAACGGGATTAAAAAAATCTTGTATAGAACACCACGAAAACGAAGTCTTTGAACATATGGTTTCACCTGAATGGTCAATTTCCACGCCCAGTACAAAGAAATCACTTCTATCGCTAATTCTATTAGTCAACTAATTTATTACTGTCAGTTGTGTGTCAGTAAATGGAATTTTTAAAAAAAAATTTTAATTATTACATTAATATCATAATAAATAACATAAGCTAGTAAATTAAATACTTAAAGAAATCTTGCAATGATAATATATTTTCAACAGCCGATTTCTAAAGTTTAAATAACGAAATTAGTTCAAAGTCTGTTTTTGCATTTCTCTCTAAACCATGAATTCCAAAATAAAAACGCATAAATTGGGCGCTCTTTGTTCTACGTGACCAACAATACAGACGTGTTATGCTGCGTAATTTAACATCTCTAAATTAAACATCAATTAAAGGTAATCAAGGTTTGAGCTGCTGAGCTTTCATTTTCTCTGTTTTCTATTTTTATGGTTCTCATAGCTCTTACCTTTACGTCCAATAAAATCAGAGTCAAGAAATGATTATGATTATAAGGGCTATGTCATCAATATGTCACTATATTTTAGTTATGGTGCTTTGGTGAGAGTTTAAAATCAATAAATAGCAATTCATTACTTTCCCAACTATCAAATTCAAAATTCGAATTATTCTAATTATAAACCAGTTTTCCTCTAGAGTTCAGCAGAGTTAATATTTTTTTAATTCTTCTAGAATCAAACGTCGTGTGCATGGACAAATTTTTTTGTATTTGAATTTTAAAACAAGACGATTTGCGACCAAAATTTTTAACACATGCTGGTGACATATATGAGCCAGCAGGCCCTCACATACTTTCAAGTTTCTAGATTTTTAAATGCCGGCAAAAAAATTTTGAAAATTTGGTCGTTTCTGCCGATCACATCACTCGAACTTGTAATAGTATAGTGCTCGCGCTAAATAAAGTCGCTTAAAAAGTGATTCCGTGGGAGTTTTAAGACTAAAAGCTACCACCCACCCAAAATGAAAGCCCTAACCTTCAATATATTAAATCCGAATTCGTCCAAAAATCGGGCGTTATTCAAAATTTTTTAGTTAGCTACAGAAACTGGTAGATAAAGTATTGAAAAATGTTGTCCCAAAATTTCAGCACATTCCCTGCAGAGGTTCTTACTGAAAAATTAATAGAATTTGAAAATCTATCGGTGCGGCATAGGAATCTAAAACTTTGAACGCCTGTAGCTCGGTTTTAGGTCGGGCAAAAATTAATACATTTTTATGATTTTTGCCGTTTCTCTTCGATTATCTTGAAAACTAAACGTTATATTGTAAAACTACTTGGTGACGTTATAGCCTCATTCTTCCTGATTATAGTCATATGTTTTATATCTATTTAGTGCTTATAATAAGCTCTTAAAAAAATAAGGCATGAAGAGATGCACAACTTAACCTTGATGCCGCAGCCGCTGGTTCTCACCACCCGCGCTCTCGGGTTGTACCAACATTTGTATGGGTTATTTTTACTAACAGAGGAAATGAAATTATTACAGAAAACACCATTTATTAAGTTTAACAAGAAAAAATGACAATTTATACTGCAATGACAACTTTTATTAAGTTTGCAAATATTATTCTCCTTATTAAAGGAGAAAACGACAATCCAAGGAAGAATCCAAGAAAACAAGGAATCGATACTATGCTTCTTAATAACCAATAAGTAATATTGTCTATATATTCGCTTTTTTCGACAATTTTTTTTTCTATGCATCTGCTGGAACTTATACAAGAAATATTGCTTTTCTTACAGCTACACCATTTTGTTTCGCAGTTTAAAATCAAAATTAAAAAAAGTTAGTTAAATATATTCTAAACAAAGCACGTTATCTCTCTTGCATCAAGAAGTTGTAAAAGCTGCTACGTCACAAACACGATGATAGACTTCGAAAAATTGGGATAATTTAACCATCCGTAAAGTGCCAACTATGCTTCATATAATTAAGCAATTCTAGAAGGGGTTTCAAAGCATGTAACCTATATGACAGGGTAGCGCCTTGTTTTTGGGTATTTCTGAAGATATAACTAACTTTGGTTCATTCGCGTTTCTTCCTTGCATAGTATCGATTGTTTGCCACAATAATTTCAAATCTTCTCCATTAATTGTCTTTTTGAGATTTTCCCATTTAATTCGGTTTTGAAAATTGTGGTTACCCTAAGTCCCTTTCCTTTACTGAAATGTGTATTTGTTTGATCTTCAAAGTCTATTTTAAAGTATGATGGAATCGCAGAGTTGTAGCAGTACTAATAAAAAATTGTTTAAATTTGGACTAAAAAGCCAAAAAACGTAGTGCATGGTCCTTGACAATAAAATTATTATTTGATCCTTCGAAATTTTTTGGAAATTGAAATTATTTTAACCTAAATTTTAGGTGTCATAACCTGGAATAATTTCATTACATTACGTTTTTTACATCAAAAATGTAAAAATGCAAAGAAAGTTTTTGTTTCATGATACTTGTGGGTCAATATCAATTTTTTTTTTCAGAATCATTTGTATCTCCACCCTGCGTTGTAGCAAATCAATGTTTTTGTTGCTAGTATAGCTAGAATAGCCATTTTTGTGTCACATAAGTAAACGCGTTTCACCATTTTTAATCATTTCACTTTATCTCTGTAATTCACTTGAGCATTCACATTTTTGGTAAAATTTTCTCTAAGCATTATTGTTCTCTTTAATGTACTTAGAGATTTTTGCAAACCTTTAACTAATGCACCCGTTGTGTCATATGAAATATTTCTTCGATTTTGGCTTTTCAATTTTAGTTTCTGAATTCGTGCTACCACTTTCGGCCATGTCAAAACTAGATAGACCTATCCCGCCAAACTGTTAATTAGCAAATAATAATTTAGATTAAAACTTTTTACTTTGCAGATACCACACTTATGTGGTACATAATTAATACAACTTACTACACTTATTGTTTTGTAGTAATGTACTTCACTTATTTACAATTTAAGTAGAAGGACAAGTGAAACCAACAAAACTTTTAACATCTTGTAGAAATAAATAAAGTTAATAGCAAATAGATAGACAATATTACTTATTAGTTAATAAGAAGTATAATATCTATTCCTTGTTTGTTTTTTTTAAAGTTGTTACTAATATGAATTTCTTATGTTCTTACGCAATTATAACTCAGTTCTAAAATAAATATTGGATTCTCCTTTTCACTTTAAATAAAGAGAATAATATTTGCAAACGTAATAAAAGTTGTCATTAAATTATAAATTGTCATTTTTCTTAGTAAATAATCAATAAATGGTGTTTTCTGTAATAATTTCATTTCTCCTGTTAGTAGAAATAACCCATATAAGTGCTGGTACAATCCGAGCGCGCGGGTGGTGCTGCATCAAGGTTAAATTGTGCATTTCTTCATGCCTTATTTTTTTAAGAGCTTATTATAAGCACTAAATAGATAAAAAAGATATGATTGTAATCAGGAAGAATGAGGCTATAATATCACCAAGTAGTTTTTCAATATAATGTTTAGTTTTCAAGATAATCAAAGAGAAATGGCAAAACCATGAAAATGTATTAATTTTTGCCGGACTTAAAACCGAGCTACAGGCGTTCAAAGTTTTAAAATCCTATGCCGCACCGATAGATTTTCAAATTCTATTATTTTGTCAGCAAGAACCTCTACAGAGAATGTATTGAAATTTCGGGACAACATTTTTCAATACCTTATCTACCAGTTTCTGTAGGTAACTAAAAAAATTTGAATACGCCCTTTTGCACAGTCCGATTTTTGGACGAATTGGGATTTAATATATTGAGGGTTAAGGCTGTCATTTTGGGTGGGTGGTAGCTTTTAGTCTTTAAACCCTTGGGATTGACACATTTAAGCCCGTTTAGCACTTTACTATAACGCCTGTGAATGATTTTCCGCTATTTAACTGAAGAATTGTTGGTAGATGTACTCTTGTTAGAGCATCATAGCATTTGATTTCCGTTGATGGTGTTTCATTATATTATTCACAGCAATTTTAAACAACAAACATCCAATTTTTTTTCTTTTTGATCAAACTTTTTTTTTCAAATCCTACCTACAAATTTGACAACTTGCTAGCCTCCCAAAAAAGATTTTTTTTCAAAATTTTAGTAGTGAAGCGTCTCAAGAGTTTATTCAATGCTTTCGGTCATCTTGTATATGGTTTCTAAAAAAGTCTTATTGTTTCTCAATATTCTACAGATTCTGATATTCGAAAAAACCAGGACCACCCTGTTGTATAACTTTAGGACTTTTCGGCCACCTGAAATACCGTATATGTCTGATTCGGAGAGGCGTACGGTTTGTATTAAAAAAAAACTTTTTGTCTCCGACGATCCACTGCTTCTTCTCGATCTTATCTCTTTCTGCCGCATTACGCTTTCGATCATAAAGACGATACAACGTAATACATGGACTTCATGGTCGAAAACGTTCCAATAGTAATTATCGTTCGGTCCTGCCCCACGGAAGTCCCTCCGTTATCATCATCCACGGCCGCCACCACCATCATCATCGATAACAGTACAATCTCCTCCAACACAATACACCCGTTCCGCGATCGCGTTCCATTTACATCCGCGAATTAGTCCTCCCGGTGCTACCACGAAGATTAATGGTCGCGTTTATAGATGGACGTCGGCGTTCGATCAAAGGGTCCGGCAGCGTGCCAGAGGACACATCACAATGATAATGGTGGCCCTGACGCGGAGAACGTGCCGCACCGCCCTCAAATTACCGACGGGACATCTGGAGAGATAGGATCTCGCGGACCCACCGGTGGTGATGACGACGGTGCCGTGCGGCCAAAGACGAAGAAGAAGAACAGTTCGAAACGCCGAAGCATCTCCTCCGCGCTGCTTCGAGCTCCGATAAACGACACGACACGCCTCCTTTTCTTCGCGTTTTTCTCAGCCATCAGGGGCGGAGAAGCCGGGAAGATCGACGACCTGATAAAAGATTTCTAACGCCAAGGAGGTCCGATAGCGATAAAGTTTTTCGGGGGCTAGAAAAGCAAGGTTCTACACTTCGCGTATTAGCTCAGTGCCAGCACTAAAAAATGATGCGTCAAGAACGCTTCTGCTGGCATTTCAAAATAAAAAATTTTGAGCTAGCCATATGTTGCTTATGTCTTATGAATTCTAAATCCGTAAGTCGTACAAAATTGCACTGAACGTATGGACAGAAAATTCAAAATTCAAACTAATGGTATCACGAGGAAGTTGCGATATTGTAGTATAAGGTACCCAAAAATCCAAATAGTCTCTGTAGATGTTCTTTTTTAAAAAGAAGTTTGAGGCTACTGTTAAATCGCCGTTGACTCTATTTGGGATATTTTAAATCGCCGCTTTCTCAGTTTGTTATTTTCCAAAAATTAATCATTTTTGACACACTTTTTACTTTACATGCTGTTATTTCACTTGCGGTTGGGCAAATAAAAAAAATCTTTTTAAAATATGAAAAACTATATTTGGATAGCTTTGGCGTTTGAGTCAGATTTTTTGGAAAAGTATTTAACGAGATATAATATAAAAGTAGAGCTATGTCAAAATTGTCTGCTCGGCGCATTGAGCATCTCACGGCAAGTTTCAGGTGTTCCCACTTTTACTTAGATTTTTCGCATATCCCCATCTCACTTGTAAACGCCATAGCTCTCGTAATGAAGTTTTAAAATGTCTGTATAGAACATGTTTTTAAATAAAAAACTATTATTATAAAATTAATACCAGATTAGTCAAGAAATAATGTTAAGAAATTTATTACATTTGTAGACAGTGGCTTGTATATACATGGTGAAATTTTGCAACATTATAATGTCTTGTTAAATACTTTGAAACTGTATATGGCAGTACTGGCAAATAATTATAAGGCGTAGTTGTACCGTCTTCTTTTGCTAATATCTTTTTTAATCCTAACCATTAGTGTATTTTATGCATCTTTGAGAACTTAGTTCTATTTGGTTTCCTGTAGTTTACTCATCTCATTAATTGAAAGCTCTCAGAAGTATACGGTTTTATTTTGTAAGAGAAGAGCTTCAAAATCTATTAGATACTAACAATCTTGAGAAATAATATTTCACTATATTAAAATATCCTTGAATGATAGGCAGGTAGATGCTGAATTATTTCCCTTAATTTAAATTCTTGATGCTCGATAATTTCCAAGATCGTTTACACCAATTTAAAAGACCTCCGTTTCAAGGAGATAAAATTTGGCTTCGAAACTTCAAAGGGGGCGCGAGTACCGTCGCCTCTTCATAAGTTCTCTACAATTTGTTTAAAGTTGCAGGATTAACTTTTTTTATTTCGAGTGATTATAGATAATAGCCTGACGCCAACTTAACGTGTTTTACTTTCTTGCCCAATTTGAGAAATAAAAAAATTCATGATCTAATTAAAAATTTTTGCAAAATATCTTCTGTAAGATTTCATATCCAAATTTGCATATGTTGCTTATCCTGAAATACTCTTCATTTTAGACTGTATGTCGTAATAAATTTAATAAATTTGAGATATTTCTGAAGACACATAAACAAAAGAAACATAATTATGAGTAGGAGTCTTCTCAATAATGGAATAAATAATTTCGTTTTTTTTAATTTTAGCAATAAACACGTAATTAATTTGCCTATTTTGATTTCATAACTTCTACTTTGTGATTACCAAATTTCAATTTCAGTAGTTGCCATTTGAAAGTATCTCCACCCATTTCCATAGTTGTTGAAAACTGTAACAGCAAACTCTTCTTTCTTGAGAAAACATATTTTAACTACGCCTGAAACTTTGCATTTAGATATTGAATGCCGCCGTGAAGTATTTTCATATAGATCTACATTTAAATTAATATCTCGTTAATTATTTCCAAAAAAATTTGATTTAAAAACAGACATAAATCTTCATATTTTATCACAATAAATTTTTTTTATTCGTACAACCGCAATCGAGGTAACAGTGTGTAAAGCGAAAAATGTGCTGAAAATAATTAATTTTTAGACGATAGCGAACCGAGTGGACGGTTTTGAAATCTCCTCCAAAATAAAGTCAATTGTAACTTCAAAATAGTGCCTCAAACTGAAATATTTAAAAAATAGAGAGCCTACACAGAATATTTTGATTTTTGGGCATTTCATATTACAATATCGTAGCATTCTCGTGATATTAGTTTGAACTTTACATCTTGTGTCCGCGTGGACTGTGCGACTTTTGTATGACTTACCGCTTATCATAAAGAAAGTTGTCAGCTGAATAGTTAGGGCGTATGGTACGTTCACCAGCCAAACTAATCCGTTATGGGGGCGCTAGCAGTAACCATTAAATCATTTTGAGAGAATGTACTCCCCTACCCGGTTGAGCTACCACCTCCACTTTAACTTCTACCTGAAGCTAGTCTGCCCAACTCGCCTGAAGGCAACCGAATTTATTTATTATTGAGGTAAAGGTCCCATTTATGAAGATACTCACCCTTGTCATCCGCAACACATTTCTTGTCGACAAAGTGGTTCGACTTGACAGCGAACGACCAATAATCGTTTTTGCGTAAACGACCACAAAAATATTATGAGAAGTACTCATTATGAAGATATTTAATTATCCATTGTCCGAATTTGAGATAAAATAGTCACATGATGTGGACACTAATGGAGATTTAAAAAATTAGCAACAAATAGAAGAATAATTAGGCAATAATAATATAATTAAAGAATTCTTTTGAAATAATTAATTATTAATAATTATGATTTGGTTTCAAACTAAGAGATGATAATTATTAATTGAGTTACAAACGTTTATCTGAAAATTACAGAGACAATCCATTTGTAATTTTAAAGCATAACGTCTTTTGACTAGCGTCTTTTAGGCCCGGTATTTCAGTGCTGAGTTAACTTTTGGATTAACTAACGTAAATAAAAGTTCAGCCCAAAATTTATTTTGAGTTAACCAGGGAACCGTATTTCAGTGACTTCGTTGACCATTGACAAGAATGGATTTGGTAATCCACAATATTTCATAGTTGGTAGTCCTGCTAGTAGATTTGACCAATGACATTAGAATAGTTTCTGACAGACAACAACAAATAATTTCAAGAAGTGTCGCACGTGCTTTAATTTTTAAGGTTATGGGCATGGCCCAATTGAATATGTTTTTGTCCTCTGATGATGAGGATGAAATAAATTTCGTACAACATTATTTGAGTAGAATTAAAAGGCTGAGAAGAGTGTTCTTAGAACGAAGAAATTATTTTACCCACTGGGACGAATTTGACTTCATCACGCGCTTTCGGTTATCAAAGAACTGTGTAATATTTATTTATAATTTCAACCCTACGCAAAAATTGTTCGGACGCACCGCTTAATGCTCAAAAACTTTACTTCGATGAAATCTGCAGGTCAGTTTCAGAGATACTCACAATAAAAATCGCAAAATGCCGTAATCGTCAACTTTTCATGTGAAAGGCACAAACTTCGCATCACAGATTTTTTTCTTAATATGCGTTTTTCCCAACTTTTTTGATGCTATCAAAAAGTTTGTCTCAAATGATCAAAGTGAAGAAAAAAAAAAAATTTGTCCAAATTTTGAACTTAAAAAATAAAAAAAAACTTAAACTATCCAAATCTCCAAATCCAAAGGTTTTGGCGTATGTAACTTGACCAAAATGGCAGCAATTTACATTTTTTGCCCAGAAAAAATAACATTTTGAAAAAATTCGTAAAAAAGATTTTCTCATCCCTTAATATGCGTTTTTCCCAACTTTTTTTGATACCATCAAAAAGTTTGTCTCAATTGAAAAAAAAAATCTCTAATTTTGGACTTAGAAAATGACAGTTTTCGTACCTCCAAATCCGAAAGTTTTAGCGTATTTAACTTGTTGACCAAAATGGCGGCAATTTACATTTTTTGTTCAGAAAAAAATCCATTTTGAAAAAATTCGTAAAAAAAAATTTTCATTCCTTAATATGCGTTTTTCCCAAATTTTTTGATAACATCAAGATGTTTGTCTCAATTGATAAAAATGAAAAAAAAATTTTTTTTCCTAACTTTGGACTTACAAAATTTTTTGAAAGTATTTGAAAGGAAAGAAGCTGCTGTGCTGCCGCGTGCCGTGATCGGTTAAGGTCGTCAAACATCGAAAATATAGAGCAAGCGCCCTAGTAGTAATCCAAAAAATTTTGGTTTAACTCGTCAACTACTATGAGTTAAGTTTTTGAGTCAACAAAAACTAGTTAAACCAAAAGCGGTCACTGAAACACGCCTAAACGAAAAAATAACTCAAACTCAAAAGTTAACTAAAATAATTTGGGTTAAGCTCTCACTGAAATACCGGGCCTTAGGCTAATAACAAGCACCATTGCATAAGCAGAAACATATTTTCCAATATAACTTCATCGTCAAACTGTCACAACCAAACGAGAGATCTGGGTGCTTTATTATTTACGAGTCTTATTTACTATTATTATTCGGATGTTCCGAGTATCTATTCATTGCCTCTTTGAAAACACCGATACCGACCCTGTCTGTAAGTTCCAGATGTGTCGATGCAACGTAATAAAACGACAGCGCTAAGTTGAGAAATGCCCTGAACTATTTTATTGCTTGGTGTATCACAAGTCGCCAGGAAATGGGCGTAATTGCGAATATTTTAAAAGTGGTAGCGCTCTGGGACTTAATGGCTCCAGCAAAAACTATCAATTCCACAATATTTTTCTTGCAAATTATAAAAACTACAATAAATTGCCTGTCTGATGACACCGAGAACAACATGTAAATAGTTTTAATTTATGCGTTAAAATGTGCACAAACTTGAACAACTTTTTAAAGCTCGGGACTTACTAATGGGACAAATATATTATCAAAAAAACGCGTCATCAAATTCTTTGATCTTTACTCTTTCTGCTAATATAATCAAATTTTCTTAGAAATGGATAGCAAAGTCTGGAGCCGTTAAGTCCGATAGCGTGTTTTCTCCATCTTTGGGCCGAACTTGACGCCCACCATCAAATGATGTCTAACTTTCTTTTTCAAATGGAATTGTATTATTCTTGTGGTTCTACCTAAGCAATAATATTTTTTTTGCTTAATACAATATCGAAAAGTGGAATTTGATACAACGAAATAATTAAAATGTTTATCAAAAATGTTAGATTTCTCTTAAAATTTTCAAGTGTACCCTGGCAAACAGAAGCGATAAATATCAGCAATCCGTCAGTGTTGTCGTTGATATCGTATAAGATGTTTTTCTGAATGTAAACAAAAACCTGAGAACCTCTCTTCGGAAAGTTTCTAATAACATTTGAACTGTAGATGAAGTACTAGAGAAAGCATAACTTTAAACAACATATACCTCAGTAAATGGAAGAATTGGAGGAAAATGATCGAGGTCGGAAAAAACAATTGTACCGATTTTATTGAAATACGATTCAGTAAAACAATTTTTTTTAACAATTATTTGGTTAATTAAATTTACTTTTATTAATAATGGCAGTTTTAATAGAAACAATCACCGAAATTGGTGGGAGAAAAGTCTTAGAGTAATTGTTAAAAAAATTTCAACAGAAAATTAGTGTTAATGTGTGGACGGAATTTTTAATGCTAGATCAGTTATCATAAAAATCATAAAAAATATTTTTCGATTTGAAAAAGGACTGGGAACGTTTTTCAGGAAACACTCTGTATATATTTTTATTTCGATGTCCCACACAAGCCAAGATGTAAACAACTTTGCACTATATAGAGCTCTAACCTCCGGAGTCACCACAATTCGAAGTGATATCCGTAAATATATTTTTTAACAAAATGATTTTCAAAGACCATTGGGCTTGCTTTCGCTCCACACGATATTTGCATTTCAATAAAGATTCAAGACCTCTCCTCGCTGCTCGTCCTAGTGGAAATAACTAAAGTGGTATATGCTTTTTGATAATGTCTGTACGCTCAATGGAACGGCATTGATGGAATCGATTTCGTGTCTCAGTTCTAATATTGTTGAAACCGCGAAGATGAAACTGGCAAAACGTTTTTACAATACCGCTGTGCCTTCTTCACAACGTTTATGAACACGTTACACGTTCCATTTGTTTTCAATAACGTCGTAACGTCTTGGACGAGATAAATTGCAGTGTGGGAGTTTTAGACAGAAAATTGTTCGATTACGTCGTGAGTTCAGACGCCTTCCGATACCATGTGTCCTCAAACGCATTCCTGGATCCGATCCCAGTGGCGCACGTCTTTCACGTTCTACCGGAATTTCTAAAGTATTCAGCAGTTGATCAAAAAAATTCTTACTTCAACACTCCCTGAACTAACTGGTTTAGAAGAATGGTAAATTTTTAGACTCCTATTTTGGAGTTTGCACCGTAAATAAATAAGAACGACATCTGTCAAATTGAGAAAATCTTGAACAGTGCCGTTTTGGAAATAATTTCCAAAATGAGTTTATACATTAAAAAAAATTAAAGAACGTACTCCTCTTACCTTGATGAGCCGCTCCCGGATCTCCCAGGAGAAGATGCCGGGTTGTTCCTTTTTCATCTGTTCGATCCTGGTTTCCACTTCCGGCGTGGCGACTCTCGGTTTCGATCCTCCTATCACTCCCGGTCTTATGCTTCCGGTTTCTTGGTATCTGTTGAGAATTTTTGAAACGCACCCGTGCGACACCCTTAATTGTCGCGAAATGACGCAAGGTCTTATTCCCGCCGCTGCCATTTCCACGATTTTCAACCGGATGTGGTTGGGCAAAGGACGGCCGTTGATGAAAACTCCGCCGAGTTGGTTGACGCGACCTTGACCTAGAAAATGTTGTTAATTGCAATTATTTTTGTTCTATTTGATTTGTGGCAAAAATCGAAGAAAAAAACGGATGTTATTGGCCCCTATTGTTGAGAACGATTAAACAATAATTAAAGAAAGCCGTGATGGTTTCGAATAATTGTTAATCTCTATAAAACTAAATACTATTAAATTGTTCATTATCAGCGTAATTGCAGGAGGTTTAATTGGGTTCCGGTAAAGAATTTTCTAAATACAATTAATTGCGTTTGCGTTAGAGCGGCGAAAATTGCTCCATGTTTGCTTAATAGGCAAGCTAGAACCAACGCGGTTAGCCACCAACTAGTAAGTAGAAGTCTTCAAGTTTGAATGGTCAGAAATATAAAAAAAGATAAGACCATCCTGTAGGTTATCCATTTCAAGGTAAACCAATTTCTCTTACACAAAACTGGGCCCTATTTCGCCCACTTCAATATTTCTAATTAGCAATAATTTTATAAAAATACTTAATTAAGCAGAGGTCGTTTCGTTCTCTATTAGAAAAGCTTGTTCAGACTAGGAGCTATGCCAAATTTGACTACCATTACGTAAGTAAAGTTTCTAACTTCTGCAAAGGTAAAGAAAAACAGTTGGTACCTACGTTTTCTCCATTTTGCATTTTTTTACTCGTAACACATTTTCTTCTGCAAGAGACTACCGGTATATTCCTCTTAATTTTTTTTTCTAATTTTATGGTTATTTTAGGTGTTATCTCACTCAGAAACCGATCTTTTGGTTTCTAAGCTTTAACGTAAATTATTTTTCTGTTGTTCAATTTCTGGACTTGCTATTAGCACAAAAACTAAACATTCGTACCAAGTTGCATCAATTTAGAGCAAGTTAATCGATACCAATGAGGTACAAAAATTGCCAAAATTAAATTTTAAATTTGCAATATAAGAAAACTGCTAAGGAAGAAATAAAAGACGATCCCATAATATCCTAATCGATTTAATTTTGTTCTATTCGTCCGTAATTCTGTTCAATTCTCTTTACGTTTCGTTCTCTCTATAATAAAGAAACATTTTTTAAAACTTCTAAAAATATTTATATATTTCAAAGAATCGTTAATTTTTTTCATATTGTTTGGTTTGGGTTGTTTATTCTATTTTTATTCTCCATATTTGCTCCCTCTAATATCTTACTCAGTAACTTTAACTTTCATTTCTTTCGATTACTTTTATTTTTTACTCATATTACTTAAGATTTTGGATATTCTAAATCAACTTTCTGTAACAATTTCTGAATTAAAATATTTTTGATCTAATTTACTTGACATCTGAATGCAATAGCGTGAGAAATGAAGTAAATTCAGAAAGAAACAATAAAATGTAAACTTAGAATAATAACTCAAGGAATTTCTTTAATTCCTTAATTATTTTAAACTTTCTTTATAGTTTGTTTGCATTTCTACATTTGCCTGTATTTCTTAAACAGAAATTTTGACATTATGTATTTCAATTTTTACTGTAAAATTTTGCGAGAATTTCTCTAAAACGACGGCGTTTTTGAGTAATTTAGTCAACAATTGTACGCAATAGCATGAGCCAAATTTATAAGCGTCTGCTTTAAATTTCAATTCTAGTAAAAATAAAAAATTGTTAACAAATGAAATGTAAACGCGTAGTAAGTTAAAGAATATAATTTTGTTTGTTTTTTGCCTTTTATATTCTTTTATAGCGACCTGCAATGTTTCCAAATTACTGATAATTTTACTGGCATCACTTAATTACTTTTTTAAATTTTAGATAAAATAGAAAAATGTTTTGTAGCATATGAAGCGAAGAATAAAATAGAGAAAGACATGCAGACATTTGAAAACTAAATAAATCAAAATTGGTGAAAATAATTGGAAAAGAATACCAAATCAATTTTCTTAATATTAAAGAAATAAGTTAGAAAATGATAAGAAGGACAAATAATTGACAAATGGTTGTATTGAAGAAATAAAGAATATTATTAGTCCATTCGTCCTTTATTTGTTTCATTTCTTCCTTAGCCTTCATTATGTTTTTATAAATAAAAAATAGAAAAAAGAAATAATAAAGTAGCACGTTGGAGTTTAAATTTTTTATAAAAATTAATGCAAATAGCTAGAGGAATATACCAAACCTATTCGTCTTAATATTACAAAAATAAACTGGAAAATGGTAAAAAAGATAAATAATAGATGAATGATTGTATCGAAGAAATGATGAATATTAGTCTATTCGTTCTTCATTTCTTTCATTATTTTCTTAGACTTTATTATGTTCTTATAAATAAAGAATAGAAAAAAGAAATAATAAAGTGGCACGTTGGAGTTTGAAAATTTTATAAAAATTAGTGCAAATAACTAGAGGAATAATCCAAACCTAATCTTCTTAATATCACAAAAATAAATTAGAAAGTGGTAAAAAAGATAAATAATTGACGAATGATTGTATCGAAGAAATAATTAATATTAGTCTATTCGTTCTTCATTTCTTTCATTCTTTCCTTAGCCTTTATTATGTTTTAATAAATAGAGAATAGAAAAATTAAGTAATAAGATGGCACGTTGGAGTTTGAAAATTTTATAAAAATTAGAGCAAATATCTAGAGGATTAAACCAAACCGATTCTTATTAATATCACAAAAATAAAGTGAAAAATGATAAAAAAGATAAATAAATGACGAATGATTGTATCAAAGAAATAATTAATATTAGTCTATTCGTTCTTCATTTCTTTCATTCTTTCCTTAGCCTTTATTATGTTTTTATAAATAAAGAATAGAAAAAAGAAATAATAAAGTGGCACGTTGAAGTTTGAAAACTTTATAAAAATTAATGCAAATAACTAGAGGAATAATTCAAACCTATTCTTCTTAATATCACAAAAATAAATTGGAAAGTGGTAAAAAAGGTAAATAATTGATGAATGATTGTATCAAAGAAATAATTAATATTAGTCTATTCGTTCTTCACTTCTTTCATTATTTTCTTAGACTTTATTATGTTTTTATAAATAAAGAATAGAAAAAGGAATTAAAAAAAGGTGGCACGTTGGAGTTCAAAATTTTTATAAAAATTAATGCAAATAGCTAGAAGAGTATACCAAACCAATTCTTCTTAATATCACAAAAATAAAGTAAAAAATGGTAAAGAAGATAAATAATTGACGAATGATTGTATCAAAGAAATAATTAATATTAGTCTATTTGTTCTTCATTTCTTTCATTCTTTCCTTAGCCTTTATTATGTTTTAATAAATAAAGAATAGAAAAATTAAGTAATAAGATGGCACGTTGGAGTTTGAAAATTTTATAAAAATTAGAGCAAATATCTAGAGGATTAAACCAAACCTATTCTTATTAATATCACAAAAATAAAGTGAAAATGGTAAGAAAGATAAATAAATGACGAATGATTGTATCAAAGAAATAATTAATATTAGTCTATTCGTTCTTCATTTCTTTCCTTAGCTTTTATTATGTTTTTATAAATAAAGAATAGAAAAAGGAAATAATAAGGTGACACGTTGGAGTTTGCAAATTTTATAAAAATTAGTGCAAATAGATAGAAGAATAAACCAAACCCAATCTTCTTAAAATTACAAAAATAAACTGAAAAATGGTATAAAGTTAAATAATTGACGAATGATTGTATCGAATTGACGAACGAATTTTAGTTTATTCGTCCTTCATTTCTCTCATTTTTTCCTTAGCCTTTATTATGTTTTTATAAATAAAGAATAAAAAAAAGAATTAATAAGGTCCCACGTTGGAGTTTGAAAATTTTATAAAAATTTGTGCAAATAGCTAGAAGAATAAACTAAACCTATTCATCTTAATGTTACAAAAATAAACTGGAAAATTGTAAAAAAGATAAATAATTGACAAATAATTGTATCGAAGAGTAAAGAGACGAGGAAGGTGATAACGGAGATTAAGGGAAATAAATTGTCAAAAAAATATTATTCTTGTTTGTATTAAAGAAACGGGGGGAAATGTGGAAAAAATTATTTGTACAAGCATCGATATAATAAAAGAAGATGAAGAAGGAAAGATCTATAAAATTTTAAATAAAATTATATTTGGAAGTATGATACAAATGAAAATGCCTGAAAAATTTTAAAAGAAAACGGCAGAAATGAGGAAAAGTTTAGAACGATTCTAAAACAAATTTCTAATAGAAAATAGCAAAGAACTAAATCGGAGCCTCGTATATAGACGAAAGTTAAAAATAAAACACGCAGAAGAAATTTTGATAACTCAACAAAATTAAGCAGTGCAATGAATCAAAATTTGATGAACCATGGACGGTTTAAGAAAGAAATAGTGAATGGCAAAAAAAGTTGAACAAAAAAAATGGATTTTGGTTCTAATCGAATTTGTTGCCGTCAAATTTTCCCCGACAATGACTCATGACAATATCGCAGGTCCGTCCGGGGTTAATTTCAAACTACCTCAACTGAAACGCGAACCGTCTCGCAGTAGTCTTTTTCGAACCGAAGAATCTTTAATGATAATTTAATCACATTTGCAGGGGTGGGCTTGAGTAATTTGGAAGGCCATATCGAATCGCGACTACTATAATTTGTTGAGATTGCTGATTTTGCCCCGGGCACCGGTCCGAGTGATAGATGGACTGCCCGGCCTTTTATTAATTATGTTATTCGACGGCCAACACACGAATAAATCAGTCACAATAGTTTGTTGAGTTTCGGTCCAGGAACGCACCCAACAATTTTCTTACCTTGAAACGGGTATCCGCCGAAGATGGGTCTCATATCCATGATCGCGCCCAAATTCAAAATCACATCATCACCAAATCATTTAAATAAAAAATTAAAAAAAACAACAACATCGTGATCATCACCAAAAAACCGCCGCCTTCTAAAACTACACGTTGTAAACTGAATTACTGGCGGCGATAATTTCGTCGGTCGCTAAAAAATAATTTACTACCATCTGGTAGTAAAATGAGTATGCGTGCACTATTGGTCAAAGAAACTCATATGTTCTATTGTCGCTCGTGGTGGAAACTAGTTTCGATGGAATTGTCATGGTACGATCGACATTATCGTCGTCGACAACCTACCTAAAACTTATCACCGACGCTACTAAACCGATTTAATACATGGGAGGGTCCAACGGGTCGCTTTGTAAAGAGAAAATGGGAGGTACTCGGCGAGTACTGCCTCACCAACTGCGATATATTGGCGAGGAAAGTATTAAATTATTTTTACGTCGACACGTTGCGTGATGTTGTTGCAGTGCACCTACGGGAAATACGTGCACGTGGGGAAATCGCTTTTAAAATGGCCACTGAGATGGGGCATCCATTGGTCTCGCGTGTTCTTGCTGATAAGAGGCGGTTCGAGACGGTGGTGACTGATGACTTTCGGGATTCGTGCGAATTTTTCGACTTTTTCCTCGAATTTAGAGAGAGATCCGAAAACGCGGACCATATCGAATCTAATAAGCCAAGTCATCTGTTCGGCTTTTGTTGAACGTTTCGGGACCAGAATGGGCGATTATGGACCACCTGGGAAACGGGTCGGTATTTCGGGAGCTATTCAAAACAACCATCGAACGGGTCGTAAACTAAGAGGAAAGACCATCAGCGGAAAAACAATCGCCCCAAATTTATTCATTTGATATTTATTGGGTCAGGTTTTTAGCACTTAATCGGCGTTTTCCTCAAAATTAGATTTATTGAGGCGAATTTTCGATAAGAAACTCAAATTATTTAAATTTTGTATTTGCATACACTGAAACTCAATTTACCTACGATGTCCATCAATTTAGATGGACAAAAATAAAATGAATCACTGATTAGATTGCAATTTAAATAAGGGTTGGTTAAACTGTTAACAAATTCACGAGGGTGGATTGACATTAACAGGAAAAGAGTTTCTTTTAATTTTTTATTTTTTTTATGTAGTCTCTAGAATTAGTGATGCCATTATCAAGGTCTTCTAAAAAGTCTCGTCATGGTCTACAAACTACGAACAGTGTGACAAATTTTTCGGTTGACAAAAATCGTTATTCTTCAACATGGTTTTTTAAGTTTCGAAAATAAATTAAAATTCAATTGAGCTCAATTTGGTTAATAACTGAAATGGTAGAATTGAATTCAAACTGTGGCGGTACATTTAAATCGTCGAAACTGACCTGTGAAAATACCTTGATGAAGAAGGTCAATGTCCTGTTATAGGGTATGGTAGGTTCAATTTTTTTTTCTTGAGTTTTATAAAATAAATCTTTAAAGTATAGAATATCATGACATTTAGTTGAAACAAATAAAATTTAAATGCATTGTTTAGGCAGATAGAACAATAACAAAATTTAATTTTATTTTGAGCAACCGCTAAGGTGTTGATTTTTTTCATGTAATTAAAGCTTCTTCAATCCTCTTTGCAGTAACATATTTTTATTGCCATCCGATACGTAACACCGTCATAATTAATTATTTGCTTTTCGAAAAAATTACTGAAATTTGGTGTAGCAAACAATCATTAATTCAGTGCATTTAACCGGCAGCTATGGAAATGAAAGTATCTTCACAATTTTTGTTACTTATCCTTCTTATATTTTGAAAATCGCAATAATGATAGCAAAGTTGTGTTCGCATAAACAAAACGCCGACAAATTATTTTCTGTTCTTACTTCCCTCACTTCTTCTATTTTCCCCCGCCAAGTAAAAAGACGCAGTTGTCGTCACAATTGCAGGGAAAGCGATCTCGTATTTTGTAGTAAAACTGGGAAGGTACATGTTTACAGATGTTTTTCTTGTGTTGGTAATTGCGACCATAAAGATAGTCCAACCAACTAAAGGTTGTTTCGACGGAACCAAAAATATATTTGTGTTGTTTTAATAATTTAAGAATTTGCTTCTTACATCTGGCACTTCAACGTGTAACAGCCAAATTTTAATTTTATTTTCATATTCAATTCTTAAAAGAGAAACAAAACTTGAAACAAAATTTATATTGTTTTCATTAAAAATTTATAGACTAATTCTTCTTAATTATGACTGTGCAAGTTTCATATTTTTTCAACTTCTGATTACTTCATAAAGAATTTAAATATACGGCGATGTAAAAATCTCGGACTTCTTTCTCGACCACTCTCGCGCCAACACTTTGAACCCAGATATGCGAGATACGTCGGCATTTTTTGTATAGAGTCAAAGTTCTTAATTCGCGGTTCCTATACTCGCGGACCAAAAAAATGTGACCACTTCCCGTATTCGCGGGTGAAAAATTCTGTATTCGCGGATCCAAAAGAAAATTGCAGATATTGAAAATGTAAGAAAAACCATAATTTACTCATACGGTTACTAAAATATTAATTCGGTTTAGAAAATGTAAAGAAGTGGTCAATTTAAATCGAGCAATAGCTGCCACATCATCAAGCCAAATTTTGCCAGCAGCCAATTATGAATACGACATGCAAACAGATAGGTAGAAAAAATTTGTAAGAGGATAATGAACTCCAACTTTTCTTTAACAGTTTTTTTAATTCTTTATGTGTTGAGAAAGTAGAGTCACCAATAGATAGTAAAGATTTATTGTCTGGAAGGCAAATAGTGGATTTAGGATATGTACCGAAACAATAACCTAAAGTTGACTTGCATTTGATCAAATGCACTACTGACAAAATGGTTTGACATCGACATCAATAAAAGGAAAATAGAAGGTGAAATGTCTACCGTCACTATCAGGCCACTAAAGGACGTTAGTCAAAAGACGGTATGCTTTAAAATTACAAATGGTTTGCCTCCGCAATTTTCAGATAAATTTTTGTAACTCAATTAAAAATTATCATCTTCTGGTTTGAAACAAAACCATAATTATTAAAAATTAATTCTTTCAAAGAAATCCTTTAATTTTATTATTATTGCCAAATTATTCTTGTATTTGTTGCTACCTTTTTTAATCTGTATTAAGGTCCACATTATATGACTATTTTATCTCAAATTTGGACAATGAATTATTAATTATCTTCATAATGAGTACTTCTCATAATATTTTCGTGCTCGTTTACACAAAAAAGATTGTTGGTCGCTCGCTCTCAAGTCGAACAACTTTGTCGACAAGAAATGTGTTGTGGATTGTCATCCACAACACAGCGAGTAACTTCATAAATGGGACCCTTGCGTCAGTCATATATAAATTTGGTTGCCTTCAGGCGATTTGGGCACCTAGCCTCAGGTAGAAGTTGGAGTGGAGGTGGTAGGTCAACCGGGTAGGGGAGTACATTCTCTCAAAATGCTCTGATGGTTACTACTAGCGCCTAGTGATGGGCATAATCGAGTGATTGTCAGAATCGATTATAAGTACTCGAATGGTTCAAATAATCGAGTAATCACTCGAATACTCGAGTGATCCGATTAGGACATGAGTAAGCGCATGCGCGTTCTGTATTTACTCGAATTGTCCATTCAAGACATGAGGTACTGCTCGCAGCGCATGCGCAGTTTATGTTCTCTAAAATTCATTTTTTTTTGTATATATTTGTATATATTTTGTATATATTTTTTGTATATTTTTTACTTTATTAAGTTGTTCTTGTTTATTATTATTATTTTTTATTTTGTTTTTTTTCTTAAGTTTTTCTTATTTATTGTTATATTTGATTTTCATTATTAAATTTTTTTACTTTTATTTATTATATTAAATTTGTTATTATTATTAAATAATTTTATTTAATTAAATTTAACTTTGCTTGTGTATTTTTATTATTACACTAAGCACTAAGTCAATCAACTTAATATTTTTTCAAGATGATCATAACAAAAATCATAATTATTTTCAAAAAATGAAATTTGTTTTCTATTACTATACACTAGGTTTCGAGTAAGCGCTTCAATTAAACAAATTTTCCTTTTTCCTTCTCTTAAAATATATTTGCGACGCGACATTGACTTTATCTCGGGATCCCAACGTTATTTGTAACTCGTAAAATATACAAATTGTTAAACTTAAACTTAAATAGCTATTAAATACATCATGACTTTCATTGTGACTTTGTTATAAAAACAAAAAAACTACCTGTCGTTTCTAATAATAATTGTCCCGCTCCTCTGCCAGATATTGAAAACTCGTTAAGTTTCCTTACGAAGTTCGAGTGATGAAAGCGAGTTATGAGTAGACGAGACGAGTGATGATTAGACAAGTACCGAGATACGAGATTGGAACTGGAAACGAGATCTGAGTAACGAGAACGAGTATTCGAATTCTCTAGATTCGAGTTCTTAATTCATTCGAGTAACGAGATACGAGTAACGAGATACGAGTTACGAGATCGAGTTACGAGATACGAGCATCCGAGATACGAGATACGAGATACGAGCATCCGAGATACGAGATACGAGATACGGGCATCCGAGATACGAGATCTCGAGATCTCGGATACTCGAGCTGAAAGGTATGCGTAAAATATTTCAGGTGCGCAGTGTACGTGCGCAAAACTCGAAATGTCTCGAGTTATTTGACATGATCACTCGAGACATCTCGAGACATTTCAATAATCGAGTACTTTCGATTATTTCACTCGAGTGCGCCCATCACTGCGCCTCATAACGGATTAGTTTGACTGGTAAACGTACCATACGCCCTTAGGAAAATAATTTACTTTCAAACTCCATCAATCGAAAACCATCTCACAACTAATAATACTTTTGTGGGTGATGAATTATATATGCTTTTACTGTGTCGATCTTTGATTAGATTCAAATTGATAGTAAATTATGATAATCAGGAGTCAGAGAACGCTAGATATAATTTTAAAATTTGCCAGTTCTTATCTAGGAAATTTTCTGAATTTCCAGTGGTCGAGTGGATATCAGTTATTTAAAATGCTCACTCTCTCTAACAATGTTACAATGTTTTCAAATTGTTTGTCATGCCTTCAAAAGTTTGGTATTAAACAATACAGAGTCCATAATGTTCGATTTCATCAAAAGATGAACTAGTAAAATATTTACCAATAAAATTTCTAATTAAGGTATTAACAAACATTTTTGCAGAGCCATTAAACTCTACAAAAAAAATTGCAAATCTAGTGTTGGACTATCTATATCTTCTATAAGGATTTCGTATTTCGTATTTATAATATCCTATTTTCTGAAAAGATTCTATGCTTTCTCGACCGATTTGAGCTTGTCTGTATGCTGGTGATCAATGTTATTTTTTTGCATTAAAACAAAAGTATATGTCTTTAAAACATGAATAGCAAAGCATCTGTTCAACCTGACATCTCGACCGGAATCTAAATCAAAATCGTTGTCAAACTACTTTGCCATTATCTAATTTTTGAATTGTGTTTCCTCATCTTTCAAATGTCCAAATCTGCCACAGGATTGTTGATGAGGATGTAATTGGCTTGATTTAATTTTTACCTCTGAATTTTTATGTATATTTGGGAATATTTTTTCAAAATTTTGACAAAAACCAGAGAACTTTAAAGGATGTTAGATTCATTCTTTTTGTTAGATCGTGAGAAACTTTGACAGAATTCAAAGAGAATTATCGTTTGACAAAGCTGCTGGATGTTATTAGGCAACTTGTGATACAATATTACGGAAAACTGTAGATTCTAAGTACATTTATGTCACGTAGTATTTAATTATTAATGAAAACTTTTTGTGTTGTTTCATAACGTCTCAATAGATTTTAATTGTTTTTTTAAAGAGATATGTAGAATAATAGAGGGCAAATTTCATATTTGATTTTGATTTTATGTAACAAATTTCATTGAAATTAGAAAAAAATTATTAATTATCTAAACGAGATAATGCTGAAATAGTGGTGCAAATTTATTTTCTGTTTTTTTTTAATAAAATATATCCAAAATAAACTAAAGTTAGAACGTAAAGTTGCAGTTAGTTGATCTCTAGCTTTACGTTATAAAAATATTGTCATTAAAGTAAAGTTAATACATATAACCGGCGTATTTCCAGACCAATTTAGTTGACACCTGCGCGCAATAGCATGAGGCACCAAATTTACAAAAGCTGAATAATAAATTTTCAAAGAAGAAAAAGATGTAAATTCAAAATCATATAAATCCAGAAATTTTAGTCATCTTTAACTTTAAAAATTCTCTTTATGGTTTGTTTTGTTTCCACTCTTGGGTGATTTTTTTTACCACAGATTTTCCCAGTTGCTGTCAAGTTTTGCAAGAATTTCGCTCAAGAGGCAGCTTCTTTAAGCAAATTAGTCTACAATTTTTCGCAATAGCATGAGTCTCCTAATTTGTGAGCGCAATTTTTAAATTTTGATCGTAGAAAAAATAGGAAATTGTAAGCTAATAAAATGCAAAACTTTTAGCCTCAGTCAAAGAATGTGAGAAGTTTATAGAATAATTGAGTGCAAATTTCATATTTGATTTTGATTTTGCGTAACAAATTTTATTGAAATTAGAAAAAATTCATTTACCACAGATTTTACCGGTTGCTGTCAAGTTTTGCAAGAATTTCGCTCAAGTGGCAGCCTCTTTGAGCAAATTAGTTTACAATTTTTCGCAATAGCATGAGTCTCCTAATAAGGGCGATTTTTAAATTTTGATCGTAGAAAAAATAAGAAATTGTAAGCTAATAAAATGCAAACTCTTAGTCCTCAGTCAAAGAATGTGAGAAGTTTGTAGAATAATTAAGTGCAAATTTTATATTTTATTTTGAACTTGTTTTCAAAATCTCATTAAAATTGGAAAAAATGTATCAAAGAAAATAATGAAATAATGTTGAAATAGTAGGTAAACATTTTTACTTCTATATTTTGCAATAAAATATGGCCCAAGGATAAGCTAAAATTTGAACTTAAATTTGCTGTTAGTTGATCGGCAACTTTATTTTTTACAAATACTATCATTAGAGTAAAGCTAATTCACAGGGATTATAAAAAGTATGGTACAAAGCGTTTTTATTTAATTATACTTAGAAAAAACAATAATTGTTTGTCACATGACCAATTTGAGGCCATATTTGCACCTTAGACCTTTTTACCAAACTGGGACTAGTCATTTTTCCCTTTTTCAAGCTTTCAGCAAGAAATAAGACCTTACAAAAATTTTGCACAACAGAGATGACTCTAGGCAAAGACGTAAGAGATGGGTAATTTAATAAAGTTATGTTCTTCCTTTCGCATTAGAGGAAAATCGTGAATACTTCACTGCCAAAAACGTCAAAAACGTCACGGTCATAAATAGTATTCAAGATTTAGGTATATTTTTCGAAAAGTAAAAACGAAAGAAAAATAATTTTCTATACAAAAATGCAAGATGCGGAAAATAAGATCATTCATTAAAATGCTAGAAAATGAAATTTAGAACCATTTTGCTTCACGTGATGATTTGTCAAGAACTAGAATGTTTTAATATAATATTGGACAATAGTAAAAAAAAACTGTAATTAAATAATAAATCAAATTTTAGTAAATTATTTGCCCGGTGTTACACGTGTGTATTACTGGCTGCAGAAAATAAAATGCAAGCAACATCTGAGTGCTTATTCTTTGGTTGAATTTTTAAATAGAGCAGCAAAAATACGTTTCTACTAGTAAAATTACTTCAAAGTTAAAACAATTTTTTTTAACAAATTATTATTGCTTACAATAATCACAACGGCTCAAATTTAAAAAAATAATAAAGAATATAAAAAACACAAGGTAAATTTTCTTGTCACAGAAATAGTGAATTTTGTTAAAAAAATGATTCAATTTGTATGTCGTAAATAGCAAACTACTGACGGAAGTGGCAGCGTGAAAATCTTCAAATAGAAGCAGACAAAAATAAATAACATTTTGAAGAGTAGTAATTATTAAATAACCACATTTTGTTTTTGTTAATTAATTTTTGAGAAAATCCAAACACTCTGTATGTAGAGATTATCTTATTTACTTTGTAAATTTTCCAATAATTTGTAACTATGTTTTGAGAGGTAAGTTAAATTCATCAATTTTTTTTCAGGAATATTCACTTTCTTTTTCTTCTTCTTCTTTAATATAGGCCCAAGACTTATTTTTTCAAGGTAAACAGTTTTTTAATATTTGTTGGGTCAACCCATAATTCTTTTGTTTCTAGAAGACATATCCGCCACCTTACGAGGCTCGTTTCCAGTACTTTAATCAATTGTTAGATCCATTTTTTTGTGGGTTGTTGGCCTAGTCAAAAAAATTTTTTTCATAGTTTAATCCTCCACATTTGAGTTTATAATTTTGCCACTCACCAAATTATTACACTTCCTCTGGTGGTATCTTAAGATGGTTAACGCCTCACCCTAAGGATCTTACAGAAAGAACTTAAAGAAGTAAGAAGAAGCCAATCACAGTTTTAAATTCCTTATTGGGTTTTAAATATTTGCACAATTTTATCGAAACTGACAAAAAAGTTACTCTCAAATAATGTAGCAATTATAGACCCAGATGTAGGATAAAAATTCTTTCAAAGCTTTTTCACTTTTTGCACCACTAACCCTAAGACAGTAAGATGATCCCGGAAGCAGGCAGCGACTGTCTGATTTGTCAAGTAACTTACCTATTCATTCCCTCACGTTATCCTGCGTTAAACTTTTACAAAAAGCTGAAGCTCATAGAAGATCTAAAAGCTGTTTTGACTTTAACTTTCTAAATCTTTGTTGGCCTCACTAGTTAGAATCTGTGATCATCCTTTGTTGCGTTAAAAACTCGTGAGACTAATGGAAAAAGAGCGACTTAGTTTTCTACCATCTCGGAATTCGAAGTGTAGGCATTTGCCCGTTTTAATTGGGACGTAATAGAAATTACGTTTAATGGGGCTTAAAATTGAATCGAACCTGTGCAGATCCGTAATCGCTCCCCATTGAAACAAATGATTGCGGCACAGGCAATTGAAACAATAACAATTAATTAACAACGACCGGGACAGACAATAGCTCACGGAACAGAACTAAAACAGAAAGAACACATAAACACGATCGAACGAATTACAAAGCTAGTTAACGCGTGACCGAACGACTTTGGTCGTTCGATTAAGAAACTTGATGAGTTTCGCACCTTTGCCATACCGCTATACACAGATCATACGTTACTTATGCCGCAGATAACCGACAAACAACCAAACTAAAACTCTGTGAGAACAAGAAAACTTCACCGCGCAAGAGGATGCCGAAAGCAAAACTAAAACGTATAACTAGAAAGTTGTAGAAGAGATCAAGAAAGAAGCGTGTGAAAACCAAATTCGTTGTCGTTGACCTCTAAACGACAATCTCTTTCAAAGTGATGGGTGCTCATTAGCTAGAGTTTAAATTTATTTTTTAATAATTTTAAGACGTAATAGCAAAAAAGATTTTCTGTTATTTCATGAAGTTGAAAATAAAAAAATATTTAAACCATTTCATCATTTTCTGGTGCCGCTGGTACTTCATGAAACAAAAACTTTTTCTTATGTTATAAACATTTTCTATTCTGGATTTTGAGGTTCTAGGTGATTTTGTAATCCTCTTTAATAATGAATATTGACATTATTTTACATGCTAACTTTCCCAAAATCAAATCATTTCTAGCTCCAGGTCCTGCTACAGCTAGTTCTAAATTTTATCTTCATTCAGTGACTTGCACCCTTCTCCTCATCTTTGCCTTCTTAAATTATTTAACATACATAAGACCTTTATCTTCTAATGTGGCAGTTGCAGTCAAGGCTGCTGAATTTTAAGATACTCCTGTCTCTTTGCATTGCAATGTATAGGAAGGAAGTGAAGGTAAGCTCATTGTCAGCTTATTTTGTGGATTTTGGCAATTACCATCAGGATCATTGTTGAAACTTGTCTGTGTTTCACATTCAATATTTACATTCTAGTCAGAGCTCTCATGATCAGAAGATATTTGTTTTCTTAAATATTCTTTTCAAAAACTTTCTGCTATTTGCTCCATTCTTTTAGTGGCTTATCTTTACATCGCAACTAATGCCAACTTTTTTTCACTCTTTTGATTTTTCAGAAATTCTTCCTTTCCTTTCGAAACGCGAATAGTCGTAACACAATAAGATGGCGCAAAATCTCTGCACTTGTAAGCACCTATGTCACATTCTTTTGATGACTTATGTTTAGTTTATTGTTTTACAATGCAAATATTTTAAAAATTTTGTTTAGACTCAACATTTTTAATGTTTTGCCGGCACTAGTAAATAATAATTTAAATTTGAAAAATAAATGGTTTTGAGATCCAATATAAGTGAGGAAAAGAAATTGTGCTGTTACGATATCAAAATTAAAATTCGAATTTTTAATTTCACTCTAGTGTTCATATAGAGACTTACATATGAATCTTCTTAAGATCTAATTCTTTAATTATAAAAAGTAAAAAAGATTATTTTAAGAAAATGAATTTGCTTTTTAATCGCGCACTTTGGGCTAGTTGAAGGATGGGATTGTATCCCAATACCATGTTCTATGTATTGTGCTAGGAATTAGGATACAACCATCTTCTAGGTAGTTTAAACTAGGCAAATTTCAGAGAAAAGCAATTTCCTTTACTTAATTAAAAATAAGCTGCTTCCACTCTTGCGTGGAGATTAATTATCTACGACAGGCAACAGACTAAATAAAAATAATTGCATATTGCCAATTAAAGAATGCAATCTCGGAATCTCGGTAAAAAGCGCACAATTTGGGATCTCGAAATTATCCAGAAAATATATGAATGCTGATTTTTAAATTTTTGGGGCTGTTGTGATAGCTCCTGGCAGTCAGACTGCATTCTTTAGGGCCTGTAGTCCGACTGTTATTAAGTTAAATTCAATGATGGTCAATAATAGCAAGTATATTATTTATCCAAAAAAGAGTGACGAAAGTAAATCGATTTATCGTCACTTCTTTATTTCTGAAAATAGCGAAACTGCAACATGTAAACTTTTTGAGAAAATTATAAATATTGAAGGAGGCTCCACTAAAGGTCTGCATGTACATTATAGTTCTCAACATTTACAGTCACTTGCACAAAAAACCCAGGCATTATCTGTACAAGCCCAGATACTGATATTAAGATCAGCAACGTCGAACCAGGGACATCTGCACCAAAAATACAAAGAACTATTGAGGGATATTTTGTTTCCACTGATGAAAGTTCTTTGGATGCCCTGATTGCTCGTATGACTTTCTTAGACGGATTACCATTTAGAGTATTTATTACTTCTAATGATTAGAGACTAGCACTGCAAGCTAGAGGATTGGGAAGCACACCAAATTCGGCCAACCCTGTTCGTAGCAAAGTGATAGTTTATAGTAAGAAAATTGTAAATTTTTATATTCAAGAATTACAAGCACTTAGAAGAAAGGGGCAATGTTTCTCTTTAACGCTTGATGAATAGACTTTAGTTGCAAATAAGAGGTTTATGCAGATAAATGTTTATGAATTAGACTCAAATTCCAATATTAAGATCTGGAATATGGGGCTAACACGAATAAGAGGTTCAATGCCAGCTGAGGAATGTGTAGAGATACTCAATTACAGATTACAAAGATTCAATTTATCTATAAATAGTGATGTAGTAAGTGTTACAACGGACGGAGCAAGTGTTATGAAAAAGTTTGTAAGACAGATAAAACCAAATCATCAAATATGCTTTACGCATGTTATTCATCTTGCTATTATTGATGTCTTTTATAAAAGGCAACCTGCAAAAGAGATTGAAGAAATTGACATTTTACATATGGACCATGATAGTGATAGTGAGGAAAATTTTGATGACAGTGGTGTAGACTTTGAATTCATGGAAGCGGAAAATGGCATAACTCAACTTACCAACAATCATAGTATAGTATTTATCCTTTAGTGCAGAAGGTCAAAAAAATTGTTAAAATGTTTCTACGATCTTCTACAAAAAATCCTATTTTTCAAAATTATGTAACTGCAAAATATGGTACGGAACTATCTTTGATCGTCGACTGCAAAACCAGATGGAATAGCCTCCTTACCATGTTGGAGCATTTTTTGTCTAAAGGATTGTAAACAGAAGACGCTGATTGATTTAGGAAATCAAATCGTCATCTCCGATACTGAACTTGAAATTCTGAGAATAATGGTTCAGTGTCTTGAACCAGTTAAACTTGCAGTAGAAGCGATTTGCAGAAGAAATTCGAATATGTGCACTGCTGATGCTACTTTAAAGTTTTTATTTCAGGAACTTGATAAATTAAATACGAACCTAAGTAAAGAATTTTTTCTAAACTTGAAAAAACGTATACATGAGCGTCGAACGATTGTTTCTAGTGTAATTAATTATCTTCATCATCCTAACCAGGAGAAATCTCCAAGGGACAACTTTTTTAACTTACCTAGTTTTGACTCAATAGTTGATTTTGTTTGTGATTCGACGACTATTTACCAATAAACAGTATTAGTACTTCGTGCGTGGATATAGAACTAGAAGCTGATAACGAGGAAGAAGATATTGTACGTCGTTCGCGATTAAATAAAAAAAATATTTAAGGCAAAAACTTAATGAAGCTATCATAGGAGCATTAAAACCCCAAAAAACTAAAAAACGATCTCTGCAATTTTAGCACTATAAAAAAGAAAATAATTCTTTATGAAAACAGAGGTACACGAGGTTTGTATCTGCGGCAATTTTACGAGTACCTTGTGACCATACCACCGACAAGCGTAGAATCACAAAGATCATTTTCTTCAGCGATATCTTTGCCAAGAAAAATAAGATCAAGATTGGGTGAGTCTATTTTAGATTTAATCTTTTTGAGAGAATTTTTCCGTAGAAAATATTACGCGTAACGTACTTTGATTATTTTGAGTTCTTGGTGTTACTTTGTTTGTGTTCTTGAATTTAGTTTATGTTATTGATCTTTGTTTTTTATTTCCAAATTCATGTTTTACTGTGTACGAAGACAATTCTATTCAAAATACTATTTCAATAAGCCACCAGCAGATTCATTTGAAATTATGAAAATCATTGACAAAATGAAGATGAAAAATGTAGGAGTTGATAATATTAATATGAAGTCGATTAAACATTTATCGCATTTTATAATCAACCTCTTAGTTCACATTATCAACATTTGCATTGAAAATTCAAGTTTGGCCGGATGCCCTTAAATGCGCAGATATCAAACCCATTTTCAAATCAAAAAATAGACATGTAATATCTAACTATAGACCTATATCACTGATATTGGTGAAAATTTTTGAAAAAGTAATATATTCCAGAATATTCGATTTTCTCATGAAGTCAAAGATTTTATCAAAGAAACAGTTTGGTTTCTTGAGGGATTTGGGAACTAAAGACGCATTACATTTTTTAACTAATCTCATTCACAATAAACTGGATAAGAGTACACCGGTAGCTGTATCTTTCCTTGACCTTGCCAAGGCATTTGATACTGTCAACCATAAAATTTGATTAGATAAACTGTTTAATTATGGCATTAGAGGCAATGCACATAGACTAATTTCTAATTATCTACAAAAAAAAAAAACGTGTTAAAGTTGATGGGGCAATGAGTGAGTTTTGTGAGGCAAAAACTGGTGTTCCTCAAGGGCCCTTATTTTGGTGTAATTTATAGTGTAATTAATTATCTTCATCATCCAAACCAGGAGAAATCTTCAAGGGACAACTTTTTTAACTTACCTGGTTTTGACTCAATAGTTGATTTTGTTTGTGCTTCGACGACTACTTGGCCAATGAAAAGTATTAGTACTTTGTGTGTGGATATAGAACTAGAAAATGATGACCAAGAGGAAAATATATATAAATAAAAAAAAAATTTTAAAGCAAAAACTGAATGAAGCGATTGTAGGAACATTAAAACCCCAAAAAACGAAGAAGCGATCAGCAAGATAATCTTAGCACTATAAAAAAGGAAATAATTCTTTATGAAAACGGAGATACACGAGGTTTGCATCTGCGGCAATGTTACGAGTACTTTGTGACCATACCACCGATAACCGTAGAATCAAAGAAAGCATTTTCTTCAGCGGGATCTTTTTGCAACAAAAATAAGATCAAGATTAGGTGACTCTACTTTAAATAACTTAATCTTTTGGAGATAATTTTTCCGCAGAAAATAGTACGCGTAACTTACTTTTATTTTTTTGAGTTCTTGGTGTTACTTTGTTTGTCTTCTAAAATTTACTTTATGTTATTGTTTTTTATTTTGTATTTTCAAATTCATATAAGTAGACATTTCTATTCAAAATACTATTTCATTAAAGCATATTATACCATTTTTGTTAAAAACTAAAAATGTCGCTTTTTCAGGATTTAAACCCGGGATCCCAGAATTAGAATTTCTGATGTCAAAATCCCAAAATATTTTTTATTTTATTTTATTTTTTTTCCCAGACCTAGGGGCCCTTTTACAAATAAATAATAACTTACAGACTAATTGCGGTTTTTAGGATAGAGAGCAATTGAGAAAAGAAAAAATATAACGAAAATATAACAATTTATAATAAAGCATTAAAACAAAAAAATTCTTTGTCTCAGAGCATTTTTAAATGCTCTAACAGAAGCTGTATCACACACATCAGGCAATCCCTCAGCATTGTTAAACAGGCTACAAGATCTATATAACGCAGACCCTTCCAAAATCATTGCTGTTTCCATTGGCAACTGAAAACTAATAGATCCTCTTAAAACACGACCAGGAACTTTAAAGTTAATTAACACTAGAAGATCTGGACAATCCATTAGTGAATTTAGAAGTTTATAAAGAAAAAGTGCATCCAAATATATTCTAAAGGAGTGTAAAGTTGGCAACTTTAACACCTCAGCAACATGCGAATAGTCATGATTAAATCTGCTCATAGGACATCCAATCTTATATGACATTATTCTCATAAAGCGATGCTGTACAGATTCTATTCTCTTAGCGTCGCGAACACTCCCAGGATTCCAGATCACAGACCCATAAATCAAAGCTGAGAATCAGAGGAAACAACTCTTTTAAGTGGAATGTCATCACTAATTACATCATATAACTTGCTATAAAAAAAGTTAACTTTATCCATCAGTAACAAATTAGAGTCATCTAAAAATGACCAATCCAGTCGGTCAAGCTTCCTCTCAATATTAATATAATCCGCATTTCTAAAATTAAAAGTAGTGTAATCAAAGAGTAATTGAGACAGATCAACAGAAAATAAATCAATTGAGATTGCTGGATGAAATAAATCAGGCTTAACTAAGGGATCGAAACAGTTTGAGCAAGTATATTGCTCACACGTAGTAAAAACAAGATCAAGAAGCGCACTCTTTGCATTATAAACTTCATTTATCTGTCTCAATCCCAACGTGTTAACGTTCATACAGAGGTTCTCAGCAACACTCCGAATTACACTCGATGAACACACACTTGAGAAAATCTGAGCATCACTCTCCACTGACCACCTGATACCAGGTAGGTTGAAATCTCCAAGTAGTAGCATTTCAGTTATGCGCGAATTCGAAGAAGCTGCCACTGATGATACAGAAGTTAAAGCATGTAGAAACTGATTAAGTCCATTTTCAAATACATCAGGACCCACAGATGACACAGGCGGTGAGTATAGTAAACCGATGCAAATTCCACAGCTGCCGGTCAACATAACCTCAAGGATCATATACTCAATGGAGGAGCTATGCATGCTTAGAATCGAATAATTAATGCTTGACTTGATAGCAATCAGCACACCACCACCACGAGATTTACCAGAACTCAATAAATCACGATCATAACGAATAATTTTGTAATTTAATAACTGAAGCTCAGCATCAGTTACCGACCGATCAAGCCAAGTCTCAGTTAAACATATGAGGTCATAATCAACAGCTGATGATGAAACTGCACCAATGAATTCAGCTAACTTATGCTTTCAACTCTTTACATTCTGATAATAAATTCTTAAGGGTCCAGATGAACGTCCAATTAGTTTTTTGGATTTGAATTGGGAGCACTTGACTTTTTTGGAGTATCAATTACAATTGTTGGATTTCCATTAAAGTATCTAACAACTAAATTCTTCTCACCACTCTTTGTTCGAGCTTCAGCTTCTTTTAAAAGAGTTTTAAACTGCTGACGCTGATATGCAGTTTTATCAACTGAAACTTTACTATCACCAAATTGCAAATTCTTTTTGTTATACATAACCCACATTACATCAGCTGTTGAGTCCATGGCAACTTTGAGGGGTCGAGGGCAAGAAGTATTGAATTTTCCCAAACGATTTATTTTTGGGTTAGAAACATCAAAGGGAGCCTTTCCAAGTACATCATGAACTAATTTTTTGTCTTCCATATCATTGTTATTGTCTGGGTGATTAAAAATCAGGAGATTCTTCTCTCTATACTTCCTATCTGTAAATTCAGAGAGAACACTTTCAAAAATACTACTGTTAATAGACTCAACCTTTTGATCCACTGCATTTATCTGTACAAAAGCTTCTTCAATCTTAGTATCTAATCGATCAATTGCAATCTGTACTGAGTTCTTAATTTCATTTTTAGTTTCTAGGAGAGAAGATGAGATTTTTTCCCATAACTTGTCCAATTTAGCATTCAATTTTTGATCAAAATCACTAGGTACAGATTTATCAGCACAACATTTCTTAAATCTGCCATCAGGAAGTTTGCTTAACTTTACAGCACAGCTAGGGTGAGTCAATTCATTGCAGCCCTTGCATTTAACTGCTACATCAAGATTTGCATCCTTGATCTCTTTACCACATCCTAGGCAGTTAACCATTTTAGGTTATGTTGCGACCACGTGGCAAGCAACTATACAAAAATTATTTATCAATCGATTCGAATTTAGTTACTCGAGTACTACGCATTCAACGTTTTCATATTCTCAAATAAATGATCCTTTTTTTTAATTTAGTCCAATTTCCCTATTTATTCGAATTAAACATGATTGTCAAACAACTTAACCTCACTTATTTGTTATGACAAAATGACGAATGATTTAACTCTATTCAACACAATTTTCCTGCCACTTTTACCTTCAGTCGCTATAATATTGTTGTTATTCACATCATTTATTTGCTCTCTAACTATATGAATTTTCCTTATTCTCTCTACGTATGCGACTCTTGGTCTTTTACCATCTCTCTATCTTTCTTTCTCGATTTTAAAATTTGCATTCGCTATTGCCAATTGAAAAAAAGTTGCCGCCAACAAAAATGGTCTAAAAGACATATACAATGAAACCTCCCTTAGCGACACCTCTAATAGGCGGACACCTCTCTTTAACGGACAGTTTTTCATAGTCCGGAATTTCTTCCATAAAAATCCCATATACGCTCACCTCTCTTATACGGACACTCCTTCGAACGGACGCGGACACCAAAAATCAGGCAATTTATGCTCTTGACTCTCTGTTATACGGACAGCAGCAACGTAAACACCACCGCGCATATCACTTTTGGGGACTTCCCCCGTACGAGTTCTGACGTAGTTTGGGGTGGCGTTTAATTTTGATGTTTTCGATCTTTCCGTTAATCGGTAAGCCACCAAAACGAAATGTTTCAATTCTTAAACAAAGAGTGGAAATTGTTGAAGCGTACAAAAAAGAAAAACTAAGTGCCCGAAACTTGGCAACCCGTTTTAGAATAGATAAAACACAAACAGCGGATATTATAAGAAATAGTGAGCAGCTGATGAAAAAATGGTACTCCAATTCGAGCATTAACGAAAAACGCGATCTTCTTAAGAAAAAAGGTCGAAACATCGATAGGGCATGTTATGAAGGATGTACGCGGGGTCGGAGAAAAAGCATCCCATTGTCAGGTAATAACAAACCGCAGTAAATAAGCACGTTTTTGGGCGCATCTTACATGAATTGGGTCCAATACCATAAGCTAAACCAAAGAAAGTCGAAGAAAGCTTAGGATATGACCAGTTCAAAGCGTTGTAGAAATTCCGCATTTGACACAATATCGCTTTTAAGACGATATCAGAAGAAGCTGCCAGTGTAAATCCTGATAAACTAAATAGTTTTTTGAGTAAAGTATTATTTATTATAAATAGTTATTCCCCTAATAACATTTACAGTCCTGATGAAACTGGATTGTTTTTCCGTCCACTTCCTAACAGAACACCAAGCTTACAACGAGAAAAATGCATTGGGGAAAAAGTTATAAAAGAAACACTCATCATTTTGCATTGCGTCAGCATGAATGGCCAAAAAAAAAAGTTACCCGTAATAGGAAAATCGAAAAAACTTAGGGCTTTTAAGAACATTTATTTTAGTGACTTGCTTGTTACTTGGAAATCAAATGCAAAAGCCTGGATGACAGACAAAATAATTTTTGACTGGTTAGACGACTTTGAGAGGAAACTGAGACTTCAAAAACAAAAAATTTTACTATTTTTGAATAATTCTCGCATTCCAAGAATGTCAATTTAACAAGCATTGGGTTAGGGTTTTTGCCGTGAAATTTTACATCGGTCTGTCAACCCTTAGACCAAAGCATAATCAAAAACTTTAAATGGTTTTACAGAACTTTCATTGTAGAACAACTTTTGTTAGCCACAGATATAGTTTTATCAAGTCTAGAACTTGCAAAAAAGATAAATGTTCTGGATGCTATTTATCGTAAGTATACAAAAAGCGAGGGACATAATTTCAAAAGAAACGATTCTGAATTGCTTCCACAAAGAATTTGTACGTACCGATCGCAATGATATAAATGCATCTAAAACTGATAACTTTGAGGAAGAAGATGATATACCCTTGTCAATTTTGGCTGATATGTATAAGAAGGCGGATACATTAGAGTTAGAGAAAAATTGTGTGTAAGATTTTTTGAATATAGATAATGAGTTAATACTGGAGGATGTTAGAAGATTCTGTAAAAGCAGTTGAAGCAATGATCTTGGAAGTTGAATCATCAGATGAATCTAATGACGAGAAGAAACCAGAGGAGGAAATTATACAAACTTATCAACCGGCAATGGAAATTACTCAGCAGCTGAAAAGGTTTGTCGAAATACATGAAGATTTTAGTGGTTTAAATATCGTTTTCAATTTGCAAGTATATTTTCAAAATATATATATGTACCTACTTACTCTCTTAGACGGACACATCGCCAAGCTCCCTTGAGTGTCCACCTTATTAAAAATAGTGTCGGCATATTAAAATCTACTCACGCATCATGACCAAATTTTAATTTTGCAAGACGTGTCACACTAAACCGTTTTAATTTTTTCGGAATTGACGGTTCTTTATTGCCAAGAAACCGATTGAAGCCTTCTATTGTAGCGACACTACATCATCGTTGACAGTTCTTTTCGTACATTCTCTTCATCATCTCGAATCAGCGAAGAACCTCCAGCCATTCCTCGGCACCGGTTTTCGCTCACTTTTCGAAATCGGTGTCGTTCTCTGCGTGGGAGCCCCGCCGTCTTATTAACAGGTGTTACCTTTGCCACATTTGACCCGGCTCTCGTCAACCATCAACGAGCCCAATAAAAAAAAAACGACCTAAAGTATGCTTACAACACCTAGTCATATTGTGAGCTAACGAACATCAGATATCCATCTCAATCAATCATTTATTGATTCCATTGGCGGTAAATCTTTGGATAATGTTTTCGACCTACAGCGGCGTTTTCATGGGTCGAAAACTCACGTAACACTTTTTCGCGTCATCCATCACTTGACACGACAACAATTTTTTTTTCTATCTTCTCCTTTTCTCAACGTTATCTTTTTCGTTTTGGTCGCGCGAAACTCCTCAATTATGATGTTGAACGGGGAGGCCGTTAACGAAACGTCAAATAATAATTTATTTATGCGCAATTGTCCACGTTTTTCCCTGGTAATAAACCAATTTGTCTTCGTTACCATCGTGGAACACTTGACACACGATTATTCCCATGGTGAAGGACAGGTGACCCGCAAAAAATTTTTGTAAATACGGCAGGAAAAGTCCGGATTTGTTTCGAAGCACTGGGGACTAATCCATTATTGACGACTGCATTCAGCGAGATGCCAACAAGATTTTCCCTCGAGACGATGGCATGGGTGTTGGGTTAACGGAACCTTCGAAATTTTCAATGGGTTTTGTCGTTCTCGATACTTGCTGGCGCTTCAAAATGTTTGTTGAGGGAACACAATCAAATTCGCATTTTAGAAACGAAATGAACGTTATTGCTGTTGTCGGCGTTTTGCTTGCCATTAATTTCTTCATTTCCTCTTGACAATAAAACCAAATAATTGTTCCAGCGGGACAGCCGTTTGTTTATAAATTTGAGCAAATAACTCAACAGCGTCTCTGAAGACGGAATCAAACGATTTTCCATATTATGGTAACAAGTCAAAAGGAAAAAGAATAATAATCAATTAAGTATAGAAGAGACGCTTACAGAAGTTCGAGGCCTGGTGCAAAGAGAGGAACAATTGATGCATTATTACTTTCTATAAATTTACGAATTTGGCAATGTTGGTGAGTTTCTGGATTATTTTTTTTAAATAAAAATTTAACCACGTTCAATAGTAAAATAATAAAGAAACGAACATTGATCCGTGAGGATGACGTAAAATTTTCAAAATTTCTTGTTCACCATTAACTATGGTCAAAAACAAACGTAAAGTTCATTGAGAAAAATAAATTAAAAAACATTAATGCCATATTTACGAGATGTAGTTCCATCAAACTTTCACTTACTTCTAAACCTCAGGACTAATCTTCAATTGAAGCGCTACTTCGATAAGTTGTAAGTAAACATAGAGCAAATCAAAAGAGAAGTCCTACTAAACTGGACTATCATAACTGAAGAAAAAGAGAAAGAAAATTTTTGTTTTTTGTTTATAAAATGAAGCACAAAGAACAAGTTCCAGGCTAAGAATAAACTAATATTGGACAAATAAAAGAAAAAATACAATACTGAAATATTTTTGGAAAAGAGAACGTGTCTGCAAGAAAGAGAGCGGGGTCGTCAAAGAAAGTCAGCACACTGTATAACTACAGTAAACCTTTCAAATTAAAGACTCCCGATGAGAAGAATGAAGGAACAAAACACATGAGAAGGCATCCAAGTGGTGTCACAGTTTAGTGGTGGGAATATAATGGAATCAAAATATATCACCATGAGCATTGCGGGAGACTAATTTGGAGCAATTTTGGCTTGTCCTCAGAAATATTTTAACAAGAAATGGTCTAGTAGTTTGAATAAAGGAGTCTGCATTCTGCATTATCAGTTAGTTGCACTCCAATGGTTATTAAAGCTGGAAGATAAAAACATGTGCTTTTCAAAGACGATGCAGAAAAAGTCTTGATAAATTCTGAGCTGTGGGCCATCGCGCAATACTATGAGGAGATCGGTAAAACCAGTGATAAAAATAGTATTAAATCTTAAATAAATAGAAAGCTTTGATAGCTATGAGAAATTTACTCTTCAGGATGCTACCCATCAAAGGAAACCAGAAAAACTGACTCACATACACTCTTGAGTCTACGTTATAAGATACAATAAACTTATCCATTATGAAATCTTCAAAGTCAGCAATTTGCTGTAAAACTTTAAGAAAACTAGCAAGGTTTGAAACTTGGCGATCAGAAAAAGTTATTGTCTTCTTGGGAACAACACTTATAAAAATATTTACATACTCTAACAAAGGACAATTCTTTAATTTTTTATCTGGTGAAATAACTGAATTTTAGCAAAATCAGCAGAAATAAGATAAATGCGCAAATATTTATTGAAGGGCCTTTCAGATTAATAACTGACGAGTTGATGGAGTTGTGGATAAAGAAGGTAAGATGTGCAATAAATGTTTTTGCTGTATCCTGAAAGCTGAATAAATAAATATCTAAACACTATGAAGGCGAAGGGTAATCTAGAAGAAGGAATATGTAGTCAAAAGCCTGAAACGTATCGTTACATCTTATTTTAGGGGTTGTTTTTAATAACTATGAGGAATCGAGTACGGAGTGGCAAATTATAATTCTTATCAGCTACTGAGTCTATGTTATAAAATAAAATAAGTTTAAGCTTTATGAAATTCTTCAAAACAGCAACTCGTAAAAGTTTAAAAAATCAGCAAGGCTTTAAATCTGAGGATTGGAAGAATTAAGTTTTTAATGTTGTCCTCCTAGGAACAACACTAATAATAATATTCATATATTCCAATAACTATTTATTTATAAAACAATTTATTTTGTTAGTTGCTGAACTAAACAGAACTAAGCAGCAGAAATTATTACTTGGATTGGACAATAAAAGTCAGAAGCAAGACAATCGTGTACATCTATTGAAGGATCTTACAAGCCAAAAACCGACAAATTGATAAGGTTGTGGATAAAGAAGCTCTTTTACTGTATACTGAATGCTGAATGAATAAATATCCAAACATCTTAAGAGTAGAACATAATTTGGAAGAAAGATCATGTGATTAGAGCTTGAAACTTAACGCTACATCTAAAATGAGAGGCTAGTTTTGACAATTATTAAGAATCCACCGTTTGCACTGGCAACAAATCTGATACTTATAAACTTCTGAGCCTATGTTATGAAATACAATAAGTTTAACCATCATGAAATCTTTGAAAACAACAATCTCCTATAGAAGTTTAATCAAATACACAAGGCTTCAAATATGGGGATCAAAAGAATTAAGTTTTTGATGTTAGTTATGTTCCCAGGACCAACACTGATAGTATATTCATATATTCCAATAAAGGAATTTTTTCTTGTTGAACTAAAAAAAGGAAAGTATTACTCGGATTGGACAAAATCATCAGGAGTGCGATAATTGTGCACATTTATTAAAGGACCTTCCAAATTAAAAACTGATACATTGCTAGAGTTGAACTTAACGAAACTGAAATATGCAATTTTGTTTCTAAACATTGGATGATGAATGAATTTTTATCTAAACATCATAAGAGGGTGAAGGGTAATCTGGAAAGCAGAATATGTGATCAAGAGCTTGAAACTTACTTAAATTAGTGGTTGTTTTAGATATCTATGAGGAATGAGGAATCCACTCTTCAGAGTGGCAACCCATCATATTAAGAACTAATGAACATTTGAGTCTATGTTGTAAGATATAATAATTTTAAGCTTCATGGAATCTTTAAAAACAGTAATTTGCTATAGAAGTTTAACCAAATGCACAAGGGTTCAAATATAGGGATCAAAAGAATTAAGTTTTTTATGTTAGTTATTCTCCCAGGATCAACACTGATAATAATATTCATATATTCCAATAAAGGAAAACTTTTGTTTTTTTTCCTTGCTGAACTAAGAAGGAGAAAGTATTACTCGGATTGAACAAGCTCATCAGGAGTGGGATAATCGTGCATATTTATTGAAGGAGTCTCTAAATTAAAAACTGATACAATGCAAGAGTTGAACTTAAAGGGAGATATACACCTAGAATGATCGAAAAAATATTTATTTTTTATTTTTTTGAAGATTGAGGTCTCAAAAATATCTGGTAAAAGCGCCAGTTGAATATCTCTTGTGAACGAAGTATAGACCTATTTGATTTAGAACCTATAAATATTCTGTCAAACCTAGGAGACATAAACTATGTGCCTGGTATTGATGGTTCCATGTATGTTAGCAAATTTAATGATTTATTCATTAATTCATTTATTCATTCAAAAACTTTCAAACGCGCTTTTCTCAAAAACACCTTTTTCAAATCGGTACCCAAAATTTCTCAAAAACCAACGAACTGATTGCCCTAATTTTTTTGTGGTTACTCTATACACCATTATCTAGTACTTGTCATTATTTTTTTTTTCGTTACTTACTTTTTGTTTTATAGGCAAAAGAATCACTAATTTTTGTCCAAAAAATCACTATGCATGTTAAAACGTCCGCCATTTTGTCATTAATCGATATTTTCAAAATCGGCTATGACAAGTACTAGATTATAGTATTTAGTTTAATAGGCTTTTTTGATTTTTTTTTCACATGATTTTTGACGAAATGCCAGTAGGTACCGCTAACGCTGTATTTTTACGGCGCTCAAAGGATCATACAATATCCTTGTATATTTTTGATATTTTTAAATAAAAAAGCTTAAGCATATTTTTGAGTGTGTATACTTTTAGATAATTAAACTCCCAATTCGAAATTTTAAATAGTTTTCTTAAAAAAAATGCACAAGAATGACTTCTTTTCCGGCTCCTACATTTATATTACCCCTTAAGAAGCTGAAATATGCAATTTTGTTTCTATACATTGGATGATGAATGCATTTATATCTAAACATCATAAGAGTGAAGGGTAATCTGGAAAGCAAAATATGTGATCAAGAGCTTGAAACTTTCCGCTGCATCTTAATGAGAGGTTGTTTTAGATAACTATGAGAAATCCATTCTTCGGAGTGGCAACACATCATATTAAGAACTAATGAACGTTTGAGTCTATGTTGTAAAATTTAATAATATTAAGCTTCATGGGACTTGCTGTAAAAGCTTGGTGAAAGTCGTAAGGTTTCAAATCGGGTGATGAATTAAGATTTGGATGTTACTCACCCTCCTGGGAACAATATTCATAATAATACTGTAATGAAGGAAAACTCTTCCTTCTAATTTAGTAAACTAATGAGCAGAAAAAATTACTTGAATTGGACAAAATCACTAGAAATAAGATAATCGCATATAATTATTGGAAGACCATCTAAATCAAGCATTAACGAGTTGCATACATGTTCTAACTATACACTGAAAGCTGAATAAATCACCAAATAAGCATCGTAGGAATGAAGGGTAATCTGCAAGTAAAGATAATCAAAGGGGGGTGAGCAATCTAAAACTTATTGTCACATCTTAGATAATTGAAAAGTTTTGATAACTAAGAAGAATTAACTTCTCTGGGTTGCAACCCATCATAGGAAGAACTGATTTTAATCAACTTTTGAGTTTAATGTTATTTAATACAACAAGTTTTTATTAGTAGTAACTTAGTAGTAACTTTTAGAGCATTTTGAGAGAATGTATTCCCCTACCCGGTTGACCTACCACCTCCACTCCAACTTTTACCTGAAGCTAGCTGCCCAACTCGCCTGAACGCAAGCAAATTTATTTATGACTGAGACAAAGGTCCCATTTTTGAAGTTACTCGCCCTTGTCATCCACAACACATTTCTTGTCGACAAAGTTGATCAATTTGAGAGCGAGCGGCCAACAAACGTTTTTGCATAAAGGAGCACGAAAATACTATAAGAAGTACTCATTATGAAGATAATTAATAATCCATTGTTCAAATTTGAGATAAAATAGTCGCATGATGTGCACATTAATAGAGATTAATAAAAGTAGCAACAAATAGAAAAATAATTAGGCAATAATAATATAATTAAAAAATTTCTTTGAAACAGTTAATTATTAATAATTATGGTTTTGTTTCAAACTACGAGATAATTATTAATTGAGTTACAAACATTTATCTAAAAATTACCGAAGCAATTAATTTGTAATTTTAAAGCATACTGTCTTTCGACTAACGTCTTTTAGTGGCCTGATAGTGACAGTAGACATTTTACTTTCACTCCCCCTTCCATTGATATTAAACCATTTTGCCAGTAGTACATTTGATCGAATGTAAGACAACTTTAGGATATTGTTTCAGTATATATCCTAAATTCACTATTCGCCTCCCAGACAATAAATTTTTATTACCTATTAGTGGCTCAACTTTCTCAACATATAAAAAATTTAACAAATTGCTAAAAGAAAAGTTGAAATGGATTATCCTCTTATAAACTTTTCCTACATATCTGTTTGCATGTCGTATTCATAATTGGCTGCTGGCAAAATTTGGTCTGATGATGTGGAAGCTATTGCTCGATTTAAATTGATCATTTCCTTACATTTTCTAAACCGAATTAATATTTTAGTAACCGTATGAGTAAATTATGGTTTTTCTTACATTTTCAATACCTGCAATTTTCTTTTGGATCCGCGGATACAGAATTTTTCACCCGCGAATACGGAAAGTGGTCAAATTTTTTGGTCCGCGTATATAGGAACCGCGAATAAGGAACTTTGACTCTTTACAAAAAATGCCGACGTATCTCGCATATCTGGGTTCAAAGTGAAAGCGCGAGGGCAGTCGAGGAAGAAGTTCGAGATTTTTATATCGCGGTATATTTAAATTCTTTATGAAGTAATCAGAAGTTGAAAAAATATAAAACCTGCATTGTCATAATTAAGAAGAATTAGTGTATCAATTGTTCTTAATACAAACAATATAAATTTTGTTTCACTTATGTTTCACCGTTTTTTTCACCTTTAAGAATTAAATATGAAAATAAAGTTAAAATTTGGCTGTTACACGTTGAAGTGCCAGATGTAAGAAGCAAGTGTCAAAAATTATCAAAACAACAAAAATATATTTTTGCTTCCGTCGAAACGACCCTTTGTTGGTTGGACTATCTTTATGGTCTCAATTACCAACACAACACTGAAAAAAATGATGTGTTATTCATTACTACAATAATGTAATTCAGTTTTTGTGTTAAGTGTTACTAAAATAATAGTATTCATTACTACAAATTATAGTATAAAATTCCCAAGATTTGTAGTTAAAACTTTGTAGTATAATGTTCTACAAAGTATAGCACTTATTTCATTAAAATGTTGTTGCGAGAATTATGGTAATATTTGCCAATGAGCTATTGCAATTTACCCTACTTTTGAGTAAATTTTGCCAAACTATAATAGTTTTGCGTATTACAACATTTGTAGAGTATTTTAAATAAATATTTAAACCAATAGCTAGGTCTTGTGAGATCACATGCCACATGTGGCGTCGTGCTTGCAACGTGGCAGTGGCGATTTGGTTTAAATTTTTGTCGGTTAGTTGATTTCTGCACTGCATGGTGGGTATATCGATTGATCTATCGCCAGCGTCGGGTGTGGTATCCAGTGGTATCTAAGTGGTGCAATCGTTCGTGGGGTTTGTATTAGGTAAGCACAATGGACGATTTTGTGAAAAATGTCTTAGAACGTTGGGGTTTGTCCGAAAGACTTCAAGAAACATTTGAAAGTAAGTAACAATTAATTATTTTTATATTTTGCATCAATTTTACCTAGTTCTTACATAATTAGCTTTGTATCAGATGCACTCAGAAAAATGGTTTTGCAATAATTACTAAAACGTTGTAGTAACTGTTTTGTAGCAATTAGATTCATAATTTGTAGCTGATTTTATTGATTTGTATAAACCTCAGAGCTTAAAAATTGTACCTGAAGTGTTGTGGCAAAAAAAACCACAATAACATATATTTTGCACTATCCTGTTGTAAACTGTCCTACAAAATTATTGAAACAATCTGTAAGAAAAACGAAACAATATTTATCACAATTGCAGTAGTTTATAACTTATGCTCCCATATTCCTTACTACAAATTGTAGCAAATGGTGATACAATGCTTCAGTAAATTCTGGCGCCGGAAACTGAATATGTGTATTATGTAATTTCACGTGATCGGCTGCAGTCAAGACTTTGGGCCATATTATTGGACGCTGGGTGATCAAGGCTAGATTTTTACCGACTTTGCGATTTTTTTCGCGGCACTTTGCATGCTTTGCCATGCCATAATCCCGCTTTCCTGTGTTGTGTAGGTTCGTTATTGGTGATCGTGGGAGATACGAAGATAATTATCTGGTAAGTAAATAACATTTCTTTGCTCTTAATGGTGATGGTAATGCGATGAATCTTACTACAATTTAGTCGTTGGCTGTGGGCAACGCCGTGAATGAGAATAAAAATTATTTATACCTACAACAATGGACGAATTTGTTATAGAAACGCTCCAAAATTGGAAAATTGATGACGAAACAATAAATGCATTCAGAGGTAAATTTATGTTCAATTTAAATTGGTATAAGATGTAGAATACGTGCCAGGTTTGCATAGTAAATTCCAGAAATTTACCTAATTGACATTTGTTTCCTATTTACTCTTACATTATACTTGAGGAATTGCCTAATTTTGTTAATTGAAGCAGGTAGCTACCATTAAATTCTATATATTTACAGTTAATCGCGTTGACCAGGAAGCATTTAATTTACTAACAGAGGATGATATTAAAATAATAATTAAACCGGTCGGGGATTGTAGAAAATTTTTACACAAATTTGCTGAATATAAGAAGTCTTTTATTGAAACTCAGGTATCTAATTTATGTTTCTTTTTTATCAAATAAACTAACTCATTATCTGCTAGCAATTCGAAGAAATTTTTAATTCCTCTTCGTCCACTGTGACTCCTACCAGGAGTAATTCTCCGACATCGCCTGAGTCTCCGGCACCATCTATTTCTTCAGGAAATTCTGAAATTATTATAGAAGAAGGACTTATTCCACTACCGGGAGCTTACCGTACTGCGGGTTATCCATATGTCGTTTCAACAACCGCAAGTCCATACTCTGTGAGTACATTTCTCAATCGTGATTAGATGTTTTGATATTTTTTTTAGACTGTATTGCAATTGTTGAATGAAACAGATGAAGGCGAAGTTATTAAAGCCAGCTATAATAAAAATACAAATTTTAGACGTGATGAACTAGCGGAGCTGATAGTGAAGAATGAATTGAAACATTATAAGAATGCGAGGTAAGATTCGTCCATCCCCTTTATACCGTATGTATGTAGGTATAATGTAGCCTGCCAAGGGCCGATCTTTTCACCTAAACTCTAAGTGCTACATAACTTCTTTGGAAATCATTGTTAGAAGTTATAACAAACGTTTTCAAGGAGATTATGTAACAGTTATTTAGAGGTGAAAAGATATACCGTTATAGTAGGAAACAACAGTATATCTGCATAATTATAGTACAATAAGTATTTTATATTGAAAATCATAACGAACAACTTATACAAATGTACCCACCTATAGCTATCTGAATGTTTAATGTATAAAACTGTTACAACTGTTTTACAGAATTACATCTGCCCGGTTCATGCAACTAGCGGAAGAAATTCGTGAAGTATTTCCTCATGAATTTCCAGAAATATACTATGTACCTTATGTAAATGACAAGGGAAGACCCAAGGCGGCTCGCGGTAAACTGGTTTCCGTGTACACATATTTGCGAAAACAATACAGGCAATTAGGGTTTATTTCAAATAAACGAAAACGCGATGAAGGTGAAAACTGTTACATTGTAATATTCCCTCCTCTATGCCCACTAATATTTTTGTATATGTTGTTTTAGATGAGTCAGGGCATACCTCTAAGTTGCATAAAGAGTTTCAGTCTAACGAAGAAGGTGTTGCGTATCTAAAGAACAACTCTGCACCTTTCACTCTCATTTCAGAATATTGGGAGAAAACAATTTTTGATCGAAAAAAGATCGCAGCAGCATGTGATATTCACACATATTTTAAAACATTTCCATGTCTTAAGCTTCCTCTTGGATATACGCTTGTAAGTTTTAAAATGTGAAATTCTGTGCATTTTGTCATCCAACTGGTTTTCAGTTAGAGCAAGATTTTAATGCCGAAAACCCAGAGAAGGGAAACCATTTACTTGTAAAATGGCCCAAAATTGCTTCAAAATTATTGAAACTTGCTGAAAGGAAGCAGAACCTTTTTATCAAGGAATTGCTGAAAGAATATAAACAAATAGTAGGTCCAAGAAGTAAGTTAAATTTTTGTGCAGCTTAAATTTCAAGTTTTCATTTCTACATTATGATGTTTTTAAGGTACTCAAGATGACGAAAATTTTGGATTAACTTTACTACCGACATTTTTCTCGTGCGTTAACATTGGTAAGAAAAAAGATGGATGGACGCCGTCAAAATTGGAAATGAAAAACGGGTTTATTCTACATATTAAGGTATTTGTCTTCTTTATTATTGAACGTAATGCACTACTCTTTAATTATTACAGAATGTTGCCGATATGGAACCAGAGCTGCAGCGTAGACGCGACAAACTAGCAAAGTTCCATTTAACAGCCCAGCCCCTGTCCGTTATTGTTGGCGAAAATATAAAGAACATCAGTGCTTCTTACGTGAATATAAACGATATTTTTTATAAAGTCGATAGTCCGCTAAAGGCCGTCGAATTGTGTTTTAAAATTTTCAATGTTTTAAATGCGCAATATCCACCCGAAGCCGAATTGTCATGGAAATTTATAGAAAGAGCTATTTTTGACATATTTGACAGTAAAAATAAGTATGTGTCCGTAAATAGTCTCATCTCGGATTTGAACATTATTGAAAAAAATAGTTCGGCCGATTAAAACTCTATTTAATTATAATTTAATATATAATAATATATTATATGTAATATATAATATTATTTATATATTATAATATAATTTATAAGACTTTGATATAATACTGTGATTATTGTTTTATTTTGCTACGATTTTTACAATGCATTGCTTCAAATGCAAAAAACTGTTTCTACGAGTAAGAAGTTACATTTATCACTTAAAAGAAGATCATAAGATATTTGGAAATCATTCAAGTTTTGAATGCAGTGAGGCAAATTGTAAACGACAATTTTCCTCTATCAATTCGTTTAGAAAACATCTAAGGCAGCACGAAATTAGGGAAATTAGAAACCATAAATCTGCATCTGAAGAAAAGGAAAATTTTCACTGTGGAGTTAATCATGTTGCAATAACATCAGAAATTATTAGTGAAACATTAAATATATCGGCATTGCCAAATGACTCTGATTGGTCGCTTAAAAATCTCCAACGTAACTTCCAAACATGGAAAACTAAACATCACACTGCTGTCGTTGAATTAATTGCGGGATTGTACAATAACTCTTTGATTCCCCGTAACGTCATTCAGTATGTAATTGAATCATTTTCTAAAATCTTTTGTTCTGGTTTGATGGATCACCTTCAAAACACAATCATTCAACGTCTTACAGCTTTGCATGAAAACGTTGATGTTGTTAATACCATTCAAAGTATATTCAGTGTCTATCAAAATTCCGTTGATAGCTTTCGGACAGAATATAAACGTTTAGAGTATTTTAAATCCATAGGAGTTTTTGTATCCCCACGCCCATTTATCATAGGACAATGCTTAAAAGAAAAACGTGTTGGTAATGACGTTATTCTTAATCCCTCAATTGTAACCGGTCAAATTATTCCTCTACGAGATACGTTACGTTTACTTTTTGAGCGAACAAATTTTTTCACCTTCATGAACTCTCATTATAATAAATTGATAACAAATAATCGAGTTTATAATAATTTTATTCAAGGAGAGTTATGGAAATCTCAAAAAAAGGCATTTGGCAATAAACATGTTTTTCCATTATTTCTATTTTTTGACGATTACGAAACAGGCAATGCTCTTGGTTCCCATTCGGGTAAAAACAAATTAGGTGCTGTTTATATTTCTATCCCATCCTTACCATCAGAAATGCAAGGAAGTTTGAAAAATATGTATCTATTTTCCTTATTTCATTCAGAGGACCACAAGAAATTTGGCAATGAAGCAGTTTTTAAAGAACTTATAGCAGAATTGAAATTTTTAGAAGAGAATGGCATCAGAATATCTGTTAACGGTTCCATAAATGTGATATATTTTAAGTTATCGTTAGTAATTGGAGATAATTTAGGCATGCACACCATTTTAGGACTTACTGAAAGTTTCTCTGCCAATTTCAGATGTCGATTTTGCAAAATGTGTAAGACTGATTCATATACCGCATTTATCGAAGATGAGACTCTTTTTCGCACAGTTGAAAATTATAACAGTGATATAATGTTAAATAATGTAACTCAAACGGGTATAAAAGGAACTTGTGTGTGGCATCAGCTAGCCGATTTCCACCTCACGTCAAATTATGTCGTGGACATCATGCACGACATGTTTGAAGGAGTATGTGCATATGACTTGACTTATCTATTGAACAGCTTAATTTCAGATTACAAACTATTTACTTTAGAAACGTTAAATTCTAGAATACAATGTTTTCGTTACAATGAAGTGGAGCGATCGAATAAGCCTCCACTTATTACATCTGAAGGATTAAAGCAGAAAATTAAGATGTCAGCCAGTGAGATGGCTTGTTTAAGCAGATATCTTGGTCTTATGATAGGCGATTTAGTTCCCATTGATTTACAACTCTGGAAAATTTGGATAAAGTTGCGTGAAATCATTGACATTGTTACAGCACCTAGTGTTCACTTCTCTGAATATCACAGATTAAAAGTTGCTGTGGAAGAATATCTTTCTATTATTGTTTTCTACTGTAAACGATTGAGGCCAAAGCATCACCACATGCTACACTACAGTTTGGTATTAAAAATGTCTGGCCCCCTTGTTCATTTGTGGTGTATGCGCTCGGAGCAAAAGCACCGAGAATCTAAAATGACTTCTAATATATCATGTAACTTCAGAAATATAACTTACACGCTGGCCATAAAAGCCCAACTAAAATTATGTTACGAATTAATTTGTTCGACGTGGCAAGAAAGGTTTAATGTTCAATATGAAGATGTTTCACCTCTAACAGAAAATATACATGACGAATACTTTCCTAGACAACCCATTATTAATTTTTGTTTCACATCATGGATTAAAATTTTTGGTACTTGTTACAGTGAAGATGTGGTGGTGGTTCTTAATTTCTCGAATGATTTTCCCATATTTGGTATAATAAAGTACATCATTTTACAATGTGAAGAAATAGTTTATTTTATATGCACTGTTTTACATACTTTTAGCTTTAATTCACATAAACATGCGTTTGAAGTAGACGATGATACCAGTCAACCAGAATATAAAATGGTTGAATTTTCTAAACTTCACGATTATACGCCTTGTTTATTAATAAGGAATAATAGTAAAAGCTTCGTATCTATGCGACACATAGTGTGATGCAAAATAATTATTACCCTTATCGTTTTATGATTGTCTTACTTTTGTTATTTGTTATTTATTTTGTTATATAATAAAACTATTTATAATTAAGCCTAACGCATTACTTCCTGCAGGTTTCAGAACACGTCCTTGAGTTGTTTTTAGCTTTTTTATAATTAGGGGTTTAAAAGGGGATGGTTATGTCTACAATTTGTAGTAGTCAGTGTTTCAAAAATATGCAGTCATTACTAGAATATTTTATCAATTATACAAGAAATTGTTATGCAAATTACTACAATAAATTTAAATCATTACTACAATTTTGGAAAATACTTAAGTAAAATTTGACACTTTGTTTTACAAGTTTTGGTAAATATTATCCCAATATTATTAGTTTAGCGTTAAAATAATGCAAAGAATTGCCACAATATTGCAGTACCAATTACAATAGTAAATTCCTATAATTATATCAAGCTTTGGTATAGACTATTGAAAGATTAGACATTCTTTTCCACAACGTATTATAAATATATGTGTAAAATATTATTAACTGAACTATGCTTATGGAATAATGAGTACTACAAAGTTTCTCACTACCAGCTACAATTTATTGTCTACAAAGTTTCATCAATAGATCCTACAAGCTGTATCCGTCCCTATTTGTACTACAATTTGTAGGTGCAAAAATTGCAATTGCAGAATGTAACACCACAAATTTTTCTGAGTGTGGGATTAGATCTTTATAGTACCAAACTACTGTTTTAAATAATATTTGATATTTCCCATGTGTTGTACAATAGTTAACTTCTGCAGGCACTGTCCTGTATTTTGACAAAATCAAGACGGAGAATGGCCTTGGCAAGTTTAACTGTTTCGCCAGTCCAATTATTGAGCTTTCGGCGCTTACTTCACAGTTTCCAATGGTTTGCTAATTATTTGTTTGACTTTAATTCCAGCTTGCGCGCAGTTTTGTAACTATATTATAAACAACTAAACTCACGCACTTGGTGCAGTCGTCGAAGAATAATACGGTTACGGATGTCTACATTTCTATTTTATTTTCAGAAAATGAAATAGATAAGGAAACTCTGTTCTCACTCAATGAAAACGATCTAAAGGATTTAGGAATTGAAGTAATGGGGTTGCGGAAAAAAATCAAAACTGCACCTGCTTCAGGTAACAAACCTTTAATAAATAAAATGTACTTGCAGTCATTATAGTGGGCATTTTGAAAAACTTACTGCTTACAAATTTTTTAAATCAAAATTTATACAACGTACCTATTTGCAAATAATTTTAAAAATTTAATTAGGAATACATACCCCAAACCCAGTAGGTACCTACTTTGTTTTAAAGAGGGATTCCTAAGGTACCAAACTTGCCAGTATTTCTTTTGCTGTGGTCAGAAAGAAAGTTACTTTACAAGAAATTATCACATGATGCGATGTGTTTCTCTTTCAAACTTTAAAGTAAAGGGTGTGTACATCTTAGAGGCTTGATGGTAAAAAGTTGACAATAACATCCACGGGTGTGCCTTAAGAAATAGAAATTGACGTGTCTAAGTTTTTTTTTCCAAAAGTAACTACTAAATTTGTAATAAATTTTATTCTAAACATTATAGACATGTACTATATAACAATAACGAACATAGAATTGGTAACTGAAATATTTCAAACCTCTATGACAGCTATGCGGAGGTATGATTTTTTATTGATAATTATTTCGTAGGAGTCTTCCACGCCATGTCCATTACTCGAAATATCGACTAATTCTTCCTGTTCCAGCAGTTCAACTGATCTGTCAGTTTCACAACAGGAATGCTCATTAGGTAAACATGTCTTTCAATTCAAATTTGATATGTATAAGTACCTATATATGTGTTATATTTTAATCACTTTTTCCTTAGATAATCTGATACCGGCAACGCATTATTCAAAAAAAGCAACAGCTGGGGAACCGTATTTTGTAACACCCTACATAAATGTAAGTGTTGATGGAGTTTAAATGAAAAATATCGTACATTTTTTTAGAGTGTCAGGAAGCTCTTGGACTCTGCTCCTGAAGGAAAACTAATATTTGCAAGCTATGCACCGAACCAAAAGTTTCAGCGCTCTAAGTTATGTGAATTAATAATTAAGAATGAGCTAAAAAGCAATTTTGGTCAAAAGTAAGTTCGTATCATAACTTTTTTTATTTAACATATTTTATTTAAATATATGTATTTGTTTCAGAATTTCCACAGCGAGATTCATTGAGCTCGCGAAAGAAATTAATGATGTGTTCATTCACGAAGAGCATGAACTTTATTACGTTCCATATTCAAAAAATTTAAATGGAAAGCCCAAGGCCGCACGTGGGAAGCTTTGGTCAACTTATGTTTACATGAGAAAGACTTTCCAGAAATTGGGATTACTACCGACAACTAGCGCTATCGCCGCAAGCACTTCCACAGGAAAGTCTGATTCTAACGGTAAGATCAACTTAGTATAATTCAATCAATGAAATTAATATGCTAAATTTTGAAGATAATATTGACGAACCAGATGAAACAGAATGGCTTAAACACAATTCAAGCGATTTTGCAAAAGTAACTGAAAAGTGGACTAGTACGACCACTTTCAGACTAGCAAACTTTCCGGCTACTATAGAAAAATATTTTAAAACGTATCCTTGTTTAACTCACAAGCTAGGACATAGTCTCTTAGAAATTGATTTTAATAATATTTTCAAAGAAAAAGATGATCTTTTAATTAATGGATGGCCAGAATTGCATCCTCTTATTCTTAAAATTGCAAATACGACAACCGATTCTTATCTGAAAAAGTTTCTGTTGGACTATAATAAGAAAAATATCCAATGTGGTATGTACATTTTACGCCATAGCCATACCACGTCTTAACACTTTATAAATGTTTTCTTTTCAGATGAAGTGTTCGCCCTACTGGTTCTTGCATGATTATTCACTTCATTTTCTAAAGAAAATGTTCGACAGTTTCTTTGTTTCTCTTAAATATTGTTGTTAATGTAAGATACTTCATTAATTGACATGACTTTTGTATTTTTACCTACTTTCATTATTTGTATTTGCGTATATGTTTTTAAAATATTTTTATACTTTGTTATTTTTGTTTTGTTTTTTTGTTTTTTTCTTTACATAATTACACATTCTTTGTAAACCAATATATTTTATTATTCCGAGCAACTTTTTTTACTATAAATGTATACCTACCCTATTACTGCCATAAAATTGTAATGCAATTAGATACAATATCAGATAAATTTTATTAGAAATATGTAGCAAATAGTATTATTTTTATAGCAAAATTTTCTTCAGTTTACTTAGTAATTTTTGCAAAACGTATGCAAATTGTTACTACAGGTGATTCGTTAAGGATTCATATTTATTTTATCAAACTCTGCCACAAGTATTGTAGTAAATTTCACAATAAGTTTGGTACATATGTACCAAACTTATTGTGAAATAACATTCCTTCTACAATCGTTGGTAAGCAATTACAACAATTTGTCGCAAGTCGTATTTTTAATATAATTTGTTACACAAAATTCTACATTTGTAGTCATTCTTTCCACATTTTTTTTTCAGTGAAGAGTAGCATCTGTAAACAAGTACCTTCGCAGTTTTACTACAAAATACGAGTACGAGATCGCTTCCCCTACAATTATGACGACAACTGCGTATTTTTACTTGGCGGGGGAAAATAGAAAGAGTGAGCGAAGTAAGAACAGAAAATAATTTGATGGCGTTTTGCTTATACGAACACGACTTTGCTATCATTAATGCGATTTTCAAAATAAAAGAAGGATAAGTAACAAGAAATTATAGGCTATGCAGTGAAGATAATTTCATTTCAATAGCTGCCGGCTAAATGCACTAAATTTATTATTTATTTCTACACCAAATTTCGGTCATTTTTTCGAAAGGCAAATAATTAATTATGAAGGTGTTGCGTATTGGAGAACAATAAAAAATATGTCACTGCAAAGTAGATTAAAAAAGCTTTAATTCCATAAAAAAATCAACCATTGAAAAAAGGGGTCCTCAGGGGTGTTCGAAATAAGATTAAAATTTGTTATTGTTCTATCTGTCTAAACAATGGATTTTAATTTTTTTGTTTCAACTAAATATCATGATATTCTTTAACGATCTATTTTATAAAAATTTAAAAAAATTGAACTTACCATACGCCCTTTAAGCGTCATGGGATCTTCAAAAATAGCAACTCATTGTAAAAGTTTAATAAAAGTCGCAAGGTTTCAAATCTGCTGATCAAATGATGTAACTTTATGGTGTTGTCTTCTCAGGAGTAACATTAATATTCTCCAGTAAAAATATTTTTTTTAACTTTTCATTTGGTGGGATGACTAATCACTGGCTGCAGCTAATATAAAATTTCCACACCTTCAATAGTCTTAATTTATTCGAAACTATTAGGAAAATGTTATGACAATTGTAGCTACGTCTTTCCAGGATCGGACGTGCGAGATTGATCCACCCCATCAATCTTGCAGCATTTACACCATTTCAACGTTCTCCTGGCGCAATTAACTGCTTATAAATTGCGCTTGTCCAACCCTTCTTCAATGTTTCAGCCACATCTCAACCCAATTAAGCGGCCGTATCCAGGTCCGTACTCGCAACGATTGTGTCACCGACCACAGCCGATTCGTTTCCTGTACGTATTTTTCGAAACCGAAATTCAAATCGAATCAAATTCGTTTTCATCGACTTGTTGATAGTTGGAGGATCGTTAAAAAGTAATTGTGTTATTGTCGAGTACGGGGCTGACCGGTCCGCCTCTGACTTTTCAGGGCGGTATTTTCTTCAGTGGGTATTGTATGCGGCGGTCGTGTAAGTCATTCCGGCGGCAGCCAACAATGGTCATAATGCGACCGCTTTGCTGTTATATGTATTGAAAATCATGTCGTCTTATAAATAACATAATTTTGTTTATTATTTTGTTGTGTTGCGGTAAGCCGCGTCTCCTTAAGTGAAATAACCAGAAGACGTGGACGTTGGCGAGCCAGAACACACCCACAGCAATGTCCCTCTATCGTAAATATGTTAGCGACTTTATATAAAAACAGTATGATGAACAGTTATGGCTTCAGCTCCGAAACGATATTCTCAAAAGAATTGAAATTTGGATTGGTATTACGAGAAATTTAAATGTCAAAAGTTTTGCGTTACAATTGGGAGAAAACTACCAACCGTTTGACCTCTTCAACAAAACCGTCCCTAGTTCCAACAATTTTTTTTTGTGAGCAGCATCTGATTTGAATTTATTTCCGAATTGTGGTCTTTTTGTTTGAAGTTTCGGTCATCACCTCGTGACCCTCCATCAAAATTGTTGGCTCGAAAAAATTCGTTTTAACATTTGTCATGATCGGAAGTGTTACACCAACAATTAATTGACACGCGATAAACAAATCAACTTACCACTTGATTGCTGTTCGTTCCGATTTGGTCGTGAAATTAAAATTTTCGCGCCCATCCATCGTAATCGCCTCGATTGTTCTTTATCGGCTAAACGGTGTGGTCGCGATGGTGTTGCGAGGATGGGTGATGAAGAAAAAAAGTAAATAAAACCGAAGAAGAAAAGGAGAAAAAAAAAACGTAAATAAGAAAGCAAGTAAAAAATTCAGTCGCAAAGTCGAGACCGTAATGCAAAACACAATGAAAGTCGGAGAGACCAAAAGAGCCGCTCCTAGCCCCGGGACAGTATTAACGTTGACGGCCTGGGGGCCCCAAACATATGTCGGGTTGTGACCCCATTAGGACGGTCCGACGGCAAATCGGCTCTGACGAACCGAACCTTTACGACACTAATTACATCACAACAAAAATTTCAATAATTTCTCGAAACATCCAACAATCTTCCGGAATTAGACCGCGGAGTTATTTCCGAAGATATTTCTATATATAAACTTTTTTTGTTAGATCTTTTACCATTTTTATTGTCATCCAATTGTTTTTTCTTGCAATATTTTTATTTTCAGCAAGTTTCAATAAAGAATTTGCATTCTGAGATAAGTATTTAGAAAGCAACTGAACCATTCAACAATGTGATTGTTGCGTTTCTCACAATTTTTTGTTGTGATCTCCCTGACAATTGACGTTCGTTGCATCTCTAATGTGATGTTCTTCGTCACACGTTTAGGTGCTATTAACACTTTAGTAATTGGTTACTTTTATGTGGTCTAATTTTATTGCCGTATCTTATATGCTTGGGAACTGCAACTCGAAGAAGAGTCTTCTCTCATTCTCTTTATAAGGGTCGAACGTTAAAAAAAAATACGACCAAAACCACTAGTTGGATGGTAGAATAATTAGGTACTTCAATTACCAATTTAGGTGCTTGCATGTGCTTTCTTAGCGAGTTTTTTAATGAATTTTAATTAATGGGTTCGTTAAGGTTGGTTTCGCAAATGAATAGCCAGCTGATGCAACCACGCAAAAGGTAACCCGATAACGGTCGCTTGGTGCCAAATTGTTCAACAAAAAACAACAAAATTTAATTTTCAAAAAAAAATTCTACCTGTACAGTCTAAAATTACTGTTAAGGCTAAAAGATGTTGAGTACTCTCTGAAAAAAGTAGAAAGTTTCACATATATCTACTAAAAAACATATTTGAAAAATTTTAAAGAAAGACTATTTAGTGAAAATTGGAAGAATGATGAACTAGTTGGAAAAAGAAACTAAAACAAAAAAAGCACTAAAACTTCTATGTAACGTAAGTAAAATAATTTTCAAAAAAGAAGCAATGAAGATGGAGATATGCAGAAGAAAATTTGAAAACATAAGAAAGCCAACTAACTGATGAATTTCAAATTTACCACAAGCACAAAAGGTGAAATAAAACTAAAAAAATGTTATGAAAATTAATTATGCTATAACAAAAGGAAGAAAATAATGGAGATTCAAAATGCTGAAAGGGAGAATAAGATAGGAATAAAAGAAAGTTAGAAAAAACATTTATTAAAAATAAACTTTAGAAAAGATATTAGAAAAACTAATTAAATACAAAAAAGTTACAAATCAGATTAACTGAGGATTGCAGTAATAATTGTCATCAATTACGTGGCTGAAAGGCTAATATGAAAATGCTGATAACGTTTAAATATTAATTAAAGAATTTTCAGGGGGGGGGGGCAAGAAACCGTACACTAACATTCTAGTTTGACTATAAAGAGAAGTGAAGTTAAAAAATGTCAGATACCCAATCAAGAAATTAAAAAATTGTCCAAAACCTAAATATAACAAAATTGCTAACAGCATAGCAACATGGAAGAAAAGAATAAAAAATACGGTTTCGAGAAAGGAATTAAGTTTATTTGACGAGAAAAATAATTATGGTTATTATTAAAAAAAACACATTGTAACAACAAATTGACTTAAAATACAAGTAAATTATAAAATTTATTTAAAAAAAATAATAAAAAAATTAAGAGTATCTAAAAATATTAAAAAGAATGAAAAGTATCGGAAAATAGAGACGAAAATATTGAACATGGGAATTTAAGTTGAGGAACCCAGAAAACAAACAATTTTTTTGTTAATAACAACAACAAATTTTGCTCATGTCATTATTGTTACATTTTTTTATCTTTAGTTTTCTAAATTTAAACACAAAATGCACTCACTTGCTGAATATTTAATATTTTTTCCACATGACGTCACTCCTATCTGTCAAATATATGCAGGACAATCTGACAAGTTTTTTAATTTTTTTAATTTTTACAAACGACCACATAAAAGTAAATAATTATTTTAAAAATGGTAAGTTTAACTTATTGAAATTTTTAGTGAATTCTATATAATTATAAAATTTTTAAAAAATGAAATATTGTAGAGAAACGTAAATTTTTCAAACCCTCATAAACATAAGTTATTGTTTTTATCATAATTACCTCTTTATGCTCTAAGATCGTAAATGTCACGAATAATTAAACTATTACGTCCACTAGTAAATGCTTAAAGATAATTTGTTGTAAATTGGGTATTTCTTAAAAAAAACTATGAAACTATTAAAAGGTGGAAATATTGGCTGAGGTTGAATCAAATTTGGAAAATACCGGTAGAGGACAATAAAAAGTAGTATAGGTCAGTTTTACCGTTAATGTTGTTCTATATTGAGGTATCTTTCTTTATTCGAAAGTTAAACCACGTCGGTCAGTAAAATTTCTCATATAAAATTTTAATAAGGGAACATAATAAAAGAAAAATATGACAGTAATAACAAATAACTATATAAAAAATGACGATATGCCTTACTATACCTACCCAAGTAAACAATATTACTGAAAATCCAATAAAATATTTAACATTTGATAGAACATTTTGTAAAAAGAATATAAAAAAATATGTTGCTTCAGGAAAGGCAATGCAAATATTAAATATCAGAACAGAAAGTAATAGAAGTAAAGTAAAAGAGAAAAGGTAGTAAAAGAATTATTAAAGGTACCGTCGAATAAAAATGTAAGAAAACCTACAAAATAAAAAAATAGATACTCTATAGCAAAACTGCAACCAAAAAAATATGTAAAATTTGTACAAAGATTGTATGACTGTCAAAACTATTCAATTTTCTTTTACTCTGGTTCAATCTTATTCTTGTTGAAAGTACTGGGTGGCGTGGTTAAAGCTAAAGCTTTTCCATTTCTTGAAGCAAATATTGAACTTAGTTATCATAATAATTATTATCTTTGCTTTTTATCCCATCTGTCTCACATTCTCATCTCGTTTTCTTTAAGAGTAACTATTTTGGTCCAACCCACACATTATAAGAAACTGATATAAGGTTGAAACAAGTGGATGCTTTTGGAATAAAATTATTGTTCAAGAATTATTCAGAATTTTTCATTATTGCTCAATAGTTTCTGAACTTTCAAACAAACAAATTAAGTCAAAAGTAGAAATTTAGCTTATCCTGTTTAAACTGTAAAACTTTTTACAAGATGTCGCTGTCTATTTTTGGCTGGCACAACGTTGATTTTTTCGTGAATTATTATTATTTATACTTAACTTGACACCTGACGTAGAGAATTATTCTCAACTTTTCCGTATAAGCGTAAAATTAATTTTCCCCTACATCAAACCGTTTATTATTAAATAAATAAAAAAAGAAAATTTGCATTTAAGCTATTTTAATCTTGAATTTTGTTATAAAAATTTATCCAGTTTGAGGTTGGGGTTGTATCCCAACACAAAAACAGTTAATATTTGGTAAATTGTGGCACTGTTTTATTTTTGGATTTTGCTATAAAGATTCAGCCAATTTCGGCTTGGGGTTGTATCCTAACACAATACAAAATCGCCAACATCATTAGAATGTGATATTTCGTAAAATGTTGCCCTGTATTGATGTTGTCAACTGTGAGGGTGTTGAGATGCACTCGCACCGCCAATCTGAGTAAACTGTTGTAGCAAATAAAGTTGCCAAAAACTTTACCACAATTTATCTTTATTTATTTAAAAATTAAGGGATTAATCCAGAAAGAGGGTTTTGATACTTGTATGGTTAAACTAAATAGAAATATCAATATGTTGACAATTAAAAAAAGTTGTCTTAGCCAAAAATAGTCAATGTCATTTTATAAACAATTATGCTCTAATATGGCTTTAAATTAGTCATTTGACAAAAAGTTTTTATTTTGTCTCTTAGTCTTGTGTTTTAAACGGGCGTTAGTTCCATATTTTTGACTAACCCTGTATAAAGAGTTCTAGCCTAACTTTTTTTCACTTTATTAGCAAGAAACCCGAATAAGTGTTGCCATCATTTTGCTTCAATATCAGTAAATTTCCTTTTATTTTGCTTCTCCTGAATTTTAAAGTGAAGTGAAGAAATGAATGGACGAAAATGTAAAGGAAATCAAAGTAAAATCAGTAAGGAAAGTAGCAATCAATGATGTACTTCAAAGAATAATCTAAAAAAATTTAAATTAAAAAAAATTTGAAAGTTGTGTATAAAAATTAAAATCAAAACCGGAAATAAAAGGCTCGTTAGTCGAAAAAACAGTGAATAAGTATTACCATCACACTGCTCACACTGTTCTTTCTGGTCTATTTAATCGAGAGTTACTTTTTGCTTGAGGCTGTTTTGAAGCTCTCCTAAGATTGACGCGTGCAGGGGGTTACCATTCATTTGTGTGTCTCGTTATTTTTTAAGCAAATGAGCTGAAATTTTGGTGATACATTTATAAAGGATGTGACTAGGCGGCTAAATTTTCAGACCTACAAAACTCTCTATAGTAAACGAAATATTCAATGTTGAAATACGGGCATATTTAAAGAATAAAATAAAATATCTGCAATTAAAAATTTAACACTTTGAGAGTTTAGCCGAATTTCCATATTCTTCATAAAGTTATTTCCAAAATTTCAGCTAATTTGGATTAAAAATAAAGGGGTAATTTACATAATCCGAACCCCCTGCACGAGCATTTTAACGAATATTTATTTGTGCCAGCCCGATCGTTCTAGGCAACGGACGTGTTGACAAAAATTTGTGGGATGGAGTAGGGAAGCCAGTAGTTGGCCGTACCGTAATAAAATAGAGGCAAACACACCCGTAATAATTGCTAGAAATGCGGTACTTCAAAAAAATTAAATTTTATTTTCCAGCCTTATTCAGCACTGACTGCATTTATTTTAGGCGAATTAATCGTTTGTTTATCTCGTTGGTAGCAAGAACAACTCCAATTTTTACTTCCATATTTTTTATTTATTTACAGTATATTTGTGTGTAAAATTTGTCTATTTTAGGAGAAGACTTATGCTTAGTACACATAGAAAAAAATTCTACAATTAATTATTTTATTATATTTCATGTTGATTCTAAATTCGATTTATTACGAAATGTCATGATACTGATCTGGTAAACATTTAGAATGATAAATTCTTCACTTCAACTAATGGTGTACTTGCACGTAATTATTTTTTTCGCATAATCGTGTCATTCTATGCTTTTACAGACACTGTTGACAATTGTTGTAAATTTAACTTACAACACGAGATTTATTGCTATGGTTGCACAGTGCTCTTCGAATTTATAACAGCACTAGTGCGGTAAGTAATCAGTAGGAGTTTTCACCAACAGATGGCTAATTTATTTATTGAAATATTCATGAAATCATATTAATATATAAGAATGTAGAATTACATTTGTAAATAAAATGTTTCTTAAAAGATGTTACGATACAAAATTCTAAAAAAAAACTTATGGTAATATTCACTGTATATGAAGTTTACGTGAAGAAATTGAAGAAACAGAGAAAATTATAACTCTTCACATTACGAACAATAACATTATTAGAAAATCAACCAACTGGAATTGTGAACGACAAGAAGAATACCGTAGACTGAACGAAACTTTAAACTGGGCAGAATAATTAACCGCTGAAGAGAGTAAGGTAAAATAAATAATTAGAAATAATTTACAACTATAACTCGAAAATATGAGGGCGGAGTCGTTAGAATTTTGAACCATTTTAGTCAATGAAAGGAAGTTGGGTAACCAAAAGTTTACTTTTGATCAAATCAATTTGAATATAATTTTGTTCTAGATTTTATTTACCTTCGAACTCAAGTCTTAACATAGGTAAATAAGTATATTTTTGTTAACACTTAATGATATAATTTTTTATTGATAAACTATTGATTATTACCATTTTAATTAAATTTGAGCCTGATGAAAACGTTTTAGAACATTAATTGCTTACAATTTCAAAATTTAGTTTCGAATTTGCAAAGAATCAAATTTTAAGTTGATATTGCTTCAATTACCTACCAAACGAAAATAGGCAGTTTTCTTGTTATCTCCGCATTGTTCAAAAAACTTAATAATTAACTATTGTTCTCCGTTTCTAATTACTTTCTAATTCAAACGGAACATATTTTGGTTCCCTTTTATACCTCATTGACTAATTGTTATAGTCGTTTTTATAAACATTTCAGATAAAATAAATATGATTACACTAAATTCAGACCCATTGACCACAATCATCAATGAACAAACCTACAACCGTAAGAAATCCATGGAGGTAAAAAAACAAAAATTCGCCACACCCGCGCCTTTCCAATCTTCACCAAACAAAACTTTCATGGGAAAATCGTTCAATTAATCGCAATTATAAAACCGCAACGCATTCTTTTAATCCAAGTTCTTCATCAAAAAATCAAAACAAACAGAGCGTCACGAATAATTGAAAACAAAAAAAAAAAAATTCTTCAAAAAGTCCATCGATTCCGCTAGACAGAAAGTCACCAGGGGTGGTCTTCATCAATGAACATTCGCCACCACCACCACAACCGCCACCTCATCCAACCATAGCAACTCCTCCCATGGTTTCTCTACCACCAATCACAAACCAATGTTGCCACCAAGAAATAATAAGCGTGCATGGGCGGGTACCAACATCAAGACCACAGAGACACCAGTCCAGTTGGCGCTGGTCAGTTTTCTTCAGAAGGTCCACCAGGCCACGACGGACCGCCGAACGAAAAACGCGAAACGCGACTTAAGTGCTTTTTCGACAAAGTGTTCGACTCAAAGTGCGCTCAATTGAATAAAAAAGTGATTTTTTCCCAATTGTGATAAATGGCAGTTTCCACTTTGAACATGGCGCCCTATTTCACTGGATACCCCTTTCAAGGTATTTGAAACCCCCGTATATTAGAGTTACGTCAAACGGTACGAATTATCGACGCATCGACCGTACGGCAAAATCTACTGAGTTTTACCCTACTCAATTTTTTCTCGACGTCCGCCGGTGCGAAAGGGCCGAAAGCGAGAATTTTGACACGTCTCTTCTTGACGAGCTAATTTTTAAAACCACACACAAACAGGTATTATGAATATTTAATATGACCGCGGCGAGGCATCTAGATGTGAAGATAAGGTAATAATACAGATTTAACGTGAATTTTACATGTATTAGAGACATTAATGGCGTGTAGGCCGGTGTAACAGACACCGACAGCGTTAAGACGATAGTTATCTCAACGCTTTTGACATATAAGCTATCGGGGATAACATTATCCCACTCCTGACGTTCCGATCTTTTCGTTGACGTTTTGTGATGCTGCGGCGGCTTTTGAGAATTTCAGGTCACACCTGAAACGTTGACCGGGACATTTTAATAAAGAATTGTGCAAGAGTTTGTAGAGCAAATCAAAGATGCCAGTTTCAATTATTAACTTTTTGATTATGGGGGCGGCTGTCATGTTAATGACAGGTGTTTTACATATTTAAACAACAAATTGTTGTTGATTAAGCAATTTGATGCTGGTTACAAGAAACAACTGACTGTGTCGAGTGTAAACAAATACCAATCACCGACTCGCAACATTTTTTGACTTTCTCTCGATCAGTTTTTTGACAGATCTTATTAATCGTTTGGTCTTCGTGTTGGGTCTATTTTGGAATTGCGTCATTACAATCGAGTCGTGTTCAAGTTCTGACAAATTGACGTTTTTGGGGTCACCGATTAACAATCGGGAAAATTTTTTGGAGCGAAACAACAATTTTTTGAAAATTAAAATTATCAAAAATATAAAAATTACAGTTTTCGATTTCAACACATTAATCTATTAACCTACAGATTTTGTCAAATCGTCGTTAACAAACCCGTCCGAAAATTTTGTAATGAAGTCTTGATCCGGAAAAGAATTCTGTAAATCTATCAAAATGCTTATTCCCCACAATTTTCTATTTTTGAGTAAAGTTCCTTTGTTAAATTTTTTTAACAAAAATTTTTTTTTTAACCAAAAATATAAAAATTACCTCAATGATTATGCACGTGCTCTACCAGCTATCTGATGAACCCGTAAAGAGTTTAGATATCTAAATCTATCAATATGTAGATTTTGTCAAATTGTTTTTTACTGTTTCTGACAATTTTCAAAAATATCGTCTTACTTGAAAAAAATTTTTTGTTCCAAAAATACCGTTTCAGTTCATTTTGAGAAACTAAAATGCTGGGGTTTCAATTAAAAAATATTCTCATCAAAAAAAATTTTTGTGTCTCAAAAGTATATGTCGACAACTGTTTTAGTTAATTTTAAGAAACTGAGATGCTGGGGGTATCTATCTATTTTGTTGAATGCGGTAAAAAATTGTTTATGTTGCTTAAATAATTTTTAATTGTTTTTTGCTTTTATCGTACAGTGCATAGTTTAAGTTAATTTGCCTTCGATTCGTCTCAACCTTGTAAATAAATTCTTCCTCAACTTACTAGAAAGGTAATCAGGATTCGGTTTTTGTTCAGAAGCAGTTCCTGGTGATGAAATTTTTTTACTATAACTATTATTAATAAGTACAAAAAATTTGCTTAGAAGTTTCTAGACCTTCCTAAAAATTAACAACACGTAAAAGATCTGAGCCAAAATTCGTTGAATCTTTTCACAAAATTTTTTTTTAACGTAATTCTATTAATCAAATAATTATTTACTATTAAAATTTTTCTATTCCTCTCCATGTACCATTAGAGTTTTTTGTTATAAAATTTTATATTTTCTTTCTCAATTATTCAAAAGGATTCAACATATTTAATTGTATAACATTCCTTCAAAAGCTGTAGAGAAAATTTCGACTAACATATTATTATAGTTTCAAGCATGAAACAACCATCTGGAGATTTTGGTAATGTGGTAATTTGTGTTTACAGAACCGATGCACACCATACATAATGTTAAGCTAGCGTAGTAGTCAAAAATTTTGCTTGACAAGATGAAGTACGTTACTGTAGTTTAAATTTTTTTTTAATCTAAAATTATGGTCGCCCAGGCGTCGGTCTTCATTTAGGAACTGAATGCTGTATAAGTTGTGCTCTCTTTCCTCTCAATTAGTTCATATTCATAGTCTTCTTCGTTATTATTCTTTTCGTGTATACACTACTTCAATATTTTTTTCTTATTTGGATTACTTTTGCTATTTATTTGTTAAATTTATTCTCTCCGGAGTTTTAAAATTAGCAATTCATTTTTGTTTCATCTTTCCACTTTTCTTCCTTTATTCCTGTTATGTCTCTTGCTCTATATATCTCTTTGTTTACCATTAATTTATTTATCTTACATATGCATTTAGTCATTTGATTCTTGCTTCTTTTATTTAGGGAATTAGTTGCTTCTTCTCTTTACTTCTTTGTAGAATTCACCTCTATCCATGCATCGGTGGCCTCCAATTTTTTCAAAATTTCTGTGTATATTTCTTTGTTACTTTCATTACTGAGAGTATTTGATGTCTTGGTCAATATTTTCCCATCCTTCTCACTTCTTCTAATTCTAGAATAGTGCCTATTTTGACTCCTGCTAAATATTGCTAAAACTTTATTTTCATTAGGTCTTCCCATTTCTCCTCTTCATCTAGCGATCTTTCAATCACTACTGTTTTCTTTCCTATTATTTTTTCCAAGTCTTCTATCTTCTTTGATTGATTCCCCACCACAAACAGCACCAATACAAACAAGCGTCCTAAAGATGGCAAATGTGATTTTGCCGAAACATTGCCACAAACCCGGTTCTTTCCAGAACCAACCATTGACAACGCGGGTGAACACCCGGAACGCAACAAATTTATTCAACACCCGCAGAAGCCTAAAAACAGTTCAAGTTCTATTCATATGTTGGCGTCGCTTTTTTTGTGTTGCCTTCTTTTGGTCAAATTAAGTCTTTTCTTCAAGAAGCAAAGAAAGATTATTAAATTGTCCTTGTCCACGACCGATATATAAAAATTATCGTTTAACCCAAGCAATATTTCTTGTTATTTTCAGCTTAAGTTGTACTATTCTGATGCAAGGTAACACCAACAATTATTAGTTTAAGCAATAATTGTTTTTGGTAGTTCCTCAGAAGATGACTATTAATCGAAAACACAAGCAATCAAATTTTTCTAGGGCGCATTCAAATATTTTTGAAATTATTGTAACAAACAAACTTTGACCTGAAGTGTTCACCATTTTTGTTACTTTGTAGCTACAACGACTTTGTTGATTTTTTTACACTTTCTTCAAATTTGCAATCAAAAAATCTGGCAGAAGATTTTGCTTCACGTATCTTGATTTGCGTGAACGCTTTTCTTTAGAAACCACTAAGAGTTTTCACCAATAAATAGATATAAAGTAAATAATAAAAATAATAATTAGATTGAATTATTTATATTTTTTTCAACATAATATTTATTTACTCGGACACGTTTAACTTGGATAAATTTCAAGGTTTATTAAACAAATCTTATAGAACAGTTTATTTAAAATAGCAATTTAAAGCGTACTTTTTTTTAGATTTGGAAATAAAAAAAGTCGCTGGAGACCAAATGTGGTGAAGTTGACGATTATAGGAATTCATACCGCAATTATTGGATTTTAATACTGACGCAGGGTTGTGCTAAAAAACCATTTGCGGCATTGTCGAAGAAATAAATTTCTTTGAATACCTTTGATGATCGCTTGCACCTCTATAAGAATAAAATATTGTAACGTTTGAGTTGATTCTGCTATTAAGATTAATAGTTAACCGAAGAAAGTTTTCGTATACGTACAATGTCCACACATGCACAAGTTAATTATTTTTGTTATTTTTTAAACTTTGATTTTGTAATCAAAATCGAATTTGATTTCAATTGTTAAGTTACATTCAATTGTGACAAAACTTGCGTGAAGAATTTTAAAAAATGATGCATACTCTTCAAGAAATGGATTTAATTAACTTAATTTTGATAAACCTTTTTTTCTATTTTACGACCATCAACCACATTCCATCATTACAGAAACGATGGTGAAACATAAATCACAAAATCTATTAAATTTTTTTCAATAGAAAAACGGATCAAGTTTATCTACTTATTTACTTTAATTGTCAAGAAACCCTCGTACTTTTGAAACGTCATACAATAACTAGTTTTTTTATTTAAAAAAATAACTACTTAGAGGTACCTCAATTGGTCATCAAGTTCTAACTAGAGAAATTCTTTAGTTTTAGTGATTTACAATTAAAATTTTGAAAAAATAAAAAGTGAAAAGTTTTTAAAATTAAATGTAGATACAGCTAGACCCATCAGGCAAATATCCAGAAAATTCAGCATTGAGTTAGTTGACTTTGGTTGATTTAAAACAATCACTATTGGCTGTCCGTGACATATTGTGTGAAATGGTTATAGCAATGATCTTATACTACTACGACTAGATGATCTCTTCCTTATGTCACAGATATTGCCTGAACCGTTAAAGAGAGAGGGGAGATATACGTATGAAATGTATACGAGAAGGAAAGAGACATCGGAGGTCACATGACTGTGGGATGAAAAGCGTTGGAATATACGAATGTTATGAGATTTTTTAGTTTTTAATTAATTTGATAGAAAAATGAACTCAGTTACCTCTCTAAGAATCACTAAAAATCTAGACCTTACAATACGTCCATTTTTAAAAAGAATTATTTTGAAAAAATGTTTTTTTGTTTGAAATTTTAAACAAAATAAAAAAACTTTCATCTACCATTAACGTTGTAAGTTTCATTTCGGTCTACTTTTTTTATCTAATGAAGAATAGGAATTAATAATATTCATGTCAGAATTTTTAACAATTTAACTTATGAGTTATACATAAGTAGAACATATCAATTTTAATTGTCTTTAAAAATAATAATAATATAATAATAATTTTTATTAAGGGCAGGGCCATTTTATATGTACATACATCATATCAATATAAGGCAAACACGAATCAAAACAACATAAAACAATGATTTGAACAGAACAAAAATACCACAAACAATTAAACATTAAAGACAATTCTCAATTTATTCTTAAATATTGTCTGGCCATACCGAAAAAGATCAAATGTGACGCTCTAGCATTCCCACATTCGGGAAATGGGACTATTTAGCATGTAATTAGTCTTAGCTGTTTCAACAAGAAACGAACAATGGGTCCTGTTAGATCTACTAGGTACATAACATTGGATGTAAAAGAGTAGCACAGGGTAGTCAATCGCGAAATGAATTATTTTATCCTATTGATTTATGTCTTATTCTATCTTTAACTTCGTTCTTTAACATATTTTAGTGATGCAATCTGTACTTAGTTTTGAATTAAATTGTCCCCTTTCCATCCCAACAATCCATTGCTTTTGCAGCGAGAAGCCTGTTAATTCAAAAGTTAGGGGTATTCTTGACAAATCATGCAGCCTCATTTTGATATATATTTCATCATTATTATCCTAACCGATCCCTTAAGTTAATGGCTTATAAAAAATTGCTGCAAATATATTTACTTACTTATAAAAAAACACTTTTTCTTTTCTTCCCGCCTTGTTGGTGCAGCCAAAAGCTGCACAATACATCACCATTGTTGTAAGCAAAAATCAACTACTTAGTACTTAATACTAGTAATGTTTGTAAATTCTTCTATCAAAACAATAACGCAGAAATGAACAAAATATCAAGAATTATCCATAAACAACTAAAATTTTGGCGCAATTACTTGCACAGCTGTCCCACAGTCACGTGGTCGACCAGCGCTATCTCATTTTTATGTAGCTGGCGCTGCTTCTCTCTCTACTGCCGATCTAGACGTAGTATTATAAGATCATTGGGTTATAGTACATTTGATCAAAATAATTATAACTTCTAGTCAGTGTTATGTATGTGACTGAATCAGCTTTTCCGTTATATTCTTTGTATTTAGAAAAGCGTGACAAAAAATTGGTTTTACCCGTAATCGGCAGCTGTAGCGTGACAGCTTATCGCACATTGTTTAAAATTAAAGCCAACACTCCATTAGGAAAGCAATTTTAAAATATTCGAAAATTTCTTTTACCCTGAAACCTTTCAAAATTTATACAACTTGCCGCCAGATGTCCTCAATTAATCCGTTATTGTCGTCAACTCGCTGTAATTTAATGCACCTTTGTCTCAAGTAACAACCAATGGAGTGCGACAGAAATTTTTACTTTAAGTTTGTTTATTACTACCAAACCACCATCGCGTACAACCCACACCATCCGACGGCTCACATTCTAAATGAGCTCCTTTAATATCATTTTTGCGGTTTCTCTCTACCACTTCATCCACATTAACCGTCGCAAAACAACGAGCTGCACGTACAAACTAGTTAGTAACATACCGAAAATTGTTAGCGTCGGTGTTTTGAGAAAAAAATTTTTGATTAAAACCGATTGAAATTTTTTCAATTAAGCTCGTCTTCGAAATTGTTTGTTGTATCGAATCAGCAAGTTTCGAGAACACCCACACGTCCATTAATAACCTATTGTGATAATCGCTTGTTTTAACGTGATAAGGGTCACAACGTTACGTCAGGTGGTACTGGCTAATTGGAGATTCCAGGTGAGCTTAAATCCGGGTAAAGCGCGATTTCAATTACGTAACGCGAAAAAGCCGACGGACGACTCCGGCATCTTCTTGGACCAGCGATGCCAATTGGCGATACACTTACAAAATTGCGAAATTTTTTATTTTTTCTGCTTCTTGAGATTTTACTCCTAACTCGATAGATCTAGATTGTGGAAATTTTTTGAAAATAACTATGTTGCTGAAAAAAGTACTTGCCGGTATAGGTTTTGAATGGCAAAATCTGGTTCCGAACATATACTTTTGAGTAAAATTAAAATATTTCGCGCTGTACTCAGTTCAGTTGGCAACACTGTCTTGGTTGTTGCCTTGTACATGTGTGAGGTGGGCGTGCGGACATTTAACAAAATGAAAAGCCGGCCCCGGTCAGCGGCTGCTTTGATCTCACTAATGTCTGTTTTCATCAACCAGATCCTACACCTGATTCCGAAACCATCGGAGGTGAGCGGCAAAATTTCGAAATTACCAACAATTATCATCGGCTCGTGACTAAAACGAACTTTTGTCGCAGCAAACTCTAATCGAAACCTGAACAATTCAACAGTACGACTAATTAACGACGCAAAATTCTCCACGACAAGACGAGATAATTTCGAGCTTTTCTAAATTGGTTTTGGCCGATTTAGCGAATTACCTGGTCACAATACGATTTTCCACTCGACCATTTCTTCAATAACAACATCTCAGTTACGTCCACTTACTTAATTTCGTACAATAACATGAATGGGAGTTTCGTCTATTGAAACTTTTTCGGGCGAGTTCCTTCATCAATAAAACTTTGGCGGTGGTCCGCACCAAAAGCTCGTCTTCTTCGTGGTGTCGGGGGTCGATTTCCGATCGATTCGTTCGATTTTTCCGTGATTTTTGACGGGTTCCGGTTGTTTTATTTTTTGTTTTTTGAGTGGAGCGGCACACGTGTGGTTGTCCGTAAATCATCGGGTGTTATTAGGGTCGTAAATTCGGCGGTCGTAATTTAATTTTTTCTTCGTTTTCCGTGTCGTTTGTCGGATTCGAGGTTTCGTGGTTTAGTCACCACTTTACCCCCCCTGTTTGCAACAATGTGAAACGAGAAATCTAATTAAATTCGTGTTAGAATTTGGACGATTTCCTGCTCTGTCCGTTTGAGTTGTTGGTTGGAGTTTGTTTCAAAGAAGCTGGAGTGGTTGTTTGAATTTGAATGGATAATTTATAGTTATAATCCTGAAAGGCTACCGACTAAATTATGACGGTGCGCCAAAGGCAGGACCGGCGTTGGAGGTATCGAGATTTATTTAGATGACCAGATGGCAACTCTTTCAAGCAGTTTCTACCCAAATTTTTTTCTCGCTGTTATCCAAAAAATTTAAAATTACCAAACCAATTAATTGCCCACCAAGGTTGTTTTGTTTCGCTCGTGTACGTACTGGTTTAAAAAAATATTATTCATATCCTCAGTAATGAGTCCCTTGCTATAATGGTTTCGCAATTTGCCGTTAAATCGTGGTAACAAGATAAATTACCGTAATTGCTTTAGTATATCAAATCACCTTAAAAACGATTATCCCTCAAAAAAAATCCTAATAAACACCTTATCGCCATCTTAACGTCGAGGCCAACTTTAAAAACTACTCTCATCACTTCAGCATAAAATAAACAATTTGCGCTTATGAGAATGAAGTAATTAGGAAAAAATGTCACTAAGGCAGTAATCCCTTATTAAAATATGAAAGTATTCGGCCACTATTTGAAAAAATTCGGTAAAAACAATTTAACGGTACATTTGCCTTACCAAAATTAATAACGTTAACTAATCAGCAAAGTTGCCGGGAAAATTGGAAAATTTTGGAAAAATTGAAAGTGCTTATTTCTATTGAAATTTGAACTGGACAACCAAAATGAATTAAGAAGCTGATTTTACTAAAATAATTGTATTTCAATTGAAATAAATTAAATTAAATTAGTTGCTGAAGGTTACGAACCGCAACAGTAATAAATTCTGAATATTTCAAGTTTTAAACTAATGCTAAATATTTTTTTCTTTTACCATAAACAAAGTAGTCAGTTGACCAGTTAAGGGCGTGTGGTACGTTCACCAGCCAAACTAATCGGTTATGGGGGCGCTAGTAGTAACCATCCTATCTGGTTGAGCTACCACCTCCACTTCAACTTCTACTTGAAGCTAGCTGCCCAACTCGCCTAAAGGCAACCAAATTTGTTTGTGATTGAGGCAAAGGTCCTATTTATGAAGTTACTCGCCCTTGTCATCCACAACACATTTCTTGTCGACAAATTGTTCGACTTAAGAGCGAGCGACCAACAATCGTTTTTGCATAAGCGACCACAAAAATATTATGAGACGTACTCATTATGAAGATAATTAATAATTCATTGTCCGAATTTGAGATAAAATAGTCACATGATGTGGACATTAACACAGATTAAAGAAAGTAACAACATATGGAAGAATAATTAGACAATAATAATATAATTAAGGAATTTCTTTGATTTAATTATATATTAATAATTATGGTTTTGTTTCCAACTGAAAGATGATAATTATTAATTGAGTTACAAACATTTATCTGAAAATTGCCGAGGCAATCCATTTGTAATTTTAAAGCATACCGTCTTTTGCCTAACGACTTTTAGTGGCTTGATAGTGATGATAGACATTTTACCTTCATTCTCCCTTCCATTGATATCAATCCATTTTGCCAGTAGTACATTTGAGCGAATGCAATACAACTTTAGGATATTGCTTCAGTACATATCCTTAATCCACTATTCGCCTTCCATATAATAAATCTTTACTATCTATTGGTGGCTCTGCTTTCTCAACAAATAAAGAATTTAACAAACTGCTAAAAGAAAAGTTGAAATGCATTATCCTCTTACAAATTTTTCCTTCCTATCTGTTTGCACGTCCTATTCATAATTGGCTGCTGGCAAAATTTGGCCTGATGATGTGGAAAGTATTGGTCAATTTAAATTTTCCACTTCCTTACTTCTTCTAAACAGAATTAATATTTTAGTAACCGTGTGCCTAAATTATAGTTTTTCTCACATTTTCAATATCTGCAATTTTCTTTAGAATCCGCAGATACAGAATTTTTCACCCGTGAATACGGAAAGTGGTCCCAATTTTTTGGTCTGCGAATATAGGAACCGCGTATAAGGAACTTTGACTATATACAAAAAATGCCGACATATCTCGCATATCTGGGTTCAAAGTGTTGGCGCTGGGGCGGTTGAGGAAGAAGTCCGAGATTTTTACATCGCAGTACATTTAAATTTTTTATGAAGTAATCAGAAGTTGAAAAAATATAAAATTTGCACAGTCATAATTAAGAAGAATTACTCTATAAATTCTTTTTAATAAAAACAATATAATTTTTGTTTCACTTATGTTTCACCATTTGTTTCACTTTTAAGAATTGAATATGAAAATAAGATTAAAATTTGGCTGTTACACGTTGAAGTGCCAGATGTAAGAAGCAAGTGTCTAAATTATCAAAATAACACAAATATATTTTTGGTTCCATCGAAACGACCCTTTGTTGATTGGACTATCTTTATGGTCGCAATTACCAACACAAGAAAAACATCTGTAAACATGTACCTTCCCAGTTTTACTACAAAATACGAGTACGAGATCGCTTTCCCTACAATTGTGACGACAACTGCGTATTTATACTTGGCGGGGGAAAATAGAAAGAGTGAGCGAAGTAAGAACAGAAAATAATTTGACGGCGTTTTGCTTATACGAACACGACTTTGCTATCATTAATGCGATTTTCAAAATAAAAGAAGGATAAGTAACAAGAAATTATAGGCTATGCAGTGAAGATTATTTCATTTCAATAGCTGCCGGTTAAATGCACTAAATTAATTATTCATTTCTACACCAAATTTCGGTCATTTTTTCGTAAAGCAAATAATTAATTATGATGGTGTTGCGTATTGGAGAACAATAAAAAATATGTCACTGCAAAGTAGATTAAAGAAGCTTTAATTCCAAAAAAATCAACCATTGAAAAAATGGGTCCTTAGGGATGTTCGAAATAAGATTAGATTTTGTTATTATTCTATATGTCTAAACAATGGATTTTAATTTTTTTTGTTTCAACTAAATGTTATGATATTCTATACTCTAACGATATAATTTGCAAAAACTCAAAAAAAAAACTTGAACCTACCATACGTCCTTAAGCAGTTTGTTAACAGTAAATTTGCCATTTCATGTACTTTTCCAGAGACGCGTAGAAACCAATGTGGGTACCTACTAACATTAAGCTATTATTTTATAAGCAATAAGGATTGCGTAAGAGTGTTTTGTAATATTCAAGAAAATATATACTAAAGATCTTAGCTGCGAGCAAGAAGAGAGTCATAAATTAATAATATTTAATTAAACTTTTCTTTAATGAAATGTTAGTGCAGCTCAAGCTCATGGTAATTTCACTGTAAATTAGAAATTTTAATACGGTTTAATAAAATATTGAAAAATTTTGCAAAATATTCTTAAAAACTTAACACGAGAGTCCTTGTATTTGAATCTAAGCCAATGTTAATTTGCAGAAATTGAGTGTTCAGCAACCTAATAATATATCTCTAGAAGTAAATTTTGAAATTGTATGGAAATTCTAAAAATAAACTTGCAGCCTATCTATACCCACAAATACGAAACTGTAATATTATGGAAATATAATTAATTTGTAACCAAACTCGATGAAAAATTAACGAAATTTTTTTTAATGGTGTACATAAATTTACTAGTAATTTCTGCAATTTTTAAAAAATTATCTGATGTACAAAGAAACGAATCGAGATTTATTGCGAATTGTAAATTTTAAATAAATTTAAAGCGAGGCAACTTTTACAGGTAAATTGACGGTAATTTTAATCTGATGTTCTTATATTAAAAGAAAATCACAAATTTGAAGTAAATTTCCCAATTCTTATAAATAAATTAATATACAGAAGATCAATTGAAGAAATTTAAAACTATTTCATTTCAACAGCAATTGACAGTAACGTCAATGCCATCGGTTAGAGATTAAACACATAAATATTTCAAAATTTGAAGTAATTAATTAAATTAAAGTTTAATTTGACTATTACTTAATAGAAAACCGTCAATTTAATAAATTTTGGAAACATTAACCAATTTACTGGCAACGGCAACTAAACATATTTCATTTTGCTTCCAATCACACAAATATGTAATTGCGGTAATACGGTTACAGAATCACTTTTATTGTTAGTAAATTTTGAAAAAAAAAAATTATTTTGGCGGTAGTTTAAACGGTAAAAAAATTTTGTTTAATTTTGACTTTAAATTTGACTCTTAATATTAGTTAGACTGTTAATCATCGTTGGAAATTATCTGATATGCACACGCACCAATGCCATAAATTGTCTTTTATGTTCAAGTAAACTTAAAACAAAATCAGTTTTTTCAGCGGTAAATTGTTGATTTGGTGCAATTGTTTTATAGGTAAACCACAAATTTGAAGTTAATTTTTCAATTTTGTGAATGTGTTGATGTAAAAAAAAAATAATTAAACACTTTTCAAATATTTCATTCCAGCGACAATTGACAATAATATCGTTAATATAGTTTAACGCCAAGGAATAAGTTTACAATTAAATTAAATTTAACGGTAATTGTACAAACGATTTACGACATCTTGTCCAAATTTCAATAAATTTTTTGTGATTGTTTTGTAAATTTATGAAACCAATGCGTAAAAAAAATTTAACAAAACTTATATCTGAGCGATCATTGATTCACAATTTGACAATCAGTTATCAAACAGATCGTGAAAAGTAAAAACTAACGTAATTTTCTTTTAATTAAGGCTGGAATTTTTTCCCAGATTTTTCCTAGATCTTTTAGATATTTTTTCAATTGAAAATATTCACTGAGTGGTTTCCATTCTGGGAGCATAATGAAAATACAAAAAAGAATCAACCAATCATGTCGATCCTATCGTCAGTTATGACCCAAAGTGCATAGAAAAATGATTTTTGCAATTTGAACAAATTTTTCGACTCTCTTTGTAATTGTCCCAATTTTTTTGTCCTAAAACTTTTCCATAACTATTACAAAAAAAAGAATTACGCATATCCATTGTTCGAATTGTGAATCATAGTTTTGGGTTCTTCCAAAAATTTCATAGCTTCTCCCCAATTTTCCAATTTTTTGGTCAAATTTTTCTTTTCCTACAAACCTCTTCCGGACTACAACAAACATTTGAAAAAGTACCAAATCGGTCCAGGGCTTTCCTCTTTACTTTTCCAGATATCGTCCGATTTACCGCCAAAAAAAAAAAAAAAATATGGCCATCATTGAAAATTATCTTGTTTGCAATTATTTACGCAAACAAGTAATTGTGATATTGCGATTACATTATTTCTTCTGATTTGGGTAATTTGATCAAATTGATTTTTAATTTGGCGGCAATTGGTCGTAATCCGCCACTCTTTCGACGGTAAATCAAAATTTTTGCGTTGATTTTCGTAAAATCGATCTCGCACCGGCTCTCTGACTAACCCTAAGATTTATCGACTTTCATTTAAGTTACACTTCACCATTTTATGCATTTTGAAATGAAGTCGTACGGGTGTGCGCTTATCGTAAATTGACCTGGCGTACTGATTGAGAACGCCGTAAACAAGTCAAATTTCGTTATGCGAGCTTACGGCACCGATAAACTCACCAGTAACGAGGCAGTACTTTGCGGCGTTATTACTATACCTAGTTGGTATATACACTTTTAGTGTTTTCCTTTTATCGTTTTAAACCGAAATCTTTTTCGTTTCCAGGTCAGGGCCGTGTCAACCAGTTGGGTGGAGTTTTCATTAACGGTCGTCCGCTTCCCAACCATATTCGATTAAAAATCGTCGAGATGGCAGCCGCAGGAATAAGACCCTGCGTCATCTCGAGACAGTTGAGGGTATCGCACGGATGCGTTTCGAAAATTTTAAACAGATACCAGGAAACCGGAAGCATAAGACCGGGAGTCATTGGAGGATCGAAACCGAGAGTGGCGACGGTCGAGGTAGAAGCCAGGATCGAACAATTGAAAAAGGAACAACCCGGCATCTTCTCTTGGGAAATCAGAGACAGGCTGGTAAAGGTAAATATCGTCTAACCCAACTCCAAAAAAGGGATGGCAAGAGAATTTTGAGTGACTTGATTGTTTCTTGTTACCAGACGATTTTCAAAAAGTTGTCTTCAAAAATTAAAAATTAATTGTTCGAGTTTTGTTGTTATCACGTTTCAATATAGTTTAGTTAAAAAAAAACAAACTATATGCTGGTTTTCTATTTCTACGTTCTCTTTTCACATATTGTGTGTTTTTTTGCAGGAGGGAATTTGCGACAAGAACTCCGCACCATCGGTGAGTTCGATCAGTCGGTTGCTTCGTGGCGGCCGGAAAGAGGATCCCGAACGGAAAAACCATTCGATCGACGGTATACTTGGTGAGTTTACGTGGGAACTTGTGCAACCGCCGCCGTTTTCGGCAAGAAAGCAAGCAAACAAATTAAGCAAAAACCTCCGATTCGAAGTTAAAAAGCGCGACTCGTTTCGATCGGTTACAAAATCGAAATTGGGCAGAAATCCATCGATCGATCTACAACAACAAAAAAGCGATCGCGGGCGGTGTTTGTTTTAGAAATCCCGTAAATTCGGTGTAAAATCAATCACTTGAGCATCGAACAAAAACGGTCATGGCAATTTCACCGATAATAGAGCGCGACGCGGCCCAGAAACCGGGTAAAAAGGGCGTTTTTGCCAGCTCCTCGCGGATAACGAACCGAAAACCGTGACGATGACGGTGGGTTCTCTTCCTAAACGTCGTGAAAGGGCGTCAAAAAATCGCCGCAACTAAACCGACAGAAAATTTTATCACACGTAATTTCGGACCTCACAAGTCGAACGGCCATGACGCAACACAAAAGCAACACCACATCCACGCCGCGGCATAATGACGGTTCATTTTATTATTACCGCGTATTAGCTTCATTGAACCCGCTGATCTTCTCTCTCCCGGTCCATGATTGATTTTTATTGCACGTTGATTAAATCGTAGGCTTCCGGCTACCAAGAGTCTGTCCCGATTTCGTTTTGGCAAGTGAACGCGCGGACGCCGGTTCGGATTGAGAAATACGACGACGACGACGGCGCTGTTGGTGATGGGGCGAGAGGTAAAAATATTGGGGTCTGACGAGTTAATCCTTTTATTCGCTTTGGCTTCAATCTTCTGACGTTAAAAGGCTTTAGGCCGGCATCCTGCTTTACGATTGTGATGGACCTGAACGGGGCCCATCGGAGAACGCGATCTCTTGACCATTCAAGAAACTGTCTCACCTTTCCTGTCACTTAATACGGTTGAAACCACGAGGTATTTAAGAAAAATGGAATAAATTCGAACTGCATTTTAGAACAAAAAATTTTTATTGCGGACACCAAGAAAGAAATTTATTGTCTATAGTGAAGGCGTTAGGAATTCTGTAAATTTATTTTTGAAGTGTTTTTAGACCTTGATATCCGCAAGATTAGAACTGTTTTTCTTTTAGGCTTCAAAAAGTACAAAATTTCAGAAAACTTCATATGATGTGATAATATTTAAATAAATTCAATCTATTCTTGCAACACTCTGCTTTAGAATATATTCTTCATAACAAAATGATTAATTGCAGGAAAAAGTTACCGTTTCTCCATAAACCTCTTTTTCCTCTAGGCTTCAAAATGTGCAAAATACATGCAAATATAACACGATATGGTATCTATTCTCTTCCTCCAATATTCTGATTTTAAATATATTTCTTTATAACAAAACGAGATATTGTAAGAAAAGTATTTCGGTCCCTTTTCATTTAAGCTTCAATATGTACAAAAATTTAGATATATGTTTATTTTTATAATACTCTGCCTGAGAATATATTTTTCATAAGAAAATTACCCATTGCATGAAGAAAATTGTTGTCTTCTTAAAAATCTAAGCTTCCTTTACGCTTCAAAATGTACAAAATTTGAGTAAACTTTTATAATACTAATAAGTAAGATAATATTATATCTAATCAATGTTTTTTTAAATATTCTACTTAGAATATATCTTTTTAAATAAAAAAAAATTGCAAGGCAAAATTTATGTTGTCTTAAAAATAAATTTGTTTTTCATCTAAGCTTCAAAATGTACAAAATTTCCGATTATTGAGTGATACGAACAAAAACGATACTTTAATTCAGTCAATTTTTTTTTAATACTCTGCCTTAAAATATATTCTTCAAAACAAGACCCATTGCTGAAAAAAATTATTCTTTTCCCATAAATTCGTTTTTTGTTTAGGCTTTAAAATGTACAAAGTTTCAGAAAGCTTTATATGATGCGATAATATTTAACTAAATTCAATCTATTCTGGCAATATTCTGCTCTAGAATATATTTTTTATAACAAAATGATCATTTGCAAGAAAAAGTTACAATTTCCCTATAAATTTCTTCTTTGCCTAGGCTTCAAAATGTACAAAATTTAAAAATACTTTGTATAATACATGCAAATAAAGGACAATATTGTATCTATTCTCTTACTTCAATATTCTGATTTTAAATATATTTTTCTATAACGAAACAAGATATTGTAAGAAAAGTATTTCGGTCTCTCCTCCTTTAAGCTTCAATATGTTCAAAAATTTAGAAACATCTTTATTCTTATAATACTCTGCCTTAGAATATATATTTCATAAGAAAATTACCCATTGCAAGAAGATAATTGTTGTTTACTTTTAAATATAATCTTTCTCTACGCTTCAAGATGTACAAAATTTAAGAAAACTTTGATAATACCAACAAGTAAGATAATATTATATCTAATCAATGTTTTCTTTTAAATATTATACTTAGAATATATTTTTTGAGAAGAAAAAATTTACAACGGCAATATTTATGTTTCCCTATAAATAAATTTGTTCTTCCTCTAAGCTTTAAAATGTACAAAATCTCCAAATATTGTGTGATACAAAAAAACTATACTTAAATCTAGTCAATTTTTCTTCAATACTTTGCCTTAAAATATATTATTAAATAAAAATTACCCATTGCTAAAAAAAATATTATTTTTCTATAAATTCGTTTTTTGTTTAGGCTTCAAAATGTACACAATTTCAAAAAACTTCATATGATGCTATAATATTTAAATAAATTTAATCTATTCTGGCAATATTCTGCTTTAGAATATATTTTTCATAACAAAATGATCAATTGCAGGATAAAATTTACAATTTCCCTATAAGCAAGACAATAATAAAAATTTATTATACATCCCTTACTATACCTACACTATTTTAGAATATATTCATATCAAAAGTACACATTATGAATAGAACATTACTATTTCTTCTTATAGACTTTAAAATGTACAAAATTTTGGAAAAAAATTATATACTTAATACAAGCAAACAAAAAGGTAATATTTCACAGTATGTTAACTTCAAATATATTTCTTCATGATGAAACGACATAATTCAAAAAAAAGCTAGCATCTTATAAATCAATTTCTTCTCCAGGTTTCAAAATGTACAAAACGTAAGAAAATATTGTATAACTTCTACTCAGAATATTCTGGCTTAGAACAGTATATTGCAGAAGAACATTACCTACTACCTAAAAAGCTCTTCTCTCTCTAAAGTTCAGAATGCGCAAAATTTCAGAAAACTACCTATAATGAAAACAAATTGAGATAATATTATATCTACAGATTTTCGTATAATATTTAGGTTTATAAAATATTTTCCATAATGAAACGAGACACTACAAGGATACCTATTACAAGAAAAAGTCTTCCATCTCTCTGTCAATCCGCTCTTTTACTAAGCTTTGAAGTGTGGAAATTTCTGAAAACTTTATATAAATTCCTTCTTTTACTAGGCTTTGGAATGTGGAAAATTGCAGAAAACTTTATATAAGGCAAGAAAAAGAAATTAAATTATATCTACTGATTCTCTTCATACAAAATTCAGCTTTAGAATATATTTTCTCATAAGGAAGTGACACATTCAAAGATTAATATTACCATCTCTTATTAAAACAGTTCTACCCATAGATCTCAAAATGTACAAAATTTTAAAAACAATTTGCACAATAAGGCCCAAAATAAGATAATGATAAATTTACTACATCTCTTTTTACAGTATTCTGTTTCAGAATATATTTACTTATTCATAACCAAACCACGCACTGCAAAAAGAATACTACTATTTCCTTATATTTATCTTTTCTTTACATGTACATTTTTTAAAGCTTTGTGCAAACCAAAAAGGAATAATATTCTATCTACTTGAACAAAATTTAGCTTTAGAATATATTTTCTTAAAACAAAACTTCACATTGCAAGAAGAACATAACCATTTATCTATAAATCTGTTCAGTCTCTAGGCTTTCAAATATACAAAATTTTAGATAAATTTGTCCACTTAATACAAGCAAAACAAAAATAATATCAAATACACTTAATCTTTTCCCACAGTATATCGATTGAAAATATATTTTTTTATGATAAAACGACACAATTTAAGAAAAAAGTTACTATACCATATAAAAAATCGTTATATAATACAATTAGAAAAAATATTTCTTCTTAGAAAATTCTGCCGTAAAATGTAATTTTTTAACGGTTTATTTCAGAAGAATATTACCGATTACCTGAAAAATTCCTTTTTCCTAAGATTTGAAATGAACAAAATTTTAAAAAACTACGTATAATGCAAACATAAATAGATAATATTGTATATACAGATTCCTGTAAAATTTACAGATTCCTGTGAAATATACAGATTTTAAATTTTTTTTTTCATAACGAAACGGAATACCACAAGCATATCTATTACAACTTATTTTTCATTGTAAACCTGTTCTTCCTCTAGGCTTTGAAGTGTAGAAAATTTTACAAAATTTTTTATAACTTTTTATCTACTCATTCTCTTCCTATAAAATTCAGATTCAAAATATTTTCTTTCATAATGAAACGACACATTGCAAGAAGTCCATTACAATATCTGTATAATTCTGTTGTTTTTCTAGCCTTCAAAAGGTAAAAAAGATACCAATTTTTTTTATAACTTATAATACGAGTAAAGGAAAAGATAGTATTAAAATGTCCTGCATTGAAACCTATTTTTATAATGAGATAACACACTGCAAAAGAACGTCATCGATTCCCTAAAACTATTTTACCTATAGATGCTAACATGTACAAAATTATAGAAAACTTTATATAATATAAAAAAAATTATATCTACTCAATTTCTCCTCCAATTACTGCGTTAAAGTATGGTTTTCATAACAAAACAATACATACCTGTTTTGCTTTTAGGCTTTAAAATGTACAAAACTTTGGAAAACTTTGTATAATACGTTCAAAAAATATAGTCAATATCTTTTTACAATTTGTTTTGACTATATTTTGAAAATAAAGAGAGAAAAAGTCATTGCAAGAATAATATTATCGCCATTTCAAAATTTTGTTCCTTAAACTTTTAAATGTACATTATATTATATAGGAATATTTCGTGTACGTGTTTAAAAAATCTATAACAAAACTATAACTAAGTATTCTTCTGATTTATAATGTATATGGTAATCATTATTTAATTAGATAATCTTGATTTTAAACGGGTTTTACTATTCGTTTATACTATTATTTGAAATGAATCTATTTGATTAAAAATGGGCATTTCTTTAATTCGCGGAGGATATTTGATCCATTGAACTAACTATTGGTCTTGTGAAAACTCAATTTCTTCTGTAAATATGCTATGGTACTTTCTAAAGATTACCAACCAAACTGTCATCACGAAGTCTCATAAAACATTATAATTATTTAACTACCACCATAAATCCCCGGTAGAAGTGTAAAGTAAATGTCGAGGTAAAAGTACAAGATTTATGTGAAGACGCGACCGCTCCATTAATTATCGTAGATTTTATCGCAAACGGAAATAGCATAACATAGAGACTAAAAGCGCTCCCTGCGGGACTCCGCTCCCAACCGCCTCACTCAAAATTCCCACTACAGAAAAAAAAGATTAATCACGACCGATAGAAACGAATTAAAACCAATTAATTAATTACACTAATTGCTGCCTGCTACCGTCTTCTCCACTCCACATCGAATTTATTGGAAGCAGCAGCCACTTGGCTCGCCCATCAACCGGATCCCACTATCCACCTCGACCACACGTAATTACAGTCCATAATCCATCTTAATAATTACCCGGTACCTGAACACCGATCGTCTCGCTTTATTTTCCCATTACAACCGAATGAACACCGCAATTACCTTCACAACATTATTGTGATTAAATTATTATTACAGGTCCGAACTCGTCGTGCGACGAGAGCGACACCGAATCAGAACCGGGCATACCGTTAAAACGAAAACAGCGAAGATCACGTACGACATTTACCGGCGAACAATTGGAAGCTCTAGAAAGGGCTTTCGGCCGCACCCAATACCCCGACGTTTACACCAGAGAAGAACTCGCCCAAAAAACCAAACTGACCGAGGCCAGGGTCCAAGTTTGGTTCTCCAACAGGAGAGCCCGTTTACGGAAACAATTGAACTCTCAACAATTGAACGCCTTCAATTCGATGTCGTTACAATCGGCATTCCCCGTCCAACATCAATACGGCGATACCGGCTTCAATCAAGCGACGTGGCAACAAAGTTACGCGTCGGCCGCTTTGGGTGGGGGTAGCGCTCTCGCTTCTACTGCCTTGCCTCACAGCGCGGCTCTGGCCGCCGCCACGATCGCCACGTCGACAAGTTCGACGCCGCCAACCCAAAACGGTATCTACAACACCTACAATTCCGAACAGAACAACATGCTGAACGGTTCTAACCAGTTCGGTTATAACATGGCGCAAGTTTCGCCAAATCAACACGGCTCTTCGCCGCAACAAAGCAGCGGCGTCTGGAGCCGGCATCCCAACAACAAAGTCGCTGAAAACTTATCGAGCTGGCACGAAAACTACAGGTGAGTCATTTAATGGCGGATCGTTGACTGGTTATTATGAAGGAGAAGAAAAATGTTTGTTGTTGAGATGGTGGCGGCGGCGGCGCGGTTTCGAGATAAATAACGGCCGGTTTCGACGCCAGAATTCTCGAGGTGGTTTCTTCATTGATTGTTATGACAGTTGTTGTTAAGTGTGTAAATTATGATTAATACGTTTGAGCGGCAACAATGACGAGGTTCTCGGTACGACGAGGAGATTTGTTCGGTGCGACGTGAGTTATGGTCAGGTCGGGTCGTTTTGCCTTCTGTTATCGATAACGGTGCCGGTTTTAATTTGCTTTTTATCTCGTTTTCGTGTCGCCGATACCGATTTACCTGGGTCGTTACGTTCTTGCCGTAATTGAAGCTGCGGTCAACCAAACGATCGGCAGCAGGGCCGGAGACTAAAGGTTGGAGTCTGGATCTTAGCAGTTGATTTTGATGCACGAGAATCTTACACTAAACCGCGAAATTGTGCCAAAAGTCGCTGTTATAGGGAAGATCTGAATTTTTATAATAATCAAACTTGATGCGATATTAGACGTTTGGGAAAATTATGCAAGATATAAAATTATTTGTAGGTAATTTTCTCAAATCTTGATGTAGATGACACTCCTAAGCGACTCTAGAGTCACTTGGTAGCTAATTTACAAAAAGAAAATCGAATACCAAACCAAGAGATTGGTCAAGATTATCTAAGATCAGAATTTCCGAAAATAGATGAAATCTCACTAGGTAGAAATTTTGGTACAGAAAAGATTGATGCCAAACTGAAAAAGTTACTCGATGCACCGTGTATATAAATTGAAGTCTAAAATTTACAAAATCCACTAAATAAGAAGACAGGTATACAAATAAATCAACACCAAATGCCAGAAGTTGGTTAAATTGTTGTTTTTTGAAGTAAGGTCTAAAATTCTTCAAAAGCCATATTAGGACAAGGTTCACTAACTAACTATTTTCGATACAAGAGACCTTGCTATCAGATTGAAAGATTGCCCAAAAAGTGACAAGACTTTGTTGAATTCGAGAAGAAGTCTCAAAGAATCATCCAATTTGTTGGTTATTTCGTTCAAAACTTAATGAAAATGTCTTTTTTGGGCATTTTTAGATGCCCTTGGTAGTTAGCTTATATTAAATATAAAAAAACCGGATACCAAAGCAAAATGATGGTCAAGAGATTAAGTTTAAATTAAAAATTCAAACTTTCAAAAACCACAATAGAGGAAGACTTACTAGGCAGAAAATTTAATATAAGAGAATTTGCTACCAAACTAAAAATGTTGCTCATCAAATTAGCATTTAAAGTGAAGGCCCAAATTTTTAAAATATACAAAGTAGGAAGATTCGAGGAACTAACATTAAACCAAAGAAAATGTAGAAAAAATTACTGTGCAAGGTAAAGGTCAAAATTTCTAAAAAGTACAAAGCAAGGGGACTAGGTTGGAGGACAAATTCCTCATTTGAACAGAAATTGTTAAGAATTAAACAAGTTGTTGTTGAGTTTGTGTAATGTTTAATATAGGGAATACTCTTGAGCAGTTTTATATTTGTTTGGTAGCAATTTTTGCTGACACTAAACTCCAGAGGTTGGTCAAAATGTTGTGTGTTAAAGTAAGGTCCCAAATTTTCAAATGTCATATAGCCGGAAGTTTCACTACCTAACTATTTTGGATACAAGATTTAAAAATTAACCAATTTCTTAGTTATTTCGTTCAGAACATGATGAAAGTGACTTTCTTTGACGTCTTTAAACGCATTTTTTGGCTATTTTAAATATAAATGAACATGATACCAAACCAAATTTTTGTCGATACAATTTAAAGGAAAAGTTGAAATTTTCAGAAACCACAATAGAGGAAGACTCATTAGGCAGTAATTAGAATATAAGAGAAACTGATAATAAACTGAGAAATTGTCTAAAGCTAGCATTTAAAGTGAAGGTCCAAGTCTCAAAAATTTTCAAAGTAAGAAGACTCAAGAACCTAACATCAAGCAATGAAAAATTGACCAGAAGATTATGGCGCAAAACAAAGATTAAAATTTTTAAAAACTAAAAGTAAGAGGATTAGGCTGGATAAAATAACAGAATGAAGTTCAAAATTTTTAAGAACTATAAACCATACATTTTACTTATTTTAAAAAAGAGCGCTAAGCAATAAACAATCTGCTGTTGACTTTGTATAAAGTTTAATGTAGATGGTTCTCCTGAGCAGCTCCAGATTTGTTTGGCACAAATTTTTGATATAAATAACATGACACCACATCAAAGGATTGGTCAAAAGTTATTTTTTAAAATGATGATTCAAATTTTCAGAAACCATAATGGAGAAAAGTCTACTAGGCAGTAATATTAATATAAGAGAACCGGCCACCAAACTAAAAAAGTTCCTCATAAAATTAGCATTTAAAGTGAAGGCCCAAATTTTTAAAATATACAAAGTAGGAAGATTCGAGGAACTAACATCAAAACCAAGAAAATGTAGAAAAAATTACTATGCAAGGCAAAGGTCAAAATTTCTAAAAAGTGCAAAGTAAGGGAACTGTGTTGGAGGATAAATTTTTCATATCAATAGAAATTCTTAAGAATTGAACAAGTTATTGTTGAGTTTGTGTAATATATAATGTAGGGGATGCTCTTGAGCAGCTTTGGATTTGCTTGGTAGCAATTTTGGATGACAATAAACTCCAGAGGTTGGTCAAAATGTTGTGCGTTAAAGTAAAGTCCCAAATTTTCAAGTGTCATAAAGAGGGAAATTTCACTACCTAGCTATTTTGGATACAAGCTACAAGAATTAACCAATTTGTTAGTTATCTCGTTTAGAACATGATGAAAGTGACTCTTTGACGTCTTTAGACGCACTTGGTGGCTATTTTAAATATACGTGAACCTGATAAAAAACCAAACTTTTGTCGAAGAGATTACAATTTAAAGTAAAAGTTCAAATTTTCAGAAACCACAATAGAGACAGACCTACTAGGCAGAAATTTTAATATAAAAGAATTGGCTACCAAACTAAAAATGTTGTTCATGAAATTAGCATTTTATCTAAAGGCCCAAATTTTTTAAATATATAAAGTTGGATGATTCGAAAAACCAACATCAAACCAAAGAAAATGTACAAAAAATTACTGCGCAAGGTGAAGCTCAAAATTCTTAAAAAGTGCAAAGTAAGGGAACTGTGTTGGAGGATAAATTTTTCATATCAATAGAAATTCTTAAGAATTGAACAAGTTATTGTTGAGTTTGTGTAATGTTTAATGTAGGGGATGTTCTTGAGCAGCTCTAAATTTGTTTGGTAGCAATTATGGATGACACTAAACCCCAGAGGTTGGTCAAAATATTGTGCGTTAAAGTAAAGTCTCAAATTTTCAAATGTCATATAGCGGGAAGATTCATTACCTAGATAATTTGGATACAAGCTACAAGAATTAACCAATTTGTTAGTTATCTCGTTCAGAACATGATGAATGGGACTCTTTTTGAAGTTTTTAAACGCACTTGGTGGCTATTTTAAATTTAAGTGAACCTGATACCAAACAAAAGTTTTGTCGAAGAGATTACAATTTAAAGTAAAAGTTCAAATTTTCAAAAATCACAATAGGGGAAGACTTGCTAGGCAGTTATTTTAATATAAAAGAATTTACTACCAAACTAGAAATGTTGCTCATGAAATTAGCATTCAAAGTGAAGGCCCAAATTTTTAAAATATACAAAGTTGGAAGATTTGAGAAACTAATATCAAAACAAAGAAAATGTACAAAAAATTACTGCACAAGGGGAAGTTCAAAATTTCTGAAATGTACAGAGTAAGGGGACTGGATTAGAGGATAAATTCCTCATTTGAACAGAAATTGTTAAGAATTGAACAAGTTGTTGTTGAGTTTGTGTAATGTTTAATGTAGGGGATGCTCTTGAGCAGCTTTAGATTTGTATGGTAGCAATTTTGGATGACACTAAACCCCAAAGGTTGGACAAAATATTGTGCGTTAAAGTAAAGTCTCAAATTTTCAAATGTCATATAGCGGAAAGATTCATTACCTAGATAATTTGGATACAAGCTACAAGAATTAACCAATTTGTTAGTTATCTCGTTCAGAACATGATAAAAGTGACTCTTTTTGAAGTCTTTAAACGCACTTGGTGGCTATTTTAAATATAAGTGAACCTGATACCAAACAAAAGTTTTGTCGAAGAGATTACAATTTAAAGTAAAAGTTCAAATTTTCAAAAACCACAATAGGGGAAGACTTGCTAGGCAGTTATTTTAATATAAAAGAATTTACTACCAAACTAAAAATGTTGCTCATGAAATTAGCATTCAAAGTGAAGGCCCAAATTTTTAAAATATACAAAGTTGGAAGATTTGAGAAACTAATATCAAAACCAAGAAAATGTACAAAAAATTACTGCACAAGGGGAAGTTCAAAATTTCTGAAATGTACAGGGTAAGGGGACTGGATTAGAGGATAAATTCCTCGTTTGAACAGAAATTGTTAAGAATTGAACAAGTTGTTGTTGAGTTTGTGTAATGTTTAATGTAGGGGATGCTCTTGAGCAGCTTTAAATTTGTTTGGTAGCAATTCTGGATGACACTAAACCCCAGACGTTGGTCAAAATGTTGTGCGTTAAAGTAAAGTCCCAGATTTTCAAATGTCATAAAGCGGGAAGTTTCACTATCTAGCTATTTTGAATACAAGATACAGGAATTAACCAATTTGTTAGTTATCTCGTTCAGAGCATGATGAAAGTGACTCTTTTTGAAGTCATTAAACGCACTTGGTGGCTATTTTAAATATAAGTGAACCTGATACCAAACAAAAGTTTTGTCGAAGAGATTACAATTTAAAGTAAAAGTTCAAATTTTCAAAAACCACAATAGGGGAAGACTTGCTAGGCAGTTATTTTAATATAAAAGAATTTACTACCAAACTAAAAATGTTGCTCATGAAATTAGCATTCAAAGTGAAGGCCCAAATTTTTAAAATATACAAAGTTGGAAGATTTGAGAAACTAATATCAAAACCAAAGAAAATGTACAAAAAATTACTGCGCAAAGTGAAGGTCAAAATTTCTGAAATGTACAAAATAAGGGGACTAGACTGGAGGATAAATTCCTTATTTGGACAGAGATTGTTAAGAATTGAACAAGTTGTTGTTGAGTTTGTGTAATGCTTAATGTAGGAGATGTTCTTGAGCAGCTTTGGATTTGCTTGGTAGCAATTTTGGATGACAATGAACCCCAGAGGTTGGTCAAAATGTTGTGCGTTAAATTAAAGTCTCAAGTTTCCAAATGTCATAAAGCGAAAAGTTTCACTACCTAACTATTTTCAATACAAGCTACAAGAATTAATCAATTTGTTAGTTATCTTGTTCAGAACAAGATGAAAATGAATCTCTTTGACGTCTTTAAACCCTTGGTGGCTATTTTAAATATAAGTGAATCTGGTACAAAACCAAATTTTGGCGAAGAAATTACAATTTAAAGTAAAAGTTCAAATTTTCAGAAACCACAATAAGGGATGATTTACTAGGCAGTAATTAGAATACAAGAAAACTCGATACTAAACTGAGAATTTATTCAATAAGCTAGCATTTAAAGTGAAGGTCTAAATCTTCAAAATTTTCAAAGAAAGGAGACTCAAGAACCTAAAAATTGGCCAATAAATACGGTGCAAAGTAGAGAATAAAATTTTTGAAAAAATGAAGGTCAAAATTTTTAAGAACTACAAACCATACATTTTACTTATTTTAAAAAAGAGCGCTAAGCATTAAACAATCTGCTGTTGACTTCATATAAAGCATAATGTAGATGATTCTCTTGAGCAGCACTACATTCGTTTGGTACAAATTTTTGATATAAAAATATGACACCACATCAAGGGATTGGTCAAAAGTTATCCTTTAAAGTGAGGATGCAAATTATTAAAAAACCATAATGGAGAAAATTCTACTAGGTAGTAATTTGAATTAAAGTAATTTTAATCTAAGAACTATAAAGTAAGATTCGATGATAAATTACTCATTTGAAAAGAGATGGGTGAGAATTATAATATTAGTTATTGACTTTGTGCAAAGTTTGATGTAGGTGGCGATCTTGAGTAGAGGTGGGGCGATTTATGAACGAATCGTTCATTCGGACGACTCAGAAAAAATAATTGTACGAATCGCAATTTCCAAGATAATTAATAATCAAACTTGAACTGGGTCAAATCAAGTCTTGAATCGACGAACTGTCATACCGTAATGATTTAAGTTGATTGAATCGTAAGAATCAAATCCTAAAATGAAATCGGATTGGCCACCTCTACTCCTGAGCAGCTCGAGATTTATTTGTTAACAATTCTTGATACATGAGAACCTGGTGCCAAATCAAAATCATTGGCAAAAGTGTTACCCTTTAAAGTAAGGACCCAAATTTTAAAAATTATAAAAGAAGAAGTTTCAATAGCTGGCTGTTTTTAGTACAAACGAATCTTAGAAATCGGAGACAAAATTACTGTTTAAGATAAGGCGAACATTTCCAAAACCCACAACGTAAGAAGACTTCGTTAGTGATTTGAAACGAAATAGCGAAGAATCAAGCAATTTGCTGGATGTTTCGTGGAAAGCCTGATGTAGGTGGCGCTTCTTGACGGCTCTGGACCCCACCGCGGGCAGTGCTTTTCCCCCCTTAATCATCCCCTTCTCTTCTCGTTTTAGTAAAATTGTGTAATAACTGAAACGGTACTTAAAAACGCCGTTCTCCCATACATCGGTGCACAATTAAACAAATTAAGCCCGACGCAAACATAACTCATCCAGTAGCGATTCTTTAAGACGTAAGTAGAGAGCGGCTCGGCCATACATTAACTAACACCGTGTAATTTAGCCTTAGCACGATTCCCGTTCAATGATTGCGTACTTTGGTAGTATGAGTACCAACCGGGCAAAGAAAAAATCGGAATGACAAGCCTTCAAATCGCACCGAAATCGCCCAACATCACCCACCTTACCGAGACCCCGCGGCCCTCGCACGCAAAACGCCACTGATCCACTGGATAATTGGCAGTCGCGGCCAACTCGCAATAATATACTACTAGACGCAATTAATTGAAGTCGGTTGAGTTAATGAATGCCTTAGCCAACGTCTTACCGGCCTTAAACACGGACTCGCGTCGTTCATTAATTAATTTCTTTTCATTTTTTTTTTCGTTTTTATGTGTGTGTGCTTGACTCTATTACTCAATCAGCGGTTTTTGGTTGCAGCCTCTTCGCCGGTAGTCATTACGGGGCGCATTCGCCGGGAGAGGCGAAATCCGGCTACCCCTATTTCGGCACGATGGAGATGTGTGCGAGTCGGGTCCATTGAGGCCACTTTTCGTGACCGAAATTTGCTTCCAGAATTGTCAGCTTTGTTATTGTAAATACCGAGGGGCTTTATTTAATTTTATCGTATTGTTTTTAACTTATTCTAAACGCACCACGAGTCGACACTGTATTTTTTGTAATTATTGTAAATATTAGACGTAAGTTTGGCGCGTAATTTCGATATTTTCTCTTTAGCTACAATTAGTTTTTTCGATAAGTTGTACAATTAGAATTCTGTGAATTTGCAACTGTACTCAATAATGTACTTAATATAAATATATTGCAATATTATTCTAATAATTACTTTTTTTTAAATAACCCCAATCTCGTAAAACTTTTTTTACACCCCCTTTCGGTAATTTTAACCAAAACAGCACACCATTGGCCGAAAGCAATTAGAACTAGTCGCATGAATCAAGTTTAAGGTAAGTGAAGTAAAATTTTCCTTTGTCATTAATTTAAACGTCATGTAATTTAGAACGAAAAAAGTTTCTGTTTTAAACTTCATTTTATCAAATTGTCGATTTTGTCCAGGATCGATGTTGAAGAATGAAAAAGTGTCGTCCCTACTGCGAAGTTTTGCTATTCGCCCGGCGCCTCCGCCATTTAGCACTTTGTTTCATTTTACATCGTATCGCGTCAATTATGAGTTTAGGAAATTCAATTTAATTATAAAGCTGATGGGGTTATTGTGTTTATTTTAAAATCTATTGAGCATTTGGTAGAAGAGGTCATTATTGGAAAATCCTCGAGCCCTACAGTAACTTTAAAATTAGAAAACTGTGATAGTTTGCTTATAAGCCCATTGATGTTAGCCCTACTTATCAGTCTTTAGATTTTTGCAATGATATAAATAGGTTTATGGAAAATAATGCTCGGGTAAAAAATTACAATATACTAGGAGATTTCAATATTGACATTTTAGAGCAATCTACAGAGACTGTCGAATTGCTGAATAATGTGTTTTCTCATGGCTTTGAGCCTTACTTTAATAAATACACGCGAAGTGAGGTTGGTAAAAAAGAATCATGTATAGATAACGCCTATGTAAAGAGTAATTTAGAAATCAAATCTTATCGATCAAATTATAGAATATGCGATCATTTTTGCATATTTCTTAAAATCGGGGATCAGTTTAAAATCACTAAAGAATTTTATGGAATGAAAAAAACTAATCATAAAAAATTATTAGACTTAAGTTATAGAATAGACTGGAACCAAATTATGTGTTATGAAGATGTAAGTGAAGGAACAGACTGGCTTGTTTCCAATATTAAGAAATCGATAAACGATGCAACAAATGACAATAAAAATAAAGGTAAAAAATCCAAAAAGCCGTGGATCACGGATGATTTTGTAAAATTAATCAACAAAAAAGAAAAAAATCTACAAAATATATAAAAAAAATAATACTAGTATTAACCTTAAAAAAAATCCTAAAAAAATTGTAGACAGTAAAGAGAAGTATGAAAAACAATAAATTGAAAAATTTAAGAATAACACAAAAAAATCTGGGAATTTGTTGGTGATAAATTAAAAGGTAAAAAAGATAAAAAGCACATCACAGTGGATAAAATTGTTAATAAAGGGAATGATAGTATAATTACTGAAACCGCGTTAAATACCAAACTATCTTAATGAGTATTTCTGTGGCGTTGGAGGGAAGCTGGTTAGAAAGTGTCGTGGAGGTTGGAGGGATGGTTATATGGCCAATCAGAGAATGCAAAACTCTATATTTTTGCATCCAGTAACATTTAATGAATTAAAACAGAAAATAGCTACTTTGAAAAGTAAGGATGGTGGCATTGACGGTATACACTCATCTATAATTAAAACGTTAAGTAATAATATCTTTTTCATTAACTGCCTTTTATATATTATAAATATTAGTTTCACTAGCGGCATTTGCCCTACTCATTTTAAATTGGCGGAAATAGTTCCTGTGCATAAAGGCGGTGATACCAAAACACCATGTAACTATAGGCCAATCTCTCTGATCTCTGATTAGATAATAGTGCCCCATCCGCAGCGGTTTTCCTGGACCTGGCAAAGGCTTTTGACACCGTCGACCACAAGATACTCTTTCCAAAAATTATATAATATTGGAATAAGGGGCTATATGTATGATATACTTAAGATCTATCTAACGGATCGTAAACAACAAACAAAAATTAATGGAATAATGAGTAATTTTAGCTCAATTAACATTGAGTGCCGCAGGGCACTATTCTTGGCCCTCTTCTCTTTTTGATTTATATTAATCATATTTTCCAACTTTCAAAAAATGACAACGAATTAATTGTTTCCTATGCAGATGACACTGTTTTGCTGTGCAGTGATGATACGTGAGGTTCGGTTCAATTGAAACTGCAAAACTTATTCTCTACAGTGAAACTTTGGCTTGATTTAAACATTTTATCTTTGAATATCAGTAAAACTGATTGTATAACTTTTGGCAACTATAGTGACAGCTTACCTACATAATTTATAATCAAACTTGAAACTGGGAGGGTTTCTGTTATTGGCGGTGTTAGGTACCTTGGTGTGATAATGGCCCAGCATTTGCGCTGGAAAAGAGAATTGCTAACTAGAACAAAAAAACTTAAATATACTGTCTTTGTTTTGGCCAAACTTAAGAAGGTATTATCCATGGAAAACCTACATTATGTATGGTATATATTACGTAGCTACGTATGGTATAATATCATGGGGCGCTGCTGCTGCAGGTCACATAAGAAATTTGCTGTCTATTCACAATAAAGTAGAAGAAATACTGAAAGAGGATAACTCTGTAAAATTACCGCTAGACATAAGGAAAAAGTATATACTTGAAAGCTTATCTTTACACTATCCTATGTTATGCAAAGAGTTCTTAAATAGCACAAAGAAACAAGATTTAAAAGTCTAGTATTACCAAAAATTAATGAAGAGATAGGCAAAAGATCACATTTGTATTGTGCATATTTCTATTTCAATAAATTACCAAATAATTTAATGGCAATCACTAATAGAAAATAAAAATTAAAAAATTTTGAAAGAAGCCTCAAAAAATTTTGAATACATGTCTTAGGGGTAATAATGAAATGTAAAAAAAACTGTAAAAAACAAAATATAGAGTAAAGACATAAAGGTGTTCGGAAAGCCGGATAAATGTTGATGGAGAAAATGGAGTGTGTAGACTAGTGACTATTTTAAAGGGGTGTCGGTTAGCTTTAGATTCTTAGTTTTTTGGTAGTTAGGTATAGATAATTTTAAGTGTGGGTTATGATTGTTTTGATTTATTGAGCCAGACTGCGGACAGACATTTGTGTCTCTGCAGCGGTATGCAGATAGAATGTATAAATCTGCATACTTGTGTTACTTTCTGGAATAAATAAATCAATAAAAAATAAATTTACAACCAACAAATTAGTGCTTGTAATTAGTGAGTGAAACTAACGCAAGAGTGTGGTTAAATGCATTTGAGGCATTCAGTGACTACAAAATTAACGTAAAAGTTTCCAGGCTTCAAACGTTTGTGTTAATTACAATTACTAATTGTAAGTACCAGTTTGCTGGTTGTAATTGAAATTATATATCTATTTTGTCTACAAGAACGACGTATTTGAATTAATGCATAATGTTTGTGATGATATTAGTGAAGAATTCTGTGGAAAGACATTCATAAAAATTTTATGAGTAAACACTAACGGAAAGATAAGACAAAATAGGTTTACGAAAAAACAACCGTTCTATTTTAGTAAGTTTTTTATTAAATAAAATTTTAATGCTTCTAATTTCTTACTAAAAAATTAGCCGCGTTTAAAACCAAAAATTCTTATTTTCGGCCCTAATCGACAAAAGAAAAAATCCAATCAAATAAATTGCTAAAAATATTGAAGTAACAAGTTGCCGGGAGAATTTGATCTATCTATTCATATTCAATTGTTAATATTAAAATTGCTGATTCAGGAGAAAATTGTGATTTCTAAGGTTTGGCAAATCTCCATTTGTTCTAGTTGTTTTAATAATGAAATAAAAAAATGTTTATTATTATTATTGTTTTTATTCATATTGTTGTTCCATCTGTTTAAGTGTTCGTCGTAGTTTCTAGTTTCTGTTTGGTGTCTCTTTCTTTCCATCCAATATATAATATTTTTGACGGAAAAGTGTCTTCAACGCATTGAATGCTAGAGTTATTACTGAAGCTCTTCTGCAATGTTCACATTCAATTTAATTAAACTGAGTTGTATTAAAAAAAAAAAGTACGTTAATGCCTTTTTCTAATTTTTTTAAAATTTCTATTCAATTTTTAATGGAATTACTTTTATAGTTCTTAAATCGCAATTTTAGCACTTCTAAAGTTGCTTCTTTCAAAATGAAACAATTCCGCTGTTGAGAAAAGATTTTGTTAAATTTATCACAAAGACGCATTAATAAGCAAAATAAAAGTTTATAGAAACTTCTTATTGTCAAAAATTTAATTTCAATACAATTCAATTACGTTAACATATTTTTGGCAATTTCAAATTAAAGAATTCATGGCATAGGGCTGTTTCAAAATTATAATGTTTGCTCAATTTTGGTTTCATATGCCTACGTTTCAAATTGAGTAACTATCTCTGAAACTAAAACTCTTATTTAAAATAAGTAAAAGCGAATCTAATTCGAAATTTAATAGGAATTTTGAAAAATTGAGAATTACATCAAAAAATGGTTGCGATATATTATTTTTTCTTAAAATATTCGCGCCAAAATGAAGTTATTTATCATAGCCGTTCAAACCCTGACATGTGACGTCACAGTTAACACCACGGTTTACGTATATACGGTAGAGGACAAGTCGGTTGATTTATTGCTAGTGCTGCGTAATTTGCTTCATTTATATTGATGAATATGAGTGGCAGTAATAAGGATACGACGCTTTCCAGTTATATTGTGCCAGACTATAGAAATAACTACGAAAAAACTCAATAAAAAAAACAATTTACATCTAATTGAAAAAGGTGCACAATCATAGTACAAAAAATCAACAAATTTTCCTCGTCTATGAGCAATGACACGTTGTAGTTCTGACTTCGTACTTTATGTTCAAACTATAAAAGACTAAATGAACTCTAAACTCAAAAAACTTGTCGTAACATACGTTACACTTAAAATAAAATGGTAAAATATAATACGTAGATACGTGTTTACTTACCTATTGGCCTTTACAAAGCATTTCCTGCAAGAAACTCAGCAATTATGAAAGAGTCAACCTTTCGCAAATTATCCGATGGGCCCACACAAATCCTTCCTCTGTCATTCTGCACTTTGAAAAACCACAATGCACTTTTAATTAGTTGCTATGCAATTTTCTGGAAAAATTAATCGCGTGTAAGTAGCCGACTTCGTTTCTGCAATGGATGTCAAATTTGTGTATGTATATTTTTCTGTATTTATTCAATAAACCTAGCAAAGCAACAAATACGTATGTAGACTAAAAATGGTTGGATTTACTTCCTACCCAAGTTGTTTGTGCTCCAGAAGTTATATTTCATTTTTTGTATGTTTACAATTCCTTGCGTTGCCATATGGCAACGCCAGTCCCTTGAGTCTCATGTTTTTGACTTTATCATAGAGATGAGCTAACTATAGAAGAAGCCCTTCAAATGGCCTATTCTGATGACCTCGACGTGAGGAACATCGTTATTGAGCCACCAGATCCTAGTCAACTGACTGACGAAGATTCGGATGAAGAAGATGCTGGAGGGCTGGCTGATAATTTGTCGAGAAATTAACTGTCGGTCAAAGTCCAGATGGAGGTTTTTGCTAAAAAACCCAACGACTAAACAACTGCCGGTGAAAAATCGGATGACGGAGCGAGTGATAAAAGTGCAAATGGTACAGCCAAATGTGCAGATGATTTGAATACTCTGATGATTCCCGTTGACAAAGTCGACTACGACAAAATACGTTGGGAAAATGGGGACCTTCAAGAAACAGTCCATTTTTTTCCCGCAGCAGATTATAAACATTTCAAGACTCTTACTCCTGTCCAAATCTTTGAACTATTTATTGACGACGAAATTATTGAATATTCCTTAACCGAATCGATGAAGTACGCACAATTCAGAAATTGGGCAAATCCCCAAATTTTCAAAGACGAAATGCGATGTTTTATTGCGATACTTGTTCTCACTGGATATAACTGGTTACCTGGCAAAAAGTATTACTGAGATACGGAGGGAGAGATGGGTAATAAACTGGTAACAGATGCAATGAGATGCGACCGTTTTCTTACAATTTGGCGCCATTTCCATCTCGCAGATAACACCCAAATCGATCCCGCTGATAAATATTATAAGCTGCGTCCGTTCATCAAAAAGATGCAGAAAAAGTTCTTGGATTTTTACGTCCCAGAGAAAGATCTAAATTACGATGAGTCCATGGTGAAATATTTTGACAGACACTCCTGCAAACAATTTATAAAAGGCAAACCGATCCGTTTTGGATACAAGATTTGGTGCTTCAACAGAGAAAGCGGGTATCTCATAAAATTTACTCCCTACCAAGGTAAAGATCCGAAATCAAATCCCAAAAATCAAGAAGTATCTGGTGCCGCGACCGCACCTTTTATCACTCTCATGGAGGAACTGCCAGATGAGAAAAGACTGTTGAGATATTCCCTCTATTGCGATAATCTCTTCACTAGCTTTCACTTGCTGAAGTACTTCAAGGAACTTGGATACCAGGTAACTGGCACAATAAGGGACATTCGAATCCCAAAAAATTGCCCGTTAACTCCCAAGAAAATCATGTCAAAAAAGGCTAGAGGTGAAGTAGCATCGATATTGGACAAGGAAAACGGTATTATTTTGGTAAGATGGGTTGATAACAGTGTTGTGACTGCGGCCTCAACTTCCGATGGGGTGATGGGGTGGGACAATTAAACGTTTCTCACAGGCTGAAAAGAGAAACATCCAAGTTCCACGACCATGCCTAATTGGCAAATATAATAACTCTATGGGAGGCACGGATTTGATGGATGAAAATATCTCGAGATATAGAATCGGGCTGCGTGCAAAGAAGTGGTGGTGGGCCTGTTTACTTGGTTGCTTGATGTAACGTTGCAGAATGCATGGCTCTTTTGCGGAAGCATCGAAATCCCTCAAGAGTAGGAAGAAGACCTTCTGTTAGTGTGTCCAGCAGATCATTCAGCCGTGTCTCCGACGACATAAGATTTGATAACCGAGGTCATTATCTTGTATCTGTACCAGATAATAAAAAGAAGAGATGTTCAGGTGAGAACTGCAAGTCTATTATGAGGAGAGGACTGCAAGTGCGACGTGGGTCTGTGCCTGAACTGCAATTTGCAGTTTCACACAAATTTATAATTAACTTTTCATCAAGTTTCCCATTGTCGTTTTCAATAATTTTTCTTTATATTACTTGATTTCTGAATAAAATAAACTGCATAAATCTAATTTATTTGTTTTATTTGATTTGTCAATTATGCCATTTCTACCTCTTGGTAGGACTAGCGTTGCCATATGGCAACATGCATTAAATTGCATAAAAAAAATTCTTTTTGGTTTTTTAATTACGTACTTGATCGACGTAATGTAATCTACCTTAGTTTCAATTCAAATTAAGGCCATTAAAAAAATTGGAAAACCTCGTCCTTTATGGGTTAATAAATACACTCACTGACTTATTTGACACAACAATCAGACTACAGGCAAGCAGCTATCACAACAGCCCAAAAAATTTAGAAATCAGCGCCGAATATTTTCGGGATATTTCGGAATTCCGAATTGCGCCTTTTTAACCGGGATTCCAGGATTGCATTCCCTAAACACGATGCTGCAGAACTCTTACAAAAACGATTTTGGCGGTTCAGATGCATTAGCGCCACTACGATGTGCCATCAGACTTATTATTCTCAGTTCTGACACTGAAAAATTACCTGAAAGGTAAACGATCTTCATCAACTTAAGAAATTGTGAAGGCGTTTTGAGTATTTTGCAGAAATACTGAAAATTAACTAGTTTGAAATATAGAGTTATTCTGGACAGTTAAACCTGAAAATATAAAAAAATCTTAGTTTTCAACGTCAACCTCTTGTTATGAAATAGCTATCCAAAGTAACCATTTGTTCTTGTAGAGAGACATTCAGGTTCATTTCCTTTAAAAACTCGATTGATTTCGCGATTTCGCGTTTCCTTTGCCCCGAGAATTGTTATGTAGCCAAGAAGTCCACCATTTGTTTGGCTCCAGAACAGAGACCCGGCGTTTCTCAATAAACCCGGTCGATTGGAGCCGTAACAAACACGCATACCGGCTACAACAAGCACGACGCCAGGTCACGTGTCCGGCAATAAAGCATATAGTTTTAAATTTGAGCAATAATCTGCATTCTCGCCGTCGCCGCGCCCCCTCATCACCCCCAACAACCGTCTCTTTGAACTTTCTGCGTTCTCGAAGATCGTTCCGATGTGCGTGGCGAATCCCGGAGCGCAAATAATGGTCAAAGAATGTGGCACAGGTGTCCTTACGAAGTCGCGACCGGCCATCAACCGTCTTCAACTATTTCTTCATTTTTTATTAAATTCGATTTCTTATTATTATTATTATTATTTTGTTTCTGTTATTTTTTTTTTTAAGAAACTTCCGGGACGATAAGTTTCAAACTGATGGTTGGGCAGTAACAACCGCGCCAATAACAGTGTTTTTGTCAGGTGTAATTAGTTGGATGCGGACCCCCGATGGAGAGAGAGCAAAAAGTTGTTAAATATTGGCTTTTGAAGTATATAACGTACCGGAATGAGGTTAGATAACTCCGATCGATGGGTAATTATAGTACCGGCGTGAGGCGTTTTACTAAATTATACATCAGGTAGCCACTTTTTCGATCTAATTTTATTAAACGGGAAGTCGTGTTGGAATGATGGATGATGGTTCTATTAAAGTCCTCGTAAATCCTGCGAGGAATCATAATTGAAACCGATATTCACGTCCGAACGGCGTCCGCAATGTGTAGTCCCGAATAGTTTCACGTCAATGTTAATTAAGCTCCTTCTAAATTTCTGATGCGGAAACCCAAAATATAACAACACCTCGATGTCAAAACAAAATTTTTTTCAAAACAGCAATTTCAGTTCCTCTCGTTTTGTTCGAGTTTGTTCGAAAAACATTTTTGGGAGAGCACTCAAGAGTATTCAAATATCATAGGACCAAAAAAAAACTTACTAGCTTGCACCTCTATGCAGGATGGTTAAAATTTTGATATTTTAACATAACAACATATCAAAAACAAATACTGTAACCATTAAAAATTGAAACCAACAATTGTCTCTTTCTTAAACATCTACCCATAAACCGCATCTACCGCATATATTGCAAACATTTCCCTTATATGCGTCATATTTTCAGCGTCAATAGAAATTTTCCAAAATTGATAAATTTTTGGATTCTGAACTTAACTCATAAATCATAGTTAAGAAAACAAAAAATTAAAGCTCCCATTACAAAACAGAACAATTTGATGCCAGAATCCCCACTAAAAACAGGTTTTTTTTTAAAACCGAAATTTTACCTTTTTTCATTTTATTGAGGATTCTTTAAAAATCACCTTTGGTAAATTTCTCATGAGCATTCAAAGAACTAAGAATTTACTAGCTATGTAAATGCTGCACCTTCATACAGACTAATTCAAGTTTTAATAAAAAATGTTCATAATTGATAGATCAATAAAATATAAACGAATTTTCTTCAAAAATTGTTTCTTTCTTAAATATCTACCAATAAACCTGCAGAAAAGAATTGGCTAGAGTAGGCGGTACCACATATATTGCGAGTATCCTTTTTCCATACGTCATATTCAAGTTTTTCAAACACTAAACATTTTCTTTATTCTGCTCTTTACTAATAATTAAAAGAACCAAAAGTAGAGCACCCACATCAAACAAAGCGTAGAATAAAGAGATGACATTTCGATATCTATCTGGCCAAAATTCGCAACAAAAAGAAAAAGATTTTCAAAAACGAAATTTTGGCCCCTTTTATTCGATTGATATTTCTACAAAGAAACGCCTGTGGGAACGGACCCAGAAGTAACCACATATGGCGGAACCAAAAACTCACTAACTATATGAATGCTGCGCTTCTATGTAGAGAGGTTATAATTTTGATAGAAAATTTTTAGGATTTGGAGATCATTAAAAAGTAATAAGATTTTTTTCAAAAATTTAGAAAATTGAAACAAACAATTGTTTTTTTCTTAAATATTTACCGATGAATCTGCAGACTTGAGAGTCTTTCCTTTTCGTGTATCGTATTTTCAACGTCAATGTAAATTTTCAAAAATTGATAAATTTTTTGATTCTGCACTTTATTAATAATTAGAAAAGCAAAATTAGAGTGACTACGTCCAACTAAACATGAACCAAAAACAAATCACTTTGATATCCTTCTGACCTGAATCCGTAGCAAAAACAAAACATTTTTTAAAATGAAAGTTTGGCCCCTTACACTCTTGTGAAATCTCTTCAAGGAAGCATTTTTGGAAAAGGACTGAGGTGTATTCACATATGAGAAAATCAGGCAGTCATCAGCTATATAGATGCTACACCTCTAAATTTTGATACAAAATTTTCAGAATTGATATATCATTAAAAATAATAACATCTTTTTTAAAAAGTATTAAAAAACCAACAATTGTTTTTTTCTTAAATAATTACTTATGAACCTTCAATAACAAATTCGGTTAAAGAAGGCGGTACCACATATGTTGAAAGTTTTTCTTTTCCATGCATAATATTTTCAATATCAATAAAAAAATTCCAAAATTAGGCAAATTTTGTATTCTGAACTTTACCAATAATTAAGACAAGAAAAAGTGGAGAGACTATATCTAACTAAATATTAAAAAAAATGCCTTGATATCTGTCCAGAACTCGTCGCAAAAACGAGACATTTTTTTAAATAGAAAATTTGGTCTTTTTCACTATGGTAAAATTTCTTTGAAAAATCACATTTGCAAAGATTGGACAAATATTCAAATATGATAGAATCAAGAACTCAGCGGCTGCACCTCTATGCAATTTCAGTATGTAGAGGTCATTAAAAAATAATTGAATTTTCTTCGAAAAGCCTTTATCAAAAACAAAATATATGCAACCATTAAAACCACAAATTGTTCATTTCTTAAACATTTACCCATCAACCTGCAGAAAAAAATTGGCTAGGTGCTGCATATGTTGCGACTATATTTTTTCCATGCATCATCAATAGAAATTTTTCAAACATCGATCATTTTCTTTATTCTATTCTTTACTAATAATTAAGAGAAGCAAAAGTAGAGCGCCTACATCAAACAAAGCTCAGACTAAACAGATCACACCTCGATATCAATCTGACCAAAATTTGCAACAAAAACAAAAAAAAATTCAAAACTGGAATTCTGACACCTTTTATTCGATTATTATTTCTTCAAAGAAACGCCTGTGGGAAAGGACCGAGGAGTAGCCACATATGACAGAACCACGTCTATGAAACGAGGTTTAAATTTTGATAGATTAATTATAGAAAATTAAAACCAACAATTGCTTCTTTCCTAAATATTTACCCATCAACCTGCAATAATAACAAATTTGTTTACAGTAAGTGGTACCGCATATTAAGAGTATGTCCCTTTCATGTATCATATTTTCAACGTCAATGGAAATTTTCCAAAGTTGATCAATTTTTGGATTTTGCACTTTACCAATAATTAAGACAAGCAAAACTGGAGTAACTATATATAACTAAACATAAACAAAATAAACGCCTTGATATCCATCTGACCAGAACTCACAGCAAAAACAGGATATTTTTTAAAATGGAAAATTTGGTCCCTTTCACTCTAGTAAAACTTCTTTGAAAAAAAATATTTAGGAAAGTTTGCACGAATATTCAAGTATAAGAAAATCAAGAACTTAGCAAGTTTGATAATAAGTGAAATTCTAGTATTTAGAAATCATTAAAAAATAATTAAATTTTCTCAAAAAACATTTATCAAAAGCAAAATATATGTAACCATTAAAACCAAAAATTGTTCCTTTCCCAAATATCTATCCATGAACCTCAAAAAACAATTTGCTTAGAGTAGACCGTATCCTATATATTGCGAATCTTTTCTTTTTATGCATCATATTTTCAACGTCAACGATTTTTTTTTTATGGTTCAATTGTTTAATTTTGCACTTTACCATTAATTATAAGCAATTTGTACAATTCACGATGATCAAAGTTTAGTTTGAACTTTGATAAATTTACATTTGTTAAAACAATTACAGCTATAGATATTGATCAAAGTTTAAGCTAAATTTCAATCAACGATAATAGTACAACCGAGCCTAAGTAAACCTAAAGTAGAGACATATTTCAGAAACTTAAAAAGCCACAAAAAAACAGGAAGCAAATTCATAAATTAGAGAAATAACAACAGTCCAGTTGCGTTTGGTGATTTTAAAGAAGATTTTTGGTAAAAATAAAAGTTTCTTATGGTCGTGACTTAGTCGTTAGTACGCATGTATTTGAGGCAGCTGAATAAAATTTGCAAAATTTTCTTCCGCTTGCTTTCCCTCGGAAGGTAATGGCAAATAACAGAATAGTACTCTACCTAGAAAAGTTTCTCCCCTAAATTTCCTTTTTCGTCCGGATCCGATCTTAAACTGTAAATCCCACGTCCTTTGCAAATTAATAATAGCACATACCTCACATACTTTACGTACCTGTAGACACTTAGTAATGGATATGACACTCAAGAAAGAACATAAAAACAATTTACAAGCATCTGAAAAATGTTGGCAGAGATCTAAATATATTTGTGATTATTATTAGAAGTCAACTGGGGCTAAATAATTTGCTTAACAGTATGTTTGATAATTATTAATTATTTAAATGTACATGTAGACGTAGATTCGTTTCTCGATTTGTTTGGCAAATGCGTCGTTATTTGTTGCATTGTGGAATAATAAAAAGTGTTTTCCTTGTGGTACTATATTTTTATGTGAATGTCTTCGTCTTTGCTCCATTAACACAAGACAAATCTAGAATCACATTTGGCTTTTATGTTATCTGATTTCATACTTCTGCACTTGACTGTTCACTCAGAATCTTGTTTAATCTATGTCTAAAAACTTGCAGTTTTTCCAAAATCTGGAAGTTCTCTAAATTTAGTATCATTCTAAAAATCTGCTCGCCATTCTAATACGGTGGACCAAAACTTTACTCTACAGCAATATTTATTATTATGCTAGCAATAGAGTTACTGATTGCCAGCATTGAACTGAAAAAATCGAATTTAAGCAATCTATTTCTGTTATTAGGAATATACAAATTAAAATTGACAATATTTACAATAATTGCTCCAAGACACTTAAACAATGTTTGACCTTTCTGATTGGCTTCTGACTGAAAGATAATTATGCAACACAACGCAATACGTGGCGTTAAATGAGTTCAGTTCTGTACACCACTTTGAATCTTCAGAAGTACCACAGGGATCCGTGTTTGGACCTTTACTGCTAAATATATTTATCATCGCCGAATTTTGATTAATTGAATCCTTTTACAGCTGATTTTGAGGTTTTTGATGTGGTTATGGGTGGCAGTGACCATGATCAACTTGAGTAAAATCTCAAGCAAATATATGTCTTTCTGTTTTTTCTTCTAAATTTGCAGAAATTCAGAAGTAGTATTATTGTTTATTACATATCAAAGTCACTTAATTCTTGATCACACGCTTAATGGTGTGATTTCAAATAGTCCCATCCGAATATCTTTTTGAACTTAGGGTATCTGGTAGAAGAACTACTTTATAGAGAAGCTATCATAGAAAATAGCTACTATGATAAACAATACAAAAACTTAGAAATCTTCTATGTCTCGTTTATAAGAAAAGAAATAAATACGAAATTATTTTTTTCCTTACTCCTATATACTGCAACTTTTCCAAAATCCACAGAACTTGCATGGCAATATTTAGCAACATTTAAGATTATTTTAGTAACATAATCATTAATTACCATAAATATGGTTGTTATTTAGTAATTTAGTTTAATCCCTATTGGCATCCAGACTAAAGCAAATTTACACTAATTTCTCAAAAGCATTTGCCAAAGTTTGCCTTATTGCATTACTCTTAAAACTTAAATTGTTGGAATCTTCTGATTCACTCTTGACAACACGGATGATATTTATGCAGAAAACCCTGTGTGGTCTTTAGTAGATTCAGGTTCGTCAATTTTTTGCATCTTCTGCAGAACCACAGGGTTCGGTATTTAGACCTTTGTTAGTTAATATATTTAACAGATTCAACATATTAAACGTAAATCTATTCGACTTGTATCAAATCTCAAGCAAGTGTCAGTTAAATGGTTTACCTTTTAATCTGCAGAGATGTGTAATTGCATCGTACATGTCCAAATCACCTGAATATAACTTAAATAGCCCGAATACCTTTTGATACGCATGGTATTTTGTAGATAACCCGTTTGGTCGAGTAGTTATCTTTAGAAATAAAGAGATAAGAAAAACGGAAGAAATAAAGACCAAGCTGATGGACCAAATGTCCTCAAGCTTAGCATTTAATGTTAGTCAGGCGTTAGTCTGGAACAAACAGCTCAATAACCTTCTAAACCTTTTTCCTAAAACTTCTGAAATGTCATCAATGCTTCTGGAGAAATGAGGCGATTCCAAGTTTATCACACACTTGTGATAATTTCAGTGAGAAGAATAAAAATCAAGTTAATTTTCCAATTGTCCAGTAGATTATAATTATTGACAACCACCCATCAGAATCTTCTATTTACAATCCTTGTAGTGATCCTTATTTGGGTATTTAATTGCCTCTCGTCAATTGCAACTTTTATTGGATGAACTAAGTTGTTGTAAAGAGAGACCTCAAGATCCGACTTCAATTACTGACAATTCTTCAAAAATATTGTTAACCCCTTGAAACAAACAGACGAAACTCCCTACCAGATGGCGACTCTTTTGATTTTCAAGTTCGTCAAGCTCATTTATCGCATCATCCATCACTCTCCTTGTGATGGCTACCTATCGACTCCCGTGTCTTGTTTCATCGAAAATAGTCGTGTTGTCCGGAGGTTGGATAGCATACATATATCTTATACCTGTCATCGGACCTATACGACAAGAATCCCGGTGGCGCAGTTGACAAAACTGCAACAATGACGACAACACAATGAGAACACAACGGAAAGAGCGCGCCCCGTAAAGTGGAGTTACAGAAGGAACCGTGTCGTGTTCCTGGGAGGTCACTGTGGGGGGGCCCCGAAGACACCACTATCTCTAACGTACGGATCGTAACAGGTAAATGTGCGACACGTCCGGTTCATTTATCGAACAAAACGGAACGGAGAGTCGGATGGAAAAACAGAAGAATAAAAAACAATAAACCGAAATAGACCCGACCTGTCACCGAAGAAATCAAAAGAAATTTTTGTTTAATTAATTTGACAGTTTGTAAACTTTTCAACCGCGTATATATAAAAAATTTAAATCAGTTAGAAATGTAAGTAGTTAAACATAGAAATTGCCAAAAATTCTTTAATACTCGTAGAGTACTACTCATGGTTTGTTATTACCTTCCGAGGGAAAGCGACCAAAAAATTAATTCAAGTTGTATGATTGTAAAGATTTGATGTTGAAGTAAATATTTTAAGCAAATATACAAAGAAGATTGAAATGAAATACGGGCAAGGGTTATAGATTTGTTGCATCATGGAATTTCTTGTAGAAGAAATTGTACAATTTTTCATAAAATTTGAATTATATAGAAATTTATTCAGTCCAAATTGGTCTTGATATTGGCACATTTTTTTATGTCAAACAAACGACACTGTTGATTGCCTTTTGATCAATTAGAACTAATCAAATTCTATACAATTTAGAAAATTTATGAAAAATTGTACAATTTCTTATACAAAAATACTGTAATATAGCTATAAGAAGAGTACAATAAAATCATAAAGGCTTATTAAAAGTGAAAAATTTACATACAAAAATACCAAAAAATATTTATTTCAATTATTTGACATTATACAATATGCAGGAATATTATAAACAAATATCTGTAGGAGTCTTTTTTACTGAAGCCCTGCATAAGGCTTCTTTTGAAGCTGTTAGGAAGGACTTTGATTAAAATAAGGAGCAATTAACATAAATATTAAATATGAAAAATAAAAATGCTTTTTAAATATTGTAAATTGGCGTTAAGGTTTCTATCGCAGATCTTACAATTATTTTTTTTAAATCCTCTTAAACCTAAAATCAGCGCAACTCTTAATTGTTTCCAAAAACAACTTTCATAATGCGACAAAATCGCTTCTGTATTTAAATAATCGTAATGAACGATAAGAAAAATAGAAAGTTGCGGTTGTATGTTTTATGGGCGGAATTATGGTAAATTTCAAATCACGTAAAACCGCAAACGTAATTTTGGCCGGATCTTTGCGAATTCCGGAACAATTTTTGTACATCCTCCAAATTTCACGAACCTTTTTACATCACCTTGTGATTATTTCAGTCCTGGACCATAATTCGAAAACGTTGCGTCCATTAACGCCCCCCCTAGATTTAGGGTCCGACATAAACTCATCATTTCGTTCGTTTACATGGACACTTTTACAACAGCACATCGTTCAACTTTATAACCGCCTTTTATCAACCGAGGCTACTGGAACTTAATTGCTTTATTGCCGTATTCAGCGATTTGCTACTGTTGCGTGCTTCCCGAAACGAAAGCTCCGGACATGCCGAGAGGGACCCCACAAAAAATCAGACAACACCAACCGACTGGTTTCTCTTCACCAAATTTTGGCACTGAAAACTCGAAATAAAAGAAATTTGTTCCTTCGATCTAGACTATTCGATAATTCTCGAAACGATAATTGTTTTTAAAACTTTCAAGATCTTGTGCCATACCAAAAACAAAAACGAAAATTGAGAACCAAAATCGAAATTAAATTCCAAAAAACTGCTTGCAGTTAAAATGTTTCTTTAGTTTCTCTAGATGGCGGTGATTGGGGTCAGTTGCTGTTTGGTGGCAGGCATAACTATTCGTTCATTAACCAGATAAACAATGGTAGTTTTTGAGAAAAAAACAACCCGATACACGCTATCATAAAACTGCAAATAACGCCATTAACTACCCACTTTTCTTTTATGTTAGGTGCAATAAATTGGATTGGAGAAACACTTCGGTGCTATAGGCAAAAATGCAGCGATTTTGATTGATTGCCGTCCATAAAAGGTCTTGTAAAAATTTCTGAAATTTCTATTTTTATGAAGAAACGTAAAAACTCTTTTAACGTCGCTAAAATCGAACAAATGGAGGGGTGCGTGTTAAGAAAAAAACAATTAAATTTTAAATCTTGTGTCAAATTACAACTGAAGCGATTCTGAGAATTTTTCAGAAATTTCCCTTTCACATAATTGAAGAGCTGGCAGACCGTCGATGATTGACAAGTTCTTATTAGCACGCGTCAAGCATTCACAGTCGTGAAACCCTAAAATCCGCTTAACTCTTTGTTGATTCTCATTTTCTCTCTAATACCTTTCGCGTTTCTGGTCAGTTTGGTTATTTTCAATAACGTCTCAATTGCATTTCAAAACGTCCCTAAACGGATCAACACTTCGACACAATAGACCAACGGACAGTTTGTTTTTCCAACTTGTGTCAAGAGGAGGACCAGGACGACGACGACGAAGTTGTTTCGTCACAGCGTAACGCCAGCCGTAACGTTGAGCGGATTCTTGTTCTGCGACAACTATAAATAACTGAAAATACTGAAAAGTCACTAGTAAAAAGACGTATTCTCGCGAAACAATGAAAATTATTAATATTTTGCTTCGTCGGCATTGCTAAAGGCGACGTTGATCGGCGTGAAGACCGTAAGCTCACGCGTCGATTCCAAAAATGATTGCATTGCGGCAAAAAACAGACGGCCACAAATGCGGCGGTACATTTCGCTTAATTCCTACGTAGTTCCGCAATTTGGACGCTCAAACATCTTTATTAATATCGACACTATCATAGGGGGCTGTGGCAGTTGCAAGTTTGAGTATAATTCGAGATTTTACAGTCTACAAGCCCACAGAAGTTAAGTACCTACCACAGTTTGGAAAAGCTCATCCTCTGAGTTTGTCGTCATGAAAATTTTTGTGAAAAAACTGTTGTAGCATGAGCGAACCCTAAAAGGTTTAGAGCGAAAAGGTTACGAACCCGGGACCTACGCGCCTATTTTCTATTATGTATACCAAAAAATAGAAAACTTATTGATGACGGCTCAGCAAAACAATGTAGAGAAACAAAGAAGATAAAAATGTAAAATTCTATATAGAAATCAAACAGTTTCGAAGAAAAATATTATGAAAATGGCAGCGCTTCCGCTAATAGAGGAAGTTGAGTCAAGTTTCTTATTTTAAATGGAACACCCTATATTTTTCTTAATTTTTGGAATGTCCATAAAATTTTAGTGCAAGCCATGTCCCGATTTTACACCAATTTTGAGAGAAAAATTATTTTCTCTTATAAACAGAAAAAGTTCTCTTGGAAGTTCTCTTGGAAGTCAGAAACAAAAATGCATCAGCGATAATTTTTATTTAAATGCAGAATTAAAGAAGCGAACAACAACAAAAGAAATTAGTTACGATACTAATTATTGTTATTACACACATTTTGTGCTGCTAATGTTGTGTCATCGAATAACATTTACATCTCGTTATTTCTCTCTGCATTTGAGACATGAGGTTGAAAAAATTGCACGCAAGACATCGTTAAAGTTTTCATGTTGTAATCCACCAACAATCTTTCTTTTTCTTTTAAGTGCCATACTCATTAACGAGCGTCAGCGACCTCTCTTTTTCAATTAAAATTGTCGCTTAAACACGCTAAAAATAGTTAAAAGTCTATGCGGATTTTAAATACATTCGGTTGATTGAGCATAACGTAGTAAGATCTACAAGAGATGTTGCGTTATTCTTTGTTTTTTTAATAAAAAAAATGATTGGATCAGAAAATTTCACGATGCGTTTAGTTGTTAAATGTAGCAAGAAAGTTGAGATAACATTCAAAGTTAATTAATGATTTTGGTATATGAAGAGTTATTCGACAATAATCCATCAACACTCCACTCCTCCAGTTTTAGAAATAATCATCAATTTGCCAGTTCTTTCTTTTGAAATCAACTGTCTTGCCATAGCCGGAACTTGAAGACTCGTCTTGTAGAAATTTCTCAATTCCTAATTCGTCACAAACCATTCTGAACCGGTTCGTGGGAAATTACAAGATTAACGACTTGAATTTTGAATCTTTATCGATCTATCGTGGCCAAATTTGTTTTATTCAATAGCATATCGCCAACTATGGGGGTCAAGTCTGAATTCAGATAACCACTTCTTAACCCGTATAATCCCTAAAAATTACACAATTTAAAATTATTCGAAAAAATTTTAAAGTCTCGCAAAAAATAATTGTGGGACTAATTCTCGTTTTAGGATTATCAGCAGACGATTTGCCTTAGCGTTGTGGATAATTTTGCAAAAAGCTGCCAACAACTTGACAGAAGCTGTAAAAAGTTTAAATAATAATTATCATAATTTAGCAAATGTGAAAACCAACAAATCCAAACCTGTTCCAAGACGAGTAGGAGAATGTCAAGAAAATGAGTTATGAACAATTTGGCTGCTAAAACCGTAATTTACTTGACAGAATTACAACACCCTGTAAGATGTTAAATATAGTAACAGTTATCGGTCTTTTTCATTTGCCTCGTTAACATTAAAAATTCCAAAGTACCTCTACTTAACACGAGTAATCTCGCAGAAACTGCTAATTAATTTTACCTAATCGCTTCATTTTATATCGCAATCTGGGACATTTGTAGTAAACTGCGAAATTTCTCTACCCTGCAAAAATCCATTTAGAACTTACTCGGATATTCAAATAAATTTTTTTCTTAATTGCCAAGTTTCTCTGCATTGTAAATAAACCTCAAAGACAATTATTCTCGCTAACTCGACCAATCTTAATCACCACAATTTGATGTAAAAAATTAAGCTCCAATGGGCGGATTTGCTCTAACTGTTACATTGACATTAAACCTACCCCTTGTTGGCACTTATCTACAGAGTAATGTGACGTAATTTCTCAAAACATCCTGCGTCGAATGCACTGAGAACTTGAGTTACATCATACAATTTCTTGTAGCTCCAAGAAATAGTACAAGAATTTGTATGCAGAACAAAACATTCTTTATTTTGGATACAATTTTTGGTTTAATTTTTTTTTATATCAAATCGTTAATATATAAATAAATAAAGTAAATTCGTATTTTGCGATTAAAGTCGACTCAATGTGGACCAAGAGTGTATCCCAACAAAATATACTATTGAAAACATCGTTAGAATATGATAGTTGGAGTGAAAGTGCCACTAATCATCACATTCATAGTGTTGTCAACTAGGGATTGTATTGGGATACACCCCATCCTCTACTTAGTCCAGACTGAGTAGCAGAAACGTAAATATTCTTTAAGTATTTAAAAATTCACATTTGCGTGGAGAATTATTCTCTACGTCAAGCTAAACAGAAATATTAGTAAGTTCGTTTTTAAATAAGAAAATGTCATTTTATGAAAAAAGTATTCTGCAATACTTTTATATATATTTTTTTTTAGTTTAATAGTTGCGATAGGAGAAGTTTTGTTCCATGGCTTTGACTAATTCTGTATGTAGAAAATTGTTACTAACTATTTTAAAAAATAGTACATGAGGAATACCTAAGTAACTAAACTTTACAAGAGATAAATATAACAATCGAACAAAAGGATTTTTTTTTGTAACTAAATACCTATATAACTAAACTTAAAACAAGAGCAGTTTAAAAATGTTAATTTTCTCAAAAATCCTCTTTTACACCTTTCTTCTTCTCTGTTTTAGGTTTAGTTATATATTTAGTTACAAAAAGGAAAACACCTTTTGTTCGATTATCAAAGGACAAAGAGAGAAACAAACTCGCGATCCAAAGAAAAATAAAAAAGCAATGTAAATACCCTGAAAGAAATTATAAGCACCCGTTGACTGTAGCGGTAAAAATTGAACTTTTAGTGGAAAGGTTACTATTAATTTTAAAATTAAAAAAAGGAATTGTGAAAAATAATAATAGAAAAGTATCGAAAGGTATCTCTAAAAGTATATTCTTTTTAACCCAAATGATTAAAGTTTGATCAGAAAGCCACAAACAAATTTTATTAAACAAAATGATGACTACCAAATTGGTTTGTGGTCCTATGGACAGAGTAAAAATTCTGCTACCCAGAAGCAAGAAAAATAAAATTAAAATATTTTTTCTGTCCCAGAAATTTCTTTGTTAAAAAATTAACAGAAAAAGTTTTTAACCTTATTTTCAGTGCCCTCCTCCCCAAAGCTCCCCAGAAATATACGGAATGTATTAAACACAAGCGAGAAATTCTTGCTTCTATTTTAACTTTCCAAACTGAACGCTGTGGGCCAGTTTGGCGTTGCCCTCCGTGCTTTGCCAGATTGCAAAAAACTTTGTCTACTATCTTTATTTTCTAACGCAATTATACATCGAAAGTAGTTGGAAGAAAGCTGCCAACAACGTTGGATAGGGGCACGAATCATTTTGCCCAAGCCAATAGTAACTTGCGAAACCCAAACGCTATCGAATTTTGCCGCTGTTTAAATAACTTCGGCAATCTGCGTTCAAACTAAACACGACATTTGTAAGTGTCCAGTTTTGAAATAATTTTTCTGCCATACTGTTCTTGTTTTGTAGTTTTACCGAGATTCACCAGCCTCACAAATTAAACAACTTAAGGTGTTTTTTGTAATTGCTTCTGCTTTTTTAGCATTCTTTTTTAAATCACCCCAACAAACGCAAATCCTTGATAATATAGTTATGAAACGGTTGCCACGTGGATCAAATACTTGTTGGAATTTTAAGTCCAGAGTTGTTTGTAATTTATTTAAATATAAAAAAACTCGTCGAGTGATTTGGACATATTAATGATAATGAATATGATAAACTAACTATACAGCAATTAACCGGATTAACAAGTAAATTATTTGAATCGTAAAAAAACAATTTTTGGTTATATTTTTGTAATTAAATTTCTCCGCACAGTGATATTCTTTATAAATAATTGCAACTACGATAATTAGATTCAAAACTACATTTCTGATTTTAAGAATGCGGTGTGGAATATCAGAAATTAAGTTGAATTTGATTATTATAACGCAGATGATAAATAAAAAACCGCACCTAGCTATAAAGCGAGCCTGATATGTGGATAGAAACATGTAAAGGGATAAAAAAAATTGTGATGTTATTATTACAAATATCACAAATGGATTTTCTGTTAATAATTATTTGGAAGCTTCCTTACACTCTGAGACAAACACTTTTGAAGATATTGCTGTAAACTTCCCGGAGCATTTTTCAATGCTGTAGTTTTAATTTAGATTCTCTCGTATTAAAGCAGGAACCCTATGTAGAAGGGAAGATTTGAGTCAAGCCAATAGAGCCTTCCACCTTCTTCAATTTCTTTTAGACAATAACATTTCAAATGGTTTCCGTGAATCTGTTAACTTTTTAACAATTATTTGTACAAATTTGACAACAACTATAAAAAGAATAAGAACCTTTTCCCAAAATTCTATGGGCCAAAGTAAATTTTACGCGCTCTACCTACGTGTTATATTGAAGGTAAAATGATTAGTCCACGGAAAATTTTAATAATGTGGTTATTAGTCATAGCTCAAAGAAATAGACAAATGGACTTTGTTTATTATTAATTAAATTTTGCTTTTATATTCCAATCTTACGAAAATAGGATTAATTTCGTGTAAGAATCATTTCTTAATTTTTTGTTCTAGAGTAGGACTACTGGCGAGAGTGGGTCAACAGATCGATACTAGTACCCAAAAGTGATTTAGAAACTTACTACGGCGAATTGTAAAATATAAATTAATAAATATCAAATAAAATTTACTAAGCTAGTAATAGTTATGAAATAATTTTACTTATAAGTTTGCCCTCCCGGCCTCCACTGCCTATTTTTGTTAATTATAATTGACATTGACCACTAGGGAAAAGAGAAAACTATCGACAGAAACTACCGTAATTGATCATTAAAAGAACTTCTGAAGAATATGTATGGAAAAGTTTCCAAAGACGCCAAATGCCTAAATTTAGATTTTTTTGGTGTTTCTTTTAATAACTCTGCTACTAAGAATAAATCATAAATACGTTTTTATAACTTAGAAAGAAAACATCAATAATGATAAAGTAATTTTCTGATTCTACACATTCCAGAAAAATTACTGTACAATAATCATCAAAACGTGCATTATATGTAGGTAATTGTTACGATTGATAATCGGAAAAAGCATGTTCGATTACGTAGGAATTTGCAAAACAATTAATAAACAAAACTATTGTATCTCTTACTAAGAAAATTAAAAAAAATTAATTGAAAAAAAAAAAATTTACCTATCAAGAAAAATCGAAACTGTTTTGAAAGAAATGGTGGTTCGTCAATCGCTTTGTGACCATTTGGACGGGACATAGTTAAAATTCTGCGACCCAAAACCAGAGACAAAGATACTAAAATAAAATTATTCTTATTTTTTCGTATCAGTAAATTTTCTATTCAAGAATTAATAGTAAAAGTTTTTGAGCCTGATCTTTTTAATTATAATTGGTAAAACATCGACTATTAAAGAAAAATTAGAACTATAAAAACTTCGGTGGCTAATCATCAAGCGACCTTTTGAAAAATATATATAGAAAAGTTTTCAAAACCAAAGTATGAAGAAAATCAACTCCAGGCTACCTCCAGTAAAGTTAAAGGAATGCCATATGATCTAACAGTTTCCGCTGTGCACTATCCTCTGCGACATAACGTGAAAAAAGAAGACTAGCAAGATTTCTTCCAAACACTAGGATCGAAATTTATAGCATGTGGAGACTACAAGAGCAAACATTCACTGTGGGGCTCCAAAATCATCACAGAAAAGATAGAGAGTTATTAAATCTATTACAGGAAAAAAATTACTTATTTTTGTCTACCGGCCCCCGACTTATTGGCCGAGTGACCCTAACAATTAACCAGACTTGTTGAATTTCTTTGTGGCTAGTAGTATATGGTCAAGCTACACAGATGTAGTCCCCAGTTATGACATATGTTCAAGTCATACGTCGATTATTGCAACTATCAGCACCTCAGTCATACATTTCAAGATTACACTTAAATTGCACAACGCAAAAACAAAGTGGAAAAATTTCAGAAATGAAATTAATAATAAGGTAAGCCTTAATATTAGGCTAAAAACTTTCGAAGAAGTAGAAGAAGCAACAATCACATTAACAAAATCATGAAAGACGTCGCCAAACAAGCAACCCCTCACCTAGAACCTCATGAGCAAAAACTTAATATTCCGGTAGTGATAAAGAAACTTATAGCAGAGAAAGGAAAAGTAAGAGTGAAGTGGCACAAATCACAAATTTCAAATGACGAAGCAGCTTAGAATCAAATAAGTGATACTCTAAAAACAAAGTTGAAAGAAGTGAGGGATAATATTTTTTCACAATTTGTAACAAATCGTAACCGCTATCACTTTCATCGCTTTGGCGATAATGCAGCGACACCCCCAGATAATGCCATACATGCTTAAAAATATAACTAGACTTAAAGACTAGCGCACCCTCATGAATTCATCGAGTAATGTCAAAACTACTCTATTAAGAGCACTTTCTTCGGACAGAATTAAATATTTGAGTTGCACATTACAAGTTGAAAAGATAAAACAAATTAAACGAGTTAAAACAAATCAGTTCTATATCACAACGTGAATTTTTTTACTGTTGGAAATGGCGCTCCACGGATGTTTGGGCACGGCCATGTTGCGCGCGTCTTCTCTTTCGTGCAGCTGAGCCGTTGACAGTTCAAGTTCAGTTCGGGCATGGTCCGGTTGTTATCTATTTTTTTACTTAACCTCACTTTGTGTACCACGCGGCAATTTTTAATAAACTTTCGCCAAATATAAATAACCAGTGAGAGATCTTTATTCACAACCCTTTCCCACAGGTTATGGGCCCAGATTAGCGCTGCACAAAGAAATAAAAGTGAAATAATAGTGTTACCACGTGGAAGGTGAATCGCTAAAGAAACATGGCGCAGGATAGTGCCAGATCAAGCGTTCCGTTGCTGAACGGAGGGAATTTCACCGCGTGGAAGGCCAAGCTGAAGGCAGTTTTAGTGCGAGACGAACTATGGGATACTATACGTGCGCCACCACCCACTCCAACATCAGAGGACTGGGAGAAGAAAAACGCAAAAGCAATGGCGCATATATTGCTGAGCATCGAGGACAAGCAACTGGTGCACGTGGAGCACTTGGAAAATGCGTACGATGCTTGGGACGCTCTCATGAAGAAGTATGAGAGATCATCGTTTGGTAGCAGGCTGTATCTTCGCAGAAAATTGTATTCAATCCACTACAAGGGTGGATCTATGAGTGACCACGTGGATTCGATAATGAGAGTGGTTGCATTGCTCCGTGGATCCGGAAAACCGCTTGAGGACGAGGAAATCGTCGCAGTGTTGCTAGTGAGTCTGCCGGAGTCATATTCGGGATTGGTGACCGCGCTTGAAGGTCGTGCTGAAAACGACCTATCAGTGGACTACGTCACTGGAAAAATCATGGATGAATATGAGAGGCGCATTGAGATGGAAAGTGCCAATAGCAACGAAGCGGAAACAGCTCTGAAAACAATGGCACATGGTAAACGCAACAGAAATGCGCAGAAGAATCGCAACTCGCAGAATTCGGAAAAGAAGGAAAAGGAAACGAGGACATGTTTCCATTGTCACAAAACGGGTCATTTGAAGAAAGATTGTTATCGGCTGAAGAAGACGCCGGAGCAGGTCAAGACAGGCACAGAAAAAGGGTCGGGCAACGACGCTACGTCCGGAAAGGGCAACGTAGTGTTTGGCGTCACAGAGAGCGCCGCTATGTCGGCTGCTATGTCGGAAGGTTGGTACCTCGACTCGGGTGCTACAAGTCACGTGACCAATGATGCGAATTTTTTCGACATGGACACGTTTCGAAAGTTGAACAAGCGTGTGGAAGTTGCAGACGGCAGGTACGTTCAAGCAACAGGAATCGGAGATGGCTACCTGTCGTGCGTTGTCGGAAATGAGACCCGAGTAGTAAAGCTCACGGAAGTATTATACATCCCGGAGTTCTCATCAAATCTATTCTCAGTGATGAGAGTTATAAACAAGGACAAGGGATTTTCTGTGCTCTTCTCAGAAAATGCTTGCCGCATTTTTATGGGACAGCAAGTCGTGGCTGAAGCAGTGAAAGTCGGCGACTTGTGCAGATTACTGACGAAAGAAACAACGGAAAGCGTTCGTTTGGCAAAAGATCCAGTATGCATTCACCAGTGGCATCGACGTCTGGCGCATCGGGATACGGCAGCTATTAAGCAGATGGCGAATAGGAACTTAGCCACCGGATTAGATATCTCTCAGTGCAACTGCGAGTCAACATGTGACAGTTGTATTAAGAGCAAGCTGTGCCAGAAGGAGTTTTCTCCTGTACAGCGCAGGGAAACCGAGCCGTTAAAGCTCATCCATACGGACTTGTGTGGACCGATGCAGACTACGACGCCGAGCGGAAATAGGTATTTTCTCACCCTGATCGACGACTATTCCAGATTTACAGTGATCAGGCCGATGAAAACGAAGGACGAAGTGACTGGTGCAATCAAGGATTATGTTGCAGCGATGTCGAACAGATTCGGCAGAAAACCGGCTGCAATCAGATCGGACAACGGACGTGAATATATTTCCAAAGGATTGAAAGATTTCCTCCGGCAAGAAGGAGTAGAACAGCAGTTCACGGTTACATACACACCGCAGCAGAATGGTGTGGCCGAGCGGAAAAACAGGACGCTGGTCGAAGCCGCAAAGAGTATGCTGCTCGACGCCGGGCTTGACAAGCGATTCTGGGCAGAAGCAGTATTGACGGCTGCGCATCTACAGAACAGAACGATAAGTAGATCAATTGATAAAACACCGTTTGAACTATTCACAGGAAATAAACCGGACTTGTCCCATCTACGAGTATTCGGATCGAAAGTGTACTCGCTCATACCAAAAGAAAAACGCAGGAAATTGGACGACAAGGCGCGGGAAGGCGTGCTAATTGGATACCATGGCGATACGGCGGGATACAGAATCATGGATCCAGCGACGAACGAGGTTTGGCTCAGCAGGTCGGTGAAAATCATTGAAAATTTAGGCCAAGTGGAAGAGCGCGAAACCGAGGAATGCATTGATGCGGATTCACCACAACACGTTTCGCAGCGCAGATACGAAGTTCCAGATCCAGAAGGAGTCGACGAAGAGTTCGACCAAATCCAAGTTGAGGTGGACAATGAGTTTGAAACGCCACCTGAAACGCCAAGGAGATCCAAGAGACACAACAAAAATGTGCCACCGCTGAGACTTGGCTACATGCCAAGATTTCTTTGTGTACGGGAACCGCGCAACTGGGAAGATCTGATGCAGATGCCGCCACGTGAACAAGAATTGTGGCTGAAAGCGGCAGAAGAAGAGATGCAGTCTCTGGACGAGCACCAGGTATGGAAGTATGCCGATCTTCCACCAGGCAGGAAAACGATTTCGTGCAAGTGGGTTTTTAAAGGGAAAACCGATAGCGACGAAAAAATACACTCCCGGAAGGCACGTTTGGTAGCCAGAGGTTTCACGCAACGCTACGGAGAAGACTACGACGAGACATTCGCGCCCGTAGTGAAACACGAAACGATTCGTGTGTTGCTCGCATTAGCAGCGCAACGAAAATTACACGTTCGGCACTTGGACGTAAAGAGTGCATATTTGAACGGGGAGCTCGACGAAGAAATTTACATGGAGCAACCCGAAGGTTTTGTGAAACCCGGATTAGAAAACAAAGTCCTTAGATTAAAGAAGAGTCTGTATGGTCTAAAGCAGTCAGCCAGAGTCTGGAACAAGACGGCGACGACCATCTTAAACAAAATAGGTTTCGACAGTGGAAGCGCGGACAGATGCCTATACTCGAAACAAGACGGCGAGGATATGACCTACGTCTTGTTGTACGTGGATGATTTGTTAGTTGCTGGGCGGTCTGTGGAGACAACAGCAGAAATAAGCATGCAGCTGGCACGATATTTCAAGATCAAGGATCTCGGGGACGTCAGTTACTATCTAGGCATCCAAATTGAACGAGAAGATGATGGATCGTTTTTTCTAAATCAGCGCGCTAAAATTGTAAAGTTGGCCGAGGAAAATGGCCTAGGACATTTGAGACCAGTCGCTACACCGATGGAAACGGGTTTCCTAGCAGCTCCACGAGAAGATTCGGTGGAACTAGAAAACAATAAGCAGTACAGAAGAGTTATGGGATCACTCTTGTACATAGCTACAGTTTCGAGACCAGATACCGCAGTATCAGTTGGTTTGCTCTGCCGACGCGTAGAGAAACCAACTCAGTATGATTGGAATGCAGCTAAAAGGATAATACGGTATTTACTGTCCACCTCAGATTATAAGTTAAAACTTTCGTCCACTGAAGATGCAGATTTATGTTTCTACGTGGATGCAGATTGGGCAGGGGACAAGATAGATCGAAAATCAACGAGCGGTTACGCATTCTTGTTTGGCAATTCAGTGATTGCATGGTGCAGTCGGAAGCAGACATCAGTAGCATTATCCTCTACAGAAGCCGAGTATATCGCGGCCTCATGTGCGAGCAAAGAATTGTTGTGGTTACGGCAGCTTTTCAAAGATATGCGAATACCAGTGAAGGAGCCGATAACCATGTTCGAGGATAACCAAGGCTGTATAAAATTGATTTCAGGTGCAGGATCCAACAGGAGTAAGCACATCGATGTGTGCTATAATAACATTCGAGATCTTGCAGAGAAGGGAATAATAAGTGTGCGTTACTGTCCAACCAAGGAGATGCTGGCAGACATATTTACGAAGCCGTTGGCCAGGGAACAGTTTGCACAACTTGCAGATGGTCTTGGTCTACAGAGAGCCGAACATCCGGGATCGAGAAGGAGTGTTGGAAATGGCGCTCCACGGATGTTTGGGCACGGCCATGTTGCGCGCGTCTTCTCTTTCGTGCAGCTGAGCCGTTGACAGTTCAAGTTCAGTTCGGGCATGGTCCGGTTGTTATCTATTTTTTTACTTAACCTCACTTTGTGTACCACGCGGCAATTTTTAATAAACTTTCGCCAAATATAAATAACCAGTGAGAGATCTTTATTCACAACCCTTTCCCACATTTACATATCATTGGTAATGAGATACGAGATTAGAATAAACGAGACGTTACCAAAATGAGAGGTATGTGCTTTGAACAGTAATTCAGAAATAGACTAAATTATCACAAAGGTACCAAGATCTTGCTTCCAATTAGATTTTTTTAAATTGCCATTTTGAAAGATCTCAAATTAGTTTGGCTAAGAAATTTTTGCAATAAACGACGATGATAAATATATTCCTATGGTCTCTGCTACAATTAAAACAACCAACACCTAATTACAGAGTATGATAGTTAAGCTCGGTGCGGGCTTTGTAGAATTTGAAAGCTACAAAGCCAATAGCCATTAAACCAGATGCAAGCACTATGCCTCCAACAATAAATCATTGAAAAAACCCGTAACAACTTCTTCCTCTTTACGAATAGATGGAAATGCATCTACATGGGCCAGGAATAGTCGAGAGAAGAGAGATTTATTTGCACAATATCTAGCAAAAGTATTTACTCCTATTACTAATATCTTCCAACAATATACACAAGAAGTTCTAGACAGTAATAAAGAGACGCCACAGCCAATAAGCATACAATTTGTAAAACCTAAGAAGGTTAAGGAAAAAAATTCTCTACTAAATAATAGGAAAGCACCAGGAAGTGATATGATAACACCAGAAATGCTAAAAGAATTAGTAAAGAAAGGGTTAGTGATGATAACGTACGTATTTAACGCTATTATAACATTACGATATTGGCCTAAATGCATTAAGAAATCTGAATTAATACTTATACCAAAGCCTGGAAAGCCATTAACTGATCTATCGTCATACAGACCAATTAGCTTATTGTCCTCCATCTCAAAATATTTGAGAAGTTATTATTGCAACGTATCCAGCCTATTCTCAATGTAATCCCTGACCACCAGTTTGGATTTCGCCGTGAACATTCTAATATACAACAGTGCCATAGAATAGTTAATGTAATTAATGAAGCTATTAAAGAAAAGAAGTATTTTTGGCAGCTTTCATTGACGTGAGCCAAGCATTTGACAAAGTGTGGCATGAAGGTCTGTTGCACAAAATCAAGCAAACACTGCTAGATCCGTTTTAGGACTTATTAAAGTCATATCTAACAGATACGTATTTTAAAGTAAAGGTCAACGATGAAGTTTCCTAGTTTCAACCCATCAAATCTGGAGTCCCACAAGTCAGTGTCTTAGGACCAGCCTTGTATTTTATATATACATCTGACCTTCCTACAACAAACTCTACCGCAACAGGCACATTTGCAGATGATACTGTTATTTTAGCTGTACATGAGGGTCCGGTAATTGCCTCAGCAAACCTGCAGGACCATTTCTTCCACATAGAAGAATGGACCAAAGATGGAAGATAAAGATTAATGAAAGCAAATCTCAGCATGCAACATTTACATTAAAAGAAGGAAAATGTCTTCCGGTGTACATTAACAATAATACAGAAATTCCAATATCACCTTGTGTTAAGTACTTGGGAATCCACCTCGACACTACACTTAATTGGAAAGAACACATAAGCAAAAAACGAAAGCAAATAGACCGTAAAATAAAAGAACTGTACTGGTTACTTGGCAGAAAGTCACAAATGGTATTAGAAAATAAAATACTAGTATACAAAATTATAATTATCCCAATCTGGACCTTTGGTATAGAGCTTTGGAGCTGCGCTAGCAAGTCCAGCGTAGCTATAATCCAACGAGCACAATCAAAGATGCTAAGGGCATTAGTCGACGCTCCATGGTGTGTCACACATCAGATGCTACATCAAGATCTTCTTATCCAAACAGTCCAAGAAACTATAGAAAATAGAAGTCAGAAACATTATGAAAAGATAGAAATACACTCTAATAGAATACTGCAGCCACTACTGTAAGAGAAAAACAACAAAAGGTTAAAAATAAGATGGCCAGTGGAACTAAAATAAGGTGAAGAAGAAGAGAGGTTTCACCGGGACAGTGGTAGGACTTGTTAGGAATGGTCTTTTAGTCAAGGAAATAGCCTATAGATTTAATATTCTGATTGCTGTTTAATTTGTGAATAAAAAAATATTTATTTTTCTTTTAACATGCCTAAAGATATTTTTTTAAACAATGTATTACCAAAAATGAAACATTAAAAAAATCTACAATCTAGAAATAAAACATGAATTAACAAAAAGCAGAATTTCTCACTTTTTGATTTCTAGAATGTTCGAAACTTAGCTAAACGTACACTAAACGTAGATTTTTGAATTATTACAACTGATAACCCAATAAAACATTTTCGAGTATTCAGGAATGAGCAAAACCGTACCGTTACTAACAACTTCCTAAAGAATAAATTCTGGAAACGATTAGCAGAAAATCTTTCTATTTTACAGAATAATGCGCTCATACAAAGCGAGAGTGGTCATGCAATAAATTTGTCAAATGATTTTTGAATTACCATCACTCACCATATTCTCCGGATCTTGCCTCTTGGGACTATTATTTATTTTCTCGTTTCAACGAAAAACTTTCTGACCCTTTCCAAGTACTATCCACTAATCATCTTTTCTATTTTAAATAAAAAAGTTTAACCTATAGCCACTAACTATTTCCACAGTTTTTGAAATATTAAAAAAATTCGTGATGCATTTGTTAAATAGAGCGATAAAACGCCGCAGACGTTCCATTCAGATTTTATTTCTATTTATTAATTTTTTTATATAAACTACAGTTTGATTCTTGATTGATTTATCTCTTGACATTTTTATTAACTCTCGATTTAATGTTTTTCCTATAGATAAATAGTCATTTATTAAGTAATTTTTCTTAATTGTTTTTTGCTTTAGTAACAATTTGAGCATCACTGAAATATTCTCAGAAATTTGAAACCACAACAATTTTTTCTTTCTTGATACTTTACGTTACAATTTTATTACAAAATTACGTAAAAAGTATTACTCGAGAGACGAAAACATATTTTAACAGTTCCCAGAGTTTTACAATTAATCAAACTGATAGCTCGCCATTGGGTCAAACGCGTTAAAAAAAACTCCACCTCTTATAAAAGAGAAGTTTGTACGAAGAACAACAATAAAGCGTCATCATGTAGGAAATAAATCTGCGAAACCCATTGTAATCCCAATTGAGTCACTGCAAAGAAGTTATAAGGGACGCTTTAATAAATATTGTCGCGCCACCCTTTATGGGGGGAAATATATAAATCATAAGAATAAAGCCGAACACAAAACTAGTTTAGTTAACTGGGCGAGTCGAATCGACATCGTTTCAATGACGGAAAAGCTTTTAAATATTTAACTATTCGTCCGCGTTTCCGTTACGTTTCCTCATCGACGCCACCGTTCTCAAGAACAAATTAAACGTGATCACATGCGATTTCAGTTCGATCGATTATTATCGTTTTCCCGTGATTAAAGTGAATTAAAAGCGCGTTTTCTATCACCAGATCCGACTATCCGTTTGATGGCGGTCGAGGAGCACTCAATCAAAAAGTTTCTCACACCTCAAAATTACAGAAAACTCAAAGGGGCGAAATCGGGTCGGCGCGCTTGCATTTTTAATCGTTTTCTAACACTAAACGACCCAATTTTAGTACCCAACTTTTTTTACAGCATGCAGCAGTAAAAAAAGTTTTTACTTTTATTAAAATTGCGTTATAAATCAAACGTTTGTAGAAAATTTATTTCCTCCAATTCTGTTACGTTTGCCGGTTGTGGCACCACGTGATTGTCGGTAAACCCATTTGATGTTTGTCTTCCGAAATCAAATAAAGCCAACAAACAATGCAGCGGCGACCAATTACGTTTGCATTCTGCTTTGCCATGATGGTGGGCTCGCTTGACGAATAAGAATGGAACGAACGGTGTGACCCCATGAATGGCGAATAATGGCAAATAGTTAAGCTAATGCAGCATAACGGGTGTTGGCTTTTGAGGGCGCCGCGCCGCCCTTACTTTGTTTTATGCGCGCTAAAGCGCGGTCACACGAGAAACTCGCTGCAGTTTCAACAGGAACTTCAACAATTTAGATGAGAGAATGTGAAACATGGAGAAAAGTTATGTTGGATTTTGACAGAAACTCCCACAATTCGAAAGAGAAAACGCAGAACAAAATAAAATTTTGTTGGTTGTTCGAAAAAAACCTTAACAATGTTGAGAAGCTTATTAGTGTGATCGTACCTGCCAGTTTACCCTTTAAATTTCTAAATACGGCGAATCAGATTATTGTTTGAATTGGTGTTAATTTTGTTTGAATAGAATTCGGCTGCGCTTTCTTTAGCGTCTCGCACGCAGGTGATCGACGTCGAAAAGACTTCGGTCACGGTCTTGTTCCGGTAAATTGCCAACGAAATTCGTCTTTCAAGAACTCCGCCAGCACATGCCCGCTTTACGTCGCAAATCCGAACGCAACCTCCCGACGATAAAATCCCGGAGCCGACGTTACGCCGGATTTACATGGATTCCGGCCATCTGCCCACTCGCCCCATCATTATAACGAAACCTATTTACCAATCGGATTTGCCACCGAGAATCGCTCACATGCAAAAGGACCATTGTCACCCTAGAAACAAGATGGCGGCACAACCATTTAACCCGGTGATATATGGTAGCGATAATCATCAGGGGTGGGTTAAGTCGGAGGGTTAGTATCGACTAATTGTTTACGAGTTGTAAAAGCAAATGGAATCATCTACCTTTCGGGATTGCGTTCCGTATAAAAACCCGGCTTCCAACTTAGGGGTGGCAAAACTACAAACGAGAAAATATTTTCTAAATTTTAACAAAATTTAGAAATTTAAAAAAAATCAACAGCAGTCGTTGTTTTTAATTAACATATAAAACCTACACAACATAGAAAATGAGTTTGTTATTATAAAAGAAATCATTGAAGATTTTCTGAATTTCAATCAAGCGCTTTACCCAAATCACCCGGAGATACCAAAAGGTACAATATATTTTTAATCAAAGGTACTGTGTGGTTACTTTTAATATGAGACAGGCATTGTTATCGAATTTAAATCAGGAGGATTTACCTAAATAAAAAATTTCTCACCTCGAAATACCAAAAAATATATTATGATGGTACAATTTATTTTCCATCAAAGGTAATGTTCCGTTACTTTTAATATGAAACAGGCAGTATTTTTGAATTTAAATCAGGAAGATTTATCTAAATAAAAAAAAATTCACCCAAAAATAACAAAAGATATATTATGACAATACAATATATTTTCCATCAAAGTTGCTGTGTGGTTACTTCTAATATGAAACCGGCTGTATTTGTGAATCTAAATCAAAAGAATTTACATAAATTAAAAATTTCTCACTTGGACATATCAATAGAAATATATTGAAAGTATAATACATTTTCCATCAAAGATGCTGTGTGGATATTTTTGTCATAAAATCCGCAGTATTTCTGAATTTAAATCAGTGGAGTTTACATAAGTAAAAAATTCCTCCCCTGGAAAGACCAAGAAATATATTAGGACGGTTCAAAATATTTTCTATCAAAGGTGCTGTGTGGTTACTCTTAATATAAAACCGGCAGTATTTCTGAATTTAAATCAGGAGAATTTACCTAAATTAAAAATTTCTTACCTGGAAATACCAAAAGATATATTAGGACGGTACAAAATATTTTCCATCAAAGGTTCTGTGTGGTTACTTTTAATATGAAACCGGTAGTATTTCTGAATTTGAATCAGGAGGATTTGCCTAAATCAAAAATCTCTCACCTTGAAATACCAAGATATATTAGGACGGTACAAAATATTTTCCATCAAAGGTACTGTGTAGTTAATTTTAATATGAAACCGAGGGTATTTCTGAATTTAAATCAGAAGGATTTACCTAAATAAAAAAAATTTCACCTCGAAATACCAAGAGATATATTATGACACTACAATATATTTTCCATCAAAGGTGATGTGTGGTTACTTTTAATATAAAACCGGCAGTATTTCTGAATCTAAATCTGAAGGATTTACCTAAATCAAAAATTTCTCACCTGGAAATACCAAAAGATATATTGGGACGGTACAAAATATTTTCCATTAAAGGTGCTGTATGGTTACTTTTAATATAAAGCCGGCAGTATTACTGAATTTCAATCAGGGGGCTTTACCTAAATAAAAAACTTCTCCCCTGGAAACACCAAGAAATATATTTTGACGATACAATATATTTTTAATCAAAGGTGCTGTGTGGTTACTTTTATTATGATACCAGTAGTTTTTTTTAAATTTAAATTTGGAGGATTTACTTAAATCAAAAATTTCTCACCTGGAAGGACCAAAATATATATTATGACAGTACAATATATTTTTAATCAAAGGTGCTGTGTGGTTACTTTTATTATGATATCAGTTGTTTATCTAAATTTAAATCAAGAGGATTTACCTAAATCAGAAATTTCTCGCCTGAAAATACCCAAAGATATATTATGACGGTACAATATATTTTCCATCAAAGGTGCTATGTGGTTCCTTCTAATATAAAGCCGGCAGTATTTCTGAATTTAAATCAGGAGGATTTACCTGAATAAAAAATTTCTCACCTCGAAATACCAAAAGATATATTATGACGCTACAATATATTTTCCATCAAAGGTGATGTGTGGTTACTTTTAATATGAAACCGGCAGTATTTCTGAATTTTAATCAGGGGGCTTTACCTAAATAAAAGATTTCTCCCCTGGAAATAGCAATAGAAATATTTTGAAAGTATAATACATTTTCCTTCTAAGATGCTGTGTGGTTACTTTTATTATGATACCAGTAGTTTTTCTCAATTTAAATCTGGAGGATTTACTTAAATCAAAAATTTCTCACCTGGAAGGACCAAAATATATATTATGACAGTACAATATATTTTTAATCAAAGGTGCTGTGTGGTTACTTTTATTATGATATCAGTTGTTTATCTAAATTTAAATCAAGAGGATTTACCTAAATCAGAAATTTCTCGCCTGAAAATACCCAAAGATATATTATGACGGTACAATATATTTTCCATCAAAGGTGCTATGTGGTTCCTTCTAATATAAAGCCGGCAGTATTTCTGAATTTAAATCAGGAGGATTTACCTGAATAAAAAATTTCTCACCTCGAAATACCAAAAGATATATTATGACGCTACAATATATTTTCCATCAAAGGTGATGTGTGGTTACTTTTAATATGAAACCGGCAGTATTTCTGAATTTTAATCAGGGGGCTTTACCTAAATAAAAGATTTCTCCCCTGGAAATAGCAATAGAAATATTTTGAAAGTATAATACATTTTCCTTCTAAGATGCTGTGTGGTTACTTTTATTATGATACCAGTAGTTTTTCTCAATTTAAATCTGGAGGATTTACTTAAATCAAAAATTTCTCACCAATGATGGTACAATATATTTTCCATCAAAAGTGCTGTGTGGTTAATTTTAATATGAAGCCGGCAGCATTTCTGAATCTAAACCAGGAGAATTTACCTAAATAAAAAAATTTCACCTCGAAATACCAAGAGATATATTATGACACTACAATATATTTTCCATCAAAGGTGATGTGTGGTTACTTTTAATATAAAACCGGCAGTATTTCTGAATTTAAATCAGGAGAATTTACCTAAATTAAAAATTTCTTACCTGGAAATACCAAAAGAAATATTAGGACGGTACAAAATATTTTCCATCAAAGGTACTGTGTAGTTAATATTATTATGAAACCGAGAGTATTTCTGAATTTAAATCAGGAGGATTTACCTAAATAAAAAAAATTTCACCTCGAAATACCAAGAGATATATTATGACACTACAATATATTTTCCATCAAAGTTGCTGTGTGGTTACTTCTAATATGAAACCGGCTGTATTTGTGAATCTAAATCAAAAGAATTTACATAAATTAAAATTTCTCACTTGGACATATCAATAGAAATATTTTGAAAGTATGATACATTTTCCATCTAAGATGCTGTGTGGATATTCTTGTCATAAAATCCGCAGTATTTCTGAATTTAAATCAGTGGAGTTTACCTAAGTAAAAAATTCCTCCCCTGGAAAGACCAAGAAATATATTAGGACGGTACAAAATATTTTCCATCAAAGGTGCTGTGTGGTTACTATTAATATAAAACCGGCAGTATTTCTGAATTTAAATCAGGAGAATTTGCCTAAATCAAAAATTTCTCACCTAGAAATACCAAAAGATATATTAGGACGGTACAAAATATTTTCCATCAAAGGTACTGTGTAGTTAATTTTAATATGAAACCGAGAGTATTTCTGAATTTAAATCAGGAGGATTTACCTAAATAAAAAAAATTTCACCTCGAAATACCAAGAGATATATTATGACACTACAATATATTTTCCATCAAAGGTGATGTGTGGTTACTTTTAATATAAAACCGGCAGTATTTCTGAATCTAAATCTGAAGGATTTACCTAAATCAAAAATTTCTCACCTGGAAATACCAAAAGATATATTGGGACGGTACAAAATATTTTCCATTAAAGGTGCTGTATGGTTACTTTTAATATAAACCCGGCAGTATTACTGAATTTCAATCAGGGGGCTTTACCTAAATAAAAACTTTTCCCCTGGATACACCAAGAAATATATTTTGACGATACAATATATTTTTAATCAAAGGTGCTGTGTGGTTACTTTTATTATGATACCAGTAGTTTTTTTAAATTTAAATTTGGAGGATTTACTTAAATCAAAAATTTCTCACCTGGAAGGACCAAAATATATATTATGACAGTACAATATATTTTTAATCAAAGGTGCTGTGTGGTTACTTTTATTATGATATCAGTTGTTTTTCTAAATTTAAATCAAGAGGATTTACCTAAATCAAAAATTTCTCACCTGAAAATACCCAAAGATATATTATGACGGTACAATATATTTTCCATCAAAGGTGCTATGTGGTTCCTTCTAATATAAAGCCGGCAGTATTTCTGAATTTAAATCAGGAGGATTTACCTAAATAAAAAAAATTTCACCTCAAAATACCAAGAGATATATTATGACACTACAATATATTTTCCATCAAAGTTGCTGTGTGGTTACTTCTAATATGAAACCGGCTGTATTTGTAAATCTAAATCAAAAGAATTTACATAAATTAAAAATTTCTCACTTGGACATATCAATAGAAATATTTTGAAAGTATAATACATTTTCTATCTAAGATGCTGTGTGGATATTCTTGTCATAAAATCCGCAGTATTTCTGAACTTAAATCAGTGGAGTTTACCTAAGTAAAAAATTCCTCCCCTGGAAAGACCAAGAAATATATTAGGACGGTACAAAATATTTTCCATCAAAGGTGCTGTGTGGTTACTTTTAATATAAAACCGGCAGTATTTCTGAATTTAAATCAGGAAAATTTACCTAAATTAAAAATTTATTACCTGGAAATACCAAAAGATATATTAGGACGGCACAAAATATTTTTCATCAAAGGTTCTGTGTGGTTACTTTTAATATGAAACCGGTAGTATTTCTGAATTTAAATCAGGAGGCTTTGCCTAATTCAAAAATCTCTCACCTTGAAATACCAAGATATATTGGGACGGTACAAAATATTTTCCATCAAAGGTACTGTGTAGTTACTTTTAATATGAAACCGAGAGTATTTCTGAATTTAAATCAGGAGGATTTACCTAAATAAAAAAAATTTCACCTCAAAATACCAAGAGATATATTATGACACTACAATATATTTTCCATCAAAGGTGATGTGTGGTTACTTTTAATATAAAACCGGCAGTATTTCTGAATCTAAATCTGAAGGAATTACCTAAATCAAAAATTTCTCACCTGGAGATACCAAAAGATATATTAGGATGGTACAAAATATTTTCCATTAAAGGTGCTGTGTGGTTACTTTTAATATAAAACCGGCAGTATTTCTGAATTTCAATCAGGGGGCTTTGTCTAAATAAAAGATTTCTCCCCTGGAAATAGCAATAGAAATATTTTGAAAGTATAATACATTTTCCTTCTAAGATGCTGTGTGGATATTTTTATTATAAAACCCGCAGTATTTCTGAATTTCAATAAGGGAGCTTTACCTAAATAAAAAATTTCTGCCCTGGAAAGACCAAGAAATATATTTTGACGATACAATATATTTTTAATCAAAGGTGCTGTGTGGTTAATTTTATTATGATATCAGTAGTTTTTCTAAATTTAAATCTGGAGAATTTACTTAAATCAAAAATCTCTCACCTGGAAGGACCAAAATATATATTATGACGGTGCAATATATTTTTAATCAAAGGTGCAGTGTGGTTACTTTTATTATGATATCAGTAGTTTTTCTAAATTTAAATCAAGAGGATTTACCTAAATTAAAAATTTTTCACCTGAAAATACCTAAAGATATATTATGACGGTACAATATATTTTCCATCAAAGGTGCTATGTGGTTCCTTCTTATATAAAGCCGGCAGTATTTCTGAATTTAAATCAGGAGGATTTACCTGAATAAAAAATTTCTCACCTCAAAGTACCAAAAGATATATTATGATGGTACAATATATTTTCCATCAAAAGTGCTGTGTGGTTAATTTTAATGTAAAGCCGGCAGCATTTCTGAATCTAAACCAGGAGGATTTACCTCAATAAAAAATTTTTTACCTCGAAATACCAAGAAATATATTATGACACTATAATATATTTTCCATCAAAGGTGATGTGTGGTTACTTTTAATATAAAGCCGGAGTATTTCTGAATCTAAATCTGAAGGAATTACCTAAATCAAAAATTTCTCACCTGGAGATACCAAAAGATATATTAGGACGGTACAAAATATTTTCCATTGAAAGTGCTGTGTGGTTACTTTTAATATAAAACCGGCAGTATTTCTGAATTTCAATAAGAGGGCTTTACCTAAATAAAAAATTTCTACCCTGGAAATACCAAGAAATATATTTTGACGATACAATATATTTTTAATCAAAGGTGCCGTGTGGTTACTTTTATTATGATATCAGTAGTTTTTCTAAATTTAAATCAAGAGGATTTACCTGAATTAAAAATTTCTCACCTGAAAATACCCAAAGATACATTATGACGGTACAATATATTTTCCATCAAAGGTGCTATGTGGTTCCTTCTAATATAAAGCCGGCAGTATTTCTGAATTTAAATCAGGAGGATTTACCTGAATAAAAAATTTCTCACCTCAAAGTACCAAAAGATATATTATGATGGTACAATATATTTTCCATCAAAAGTGCTGTGTGGTTAATTTTAATGTAAAGCCGGCAGCATTTCTGAATCTAAACCAGGAGGATTTACCTAAATAAATTTTTTTTTACCTCGAAATTCCAAGAGATATATTATCACGTTACAAAATATTTTCCATTAAAGGTGCTGTGTAGTTACTTTTAATATAAAGCCGGCAGTATTTCTGAATTTTAATCAGGGGGCTTTACCTAAATAAAAGATTTCTTCCCTGGAAATGGCAATAGAAATATTTTGAAAGTATAATACATTTTTCTTCTAAGATGCTGTGCGGATATTTTTGTTATAAAACCCGAAGTATTTCTGAATTTCAATCAGGGAGCTTTACCTAAATAAAAAATTTCTCCACTGCAAAGACCAAGAAATATATTTTGACGATACAATACATTTTCGATACCCTTCCAATCAAAGGTGCTGTGTGGTTACTTTTATTATGATACCAGTAGTATTTCTAAATTTAAATCTGGAGGATTTACTTAAATCAAAAATTTCTCACCTGGAAGGATCAAAATATATATTATGACGGTACAATATATTTTCCTATTTTCCTATGAAGCCGGCAGTATTTCTGAATTTAAATCAGGAGAATTTACCTTAGTTCAAAATTTCTCACCTGGAAACATCAAAAGTATATTATTACGATACAATTTATTTTCCATCAAAGGTAATGTGTCATTACTTTTAATATGATACAGGCAGCATTTCTGAATTTAAATCAGGAAAATTTACCTAAATGATAAGTTTCCCACCTCGAAATACCAAAAGATACATTATGATGTTACAATTTATTTTCCATCAAAGGTTATGTGTCGTTACTCTTGATATGAAACCGGCAGTATTTCTGACCCTAGATCATGAGGATTTACCTAAATTAAGAATTTCTTCCCTAGAAAGACCAGAAAATATATTTTGATAGTACAATACATTTTCGATACCCTTCCAATCGAAGGTGATGTGTGGTTACTTTTATTATAGTCGGAATGCCAATAAAAAGCCTTGGGTGCCGCTGCTGAGAATCAAAGAAATTTCGAAAAGCTGACGGAAAGTCTCACCTATGATTTGGCAAAAAAACGGATGATTGATTCGCGACTTAAAAGTTGAATGGTCCATTGTTTCCTCCAATAACGAGTCGTGCCGAACCGACCCATAAAACATCCAGTGTTGTTTGCGCCCCGCATTATGCCGTTTTTCGTGGGGTAAATTCACCCGGTCAGGGTGGCCTCCGACATCCGTACAAATCGGCAGTGAAAAGACATGGAAAATTCGATCAGAATCCACCGTGAAGCGTGCAAAAACCAACAGCTGAACGCGCTAACCATCTCCCATCCCTTTCCCCATCACCGCCACCGAAACTGCCACCATCTTTCTCATCCCCGGCCGCCCTACGTGAGAGACACACCATTTAAATAGACACTAATGGTTATTTTTCCGTTAAGTTTGCGTACGAAATGCGTATGAAAATTCTCGTACGACATGGCTGCACGCTGTTTTTATACCGTGACCTTTCCGGAGAAAGACACGATTTAGGGGTCGGAACGAGCCGTCTTGGAGGGTCGCGCTTGTTGTCTTCGCCACGTAATTGGGTTTGTTCTGCCTTTTCAACCAGCCGAACAATCGTGTTTTGTACATAATTACACGAATCTTGACATGAAGACCGGATTAGGCGGCGTGAAAATTCATTTTAACTGCATATTAATGACGCCTGCTCCACAAGGGATTGTGGATCGCCCATGGTCCATACAACTACGCATTAATTTTTTCGTTCTCTAATCATTACGGGATGGATGCAATTGCAAGAAAACTATTTTATCAACACTCTGTGGGCGCACCTGGATTTCAATAAAGATAGGCAACCAATGTAGAAGATAAAGTCACCGAGAATTCAAATTTTACGAAAATTTTGAGTGACTTTAGTTGACTGGCACTCTAAAAAAATTCATTCATTGAGCAAATCCGTATCGTACAAAAATCGTACACTGCGTACCGACGCAAGGTGCAAAATTCAAACTGACAGTCTCACATGCAAGCCTGGTTGTGCCCTAAAATCAAAATATTTTCTGCAGACCTTTTATTTTTAAAATATTTATAAGTTTGAAGCACCGCTCTGAAGCCATTGATTTTAATTCAGATCGCCATTTGCTCAGTCCAGTATCGCCTCAAAATTAATTATTTTTGATAAACTTTTGCATTTTGTTACCTCAGTTGCGGTTGCAAATCTTTTAAATCAGATTTCTAGAGAAAATATTGAACAAAATATTAATTTTAATGTAGAGCTATGTCAAAGTAGTCTGCCCACCGCATTCAGCATCTCGCGTCGTTGTTGCTTATTAACGTTTTGCATTAAGTCCATTCGGTATTGAAACATAAGGCATCATACTTTATTGATGTTAAATCGTTGAATCCAATTTCTTCATAAGTATTGGAATTACTTTGCCCAATAATTTTGAATTTATTTTCGATGTCGACTGTTCATATTTAGGAAAGTGTTTGATTCTTCTGTCTCTTCTGACAAAAGACGAATTTTACAAAAAAGTTGTTTTTTTGTATAGAAACGCTTAATGATGAACTCTCCCCACAGAACCCTGAAGTGTCTTGTTGATTCTTTAACTTTTGGCGCATACTTTTTAAATTATTTTACTTGTACGGCCGAAATATCAATTTTTATAAAAAATTACAAGTTCAAAATATAATTATAACTTATAGGGCCGAAAAATGCTTAATCTGATTTAAAAAAATATATATTTGATGATTTTGGTGACTGCACCATGTGCCACGCTTAGGCGACGGTTTCATAAGGAAGTAGTGAGGACCGGCAAATATGCAAAATCGGATGAAACTTGAAGCAACATCTTGAATGCTGTGGGCGGACTATTTTGATATAGCTCTATATTTAAATTAATGGCCCCTTCAATATTTTTCCAAAAATCTTATTCTTACCCAGGTAAATTTCTTCATATTTTATTAAAATTAATTTATTTGATTCTCGCAACCGCAACAGAGGTAATAATTAATTTTTAAATAATAACAAACTGAAAAAACGGTGGTAGAAAAGCTCCTCCAAAATAAAGTCAACGGCATTTCAATGGTAGCTTCAAAATAGTATTCTACACTTACATATTTTGAAAATAGAACATCTACAGAGAATATTTTGATTTTCGGGCACCTTATACTATAATATCGTAATATCGTAATAGTACCGTTAGTTTCAATTTTGCATTTTGTGCCCATACGTACCGTACGATTTTCGTACGACTTACAGATTTAGAATCCTCTATTTAGAATACACCTGGCTAGTTTAAAAAATTTGATTTTGAAGAGCCCACCAAGTCAAGCAAGATACGAGCGGCTTTGCACTGTACTATTAGAAGTTGGGAGCACCAACCGAAATTTTGACAATAATTGACTTTCACTCGGTACAGTTCAGAAGATACCAAGATTAGGTGTAAGTTAAGTCTTGAATTTAATTTCGCCAAAAAAATTTTTTTTCTTTTTTTCTTCTCAACCACGACTTTGCTCAACCCTGGTTGCGACATCTGCACGATTACCTTCATAACGTATGTACCTAGCAATCATTGCGTAATTCCACATATCCCGCTCAGTTGATTTGTCTTTGTGCACCTTTCGCCATGTTGCAATTACGAACAATATACGTTGCCCAACATTTTTGATTATTAAATAAACGAAACGGAAAACAATAAGAACTCAATTTGGTCGGATGAGGGGGTGGTGGTGGTGGTTGCCTAGGTGGTTTTTGATTAATAACCGCATTTTCGGCACATTTCTCCGGCAAGCGTGAACCGAAAAATTACAAAACACGTCGTTAATAACCGAAATCCTCGAAATTAATTTCGCCCCGGCTAATACATTAAATAATTTGAAAACTATTATAATAAATAGTAAGTCATTTGTTAATTGTAACGCGTCTGTATAAACAGGCAATAAATAACGAAAAAGTCACGGTGGCGGCTACACTGTTAAAAATTTCATTTCGAAACGCCAACCGAACAAACGGAACCACTCACAAGTTTCGAAGAACATGTCTCGAAGTCGTTGCGTTCTATATTAAATAAATCGACCTAATATCTCACGTAGTCAAAAATTATAATTTGACGAGGACGCAGGTAGAAGTTTTGTGGGAAGCGTTTCGTCTTTTTCCAGCGCATGGACCCGCGTGAACGAGTCCGAAATTTTTGATGGATTTAAGTAACTAATTTATGCAGTGGCGGGTATGTCGTCGTTAACCCCCTAAACTCGTAATTAACAAGAACCTGGATTAACACCCTCGATTAAATCTTTATCGTTTACTACCGCACCCTCGTTGTTTGAATTGATCGAAACTGTTCGAAGTGAGGTTTGTAATCTTATTTGAGACCATGACGTGATCGTTGGGGACGCCTCTGGGCTGTTTTTGGACGGGTAAAAATCACTCCGGCTTAAGGTGGATTTTGACAAATGCCCGTTCTGATTGAAACTCGAGTGGTTTATAATAAGTGATTTCCTGCACGGTTCTTAAAGGGGACGAGCAAGGTGAAACTGATGAATATTCAAATTTGCAAATGGTAAAAACGTCTAAATTTGCCAGCGTTGGTAGTAATGAAAGTATCGGATAACAAATTGACGGCCATTATTTATGTTGCTTAATAAGACCAAAGCTAGATGAATAAATTGATTTTTTCTAGTTAAGTATCATGTTTGTAATCAATCACAGACAGTCGTGGAGGTGAGACTGGAAAATTGTGCTCGTTTGAATTCAAAAATGACATGCATAACCTCTTGGTAAGACTAATATAGAAGCAGTCTTACAAGGATCGACAAATTTTAGAGAATCCAACAAAATACTGAGTGGTAATCAAAAAAACTAGATACAAATTTTGATCATCGCCATGGTCGTTTTGTATTTTCAAGACTCTTAAGAGAACATATTGCCTTAGAAAATAAAATTTTCGAAATCTACCCCCGTTTCACATATTGTCTTAAAAACAATAATCGCAAATCATATGCTATGTACAAAAAAATGCGAGTGAATTCAAAATTATGGTGACGCTTGTGTGTGTCTGATTTTTAAGCGAATGGCTACGCGCAGCTTTTCATGGTTTAGTTTAAATTATTTATGCAAATACCTTAGAAAATATAAAAACTAAGAGGTAAACACTAAAAAAACGACTGTACTGAGAAGAACTTAAAAATTTTGGCAGTTACTATTCAGTTACAGATTTGCGAGAATTGTTTTTTTTTAACAACATAACCGTCTTTCTTTCAAGTGTTAATAAAGGTCTACTTAAACAAGAATAATAAAGTGATGGAATTTTTCCTTAAAACAACAATTAAAAGTTTTCTTCCCTAAACCATTGTTTATATCTATAAACAATGCCTAAACTATCAACATTTTTGAAAATAAACGGATGGAAGTGCTGCGGTCACCCTCTAGTGGCCAATAGCAGGATTATCAATCCCGTCGTTGGATATTAAAGATTTCTGTTTCGACTGCAGCTCCAATAGATGGCGGCCTAAACACATTTATAAAAAAATAAAAACCAACATAATTATTACTGCTTTTTAAAACTGCCGCTTTATCAAAATTTATTATTCTGAAAATTTAATGGTATACATCAGCTAGCACTGCTGATAAATTTTTGAATAATTCGTTGAGAAGTTATTAGGTTGAATCCGAAAAAAATAGAAGCGACATCTGTTGCATTCTGTAGCCACCACAAAATTTTGTTCAATTAAAACAGACCAAGCGCAAGCAAAACTTAATTCAGAAGAAATTTTGATGTATAGAACTATACGAAAGCTGAGAAAAGCAAAATTTTTAATTTTCTTGTCTTGACTCAATTGTGATTTAGAAATTAGAATTTTCTTCGTTCCCGCGTGGAAATAAACTTAAGAGTTTGTTTAAACCAATTTGATTCTGACTGGAAAGCAAGAATAACTTTCTATGCTTGCTTCAAGTATTTATTTAAGGAAATAACGGAAATTGGAGACTGAAAATTCTTGAAACTGATCAACGAGTCCATGAAGGGGCGAGCAAAGTAAATTGAGAGAAAAAACAATTCTGAAACGGATTCTGAAAGATGGTAAAGAATAGAGTGAGATAATGGAAATTGTTGTAGATGAGGAGTATGAGAAGAGACGTCCCAGTTGCCTGGACAAATACAGTTTATTTTACCAACACAAAGGAAATAGACTTACAAATACAAAAGAATTGAAAACAAACATACAATGTAACTTAATCAACAATAAAAAACACTTACTTATTCTAACGTATTCAACCACACGAGACGATATCTTTTCGTCTCAGCGTCGGCTGAAACGCGGAGCGGTGCACCTTTATGACTAAACACCACCTGGAGCCCGGCCACTCCTAATTGAACAAGTCAAAAGGACTTTGCTAACAGATGTGGCCACAAATCCAGAGCATGAATTAAATATATATCTATGTATAAACACTAACTAAAAACCGCGCCGCGCTGCAGCCGAGGTGTTCTCTTTCATTTCAACTTACAACTAACCTACATCTAACTAGTTTTTCCTTTTAATTTTTATCTTAACACTATCTAAGCTAAAAGCCTAATAACTAAACACTCTAAGCTACTCTACAAGCTATCCCTAACTCTTAATTGCGGTCATCCGCGTACTTTTTACAAGTGGCCGGAACGCGTTCCAGCCGAGACTTATAGGTAGTCGCTGACGTGATCGTTAATACGGTCTAAAAATAGTTATATACCACCAGGGCGGTACCGGTATACCAAAAATAAACTGAGCCTATCAGTTAACAATTGTAAAAATTTTCTCATTTAGTAGTGTTAAGTGTCGATACAATATTTGGTTTTCAGCTATCCCTCAAATATACTTTACATAGGCATTCAGTTGGTTGTCAATCAAATATTGTATGGTCGCAAAGGCGGTCGCCCTTATCGTCGGATTTACAGTCAAAAAACGCTGAACTTCTATATAAGGCATATTTAAGCATGTGTGTGGGTCGTCGGTGGCCCTCAAGAGAGCGTTTCGGGACCCCTATATGTTAGCTTAGCTATTACACACAAACGAATTTTGGATGGAGGGCCGCAAAAGACACTCTGCAATAGCAGTGGTTACAATGTGTCTTCACTGTCTACCCTGACCTCCAATGAAATCTAAAATGAACAACGGAAACGAACGTTACAACTGTCTACAACATAGAAACAACTAGAAGTTAAAAATTTGGTTGTCGGTTTTCTGAAAACACCGAGTTAAAAAAATATATTAAAAATATTTTTCAGTGTTATCCCTGTCAATGGACAATCTGAAAAGGCACGATTTCAATAACGTGTAGAATCCATCCGTGACCTGGTGCTTGGTGGGGAACGTCGCCGCTTAAGCGGCGACGTCCTGAACTGCTTAAAAAAAAAACAGTCGAAGACCAGGCAGCCCGCGATTTCAAAGGCTTGCGTTAGCAACAACGATCTAGCGATCGATACGCTACGACCCAACCTTCGAAAAACGAACAATGTACACACGAAATTATGACTCGAGAGAAAACATACAGAAAATCACAGCTGTGTCAGTCGTAGCATACCCATCACAAAAGCGGTCATTTAAAAAAGAATCCCGGCCAATATATATTTTCAAGTTTCAATAAATAAATCTAAAAATAAAACAAATTGCACTATAATATAATTATAATAACTGTACAAAAAACGGGGAGACTTTTGTAAATGAGGCGAATTTCGGTCGGACACTGGAATGTCAGATGGTTACAATTTGTTACAACCGGGCACCCCGTCGAGGCGCGGGGGGCGACTCGAAAATAAATTAACAATGTAGAAATCTATAATTGCGTATCGAACGTAAAACACAAAGAAAAACAAAAACAATAAATAATCAAGACATTATTGGAAGTTCAGTTCGTATTGTATGATGGTAATTAGGAAGAATTATTTGATTTCATGAGCAGTATTTATCGCATCTGCGTTGCGCACACAACTACCTATGTAGATCTTCATCAAAAAATAAAATTGCTAATTTACCTAACCTATGCCGCGACAGCGGCTTGGGAAGATCAAATACGGTTCATCATTTCACTGCTGCTCAAGCCATCTACCGTCAGACCTTAATTCAACGATGTTTCGTGAGTTCTTCACCACTACTACTACTAGTAAAACTCTATTTAATTCTCTTTAATGTGTTGGTATGCACTGTCTATGTAAGAAAAACCTTGCAATCTCTCAACATATGTACATTCACTAAGCGCGGAAACGTCAACGGAAAATAATAACCGATTATTTCTTACACAGATTTGTCGTCATATTTTCAATACAATTGAAACTAGGAACATACTGTATCAAAAATACCTACTTTACATTTCAGTCGTTTCAACAATTACACAGAGGGGAAACCGAAACCGAACGGACCAGCAGAGCCAGGCGCAATCGGGCCGGACGGCGGAGACAGCGCCCTCACTTAAATTTATAAATAACTACAAACTACCAAACACACTCTCAGTGCTCCAGCTAAAATCGATAATTATTAACTAAATACCCGAGGAGGAGGTCCGCCGGGGCCGGTTGCGCCAACAATTGCTTCTCTCTCTCCGTGCGCGCGCGCGTGTGTGTGTGGGGATGTTTTTTTTTTCACACCACTTAATCGGATCTGTGTAATTATTTGGGTTGGGCGGGTTGGTACGCCTGGTACGGGTCCTCGGGACTAGCCGCGTTCGGCGTGTGCTCCGTGTCGCCCATTGGGACTGTGTGGATCACGTGCGACGGGTAGTAGGAGTATGGCGGTGTTATGTACGAACCGGTACCTAACTGCATGGCCTGCATCTGGGCAGTTATCTGCGAAACCATTCAAAATCTTAACATCAAATCCACTTAAAAGGTTAATCCAGGAAGAACGGCTAACGAGGATTCAAACGGTCTTTCGGGGATGGTGGCGACGAAATGAAATAGAGGAGAAACGACCCAGATGGATAAAACTGTTTAAGGAAGGAGATAGCGAGAGAAATTTTGGTTGCGGAAGGTAGCGACGGAAACAAACACTGTCCCAAATGGAGAAGGTTCTTGGAGGATGCAGGTGGCGAGAGAAATTTTGGTTGAGGATGGTGGCAACGAAAAAAAACCAGAGAAGAAACGACCCAGACGGATAGAGCTGTTTGAGGATGGAGGTCGGGAAAGAAATTTTGGTTGAAAGCGGTTACGACCTACCTGAGGTATCATGTTAGTGTACTGCACGGCGGACTCGGGGGACGGCAGCATTACCGGAATGCCGCGGGGGCCCTGACCGTCGTTCTTGTAGGGCGTCATGTGGCCGGTTAAGTTGTAACCGTCGTCGACTTGCGGCATTGGAGCGGGCATTACGTATTGGGTGGGGACCCATTGAGTGCCGGGGGTAGCATACCCCGCGTACTGCAACAATAACATGTTAGTTTTCTCCAACCTAAGACCCTGTCACAAACGCAACACGTTTCCGCGCCCTCTTTCGGCATCCGACAAAAACGTTAGTACAGGGTCGACCATATAACTAAATGAGCTCCAATAAAATGTCCAAACCCTAGCAGCAGTGGCCTAACTGTTGCGTAACAAGATTTTTAAGTACGATAGCACTGTGACAGTTGCTAGATAGATTACAACCGGTTTATTATTAACTTAGACATTTAGTACGCGTCCCTAACATATTCACTAAAAGAAGCCGAATCATTCAGAAACATTTCACTTGTTAGAGTTATAAAGAAAACCTTCAAAAAATTTACATTACAAATTAGCGGCAACATTTCTTTAGAATTTCCAACGATTGTGGAGGTTCAGAGTTTACTTCAAGAATCTAGCAATTTTGCTTAATCGAACATAGTTAAAATGTGTTACACCCTCGAAGAACAAAGATCGACTTTCACATGGCTTGCTGTCGCTATTGTCTAGCGGTCTTGCGTTATTGGATTCACATGTTAATGGAATTTGTTTCTAAATCTCTGCGTTCTTGAGAAGAGATTAAAACAAACTTTAATGAGCATTTATTTTTATGAAAGTGGAATAAAAGTAAAGTTTGTCCTTCGAAAGGTGAGTTAGGGGTAGTTTTTCTTCGACCACTCCTCACCTGTCCGTAGTGTCCCCTAAAGTTCGTCATCGCTGCCGGTATCATGTGTTGGGCGGCGACGCCGTTGGGCGCCAACGCGTTGGGATCATACCCGGCAACCGCCATCGCTTCAGTGCCATCCCTCCACATCTTTGCGTTTTCGTTATTCTTGTACATGTTTTTCTTCTTATTGCCACCATCGGCAAACTTCACTAACAACGCATCCTTGCTTCCTTGCAGTTGGTTACCGTTAAACATCGATATGATCTGTTCACACTTGTCCTTGCTTTCCATGCGAGCGAACCCCACCCCCTTCGAAACTCCAACGGAATCGCGCAGAATTCGAGTCGATATCACTTGTCCAAACTTCGACAGCATACTGTCCAAGTCAGCTTCTTTGAAATTGTTGGGCAAATTGGCTATGTACAAGTTAGTCGGATCCTGTTCTTGTTGCTGCAACAACAAGAAGGAACGTTTTGAAAAACGGCCAGACAAACAAAAAATATCAAAACGAGAACAGTTTATGCAGCAAATTAAAGCGTGGCTATTTACCAAAAAAAAAAACATTTAATTCGTCAATAATTTACTGCAACAGTTACAAAAACGGCCATCATCATTAATTGTTAGTTCGGGGATAAGTGCCACAATCCAATTAGATAATTCAACAACTGTACAATAATGCAATAATAGTTTCGTTGTTATGGTTTGTACAACATGCAAAACCTCAAATGACTCGAAACTGGCCCAATTTGCTTCGTGGAGTTTTCCCCTCTACGAAACAAACAAATGCAAAATTTACAGTGCCCACTCGACATTCTTGATCCGATTAACAAAACGACTCGTGAGTATAAAAGGCAGGCAATTGTTTTCATTCTATGGGTAAATTTCCATTGGCGTCAAATGTCTAGAGAGATTTCATGCAACTATGCATAGCACATGACAAATTCTATACTACCAGTAGTAAAACAATAAATTAAAAAAAAAACGAAAAAAAACTAAAGTCAAATCTAGTGGTTCCGGGTGTTGTCGACTTGCACTAGAGTTGAGTTTTGTTATTGGTGGAGACCCCGTCAAAGTTATGGTAATCAAATAGCGATTGCGCGCGCACCTCTTGCTAGATCTGTGCATTTCTGGGGATATTTAACAATCGGGGGGTTGCGTTGCGAAATCAATTTGTTTTTTTTTGACATCAACCGCCATCTGCGGGCAACAATTGACACTTTGACAGGACTCTTAGGTAAAGCTAGGTATTACTTGCATGCAAACGTACAGTGGCTTGTCTACGTTGATGATACCATATACCCACTTTGGCCATTTGAGCCTGTATGTTATTGGCAATAAGAGCCTTGACCGCGCCCTCAGCCGATGCCGGACTCTCAAAATCAACGAATCCGTAACCTGAAAAACAACATATCGTCAACAATAGAGTTTTCGACCAATCATCGACTTACCTTTACATTTGTTCGTGGTCTTGTCCAGGATGGCTTTGGTGGAGATTATGGTGCCGAACCTTGAAGAGTTTACATCGATTACGATTAGTTATTGCGATCCTTATGGATTTGGGGGATGTGGGAGAACGGAGGGGTGGCGGGAAGACTTACTGTTGACACATGTTGACCAGGTCCTTGTCTGTCGTGCCCGGGTTCAGGCCTCTTATGTACAGGTTAGTTTTGGACAGTTGTTCGGACCCGGACGACGAATTGTTCGACGACGGAGTCGTGTTGTTAGGCATGTTGTTGCTTAGGTTGGTCGAAACGTTGCCGCTTTGGCTGCCGTTGTGGCTGCTGGAGCTGCTCGTGTTCGATGGCGACGTGGCCGTTGGCACTCTTGGGTTCCCGTACTGGAAAACAAACAAAATCAACCCAAGTCCTCGCCAAGGCCCTTACCTCAGCTAAGTTTCACAGCTTCATAACCTTGCTTTGGTACGAGCAAAAAGCTAAAACTTAAAGCAATGGAAGGGGTAATTTAGATACCAACTGGTGGGAAACAGCACCTTAGTTGATGGAAAGACTTCTGAAGATAATTGTAGATAGAATTGTTAAAAAAGATGGTGTTCATGACGAACGGTGGGAGTGCAGAGTAGACCAAACTACAATCTATTTCCTTTCCATCACATGGCATTTACTTGGTCCCCAACTGGAATTCCTTTTGACAAGTCAAAATTCTTTCACATTTACCAAGAGAGTGGATATGAACAAGGTGCAGAGCATCGCGAAAATTTTGGTAAAGGATAGAAATTTTAGTCAACAGGGTCTATTGATGGCAACTTATTCGAACTGTAGAAGTAGAACTGAACGGGACAACATGGTAAACTTTGCCACCGGACTACTTACCTGCTGGGGAACTACTGGGTTAACAGGCGGTAAGAGGCCCAACTTAATTACAAAATCGCATTAAAGCGTTCGAAAAAAAATGCAAATCAAAAGGAGATAAGATACACGGGGTGATAACGAAAATTATCGGGCATCGAGTCCCTGATATACCGGCAATTCGTAGAAATTCGATTATTACCCACAATATTGGATGGAAGAACTAAAGCCAAAACAATGAGATTGAAATTTGAAAAAAAGGTGAGTTAAGTGACTGGATCAGTTGATTGGTGGAACTTAAGAATATTGCTTGAGAGTTTCCCATCACAACAGATATCCTGAAAGAGTAGAAAGATAACTGCAAGGTTAAAGAGATATAAATCTCGACCTTGACAAATCATGTTAAGATACAGGAATAATCTCGTGTGGTTATGGTGTCACTTCCATGCTCCCCATGGTGTTTGGTTTTGATGCAAAGATGGTTTTGGTTTGACTAACCGAGTTCGAGGTGTTGTAGGTAGAGGTGGTGGTGCTGGGCGTGTAAGACGCCTGTTGTTGTTGGGCGGCCGCGGAAACTGCCGCTCCCGCCGTCGTGCCACCCGCTTGGGCGGCGGGATAGCGCTGATAGTACGCGCCTCCGGTAGTCGGATGTCCGTGTTGGTGGCCGCCGCCGACGCCGCCCCACTGGCGGTAGCCCCCCGGTGTCTGGTGCTGGGTGGCCATGGGCGCACCGCCGCCACCGCCCTTCACGCCGCCGAACGACGCTGACCTCGATCCGCCGCCGCCTCCGTTACTATTCTGAGAATAAAAAAGAAACAAAAATTAGCAACAATCACAAAATTTCGAGAAATGAGTCGTATGGGGGCCCAGAACACCTTGGCCACAGGTGAAGGTATGTAGTGTTTATAGAGCGTGAGTGTACCGATTGGGAGTGAGTCATGCGCACCTGCATCGAATTCTGATTTGGACTGCGGTTTCAACACAAAGACACAAGTTTTTTAGCAAATCCGACGTATGTAGTATAGACCGAAACCAAAGGTGGCGTTGTAATTTAAAGGGACTGTCACACCTTAACCTCACTTTCCTCAAATTTTGAGGATATAACTATATTCTTCACAATTTCAACATCTTACTTTGAGATAAAAAAGTGGAAAAACTAAAGCTACGAAATCCCTAAGTCACCTATGATTATAGATTTGATTAAATGGTTTAATATGGAATTTACTAATGAGGATGCCATCCAGGAGATAGTATATAACAAGATGGGGTCCATATAATATTAAGAAATTAAGTTTGTTTACCATTTTGGAATTAAGCTCTTTCAGATAATTGTAGAGAAACTTCTTACGATGCTATCACGATGACAGATTCAACAAAAAATAAATTTTAATTCAAAACTGGTCAAAACAATATTTTTAATCTTCCATTTAGCACAACGGAATTTTGGAAATAAACAAAAATTCTCCAGAGAATTATTATCGCTGCTGTTTTCTTCCGATAACACTTTATGATGACAACCCTAAATATTACAAACATTTCGGGCAAGCATTAAAATGGGAAAATAATTGTTATATGACTGTAATATTGTTCAATCTAGATGCCGGAATTTTCAAAATTCAATTCAAGCACCCCTTAAGTGTCACTTTAATGACACTTTACATCAGATATTTACCTCCAAGAAAGACTTCAGACAAATAATTTATTTTTAATGAATTTGGTCGACTAAGATTGTCTTATCTGGAAAATTTTGTATTTATGACAAATTCTTAAGTGAGCAATGTTTCAAACGAACGATCCCTTGGCAAGCTTTAAAGTCGAGAATTGACACATTTGTAAAATTAATTAATAGAAATTTCCTTTTCAATGATTGCATTAAAAAAAAACAAAAAAAAAACGTATTTTCTTGTTCTTCTTGGTTTGTCTAGATGTTCAAGCAACTGGAGTCATTAATCGGTAAACTCTACTGGCCAGGTGAGTGCACCAGTAGATGGTCGGTTTTTATTAATAATATTCGAAAGTACCATTTTTCTATCATAAAGTATTCTTTTAAGAAAGCTTTCATCATTGCAGAAGAAAAAACTTCAAAAAAAAGAAAAGATTTTTTTTAAATATTATTGTGGATTTTCTTGAAGGAGCAAAAATAAAAGTACTCACCATAAAGGCGTTAAAAATAAAAAACTGAACAACATCGACCACGTGGTGCTGCAATATTCGCAATTCTTTACATTTTGATTTAACGCGCAATTATTCACTTTTTTCTTTTCAGTTCGTCTTGAACGTTAAAAAATTAACCAACATTAACAAGAATTACTCTGGTAATTTGTAATTAACAGCGTTTAAGCGCAAAACTAGAACAAGCACAGCTGGAGAGAAGACTAAAGATTTTGGCAAAACCCAGACCACACTCAACTTGCCGGTTGCCGGCAGTGTTTTCGGCGACTGACGTTCAAAACATTTCGTGTCACATAATCACAAATTAACGGAACGGATAAACAAAGAAATTTAAACAAAGCTATCAAAAAGCGAACTTTCAACTTAAACACCTTATCGCGTATCGAAGATAGCCGAACAAGTAACAACCGTCGACTAATTGAGAGATTTTTCCACCGTAAGTAAAACAAGTAAAGAAAACTAATTTACCTGACTAGTTACTATCATCGTCGCGGAAAAACAAAGAACGTACACGAATCGGGATCGATTATGCCTAGGTATGTGTAATACCAACAATCCTGCACCAAATGAGTAACGTAACAACAAAGAAAAACCGATATTTCCTCCTCAACGCGAACAGTCACAACACTGACACCGGATCGGGTGGGTAGCGGTGTCATCGACTACGCACATCTACAGGGTGTTCGGACGCATCTTGATAAGATAATGGTAGTTAAGAGTCGAAAACGGGAGAGGGAGGCGCCGCAGAAATGAATCATAATTTTGTGGTAACTCAAATCAGTCGAGATGAAGAAGATGACAAAACGACCTTGTCTAGTTCGCAACATGTTGCCTACACCGAGATACAGCGGAAGGATCGCGCCATGTCGCGGCGGAAACTGGGTCTAGGTTATCGCGCCTCCTGAAAATGACGGACGACGACTCCCCCGGTTACGGGAACGACGATAAAAAGCGACAGAGGAAGTCGACGATTTGCCCAGATAGAAGCGACGAACCGGTTGCTGGGTTTTTCATGATAATCCTCCAGGAAACCCGCATCTCTCTCTCGCTCTCTTCGGCACTGTTGGCAAAAAAGTAGCGCGATAAAAAAATCAAGCAGGAAAAAGAAAAAAATACGGAAACTTCCCCGAGGATACTTCGAAACTGGATTCAAGTTTTGTTTATAGAGAAACACCAACGAAATTTACCACCAAAAGCGGCGGCGGCGGCGGAAACTGAAACTTGGTTCAAGTGTTTTTCTCCAAAAAAATGTTACTGGAACTGACAGCTGCTCTTGAGGCGATTTCAACTTTTTCGCCCTAAACTATAATTTATGTATATATGTTTATACGAAGGGATGAAGGTCCGCGGCAAATTAGACCCATATCGGGGGGCGGGCTGCGTATTAACCAAATCTCGTCGCACCAGTTGTAAGGTGTTTTATTAGATGTTTTGAAGTGGAGATTTTCAACCGGCGCGGTAACTCCGCCCATCGATATGGGTCTAATAAGCCGTGGACTCTCAACATTTTTGAAGTTTCTTAGTTAGTTTTGACGAAATACAGCCGTCCCCGATTATCTATGACCCTTGACGTTTTGCAAAAAAATTCAAACAAGGAACTAATCTCTCCCCAGGAAAGCACAAAAAGAGAAGTAAACTTTTTTATTATAGTTATTCTCGCTAGGCATGTCTAAAATTCCAATCAGCAGACTTTTTGATTATGAAATCGTTATAACGGATAACAAATGACAAGCAAATAACGATATCTGAACAAATCTTGTTATGTTTGCATTGTTTATGGTCAGCAAAGTGACGCCGGCAAGAGATGAAATTTAATGTTTGGAAAGTTAATCGTGGAAAACTTGAAAACTTATGGCTTAGATTGCGTTTTATCATTATTGTTATGAACAAAAAAAAAATTAACCAATAAACCCAAAATAACTACAAACTGTTGTCAGTAAATGTTTTTCGAAATTTCTACGACGAAATCGTGTACTGATAACAAAAGCTCAAATACAAAGAAATTATCGTCGTATTTGGTAACGTCATTGAACGGGAATCGTTAAAGGAAGTTTGTTTTAATTATCGATTGTCGTTGTGCCATCATTAGATATCCTTATCGGGCATTGATAGATCAAGAAACTATTCGCGATACGCATCTACAAACAGCAACCGTGGAAAATTACGAAAAATACAAAAATAGCCCGTGACTCAGTCATGATGGAGCAACAAAACGCATCGGGGTGGCTCTTGAAAAATCTGCAACTGATACAGAAAGAGCGTCGATGCAAATTATCCAAGCAACAACGTTGCGACCCAAATTTCGAAGCGCCAAAATAAACACGAGGAAACTGCGGGGGCGACACATTCACAAGGTAAGTACACTGTTCAGATTTTAAATTAGAAGCGACACTCTCGACACCCTCAAACTCGGGGATTGAACGACCTTCAATTGTCTCAACATCAGTTCGACTAAAAACTGTAATTGTAATTTTGACGGCCATTTTTTGTTAATATAAAAAACGCAACTGTAACCTTCAGTTTTGTCGGATAATTTCCTTCCTTCCAAAAAGTTTTTTGCTAAAAGAAATCCGGAGACGAAAGGGTGCAGAGGTAGGTCGTCATCAAGGTGAAGTGCACCATGTTAATGTGTCAATGGTAACAGAGGCCGGTTATCACGTGATAGAAAGGCTCTCTCTCGCCGGCCCCGTTCACTCTTCAGCACCGGCACATCCGGGATCACCAAACTCTCCGCCACGCGCCCGTCTCCTCGAAAAAAAATCGAAAAATCCCGATTATCACCACCCTCATGCGGGACAAAAACGACATCGTCCTAAATAACTTGTCGGTTAACGAAAAAAGAAAATTTTTTTTTATAGAATCTCTTTTGTGTTGTTACATTATTCGAGTGTTGGACGGCAACAATGAAGAATTCGTTGGGACTGTTAGTTATTTGGCCCGTTGAACGTGTGTATATGTGGGCCAAGAACCACCATGGGGGTTTACACAATGGCAAGTCTATTAATAGTTGAGAATTAAAACGAAATTCTCATCTAGCGAAATTACGTATCGCCTCCGGTATCCGAAACATCATCCGCATCCGGCCATCCGAAGAGCGCATTCCAGACCAGAGGCAGCACCGGCGATGCCGTGAAGGAATGCACTTCAATGCCGCGGCCACGTCCGAAGAATCGCACAGCACCGTGGATGTAGGTTAGTCGAGGTCACTACCATCGCATGCATGTCCGAGCTCATTGATCCTCGATCAAGCGAGTCGCATTTTCGACCGCTTTCCAACAAAAACGCATCACGACGAAATTTTGCCGAAACAAACGAATAGAGTAGGTGGAGCCGATATTAAATACCGAAAGCGCTACCACTACAACAAAAGTTTTACTACAAATACGACTTTTTGGGGAAATTTCAAATCAATCCCAGAAGAACAAAACTTGGTAGAAACACTCTACTGAGGATCGTAATCGATAGCATGAACTTTCAGAAATTTGGGAGTTGCGGTCGAGAATGAGTGTCTAACACCCTACTTGGTCAAAACGCAAAACAATTGGAGGACGAAATTTCGGCTCGATACCTTAATTATTATCAACGGTATCAATTTTGGACCAAATGGTGGTTGCGGTTTCGGTGTAACGTTAAAAAACACTTTTTCGGTCAAAGTTCAAAACTATCTCTGAACGTCGAAATTCAGTATACACGATCTTCGGAGTTTCGAGATTAGCAGTATCGATTTCCAAACATATTCCAATAGCGGTTTGGAAGTTACTTGTCCGAAGCTCTTTCAGCAAAAAGGCGAGTTAAATTGTGGGAGTGATGTAACGGGGAATTTTGCTCCTGGTCCAGACTCCAGAACGCGAAATCGTCGCCTGTCCGACGTCAATTATCGTTAAATGTCCGCGCTACATGGAAATCAACTCGGGATGATTGGCCTCTTTATCGATTCGGACTGGGAAGCGCTTCACCTCGGATTTTTAGCAGTTCGTTGGCCCAACTAATCGTTCCCGAAACGAACCGCGGCCAGACGGGGGTTTAGAAATAATGTCCAAGAACACCGCGATGGCGTATGAAAATTTATTGAAACGAAGAACATCCTTCATATTATTTGGCACGAGTTCGACCAAACACTCAAAGAATTAAAGAGTTTTTGTCTTGGAGAAAAAAATACGCCACTTAGAGAGATGTCAGGAGGTTCCTACCCTACAAGCGCCTTCTTGGCAATCGGCAAGTGTCGTAGTTAGTGGAATTCTAGCCACAACTCGATTGTCCGTTTTGGTATAAATCTCCAACAGTAACTACGTGCACCTCCGTGTTTCATTCACATTCCTAAGCTTTGACGATGTTGGCTGCATTCTTCAATTCACAAAGTCTTACGGATCTTCCACATTCTAATAGCAAGTCTGTTGAACCTTCGTTAAGGTCCTTCTCTTGTGGATCATCCGAAGAGATCAAGAAAACTCGACTACCTTTGACAGACAAAAGTTTGAGGAGGACATTATTCTTCAATGTCGCCCCCTTCTCTTTCCTCGCCGTCCCAAAAACGTTTTGCCGATGCGATTCGCATGCGACGCCGTTTTCTAGTGTCCGAGGTAGCGGACAGCGCCTACTTGGAGTCCGTCGACCTCCCCCAAGGTCACCGTTCGTCTGCTCCGCGATGCGAAACATTCAAATTAACGACACTCCGAGTTCCTCTTTTCCATCTAGTGCGATCTTGATCTACTTTCCTTCCTCCGATCGGCGAGAGAGAAAGAAGAGAAAAAACGACGTTACCACCATCGACGTCAGCAGAAGAGAAACTTCACTACAACTAGCAAACCGGAGACATTGCGGATGATGGTCGAAGAAAGGGTTCCCACGGCTCAGATATTCTACCAAGAGGAAGACGATAGAGTTTCGAAAATTTCGACGTTCTATCTCATGAAGGAGGAAATTAGTTGGTACCTTCAAGAGATACCTGCAGCGTTATTTCGCCGGAGCAAGGTTATCGTTTGGTGATAACACCAGTCGAGTTATAAATACTGCGAATAAGATAAGAGACGACGTCGCCATGAAGACCCGAGAATTTCGACGTTAACACCAACATTCCGGACGCCTGCTGAATTCTAATAGAGTTCAATAAAACGCGAGGCCAAGACTGAGAATGGGAAAAGCGAGACGCAAAAAATTGAGGTGCAATCGCTTCTTACGTAAAAATTTGGAGGTTATTTTTAAAAAACCTTCAACGTTGCCAATTTTTCAAAGATAAATCGGGCCTAACCTACGACAATAATGGGCAAAATCTCGAAAATGACATCTCGACGGAACCTCGCAAACTTCCGTTGCATTGATGATGATCAAAGAGTGTATTTCGAGAAACCTTGTAAAATCGGAAAGACGGCACAAATGACGCGATCGTTTGCCAAAAGAAGGTGCGAAATCGCGTTGACATTTGAGGTTTGTTGGTGATATCGATGGGTGCGTCATTGTGACTCGTCTGGCGCTAGTGGTAGTCACCATAGTTTTTTAATTGCACCACAACAGGCGACGCCAGATAAAAAATCACTGAGTAAATAACTTAACGGATGTCATCGACCCAATGCAATTAAAAAAAACGAGAAGAGAGGTTGTTTCTATAAATAGCCTTTGGCGCGAGTATATCGGGTACAGGTGCTGGAAAAATTGTCTTCGAAAACCCCCCAAATGGGTTTCGTTGCGGATTATCCTCACCTCCTCCGTGGATGTGCCGGTCGATTATCCAAACTGGAAACGAGGCACATATCACTTGGTGATCCGTTGAAAAAAAAACTTGACCACAACCGGGACGACACTAGAAAATGAGTAGACCTTTCAACAAAACAAAACACTGGCACATAAACATATGACACACATGCACGGATCACATGATTAAACTTGAAGGTTGCTGAGCCTCTGAACGCCACCGCTCGACTGTGGATAATCTATGTATCTTCTCTCTAAGCGCAGGTTCAACGGCGGTCACACGAGGAGACACGGATCTCTCGAAAAACATGCGCGAAGAAAGGGGTCTCGAGCCTCTCCCTGTGGGCCACCTCGCTCCAGGACCTATCCGCGTAAAAAACGCGATTTCCGAAAATTACGTCACTCCCGTTGCAGTTGTCGCGGTCGGCACACGACCTCTCCTCTCTTCTTCGGATTATGCACACGGTCGACCTTCTGCTCGATATGGTAAATGTAACCAAGGCCGACGGGATTACTCACAATCACCGCTGCAACAAAAACAAAACGCAAAAAAAAAAAAAAACAATAGTTGCACCGACGATTCGGTGGCAAGTTGCCGTTCCGAAACTGGGAGAGGTCGCAGGTTATCGTTTGGTGTGGCGGCGGTTTTCGTACGTAGTTCAACCGTGACAGTATCGATCTGACAAATTGGAATGCAAGTCAAGTAGAGGCATCTTCCTCCCCTCGGAATTATCGCCGATCTTCCCGCTGTCGGTTTCAGCACGACCAAACAACTTCGGGTTCGTTCGGACACGTCGAAAAATCGATCCAAAAAAAGGTGGAGAATCGACGTCAAAAACGTCAAATTAGGTAACCTTCACGAAATCAATCCTTCGTCGTCAGGGAATTTCGAATAGTTGAAGAAGGGCAAGGTTCGGTCGCTGAATTCCACGAACACCTAGGATTCAAGCAACTACTCGTTCAGGGATGGTATGTTTACCTTTAACTTCGCACACATGTACGAAACCTTTACTGGCAAAAATCATTTCGAACTGTTGGCAGTTGGCAGCGTCCTCTCTTGGCCGTTACCTACATATAAAACGATCAATTGATTCGTAAGGCATTCGTTGACATTAGGATTTTGTACTTTGGAGTCATATTTGGCTTCTCCATTCACGTCAACACATCTTACTGGTTGATTAGACGATTTTCTACTACCTACTGTCACCGTTCAAATTATTTTTCTGAAAACGCGACTAGAATCCATATTTTTGTTTTCCTCCCATTGGGTTGAATGATCTTATTTTATCTCCTCACGATTTTCATTCATTGTCGCTATTTCTCTTTGTATCTTCCCCGTTGGTCATGATAGCTACAAACTTTAAAATTCCCTCGTTCATAAGTTCCAACCAAAACCGCCTACACCTCCAATATCACCAACGTCGTCAACTGCACGAAAACGCGACCCCTGTGCTGCGCCCGGTGTTGGATTGCGTGTAATCTACGAGGAGATTCCCTGAGAGATCGTGGGGGGAGGTTGGTCTCCCGGGGGACGCAAAAATCGGCGGTCGTCGATATGAGGTTTCCAAGAATCGACGGTCGTAAAGATACACAAGACTTAGTTGCGGGAAACAGATTCGATAACCTCGGCCCATATTTTCAGTTAAACGGATCACGCTAATTGGATAGACGACCGGAAAACGCAACGAGGATGATGAAGGGAAGAGGGGAGTTTTCTGAATAAAACGCGTGACGATGAAAAAGCTAACGTCAACTGACTGTCAATACGAAGCTTCGGGATTATAATTAGAAAAAAAAACGCCATTCATCAACATAAGAGGGCAAGAGTGGTGGTGGAGGCAAAGAAATTAAGAGTGACGTAACCTGGATTAGCAATGTCAAAGGTGACGCGATAATGCGATAAACAATGACCAAAATGAGATTAAAAGGTTTCTTTGGTTTGACGAAAGAAACTATGTGATGAGTCATAAACAAAAAATTTGGGTGTTGAGGTAACAAATATAATTTATAATAGAGGGGATCCTATGGTGTGTCACTATTGAAACTACTCTCCGACTAACATCACTTCAAACCGTCATATCAAGGCTGTAATATTTATTGATATTCCAATCACACTATAAAACGTCGATAAAGTACATACTGTAATATTGATAGGAACAACAACACGAGACAGAAAATTTCAGGGAGCAAAGCGATTTTTGTTAAAAGCATACTTCCAAAGTCTATTCTCTAGTAGTGGCATGTCAACTGAATTAGATATTCGCGACACTTAATACGTCACTCGATCAGTAGTTTTATTTACGTGACGTATACATGGTACGTTGGGTCGCCCTCACTATAGCTGCTTCAGGTAATCACGTTGAACCCCATCTCGCCTAATATCGCACTTCAATATAAACCACAAAAGAAGTCATGAATGTTTATCTAAAGATCCAAAGGTGACAACAATCAGACAAGGCAAGTTTAAAGTGCCGTCGTGTATTGTCGACCACACTCGTACGAGATCTTGAACGGAACGCGCTCTGATTGGGTGATAACCAAGACGTCAACTGAACGCATAAATGCTTGGATGCGTACCCAACCAGTTTAAATGGATTGAATGGGATAATATGGTTGCATAACTACCAAAAAATTGACAAAAGCGTCGCTTTTTCGTCTAACCCCGCATAGAACTGTTCTCAATTGACCTACCCATAAACCACCGTAACTATTATTCCTTATCTTAAAATTCCTTTGTTGTTATTTTATTCAAAATTCTATTTTCACAATATAGGGGTGTGAGTTTTACCAGTTTTACTTCGTCTCAATTTGTGTTCACCCTCTTCTTGCCTAATCCACTGAAAACAGGATATGTAATGCAATACCTGGATTATGCAAATTAGACAACGTTACGGTCCTGAACACCCCGAGACCCGACATGGTCAACAACTGCTGTATTAAATCACCAATTCCACAAAAAAAAATTTTTATTAAACACACCAGATGGACTGTTCTGAAGGCTGTAACAAAAAAGAAAAAGTGATGAGAAGGAAAAAAAACATTAAGCCGGTGCCTACAAACTGCAGCAAAGACGGTTAAATTCCTGAAATCGTTATGGAGTAAACAGTTCGATTTTTGTATTTTTTCTTTTATTGTAAAATTGAAATCGATCATTTCTACAATTTGTTACTTCTTAATCTACTTTCGTATTGCCTTATTGTGTTTTTATAATGACCCAATTAGATGTGAATTAGTTTTTGTGTCGCGTTTTGATCAAATTTTTGCAACTAAAAGTAGGTAGATGGGCGTGAAAGTAAAAATACAAACAAGACCGGCAAACATAAAAACTTGAAAATGCTACGAATTTGAATTCGACATAACTGTAATCGTCATTAACCACTTGCATTCCGATCGACTGACGAACATAACATCAGCGCATTATTCAGGCACCATCCAAACGACGCCCCACTCCCGTTCAACCAAAAAGTCTTCCTATCTACAGGGTTAGTCAAAAGTATGGAACCAAGCTTCTCCCAACTAAATTAGACTTAAAAAAATGATAACTGTTTGTAAAGATTAATTTGAGGTTATGTTTTTACAAAATGATGACAGCCCCATTTGCCTGACGCATTTTTTTTTTAATTGCAACGTACTGCCTAACGCCTAAAAAACGTGGATTTTTTCCTGCATCAAGCCGTTTATTTTTAAATAAATAAAGAAAATGTGTTTTATCTCCTTAAAATGCCCAATTTATTTACATGGAGAAAAGGGACGTACCCCAACAGCACGGTCGACAACACTAATAGATAGTGACACTGTCACTGTCGCATAAATGTAACGGCTCATACTGCAGTCGGCTCTGAATTGTGTTGGGATACCTCCTCTTTTGTCAGGTAGCCCAAAGTGGATGTCTTATCGAGATGAAACGCTAAGTTTCTTTATATATTTAAAAACAAACAGCTTGATGCTGGAAAAAAGAAATTCGACGTCTGTATGAAGAATAATTCTCTACGTCAGGCTGAATAGAACTATTAGAGCGTTATTTTATAACAATTTTTGTTTGCGTTTCTGCCTTTGAGTACGGGTAAAATAGAGTCGAACTATTGACTAATCCTGTACACTTGGGGGGAAAAAAAACGTTTACACCCTTAATTCCCACCTCGAAAGTTGCGTGCGATACCCCGAAAGATACTTATCGACTCGTACGAGCAACACTTTTTCAACTAATTAAAAATCGGCCGTTTTCGCCTCCGCCATCGATCCGGTCAGTGGCGGCGCACTTGATCGAATTACTTCCAATTGGGACGAGAAGATCCCTCGTCAAGGCCGAAGTAATTCCCCCAATTACGCGGACACGTATCGCATCGACCCATTGATTTTTCTCTTATTGGATTAAATATTCGGTGAAACACCAACGAAACAGATCATTTAGGCCCGATATTTTAACCACTTAACAATTATAAAAACATTTTTTACCCAAAAGTTAAAGTTGACACACAACTGAAATATCGGTCTTACATCAACCATTTAAAAGAAACGAGAAACCGTAGTTTCTTCCTAAAAAGCAATCGAATTACGTTATCATTTGTCTTTGTAGTTTCATCTATTGATAACGTAGTCGTTTCGGTGTCACAGAACAAAAATTGACAGTTCAAAAGAAAGCAACAGTAGATGCAAGCGTCGCTGCGGCTCGATCCGGAAGTTCTTTCCGCCGGACACCCGGTACGTTCGTCGTCAATACTAAATCCCGCCAACAACATTCTACAAGACTTATCAAGGAAGAAGTCGGAGTCCGTCCCCCAGGAAGCGGCGGCTCATTTGAATACGTATTCGAAAAAGTTCAGCGAACTTGAAGAGTAGGGAGAACGCGTGCTAACCCTCGTAATTGCGGTTCGAATCTTTAATTAAAAATTCATTAAACATCGGCGGGCTTTTGTGGACACTTTCGCGTTTTATTGTCCACCATGTGTTATAAATCGTATCCGTTATCTACCTAAACATTAAAAAAATCTGACCTGAAATTCAGGAATTTCGGCGAGTGAAAGGATAGAAAATGAACGATTGGCTCGCGATAATTTGGTCATCTGGATCACCGAGGGATCGCGCACGTGCAATTTCATATCGTTGAGAGCGGTGCGGCAATCGTCGTGCCGCAAGTAATGAAACGTTCGAAATTATCGAACAAAAATACGGTTATGCGGGTTAGGGATGTTTTGTGGCGAATTGAGTCGCAGGACGTTGCGGGTATAGCAGAATGAACGCCGAGAAAGTTATTAAATTCGATCCGGCCCTCTTCACGGAAGTTATTTGATTTATTTCGACGCTAAAAAGCCAAGTTGTGTCGTTCAAGTAACGAGAGACGGATAAGCAACAGATGCGCTTGCGATTCTGCATTGATTTAGGTTGCGTGCTGAACGATGTGGCGAGGAAAATTAGAAATCGTCCGCTCAAACGCAGCGCATCGAGCGTCTCGAACATCAAAGGATGGACGATCTTCGCCAATAAAGTTATTAAAGATTTAAAGTGCGAAAGCCTCTTATAGGAAATCAAAATGCAAATGAGAAAAGAAATAATGTAAATTAAGATTTGATTAAGTGAGATTAGAAACTTAACGACTTTACGGCAGGCTCGTAAAAGACAAGCTAGTGATTGTAGTAAGTAAAATCTAGCGCCATTTAAAATAAATGTTTAGAAAAAAAAATCTGAATAAGAATATGGAGAAAATTTCCACAAATTTGGCTCAAAGATGAGGATAAAAATTAATGTCAATATTTACAAAAAGTGATTCAATGATCGTCAAACAAATGCGTATGAAAAAAAATCATAATGGAAATTACGAATGACAAATTTGGATATTCACAAATGTTATCCAAAAAAGAAAATTCAACAAAATACTTTTGTTTTTCAAAAATAATGCCAATAAATTTGTTCGGTTACATTTGATTCGTCTCATTCGGCAGTTCCGCAACTAACAATACAGACGTACAATGCCAGCAAAAGAACTTAAATGGCCTCAACCATTCTTTTAGGATCACCGATAGACAACTACCTCAATTTAGTATATGATAAACAGTTGACAACATTACATGCAAAATTCTCCATCTACCATTTTGGTGCTTTTATAAAAAAAAAGTCAAATTTGAATTGAAAGTTTCTTACTTCGCATTTTCGTGTAAGCTCCGCGTCGTTCTCGTATAAAATGAAAACGAAGCCTCGTGTTGTCATAAAATTCAATTGGATAGTTGGAAATAATTCTTCAATGTATATTTTGGTTAAAAAAGAAAAAAAATTATATACAACGCAAAGATTGTGAACGTCCCTGTTAAAACCATAGCATACGATTTATACAGAAGCGACACTTGAGCAGCGGCAGTTTGATTAAAAATGCGATTTTGTGATCTCGAAATTCTAAAAACATTTAATAATTAACTACGTGTTTGGTAGTTAATACAAATTTTGGGGATGATTTTGCATATTAAATGGATGAAAATGGCAGAATTGATAAATATTGTTAACTAATAATTTTCCTGAATACATCTATGGTAGCACGCCAGTTGCATGCGACTCCCACTCAATTTTGCATCCTGAGAATATTGCGCAGGATGCTCGACGGAAGCTTGCAAACTGAATCTAAGAAACGTTGCTGTATAAATATTTATGTAGTGATTGAACAACAATTCGCACAAAAATTGGTATGTAGATATGTTCACATTCGATTTACTCCATCCCTTAAACGGATACTTCAAATTCAAGTTTTGTGGTTCGAATAATGTTACTAATTCTTAACTTTTGACAATATTTTATTAAATCACTTCACCCGAGATGAAGAAACAGTCAAACAACAAACACCAAACGGTGGAACCGACGTCAAAGTTTGTTCTATTCGCTTAAAAAGTTATCGTAACTGATTTTTGGCATAAAGACCATTAACATTCTCGAAAAAAAAAACAATCCTTGACAAGCATTATACAATTTTTCTTCAGCGAAAGAGCCACGATCTTTTGATCCAGAAAAAAGAGCTTCTAATGGAAGAAAAATCTACCACTTGACACGTCAGTATTGTAATTTCCAAAAATACACCAATTGTGAGTTGAAATTCCTCACCATACCAAAGCTACGGAAATTTCATACGTCTTCAGAAACACACAAATTGCCTCACTTGTCAGATTTGACCTCTTATTACTTGAAAACTTTCTCAAATTACAAAAATGGTTCGATTTTTTTTTTTTTTTTGATAATAATGTGTCCTATTGCTAGTTTTATATCAATAGTTTCGAGAGTGTAAACCATTTTTTTTAATTTACTTTAGTTATCAAACAGCCCTTGTGTGTGCGAAAAATTTACAATACCAGCATGATGTTATGAAGCATGCAAATTAACTTTACAATACTAAATGGGCCATCCACTAAAAGTCTCATTGAAATAGTCAAGTTTCAGAAACACACTACTGGATATTACTCCCCAGACTTGTCTCCCTATTATTACAAAATTTTCTCGACTTACGAACATGGTTCGAGGGGACATTTTAGTAAAAGTTGTCAATTGCTCTGTGTGCTAATTTTATAAAAGAGGTTTAGAGGAACTAAAATACCAGTTTCTTCCATAATTTCTTAAAATATCAAACATATCTGTATGTATGCAAGATTCAAAATACCAGCGTGACTTTAGGGCTTGCAACCAAAGTACTAAAGAAACCATTTATTGAAAATACCATTGAAATAGTTATAAAACGTCTTCAGAAAAAAAAATTCACTTTAATCGCCAGAATTGGCCACTACAAATTTTTTATAACTTATAAAATGGTTCTAGGAAACTTTTTGGTAAGTGAGAAAGTTGTTCGGAGTGTTATGCAAGTTGCTTATTATGCCTACGATATATTTCTTCTTTAATTTGGTATGTATGCAAGATTCAAAATACCAGCGTGACGTTGCGAGTTAAAAACAATTTAGCGGATCACAAGTACCACAATTTCTTGAAATTACTTTAATTATAAAACAGCCCTTGTATACATGGAAGATTCAGAACACCAGACGTTATATGGCTTTCTACTTGATTTTACAATACTAAGTGGGGCATCTAGTAAAAGTATCACTTAAGTAGTTCAAAATACAAATTTTGAGTTCGAAATCCACCTCACTCGCCAGATTTGACCCCCTATTACCTAATAATATTCTCAACCTGCAAAAATAGTACATGGAACTGTCTTGGTCACAGTGTGACAGTTCCTATGATTTCTGATTTTATAAAATATTTTGTTCCTTAATTCACTTGAATTGTTGAACACTCTTTGTAGGAATATAAAATTCAGAATAGCACCAAAATGACGTAATGAGGCTCGCAACCTGATTTTAAAGTGTTAAATGAATCATCTGCTAAAAGCAACTCTGACATAGTTATTAAAAGTCTTCAGAAACAAATTGCTAACGCGTCCACCTTCCTTGATACAAATGGTCCCTTATTATTTCAAAATATTCTCATCTAATTTCAAGTTACAAACTTTTGGTGCTGGCGACACAATAATTGTACAGTGGTCTTAAAATATTTTCTTCTTAATTCACTTTAATTATCAAACACTCCTGATATAAATGTAAAATCCAGAACAGCACCATCGTGACGTAATGAGGCTAGCAACTTGATTTTGAAGTGATGGTCCATGACAAAAAATTCTCTAAAATAATTAAGAAACGTCCTTCGATTTAAAATTTAATTTCGGTAAAAAAATGTCTTCGACTAGAGTTCGTGGGGGTGTATCGAGTGGAAAATCGTCCTCGATAGCTCAATCAACAGCCACAACTGTTGGCAATTCAGATTAGACAACCAAAGGGGCGATATGCTAGACAATCAATACGATCCTCCACAAACCGTTTTATGTCTAGCAGTTCTGCTCTAATTAAGATTTACGAGCGCTCCTTGGATCACCGAGAGATCGTTACGCAAGTGTCATCTAGTTCTTCTAAAGACAACTTCACACGGCCGCAAAATTGATCGCGATACGAAACCGTCGAAAAGACGGAAGAAAAATTGCCAGCGATTACGGGTTCGGAAGCGAGAAAACGAGCACGATTCCGGAGTTTCCTTACGGGAATTTCCTCGCAGCTTCCTCTGGAAATTAGCCGAATCGATACCGGCCACGATTTTCTTTTTAATTGTTTCACATCGAATCAATTTGTAGGGATTACGGTAAATTATTTTTTGTAATCGGCATACCTACGATTATTGCGACAGACCACAACCCGATCCACATTTTCGTATTCCGCACGTGTTCCTTCACCGGTCAATTAGGGGAAATGATGGACTCCTCTATCCGACAACACACAAATTAATTATATCGGACGTTTTGATAATTACGAGGCCGGCAAGCATGACGGCGACGACGTCGACGGGTTCATGTTACGCGACAGATGAACAGGGACTGAGAGCGCGAGAGCGCCGGCTACGTCACGACTTCCGGCTTACGAGGGCGGCTATGTCTGCCCTCTTCGATTTCCGATATACTACACCCACCACATCCGAGAGAAACATATGGCGCGCGAGCCCGGGAGGCGGCGATTCCGAAAAACGCGAAAAAACTACGTCGTCGTTCCTGTTCGCGTTAAAAGACATTTAGAGCGAGCGGTCCCTTTAAAGTTTAAAAGTCTCCCCGAATAAGGGCGGTTACGCAATCACGCGATTAACGCCGGCACCGGCGAGATGAATCTGAGATCGGGCGGGGTCAGCGGTCGCAACATTACACCGACCCGAGCCACCTTGACGACCACCGTCGGGCCCTCAGCACCCGAAATCGAACATACCGTGACTTTGTAGTTGTTGATTTTCCTGCTTGGTGTAGCGGTGGAGCTGTCCATGCGAACGGCCATAGTAAATTATCACAGATCAGTTGACGAATTGAGGGGTGTGTCTTTTTTTGTTGTTTAAAAATAGAGTCATGGCACCAAACTGCGGTTCGCGGGCGACGTTCATTTGCTCTGTTGTTCGATGCTCCTCTCTCGCACACCGCGACGACGTTCGGGTTGGATTTTGTTTGTTTTTTTTTTAATTATTATTATTTTGTTTCGAAGCGGCGTGTGGTGGAGAGGTCGGGTCCGAGGGGGCGCCCGGCTTTCCTGATGGTACTTCGTTGGTGCCGTGCGTTACACGACGGACGGACCGGCACTCGCGTACGTCGCAACTACGGTTTTTCGTGGTGTCGTCTCTCCGTTGCACGCCCGCCACTCCCCTCGCTCGGCTACGAGGAGGACACCATCTTGGTTGACGGTCGGGCGGTTCGGCGGAACAACGCGACGACACGGGCGCCGCCAACGTCGAAACGGCAAGGCTCGACGCAGGGCAGAGGCGGCGCGCACGACCGGGCCAACTACCTACCACAATTTTTCACCGGCTTCGCATTACTTACGACGACGTTGGTTTGGTCAACATTTACGCGATTCCTAAAACGTCATTGCGACAGTGTCACAAATTTCCGTTAACATTTTCCAGTCCACGTTCTAATTTTTGTTTTTAAAAAAAATATGAAAAAATTCAACGTTAAAGGCCACTCACAACCTCGAAATCAGCAATTAATATTATTGATGTCGCGTAACGTCGAAGTTTATGCCAGCACATTTGGGTGATACCATTCACAACCTCGATATTACAGTATGTCTAATTGAATTTCTCATCTAGTAGGTTTTGGAAAAAACCAGTCATGTCCTAGCGTTTGTCGGACGCTTCACAATTTTATTTGACAAATGACACTTGTCAACAATTTGTCCCAAGTTAATTTCAACAAAATTATTTATTTCTTTTGGTGCCTTGCATTCGCTAGTTACAAAGTGACAGGTTGGTCTTCACTGATCAATAAAATCTTTTATAGTAGACACTTTGAAAGAATAAAATGACTCCAAAAATCCTTGAACATTTCTTCGATAACATGAAGAGAGAACTTGCTTAGTGCCATCAGGAGAACGGCCATCACTTTCAACAACTGCTTTAATCCCATTCGACTGCTGATAAAGTAATAAAGGTCAATTTTCAGCTAATTAAAAATCCTGATTGTATTATAACCTCAAAATGTCAATTGCTTCGGGAATGACAGATGACATTTGCTTGGCTCGCTCATAACATAAGTCGATAAATTGAGTTAGGACGTACTTATACAAACTCCAAGAATTTTTAACTAATTTACAAGTGGGACATGCGCAACCCACTCGACCACGTGTCAGCTGTCAGTCAACATTTCAATTCGAACGATCCCTTTGGGGTTATTATTTGTTCTCTTGACTCGTACACCTATTTGGATGTGTTTGTGGCAATGAGCTTTAGAAAAAAGTAACTTTTGGGAAATGTGGCGATGTAATTATCGTAGAAAAAGCTGTTGCTCATCATTAGATGATTGAAGCTTTGTTTCGTTTCTATTTTCTGCTCACAACACTGCGCACCTGAAATTGCACCTAAACAAACACCTGCGATAACAAAAACGCACGGCAAAGCATACAAAGTGTGGTTAGGACTAATCCCAAAATCACATGACACTTCTGTAATTCGTACTGGTGTCGCCAGATGGCAGCTGTTAAAACTATTACTACGCTTGGACGATAATTTTACACTAACGTCTTGTGCCGTATAGTTTTGCCCCCGCATGCGCACTACGCTACCGCTAACCGGCTTCCTGGCGGGTAAATAAAATTTGTTGTTACGACGGCGACCCTACTATAAGTGATAAACTAGACAAATGTGGCAAACTATTTAAAACCCCAAACTTTAATTTGAGAGAAAGCGGTTTAACTATTGTCTCTGCTGAAGCCTTTTAATATGAAATGTATAATGCATGTAAACGCAGTAGAGCACGTGCAGGGCAGACTACGTATTGTGTATTTTTAACTTCTGGAATGACCCAACAGAAAGGTAGTAAGACAGTAAACGACGTACCTGGTGACCTGGTGAAATCATTCATTATTACCAACAGCAAAAATAGGCGATGACTGCTTAGGCCAAATATTCAATTTAAAATGTCACAAAGCTTTCCCTCAAATTAAAATTTGGGGTTTTAAATAGTTTGCCACATTTGCCTAGTTCATCACTTACAGTGGGGTCGCCGACGTAACAACAAATTTGATTTACCCGCCAGCGACCCGTTAGCGCCAGCGTAGTGCGCATGCGGGGGCAAAACTATATGGCCGTCTCTAGACGTTAGTTAATTACACACATTGTGGATGTCTGTTATAAAAATTGCTACTTCAGTTGTTAATTTCGAAATTGTGAATAAATCTTTATACTTACAAAGTTCTGATTCGATACAGAACACTTATGCCAGGATGCTAAAAAATATCTTTTTCCTAAAAGCTACTAGATTCATCATAACTTTTACTATTGAATTTCAAAGATATTGGTTTCCTGAAGTTGGATAACGGAAAGGTTTTCTACAAAAGGTTGATTCAAATTAAAAACCTTGTCCCTTGATGAAACAGAACACGTTTTAGCTTCTCTCAATAAGATAATAGATAAAGAAAAGACATATTCTACTCAGCATTTTTTGTCCATGTTTGAACATGTCTCCCATATTTTCATAGGGGGTATTTAACCATAAAACACCACGTTAGTTAGACGGGTTGTTAATAGGGCGATTCATACTACCCTACCCTGGTATTCACCTAATGTCGCATGTGAGATAAACAGTTTTGACCAAGTTCATAGGAGGCTAGTAAAACCGGTCAGAAACAGAATCACGATCTGTACTAAAAATGTAATTCAAATAAGGACATAAAGTGAATAAGGTGAGGACCTTTTTTAAAAAAACTTTACTTCAATACAAACCCTTACTCGTGAATTTTCCGTAATAAGGTTCTATTGAAGAGATAAGGGGCCTACAAAGATTTGATTCACATCACAACCTTCATACCTGAAATCGAGAGAATATGGCTCTACTAACGTGACATATGCGAAAATTTTCCTATCACAATTCTAATTTCAAAATTTGAGCGAATATGCTTCAAATGTGGAAGTTCTACAAAAATGTGGAGAAAATCAGGACCTTCACTCATGAGTTCGACATAATATGCGCTTCCTGGAGTGAGATAATGGTTTTAAAACTCCCAATTACTGAGCGCGCAACAGCGAGATACAAAAATGTCAATCAGGAGCATAATAACTAGTAGAGGAAGAAAATTCTTTTCCAGAAGCGGATTAAAGAAAAACTTTTCTACAAAAACCTTAACTAAAATAAAAGCCTTTTCCACGTTCGAAAGAATATGTTTGTCCTGAAATGAGATGGTAAGTTATTCTTCACAGCAGAGCCCCACACACCTAAGTTGCAGCAAATAAGCTTCCAAAATAATCTTTTTCCACAAAAACCTGAGACAAATAATCAATACCTCTATTAATCTGTTCGAGATAATATGCACAAATCTTTGTAAAACTTATTCCTGAGTTTCCAAAAATATGCTTTTCCTAAAGCGAGATATCAAAACGCATCATACCTAGAAGAAATCAAAAATTATATTTTAAAGTCGGAAAAAGGGCACTTCTACAAAAACTTTAATCAAAACAGAAGTCCTATTCCTAGGTTAGAGAAAATATACCGCTCCTCAGCTAAGATAAAGTGCAGTTTTTCCTAAAAATGATGATAAAGTATTTTTCTAAAAAAACGCATTCACCGCAGAAAAGAGTATATGATGTTCCTAAAACAAGAGAAAGGAGGACTTCTCTATATTCAAACCAAGATCTTAATTTCTTAATTAATAAACATCTTTTTGCGAAATGAAATAAGGAAAAGCTTTTCTATAAAACCTTGATTCAAATCAAGATCTATTTACTTGGTTCTGAGACAATATGCTTTCCTAAACTGAAATAAAGGAGAGGTTTGCTACAGAAACTTCATTCAAATTAAGATCATTATTCCTGAGTTCAAAACAATATGTGAACTAAGATAAAAGAGAATTTTACTACAAAATTATTCAAATTAGCATCTTCACCGAAGTTCCAGACAATAAATTCTTTTTCCACAAAAAACTTACTCAAATCGGGATACCTGACGATAAATGGGATAACAGAAAACATTTCCTATATAACAATTATTTAAATCATTATAGTTGATCATTATATCTGAAATAAGATTAGAGTCGTTTTTCCACAAGAATCTACTTTAACTTAGAACTTTTACATCTGAAATCAGAAATGGGATAAAATTTACTTTTCTACCTGTAATTGTTCTCGGATTAAGACTTTCAAACTTTATGTAGAGATGTTTTATTGATTTTAATATTGTCTTGGAAACAACAGAGACTCACATGCCAAAATTGTGATATTTGATATAGAACTAACCCAAATTTTTGGTAGTACCTACCTACTTTAAAAAAATTGTAACTAATAATAACTTCATGTAATTATTTTAATTTTCTACCCTTCATATCCAAATAGGTGGTTGAAGTATTTCAAGCTTTTTCTCATATGAACATAATTCCTCCCCTAAACAGCTGCCACTGTTCACTTACGCGCCCTACGCCAATGCGCCTTGTATAAACGACGCGTCTACCTGCATTTTAGAATGCGCGGGGCTCGAATTACGTTTCATGAACGGAAAGCACAGAAACGTCCGATCCTACGCGATTTCAGTAAAAAGCTGAACGTCTATGACGCCATCCACACATCAGTCAGCCTTGACTTTGATTTTCCCGTGTCAAGATCAAAGTTAACCAGCCGCTTCTGTTTAGGGCTCGAAAGCCGATCAACAAACTCCCACAATGAATGAACGTAAAATTTTCCCTTCGAAGTTGTTCGTTACAGTTCAACAATTTTTAATTCCCGAGGGAAGTCGTTGACAAAAAAAAATTCGGGATGTTCCTTCGGGTGTGTCGCACTAAACCGGTATTCAGGCGCAAAACTTACCGAAATAATGGGAAGAATCGGGGAGTAAATCTAGAAAAACAAATCAGATTAGAACAAAAAGTCGTAGGCATATTTGGAATTTATTGCGAATGCAAATATTAATTTAAAAAACAATTTGGGATTATTTTACTCGCTTTAATCGGAGCAAATAGTCGAAAAGTAGAGTTAACAATGCATGAGTTTAATTGATTGAAATGCTGAATGGTAGGTTATTGGCAAATAATTGAGTACATCATGATTGAAATATTTCCGGATGAGTCTGGTCGTTTAATTGAAATCGCTTTTGTTGTTTTCTAAAGAGGGTGGTTTCTGTTAAACAACCTTAGAAAATTCCTACGAAAATAACAAAACGTTTGTTTAGATGGTTGCAAAACTCTTCAAATAATTGAGTACAATATGAATTAAAAACTTCCGGACAGTCCTGGCCTTAGAGTTTTCTAACGTATATCGCTTTTAAAACCGATTCTTGTTGAACACCGGCACGCAATCCTTACGAAAACAAGCACTTGTGTGTAATTAATTGCAAAACTGCTTGTTCCCGGATTTGTCTAGAAGTACTTTGATCATACTGTATAACACGAATCTCCTGTAAGAAAGATAAAGACTATGGATAATTCAAATTCGAGTTGGTGACTGTTATAGAAACTATTAAGGAAGCTGGGGTAACCGAGTATAAAAGTAATCTCCAAACAATCCAAAGTTTTCTCCCTGAAATTGCCAGCATCACCGTTTCCAATTTTCCTGCTAAAAAAAAACGAAACGCTGGATGAAGGGGATGATGGATGGGAGAGAGCGACCTCGGGGTTAACTCCACTGCATCGTATGATGTCAAAAATAGTCAAATTGAACCAGATTGGTCCCGGTCTAATCACGACTCAATAGCGTCGAAATGACGCAGTCGTAAACTATCTATCTCCAAATAAAAAAAAACGACAATAAAACGACAATTTTTACAACCTCAACGCACCAACAAGTTTTGATAAAATCCGCAATGATAACGAAAGAGGAATTTTTTTTCTTCTAGTTTTAAAATGGCAATACTGGCAAACATTTGCGAATTTTCAAGGAAAACCTATGAGTCAACGTTACTGAATCTTGATCATTTTATCAGCATTCTGCGCGAACAATGAATTTCGTCAAACATTTGCGGGTGATGGCAATATTGCGGTTTATGGCCAATGGAGGTTTCAAAAATTTACATAGATGCAACATCAACAACAAATAAAAGCGATTTTTACACGAAATTATTATTTGGGTGGGGCCAAGATTTGGCAACAATGGTGGAAGTTAAAACAGAATCTACAGGGTTAATCGAAAGTATTGTTAGAATAATGAGGAAACCCCAGAAAAAATGAATGAACGTCGCCTGGCCAAAAAGTAAAGAACTTATAGCGACGGTCGAACAAGGAAACTGATTGGGCGACAGAGATGCCCAACCTACCAATTTAAAAAGTTTGTTCTGAAATTGTGACCGCAACGGGCTCGAATTACTACAGTTGAGGCTTTGGCCGAGGCGCATCACATAAACGTGCTTAACGATGTTTTGTCTACCCTACCAAATTAAAGGACTGCTGTCTCAAGGTCATAGAATTTGGTTTCAAAACATCAATGAAACCGCCAGAAGCGTCGCCTCTTTGTAAGTTCTTTACTCTTTGGCCTGGCTTCAAACCCAGGACCTAGCGGTTCCAAGTTCAGCTCTCTTCCACTGAACTATCCACCCACGGTACCCATCTTCTGATTCTCCTCACATTCTAATTACAACAATTCGGCCTTTCCTAGCACATCTGCCCTCAGATGACTGCGCCCTCTCTGGATTTTGCCACAATATCCATACAAACACTTCAAGTTACAGTCATCAACTACCTTCATCTTCGGCTCAAAATTCACAATCCAAATCACTCTTTGATTTTGACTCGTATCCCATTTCTGATCTGTTAGAATAATGAGGGAACCCCGGAGAAAGTGAACGGACATCGCCTGGCTTCGAACTCGGGACCTAGCGGTTCCAAGTTCAGCTCACTTCCACCGGGTTATCCACCTACGGTACCCATTCTGGTTCTCCTCACATTCTAATTACAACAATTCGGCCTTTCCTAGCACATCTACTTTCAGATGTCTGCGCCCTCTCTGGTGTGGTGTCTTACTGTGGCACGGCATCCATACAAAAATTACTTCAGGCTACAGCCACCAACTACCTTCATCTTCGGCGTAAAATTCACAATCCAAATCACTCTTTGATTTTGACTCGTATCCTACTTCTGATCTGTTAGAATAATGAGGGAACCGCGGAGAAAGTGAACGGACATCGCCTGACTTCGAACTCGGGACCTAGCGGTTCCAAGTTCAACTCTCTTCCACCGGTACTCATCTTCTGGTTCTCCTCACATTCTAATTACAATAGTATGAAACCAAACTGCTATTGTCTAAAATATTAAACTTGAAGATAAATTGGTAACTGTAAAATGGCTAAATTTTACAAAATAAAATAACAACATATACTAATATTTCTGTTAAGCCTGACGTTCTACGCAAGCGTGACTCTTTCCTGTATCAAACCGCATATTCCTAAATAAATAACAAAAACACGTATTTAGGCTCTTTCTTGGACTTCGCTATAAGACCCAGTTCGAGGTTGGGGGAGTATTCTAAAGTAAGCAACACCAACAGAATGTTTTTTGGTGCGCGCACTTTCACCAAATGTCACTTTCCAATGATGTTGTCGTGTCGACTGTACATTATGTTGAGATCCTGCCCCAAACCCAAACTGAGTAAAGTTTTATAGCAAAGTCTAAAGTTAAAAGAGCTTAAATACAAATTTTCTTTATTTATTTAAAAATAAACGGTTTGATCTAGGAAAAAACTATTAATTTGTTGCCATTTAAAGGAAAAAATACCGCAAACAAAAACTGTTACCGCCATTTTGTAAAAATATAAGCCTTAATATGGTCGTAAATTAGTCACTTGACAAAAAGTTTTTCTTCAATTCTAACAATTTAAACATGAGAAGCTCGGTTGTATACTTTCGACTAACCCTGTATAGTCCAATCCATCGATTTAAGTGGCGACTCGTAAATCTCCGACTCAAATGCCTGAACTTCTGTATCAAATTCTCAATCACTATCACCAAAAACTTCAACACAGCAATTTCAAATTATTTGATAACGTCGTTGATAATCTAAGAGAGTTGGGGGGGGGATCAATTTCGTGGGGCCCTAAAATATGAAATTAATTTCACCAAAACATTGTAGCCCAAAATGATGATTTGTAAATCTGCTTCCTGTTTTGGACATAAATATTATTTTGGGACACTCATACTAAGTTACACCTGTAATGTTGGTACAGAGTGTCCCTAAATTGTCGAAACTTTTTCGCAAAAATTCTCAATTCAATAGATATGTTAAAATTTTAACAGTTTCAAAACAGGGCACTAGCTATTCAAGTTTTTGAAAAAGTCTGGTAAATGATTGCATTCATAAATAGGATATGAAAACTTTGCTGAGAGAAGTAAATGCTCAAAATGGAGAGGTTCCTAGTAACGTATTTTTAAGATAGTCTCCAACAAAGTCCTAAAGCAGTTTCAAAATTACGTTAATTTTCACATAAACTACAAACTTTTTACAATTATCGACAGCTTTCAACTACATACGTCCAATCTTTCCAACCAGATGCCTGGGGACAACTAATGATAATTTTCAAGGTTTAGAAAACGCTAAATATTAAAATTAGGGGTTTTCAAAAAAATCCCCCGTGGAGAGATAGCGAGCTATTTAATTCCTAGCTGGGCTATGAAAAGAAAATTTAACCCAAGACGTAAATCTTCAAGATCAGCAACTCGCTATATAAGACGTTCCCGAAAAAATAGTCCAATAATGTAAAGTGATGCGGCAGGTATTTTTATTTATAGAGCCATCACGTCCTATTCTCAAATTTGAATGTTCTCTGCATGTGGGTGCACATTGGCATAAATAGTCCAGTTAAGTATGTGGTGGTATTTTCTAGCAAGAAAAATAATTTGTGAAGAATATCTTTCATAGAAAATCTGGACCCTTCTGTTCTTCATGTTTCGTAGAAGAGCAAAAATTTATTTTTTACACACAAATCTAATCAGAAAAGTAATGTGATAGCCCTCAAAAGTCTTTGAAATAACAAACATTTTTGCAAAATTTTGTTGAGGTTTTTTCAATACCACCAATTACAACATTCTTATTTCCTGGACTTACGCAGACAAGCAACTAGACTTTTATATGAAGAAATCATAGCCCCTCTTGCTCGATTTATAAGTGTTAAAAGAGTCGAAATGAAAAGCAGAAACAAAATATCGGTTATTGACTAATTCTTAATAGATAAACAAATATGATCAAAAGTAAACGACATCACAGTAAAGCGAGGACCGCAAATAGAAAGCGACCTTTATTTGCTGTTAATGGCGACAAAAACACAAAACAAAAAAGTAAGAAGAAGTAAGAGAAGAAAAACGTACTACAAAATAAACTACCACAAATTAAAGACACTGACACAAGATATTCATTTCGAAGGCTAATAGAGAAAATCTATGAAGATACAAACTTAATATCCAAGATAGAGGAACTATTGGCAATATTTAAAATTGCAGTCATTTCAGTAGCAGAAAAAGTTGCGAGAGAACAAAATTAATAAACACGTGCAATAAAAAACTTACTGGTGAAGAATCGGCAAGAAAAAAGAGAAACTGAAGATATACCTACAAACAAAGGGTGAAAGCAAAACTACAAAAACGCAAGAATAACCGTGAAGAAAATAATTAAAGAAAGAAAAAATCGCGGGATAAAAACAGACGTCAGTGAAAGCTAAAAAATATTATACGACGCTTTAAGAAACACGAAGGAACCAAACCATAAAACATAAAAAAGATTAAGTTATAACAGAGGAAGAAAAAATCATGAAAAGAATATGCCAAGGAACGATTGGAAGGAAAAGATGTAACACAAACAAGAAATAACATACATTAACTTCAGAAGTAGAAGACGGGGAAGAACAGGGACATGCAACTTACGAAAATCACCCAGAGATAACAACATAGCAAACAAAATTATGCCAGCACTACCAAAAATCTACGATTGAAATAGTGAAACAAATGATGAACAATATAATAGAATACCACAAAAATGGCAATCAGTCATAATAAGTCCATTATACAAGAAAAGTGATAATCCGAACTATCAGAACAGCTAGAATTTCAGCAAAAATCCTACAATATCCGATAATCCGATAATATGCTCAATAGTACTGAACGCAGCAATAAAAGAAATAAAATGAAAGATGCAAAAATATGAAATTGGCTACTGGAAGATACATAAAGTAGAAATATCAAAAATGTGGTACGCCAACGATATGGTAAACCATGGCAAAACATGAAAAAACACGCAGCAAATTTTTAAAAATTTACTCAGAAATACTGTAAAAATATAACATAGAGATAAATTTTGTAAATACAGAAAAAATAAGAAATTTAAGTTTCTAGAACTAATGACAACACATGCAAGAAAACTAGATGAAGAAATTACAGCAGCAGGAAAACTTTCCAACAACATAAAACGCATTCCTGGAGGATAAACAAATACCCAAAAATGTAAAAGATAAGGGAATATAAAAAGGTTAGCTAAAATTAAAAAAGAAACATTCAGAAATAATCTAAAAAAATATATAAACGATAAACCAGACTACGATAGATAGGGCATGAAAAGAATGAAAGAGTTGAATAGTAAAAAAAGTTTGGTGTACGAAGCAAGGACAACAAACAAGAAAGAACGAAGCAAAGAGGAATTAAATTCGACTAGCACGAAATAGAGGGAACAAGAAATAAATCTGGAAAGGAAGCCCGTCACAAAACGATGCAACCCCCACCTACCGCCTTGCACCCCATGTGAGTAAATAATTAGACGTAGACACAATATAAAAAAATATTTTCATTTAACGTCTTTTTTCCTGAAACCGAAATTAAATACAACGGCGATATCAAAGAGGAGAGAACTTATTTAAGTACGTTTTCTACTTTTTAGTAACATTTTTTATGATAAATATCCAGTTTACTGCCAATTGTTTTTGCTTCTACCGCAGTGGAAGTGATAATTTAGTGTTTAGTGACACTTACGTACCCGAAGTGTGAAGACATTAATATTAGTGATTAAAAACAATGAACTTGAAGTTATGAGTGTTTGCTACACTTACGTTTTATAATTCAGTTGTCAATTTGACCCCGAGCCGCGGTTTTTTGACATTTTATGTCGTTTTAAGAATAACTCATTTTCATATTCCAAAATTTGACAAAACAAATAAACATTAAGAATTGCAATTTACCGACAAGCAAGTGACGTATGTTGCCAACATATCGGAAGCTTGCCTAAATTTGTTTTACTTTCAAGGCCTATACCTAATAAATTCAATAAATGGGTAGTCTCGCATAAGGGATTTTTTGCAAAACAAGTCTCAACATAATTATAATCAAATATTTGTGTCGGAATATTCTAAAGAATTCGCCATTGAGGGAGTTTTTCTTCTGATGATTTTTCGACACAGACTTGTCTAAAGGGATGAAATAAACTACGTTAGGAGAGTTACTTTTCAAATGGGTTACCGCTACCTGATCGTGGCTAAATCACAAAACCATAAGGTTAGTTACCTCAGGTACCGACAAGGAAGTCTGGTAACCGAATTTCCATAAGTCGTCGAACTACACTTCAAAACCGAAACACACTTTAGCACTTGTAATTTCTTTTTTCCAAAAACTAAAAATTACGAATTTATTTCCTCTTTTATTCATAGAACCGTTTTGGGGTTGCCGACGTCTCGAGCTTGCAGAAGTCTCGACACAACTGAACTCGCAGAGAAGCAATAATAACTTTTTTCATTTGGGGCACTTTTTCCTTCGTTTCCCAGCAGAGCTACATTAATTTAATAGCTCGCCTGTTGATGGATAAGTCGCATATGGTGTCACATCGGCACGTCGTGTTTATGTTGCGACCCCCATGCGAGATCACCATAAGGGGTGAAGCCGACACGTGGAGGATATAAGCAGGGGCGTCTGGGCCAGTCTAGACGAAAGGGCGCTAACCCTACAGAACGGAGCGCGAGTCTGATCCTATCCGTCGGCGGCATCCGCCGCACCCCTTCGAAGACGCAAAAAAACGACAACCACCAACCAAAAGGGGCGTCGCACTTCAAAAAAAAAAACGCAAAGATAACGACCCGCGCTACGTCTTCCATTTTCCGCCGGTCTCGCACCTCCGATCTTCCGCTCGGATAGACCCGCAACTCTAGACGGAGGCTCGTGACGAATTTCGCACCCGCGTGTTACTGAAGGGCAAAGACCATCTCAAAGACTATTTAGTAGACAGTTTCTGATGGGAGACACGTCCGTTATTTCGTTTCTTGAAAATTTAGGTGCGGACAGATCAAGAAAAATGACGTGTAGTCACTATGCAAAAGGGGGCGCAAGGAACGGCTGCGGGCAACCCCACTATTGGGCGTCAGACGTGATTTATGATTAGGCACGCTGGAACTTTGAATAATTATCGCTGAAATGTTTCTTCTTCTTCAAGTGCGAATATCGGCGACATCTCTTTTGGTTCGCCATTGCCTTTCGAGGGGGAGAGACCGAGAAAAAATCCTCCAGATTTGACCAAAAATTGTACCTAATTTGAGGTTAAAATTCGATTGACGACTTTACTACGAAAGGGTGGCGCTCAATGGCGAGTGTACCGAAAAAAACTGTGCCGATTTGATGTTGTAAAATTCTGTGCGAGTCATGTCAGAAGCGGGATGTCGTTCGGTCTGCTGAAATCCGCGACCCGCCGCCTCCTTGATCCAGTCTGATCCTTTCGCCCTAATTGGCGGACGAGACTAATAGAAGGGTTGCATTCGGGTGGCCGCAATAAAACTTGTAGGTGTCGGGAAAATTGCGCTTAATCCACCCTCCCGGTCGAATTGCATTCGGTTACCCCAAGATGCATTTAACTGTCTGGTTTTTAACGCATGGCAGCGAGTCTTTGCCGGAAAATCAATATGGCGAGAGTGCAATAAGATAAATCAGAATGCAGTCTAGCCGGGTCGACCTGCTGGAAACTCGATGGTACGGCCCCTTCGAAACAATGCGGAAAGTCACAACTTCCGGTGGTTATCGTCGTCGGTAATTCGTCCCGATTCCTTATTCCTTATCCAACCCACCCTCGAACGATGGTGATCAATAAAGCCATATCGAGAGTTTTAGAAGAGAGAGATCGAAAGGAGAGAAGAAAAAATTGCAACAACGTGACGATATGGCGAGAAAATCGCCCACGCCGCAACGTCCTTAATCTGATTTAATGTAAATAATCGTGTCAGAATGCCGGCTAGCGGGTGGAGGTCACTTTGGCGAGGGGATCCATTATCATCAACGCCGCCACCATGACGACGTAAACGATTTAATCGTTGCGACTGGTCCAAACCAGATTTCCTCGCTTTTTTTTTTTGTTCTTCACTGTTTCGTGTAGAAACGCAAAGATGTGAAAATTAAACAGGAAATTGGAGTCGTGTTGTGGCATCATCTGGTCGGGTTTCGTTGAATATTGATAAGAGACGAAACCGTTTGGCGAATGACCCCTGCATTGGCATTATTTCGGCTGTTCCCAACCAGTTTGGCGATTGACCCGAATCCCATCGACGCCAATAACGAAAGGACGAATAGCTGTCATTAAACCCATACAAAATCGATACAGACACGTAACATGTACATCTAATATCAGAAGTGGGATTAGTATCAACACTGCGAAAATGCAACATTAACCTTTTCATTTTGTCGTGGCATGTTAAAATACATTTTAGTTCTTGTCTAGAAATGTGATTTAGAGCCACTCTTAGAGCGCATCTTTCGTTGAGAATGGGGTACTTGCCTCATTTTTGGGAAATATAATATTTAGAAAATGTAGGCGATTTCATTAGACCCGTATTTTGCAATTTTTTTCTAGGGTTAATATTACGTCCAGAATTAATTTTTGAAGTGGGAGACTTGTGACGTATGTGGCCCGCATGCGATGTAGTTCTAAAAGAAACCGTATGATGGCGCCACACAAAAACTTCAAATAGCCGGTAGCTGGCATCAGGCAACGGCGACCACGGACAGTTGCGATCAAACAGGGAAGCTTGCTTACAGTCTAATATGGTTTTATCTTACACACTCAGAGCACACGACAGCTTTACATCTATTTATAAATCGACTCTACTGGCAGTGTAGCATAGTAGCTAAAGCAAAAATCCATTCAATGTAGGTGTGAATCTGAGATATGAGACTACGTACGTCATCAATATCAACTTTTGCAAATATTTACGAAAATACGAAATAGAAAAATGGGGAAAAATATGTAAGACTCTTTCGGGCTCTTGCATACATCTAGAGATTAAAAATAGCAATATTTTTTTAGGCAAGTACCCCATTTGTTAAGAATTAAAACAACTTTCAAAGAAGTTCAGGTAGAACATGTTGAGATCTGCAGTGTATTCAAAAGCTTTCAACATAAAATATTTGCGTTGTTTATGAACCAAGTAAGCGTTAGTTTCGACGCCTTGTAGTAATTTCAACAAATCCTATTTTGCCTTAATCATACGTGAGATTCTTCAATCTTGACACGAAGAATTCAGCGGAAAAGGCGCAGACAAGTGAGGCTAAGTTGGTCATCAGTTCATATAATTAACAAGTGCTATCAAATTATCGTTTTTTTTTACATACTGAGAACTGTATTGAGGATTCAGAAGTGGGACTCTACTTCTGGATGCTTTGTAGTTAGGTTTTTTCTTCACTTTTTCGAAAGAAAATGCAAAAATGCAAAAATTAAGGAGAAAATTTAACTCATCACTGGTTGACTTTCATTTAATCTATGTTGACAATGACAGTTGACCCAAATCTCATCGACATTAATCGTTCTGCAAGTAAAAAAAAAAACAGTAGCTGTCATTAAACCCACTCAAAATCGATGTAGCCCCGTAAAATGCAATTTACGTCTAACATCAAAAGTGGGATGTTTACCAAAGATATGGAACGCAACATTCGTCTCTGCTATATTTAGTTTCGGTGAAAAATTATTTTATTAGATCTGAATCCTCCTCGAAAACCAGTATGGGCGGCAAAAACACCAATTTTTTTTATTTAAAAATAAAAAGCTTGATGTAGGAAAACAAAACAATCACGCTGTGCAAAGAATAATGGGGTACTTGCCTCATTTTTGGGAAATATAATAATTAGAAAATGTAGGCGATTTCATTAGACCCGTATTTTGCAATTTTTTTCTAAGGTTAATATAACGTCCAAAATTATTTTTTTAATTTTTGAAGTGGGAAATTTGTGACGTACATGGCCCGCATGCGATGTATGATGGCGCCACTCAAAAAATTCAGGTAGCTGGCATCAGGCAACGGCAGCCACGGACAGTCACGATCAAACAGGGAAGCTTGCTTACAGTTTAATATGATTTTATCTTACACACTCAGAGCACACGATAGCCTTCCATCTATTTGTAAATCGAATTCCATTCCGAATTACACATGCGCGCCCTCTACTGGCAGTGTAGCATAGTAACTAAAGCGAGAATCCATTCAATGTAGGTGTGAATCTGGGATATGGGACTACGTACGTCATCAATATCAACTTTTGCAAATATTTACGAAAATACGAAATAGAAAAATGGGAAAAAATATGTAAGTCTCTTTCGGGCTATTGCATACATCTGGAGATTCAAAATTGCAATATTTTTTTTGGCAAGTACCCCATTCTCAACGTCAGGTTGAATAGAATTATTAGTATATTACTATGAGAACCTTAGTTCCGTACTCTTGACTATCTCTGTATGTTTGTTATTTACAAAGAAGGTGAAGCGTTAGTTATATCAAATGGCAATTTCTGCAAAACTTTTTTTGTCTACATCAGATGTGGGATTTTTCATTTTAAGCTTAGAAAAATAACTAAAAAAAAGTGCAGGTAACCCATGGTGGGATGACAATCAATTAATATAATTAAAGTTTGTTACCAAATTTTTTCTTTTTTGTAAAAATCACTCGCTGCCTGCATTAGAAATTCAAAAGTGGGATTACCTTAATAGCGACATAAAAACCAAACTAAGAAGAAAAAACCCAGACCTGTTAGATTGTATTAATAATCGATTTATGCAATCAACGAGTGTCACTCGAGGTCGTAAAAGTTTCTAGTCTCGATAGTTTAAAAGTTACATTTCTGCAAACACGTCGCTGTCTGCATTTTTAATTAGGAAGACTCACTTAGGGAAAAATATCACCACGTTTTCATTGACTGCTTCAGAAAATTCATAAGCTGGATACGATTCTAAACTCAGCAGCGGCAACAAAATTTAAAAAAAAACAGCAGCAAGTGTCGGTTTGGTAATCGATTAATACAAGCAGCACGTAAGTACTGTCGAGAGTTATAAGAGTTCTTCAATTTTATGAACAGCAACTGAAAGACGTACAATTGGGGTCCGAAAAAAGTACACAAATTGTAGTTTCATTGACTACAAGATATAGAAGCGAAACTACTTCAGTTATTAGTATATAAAGTAAAATTATTTTGAGTTACTAATCGATTAACACAACCAAAGTGTGTTTGTTATGTTGGATTAAGGAATTTTTGAGAGTAGAAATTCAATTTTTTTTTTTTTTAAACTAAGTTATTTGCATGAAACGTTCAGAAGTGGGATATTCTGCCTAGTAACATGAAACGTGAAAATGTCAAAAATTGTAGCGATGACGAGTTCCATGTAAAAACCAAGTTACTTCTTAACGTCGCGACGCTCATCGTGAGAATAGTTTTGCGTCGGTGCGGGGGCCCGCACTGGGTCTTCCTCTACCTATTGGTCGTCCCATCTCCGTCCGGTCTGGTATTCCGTCGACCGCTATTCGAGAGAAAAGTTAGACGTCGTGCGGGTCGTCGAACCCGCGAACACCCCGTCCGTCCCAGAGACTCATTCAGAGAAAGTCTCAATGAAAACCGAAACGACAGGACCGTACCGTTGACGTATAAAGCCCGCACGACGACGTCGACGTAGTCGTCGTCGTCCTCCTCCTCGAGGGGGCGGATGCGACAACACCCGCTGCACTCGGATCAATACTGACGCCACCACCGCCCAAACCTATGGAGATAGAGCGCCCAAAAAAAATCACCTCAACGCAGTCCGGATATGAAATTAGAGGTCCGCAAACCCAGCAATCGGGACTACGTCCGTTGAGGCGGTGGCGAGTCACTAACCCTTATCGACGTTCAACTGCATTCCTGCAGGGACGATAACGATTTCCGGTGATGCCGAAATGATGACGAGAGAACATCGAATGGGCGGTGGAGGGCGCTTATCGTTTTTAACGTCCAATGTCGGCCGTAATTGCCCCAAATCGAAACGACCCCTACACGACACCTGACAAAGTGGTCGAGAGTTCCGATCAGGCCAGAAAAGGTTGCACTGATTTCCGAATGGGCGGCGTCCCTCCAAAATCCCACTTCTGATATTGGTTAACTGCCGTATAACTCGAAGGAAATTTAATCAGGGGCTAACGGTGAATCGGGTCAACGGAATTCGGGATTGACCAATCAATCGTGAGATGGAAGATGAAAAAGTTATTATTGATATAAAAAAACAATAATTTGAACTAAAAGGGGCAAGTTTGCTTGCTGCACAATGAGTGAATGGTAAAATTTCATATTATTCTAAAGACCATCACAACTTCTTGTATTAACTGTGCCTGTAACATTCAAAGTGGTAGAGCTGTGAGGTCCAGGAAGCTGGCTACAGAAGTGAAGCACTAACGACGCTACTATGGAAAATTTTTAGTGCTTTTCAGAAATCGTAACTGTGACTGGGTTCTGGTTTGAAGCACAATGAAGTAATGACGAAGCACTAAAGATTTTGTATAGTAGCGTCATTAGTGCTTCACTTCTGTAGCCAGCTTCCTGGACCTAAAGTTGTGGCTAATTTCCAGGTGACAGCGCTCTTATTCAGTTTTACAGTTTTCGTCTTACGTAATGGAACGAATTAGTTGAAACGTTTAAATTTAACTTACACGAAAAGTATCGCATAACCAGTCGACATGGCTCACATACTCGTTGCCTCTTTGTCGTACAATTGAGTTAAGGGCGTATGGTACGTTCACCAGCAAAACTAAACCGTTATGGCGGCGCTAGTAGTAACCATCAGAGCATTTTGAGGGATTGTACTCCCCTACCGGATTGAGCTACCACCTCCACTCCAACTTCTACCTGAAGCTAGCTGCCCAACTCGCCTGAAGACAACCAAAATTATTTATGACTGAGACAGGGGTCCCATTTATGAAGTTACTCGCCCTTGTCATTCACAACACATTTCTTGTCGACAATTCCATGAAAAAAAAATCAACCATTGAATAAATGGGTCCTTAGCGGTGTTCGAAATAAGATTAAATTCTGTCGAAACAGTGCACTTTATTTTTTTTTTGTTTCAACTAAACGTCATATTCTGTACTCTTAACGATTTATTTAAAAAAAACTCAAAAAAATACGCGGCTCAACTTGAAATTTTTAGAGAATTTTAGTGAATTCTTGAGAAATCGTTCGTGATGTTCAGTTTGATAAAGTCATTTTTGACATATGCTTAATTCATAAGCATCACGAATCATAAAACCGCCAAAATTTGCGAATCCCAACATTGATGTACCTTTTAATTAATATGTAGGTTACGATACGTTGCGATCTTACTAATTCAAATCTATGACACCTCACGAGTCTTCAGAAATGTTATAATGACATCACTTATTTTGTTACGACTATCATTTTTCAACGAATGCGATTGACTTGTTCATTAATCATACTCCTGAAATTGCTACATGAATTTGATGTTTGGTGTCAAAAAGAAAAAAAAACTTTCAATAGCGAAATTTCACTTGATCAACCCAAAATCTGTGATTTTAATCAAAATGTTTTAATTGTTTATTATTGACCAGTTAACAGGATAATTTGATGAGTCATGAGTCAAAGCCGCCTCTATTCAACTATAGTCCTACCGCACCACAGAAACCTCCTCCTAACTCGCACTCATAATTTTTCAAAATTTGCTTATTAGAAACGACAATTATTTTAACGTAATCGCAACACTTTAGGATTACAGCAAATGAGACCGAATTAACACTAATTTTGAAAATTGTAAAAGAAGACGTTAATATCCCAAATTCCGTTAGGTATCCACATGACGTGTCATAGTCGTCTAATGGTCGATTTTCTAGTCAAAATTCCAGATTTTCCAGTTTTTTTCTTGTTTTCAACGAAGCAAGCTTCAATCAACCACATCTAGTAGGTGTCACTTTTGCGTGGTAACTAATCAAAAGCAATTCAGCGTGCATAACAACAAAGGCCGTACCATCTTTCGTTGCGCTTCTGTAAGCAATTTCGGTACAAAAATTAAAAGTTGAAGTGAAATTAAAGCGACAATCCTCAATTATTACCAACTAATCAACCACCATTTATATTCTATTTGTATTAAAGGTCCGTTCACATAATTAGTAAAATGTAGCTGCTATCTCATTGTTACTTGTGCTGATATTTAAATGTCACCTGCGCTAACACGAGACCCGAAAACGTTTTCCTTTGATTAGTTCTTGTAAGAATTCTTGCTGGAGAAATTTCGACATCTTCACTTTAAATCAGAAGTAATTTAAGTACGTATGTCTATAATTAATAGTTTGGTGTTAAAAGTTCGTGACAAATTAAACCCATATCGGTGGGCGGGGCGCGTATTAACTAGAACTCTTCGGATCAGTCCATTACGCCAATTGTAGGAATGTTCTACATTTGTTTAGTATTATGGAATGGCATGTGTTTTTTACACAATTATTATACAAACAGTTGGTAATTGGATCGAGCTACTTGTTTATTTATTTGCGGTATTATAATATAAGTGAACCACCGATTTTGGATGCATTTGAAATTAAACAAAATTTTAAACTCCTAATAGAATACTCCCAATGGATAATTTGTCGCCACATGAAACTGAAGCTTCAACCAATTCTAAGTCTACTTTTGATAAAGCGGATCAAATTCTTCAGTGTCAAGAACGTGAATTAGTTGCCAATGTTATGGTTTTCATGAAAAAAGAAGTGGAAAGTGAACGCCACTGGAACTGGAAATATAGAGTGGGCGAAATAGCTCCGCCCATCAATATGGGTTTAATATGCTGTGGATTCTACCCCAAAGTTTTGAAGTTCGCTAACTCTTACCGCTACAGTAGCATTAATTTTACCTAAATGCTAAATAACAAATCCATAAACAAAAGTTGTTACCTCGTATCTTAATTACGTTACTGCTACACTGTCCTAAGTGAATAGAATAGAATAGAATTTTATTCAGTAAAGAAGTACAAAATACATTCCCAGCCTGAGGAACTGGATCCTCGTGTGCTACTGAACAGTAATAAAATATAATACAAAAATAATGAGAAAAATAGAAATTGAAAGTATAACAAAATATACAGCAAAGTATATTTACCAAAACTAAAAAACAATTTCATCTAGAAAATTTGTATAGAGTGTAGTTTTTCCAGATGCTACTTTTTTACATTTAAGATTCGTTTCTCATTGCAGTTTCGACGTTTACGGATTTCATCCGGTTTGGTTTACAATTTCTGTGGTTACTATTTTTTTAAATCTATTTTTGATGCGCGTTGATGTTGGCATGGCATTTATGAGTTTGGCTCCTATGTACTCATAGTTTCGTTAACCTATCGCTTTTCGTCTTGACGGAATTCTTATCTGTTGCATTGTTGTCTGTCTAGTTCTTCTCTGTGCTTCATTTTTAAGGTCTCTTTCGATACCTTGGGTACTTAGATATAGGATTGCCTTCAGTGCAAAACTTTCACTTGTTGATAGGTGTTCGGTCTCTTGAAAAAAAAGTTTCATTGGGTGTCTTCTTGGCTTGTTGTGTATTTTTTAAGCGCTCTTTTTTGCATAATTTCGACTTATTTAACTGTTGTTTTGTTGGTACCTCCCCATACTAAGATTCCATATCTCAATATTGAGTAAAAAAGTGCATGGTACAATGACGTTGAGAGGTCTTTTTCATGGAATATATTTTAAAGTTTAGCAAAAACGTAGGGCCGGTACCGCAATTTCTTGCATAGTGAGTGAACGTGATGATCCCAACGTAGGTGGCTGTCGATTATGACTCCTAGGCATTTGGACTTTTCCCTAACCTATATTTTTAGAGTTTCCAGTTGATACGAGAATGTTATTTTTTCCCACAACGGTATTGAGGTTTTTTGACATCCATATAAGATGACTTGTGTTTTATTTACATTTACTGTCAATGAGTTTTTCGCAAACCAAACATAGATCACTGACACTTCATCTTTAACCTTTTCTTTTAGATTCTCCCATGACTGTTCTCTGAAGATAATTGAAGTGTCGTCAGCAAAGGAGAAAATTTTCGCTGTTGTGCGTGGGTTGTAAAGATCAATTATATACAATATAAAGAGGAGAGGGCCAATAACTGTTCCTTGAGGTACTCCAAATTCCATAATTTTGGATTTGCTTAAGATATTGTCAATTTTTACCATTTGTTCTCCTTCCTCCAGGTAGCTTTTCACAAGAGAGTGCGATAGACCTCTAACTCCCATCAGTTCGAGTTATTTCAACAAAATTTCATGATCTAGAATAACAAATGCTTTTGCTAAATCGATGAAAATCGAGAGACTGGGCATTTTCTTATCGATGTTGTCGTAAATTTCAGTTATAAATTCAGAAAGTGCGTCTTCTGAGTATTTATTTTGCCTGAATCCATATTGTTTATTGTTTAATATGTTGTGTTCGTTTATGAATTGCATTAATCTACGACATTTTTCCATGATTTTAGTTAGCGTTGATATTAGAGATATTGGTATATAGTTACCCACCTGATCCTTTTGTCCGGCTTTAAAGATAGGTTTGATTATTGCTCTCTTGAAGACTCTGGAGAATTTGCCAGTTCTAAAATCAACACTTGTTATGTGGGCTAGTGGTTGAGATATTATTTCAGCAACAGTTTTTAGGCATTTTTTGTTTATGTTGTCATAAATGATACTTAAAAATGGTTTTGCTTGAAAATTGCAAAGATAAACATTGATACAATCGATTCGACGGTTTCATTCTCAAACTCGTAAAATAACTTACTGCAGTTACGACATACGTTTCTGTCTGGAAATTTAGAAATGTAGGTATAGTTTATATTTTCGTCCCCACCCGCTTATTCTCCGAAAAATCATTTGCACTTCGGATTCAATACCAGTTTGAGTTTGGCACAATGCCATGGGGGTCGCAATAACATGTTGCTATGCTCTTGAAGAACTTCATCAAACAAAAATTATTTTTACTCTACATGAGCGATGATTAACAAAGTGTTTCTACTTTCATGAGGGACGTATTAAAAGGAAAAGTGAAGGGGCAAAAGGATGACGTAAAATAATTTAATGTAGCTACGACATACGTCCAAAATAACGTTTTTGTGTCAATTTGTGTAATCGATCTCTTTAATGGTGCCAATAAAAAAGCTATGAGTAAAGCTTATGTTTCGTCTTGAAAATTATTTTCCGAAAAAATCATTTGCACCTCGTATGCAAGTTTGAGTTCATGGAAGAGCTTCATGAAATCAAAATTATTCTTGTTCTTCAGGTTCTTGTGAGAAGAATATAGAGATAAAAGATAAAAATCTGAAATTTCCTAAAGTATGAAAGAAAAATATCTAAGAAATGGTGGCAATCGGCTCATGAGATGTTGATCTCAATTTACTTATTTTAAATAAAACACCCTGTATATTTTTTTTCAAAATGCTCATTAAATTTTAGTATGAGCCTCTGAATACGACGACGTCCCGATATTGCAATAAAGAAATTGAAATCAACTTCCGGTATTAGCGAAAGTGCCACCATTTCTATCTCTCACCATAAAATTTCAGACTTCTTATTTTGTTTCTTTATATTCTTCTAATGGTCCATGACGAAGAACCATCATGTATATGAAAGTCTACTAGCAAAATAATTTATTTAGCTCATTTCAAAAAAGGAAATTATGGAACAAATGTACAAATGTTCTTGCCAATACAGGGTGGTTACGAAGTTCTGAACCAAGTTTGGAAGCCTTACCTGACTGTAGCTAGTCGATTAACCAAACCATTCGTCGACATTTTCGAAACTTGATCCAAATTCTGGTTTCAGGACGTATCAAAATGATTTGATCCGATTTGCTTTTCTCAAATTTCAGTCGGCACTCATATTTCCCAAAGAATGATGATTAACATATGGATGTGTCTAATCTCAGCCAACCGCCCGTTTATCACAAATGACGTGAGCCACAATTAGTTGATGTTATAAGCCAAAAATTACAAGAACAAAACAAGTAATTAACCGAGCCCTTCGCTTGAATTAATGAAAATAATTATTGATTGCGCAGCACGGTGTTGCTAGATAACGTCATGACTTTTTATGCTTCCGGTTTCAACCACGATTTTAATGTTAATTTCGCTTCTAATGAGACGTTATGGGCGTGGAGTTCTTAATTGAGTTTAGAAACTTCAACAAAATCACGAAAACATCCAGCAAAAGATACGAGAGTCTTTTTTCAATTGCTGACATCTTCCTGAAATTTAACCAAAAATCTCGATAGTGGCGATTTTTCGACTCATTCATTTACCTAACACGAGGACATCATTATCAATGTGTACTGAATAAATTATTTCCGATAAGGATTATTATTATTACCATTTTGTCGCCGAGTACCGTAACGCTATCTGTCCCAATTTGGCCGGGGCCTCTTTTTGCGATAAAAACCATCAAATTAGTTGTAACCAAATACACCAACGACCACACAATCAATAATTTCGACTTGTTCATTAATAAAAAAAATTCAAAAATAAATAATTTTGAATAATTTTATACATATAGAGGGAGTCACCAGCGATTTGCCTCGACCATTAACGAGACGTAACGAAATGAAACTATCAGCGCCATCTCTGGGACTTAATAACAAAACTTGTTTCGTTTACTTTTCCGATTCCGGTGTTAAAGTTACTTTGCCAGTCAGAACCGAACGCAGTGATTAGCTGAATATAATTAAGGAATAAATTAATGGCGGTTACAAGACGCTCGAAGCGACAACACCGGATGAAGTCCGAAAACGGTATCTGGCTTCGCAACAATAAACCACCTCAATTCTCGAAAAATTATTAACAATTAAAGAATGACAGTCTTAAATCTAAAATCGAACAACTTGTCGGGGTGACACGAAGTGTTCGAAATTATTTTAGATCTCCTCCACCTCTAGTTGGCGTCGATGCTAAAGATGCAAATTTTGGCCGCGTCAGCGCTGCGATGGTATGCTGTGAAAGTACAAACGCCTTGTTCTGGCTTTTTATTTATTGGTGTTATCGAAGCAAGTAATTGGCAACTTCCCAAATAATGTCTCATATAAACATGTGGTATCAAAATGACAAAATTAGATAGATAGTAATACAGTAAATTACTTAAATCTCCAACTGAGGCGTCGAAGAAACTTAAAATATTTGAAATGTCAGCTGAAACAAGAATTGAGGTACTTGAATCACTAAATGAAGTAATTCGAATAACAATTGAAATATCTGAAAAATTAATTAAAATATTTGAAATATCCTCTGAAGTACCACAAGACCCAAGGGGATACTTGAGGCAATAGACAACAACATCAAGGGCTACTTCCAAATGCCCCGTAACTAGATGCCAATCGCTATGTGGGTCTCACCAAAGAGTAAAGAACTTATAAAGAGGCGTCGGTCGAACAAGGAAACTGATTCGGTGATAGAGATGCCCAACCTACCAATTTAAAAGGTTTGTTTTAAAATTGTGACCGCAACCGGCTCGAATTACCACAGCTGAAGGTTTGGCTGAGGCGCCAACAACAACACGACGCTAAGAACCAACCGTCTGGCATTGAAGAGGTCGCCAGCCCAATATCGTATTATATTATACGAACGTGCTTAACGATGTTTTGTCTACCCTACCAAATTAAAAGGACTGCTGTTTCAAGGTCATAGAATTTGGTTTCAAAACATCAAAGGAACCGCCAGAAGCGTCGCCTCTTTATAAGTTCTTTACTCTTTGGTCTCACCCTATCCGCCCAAGGTTACCATACATGTATCGCCCTGTCTGTGATGTAAAGCTCTATATAGTAAGTGAGACTAAAGTGGCATAATTAGCCAGAAACTTGTAAGTTTTAGAATAGCAAATCGCAAAGTAATTAATACCCGAAATATTGAAAATGTTACCTAAACCATCCAACCAAATAACAACTGTTCATTGACCTACAAATGTAGATGTACATTTTGGGCTATCCGGAAGATGGGGGTGTATCCCAATACAAACCACACATCCCATCTTACAGGTAGCCCAGACCTGAAAATTTTAATAACTAAAATCAGGATTTTCGTATTTAATTTAAAAATGTGGGCAGCAATTCTGCTAGTCAGACTATGTTACCATTTTAGCAGAATAAACAGTCACCGCAGAAAAACTGGATAATGATATTTTTGTTAGACCCCAAGAAGTCTGTCTCGAGCGGGTTTCGAACCCCCAATGTCGGTCTCACACTGAGCCACGGGTAGACTACACTCTCTAGTCCCCCGTATCCGCTTTTTGACTTTCTACTAGTCAGATTCTAACAGTTCGGCCTTTCTTGACGTTACAACAGTCCTCGGATGTCCTCAGTGAAAGCCACTTTAATAACATCACAACCTTACACATATCCTATCCTATGCACGCAGATTGCCTATCTGAAACTACACCCCAAATATGCTTGCCACATCCCCAGCAGTCAAAGCGCATGGTAAATCCCACTTCTGAAATTGTTAGACCAAGTTTGCATCGAGCGGGTTTCGAACCCCAACGTCGATCGCCGAACACCCCACGTTCTCGAACTTAGCCACGAACAGACTACTCTGTTTCTAGTCTCCTGTATCCGCTCTTTGACTTTCTACTAGTCAGATTCTAACATTAAGTAAAAAAATATCTTCTAATATGGCCTCAAATTAAGCAACTGACAGACAGTTATCATGTTTTCTGTAAGTTTACCAGTATCCATACTTTTGACTAACCTTGTATGCAGAGTACAGGATAAGAATGCAAAGCTCGCTTATTTGAAGAAACGTAACCCAGTTATGGCCTATTTCACCTAATCCAATAGGATGATAACGTATTTGCCACAGTTTACTTGATATTAAATAAAAACTGAAATTTTCGATTTTGGTTTTTATTAAATAGTCTCATTGACAAAAATTGATTTTGTACTACTCAATACTACACTTTAAATTTTTTGCCAAATTATACAAATTTTGGTTTTTCTTATGGATCTTGATAAATTTATTGTTAAAGAATTCCGGAAGCATTTTTGTTCCTTTTTTCAAAAATGTATCATGGATGCTTAAATCGTTTCGTTTCATTAAAATTGCATTCTTCAACGGTTACGTCATAGCTTGCTGCGCAATTTTAATTCCAAAATCTACTGTGGAGAATCAGAAGAAAATGATTCTAACAAAATCAAAGAGTTAAAAACCCACGCGTGACACGTTGATCCAAAGAGGAACTAAAAAGCTTTCATAATTCACTAACGAACTTATCACGACCCATCAGAAAAACCATACTTATATTATTTCAGAAAAAAATTTAAAGGTTACAAAAATTTCATTAGAGTTGCACTTGAAAAAGTATCGTAACAATATAAAAGAGTAGAGAACTTGTAAAGAGACGACGGTCAAACAAGGAAACTGATTCGACGACAGAGATGACCAACCTACCAATTTAAAAAGTTTGTTTTGAAATTGTGACCACAACAGGCTCGAATTACCACGGCTGAGACGTTAACAACAACACGACACCAAAAACCAACCGCCTGACATTGAAGAGGCCGCCAGCCGAATATCGTATTACACGAACGTGCTTAACGATGTTTTGTCTACCCTACCAAATTAAAAGGACTGCTGTTTCAAGGTCATAGAATTTGGTTTCAAAACATCAAAGGAACCGCCAGAAGCGTCGTTTCTTTATAAGTTCTTTACTCTTTGATAATACACCATAAAGATTTATACAACACCCAAACATGTACTTGTATTTAGATATGCTTAAATGGAATACAATCAGTGAATGGGAGTGTGAATATAACTCTCGTACCATGGCGGTTGCATGTAATTCCCACTTTATTTTGCATCCTGAGAATATTGCACAAGATGCTCGATGTACGCTTGGAAACTGAATCGAAGATATTTTGCTATATAAATCTTTATGCTGTGGTTTAACATTTTGCACAAACATTTCTATGTAAGTCTGGTCACATTGAACTTATTCGACCCCTAAAACGAAAGTTTCCGATGCAAGTTTTGTTGCCTTCAACCGCAATTCGAACAAAACGATGAACACCGAATGGTAGAATCGACGTCGAAATTTATGCTATCCAGGGAAAAGAACATCGACACTGCTTTTTTGGTATGTGCAAGAAAAACAATCATTTTTTTACTTTTTAGCGAACCCGAAATTACAAACGTTTAATAGAGGAAAAATCTACCACTGGACATGTGAGTGTTGCAATTTTCGAAAATGCGTAAATTTTGGATTGAAATTGCTCACCAGATCAAACGTAAACGACCCGCAAATTTGACACTAGTATAATATTGATATGATTGTGAGTTTTGTTAAAGTAATCTTAAAAAAAATTTTTCTTTAATTCACTTTACTTTTCAATCAGCCCTTGTATTCATGTGAAGTCTAGAACGCCACCAGCGTGACATTATAAAGGTTGCTACTTGATTGTAGAGTAAACTCTAAAATAGTCTTCAGAAACAAACACATCCGCTTTACTCACCAGACCCCATATTCCTTGAAAATTTTCAGGAATTACGGAAACAGCTCGAGGTAATACCTCGATAATTGTTCTGCTACTTTTTAAAAACGATTTAGAGAGCCAAAAGTACCACAACTTCTTGAATTGACTTTAATTATACAACAGCCCTTGTATGTATGCCGAAAACCAGCTTGTTCGATCTCGTGGACCGGGATGATTGGGTATTACTAGTTGCCTGTCATCTCGAACTTTCATCTTCCCATCTCACCCTACCATAACCACCCCCGCTCCATCTCGAGGATAAAATACGTGTTCATGGTCTCCCTCTCGTCCTTGTTTGTCGTAAAGAAGGGTCGCGTGTACACCAAATTTACCGCCGTACACCGTCTCTTCGATACAACCGCGTCGGGGTGCACCGTGACTACAAGCATATCCCACCAACGTGCATCCAGCTAATGAAGGTAAGTTCGCGCTGTCAGCCGATACCTTTATTGCCCCTACAAGCTTCAAAGTTGCCAAGTCGTCCATCTTAATCGTCAGATTTGGCACCATATTGCTACTAAATTTTCTTAACTTACAAAATTGTTCACGACAACTTTTTGGTAATTGTGGAAGTTGTCAGAATTTTATCAAAATTGCTTACAGGCCCTCCAATATATTTCTTCTTAAATTTTGTATGTTCCTATGCAAAATTCAGTAAATGGACCATCTAGTAAAAAAGTAGTTAAAAACGCTTTCTGAAACAAACATATTTTGGGTTCAACATTGTTAACGCATCCACCTTACTCGCCAGATTTGGCCCCCTATTACTTAGAAATATTCCGGATGTGAGACGCGAAGACTTTTTGGCAGTTGCTATGACTTCCAATTATATAAAAATCATTTAGTGGTCCTAAAATATTTTTTCTTTAAATCACATTAATTGTCAGAGGCTCCTCGAATGAATATAAAATGCAAAATAGAACGAGAATGACGTAATAAGACTGGCAACTTGATTTAAGAGTGTTAAATGAATAACCTGCTAAAAGCAACTCTGAAATGGTCTTCAGAAACACAAACTAATAACGCATCCACGTTACCCACCAGATTTGGCCCGTTATTACTTCAAAATATTCTCAACTTACCCAAAATAGTTTCAGTCCCCCCCTTTGGTGTGATTTAAATACCATTTTCTCTTTAATTTACTTTAATTGTTAAACACACAAATTTTTAGTATAAACTGATATCGTATCCAAACTATTACCATTATTTCACCAGTAGAGTTAAAGGAAAATCAAAATCAAAAATTTAATTTTTTATTCAGTATCAAGGAATAGGACCCAACTGAGATAAATTTCTTGTAATTTCAAATAAGCCTGTTCCCCATGCTTGACTTTCTTAGTAGACTCATTATAGTCCAATTATAATCAATGGAACAGAATAAAAAAATAAATGAGATGGTAACTAAAGAGAATCACTGGTAATACGATATCATCAAGAATAATTATAATCACGGGCGGCTTTGAAAGTTCGTCCTTTGTTGACACTGTTGGTTCAAGAAACGTCAAAAACTGAAAATTGACAATTTCAATCTTTTACGCACAATTTTGAGCAGAAGTGTGGAATTCCACCGGATATTAAATAACAAATTACAGTTCTCAATGCATATAGATAAGCCCCAAGTGGTTTCTGTACGAATTAATTCGATTTAACTGTTCTATAAAATATGAACGTTTGACAGGAACTCACTTGATTTTGGTGAACTGGGCTATTTTCGTTTTCTTTCTTTTTTTTATTACGAAATTAATTGTTTCCAAACAACTCGTTTAACGTTTATGTCTAGTCTCGCCTATTCCATGTGCAAAGTAAATGTTGTTACGAAGCCATGTCGATGTCCTACATAGTCACAAAGAGTAGAACCGACCATACCAACAATGTAGATGCAAAAATCCACGGGAATGGCGAATTTCGGCAATAAAAACGACCCAAAAGCCAACATTTTCCCATCGATTCTACCAAACACAAAACACCGTAGCAGTTGCGTCAACAATAAATTAACGGTAATTTTCAGCCGAACGGATTATTAATTGTTGCTATAAGAGCTAATTATCGGGGCCGTGCTGTAATGGTTGTTAACAAATTAATTCTAATTAATCACCAATTAACCGTGTTGGGATTAGAAACGATCTCCATTTCCAGGATAAAGCGCGTGCGACACGGCCACTTTCACATTTAGTCCGGATAAAATTTCGAGTCGACACGAAAGTGGGTGGTGGATTTTAGAAAAAAGTTCGATGCATGATTTTACGATAGCGGTTGTTACGTGTTAATCAATGGATGCGTTCTGAGAAACGACCTACGCAATTACTGATCAATTGACTGATTATTGGGAAAATTGTAGCGGGGGGCGGCGGGGCCGAGAGGTTCACTCAAATTACGGGGTCGTATTAAGAAAAATTGCATCTTCAACGGCGATTTTCACTTAAATTTTACGATTTTTTTTTATAATTTGGGGGCGGCGGTTTGGGGTGGTTCCGCCGAATAACGAGATGCACGTGGCAGAATTTTTCAATGCCGGCAGCGGCGGCGAGTTCGGGGTTGCTATCGGATTTTTTGAACAAATTGGCGACCTCGTTGGAGGCCATCAAAATGGACTCGGCAGCTATGCACGAAACCGAAAACGACGTGCACATTTTTCGTCGAAAGGGAATGGGGGAACGACGAGGAATTCGTCGTAATCCTAGATGGAAAATCCTGATTTTCGACACTTACCTTAACGATGATACTGCGACCTCGGTTCCGGGCTCATCTGAGGGGTACGAAGGCACTTTTTCGAATAAACAGTCGACTACAGCCCGATCGCAGGTCCAAAACTCGAAATTCGAAAATTCTTCCGCAACGAATACGCCCTCCTGAAACTTTGACAGATGTCAAAAAAACGCCCCGAAAACTTCGAAATCCCGCAAAACACGACACGTCAGTCTTTTCGATTGATTTGTACTGGTTTCGACTGTGTAAATTTATATAAAAACAACAATTTTATAGGAAAATACTAGAAACAGACAAAGTTTTCAGCGGTCGAAACCGCATACGACACAAGAATTCAATGGGTAAATACCAACTAATGTCATGTCAAGCACGGTGACGTCACCAGACAAAACATAGCCGCATCGCGTCGATGAAGCCGCCGGTTCCGCCCCCGTTCCCGGAATTTCCCCCGAAATCCTCAAAATCCCAACTCCATTCCGGGAAAACGTAACGAAATTAGTTGCCAAAATCGAGAAAACACCCCCAATTCAACGTTGTTATCGCCAAAAACATAGAGGCTACGACTCAATTGGGCGATAGAACTTAATATTTGAGCCACCTTGCGGCCAAAACATTAACCCCTAATATCGTCAAAAAGTCGACAAGCTTAACCTAGAAATGGACGAGAAACGACCCCAATTCGGCAACCGCTTCCTAACAGAAAATTCCGATGTTTTTCAACATAACGCGTGGTACGGTTCGTAGTTTACAACTCTTAACAAAAAATTGTCACACCCGTTTCCGTAAAAAACCCAAATATGGCACGAGATTTCTCCGCGATCCAACCAAACTTTTCCAATTTAACGCCTGGTACTTTCTGTAATTTCCAAAACTTAATAAAATAAAACTCGGTTTTAGGGATGACGTCGAATGGGATGAAGAACAAGAAAACGCCGCTTTAACCAAAGTTCAAGCCAACAGTCAAGTTAAATTTGAACCTGAAACTGTTGCAAAATATGAAAAAGACGCGGACAAATACTGGAACTCTTTCTACGATGTGCATACGAACCGTTTTTTTAAGGACCGTCATTGGTTGTTTACCGAATTTCCGGAATTATCTGTTGAAAATGGGGAGAGTAAAAAAATTTTTGAAATCGGCTGTGGGGTTGGAAATACGATTTTTCCAATTTTGCAGTATTCAAAAAGTGAGGATTTGTTTGTTTATTGTTGCGATTTTTCCGAAAAAGCTATTGGAATTTTGAAAGAAACTCCAGAATATGACACAAATAGATGTGAAGCTTTTGTTATGGATGCAACTGCGGAGAAATGGGATGTACCGTTTGAGGAGAACAGTATTGATGTTGTTGTTTTGATTTTTGTTTTGTGCGCTATCAGTCCTGAAAAGTAAGTTAGGGAGGGTTGTTATAAATAATTATTAATCCTGTGTCGTAGGTTTGAACATGTTATAGAACATGTTTGGAGGTACTTGAAACCGGGAGGGTTGCTGTTGTTTCGGGATTATGGTAGGTATGATATGGCGCAATTGAGATTCAAGCCTGGGAGATCGTTAGGTGATAACTTCTATGCTCGAGGAGATGGTACCAGAGTTTACTTCTTCACCCAAGGTAAGGTTATGGGATTGTTCTTAAAAGTTTTTGGTAAAAATTGCACCCGAATAGGTGAACAATTTAAGATAATTAAAATGTTTTTTATGAAATAATGGTAATAATTAATTTTTTGCAATAAGATTACAATCTAAAAAAATGATTTTTAAATATGTTAAGAAGTTCACGTTTTAATGGGCGTGTTAGGTAACAAGCCAATCACATTTAACTTTATGCTTCAAGCTGGGGAGTGTTGCAATATCTAGATTTGACTAGCATAAATTTCTTTGCAAAAAAGGGAAATTTCTCTCATACTTCAATAGACAATAAATTTAGATTTTTGTACCCTAAAATTTCAATATTTTTTAAAGTAACCAAGAATATATAGTCAACACAATGACTAACATGTTTCTATTAGTATTAATCTATCCTGTCAAAAGTATGAAACCAAACTTTTCCTCCCTGAACTATAAAGAAAAATGATAATTGTGTGTCAAATGATTAATTTGAGTCCATATTAAAAGTTTTTCTTTTACTAAATCGTCCCGCGCCTATCATTTTTGTCTGTGTTGACTTTTCTTTTTTCATAATAGCAATGTAGTAATATTTCTATTTGGCCTACCGTAGATGATTATTCTTCGGGCAAGGGTAAAAGAAAATTTCCCTGCATTAAACCCTCTATTTTTAAATAAAGAAATTTCGCATTTTTATTGCTAAAGTCTACCTAGTCTGGGCTGGATAGGAGATGGGGGTGTATCCCAACATAATACACAATTGACAACATCATTGGAATATGACATTTGGCATGACTGTAATGCTCAAATGTCACCTTCTAATGGTGTAGTTAATTGTCTGTTGTATTAGGATACACTCCCATCCTCCTCCTTAACCATACTGGGCGCTAAAAACGCATTTTTTTATTTATTTAAAAATAAGAGCAAAAAATGCAGGCTTGTATGAAAAACATTTCTTTACGTCAGGCTAAATACAGGGTAGTTTTTGTTCACGGCCCATCAGGAAAATAAAAATTAGTTCGAAATTTTAAACAAAGACCAAACAGTTAATTTTCTTTGAAAGTAAAATATTTTAGAAATGATGGCACGTCCACTTATATCGGAAATTGATTTCAACTTCTTTATTTTAAATGGCACACCCTGTTTTTTTTTTCATGTTTGGAATGGCCATTGAATTTTATTACGAGTTTCTGAATACAGACATGTTTCATTGTTCAGAAAAAAATATTTTCTTGAAAACAACAAACACTTTCTTCAAATAAAAAATTATAACTTCTATAACATTGAAATTTTCAATGTCAAGATATGACTGGAACGTAAACCTGCAGTAATTAAGTTTGGAAATTTTAATAGGGAACGGAATTATGGAGTAAAATTTTTGTACTGTAAAAAGAATTTTTTTCAGTTTTTCTACGTTCGGATAGCCCTAGTGAAAAGAGAATTAAATTCGGTTTCTAACCATGTAGAATGTTCCTATACTTATCGGTCGTTTTCGAAGATATAAAAATTATCTTGTTTAAAAATTACAAAGTAGGCTGTCATTCTGTGCTGAAATTAACATCATTGGTCAATTACGAGATGACGCGTTTTAAAAACAGTCAATGGTGTTGGAGGTGAAACAATACTCTTCATAGATTTAAGGTTTTTTGAAGATGTTAGTGAGATTTTTTTAATTTCCTTGTATGTAGTGGAAAGTAAAGATTTTTAAGATTCCCAGAACTTTGGACTGACAGAACTAGATTCGTACACAATTTTTTAATGCAATGAAGCCTTTCGAGAAACTGTCATTTAATGAATTATTGTTGGATGTTTTATTATGAATAAGTTTTGAAGTTGAATTTCGTTTCAGAGGAAATTCGGGAGTTGTTTGAAAAATTCGGCTTCAAGGAAGAAGAGAACAGGGCAGACAGGAGGTTGCAGGTCAACAGAGGACGATTATTGAAAATGTACAGGGTCTGGATACAGGCAAAGTACAGAAAGCCCTGAATCAAATGACAAATATATTAATTTCTTGTAAAGTTTTAAAAATCCATACATAATTACATTATGTTAATTAAAATATTTTCAAAACCCATTACAGTTCGTTTTTTAAATAATAAAAAAATGGTACCTAATTTGTACTCGATTTTTACAAATTAACTTTACCAGTTAAAAAGTTTCTAAAATAGTTATTCACATTAAGTTAAAAACACAAATTTTACGCGTGATGGGACAAACACTTGTTTTCATTAATAAACTATTTAAATCCTAATAGGACAGTCTAACCAGTCGCTTTTAGACCGCGATCAGCCTTCGATTTCGTCTTATTAGTTTAAGTGTTTATAACCGCAACATTCCCCAAAATAAGTAATGACAGAACCTACATAACCCCGAATTTAATGTTATTTACGTTCGAAGTGAGTATTTACAGTTACGTCTGGACCATTTTTAATACTTGATTATATCTGTGCCTTCATCCCCTTAAGGCTACGTCGGTGTCATGTTACGTAGTAAGGCGTTAAAATCACAATGAACGATTGTTTTAAAGACGGATTGAAACCCTGGCTGACCTACCCTTGGACGTTATTTCGGGAAATCCTTATAATAAGAAAATCGGAAAACATTGCCGATTCTTCACCTCGAAAGCTGCTCCGACGACTCAATTTTCAACAAGTAAGCCGCATGGACGCTTTCACACACAAACCTATACTGACTCTAAAAGGGAAAAAAATATTATTAAGTTTCAATCAAAAATAATTCAAATACTAACAGCATTCTGTATCATCATTGCTCGTTGCTCTCGCATTGTTTTGACAATTTCAAGGGGAAAAACTGGTTCTTCGGCTTCAATCAAACAAACTGCTGTTTCCATCAAAACTAAAACTCCAGTTCTGCCGATGCCGGCGCTACAGTGCACCACGACAGGCGCAGGGTTGTCGCCTCGAGCCTCTCGGACTTTTTCGGTGAAACTGAGAAAAAGGGCGGGGGAATCAGGTACCCCGTGGTCGGGCCACGCCACATACTGCATATGCTTTATCTCACGCTCCTCGTTATTCTAAAATTAATCAGTAAAAAAAATCGTTTAACTACCATTACAGTTAATTCTAAGTAGATGGCGCCACAACACGTCAGTTCTTAGAACATTTGAATTTATTTAATTTTTTTCAATCAAAAGCTACCCCTACGTAATTAACTTTAGCTGCGTCTAGTAATGACAAGAATCGTCGTCGTTAAGGGTACTGTTTAGTATAAAACAATTTCTTTTAAGGTAAAGAATCGTTAACCGTAAATTATCTTCATTCAGTTTGTGATTTAAAGGCAAACTAAAACACTGTTGAGTTGAACATAAATAAAACGACATTTAAAGCCTTACTTTGACGTCGGTGAGGGTAAAATCTCTAAAAACGAAACTTCCGGACGGGTCCGTCTCTTCTCGAGTGCATTTGATAATCGCGTTCGGCATCGTCAAACATTCCCCGACATTTGGCCAATACTTGTGACATTTGGCGCGACCTCTTTCGACTAGTGTCGTCAACATTACTATCAATTGGCAGTTCTCTTCCAGCACCATCTGCCAAAAGTCCTCAGTAGTCGATTGGAGGGGACCTTGAGTAGCTATGTAACGATTTGTCGCTTCCGTACCGTTAATTTTCATGTTAACGTAATTAGCGTTGATATAATCACCACTCGCCGCCTCTTTCAACACTACCCTCGTTGAATCGTCTACAACAACAAAAATAAGTTTTTTTTTTAAAACATGTTTAGGGCAACTTGACACCTACATGGAGATATGTCTCTGTATCTATTTTTGTTGACGTTCTGGGGTTCGGAAGATACGTCACAAGTTAATTCAGGATGTTTCCTGTATAACATTTCGTAACGTGCTAAAAGTGCTCCGCAAGCCAAACCGTCTGCTAGCAAAAGCATACTCTGTTCCAGAGCGTTCCCTGGTGACGGCGGCCTTTGCATATCCCCAACAGGAACGTAATGATATGGTGGTTCCTCGTATTCTTCCATCCCGCTATACAAAACGTTCGGTTTCACAACCAAAACCAATTTTCCTTTAAATAGAAAAATTTTTAACTAATTAAAAACGTGGTTGAAAAACAAAATAATACCAGCGTTTGTTGCGCGCGCATCTTGAATCAACTTAACAACGTCATGGTGGAAGGCGTGCGAAACGTCGATTCCGTTGATGGTTATCACTTGATCGCCTTCGGATAGACGCGGGGTACATTTATCGGCGGGGGTATTGGGAGCGACTCTAGATACTAATATGGGGGCATCAGGAACGTTGCCTCCTTTAACATTAAATCCGTATTTTCCGTCTTCGTCCGGATGAAGGGTGATTGTGACTTGACCTTCATCGGTGATTTGTGACGTAGGCGAATGACTGGCGCTGTAAGGGGGCGTGTCGTAGATAACATTGGATGTAGGGGAAGCGGGTTCTTCGTCGGCGTAACTCAAAACACGACCGGCGATGCCAGGAGAAAATGGACCTTCGAGAGTACGCTCCAGAAAGCCACCATCGCTACAACCAAAAAAATTATTAATACAGTCCCGTCCATCGGCATAGTTTTGCAATAATGCAAAAGTAGCTAATGCAGTTATCTGCGGTCTACCCCTAAACTAACATTTTACTAATTAGGTGCACGAATCTTCCTAATAAAAAAATGAATTAGTTATTCTTGAAAAATTTATAAAACAATTTATAGGAAAAAAATTAACTAAAAAACAAAATTTGTAACACCCGTTTACCCTACAGGAACCTATACGAAACAAACTATGCACAAAACCTCTAACGTTTTATAAATCTATGTAACCGATTTATTGAGTGTGGTCATTAATAATTAAAAAGGCGCTAGATGGCAGCAAAAGAACGGTATAGGTATAGAACACTTATTACAGTTTACATTTAACATTCCCGAACCTCATGTTGCATCTTAGGGTCGACTGTAAGTATAATTCGCGTTATCATTTTGTGAGATTTCCTCGTTTGGAACATAAAACAATAATATCAATCGGAGCTTAAACTTGCTGTACTTGAAGCTCTGAGGTCTGAGCCAATGACGTATTTAGCCTTGCCACCTTCTGAGTATTAAAGCCAGTGTTGAGAGCAGATATCGATATTATTAATTAAGATAATTAATAAAAGTTATTTGCGACAGAAGATAAAAAATAATTAAGTTATGTGAAGTGGATGTAAAATTCCCGAAATTTGTCGAGAAAACTTAATGTTCATATAAAAACCGCTCTGGAGAATAAGAATTTACTTTACAATCTTCTTTCTCACTTTCATATCCTAAACCATCCAATTCCATTAAGCGATGACGCAAAGTATTGCAATAGGAAAAATCATATTGAGGTTTCGATTTTGTGTATTAGGGCTATAATGTTTGAAATAACTGAAAAAAAGTTGAATCAGTTCAATTTAAAATCATTCTCAATCAATATGTCTAATAACTAAAATATATCTACAAATAAAGAGAAAATTTTTAATTTCACTACAAGCCTTCACCATAGAATTAACTAATTGAGTAATACCTTTTTAATTTTTTCTCATATCACATCGTAAGTAAATTTCGAACGATCCCTTACTGGAATTGCCCCGTTTGGAACATAACAGAAAAAATAGCAACCGATGACGTAAGTTCCAAACGTTGACAGGCCTGACCCAAGGACGTATTTAGTCTCGTCTCCTTTTAAATGGAAGGTACTATAGCCAGAGTGGGCAGCTGATAACGATATTCCTAGTTAAGATAATTTTTAAAAAATATTTGCAAGAGATAAAAATAATAATAAAGTTATATAATTCATTGATCTGAATAGTTTTCTCAAATTTGATAAAACAACTTTATATTTACATTAATTGATAAATACAGCTCTGGCGCAGATTCACTTTACAATACTTTTGTGTCTCTCTTGAAGTTTTACAATTATTTTACAAGTGGTCTCTAACAGTCATTGTAAGGCGTAAGAAATCAATTCTAGTAAACAATGGCACAGTCATCGCTTACTAATTGGAGAGATCATATTGGATTTTCGATTTTATTTATTAAAATTTCAATATTGGAGAAAACTTGAAACTGTACACTAATTCTTCATAAAATCAAGCGATAGTGTAATGCCTTTTCTATTTTTTTCCTTATATAATAACGGTGATAGAATAATAAATGTAAAAAAATAAAAATGTAAAGAAGCGACGTTTCGTTCGATTTGAATCAAATCCTGTGAACTTCGAAATACCAGTCTTTTTAAACATTTGTTTATAAGTTTAGTTGACGTTTTATCTATCAGCCAATGAGAACGCGTTTCTTTCACCATTCAGAATGAGTGTGGTCAACAATATACGACTTACAATTAAAATGCCATCTTTAAACTGCCCAAATAAAAACCAAAGAAAATGTGTAAACTGTTTAAAATGTAACGAAAAATACAAATCCACAAGAGAGACTCGACACATGCCCTCAGAAGAGCAGAAGTGTGGGACGTTCCTAGACAGGAAAAAATATATTATCTCAAAAACGGATTATCCTGCCGGAAAAATTATATTTATGGCTATTGAATATTACAAGAATATCGAAACTCTGAAAAGCACACTTTTGGACTGTAAAACCATGTTAAAAGCAGGCCCAGAAGGCCTAACAATTCTCCATATGAATATACGTAGTATAAGAAAGCATTTTGAAAAACTCTTGGTAATTATAACAACACTGGAGAAATTACCTGACATCATAGTTTGTACTGAAACAAGACAAGTTGACGAAACTCTACATAAAATTCCAGGTTACCAAATATCATACAAGTCGGGCCAATTAAATAACAACGATGAAGTTATAACATACGTAAAAAATGAACTCCAAAACGAACATTCGACTAAACAAACTGAGATAACAACAGTAAATATCTACAATGTCAAGAAACAAAACATCGAATATGAGATATATGCCATATATAAGACACCAGTCATAAAAATCTGCGAATTCAACGAACACCTGGAAAACTTTTTACACTGCAGAAAGAAAAAAAAATCAAGCTGAACAAATAATTATTGAGGACCTCAATATTGACATCCTGGAAAATTCTGCCTCAACAAACGAATAACTGAATACTCTAGCAGCCTACGGCTATATTCCCACCTTAAATATTGCGACGAGGGTAACTAGTGCATCGTCAACTTGCATTGATCACTGCTTCATCAGATCCCATAAATCGATCAGAAACCTAACCTCATTAGTAATAGAGACATCAACCACTGACCTCTATTCCATCGCCATAAAAATAGTACCCTCAAATAAAAAGAGGAATGAAGATCTACCAACAAAAAAAGAAATTGTAATTTTTTTTTTAAATCCGAAACACCATCATAAATGCAGACTTCACGGAGTTTTTTACAAGCCACGATGCTGATTTTTGTGCAGAAATATTTACACAGTAAATCCAAAAAGCCATAAATTCAATCCAAAAATGAGTACCAAAAATAAGCAACCTTGGATAACATAAAGTATAATCAGGTCGATTAAAATGAGAGATAAGTTGCTTAAAATAGCAAGCCACACTAAAACCTGGCAGACATAGAGAAACACAGAGAGTACCGGAACAAACTAACAACAACCATCAAAAAGGTAACACCCGAATACTATATCAAGAAACTAGAAAACAATAAAACAGACCAAAAAAAATTGTGGAATGTGGTAAACGACTTCATGCAAAGGAAAATGAACAAAAAACTAGATAACGTGGAATTAACCAAAGAAGATGGGACTAAGACAAGAAATCAAGAAGATAGAGCAAACTATTTTAATAAGTACTTCGTAATTGTTGGAAAAACCTGGCAAGTAAAATAAAAACCAAAAAATTTGATAGGAATGGCATAAACAGAATGACGGACACGTTTTATCTCCATCCAATAAGTGAAGTTCAAATCTATAATGAAATTAAGAGACTAAAAGACTCGAAATGTCCCGGATATGACAACATAAACTCTGAATGTCTAAAAACTGTTGCTGAAATAATATCTCAACCACTAGCCCACATAACAAATGTTGGTTTAGAAACTGGCAAATTCCCGAGAGTCTTTAAGAGAGCAATAATCAAACCTATCTTTAAAGCTAGACAAAAGGATCAGGTGGGTAACTATAGACCAATCTCTCTAATATCAACGCTAGCTAAAATCATGAAAAAATATCTATATTGTAGATTAATGCAATTCATAAACGAACACAACATATTGAACAATAAACAATTTGGATTCAGCCAATATAAATCCACAGAAGACGCACTTTCTGAATTTATAACTGAAATTTACGACAACATCGATAAGAAAATGCCCAGTCTCCCGATTTTCATCGATTTAGCAAAGGCATTTGATACTCTGGATCATGAAATTTTGTTGAAAAAACTTGAACTGCTGGGAGTTAGAGGTTTATCGCACTCTCTTGTGAAAAGCTGCCTGGAGGAAAGAGAACAAACGGTAAAAATTGACAATACCCTAAACAAATCCGAAATTATGGAATTCAGAGTACCTCAAGAAACAGTTATTGGCCCTCTCCTCTTTATATTATACATAAATGATTTTTACAACCTTTGCACAACAGCGAAAATCTTCTCGTTCGCTGACGGCACTTTAATTATCTTCAGAAAACATTCATGGGAGAATCTAAAAGAAAACGTTAAAGATGAAATGCCAGTGATCTATGATTGTTTCGCGAAAAACTCATTGACAGTAAATGTAAATAAAACACAAGTCATTTTATATGGATCCCAAAAAACCTCAATACCGTCGTGGGAAGAAATAACATTCTTGTATCAACTGGAAACTCTAAAATATAGGTTAGGGAAAAGGCACCAAGGAGTCATAATCGACAGCCACCTACGTTGGGATCACCACGTTCACTCACTATGCAAAGAATTGCGGTACCAGCCCTACGTTTTTGCTAAACTTAAAAATATATTCCATCAAAAAGCCCTCTCCACGTCATTGTACCATGCAATTTTTTACTCAATATTGAGATATGGAATCCTAGTATGGGAAGGTACCAACAAAACAGCAGTTAAACAAGTCGAAATTATGCAAAAAAGAGTGCTTAAAATAATACACAACAAGCCAAGAAGACACCCAACGCAACTTCTTTTTCCAGAGACTTTGCACTGAAGGCAATCCTATATCTAAGCACCCAAGGTATCGAAAGAAACCCTGAAAATGAAGCACAGAAAGAACTAGATAGACAACAACGCAACAGATAAGAATTCCGGCAAGACGAAAAAACGATAGGTCAACGGAACTATGAGTACATAGGAGCCAAACTCATAAATGCCATGCCAACATCAACGCGCATCAAAAATAGATTTAAAAAAATAGTAACCACAGAAATTGTAAACTGGATGAAATCCGTAAACGTCGTAAACGAATCTTAAATGTAAAAAAGTAGCATCTGAAAAAACTACACTCTATACAAATTTTCTAGATGAAATTGTTTTTTAGTTTTGGTAAATATACTTTGCTGTATATTTCGTTATTACTTTCAATTTCTATTTTTTCTCATTATTTTTGTATTTTATTTTATTACTGTTCATTAGTACAGGAGGATCCAGTTTCTCAGGCTGGGAATGTATTTTGTACTCCTTTACTGAATAAAATTCTATTCTATTCTATTCACTTAAGACAGTGTAGCAGTAACGTAATTAAGATACGAGGTAACAACTTTTGTTTTTGGATTTGTTATTTAGCATTTAGGTAAAATTAATGCTACTGTAGCGGTAAGAGTTAGCGAACTTCAAAACTTTGGGGTAGAATCAACAGCATATTAAACCCATATTGATGGGCGGAGCTATTTCGCCCACTCTATATTTCCAGTTCCAGTGGCGTTCACTTTCCACTTCTTTTTTCATGAAAACCATAACATTGGCAACTAATTCACGTTCATGACACTAAAGAATTTGATCCGCTTTATCAAAAGTAGACTTAGAATTGGTTGAAGCTTCAGTTTCGTGTTGCGACAAACTATCCATTGGGAGTATTCTATTAGGAGTTTAAAATTTTGTTTAATTTCAAATGCATCCAAAATCGGTGGTTCACTTATATTATAATACCGCAAATAAATAAACAAGTAGCTCGATCCAATTACCAACTGTTTGTATAATAATTGTGTAAAAAACACATGCCATTCCATAATACTAAACAAATGTATAACACTCCTACAACTAGCGTAATGGACTCATCCGAATAGTTCTAGTTAATACGCGGCCCGCCCACCGATATGGGTTTTATTTGTCACGAACTTTTATCACCAAACTATTAATTATAAACATACATACTTAAATTACTTCTAATTTAAAGTGAAGATGTCGAAATTTCTCCAGCAAGAATTCTTACAAGAACTAATCAAAGGAAAAAGTTACGGTTCTCGTGTCAGCGCAGGTGACATTTAAATATCAGCACAAGTAACAATGATATAGCAGCTACATTTTACTAATTATGTGAACGGACCTTTAATACAAATAGAATATAACGATGAGTACATAGAAGTCCAACTCAAAAATGCCATGCCGACATCAACGCGCATCAAACTTCTCAATTATGAAAATAGATTTAAAAAAATAGTAACCAAAGAAATTGTAAAGTGAATGAAATCCGTAAACATCGAAACTGCAATGAAAAACGAATTTTAAATGTAAAAAAAAAACAAAACAGTCAAATAGTAGTATCTGAAAAAACTACACTCAATAGAAACTTTTTAGATGAAATTGTTTTTTAGTTTTGGTTAATACACTTTGCTGTATATTTTGTTATTACTTTTAATTTCTATCGGTTCATTATTTTTGTATAATATTTTATTAGTAGCATACGAGGATCCAGTTCCTCAGACTAGGAATGTATTATGTACTTCTTTACTGAATAAAATTCTATTCTAAATGACTTGCTTTGTCTGCCTGTCGCCTCTTTATAAGTTCTCTACTCTATAGTGTAACGCTAAAAACACATTATAAGTAAATTTCGAATAATAAAATAGTAACAGCTGATATAAGTTCAAAGCATTGACAGATCTGACTCAAGGACGTATTTAGTCTTGGCTCCTTTTGAATGAAAGGTACTGTAAACAGTGTTGGCAGAAGATAACATTGCTATTTAAGATAACAAATAATCTCTGATAAGAGATAACAAATACTAAAGTTATATTTTTTTTTTATTACTTCCCGAAATTTACCAAAACATCTTCATATTTACATATGGTACATACCTACCATAACATTTAACAATATCTTTTTAACTTCCATGGGACTTTATAATCGTTCTACAAATAGTCTGTAAACAGTCTATTAAATTTGTTAACGAGGCAATTTAACTAGAAGATGACTTCATTATGGTAAAAACATTTTTTTATTGTTTTGGAATAAAAACTTCCGTTCGAGGAATTGAAAAAAAAATCACAAATCGTTATTCATCACATTAGGATTGTTTCGAAAAACTTTTGTTGAATTGTCTGCAAACATCAACCGATTTCAAACATTCCTGCGTCTGTTCACAATTAGCAATAGTTATAACAGCAAAATTAACAACAAGTGGTCTCATTTACGCCTTTTAAACTTTTAACAGGTTGTATAATTTGTCACAACGGATGTTTAGTTGTCAAGTCACAACTCAAATAAAGCGTGAAAACTAAAACTAAACACTTTAATTTAAAATTGAACTGTAATTTAAAGGCAGTAACAAACTTGTTCAATTGACAATAGGAAAGATTTTGATATGGTTATGCTAAAATGTAACTACAAAATATAGACAAACACTCAAGAATCTATTGTTTTGAGGTCAAACCGTAGTTTCAAGATAATAGAGGAACTAATTGTAGAACAAAGTGTTTGAGGCAGTAATTTTTTCTTCAATGAGAGGTAACAAGGAGAGCTGATTTGACTTTTTTGTTTATAAAATCACCTCCCGGATATTTACACTAACTACCATAAATGAAAACTTTTATGGCAGACTTATTCAGGTATGTAAAGGCAAATGTCTTTAAAAAAACTGCAAACTCCACCAGAAGCCACATCTTAAAAATATATTTTTTCACACATGTCCAAACGTTTGTTGTAACTGAAAGCTGATTAATTATGATTTCTCTAAATATGCAAATGTTTCTGAGACTTCCTATATGAATTAGCACACGGCGGTTCCTATGAAAAACGGTCACTTTAGACAGTTCAGCCTCAAACACGTCATATGTTGTTTACTCTACTTCAATAAAATAATACCAAAGAGCAGACGGTGCTTCAGTCACCTTCTTTAAAATTTTGAAACCAAATTCTGACCTTCAAACAATTTCAACTAAGTGGGTACGTGTTCGAGCACTGGGCGTTGATATGTGCGTTCACTTGAGGTCTTGCCTATCTGTGAATCAAGAGCTTTTCCTTTACAATTCAAACCAAATGTGGTCGACAATTCACAAAAGCTCTTTAAACTGGATGGTTTTAGTCTCTCTGTCGGCTTGTCAGACTATCGTTTTTTTTTAAGTTTTCTACTTTTTGAAAATACTTTACTTAAATGTATGAGGACACTATAAATTACTAAAACTTAGCTCTTCTATGCATACATACATTTCGGAAAATTTTCGATGGTCTTCCAAATTTACCAAAAACGTATGCAAAAATTACCTGATTTTCCTGTAAACATAGTAGAAAATTGCTATTGAGTTAAACAGTCTTCAGAGTTCTCACCCGATGGAATGGACTGTAAATTTCAAGTTTGCGTTTATTTTGTATATTACTCTAATAAAATAAGAATTGAAATGCAATAATAATCCACAAAAAATGGCAATTTCAGTTTAATCATTGTGAATATCCAAATTAAAGAGAAAACAATTTGACCACTCGTTTCTTCTATCAAAATTGCTAAATTTCCAAAAAGTTAGTGGTCTTAAAAGAATTCTGAAAATCCCATTCATAAATTTCCGTAAAAAATAGTTTAAGAAAATATTGCAATGCTTCTGCAAAGTTACATAGAAACTTACTCGATATGATAAGAGATAAATAAGTCGTTGCAAAATCTTTTAAAAAATCTAATCCCCAAACAACCTCCATGGTTAAAAGTTCAAAACTTGCTTAATCCCCGTTATCAGTGATGTAAATTATAAACAAATTTTCAAACCGAACGAAAATAAGTGATTGTGAACTAGATAAAACCATTAAGGCGCCGTTTCCCCGTAATAAACCACAAAAAAACATACAAATTTTTTTTGAATCTTTCACAACCCCCAACTCGTTTCAAATTGTTGGTTTTATCCTTTACAAAATTTTAGTTTGCTCTACGGCGTAAATTTTTAGAGTGTTATCATATATTTGTAGCATAAAAAGCAAATGTGAAAAAATAAAAAATAATACCTGGATATCTTCCAATACACAACCCCGATCAACATAACCGACTATAAAGACGCAACAATCAATAAATCACAAAAGTAATAAATCAGTCAGCAATTTCCCGTTATCGAAAAAAAAACAACAACAACTGATAACGGAACCTCCAAAACGTACTCATCAGATAAATGCGAATCGTCCGTCCAGGCTTTCCTCGGTTCCTTCGCCCCCAGTGACGTCACTTTATTATCATAAGGCCTTGGCGGCCTTCCAGGCGGCAACAAAACTTTACCTTTGTCTTCTAAAGCAGGCGGCGATGTCGGTACCTTTAATTATCAATTAATTAATTGTCTCAAAATAGTAAAAAACCTACAAATTGTTTGGTGGGTGATCGCACGAATTTTCGTTCGAGTTTGCTCCGTTGTCGTACTTCTGAAACAGTTTGGAATTCGGTACGGCCGGAATAAGTGAATTTGGACCCTAAAGAGAACGGGAATTTCCTTCTAACTTTCGGGGAGTGTAAACGGAAGAACGTGTGATGTTCAACGCAAGCTTTCCAAAGCGTTTTCGATGAACGGTAATTTTCCATATTGAAACCTAACAAGGTGTCGTACGATTCCGACTGAAAACACCACAAACTTAATGTATTTATTTACGGTTTCAAACAATTTGTTATTACAAGCGGCGGAAACAACCGTGCTTTAGATCAAAAGCAGAACACTGTGGACCTTCACTAATCACTTCAGCAGACATGTCCCAATCATGAGTCATAGCTATGAGTGTTGCTCAATATTTCCGAACGTTGCCGGCAATCCCCCTCCCCACACCCAATTCCCAGAAAAATAATTTAAAATGCTTTCATAGACTGTCAGCAACTAAGTGATGAAGTAACTGATGTTTAAGTATTGTGGGTACTGTAAAATTCAGTTGCAAGGATGTGTGTAAACAATATTGCACAATTGTTGGACTAATAAATGGTCGCTTATGTTTAGACACTTGCGTTTTTATAAACTTTAAAGAAAGACTCAACTGATGTAATAATAGCAACAAGGGCAAATATCCCATAAGGTTATCTTAAATAGTCGGCTTTACTAAGAATTAGCATTTGTTTTCAATTCTACTGGCCATAAGAGCAAGTGCTTAACAGTAATTACAGGAAACTGTAAATAAAAAACCAATACAATTCTACTGTTTCGATAATTATAAAAAAATGAGTCGCTGATTATCAAAATTTAAAACACAACAGCCCATACTTCACTTCATCGTCAAAAAGTTACGAATGATTTATTTTTTTGTCTCGAATAAGCGTTAGCGTAGCATAAGTGTGACGTCACGCTGAACCTACCAGTTCCCTCCTAAGCTGTATAAAAAACTGCTTGCGTTTGAAGGAAATTTTCATGATTTTCGACCATGAAAACGTATTAATTTTGACATCACTCTGAAAAACGACAAGACCAAGATGAGTAACGCCCAATTGGATTTCTTTGCCAGCATTATCCTAGAATTAGCTGTATTTAATCAATTTTCGTTAAAAACTAAAAACACTCACCTTAGCCGTATGTAATTCTACCCCGTACATATCCACTCTTTTAGCGTGGTCCAGAAAATTGAACTCAGCATCAGCTGGCAATTGGCTCCTGAAATCAACATAACCTTTGAATAAAAAAAAGAGCATAATCATTTTTTATTACTTGTGTAGTTTGTGAAGTTCCGAAATTTTCCTTTCCATCTCTGGGCATTGCCCAGGAACGAGTTGGAGATTCGATAAATAACCAGGGCCATGTTCATCTGGTTGGTAGTCACCTAATTCGGCTGCAATTTCACAATCATTACACCCAATTTTGTTAGGAGTTAATCGACTTACATTGTACCATATAACTAGCTAAAAGTATGGCAGTACTAGTTGGCAGTACCAGACGCCCCTCAAGAATATCACGTCGCAATTGTAAATAAAACTGATACCGAGTGTACTCTTCTTGCAGCTTACTGGGGTCCGAAACATAAAACTTAACTCTAAAATAAAGCGGATGCTGGCAGTTGTTGAGCTGCTTTTTGATTTGTTTGGACGGATCTAGCCAGCGCTAAAAAGTGAGGTTAAAATTTGACAGTTCTCATTCAGGAAAATGATAATAACTTATTTAATTAACTTAGAAATCATTTAAAAAAATTACCATCAATTCCGGTTTATTGGCGTTAGGTGAACAACCATTGTCAGAAAATTGCAATCCAAAATAATCCTTTTCAACTAGTTCCAGATGTTGATATACTTGGTCCAGGAGCAGGCTACCTTTGGCGCGCTTCTCCACGTTGAACACACGATCGGTGTCATCGAGGAAGCGCACGGTAACGCTGAACCCCTTTAACTTCCGCACCCGTGCCGCAGCCAGTTCTAACGCGTGCACATTATAAGTTCCACTCGAACCGCTAAAAGCCCGTTTCGAAACGCTTTCGATCATCGTTGTGGCTTCGGGGGCAAAGCATCACGTTGAGTAACTAAAAAACACGAACATTATCGAAACAAGAAGGAAAGTTTTATTACAATTTCTTGTCGAGAACTGGAAACAAACAATCAGATTTATTATCTGGGCGCAGTGATAAGGTGAAAGTATCTCGTGGACAAGCCCCGTTAAAGGTGATAACGATAAGGAAATGCATACCAATAAAGCAAAAAGGACTTTCCCAATTTTTATGAGGAACTGCGGCTGGGCTGTCACATCGTGGTTAACTGTGGTGGATGCCGTGACTCATTTGTTTCGTGACGTAGACCGGAAGTTGGCATGATTTCGATGCATCACAATTGATTTAAACGTTATCACAATCGTTGTTATCACAATTTGATGGTATTTACTATTTTTTTAATTATTGAAGACGTCAATGGCAGGTTTTGCTGGACAGATATTTTGTAATAGCGACGATAGCGCCACCACGCAGCCTGCGGCAGAGGCGCCTAATTTCACATTCTTCCCAAGGATTCAGTGGCGTATCATAATCATAAAATAAACTCCCAGCAGGAATCGCCAATTCAGTAGTTTTCATCTCATATCTTATATCTCTTAGAAAAGTTACGATAAGTCATTTTGAATTGTACTATTTTGCGGCCGGAATTTTACTACGTTGTTTTTTCAATACCGGGTAACTCGTTCGCCATGAACTCGAACATCAATATTTTTTGCTTTCTACGATACTTTCAGCATTGGCATTTTACTTAAATGATTTATCAATGCTTTTATCATGTCTACCTCTAATCTACAACTATCTAGCAACAGAGGGCGACACTTTTTAAATTAATAAAATTGGTAATATATGTTACAAAGTTAGTGTTGTTTAAAACTAAAAAAACAATTAACTAGTTTAAAATTCTAGAAGAAAAGTACAAAAGTTTCTACAAATTTTGAGCAAAAGCAGAAAATTTCTTGATTTGGTGGTTTGAGTTATTAGCTTATCAGAAAATAAAAAAAAAGAATTCTGTAATACACAATCAAAACATTTCTATCCGTTCGAAGCGTAAACATGAAATTTTCCACCCAAAACATTGCAAAATAAACACAGCCACGTGAGGTTTCCCCCAGTTTACACCGTTCTGCCCCTCTTTATTCCAGTGTGAACGGCACTTGTTATAGTCTATCTTCCTCTCACTCCGGTTCCTCCGTAAATCTATCTCCCTCCCACCCTTTATGTTTTGATCATTTAATTATTTGACATCACCCAGCTGGCGATCGAACCACCACCCAAAAACACATGTAAACCCCCAAAAAGCCCAAAATTTCAACCCAAAACACCATGCAAAGCAACGATTTAGGCCAGGTAACGATTTGCAATCTTTACGATCCAACAACGAAAAGTGAGGTTAGTTTAACTGATTATTTTCTCGCAGCCTCCTTCGAGTTTAAACGGACTTGATTCGGCCCTGCACCGATTAGGGATGCTAGCAGCAGGTCCCGCTTCTCGTAATGAGTATTTACGAGAAATGAAAAGAAGACCTTGCCTCACCATTGACACTCGGTACGTCAGCAACGTTTCGATTGGCTTCAGATTCAAACCTTTAGGACCTTATGTCCGTCACAAACCTTACACGCTCAAGGAGCGACACAGGACGAAATCAGAAAATAACGATATTGATAAAGATGCCAACTTAGCCATAGTTGAAGACACAATGGAAATAGTTGAAGAATTATCACAACTGAAGAAAGCAAAATCTTTGGAGAGTATTGTAGCGGAATCTGGAGGAAGTGTCGGGGATTTAAAGGGAATAGTGATAGGGAATTGCCCTGAATTGGACGTGGTTTCGAGTTGTATTCAAAATTTAAGAGTGGTTGAATGAATTTTTGTTGTAATTTTTATTGGCACACCTGCAGCTTTATACTCTCGCACTGGGAGTCTTTCACAACGTCACTGCCTTTGTTCCTGTACTTTTTAATTGTTGTTTGTAGAGTGTATAGTGTGGTTTCTTTTTGTTGTTTCCACTTTGTGTCCAGTCTGCAGTTACTTGGTTCATTTAGTTTCTATTGAGGAACTTGAACCGGTTATTTAGTTGTTGTCAGGTATTTAATTCGATTATTATTATTTAATTCTTTTTTTTAGCAACAGGAGGTAAAGTTTTGAAATGGAAAAATTTTAGTTTAGAAATTAGAAAAACAAATTAAATTTTAAAAAAGTTAATAAATTATGACGTGAAAAGTTCTTGAGAAATTTTATTTGCGCTTTTCATAAAAACTTTGCAAAAACCTTTCCTGTCCTTTTCAGTAGTTTAATTCCTTGCAAACTTCTCTAAGAACCTCCTATATGCTATTCCTAAAATATAAGAAACTAACGAAACGACCAACACGTGAAACTAAGAAAAAAGAAACTCTTTAGGGTTTATTCTGGAATAGTGCCACAGACAACGCTATCGTTTTCTCTGTCGCACTCACTGGGCATTATAGGCAAGACAACGCGTCCCCGCGTCACACACGACTCCAGAACTAGAGCATATTTCTTGACTTTTTTTCACTTTTAACAGTCTAGAAACATAAATTTTAACCGTAAACTAAATCTCAAGTCGATTTGTCAAGTACTTTCAAAATACAGTTGATTGAATATTGCCTAAAATTTATCAAGTGAATTTCAGCTCTACTTTATTTTTATATGAAGCCGTCGCATACAAGATAATTATAAAAAATATCTCAAGTGCGAGATATTATAATTTTGTTTCATGTACAGCAAAAAAATCCTGAAACGCAGGATTAGGTTTGGAAATAATTATTTCACGTGACTGACTACGACTAATCTTTATTATTCGGACATTGATCATTTATCTCTAGTAAAAAGTCAATGATTCGGGTTTTATAGTGCGACTTCCGTAAATTAGATGGCGCAGTAATCGATCGCGGTACTTCTATTACCCAAGACCTGAACCGAGCGCACTCGACTGCTCGACGTAGTGACCGGACCGGGAAGGACGATATCGTAATTGGCGGTAGAGGGCGCGAGATAATGCAGGATGCAAGGGGACTTGTATTCTGGCAAGGAAAGGCGAAAGAAAGAATTTTGTGAATAAACAGAATAAAATTGCATTGAGTAAACTAAAGATGATTTTGTTTCTTTACGGTTTGCAGTTAGAAACCCGATCTACTGAAGCTTAAGCTTATTGTACCTCATCATCAGGCTCCCTAGAAAGGAGAGAGCGTGCTCCATGAAAGCTTTGGGTATCTCTTCCAGTATCTTTGTCTATGCCTTCAGGCTACCAAAGCTAGATGTAGTGAGAAGTTTTGTCTTCTTCACCACACATCCTACAGTCTGAATTCTATCTCCCCTTATGGTGCTACTTAGCGTGCAATGTCCTGTTAGCATACTTCCTGAAGGTCTCAGCTGCCTTCTGGTCAGCTTTAGCAATTCGTTGGTCTTTGTTTTGGATGGTCTCCCTATGTGCAAGTATGCTTCTGTTACGTTTTACTGTTTACTGTAATATATGAGGTGAAATAACGTACAATTAATTTAATACATTTACTATTTAACCCTTATCTAAATACATGTGTTTGCGTTAACCACCTGCTAAAAAGAGTGCTCGAGATAACATGTCTTCTTGATAGGTTGGTCTTTCCAGGGTGGCGCTGTCGTCTCCGCAATGCCAACCTAACTCGGCGCATGCTTGCCAACAGCTTCCTTCTCGGTGCTTCCGCCAACACAAGTCATGTTTTTATCTCAATACTTCCTTTACTATCTCTTTGTGGTACTATATGCTATTCCCCAGATCAGTTTAGATTCCATGAAGGTTTTCCTTGCGCATTTTCTGGACAACATGTCTGTTCTTTATTGCCCTTGTACTGTTTGGCATTCCCTTAGTGTTTTTGAACGTATTTTTACCGACCTCAGAGCTTTAAAACTCGCTAGACTGTTGGTGAAGATATGACAATCTTATCCATAGACTTCTATAATTGTGAGTTCTGCTTGACGCACGGTTGCAATACCGTCCACTTTCAAACTTTCACCTCTCAAGTTCTCTCATTCCAACTGTCCCATGCGAGCCCTGAAAGTTTCTTCGAAGTTGTAGTTGATTTTATCTCACTGTATGTCGAGTATTCTGTTCTTAGCTATTTGCTGCTATATTTCAGTATGGTACCCTTTCCTTGGAACAGTTAGTTAGTTAGTTAGTTAGTTAGTTAGTTAGTTAGTTAGTTAGTTAGTTAGTTAGTTATCCATTTACACCAAAAATACATCATCATACAATATAGTTTTCCTTTTTTTCTTTTACTTTTCAACTTTATAAATTCATTGAATTTATGTATGACTGACACACGTAAAAAGTACATAAAGTACTTGTCCAACGTGTGACAGTCTCCACATTTACAAACTTAGTGTAAATTATGTAAAAAACAAAACAATCAATTAAAATAAATTTAAGCAAAATAAACAAATAAGCTAATCTATGGCAAAACAAACTACCATATGTATGCACAAAACTTAATTCTGACCATCATTTGGTCACTGTGCATACAGTACACAAGGTATACCGAGCACACAAAGTCTATGCTATTATTGCCAGCCACCACTCATCATAGTTCCAATCCACTTTCCCATCACTTTAACAAAGTGAACAAACACACCGATAACTCGTGGCTATTTTCCTTTTGCTACACTTACAGTGTCTATATTTACTTCTGTGATCCATTCTCTGATCAGGTACATATATTTTAAGTTCATATCGAAGAAAAACTTTTTCCTAATTTCGGCAGGCATAAGATTGTATATCTTGGGTCCTAGAAATTCTTGGCAAGTTCTACCTATTGCTGTATTCCTTCTGGGTACGACTGCCTTATATTTTTCTTCTTCCCTGGGACTATGTATCTTCACAGGAAAGTTTATTTTTCTGTTACAAATTATATGTTTCAACAGTCTATCACAGTACACTCCCCTCACGTCCAACACATCAAAATCATTGTATAATATTTTAGTTGGATACAGTCTAGGCTTATTTAGAATCGTTTTTATGACTTTCCTATTGAATATTTCAATGGAATGTATTGCACTTTCAGTAGTACCACCCCACACAACAATTGCGTAACTCCATATTGACACAAACAGTGCTTTATATATTGTGCGCATCTGTTTCTGTTGTATAACGGTTCTTAATTTAGAAAAACAGACATTAATGTGTCTGATTTTGTTTAATACTTTTTTAATATGGATGTTCCACTTCATATGTGGGTCCAGAGTTACTCCTAAATATTTATATTCTTTGACAACAGCTATTTTCAAATTCGTTACTTCAATGTTTTTTACTTGAGGAATGCTATCTGCATAACACCCAAAAAACATGCACATTGTTTTACTTATGTTAACTGACAAACTGTTATTGTTGAACCATTTGAGTATAACTGCAGCATCTTCATTTACATGTTTTATTAAATCATCCCATGTAGATCTTCCCTTGTATAGAAGAGCTGTGTCATCAGCGTAGCATATCATTTTAGCTAAGGTGTTTGTCTCAAAAAGATCATTCATAAATATTATGAATAGTAGCGGTCCCAATACAGATCCCTGTGGTACACCGTGTGTAACAGTTCTGGGATTACTTAACTTTTCTTGATATTTGACATACTGTATTCTGTCCTTCATATATGACGTTAATAGTTTATGTATTCGCCCCCTGAGTCCGACACGGTAGAGCTTTTCCAACAAAAGTCCATGATCGATTGTATCGAATGCTTTACTCAGATCCAAGAATATTCCCATACATTTTTCTTTTTTTTTCCATAGCTTCTCTAATAAATTTCGTTGCTTCAGAAAGAGCATCTTCTGTCGATTTATTTTTTCTAAATCCATATTGGGAGGAAGACAGAAGGTCAATCTTTTTCAGGAATGCCGTGATTCTTACATGTATACATCTCTCATACACCTTTGCTATTGCAGAGATGAGAGAAATAGGTCTGTAATTGCTATTGATTTTCTTGTCTCCATTTTTATAAATAGGTATCACATACGCTACTTTGAATGCACTAGGACAGATGCCTACTTCAAATGATTTATTCATTATTATGCTTAATGTTTCAGCAATCACAGGTGCAATGCTCTTCAGCACAGGCACTGAAATTTCATCCGGACCAGTAGCTTTATTTGTATCCATTTCATTTATGTATCTCAATATTTCCTCACTAGTAGTGTTGTCAAGACAGAAGGTTTTTTCCAAGTTTCTTGTCGTTACATGGAAGTTGTCGTTATTTATTTTATTTGCTAGATTTCTTCCGACATCAGCAAAATAATTATTAAATTCATTTGCTTTTTCTTTTTGAGAATTTTCAATATCATCATACGTGCCTGTAATCTGTAGATCATTTGCTGATTTTTTATTGGGGAAACCACCTATTTGTCTGACAACTTTCCATGTTTTTCTAAGATTGTTCTTGTTGTTATCGATTAACCTTTTGTTATAATTATTCTTAGCTCTTCTAATCATGGAGGTTATATTATTTCTTACTCTGTTGTACTCAGCGTACAAAACTATATTTCTGTCTTCCTTTTTCCATTTACGAAATAATTTATCCCTTTTTTTTATTTGTTCTATAATATCTTCTTGCATCCACGTTTTTTTCTTTTTTACAATTACAGTCACTTCTTTCAGTACTGTATTTTTATCGATGTGCTTTCTTATAACTGTTATATAATCATTCATTTGTTGATCTGGATTATTACAACTTAGAATATTCTCCCAACTGTATTCCTGCAGCTGATTTTGTAGTACTTTATAGTTTATTGTTCTTTTAGTATACTTCTGTTTGCTATTATCTGATTTTCTAGCTGTTTGAACAGGCAATATAATACCAATTGGTAGATGATCTGTTATGGGCGATCTCAGTACAAATGAGTTTACATTACTATATCCAACTTTACTCTTAACGAAGATGTGGTCCAAACAACTTTCATTTTGGTTTGCACCAAAACGTGTATAACTATTTATTGCACTGATAAAGCCATTAACACTCATTACATCGAGATATTCATTTGTTACCGCGTCGTTTTTTAATAGGTCTATATTTATGTCTCCTACAAATATATGTTCTTCCTTACAATTCAGCTTTAAGTACTCGTCTAGGTCTGTAAGAAAATCTAACACATTTATAATGTGTAATCTGTATAAGGCGGTAATATTAATAATTCTCTTATCAATATCTACTTGCAAGTTAATGGCCTTTAAACTACCTATGTTTACAATATTATATGTATATGCTAGCGAACTCCTTACCCACATTATTGTTCCATCATTAATATTTGTTCTACTATCGTTGTAAATTATTTCATAATTTTCCATGCTATAAAATTGAGTATTTTCGGCTGTTCTGGTCTCCGTAACTACTATAACATCAAATACTTTGTTAGACGTACTTAGCATTGCAGTCATGCTGTCAAGATTTTTTCGAATGCTTCTAATATTAGTGTGTAAAATCTTTAATCCAGCATCTATACCAGTGAGTTTATCTAGTTCTTCCAGTCCATCTATGATACTCTGTTTAATATTATACTCTTCAATCTCATCTATGAAATCCGGAACGTTCATTTATTGTTTGTTTTTAGTATATTATTTTTTCTACTGCTACTTCCTCGCATAACTGGTATGTATGGATATTCCGTTATTTGTATCTTTCTTCTAACCTGGGCTGAGTAATACTTACACTTTTCAAAATCGTCTGCTCTGTGCTGTGTATCATATGTTGTGTTGAACTTTTCGTTTGAATATATGCAATTACTACACTTTGGACTGTCCTTGTATTTACATCTCTCACTCTCGTGTTTACCTCCACATACACAACACATTTCCTCATTTCGACATTTACTCTTACTATGTCCGTACTTCGTGCAATTACGACAGATGTTCACGTCAAAGTCATCAAATACTAAACATCTCTGCCATCCAACATATACCTTCTTTGTTTCCATTATTTTAGAGTAGGTTTTTGCGCTTACCTCTGCTATAACTCCTTTCATATTTTTATTTTTAGTAACATAACTGTGTACAACTCTGAAATAATCTGGTTCTGCTGCTAAATTCCTATTTTTTATATCTTCTTCTAGTTGCTCTTTGCTCCACTCATTATTTTCAATTCCGGTAATCCTGATTCTTGGCTTTTTCAGTTGCTCCGGTTCAATTTGATACTTATTAAATAAAATGATTCTCCATTGTTGTTTTCATTTTTTCCAGTTCTTCTTTGCTTCTTGTTTTTATTACAACAGATCCGTTGTTTTTAAATATCAACCTTTCAATGTTTACGTCCTTCGAGTTAGCTACCTCAGACTTCACATCACCTACTATACTATCTTTGTCTTTCTGTTCATTAGCCTTTATTACAAGACAAGGAAACTTTGTTTGTTTGTTTTCTTTACCTGCGGTTACCGCTCTGGCATATCCAGCTCCTTGCTTCTCCTTGTCTTCTATCTCTTTTCTTAACATTGCATTTTTGTCTTTCAATTCTTCTTTGAATTCTAATAATAATTCATTTTCTCTTTTAATCTCCCTGATTTTAGAGTCTCCACTTTCCACCTTTAACAACAAGCTCGAGATGATTTTTTTTGTTGCATAATCCCCTGGTTCGTTTTTAAATTGTTTTTCATAATCAACATTATCCTCATCTTCTCCTAGTTTAGAGGTTATGTCGTCAACCGCTTCAGTATGATCAGCACATATTACTAAGTTTCTTGTTAAATAAACTCCTTTCGTGTCATTAAAATCGCTTTTGTGGAATCCACTATCGCACAATATACACACACATGTTGAAAAAGTTGTATTTTTGTGGCACTTAAAGTTAGTATCCGGAGGGATATTTTTCGCGGCTTTCACTCGCGGCGCCATGTTTGTGCCAAGCTACTTTGTCTTATACAGTCTTATACCATTTATTTTCAGACTGTAGGCCCGACATCAAGGCCTCATTCCCCACTACCAAGTGCAGAAGAGGCAGACCGAAGTACCTCCATAGCTGCGGTAGGCGTTCTTGGCATCGGCCCCACGACTATAAGAAATGGAAGTCTTTAAAGCTTGCTTAGTTTTCCTCTTTCCAGTTTTATGTCACCCGATCAGAGAAACGTAGGTTTATTGTTGATACCACAACCCTTTGAAACAGCTAGTGCACCATTTTTTAATTGTAGTCCCCAAATTTATGCCATTATCGTCCCATAGTGCCCGCGTGGATTTTGTGGTCTAGATGGTCTAGATGAGTTTTGAAGCCAAATTTGGTATCTAGCTCAAATCCCATATATTTGAGCCCGGTGGTCCTGGTCCCCTATTATTCATTAGTCCGGGTGTACCATTTATCCACAACGTTGAGGGCTTTTTGTATCACTTCTGATGCAAGTCTTACACATTTTCCCATTACTAAGATGCCAACATCGTCATCCGCATAATCTTATACACAGTTCACTTTGTTTTAATTCCGTCAGAAGTTCCTTCATCACAACAATTGTGATAAGACTCAAGCCTTTAGGCTAAAGTTACCTTTCCTAGCGTGGATTGAATTTTGCTGTTTCTTAATATCCAATCGAAAGCTGGAGCTCTTCTCTCATGATTGATCTATTAAGAGGCACAAGAGATATTCCCAAAGCTCCCCGTATATCAACAAATGTTCTTATAGAAATCTAGTGATTGTCCATCGTTCTTTCTCTTCTGTAAATTAATTCGAGTATGGTTCGGAACGATTTAGCTTGGGCGTAAGTATCTCGCCCTGTTCTGGATATAAACACCCTTCTGTTACTTGGCGTATATCCTAAGGCTAACCCTTGCGTAATGTACAAATAGGGTAGAAAGTTTGCTAATTCCCTGTTCAGTAGTTCTGGAAATATTCCATCTAATCCCGGTGACTTGTATGGTTTCAACGAGTTGACCGTCCATTCAGGTTACGTTATGGTAATAACGTGGTTAGCTATTTTCCAGCAATCCTTAAGCGGTCACCCTTTAGAATGTCTTCGATTGAATCGATTCTCTCTTGTTGAGTTCCACTGTCCGGGAAAGTGTGTCTCCATTTTCAAGTCCAGAGACTCACTCTCGGTATTAGTTTACCCCCTTGGTGTTTTCCCTGATACTCGCCCTGCATATTGAAGTATAGCAACTTCAAGAGTATTTTCTATTTCCTCACATTGACTCCGTCATGATTTATTTTCGCTTTTCTAATGGCATATTCGTATTTCAGATGAGCGGTTTTATACTTCTCCCACCTGTCAGTTTATTTTGCCTGGTTGAATAACCTCCTAACCTCTCTTCTAAGGAGAGAAAAGGTCACGATTCCACCACGTGGCTTCCATTTTCCTCCCTAACTTTCTCGCCCTTCTTAGACGGTCACGTAGCTCAAAGGTTATTGTTAACGTTGAAGTTATGAATTCATTCAGCAGTTTACTTCCGCCAGTGTTTGCGCTTTCGATGGGCAATCCTTCAACTCCAGTTCTAGTTTCTCGTTAAAAAACCCTGAGTCACCTCTCAAATTTCTGCCCACTTTACACTCTACTTGCTGTGTCTTTTATCTGTCGTGAGATGGTTTTTGAGACATACGCCACTCACTAATCACTCTCTCCGTGTATTGAGTTGCGATAGTAATTTCGATAACTTCCCTCTTTAGCGCAGTGACTAAAGAGGGTTCGTTTCCACAATTCGCTACCTCTAGTTTATTGGTGACTCAAGAAGAAACCCACACCTTATGTTGCTAGCTATGCTCCACCATAAAATGTGGTGTGCATTACCATTACAACATAGGACTAGTTGTACCTGACTAGTCTCCCATAACTGAACTAGCTGTCTGATTTCCTATATAGGTTAATGGAGTTGATCATATGAGAGACAAGTGGAAACTTTCACTACCTCCCGCTTAGACCGCTCCATGACCATATTGATTCGTGCCACCATTAGGTCTCTTTTATAATGAATTATATAATTCATTAAGTAAATAGACTGGTAAGGTAGCAGTAATCAACTTTTTGTTTTGTTTCGGATTCTTTGATAACTTTAACAACGGACAAATAATTCTTTATTTACCCTCTATATTTACTGCGGATGGCACAGAAATTAAGAAGTACAAGCTTCCCTCGAAAAAATATACTTTAGCATATCAACAACCCTGCACGCATACCCCCACTCATTATCATACCAAGCCATGACTTTAATATTACATTTGCTTAACGCTATTCCTGCATTTCCATCAACAACAGCCGACCTAGAATCTCCAATAATATCAGAAGAAACCACAAAAGCTTCAGTGTAACCCATAATCCCTTTCATATGCGTATCGGCGGCCTCTTTCAACTTGTTTTTGATCAACTCGTAGTTGGCGCTCTTTCCTATCCTTTTAATACAACCAAATTATTTTAGGTAACGGGAGAAGCGGCTATAGTTACTTGAAAGTAAAGTCCAAAAGAGAACCATCGGCTACAGGTACCCTAACCGCAATCCCTGCCAGTTTCCCTTCCAGTTCCGGGATGATCTTCCCTATGTTCTTTGCCGCATCAGTAGAAGTTGGGATGATATTCTGGAAACCACCGCGACCTACCCTTGGTATTTTATGCGCAGAATCCACAACACTTTGATGCGCAGTAACTGCATGGATATCGGTAATGAAGCCACTCTGAAATTTAAACAAAATTTTTGCGCATGCGTAATTAAATTTAATTGTTACCTCTATATCGAACTCTTCATGCAAAATTTTAGCTATCGGTGCTAAACAATTGCTGGTATCCGAATCTAATGCAATCACTTTCATGTCGTTGTTGTAGCACTCATGGTTGACGCCAACAACAAAAACAGGGGCGTCTTTCGATGAGGCTGTTATCACGACGCGTTTAACGCTACCTCTCAGATGCGCCTTAAATTTTGTTTTATAGCAAAAAATTGAGTTAAATCAAATAAATACCGAAGCTTTCTCGTATTGTGTGTTGAGACCAGTGGCGTCGACAACGTAATCAACACAAGTGTTTTTCCATGGTATTTTCGCTGCGTCTCTTTCGTTTGTTACTTCAATGACTCGTCCTTTAATTTAATTATGATTTTTGTAAATTTTTAGAAAATCTTACCATCAACTTTGATGCTGCTTCCCATGAGTTCGATGTCTCCTTGAAAGATTCCGTGGGTAGAATCGTGAGTTAAGAAACAGGCCATTTGGTCTGAGGTTATGTAAGGGTCGTTGATTGCTACGATTTGGGGATGGGTAGGATTGGTGCAAGACTAAAGGTGTTTAGTTTAAGTATGTGGTTTGATTAAAAATGGAGATTACCTCTTTAGGTTTGAAGAGGGAGGCACGGAGGACCATGCGGCCGATCCTGCCGAAACCGTTTATACCGACTCTTGCTAAGTTAGTTGAACCCATAATTTTTGACGTTTTTGCTCATAACTGTCAAGTATTGAGTGCGGCATACTATGGAAACGCGGTCAATGGTGATAGACTAGTTAGAGAATCACATGGTCGGTTATTCGATAAAACTTTTGAGTTTAGGAGGGTAACAGGAGACAGTTGAAGACAACCTCAAAGTTTTGAACCAAGAACCTTGGTCATACTTTTGAAACGGTGAAGTTCTTGCATAATATAATAAATACGATACATAATAATAGAAAAAGTAGCTTGAATGTATAATATGGAGAAGAATAGGCGTTGGGTAAGAGAGGATATTAAGAGATGGATGGACCTTTCGAAATCTGTGGTGAAGCAACATCCTCAAACTTTGTACAGAGTGTTCAAGAAAAGAACATAAAAATCAGTGGCGGCTCGTGGTTAAATTAGATGGGAGGGCAGCCTCTAGGACAAACTTATAAGTATCTAATAACAATTAATATCCTAGTGAACTATATTTGATAGTTATTAATTTATATTTTACAATCAATTTTAGTAAGTTTCCAGATTACCTTTGAGGTACTACTATCAATCCGTTGACCTATAAAGAGGGTCTCGCCAGTAGCCCTACTCCCAACAAAAAACTAGAAAATGATTCTTGCACTAAATTAACCCTATTAACATAAGATTTAAATATAAAAGCGAGATTTTTTTGAAAGAAAGAATTCTTGATCTAAAACAGATGTTTACTTAAAAGTCTTATAGATAAAGTCTATTGGTCTATTTATTTGAGCTAAAAAATTACTAATAACCAGATTATTAAAATCGTCTGTGGACTTAATAAGTTCACGTTTAATAGAGCATGTAGCTAGAGCGCAAAGCCTATCTTGGCCCATAGTATTGCGGGAAAAAGTCTTAATTCTTTTTAAAGTTGAAAAGCAACGTTCGATTTCAGCGGTTGTCATCGGGATTGTATAAATAATTCTTAACAATTTGACAGATTCACGGAAAACATTTTAAAGGTTATTGTCTAAAAGAAATTTCAGAATGTGAAGAGCTCCATTGGCTTGGCGAAAATCTTTCCTGCTATATATGGTTACTAATTCTTGCTTTAATAAAAGAGAATCTAACTTAAAAATGTAGCTGCAGTACTAAAAAAATGCTCCGGGAAGTTTACAGCAAAATCTTTAAAAAAGTTTGCCTCAAAGAGTAAAGAAGCTTCCAAATGATCATTAACACAAAATCTATCTGTGATATTTGTAATAATAACATCACATACTTCTTTGGCCATTTGCATGTTTCTGTCTACATATCGAGCTCGCTTTGTAGGTACGGATTTTGATTTATCATCTGCATTATAATAATCATGATCAACCTCATTTCTGATATTCTGCACCGCATTCTTAAAATCGGAAATGTATTTTTGAATTTTGACACTATCTAACTGGCTTAGTTGTAATTTTATATAGAGAATATCACTGTGTGGTAAAATTTTATTAAAGAAATATAACCAAAAATTTGAATTCCTCATCTTTCAAATAATTTATTAAGCCGGTTGATTGCTGAATGGTTAGTTTATCATTTTCATTATCAATAATAAATTCAAAGCATTCAAGGAGTTCTTGTATATATTTAAAAACAGTACAAACAACTGTGGAGTTAAAATTCCAACGAGTATTTAATCCGCGTGTTATAACTATATTATCAAGAATTTGTCTTCGTTGGGGTGATCTAAAAAAAATGTTGAAAAAGCAGAAACATTTGCAAAAAATACTCAAACTTGCTTACTTTGAGTGACTGGTCTTTCTAGAATTAAATTTAACTGATGAGCATAACAATGAAATGGCTCTCTTGTAAACTGAACTGACTCTGGCTTGTACTCCATTGTTTCGGCCACTCATAACAGCAGCCCCATCATAACTTTGAGCTATTAGCTTTTCAGGTTTGTTTATATTAATTTTCTCTAATTCAGCAAAAGTTAAGTTACTTATGTCTTCTGCGCTATGACTAGGCGGTATTAAGTATCCCATAAATCGTTCATATACTCGAGCTTCTTTAACATAACGTACTGTAAAGACTAATTGGGATATATTCGCATTATCAGTGGTTTCGTCAGCTTGAATTGCAATGTACTTACTTTCTTCAATTTCATTTTTTATTACATTCAGAGTTACCGCTAATATAGAATCTAATAATTCATTTTGAATTGTCTTTGATGAACCAGAAAATATGGCATTTTTCGATTGCTTTATATATGATTTGAAAAGTAAATCAATTTCGCTCATAAAATTTATTAAGCCTCTAAAAATGCCCGGGTTGTCGCTATCCAATGTTTCGTCATGTCCTCGCAATGCTAATTCAAAAACACCACAAAATTTGATGCAGTCAATAAGTTTTCCTATAATATAACGGTTTTCTTTTACTTTTTCATTATGCTTTAGCACTTCAATCCGATAAGCGTTACTTAACTGATTTCGTAGGTTAACATGGCCTAAAGTTGCAAATTCGAGAGAATAGAAGAAATACCTTTGACATATTGAATGGTTTTTTATTTTTACACCCAAGTGCTTCAGATCAGTAATGCCTGTGTAGACCCAAGCGGGATCACAATCGTCGGACCCCATCAATAAACACACAAAGCAATAAAATGAATTGCTAACATCGCCAATCTGCATTTTGGTACATATCTGCATTGAATGATCTTTCCACAATTTTGCCCTTCACCACATGTTGTTTAAGGATTTGAAGGTTAGGCCGAAATGGACCCAACTCTTTTATTTACTTACGATCCTCGAAACTTAATCCCCTCAATCTTGCCGCGATAATTGCTTGGACGGTATTCATTGCTTCAATTAGAACACGAAATCACCCAACAACTGTTGAATCTCAGTAAAAACAAGAAACTAAAACGGTAGAGCAACGAAATTATTTCACAGCTGGATAAACCGCTAATACGCTACGCCACACACCACACTTGCATGTATTGTATTTAGTTTATAAGCAGATTGTCGTTGCCGAACTCCTTGAAACAACGGCAAAGTTCGAGAACGTTCGGGGTTCGTGTTTAACAAGTTTACTCTATTGGCTTAGGCAAAATAATTCTAGCCCCTTCCCAACGCTGTTGTCAGCGTTTTTTAAAGCACTCTCGATGCATAATTGCATGGGAAAATAAGGATAGCATATGCCAAGTTTCACGCAATCTGGCAAAGCTCGGGGGGGGCAACGGCAAGCTAGCTCACAGCGCGCAGCGTTCAGTTTGGAAGCGGAAAACTTAAAATAGAAGCAAGTAATATATCTGATGGCCCTTATAAATTTCTCGCTTGTGCTTAATACATTCTCTATTTTTCTGGGGAGCTTTAGGAGGGCATTGCCCCTTTGCCCCTCTTGCACCAGCCGCCACTGATCAAAAGGTTGTTTTTCTACAATTTGGTTGAATTTCAAATTAATCATCGTAATAACTATTACGCGTAATCGATGCCAGCATCATGCGAATAGAAAGTTAATAGCGGATGATTATTGAAGTGAAGAAAACAAACAATTGTCGATAAAGTAATATGGAAGTTGAAGACAAAACAGCAGGGGAACGAAGAAACATGTTGAAAAGTGGCAGCTGAAGCTTAAAATTTTCTAAAAAACGCAGAACGTTACAACCCTTATCATTGGAACTGCAAGGCATACATTTTTTCTGTAAGATATGGTTAATAGTCTATATGGTTAATTTTGTACAAAGATAATATTAAGGCTCCAGTATGGAGGGTATAATCACCTGAAAGACAAAAGATTATTGTGGCTGAATCATAACGTACACAACTAGCGTATGGAAGACAATTCAAAATTAATACAAGGTTAACTTGGAAGAAGATGCACTTCGTACATCTAGGTCATACCATGCAGGGGTAAGGAGACATTAGAATATGGAGACCCTTGAAACTAGTTAATTTACTTGTAGAAAGCAGACAACATTAAAAATAACGAAAAATCCGACGATATTAAAATGTGGTAAATTGTATTGAAAATTGGGTGAGAATGAAAACACAGCCAGGCACAGCATAACATAAGACAGATAGGACAGAAAAATAGAGTTACAAATAGAGCTAGTGTACTACACGATACAAGTTACGTACCGCTCCTTTGAACCAAATTCTAGAATTGAATTCTAATACTGGACACCAGACTGACGATTTGAAGGTCGTAATTTGGGCTAAGAAAAATATGGAGCTAGTAAAAGAAACAAATGCGGTATTGAGGGACAAAAAGCACAATTGATAGTCACCATAGACTTGAGAACAGAGTTAGTGTACCACACGATACACGTTACGTACCGCTTCATTCAATCAAATTCTAGAATTGAATTCTAATACTGACAACAGGCTGACGATTTGGAGGTGGAAATTTGGGCCAAGAAAAATATGAAGCTAATAAAGGAAACGAATGCGGTATTGAGGGTTGAGGGATAAAAAGCAGAATATTAAATTTAGTAGCTGATCATCATATACAGAACTAATATACGGAAGGAATTTGAGTTATAAAGCAATACAAGGCTAGGTTGAACGACGCAACACCTGCGTATATCCAAATCGCACTACCATTGTATATGGATTATTATGATCATACAACGATACTACGCATAAAGTATAGCGACATCTAGGAGTACAAATTATACTAATCAATTTACTTGTAAAATAGACAATTTGAAAAATTAGGAAGCACAAATTATCAGAGAATAAAGAATCTACAACTAAAATCGATTAAAACAGATCAAACGCACAAAAAATTTCAAACGCCACATAGAGAAAACAACAAATTATTTGAAAGCTATAGCTACAAAATAAAAAACGCGAGCTAAACGAAGACCTCGATTGGCTTTTATTAGAATGAGTGAAATAAGTGAAATAAGAACAATGACAGAAAAATCGCTAGCGGAAGGGTTGGCAATAAAAAAAAAATTAGCGTCTAAATAATTAAGAAAGGGGAACACCATGACAGACTACATCCGATTGGCAGGAGGGAAAGTATTATTTAATGGCGTATTAGATATGAGAAGAATACTCACAGTATGAAATAATGAAAAAAAAAAATTGGCATGTCTTCTTCAAAATTGATATTCCCGCGGAAGATTAAAATTAAAATTAAAAAAACTGCGACTCAGTTCAAAGTTCAAGTGAACACCCTAAAGTAGTCTTTTTTTCTGAGAGTGTACAGTTACCTGTATGATAGGCCACAAGGTACGCGGGATTATCAAATCTAAGGAAGTCTACCAGAATGAATTGAACGTGGTGATATTAGTAGGGTAAATTATAAGCCCTGGCGCGAGTAGCTAACCCTTACATTTATAAGATTGTAGATCGGTTTATTCGGATATTTTGAAAATTTTTGGGTAACTTGCAAAAATGAGTAGTGCTAATTTTCATATCCTTGAACTCCGTTCCGAAAACGGCTTTCGGGACAATCGTTGGCAATATCCCCTTATAAATTTCACTTCTTCTTTTTAACACCAAAACAAAAGCTTTATAAGCTAACGTTCGCAAAACATTCAAAGTTGCGATTCCTTGATAACAAACTCCTCTATGTTTGTTGATACTGCTCAAAACATGCGAACTGTACTCCTTGACAGTCGCTATTAAAGTATCTTGAACAAAATCCAAATTGTCTTCAACCGACCTTAACGCCATGTTAGCCACGTCGAACTTATAGGCCAAACAAATCATTCCGTGAAAAAAGTTTTCTAAAACCGTTTTCTCGGTGTTAAAATCGGTATTTAATTCAATTTTAGTGAAAGAATTTTGGTTATAACCGAACTGTAGAGGTTTTTGTAAAAACTTTTTTTTATCTACGACAGGTTTCTTGATATTAAACAACTTAAATCTGTTTCTTATACAATAACGATTGGTGAAATCGTACGATTTTTTCACCTCTCCAGTATCCAAATTGAAGATTTTTCCACAATAAGAAATTTCATTGTTATCACCTTGACTCGTTATGTTAGTTTCGGTTTTATTTTTGTTAATTACGTGAATATTAGAAACAATTTCAATAAAATGATTAACTTGAAATTCTTCCGTCGAACAAAAGAAATAATCATCGACTGTTCGATGCAGAAAACAATTCGGTTTTGTCGCAAATTCAGATAAATAAATTTGATCTAAATAAGACATATACAACTCGCATAAACAAGACGATAACGAATCACCCTGTAAAAGCCCATGTTGCCATCGCCATATTAACGGTCCTTTTAAATTCCTTCGAAAACTAACAAACTGATTCGAAACGTGTTTAATGATAGTTTCTTTGTAATAGTCACTTAATTTTTTTTCAGGTAAATTTGCAACAATTTTGCATAAAACATCAACATTAATATTGCCATAAGCATCACGAACGTCCAATTTAACACCAAATATTCGACAATTAACATTCTTTTTAAGAAACTTTGACCACGAACTAAACAACGAACCGGAATAATAAACACTCGCATTTCGGGCAGCCCCAAAAATTTTCGCTGTGATGTCTTTATAGTGCGACAATTTCTTGGTGGCGAAAATATTGATTAGAGGTCGAAACCCGTTTTTTTTCGGAACTATTTTAAGGACGCCTCGCGGACTAGATTTGTCGTTACTATACGAGATATGTCCGGATTTCTTTAAATTTTTCAACACTTTTGTTTCGAAACAATTAGCAACGTCTCTTTGAATAAACAGTATTTCGTGGCCCTTGTAAGTTCTTACAGGTTTATAATAGAACAAAATAAGGGGTTTTACCACGTTTTCTAGCAAAAAAAAGTTACTTTTCGTTAATAATAACCGTTGTTGCTTTTCTTCGGTTATTTTGTTTAGCCAAGAAATTACTGAATAGTTGTAGTTTTTTGTTAGGGCTGCCGTAAAAACGCATTCGTAAACAGTTTGTGTTAATATTTGCTTAACTATTGAATAAAAAAGTTTTCTGTGGATAGTCACTCCGAAATAATCGTTCGGTATGATTTTATCTAATAACCCTAATATACCCACGTTGTTGGTTTTAGGATGGCATCTTTTTGTTTGTGCAGCATTTCTGATCGCTATTTCTAAAAGGGTCTTCAGGTGATCTAAGCGAGGATCTTTCAATTTAAATCTTTTTTTTAGTTTATTATTTTTGAAACCAAGAGAATAGTAGGTAGTTTCCATCATTTAGTCTCAAGATCTGAAATATAGTTTTAGAATCGTATGCGGTTACGTAATAATTCACCTTTTAACTCTTTAACATCCAAAATCTAAGAATACAAGAATCCGCAGAATTTTGGAACTATCCAGAAAGTATCTTAGCAAAATACATCAAAACGACAAGAAGGAAATGATACAATTAAACTATTTCAAAACACTTGACCTACACAACTTAAACATTAAACCTACTCGTAACTAAATGTAATTAAAAAATAAAAAACTTATCAAGAGGCGAGGCTTCCATCGGTTTCTTTAAACTTTTGAAACCAAATCTTGTGACCTTAAAATCGTCAGTCTTTTTAAACTGGTTGGGTATGCGTGACCGTACTCGATCGTTGGCGTCGTCAACCAATCAGAGACCGCTCCCTTAACGATTCATAGCGAGTCTGATCGACAATACACGACGAACTTGCAAACTGGATGATTTTGCCATCTCTGTCGCCAAATCATTTACTTTGTCTAACTGTCGCCTCTTCATAAGTTGTCAATTCTTTGATATAATCCCAACTAAGGCTCAGTTAATTACAAAGATAACATTTTCATATAGACAATAAATCAATCAACCAAAAACAGCTGAGGTGAAAGAAGAGGTTGTCTTGTTTAAAGTTTAAAACGGTTTATGATGATTTCGCCAAATCATAATTCGGTTAGTAGAAAAACTGGTATTAACTCTTCTGTCTTAATTTGTAAAGGAATTTATTATTTGGCCACACAAAATTTTTATTAAAAATTTTTCCCGTACAGTTTGGAATTTGTGTGTAAAATGTACAATCTCTTATTGATTATCCAAAAATTGAAATTCAAAAAAGCAAGTGCAACCGATCAGCAGGCTCTCACATGGTCCTTGTATTATCGCTGATCGTACTTTTCATTCGAGTTGCATCCCTACTGTGCGGCCTCGTAGAAGTTTTATAATAAGTCAATTTACACTTGCCTATTTTTCTAGAAGGTAACAATAAAACAAACAAACAAAATCGTGATTTTGATGAAGGAACAATATTAGTAGACTGCTAAACGGGCTTAAATGTGTCACACCGTAGGAGTTTTAAGACTAAAAGCTACCACCCACCCAAAATGAAAGCACCAACCTTCAATATATTAAACCCACTTTTGATAAGGGGAATGCAAACTTAATAAAAGTTGTCATTGCATTTTAAATTGCCGTTTTTTTTTTGTAAAAAATTATTAAATTGTGTGTTCTGTAGTAATTTCGTTTTCCCTACAACCCGAGTGCGCGAGTGGTGGGAACCAGGGGGGTACAGCGATGAGCGGCTGCTGCATCAAGGTTAAGTTGTGCATCTCTTCATGCCTTATTTTTTTAAGAGCTTATTATAATCACTAAATAAATAGAAAAGATATGATTGTGATCAGAAAGAATGAGGCCATAACCTCACCAATTAGTTTTTCAACATAATGTTTGGTTTTCAAGATAATCGAAGAGAAACGTCAAAATCTATAAAAATGTATTTCTGTCAGGCTTAAACCGAGATACAGGCGTTCAAAGTTTTAAAAACCTATGCCGCGCCCAAAGATTTCTAAATTCTATTATTTCTCCAGCAAGAACCTGTACAGTGAATGTGTGGAAATTTTGGAACAATATTTTTCAATGCTTTATCTACCAATTTCTGTAGGTAACTAAAAAATTTTGAAGAACGCCCTTTTGCACAGTTTGATTTTTGGACGAATCCGGGTTTAATATATTAAAAATTAGGGCTTTCATTTTGGGTGGATGGTAGCTTTTATTTGTAAAATCCCAATAGAATCCCTTCATCTACGCACACAAGTAAACTTTGGGACTCAATTGACGTCAATCGTTAAAACGGAAGCGACGTAATCTCAAGCATCTTCCGCAAACGTTCGCAAGGTGCTTTGCGTGATTTTACTGCTTTAATTGTAATAATTTCGATTATATAGACCAAAAATGAGTTTCTGTTATAATCAACACGAGGTGTTTGTGGATAAATTTATTTTGTTGGAACCTTTTTGGACTAATTGAAAATTAATAATTAATTAACGAAAATATTTTTATTTTCGCTGTGCTAATTTGAGTTTTAATTTTGCTTACTAAAATGAAAAAGTTTTAGGATCGTAATATTAACAACGGCTTAGCGTAAAAACTATTCCCTTGATTAAGCAAGTACCGACTTTTTGCAATTAATAAAAACCAACTTCGACGGAGCGTATTTCCGCTGAAATTATCGGTTTTCGTCCTGGTTTCGGACTAATAGTTAATCTCCTCAAGCCAAAGTTAATTTATCGCAAATCACTGAATTTCAACAAACTTAACGAAAATTAAATTTAAAAATTTCACCTATCAAAGTTTCAGTAATTCCAAATTTGCGACCAAGATCTAAAACTAATTTTGAAAATACTTTTTTAAATTATCTCAACTAATGTCTATCCTTTGAGAACTTTTGCAATATGTTGAGGAGGTACTTTAATTTTAAAAATTCTTTTTTATTTATTTATAATTCTGAGAGCGGGGTCAGCACTTGTGACGTCACTTACCTGCTCTATCGAGTCGAACTAAACGGCCAGAAGGAAATAACTCGTGTTGTTCTTGTATTTTTAAAAGTATGGGCTTAGCCTCTACTTCCAAAAACGTGACAATGAAAGGGACTTGTATCTCATTTACTTCAAAGAAACAGTTCAACAAAAGTGGTTAGCACTAGGTAGAAAAAATCTTGAAGAACTATTTCGCAGAAAAGAGTCATTTTAAGTAAACTTTCCATACATTAGTGCAAATGAAAAATTGCTGATTTATTTATGATCTCAAAAACGTATGCAACTAAAATATTTCACCACAGCTTTGCCGTTCTATATTAATTTATTAAAAAATTAATTATTTGGCCACACAAGATTTTTATTAAAAAACTTTCCCAAACAGTTTAGAATTTGTGTTTTATATGTACAAACTCTTATTGATTGTCCAGGAATTGAAATTCAAAAAATCAAGTGCAACCGATCAACAGGCTTGAACATGGTCTTAATTTAAAAAGTGTAATATGATTAAATATTTAATTTCATCTACTCCTGATGGTCTTATTAATTTCCTCTCTGAGGGGTATAGTGGGCGTATCAGTGACGTTACACTATCTGAAAATTATGGATTTTTATGCTAATTAGTTATGTTCATAAATTTTTCAATAATTCTAATATTTTTTTATTACAAATAAAAAAATTGTCAACCATTTTATAGTTGGAGATTCTAACATCGACACTTTATATTTCTACGATGTAAATAATATTTATATAGAAAGTTTATTGGAGCATAGATACATTCCATATATAAATTCAATAATTAAACCTAATTTAATATGACAACTGAAGACAGAGAAAAATCACTTACATCCACACAAACGACCATGACTGAAACCCCAATAATTATAAAATTAATAAAATCCGTTCTGTAATATCATAGTGACTTCAATTGATGGCTGGTAAGTTGCTACAAAAATTAAATTCGTTGGTCCGGCCCGCCCATGAAAAACCACAATAAGTTTATCATTTTCAAAATTATGGTGATAGCGCTCTCCTTAACTTTAACGTTTGGATTGTTTGATTTATTAAAAACATGCGTAACAGAAAGTGCAACGTCCCCTATTTATCCAATAGAGCAACACTAAAGAAACAGAAGGACGTAGAATATCGATCCCCACTCTTGTTTGCGTAGGTGAGCAATTTTTTTTCGTATGAGCTCCTCACTGAAGATGTCAAAAGTTCTTGGTATCAATTTGAAAGACAATCCATGACATAAAAGTCTTCATTTGGTTTCTAAAAATTCTGTAAAAACTTGGAATTTATTAGAATTTTTTGAAGCAATTTGTTAAATTTCCACTTAATCTTTCCGAAAAGTGGCCAAGTGACCAAGCTAAAAGAATTACCAACTTTTCTCATTAACCTCTTAGTATCAATCATTTATTGTTATTTCGATTTTGTGTTTTTGAAGTGAAACTTCTTACGGCACGGTAGGGCCTAACTTTTAGCGATGCAGGTTGCGAGTTGCGCGTGACTTTTTTCGTTTCCACCTATGTTCTTCATGCGAGGAGCTAAGGGTCACCCCCACACTTATTCTCGCTTAGCTAGCCGTACGGCGAGAGATTTTCTCTCTCTCCCTCTCTCTATATGTTTATGTTTATTCATTATTGACTTTATAAATCCGTTCGAGTAACAATAATAGGAAAACCTCGCCACCATAAAAATTTGAAGAGTCTGAAAGCCAAATAATTATAAATAATAAAAAAGTTATATTTTAAATTTAACGATATTTTCCAAAAAACAGTGAGGATCGATAATGTGCCTCATAGACGATTCCTATACTTCTATTAAAAATTGCTTATTCAATTGTGAATATTTTTATAATTAATGAAAAAATCAATATTTTGAAATGAAAAATTAATTTTTATTAGTCTTATCAGTTATTTTGCCTTAACGGTGAAAAATGATCCAAAAATGTCAACGACAAAGTCCGGTAAAACAATAGATGCAGTTTTTAGCGATATCTCGAAAACGTAGACAACAGACCAGTGGCGGCTAGGGTAAGGGGGGTAGTAGGACAATGGCCCCCAAAAGCTACCAAACAAATTTGAGAAAGTATTAAGCCCAAGCGAGAAATTCATAAATGCCATCAGATATGTTACCTGCTTCTACTTTAACTTTCCCGCTTCCAAACTGAACGCTGTGGGCCAGCTTGGCGTTGCCCTCCGTGCTTAACAGATTGCATTAAACATTGTCTACTTTCCTCATTTTTCAACGCAGTTATACATCGATAGTAGTTGAAAGAAAGCTGGAAATAACGTTGGATAGATACACCAATCATTTTGCCCAAGCCAATGGTAACTTGCTGAACCCGAACGTTGTCGAACTTTGTCGCTGTTTAAATAACTTTGACAATCTGCGTTCAAAATAAATAAAATACACGCAAGTGTCCAGCTTTGAAATAATTCCGCTGTCCTACCGTTCTTGTTTTGAAGTTTTACCGAGATTCAGCAGTCACTTAAAGTTAACAATTGAAAACGACTTCATATGACAAAAACGAGGATTGATTTTAAGACACTAAGCTTCGGTTGCACAATCGTGACGAGAATTTAACAAACCGTTAGCGCCTCACTAAAATGTTTATTGTGTTAACTGGACATTAGTGGTTTGTTACATTCTGTAGAAATTTAACAAACATTAACTTTGCTTTTTTCAAATTCTTAAAAAACAGCTGATGGTTCTGCAATTACCAATCAAAATTTTGATGAGAATTTAATCACGTTTTGCGCAACCGGTCCTAAAATTTTAAAAATACTCGCTTTAACAACAAATCCGGTCTTTACTTTGTTACTGGGCTGCCAAAAGAAAGTTTTGTAGGAAAATTATTTTATTTATCTCCACTCATCTGATGATTTTTGAAGGATTTTACTTTTAATTGTTAAAAGGCAAGTAAACGGTTTATTGTCAATTAAATATTTTTAATAAAACTTATATATTTACAAAAATTTAAAAAAATATGGACAAGTTAAAAAAATATTTACAATATATACAAAACAAAATTACTAAACGTCACTAATTATGGCACATCCCGGCTGTTCACTGTTTCTTTGCTGGGGGCGACTTCCTTTTCTCGAGGAAAGTGAGACGGATGTTTAATGACACCGGTTTCTGACTAGTTGAAGAATGCATGGGGTTGACTATTATAGTTTCGTCATCCACCACAACTTTTCAAATGTCTGGTTTGATATATCGTCATCATCTCTGATCACGTCTTCGTTTGCTTGATTTTTTTTCTTTTTTTATCACCGATGGCCCCTCGGGAGTAAGATATTCCCTGTCCTCATCTACAACGATTGTTTCGATGACCGGCTCAATTATGACAACATCATCGTCACAATCGGTGTAGATTTTTTCTTGTTTCACAGGGAATTCATACTCCCGGTTTTCATCGACTTCGATGGTTTCAATGACATTCTCGATGATAATGACATCATCATCGCTATCAGTTTCAAAAACCGATGATGCCGGGGCACTACTCTTCACCTCGGTGTCATTCTTCTCAAAAGGGGTGCCCAGATCGTTTCGGTTCCGACTTGTGTCATCGAATTTTGGCGTGTCGGACTTGTAGCGCTTAGATTGATTAAATTCCAAATCTTCTTCGTTGTTGCCACATCTCTCTCTTTTGTGCCTTCTAGAAGACTTGGTGGAAGAGCTCGAGGAACGTTTTCTGTCAGTTTGACGAGCGCCTCTTGAATCGTTCCGGTTACGACTTGTGTCATCGAATTTTGGCGTGTCGGACTTGTAGCGCTTAGATTGATTAAATTCCAAATCTTCTTCGTAGTTGTCACATCTCTCTCTTTTGTGCCTTTTAGAAGACTTGGTGGAAGAGCTCGAGTAACGTTTTCTGTCAGTTTGACGAGCGCCTCTTGAATCGTTCCGGTTACGACTTGTGTCATCGAATTTTGGCGTGTCGGACTTGTAGCGCTTAGATTGATTAAATTCCAAATCTTCTTCGTTGTTGCCACATCTCTCTCTTTTGTGCCTTCTAGAAGACTTGGTGGAAGAGCTCGAGGAACGTTTTCTGTCAGTTTGACGAGCGCCTCTTAAATCGTTCCGGTTACGACTTGTGTAATCGAATTCTGGCGTTATGGACCAGTAGCGCTTAGTAGGTTGATAAAATTCTTCGTCATTGCCACTTCTCTCTCTTTTGTGTCTTCTATAAGACTTAGTGGAAGAGCTCGAGTAGCGTTTTTCGTCTATTTGACGAGCGCCTCTTAAATCGTTTCGGTTCAGCCTTTTGTAATCGGATTTTGGCGTTGCGGACTTGTACCACTTAGTAGGTGAATAAAATTCCCAATCTTCTTCGTTATTGCCACTTCTCTCTCTTTCGTGCCTTCTAGAAGACTTATTGGAAGAGCTCGAGTAACGTTTTTCGTCTGTTTGACGAGCGTCTCCTAAGTTTCGGGAAGATTTAACCATCTTTCCTGGAGTAGTTATCTGAAATAAAACGTTCAAATTGAATAAAAGTCGTCTAGTAATGTTTTAGTAAAAACAAAGAATTTACACTGCAGGACGCACTAGGATACGTTGCAGTAGAGTAATAATAACCGTAAATAAAATTTAAAAAAATGTTTCTTACCTCAAAAGATGATATACACAAAACACTTGACCGTAATAAGTCTCACACAATCCACAATTACTTTATACAGTAACGTTTGCTCAAAGGAGTCGCGTACAATATCACTTGCACTTACTTCACCAAGGGTTGGTTAGGTATTACTGGGCTATCTACGTCACAGGTGTATTTGTAGTAAGGGTAACGTTGGTGGGGGTGGTGTTGCACTGCTACAAAATGATATCTGGCCCAGACTTTTTCTTTGTCATGACCACTCAAAAGTTATATTTTTGAAAGTAAGGGCTAATGCGGCATTAGCCCTTACTATCGAAACCATGAAATGAATAGAAAGGCCACTTACCTAATTTACCGAGTCGGGCGAAGCGGTCAGGCGGAACAGACTCGTATTGTTATGGCAGTTATGAAGGTAATGATTCAGGCCGCCCAAATTTTTGGAAAACATTAAATTAATGAAAAATCTTGATGAAATATTTTACACATAAGAGCCATTTTAAATAAACTTTTCATATATGTAACATTAGTGAAAATCAAAACTTATAATTTTTATGAAAAAATTTCTGATCTATTTATGCTCTCGAAAACGTATGCAAGTGAAATATTTTACCACAGCATTACGGCTCTATCTTAATTTATGAAGAAATTAATTATTTGGCCATACGAAATTTTTATTAAAAAACTTTCCTGTACAGTTTAGAATTTGTGTTTTAAATGTATAATCTCCTATTGATAGTCCAAAAATTGAAATTCAAAAAACCAAGTGCAACCGATCAACAAGCTCGCACATGGTCTCATTTTAAAAAGTGTAATATGATTAAATATTTAATTTAATCTTCTTCTGATGATCTTAAAAATTTAATCTCTGAGAGGTATGGTGGTCGTGCCAGTGACGTTAAACTATTTGAAAATTATGGATTTTTAAATGCACCACATCGAGATACATGTATACCATATAGGAAATTTAAATTAGAAAAAGTACGTTAGGCAGACATCCAAGCGTTAGTAGTAAAGAAAAAATATCGAAAAATTATGCACTGTTAGCAAAACGTATGCGAATTCTTATCAAAGTGGCAGTAAAGGGTGTTGGAGATTTTAGAATTTGTCCACATTTAACCGCTAATTTAAATTTAGTCCACAAACTTAATGTGATAAAAGCAGTTTACGCTATATAGCACAATCGATTTACACACAATTTTCTCAAAATCTAGAATTAACCCGGGACCAGATGGAAATTAGGTATTAAGATAGTTAACTAGTATAGCTATCTATGCAGCAAACTTTGTCCTTAGAAAGTACTTTAATAATTTTTATATAACATTTAAATGAATGAAAATGCAAAAAAATTGCCAAAAGTTATTCCTAAGATCTTAAGCTACAACTTTTATTTGAAAAATTTTTCGATATCTTTATTTTTGTGGAGATGAAGAAAATTTTTGAGTTAAGTCAATCGTACAGGTGTATAAGAGGTCTCTTCTCTACCAATATTATTTCAGAATAGCCCTTAAAAAATAAAGATATAAAAAAAATTCAAATAAAACTTATAGCTTAATCGAAACACTAATGCCCGATTGCACAAAAAAAAATTTGGTACCGGACTTTGTAATCCGGGATCAAATTTTGGTCCGGTATCAAACCGCCAACGGATTGCACAAACAAAAATTTGGTACCGGACTTACTAACCCCAAGCGCAATGTAAACGTACTAAGCACCGACCTTCCCATTGGCTAGAGCCACTGGGGACCGGTTCGTGGCTTGTGCATCATAGATGGCGCTGGTGAGTGTTTTGACATTAGCTCATTATTTCAAATCCTAACCTAACAAATCCGCGAATGTTATAAATTCCCAACTTCACTTCGTCGCACTCTACCTGTGTAGTTGGCATCTTTACGTACTGTGGCCTTAATTGTGCAATGTGTGAGGTAACTCTGGCCACAATTCTACACATTGTTGATGCGTGAATATTAAAAGTATCCCCTACCAATTTTTGAAATTCACCAGTGGCATAAAATCGCAGAGTCACAACCAGTTGGTTCCTTGCACAAATTGATTTGTTGCGGTTACTTCGAGGTTTAATGAAATGGCCAAATATATGTAGTAATGCCATAACCGATGCTTCATCGAACCTGAAGCGTATTTTACATTTACGGTCATTATAGATTTCAAAGAAGTTATTTCTGTCTCTCAAGATGCGAACTCGCGGAATTTCTTCGACATCTTCGTTAGAATTCAATGAGGATAGCGACGATAGTGACATTCTGATTTTATTCAAAACTTCCGAACGTAAATTTGAAATTAGAATTTTTAGCGATCTGTCACTTTGATACCTAGGTGGGCGTGGTATCAAAAAGATCCGGTATCAAATGTATTTGGTACAGGATCAAATGTTTTGTGCAATCCAAAGTGAGGTTAATCCCACGTTTGGTGCGGTATCAAAATAGTCCGGTACCAAATTTTGATCCCTGTCGGATCTTTTTTGTTTGTGCAATCGAATTTGCTGTTTAGTCCCGGATCAAATAATTTGATACCGTACTAAATATTTGGTACCACGTTTGTGCAATCGGGCATAAAACTTTTGTATGATTTTTTTTTCATTGGATAGAGCCTAATTATGCATTAACTATTTCTATAGTCGCTTCATGCATACAAGTATTTTATTTAGTTATTTGACAAAAAATCAAGAGAGGGCCTATGCTATTAGCTGGATGTTGTATCTAAAGTCCTAAGCTAAAAGGTTTGTTTGTTGGTATTTTTATTATATAGATATATTTAATCATAGGACGAGACATTTTTATGGGGTCCAGTTACATCTCAAAAATATCACTGCTTAACGACACCTAAAGCCTTTTTTGATATTTTATTAATCAGAAATATAAATTCATGCTTTTATGCAACATATTTTGACTATATAGTTGCTGCATAAATAATTTGTTTAAACAAATTTGATTAATTTATGTAAAAAAACTGTTATAAAGGTAAATATTCAATTACGGATTTTTAGACAATTCTATACTATATAAGATTACCCTTAATTACTCATTTTGTTTATATAAATATAAGGACCTTAAATTCATTTCAATTTTTAATTGTAAACTCTACTTTTTTAAGTAATTCATTTTACTTTTTACTGGCATTTTTTTTGCTAATTATATAGCTTTGAAGAACAAAATAATATTTCAATTCATACGATATGAAATGTTTAAAAAATTGATAAACATATATGAGACGATATAATTTTATTTAGGAATTAAGGAAAGATATAAAATCTCAGCATATATGCAAAACACGGCTGCGCGCCGGCTCTCCGTATTTTTGCGGCATTTTCACTTGCTTTTCGCATCATTTTTGACTGATTTATTATAAGTACAGGTAACAATGGTCACGTTATAACTATATGTAACCGCTACTAGAAATATTCAATCATGGGCTATGAAAGCTTCGATAGTTTATGTCTAGCTGGGAAAAAGCTATCTACATTTTTCTATAATAAGTCACTTTTTTTCACTTGTGGTCAAATACAATACACTGTTTGAATTTCATGATGAATAAAAATAAAACAAAATTACCATACAGAAGTATAGACTCTGGAGTACTTTCATTTAAATTTTTGAAGTGATGCAGCAATTATTATTCAAGCTATGTGTATCTTAATTTTAAAAATTATGTGCTTAGACGAAATGCTAAAAAGAGGCGAAATTAAAAAAATTATTTTTTTTTTTCATGTAAAAAATTTCAGTTTTGTGTTAATAATATCAAAAAGTAGGTATTAGAGAATAAGTCTGCAAAAAGCAATATTGATTTTAATTATTATAAAAATAATTAGAAACAAAAATTTGTGCATACCGCATGAATATAAAAAGCCAAATTTCAAAGTGGATTTAAGTAAAGAAAAATACACCAAATCTTTATAAAAATATTATGATTAAAAAATTTTGGTTTTTTTTAATAAATAATGTCGATTTCATAATTTTCTATAACACATTTCTATCTGAAATTATTAATCAAAGAATCGGCTATTAAAATATCAAGAAAACTTTAAGAAGTTGCGCATGCGCAGCAGTCAAAAATTTATATTTTTTAAATAGGCTATATTATAGTTTAAAATTGGGAAATTGAAAAAAATTTCAAACAAAAGTTGTAGCTAAGAACTTAAACTAAAACTTTTGTTTGAAACTTTTTTTCTTATTTTTAAATATAAAAAGTTATAATTTAAACAATTAAAAAGCATAAAAATTTGCAATTATTTTAAATGTGCGGTCGTATCTCTTGGAAAAAGTCAGGCAATTTCATAGATTAATGTTTTGACCACCTAAATTTCAAAACTTTGTCAGGTCCCGAGTATTCTCTGACCCTAATGTGTATATTGACTGTGTTGTATAATTAATTTACAAGGGTCAATCTTTAAACTTTTTTATCTATTGTAAAGTAGAATATTTATATAAAATATTCTCTTATACTATACCGGGTGATTCAAGCAAAACGGACCATAAAGATTTAACATGGGAAACCGCAACATTGTAATTTCTGGGTCCCCATTCCAATGTATTTAGAAAAAATAATTCTATCACATAGAGGATATTCTTTTGCTTACATCAAGTGCATGCATTTAATTTAAGGGACAATTATGAAGATGAGCTTCATTTATTTAAATTAATTTGAAAACTCGATGGGTTGGATTTAATTTGCTACATTTATGATTAAAGACAAAGTGAGTCCTAGCTACACGGTAATAATGTCGTTTTAAAATTTGGGGATGGGGTTCATATCCAACTTTAGTAAACAAAAAAAATATTGGAACTTGCAATTTACGATCAAAATTATTTATAATTGTGAGAGCGGGGTCAGGACTTGTGACGTCACTTACCTGCTCTATCGAGTCGAACTAAACGGCCAGAAGGAAATAACTCGTGTTGTTCTTGTATTTTTAAAAGTATGGGCTTAGTCTCTACTTCCAAAAACGTGACAACGAAAGGCTTTTGTATCTCATTTACTTCAAAGAATCAGTCCAACAAAAGTGGTTAGCACTGGTAGAAAAAATCTTCGAGAACTATTTCGCAGAACAGTCATTTTAAGTAAACTTTCCATACATTAGTGCAAATGAAAAATTGCTGATTTATTTATGATCTCAAAAACGTATGCAACTAAAATATTTCACCACAGCTTTGCCGTTCTATATTAACTTATAAAGAAATTGATTATTTGGCCACACAAAATTTTTATTAAAAAACTTTCCCAAACAGTTTAGAATTTGCGTTTTATATGTACAATCTCTTATTGATTGTCCAGAAATTGAAATTCAAAAACCAAGTGCAGCCGATCAACAGGCTCTCACATGGTCCTAACATAAAAAGTGTAACATCAAAAAATATTTAATTTCATCTAGTATTGATTGTCTTATTAATTTTCTCTCTTAGGGGTATAGTGGGCGTACCAGTGATGTTACACTATTTGAAAATTATGGATTTTTATGTTAATTAATCATGTTTACAATTTTTTCAATTATTGTAATATTTTTTTATTACACAACAGAAAAGTTTTTAACTATTTTATAGTTGGAGATTCTAACATTGACACTTTATATGTCGAGGATGTAAATAATATTTATGTAGAAAGTTTATTCCAGCATAGATATATGCCATATATAAATACAATAATTAAACTTAATTTGATATGACAACTGAAGACAGAGAAAAGTCACCAACATTTATAGAAACGATCGTGACTAAAACCCCAATATAAAACTAATAAAATCCGTTGTGAAATAGCATCGTGACTTCAATTGATAGCTGGTAAGTTGCGACAAAAATTAAATTCATTGTTCCGGTTTGCCCACGAAAAAACACAATAAGTTCATCATTTTGAAAATTATGGTGACAACTCCGACTCTAGCGCCCTCTTCAACTCTAATTTTCGTGTTTCTTGATTTATCAAAAACATGCGTAACAGAAAGTGAAACGTCCCCTACTTATCCAATAGAGCAGCACTAAAGAAACAGAAGGATGTAGAATATCGATCCCCACTCTTGTTTGCGTACGTGAGCAATTTTTTTTCGTATGAGTTAATCACTGAAGATGTCAAAAGTTTTTAGTATCAGTTTCTAAGACAATCCACGACATAAAAGTTTCGATTTGGCTTCCAAAGATTCTTCAAAAAATTCGAATTTATCAGAATTTATCGAAACAATTTGTTAATTTTCAACTCAATCTTTTCGAAAAGTGGCCAAGTGACCGAACTAAAAAAAATTACCAACTTTTCGCATTAACCTCTTAGTATCAATCATTTATTGTTATTTCGAATTTGTGTTTTTGAAGTGAAACTTCTTACGACACGGTAGGGCCTAAATTTTAGCGTTATAGGTTGCGAGTTGCGCGTCACTTTTTTCGTTTCCACTTATGCTCTTCATGCGCTGACCTAAAGGTCACCCCCACACTTATTCTCGCTTAGCTAGCCGTACGGCGAGAGATTCTCTCTCTCTCTCTTTATGTTCATGATTATTCATTATTGACATTATAAATCCGCAATTGAATTAATTAATATCAGAATCGTATACTTATGTTCGAGTTACAATAATAGAAAAACCTCGCCAACATAAAAATTTGAAGAGTCTGAAAGCCAAATAATTCTAAATAATAATAAAGTTATATTTTAAATTTAACGATATTTTCCAAAAAACAGTGAGGATCGATAATGTGCCTCATAGACGATTCCTATACTTCTATTAAAAATTGCTTATTCAATTGCGAGTATTTTTATAATTAATGAAAAAATCAATATTTTGAAATAAAAGATTAATTTTTATTAGTCTTATCAGTTGTTTTGCCTTAACGATTAAAAATGATCCAAAAGTGTCAACGACAAAGTCCGGTAAAATAATAGATGCAGTTTTTAGCGATATCTCGAAAACGTAGACAACAGACCAGTGGCGGCTAGTGTAGGGGGGGTAGTAGGACAATGGCCCCCAAAAGCTACCAAACAAATTTGAGAAGGTATTAAGCCCAAGCGAGAAATTCATAAATGCCATCAGATATGTTACCTGCTTCTACTTTAACTTTCCCGCTTCCAAACTGAACGCTGTGGGCCAGCTTGGCGTTGCCCTCCGTGCTAAGCAGATTGCATTAAACTTTGTCTACTTTCTTCATTTTTCAACGCAGTTATACATCGAGAGTAGTTGAAAGAAAGCTGGAAATAACGTTGGATAGGGACACCAATCATTTTGCCCAAGCCAATGGTAACTTGCTGAACCCGAACGTTGTCGAACTTTGTCGCTGTTTAAATAACTTTGACAATCTGCGTTCAAAATAAATAAAATACACGCAAGTGTCCAGCTTTGAAATAATTCTGCTGTCCTACCGTTCTTGTTTTGAAGTTTTACCGACATTCAGCAGTCACTTAAAGTTAACAATTGAAAACGACTTCATATGACAAAAACGAGGATTGATTTTAAGACACTAAGCTTCGGTTGCACAATCGTGACGAGAATTTAACAAACCGTTAGCGCCTCACTAAAATGTTTATTGTGTTAACTGGACATTAGTGGTTTGTTACATTCTGTAGAAATTTAACAAACATTAACTTTGCTTTTTTCAAATTCTTAAAAAACAGCCGATGGTTCTGCAATTACCAATCAAAATATTGATGAGAATTTAATCACGTTTTGCGCAACCGGTCCTAAAATTTTAAAAATACTCGCTTTAACAACAAATCCAGTCTTTACTTTGTTAATGGGCTGCCAAAAGAAAGTTTTGTAGGAAAATTATTTTATTTATCTCCACTCATCTAATGATTTTTGAAGGATTTTACTTTTAATTGTTAAAAGGCAAGTAAACGGTTTAATGTCAATTAAATATTTTTAATAAAACTTATATATTTACAAAAATTTAAAAAAATATGGACAAGTTAAAAAAATATTTACAATATATACAAAACAAAATTACTAAACGTCACTAATTATGGCACATCCCGGCTGTTCACTGTTTCTTTGCTGGGGGCGACTTCCTTTTCTCGAGGAAAGTGAGACGGATGTTTAATGACACCGGTTTCTGACTAGTTGAAGAATGCATGGGGTTGACTATTATAGTTTCGTCATCCACCACAACTTTTCAAATGTCTGGTTTGATATACCTATCGTCATCATCTCTGATCACGTCTTCGTTTGCTTGATTTTTTTTCTTTTTTTATCACCGATGGCCCCTCGGGAGTAAGATATTCCCTGTCCTCATCTACAACGATTGTTTCGATGACCGGCTCAATTATGACAACATCATCGTCACAATCGGTGTAGATTTTTTCTTGTTTCACAGGGAATTCATACTCCCGGTTTTCATCGACTTCGATGATTTCAATGACATTCTCGATGATAATGACATCATCATCGCTATCAGTTTCAAAAACCGATGATGCCGGGGCACTACTCTTCACCTCGGTGTCATTCTTCTCAAAAGGGGTGCCCAGATCGTTTCGGTTCCGACTTGTGTCATCGAATTTTGGCGTGTCGGACTTGTAGCGCTTAGATTGATTAAATTCCAAATCTTCTTCGTTGTTGCCACATCTCTCTCTTTTGTGCCTTCTAGAAGACTTGGTGGAAGAGCTCGAGGAACGTTTTCTGTCAGTTTGACGAGCGCCTCTTGAATCGTTCCGGTTACGACTTGTGTCATCGAATTTTGGCGTGTCGGACTTGTAGCGCTTAGATTGATTAAATGCCAAATCTTCTTCGTAGTTGTCACATCTCTCTCTTTTGTGCCTTCTAGAAGACTTGGTGGAAGAGCTCGAGTAACGTTTTCTGTCAGTTTGACGAGCGCCTCTTGAATCGTTTCGGTTCCGACTTGTGTCATCGAATTTTGGCGTGTCGGACTTGTAGCGCTTAGATTGATTAAATTCCAAATCTTCTTTGTAGTTGTCACATCTCTCTCTTTTGTGCCTTCTAGAAGACTTGGTGGAAGAGCTCGAGGAACGTTTTCTGTCAGTTTGACGAGCGCCTCTTAAATCGTTCCGGTTACGACTTGTGTAATCGAATTCTGGCGTTATAGACCAGTAGCGCTTAGTAGGTTGATAAAATTCTTCGTCATTGCCACTTCTCTCTCTTTTGTGTCTTCTATAAGACTTAGTGGAAGAGCTCGAGTAGCGTTTTTCGTCTGTTTGACGAGCGCCTCTTAAATCGTTTCGGTTCAGCCTTTTGTAATCGGATTTTGGCGTTGCGGACTTGTACCACTTAGTAGGTGAATAAAATTCCCAATCTTCTTCGTTATTGCCACTTCTCTCTCTTTCGTGCCTTCTAGAAGACTTATTGGAAGAGCTCGAGTAACGTTTTTCGTCTGTTTGACGAGCGTCTCCTAAGTTTCGGGAAGGTTTAACCATCTTTCCTGGAGTAGTTATCTGAAATAAAACGTTCAAATTGAATAAAAGTCGTCTAGTAATGTTTTAGTAAAAACAAAGAATTTACACTGCAGGACGCACTAGGATACGTTGCAGTAGAGTAATAATAACCGTAAATAAAATTTTAAAAATGTTTCTTACCTCAAAAGATGATATACACAAAACACTTGACCGTAATAAGTCTCACACAATCCACAATTACTTTATACAGTAACGTTTGCTCAAAGGAGTCGCGTACAATATCACTTGCACTTACTTCACCAAGGGTTGGTTAGGTATTACTGGGCTATCTACGTCACAGGTATATTTATAGTAAGGGTAACGTGGGTGGGGGTGGTGTTGCACTGCTACAAAATGATATCTGGCCCAGACTTTTTCTTTGTCATGACCACTCAAAAGTTATATTTTTGAAAGTAAGGGCTAATGCGGCATTAGCCCTTACTATCGAAACCATGAAATGAATAGAAAGGCCATTTACCTGATTTACCGAGTCGGGCGAAGCGGTCAGGCGCAACTAACTCCTATTGTTATGGCAATTTTGAAAGTAAGGGTTTAGGCCGCCCTTATTTTGGAAAACATTAAATCATTGAAAAATCTTTGGGAAATATTTTACACATAAGAGCCATTTTAAATAAACTTTTCATATATGTAACATTAGTGAAAATCAAAACTTATAATTTTTTTGAAAAAATTTCTAATTTATTTATGCTCTCGAAAACGTATGCAAGTGAAATATTTCACCAGATGAAGATATAAAATCTTATTCAACAAGTCACAACAGAAACTTTAACAAAAAAGTATAAAAGCTATAAAATGTATCATAGTAAAATGACCACCTAGAACCAATAATACAAGCAAAGAAAACAAACAGCATATTAAAGAAAGCAAGAGAAGAAATAGTAACATATCAAAACAAAAGGAATGACGTACAAAGTAATAAAATAGAGACCAAAAAAAAACTGAGAGAGAACTTACCACGAGGTGCATTAGAAACACATGAATATTGCATAGATGATTCTTGTAATGATTTTTATAAGTATGCGTTATGTGCTCATAACATCTAGGCATTAGTAGGTCTTGTCCATCTCTAGGAAGTTTAGCGAACTTCCAAAAATTTTCGTTTCTTTCTGTTCATAGTGTAAAATAGAAGAAAACGAGAATTTTCGACGTTTCTTGTAAGGCGTGGTCGGTGGCGGGAAAAGTAAAGATGGGAGAAAAGGCGTACTACGAGTAGATCGACACATGTCCTTTACCTGCCGATCTTTTGTTATCACAACCTTTTAAGGCTCCATCAAGTTGCTTCTTCCCCCCCATCGTGCCATCGTGACCTTGCACTAGGCATGCACCAGCAAAGCTTGCACCCCTATAGTTAACAAAGGAGAGGGGGGGGGCAACTTGAAGGTAGCCCCCCCAGTCGATAATTAACGATAAAAATGGCACAGAAAGCTTGCACCACCCTTGCACCAACCATCTTTCAGCGTTCACCACTTCTGAAAAGTTTTTTTTTCATTTCATGAGGTGGGGGGAGGGTTACCTTGACGCCTTATACACATGAGAGAATTTTTTAAACAATATAACGGCCTTGCACTGCCCTTGGACATTGACATCAAGCTTATCCATTCAACGTGCAGCCAGCTGATAAAAGTAAGTTCGAGCTATCAGTTCATATCTATATTGCTCCTACATACGTGGATGGACAGATCATTCACAATGTAAGTAAACAAGTAGATAGATTAGTGGATGTATACAATGTTGAAAACGTGGTCAAACAAATAGGAAATTACGTGGATGGACTCATTAATGAACACATTGCTGAAACTGGAATGGAGAATGGATGAACAAATTGTTCAGAATCTAAATAAACACGTGCATAAAAAGTGAATGGACAGGATGTTGAAAACTTTAAAAATTTATATATAAACGTGTATAGACAAGTGGAAATATCGGATGTTGAAAACGTGTGACCCAAATGGACAGGTGGTTGAAAATTTAAGTATACACATGGATTGAGACGTCATTAAAAATCTAAAGAAACATTTGGGTAGAAATTTGAATTATCACAATGTTGCAAACTTGGATGAAAATGAAATGGACACGTCGTTAAAAATTTAACTGCACACGTGATTAGACTGGTCAATAAAATGTAAGTAAACAAGTGGATAGACAAGTAGAACACAATATAGAAGACGTGACCAGACAAAGGAAGAAGCACATGGAGAAATTCATTAATAAAACACTCTGTTGAAAGCTTAAATAAAAAATAAAAACACGACGCCCAAAATTTAAATAACATGTAGATGAACAAATAAATAAACATTATGTTGAAAAGTTTAAAAATGAACATATAGACGTGGATAAACAAGTGGAAGAATACGATGTTAAAAGAGCGCATTTGAAGCGAATGGACACGACGTTAAAAATTTAAATTAACACGTAAATAGACAAGTGGATGAACACAATGTTGAAAACGTGGTCGAGTAAATGAAAAGGCACGTGGATGCATTCATTAATGAACACGTAAGCACGTGAATGGACAAGTGAATGAACATGATGTTGAAAGGATTAAACATGTAAATATAAAAGTGGATAGACAAGTGTATAAACACATCTGTTGCTATTACAGAACTACCTCGTGCTCTTCATTTCTTGAATGTTTCTGATTGGGAAATAATTCAGGATTGCATATTAGAAACAACGACAAGAAAGTTGTCGGGTGAAAAATATCGAACAATGTCGCTGGTAATCCCTCTCGTAAGAGGATTACAGCATAAAATAAAAAATCATTCAGTTAGTACCGATACTGCAAAATTATAGCAAAGGTCTTTGATGGAGGTAATTGACAGGTGGTTAGATTCACTGGAGGGAAATAAAATTGTCTAACTACATTTCTTGACCTCCACTTAAAAGAAAACCGCATTTGGCGGAAAATTGGGTTAAAGATGAACTGATGCAAATTATAAATATTGCAAATGCTTCAGCTACCAGTGCTGCTGCCCTTAGGAAACAGGTGTCTGCAATTATTCAAGAGAATGATTCGCTATTGTCTCATTTTTTGAATCAAGTGGCTAAAGTGCAAACAGCAATTACACCAGGAACTACCGTCACTTTGTTGCTAAGGCAGTATATGGAGATGCCTCATTTCCCTGTTAACAAAAATTTACTAGACTTTTGAAAACAGCAAAAACACTCTATGGCGGAATTATATCAATTACATTTAAAGTATACGGCAATATCAGCCACATCCGTGCAGCCAAAGAGGGTGTTTTCAAAATCGGAATCGTTTATTACCCAAAAGCTTGATGCAAATAATTCTCCTGAATAGTCTTTTATCTCGCAATTTTAATGTTTAGCTTAACTATTTTATATTTTTTCATTTTATTTTTTTAAGTTGTTCTTGTTTATTGTTGTTTTAATTTTATTTATTCATTATGTATTATGATTTTTTATTAAATTAAATTCAACTTTTCTTGTTATATTTATTTTTATTATTATACAGACTCATTCAATTTAATATTTTTTCAAAGTGACTACAACAAAATTTTAATTATTTTCAAAAGATTGGATTGTTATGGACTATATGCTATGTTCCGAGCAAGTGATCCAATTAAATAATATTTCTTTTTCTCTCTTAAAATATATTTGCGATACGACAGCGATTTTATCTCAGTTTCCAATTATTCGTATCCGGTAAAATACACATATTGAGCTTAAACCTAAAGAACTATTAGGTTAGATACATCATGACTTATACTCTGACTTCCTTAAAAATAAAAAAAATACCCCGGTCCTCCGCCCGCAGTGTAAATTATTAAAATATATATTTGATGAGCAAACGAGTAATGAGATACGTGATCAAGTAAATTCAAAAACCCGTGGATGGATCCACGTTGTTAAAAACTTAAACGAATAATGGATGAGCACGTCGTTCAGAATGTAAATAGCAGTGGCGGCTCGTGGCTAAATTATATGGGAGGGCAACCTCTAGGACAAACTTATAAGTATCCAATAACAATTGACCCTAGTAAACTCATTTGATACTTATTAATTTATATTTTACAATCAATTTTAGTAAGTTTCCAGATCACCTTTGAGGTACTACTATCAATCCGTTGACCTATAAAGAGGGTCTCGCCAGTAGCCCTACTCCCAACAAAAAACTAGAAAATGATTCTTACACTAAATTAACCCTATTAACGTAAAATTGGAATATAAAAGCGAGATTTTTTTGAAAGAAAGAATTTTTGATCTAAGAGAGATATTTACTTAAAAGTCTTATAGACAAAGTCTATTGGTCTATTTTTTTGAGCTACAAAATGACTAATAACCAGATTATTAAAATCGTCTTTGGACTTAATAAGTTCACGTTCAATAGAGCATGTAGCTAGAGCGCAAAGCCTATCTTGGCCCATAGTATTTCGGGAAAAAGTCTTAATTCTTTTTAAAGATGAAAAGCAACGTTCGCTTTCAGCTGTTGTCATCGGGGTTGTACAAATAATTCTTAGCAATTTGACAGATTCACGGAAAACATTTTGAAGGTTATTGTCTAAAAGAAATTGCAGAATGTGAAGAGCGCCATTGGCTTGACGAAAGTCTTCCCTTCTATATATGGTTATTAATTCTTGCTTTGAAGGAGAATCTAACTTAACAAATGTAACTGCAGTATTAAAAAAATGCTCCGGGAAGTTTACAGCAAAATCTTTCAAAGAGCTTGCCCTAAAGAGTAAAGAATCTTCCAAATGATCATTGACACAAAATCTATCTGTGATATTTGTAATAATAACATTACATACTTCTTTGGCCATTTGCATGTTTCTGTCTATATATCGAGCTCGCTTTGTATGTACGGGTTTTGATCTATCATCTGCATTATAATAATAATGATCAACCTCATTTCTGATACTCTGCACCGCATTCTTAAAATCGGAAATGTATTTTTGAATTTTGACACTATCTAACTGGCGTAGTTGTAATTGTTTATAGAGAATATCAATGTGTGGTAAAATTTTATTAAAGAAATATAACCAGAAATTTATTTCCTCATCTTTCAAATAATGTATTAAGCCGGTTGATTGCTGAATGGTTAGTTTATCATTTTCATTATCAATAATAAATTCAAAGCATTCAAGGAGTTCTTGTTTATATTTTAAAGCAATACAATTAACTTTGGAGTTAAAATTCCAACGAGTATTTAATCCGCGTGGCATAACTATATTATCAAGAGTTTGTGTTCGTTGGGGTGATCTAGAAAAAAATGTTGAAAAAGCAGAAACATTTGCAAAAAATACTCGAACTTGTTTACTTTGAGTGGCTGCTGTTTCTAGAATTAAATTAAATTGATGAGCATAACAATGAAATGGCTCTCTTGTAAACTGAACTGACTCTGGCTTGTACTCCATTATTTCGGCCACTCATAACAGCAGCCCCATCATAACTTTGAGCTATTAACTTTTCAGGAGATTTGTTTATATAATTTTTTTCTAATTCAGCAAAAATTACGTTACTTATGTCTTCTGCACTATGACTAGGCGGTATTAAGTATCCCATAAAACGTTCATATACTCTAGCTTCTTTAACATAACGCACTATAGAGACTAATTGGGATATGTTCGCATTATCGGTGATTTCGTCAGCTTGAATTGCAATGTACTTACTCTTCAGTTTCATTTTTTATTAAATTCAGATTTACCGCTAAAATAGAATCTAATAATTCATTTTGAATTGTCTTTGATGAACCAGAAAATATGTCATTTTTCGATTGCTTTATATATGATTTGAAAAGTAAATCAATTTCGCTCATAAAATTTATTAAGCCTCTAAAAATTCCCGGGTTGTCGCTATCCAATGTTTCGTCATGTCCTCGCAATGCTAATTCAAAAACACCACAAAATTTGATGCAGTCAATAACTTTTCCTAGAATATAACGGTTTTCCTTTACTTTTTCATTATGCTTTAGCACTTCAATCCGATAAGCGTTACTTAACTGATTTCGTAGGTCAACATGGCCTAAAGTTGCAAATTCGAGCGAATAAAACAAATGCCTTTGACATATTGAATGCTTTTTTATTTTTAAAACCCAAGTGCTTCAGATCAGTAATGCCTGTGTAGACCCAAGCGGGATCACAATCGTCGGACCCCATCAACAAACACACAAAGCAATAAAATGAATTGCTGACATCGCAACCACATAGCCAATCTGCATTTTGGTACATACCTGCATTGAATTATCTTACCACAATTTTGCCCTTCACCACATGTTGTTTCAGGATCTGAAGGTTAGGTCGAAATGGACCCAACTCTTTTATTTTCTTACGATCCTCGAAACTTAATCCCCTCAATCTTGCCGCAATAATTGCTTGGACTTTATACATTGCTTCAATTAGAAGACGAAATCACCCAATAACTGCTGAATCTCAGAAAAAACAAAAAACTAAAACTGTAGAGCAACGAAATTATTTCACAGCTGGATAAACCGCTAGTACGCTAGGCCACACACCATACTTGCATGTATTGTATTTAGTTTATAAGCAGATTGTCGTTGCCGAACTCTTTGAAACAACGGCAAAGTTCGAGAACGTTCGGGGTTAGGGTTTAACAAGTTACTCTATTGGCTTAGGCAAAATGATTCTGGCCCCTCCTCAACGCTGTTGTCAGCGTTTTTTAAAGCACTCTCGATGTATAATTGCATGGGAAAATAAGGATAGCATATGCCAAGTTTCACGCAATCTGGCAAAGCACGGGGGGCAACGCCAAGTTATCTCACAGCGCGCAGCGTTCAGTTTGGAAGCGGGAAACTTAAAATAGAAGCAAGTAATATATCTCGCTTATGCTTAATACATTCTCTATTTTTCTGGGGAGCTTTGGGAGGGCATTGCCCATTTGCCCCTCCTGCACCAGCCGCCACTGGTAAATAGATACGTGGATGCACAAGCAAATGAACAAGATATTGAAAAGTTTAAAAATGTAAATATAAACATGGATAAACAAGTCGGTCCCGAAAGCTGGCTACGGCAATAAAGCACTAATGACGCTACTATACAAATTTTTTAGTGCTTCATATCAGAACCCAGTCACAGTTTCGGTTCTTAAGAAATAGTGGCTCAAAGTGCATACCTGGAGCTAGCTACAGCTTTTTCGTTATGGAAGCACTAATGACGGTACTATAGAAAATCTTTAGTGCTTTGTTGTGCTTCAAACCAGAACCCATCCACACTTTCTGTTCCTGAGGGCCTCAAAGTGCATACCTGGAACCTGGCTACAGCATTTTTGCTGTGAAAACAGTAATGACGCTACTATACCAAAACCACAGTTAAATAATTAGTTAGTTTCACGAATTAAAGGTTACATTTCTTTCACCAACTATTTCCTTAATAACACTAACTATAAAACCTGAATAATGAAGCTCAATTTAATTTAAATCGATTGGTGGGTGTTTAAAGCAACAATGACAACAAAGACAACAGAATGAACGCGATGTTGAACACGTAGAGAATCGTCACAATGTTACAGACGTGGTTGAACCAATGGGTAACATGTGGATGTACAAGTTGATGAACACGATGTTGAGATCTTGAATGAAAATGGCATGGACACTTCGTTAAAAATGTAATTAAACACCTGGATGAACACGATGTTGAAAGGGTAGATAAACAGGGGAAGGATAAGAAGCTGAAAATGTGGATAAATTCGAAATGGACACTTGGTTAAAAACTGGATGAATACGTGGATAAGAACGAGATAAACATTGGATAAATAGATAAACACGATGTTGAAAACGCAGATAAAGAGAACAATTAACACGTGGATGGACAGGCGGATGTGCACGATCTTGAAAACGTGGATAAAAACTAGATTGAACACATGGATTAACACGTGGATGAACATATATATCAACATGTGGTTAAAAACGGACCGATAGACACATGGCTTAAAGAGTTAATAAGCAAGTAAAAAGCCATATACGAGTAGTTAAAGATATGAATGCACGCGTTACGCGTGTGAATTCACTTGTCGTAGAAAAAAGGAATACACATGTAGGCGGACACGTGGATACAATCGGATTAAAATTAGAAGGATCATTAAACACATCAGTGGATGCATATGATGTGGGAAACGTGGCTGAAAACGGGATTAACACGCAAAACATGAATGGACACACCGATGGGTAGGTAGATGAATATGATGTTAAAAACGCGGATAAAAACGGAAGACACTTAATTGAAAATGTGGCTGTCCTAATGTAGGGGTTCATTATTTATTGAACATATTTAATCACTTATTTATTAATAAAATAAACACTTTAATTCTTAATTATCTGGAATGGAGTGAAGATACCTGGAGATGATCCATCGTCGCTTATTTGAAATAGTCACCAGGTCAGAATTATGACATTTCGTAATAAATCGAATTTAGAATCAACATGAAATAGAATAAAATATAATTAATTAGAGTACCACTTCCATACAAGGGGTACTTACGGCGGGTGTAAACACCCTGGTGATGAGATGCCTCGATTGTTGCTGGCCAGACTGATGAGTACCTGAAACAGGAGGGTTGACCCCTACCAGTCCCGGCTAAATAGCACGGCATTTCCTGTTACTCCCGACACACCCCGTCTGCGAATTATTAACAACAGCTCACGGGATGCCTTTTCCAAGGCATGTAACAGTATAACAGCACCTGAATCTAATCTATCAATCTCATATTATTTATATCATCATCCAATGACATAAACTCGGAATTCCTTCACGTAGTGAGTAGTACGTTGCTACCCCTACACTTGCGACCTAGTCGCGGGTGTGATTTCATTAGCAACCAGTGCTCACGTACCAGAGGTACCATCAATAACATCACTAACAAATAGTGATCACGTACCATAGGTACAACATACAAAACAATAATAGTAATTCATCAAGAATACTTTCGATAATAATAATTACCAACTCACACGTCCCTTACTGGACCATTCGGCATATAATTGCCTAAACACGTAATATTACCATTGGAATATTACACTCACATGCATCGACTCTGGACACACACATCTCAACACACACACATGGCATTTCAGACTCGACTGCCCTAACTCCCCTCATTCACGTGTTAGGTTTCCGGGGTTTTTATTGCTTTCGCTCTAATACCGAGTCTGTTCAGAAAGTCTCGCCTACACTAATAGATAGACACGTTGATAAAAAGGGAATCGGGATGAAACGGTAGGATACATCAATGGACAAACGTGTAAACATGTGAATGAAAAAAGTGGATAAACTGTGAGTAGGTACGCAGTTAGGACAGTATAGTGTCTGATTCTAGATCGCTAGCATGGGATCACGCTTATATACGAAGGAGAAATCTCAAATCTGCAAGAACGCAACCTATATGACAGCCGTTGCCCTAAATTATATAATGGAATACCACCAGAAATACAAGGAAATTCCAGCCGATTTTGAATGATTCACCTACTACCTAAACCCCTTATATGTGAAAATATCTTCGACCAACGATCACAGCACGGTCGGCGCACAGTCCTATAGGTGAAAATCGGTCTTTAGGTTCGGGTTGTTTATGGTTTTATTGGCTCACTATGAACTCTTAGTTTGTAAAACCATCAAACACACCGGCAATTTTTGAAGCAACGAGGATTTTCTTAATTTGTCTATTACTAATAATTCAATCAAAATTCGCCACCACCAAAACAGTAATACGCTCTTTCGATACTTTTCCCCTTTCACACCGTTCTATCGGACGTTAGCTTGTGAGATAAACCTGCCTCATCGGCATCAGAGCCTTTAATTTGAGACCACTTATTTTTCAACCAATCTTCAACAACACTTATGTCAACTGATGCCCACATTTCTACCGTTCCCGATGTTAAGTCTCTTCTTGAATTTTTTTATCCAACTTCTATTACATTTAAAATCGCTGATGTTTTTGTTTGCCTCCTAATTCTTCAGCTTTTTGACAGCAATACCGCACCACTGATAGTCACATTTCTTAAACTCTGCTGAGTAAATCATTTGAGTAGTTCCTGGTCCAATTTGTTGTTAGTGGATCTTCGTATTTTTTCTGCATTGGAATTGTCGCGCTCATAGCTTACAAGAATTTCATCCTTTTCTTTCCAGATAGTAGCAACCAGCGTCGATTTACTAAAGTCAAACTGTCTACAATCTTCACTTTGCTACTCATTCTTTAGAAGTTTGTCGACTATTAGAACTGAACATTTTTTACGTGATTAAGAATCTCAATCTTTTTTATTTTTTGAATTATTGTAGAAAATTAAAAAAATTCTATTTTCCTTATAATTTTTTTTAAGCAAAGGTTTCTAACACGTGAATACAATTTTTCACAAAGAATCCAATTTTGTTAGCAGACTTCCATGAACTCCCAGACCCAAAAGTTACGGTCATGCAACTTGTGTTTTTCTTATAGACCCATAATGGATTTTTGAATCAAATTTTCCCTTCTGAAGTGTACTTTGGCGAGATACGTTTTTATTAAAATTGATTTAATGCAGAAGGAAATGAAGATTCAAATGCAAACTGAAGTTTAAATATAAAATTAAAGCATCTGAAATCATACGAAGTGAATTAAAAAAATGATAATAATAATCAGGAACTAACTTTTTGATATTTAGATTACAACAATGAACCTATTAATTCGATTAAGTTTTCTTCTGGTTTTACTTAAATTTTCTTCTATGTCTACCTGAAGTCCACACCTTTCGAGTTGTTTTATTGTATATACCTGAACATGTAGAACGAATCAATAGAAATTAAGGGACAGAAAACTACTGTACATCGTTTATTTGGCTCAATTTAGCAGAACACACCCTCTTATGGCGAATCAACTTTGCAAGCCCGCCACAATCCTTTCTACAATACTGACAATAATACCCATTGTGCTTCTTCAAATGTAAAATCAAGTTTGACTTATATTTATAAGACTTGGAACAAACCTCACATACAAATGGAGTAGAAACAATATGACTTTTTCCATGTTGCTTCAACCGATTCCTAGTCTTAAAAACTTTGCCGCAATCACCGCAACTATAATTAAAACTATCACCATGCAACAATTTATGAGCATCCAAATTTCGCTTATCACTAAAAGACTTTTCACAGTTCTTAAAATCACAACTAAAAGGTTTGTCCTTAGTATGTGTCCGAAGATGACGCTCCAGTTTACTGGGAGCAACAAACGAACTCGAACAAAACTTACACTTGTTTCTATCAGTATGAACTTTTTGATGGTTAGTCAAATCGCTCTTAATAGCATAATTTTTTTTGCAAATTTCACAAACAAAAGGTCGAATTTTTGTATGAATTGCTATGTGAGAGTTAAGAGTAACGCGACGTTTAAATTTTCGTTCGCAATGAGGACATTGAAACCATTTACAGTCCTGTTTTTTCGTATCAACCTCCTTTTCAACGTAATTAAAACTACTTTCGATTCGCGAAGAATAATTTATGTTAGGATTGTAATCAATACTTGGAAAACTTTCAGAATTTTTTTGGTATAAAGCTTCATTATTAGTTGTCAAATTTTGCTGACTGTAATTGATAACAACGTTAGAACTGCACGAATTTTCTTGCGTTTGATAATTCGAAGAGTGACGCAAAACTGTTGGTTCTTGGTAAAAATTTTGTTTGTTAGAATAAGTAGGGGGAGTTAAATAATCGAGATTATCCGGCAAACTTCCGTAAGTGGCGTTTTCAACTATTTTTAGCATTTCGTGTTCGTTGATTGCGTCCAGATCCACAGATTCCTTGTACAAATCGATTTCGTTACAATCTAATTGCTCGATAGTTTTCGGTGTTACAATAACGCTCATTTTTTGTTGAGTGTAATCCAAAATAGTCTCGTTGGGCCATTGTCGGGTCAATAGAATAGAATCAAATTTTGCGTCGGTAGCGTGGCAAACATCCAGAAATTGACAAAAATCTTCCAATTTGACTAGACAACAATTGCATAATTGTTTCGGTTTAAAATCTTCTTTGAAAACCTAAATTTCCAAAATTAAAAAACGCATAACCTCACTATTTGTTTACCTGCAGCTTGAGACATTTCTTGAGTTTATCCTCCAAAACTGAATCGGGACCATCTTTAGAGTAAATGGAGTGGCAATTGGAGCTGATCTCGCCGCAAATGCGACAAATATCGCGCGCCCAGTGCATTTTGTAGAGTTCACAACCTCAAATGTAGAAATTATCCTCAAAAATTTACAAAATCTATCCCAAACATCTTAGTTGCACACCTTAAGGTAACTAGGACAAAACGAGACCCGTTTTCGAAGTAATTTGAGAAATTTCAACCAAAGACCGTCGGTGTTCGGTATAACCTCAAATTTTTGACGTTTATGAAAAAATAATAAACAAAAGACCAAAAATGCTTTAAGGCCATTCTAGCCACAACTGCAAAGCCCCAAAAGCTTCTTGAATCTAACTCCTGGATTAATAACGCCCTAGTTTGGAAATTTTTATTGTTGCCGGTTAACATAACCTCAACTTTAATAGCGGGTGCGGGCGATTTGAATTTGTCACTTCAAGATGTTGAAAATTTTGAAAAAATGGCTCGAAAACCGTTTTGGGGTGATTCTGGACTTGATCCCGGATCATTTTCGAGCTCGCGCTATCGACGGTACGTTAATAGCTCGAATTTTGCGAGGTTACAGCATAATTCGACGCGAAGACCTCCAACTTATCGAAGAGACTCATGATCCCGAAGTGGCGGTTTCGAACTTCACCCGCCACATAGAAGGATGGTTGAAAAGAATCGGAATTGAACTCAGCGAAGCCGACATCCTCGAAATAACCCACGGTGAAGGTTTTGCTGCTATGAGCGTTTTCTTTCAAATGTACGCCGAGCTGGAAGATCGGAGCGAGCAAACGAAAAATAAAGAATACTGGGCTGAAACTCATACTTTTACCGTATCCCCAGTCAAGTATAATTTGGTTGATGATTTTTTTCTCGAACCTAACCCTTTGTGTGCCCCATTATTGGAACAATGGGACGTGGTGACTTGGGAAAAGGATTATCTAGAAGTTCTTCGGAAGAAATATACGAGTTCTAGACAAGAATATCAGGATTATCTTGAAGGAAAAGAAGTAAAAACTCAAATTAATCAAAAACCTTGCGAGTATTTCGAAGAGTTACAAACGATTCTGGATAATAACGATTACACTTATGAGGATTTGGTGAAGCTTCAAAACGAAGCGAACCAAATGGAAAAATTTATTCCAGACGCGAAAAAAGCGAAGCAAATTGTTAAGAAAATCAAAATCAGGAGAAGAAAACAGGCGGAAAGAGACGCGATAAAGTTGCAAATGCAAAAAGAACTACTCTCGCAAGTTTGGGAGAAACTCAAAGATGACCAAGAGCAAATCTTCAATAAAACAATAGCGGAAAGATTGTTGAAGCAATCGAAAATAGAGAAAGGAATGGCAAAAAAAATGTTAGCAATCAGGAGACAAAGAGACAAAATCATTGAGAACCGCGCTAAAGAAAATGAAAGATTAGAAAAAGAAAGAGATGAAAAATTCATTAGGGAATTGTTTGAGAGTTGTTTAGAAGAACGCATGAAGTTCCATTTGGAACGTCAAGAACTTATTGCGCTTCATCGAAGACTTTATGAAGAAAAAATGCGACTCAAAGCCTTAAAGCATCAGAAATTGTGTCAAGAAGTGATGCGAGACATCGTGGACCTAGCCCTAAAAGCTGCCGAATACAAAAAGCAGTTCGGGGTAGAACCTTGTAGAGACCTAAAAAGAAACTGGGCAACTCTCTTTGTGAAACAACAACCCATATTTGATTTAGTTACCCCAACTGAGGATATTAAGAAGAAACTGGAAGATCTTCCAAACGTTATCGAAGAAATGTATTTTAAAGAAGTGAAACGTCAGGAGATTCTCGACCAGCAAGATTTGGATGATTACCTCAAATTCTGCAATGGTTGGGAACGGGAACTAGAAGCAGAAATTGCGAAGAACATTGAATTAGGGTTAAACGTAATAGGCTATTACGTTCATAAGTTGTTGCTCAAGAAGTACCCGTTCAAGATACCGTTGAGGCCTGAATTGCCTCAAGATATAGAAATAGCGGTTTGCGCTACGATTCCTGATACCTCTAGACTTAACTTTTTGAAGAAATTGTTGATGCAAAAGCATGTTGTGGTTATCGAAATGGAGGACGTAACAAGGTTTTGTTTGGATGCTTTCGCTACTGAAGCAACTGTGGAATATGATGAAAAACTAAATGAGGAACTAGCAGGGTTGCCGCGGATTGAAGCTAGGGGTAAAGAGGAAAAAGGCGACAAAAAGGGGAAAAAAGGAAAAGGATCTAAGAAAGGTTCGAAAAAAGACAAAAGTTCGAAAAAGAGTTCTAAAAAAGATAAAGGTTCGAAAAAGAGTAAAAATAAAAAGGGGAAGAAAAAAAATGAAGAAGAATCTCCGCCACCGCTTGTGGTAGAAGAAAAAGTATCGCAAACTCCTCGTTATTATCCAGGGGAAGAAATAATTTTGACTCGCAAAGCGAAATTAGGGCAAACCGCTAAAGAGTTTCTCGATTCAGGTCAAAATGTGCCTGATGAGTTATTTGTGGCCATGTTCATCGAGTTTCTGTTGGCAATTCCCGATTTAAAGGGATGGTTTTTGGTGAATTATCCCAATAATTTCGAACAAGTAGCTTTTCTGGAACAAGCCTTAACCGGTAGACCAATTCCTGAATGCTATTACGATAAGATTCTCAATAAAGAAAGTTTGGAAAGTATTCAAATTGAACAAGAAGAAGAAGAAGTTTCAACAATTGGTGAAGAAATTTCAACAATTGGTGAAGAAGGGCTAGAAACTGCTGAAGATGTTGTTGCACCCATTATTACTAGTATTCTAAAAAGTCGATCGTCAATCACTAGTGAAGAAGCTAGACTGTATCGGCAATCGACAACAAGTTCGAACAAAATTCAACAAACACCAATTGAAGTCGAAATAACTGAAGACGCCACGACCAAATCGAAGCAAGAGTTGCAAAAAGTTCAATTTGGAGTTCTGGATCCAAACACAAATGTTTCTATAGAAACTTTAGTCGATGATGAACACTGTAAATCTACAAAACGAATTTCTAATATTCTTCCTGATTTGGTCTCTCTTGTTAGCTTTGATATTGCAACTACCAAAAGCGGTAATTCTATATTGAAAAGAAATTCTGAAATTGATCAATTAAAAAATGTAGATACTTCTAACCAAGAGTGTATTTGTATCTGTAACACGAAAAAGAAAGAAGCATTAGATGAAGATGCGGCTTTGATGGAAGAAGTCGAAATTAAACAGTGTCAGTGTTACATGACAACTGTGAAAACTGTCGAACAAGCAACTGAAACTGAAGAAAATTTGCAAATCGTTGAAGAAACTATTGAAACTCAAACAAATTTACCGATTGAAGAAAGCTCTCCTAAAAAAGAAGAAAGATTCGATGTTAATGAGGAAGTTTTGAGATTGTCGAGAATAGTTCCGAATCCTCGACCAATCGAGGAAGAAGAATACAAGACGCCTCTAACCGGTTTTATTAAAGCGATTCCAAAAATCGAAGAAGATGATGAAGAACCTGTACCAATCTTCAAAGAATTGTTGAAGTGTGACGGTTTGGAAAAGTTCTACTGCGACCAGGGTTGCTTCTATTTGCTGCAACATGATGAATTTGATTCGGACACCGTCAAATGTTTGGCGAAGATGATCATAGGTGACTACAGTCTTCCTTTGAAAAGTTCCGTCGAACTCTTCGGGGAGAGGTATATGGAAGCTACTTTCGAAGTCGGCGATAATACCGTTACTAAGAAAGGGAAGAAACCTAAAGAGAAAAAAGGGAAGAAAGTGGTGAAGAAAGAGGAGAAAAAAGATAAAAAAGACAAAAAAGGGAAAAAGGGAAAGAAAGGCGATAAGGGCTCAAAGAAATCAAGTAAATCGAAGAGTTCGAAGAAATCTAGTAAAAGCAAGAAGGGGAAGAAAGGAAAGAAAGACAAAAAGGAACCGGAGCCGGAACCGATAGTGTTGGCCGATAAACGGATTCAATTTCCGGAAGTTGAGGAGGAAGAAATTGAGTATATTCCAGAACCAAGAGCGGGAGAACCTTTATGGATCTTCACTGATCTTCCGATTCCGAACGATCTAGAGCTAGCTTACATCACTTCTTGGGAAAATATGGAGAGAAACTATATTACCGACTTCAAACAAATGTTCTTCACTAAAAGAGTTCTTCTCAACGCGATAATGCCCTATGTGTGTCAAGTTCGTGACGTCATGAAGCAATTTATAACGAGACCCGACCAAAAGCAGTACTATATGCACGAATTTCAAAAAACTTTGAACGAAATTGGTTTAGAATTACGCGATGATGATGATACTAAAGCGGAATTGTTATGCCAAATTGATTTGTTTAAAGATAAATTATTGGCAATTTGCGATATCAAAATGCAAGAATCAGAAGAAGAAAGGAGAAGAATTATCGAAACGAGTTGGATTTTTAGACAACTGTGTGAAATTACTCGCAATTCAGAAATTGCTTTTCAACTAGAAATCGACCGTTGTGTCGATTCCCTTCAGTTCGTGACCGATTATTTTTCAACCGTTATCACCAAAACTTCAAGAAAAGAAGGAAGCGAAATTCTAAAAATCCAAATCGAACTAAGCGAATTCGTAGATGAAATGCGACAAGAATTCTGTGAGTTATTGAAAATTTGTGAGGAAGAATCAAGTCAAAAATCATTTAACGAAGAAATTGGTGGCGAAGAAGTCAGTGACGAAAAATTAAAGGAAATTAAAAAAACACGGTTTTACGTTAATGTTGATAACGTATGCACTTCGGCTTTGAGATTCGTTTACGACACCAAAGAGGTCGCTTCAGTGTTTGTGGGGAAAATGCAAAAGTTTTTTAAAACAAAAAAAAAGGAGAAGAAAAAAAAGAAAAACGAAGCTAAACCGTTTGAACCAGATGAAGACGTCAAAGAAATGGCGCCTAGAATTTTCGAAGAATGGAATTGTGCTTTGGAGGGAGAAATCGTAAGAACAGAAAAACAGTTGGATTTGGTCAAATCAGAAATGTTGACGCGTTTGGAAGAAATCATCAAGTGGTCTAGAAGCGTTTTCTGCGACATATATAAAGAGATTGAGGAAAATTACCAAAGAGAACTAACAAGTGTTGAAAGGGCTTGTGAAATTTTGACTAAAGCTGTTGAAAATGAAATTGTTCTACGTCCAGAATTGGTTTTAGATGGCGACCAATTGGCAGAAGTCAAAATTTCTTTGTTTCCAGAAATTGTTATTGACGAAACTATACACTATCGAGATAGTGCTTTCGAAATCAACCAACTAGAGTTTATGGGAAAAATTTTGATGGATTTAGCACCAAGTGGTTTTATTTTGAAACCAACTTTTTTGTTATTGCTTCAAGATATGCTCTATCAAAGAAATACAGACGAGGAAACTCCTGAAATTTTGGAAGAAAAAAGTTTCGAAAAACTACATTTAGAAGTTTCCCAAAATTCGGGAGTCACAATTCCAAAATTGTGGCGTAATTTATCAACTACAACTCTCAAAACACTCTTCAACAAAATTTTTGACGATAACGAATATGTTCCTTGGAAAGATTTTATTGTGGTTAATTTGATGGTGCCTTTTCCTAATAGAGAAGAACTGATGGCGGTTAGGGTGCAATTCCGGAACCTCGATCCATATGCGGAAGAAACTGTAACTAAAGAGGACTATGACGATATCGAATTATGGTTCGAACATCAGGTAGAAGAAAAAAAATTGAAGATTGTTAAAAGTTTGCTGTATCGAATGTACGAAAAATCTGAAAATTATTTTAGTTACACTGCAATGTTGCTCGATTTCTGCAAATCTACACAACCTGTCGAAGGTTTTGTTAAAGCCCTTGAACTTTCTTTGGGTAAATTTATTTGTTACGACCAAGCAACTGGAGAAGATTTCGTGGATCAGTTGATGGCAATAAGAAATCAAGATGAACTCGCGGCGCAACTTAGACAAGAAGAACATGATGTAGCTACTATTGAAACTAGAAAAGCTCTAAGTGTCTTGGTGGACCAAATCGTGCATAGATGCGAAAGTGTTGTTATTGAAGAAATTTTGGAAGAAGAAGAAGAAGCCCCGTTGCCAACTTCTCAAGAAACAAATTTGGAAGAAACCCAGCGATCTCATTCAATGAATAGCCGCAATTCTCAAGAAAACTCCGAAGTTACATTTTTAACCGAAGAAAAATTCTCAAACATAGCGATAGGTTTCGAAGCTAGAGGCGACACAGGTTTATGCCACTTTCTACCTTTCGATTTGGTTTCGGTGGTAATCACGGCGGCGTTGCCGTGGCATTCAAAAATCGATTTTCCTGGATCACCCAGTTTTCTCGATCGAATTCAGGAATTGCACAAAAAATGTCGCAACTACGATTTCGGCGATGCCGTATTAACTCACGAATTTCTTAATTGTGAAGAATTTAAGAAAATATTCGGCAACGTCGCCAAATTTTCAGCGAGCAACCCGGTGAAACTGGTCAAGGAAATCGCCAGTGGTCCGTAAAAATCTTTATTTTATTTATATCACATTGGTTTTACTTTATACACAAAAAATACAATTTTTTAACTATCGAAGGACGAAACATATTATCAACAAATAAACGCTTCGACTATAAATAACGTTACAAAAATATAACAGAATTTGTGCGGTGCTACATCAACGAAACCATAATTAACTGTGCGGTATCACAGCCACAGAACGGTTATTAACTAATTAAGAACAGTAGGCCTGGACGAAGCGATAGGACAACAGCGCACCGTTCACAAAATTCGTCTCGACACCACGAGAGGCGCCACTTGTTGAATATTACGGGTTACACTTTTCTAAAACTACGCGTCGAATTAACTTAAATGTATTATATATACAAATTTCTTATGCGATACATGACCCGTGTTTCTACTTTGAAAAAATCGATGTAAGATACATAACGATATCATTGCGTCTCTCAAGGGTTAAGGTAAAAATTGTGTAAGGAGCCCTGTTGCGGTCGCGAAGCAGCGCCCAAATAAGACGACGCTAATTGCGGTCACATAGCGACTTAGAGTAACGGTTTGGTACTTTGGCACCTACTCTACGTCTCTAAAATCTCACTCATTATTATATTTGTCATTTTACAAATTAGCTACAGAAGACGCCGCCCGCCTCGATTACTTAAGGGCGGGAAGACCTCGACTCAACTGGAGACCGACAGAGGGCGGGGGGCGTCATTAATTGACAGAACTGACATAACCTCATTTGTCCGATTCTGCCACGTTTCTCTAAGAGTATTATAGTAAAAGCTGTGACTAGAACCGAATTATTTTTAATTCTAAGACAATTTGAGTAAATGGCAACGGCGTCGTCGAGTATTCATTACAGTATTATCACGTGAATCTCATGAGACAGTCCATCGATGTTTAATTGTCAAAATTGCACAATTGAGAAAAAAAAACAAACAAACAAGACAGCCTTCCAAATTAAGTACTCAAGAAACGCCCAAAAACTTCAAAACCGAAGACAAACGTCATCAGCTGGGCGTTTCTATACCAACCAAAAACCACGTGTACAACATGTTCTGTTTGCTCTGCACCAGAGTGTACTTGAGACTATTGAGACCGTCTTTATCGAAACGTTTTTGGCCCTGTTTCAACATGTCGTACCTGCAAATCAATGGATGAAATTTAATTTTGATTATCAAAAAAACACTCACCTGTTGGGGCTAGGTTTGTCTTTTTTGTGCGTCAACATGGTGTATCTCGCTATAGTTAACGGGTATCGCGATATATACAAATTGTGGTACCGAATACGGTTCGACATGTCATCGTCTTCGCCGCCCCAACCCCAAAACGAATTGGAGAAGCCGTTCAACAGTTTGAAATGCTCGCGACTAATCGCGGACACCCCTCCAAAAATCGCCGGGTAGGGCAACCTACAAATTTCGAACAAGTTATTGTTAGTTAAATAACTAATTGCGAGAATATAAATTTTTATTTGCGACTCAATTGACGCAGCGCAACCGACCAAATTTTAACGGAATTTCTCTCAAAATCCGCCGGTGGCGTTCAATGTTCCGTCTTCAATTGTGTGATTGTTTCTCGTCAATTGATCGGACTTACTTGTATTTAAAGATGTCGACAGCAACGCTCATATGTCGCGGTTGCCCCGGCGGGCAAGTGTAGAGGTTCCTGTCGTCCTCCGGTAACAAATCGATGTCATGGAAAATGAAACAATCGAAATTTCGTATTTTCAACGCCTCCTTGTAGCCGACGTTCATCAACATTGCCCTGTTGAAAGGTCCTTCGCCGTCTTGTTCGACGATAAAAATGGTATAGTCCAACTGTTGCCGCCTCAAAAACGGATGCATGTGTTGGAGGAACAACAGCAAATGTTCCCCTCGACATCTGAACGGGATGATCAAAGCGACTTTTTTCGTAACTCGACAGCCTTCGGGACTCGAATGTCCTCCGGGTTTTAACCAAAAAAATCTAGTTTCCAACTCCTGAACCGTCGGCACCGGCGATTTGAGAACTTCAATACGACCACCTGCAACCGAACCATTTTCAAAAACGCCCCCCAAAAATCATAATTGCGGTTTTACGTAAACTCGAGGAAACGTCCGGACATAATGGAGTGTTGTTGTTGTTGGCGTCGACCAGTTGAGGTGGTGGCGTTGAAACGGCGAAAATTGTCGGATCGACGACGGTGGCGTTGTTGTTCTGTAATGGAAGAAGCGGTTCGGTGGTGTTTTGTGGGGGCGGCGGCGTCGTTTTGTTCTTGAAGAGGTACGTTTTGAGTAGGGGGGCGTGTTGGCTGCTCCCGATCCTGTAACATGGCAACTGTTAAGGTTGAAAAGAAAAAATCTACACGTATACTGCTAATATGGAATCGAGTCTAATTATAGAGTTTTGGGGGGGAATCGATTTGACGACGACGACGTCGCCGCTAATTGAGACGGATCGAAGATGGAGAACGATTCATCGGTGCCGATTTGAATCTGTTTGCATGCCACGGTCATAAATCAAACGACCGAGCAAATTCGTCCTTCCGATAATACTCAATGGAGCGTGTAAAACGCGAGTGGGAAACTAGAATCGGTCCGCCTAGGTGACGTGTCGCCACTGTTACTATACGGATTTTGGGATTAAATTCAGTCAAAATGGACCATTTCAGGAACAATCGGGAAATGTAGCAAATTTCTCTATTCAAAACCGGAACACTCGTCAAACCTCCCGATCCGTTCAACCGAAATATTTTTTTCTCAGTTAAAAGAAGAAGCAATATTTGTTGTTGCAAGTGCAAGCATATCCCCAAGTTAACCCAAAAACTAGGCGTTTAAAGCCGCCTTTGAATTTAGGTTGGTACCGCCTAAGTTGATCTTAGCAAACGTCACCCGAGTATAAATTCCGAAGTATTTAGTCTCTTTCTTCACATTGTGTGCAACAAGAAGCTATCTCCAAAAGCTGCGTTTTTCTTTTCGTTGTTATTAAATATTATTTAAACATTTCGTTTTAATCATAAGAAACTACAGAGCACCATATCCAAGAGAAACATTGAAAGAAAATACGTTAAGGGTTAACGGTGAGTGACGGTTTGATTGGGCAAGAACGGGCAGCAACAAGAAGCCAACGTTTCATTCATTTTGACACATGAATATTTTGCGTGGACCAAGTACAGTTTGGCAAGAATAGCTTTGCGAATGAGATTTTCAAAAGCTGCGCAAATAAAAAATGAAGTACGCATTCAGAAGAACAAAGTCTAGTAACTGGCAGTGCCGGTTGTGTCAAAAGTAGCACTTGCTATGCAAGAAGAAGAAGAAGCAATCATGATATATAAGATGTCAACACAGACTCAAAGTACATACAATTAAACACACATAATGATACAAAAATACAGGCCATGGTGTATTATGGTTGTAATAATTGTGAAAATTTCTCACAGTAATATTAGATAAGGAAAACTATTAAAGCAGATAATAAATTTTTTTTTGGAAAATTAATCTTCCGTTAACGAAAATATTAAAAACACATTACAGAAGAGTAATTAAAATTTTGTGCTTAATTCGTGACTTGCACTGTGCGGTACCAGTTTTTTTTATCCGAATCTATAAGTGGCTCTCTTGAAAATCGGCTTTTAAGTGATTGTATCGATACCTATTCAGTGCGCATCTTTGGCTACAGAGAATTCACAGGCAAAACTATTCTTGCCAGGCTATACCTGTCAACTAACAAATTAGAAAACAGAATAAGAGTACGTAAACAAAACTCGATTAGACCGCCAACTCGCTTGAACTATACAAGTCACCGGAAGTAGATGTAATATTTTTTATTTTCTTATTTTTTTTTATTCACAAATTAAACAGCAATCAAAATATTAAATCTATAAGCTACTTTCTTGACTGAAAGACCATTCCTAACAAGTCCTACTACTGTCCTCGTGAAATTCTCCATCGATATTGCTTCTTCTTCATCTAATTTTAGGTCTGCTGGCCATCTTCTTTTAATCTTCTGTTGTTTTCTCTTGCAGTATTGGCTGCAGTATTCTATTAGAGTGTATTTCTATCTGTTCATGATGTTTCTGACTTCTCTTCTCTATTATTTCTTGGACTGTTTGGATATGGAGATCTTGATGTAGCATCTGATTTGTGACATACCATGAAGCGTCGACTAATGCTCTTAGGATCTTTGATTGTGCTCGTTGAATTATAGCTACGCAGCCCCAAAGCTATATACCATAGGTCCAGATTGAGATAATTATAGTTTTGCATACTAGTATTTTATTTTCTAACGCCATTTGTGATTTTCTGCCAAGCAACCAGTACAGTTCTTTCATTTTAAGATCTATTTGTTCCTGTTTTTTGCTTATGAATTCTTTCCAATTAAGTTTAGTGTCGAGGTGAATTCCCAAGTACTTGACACAATAGAATTTCTGTATTGTTAATGTACACTGGAGGACATTTTCCTTTTTTTAATGTAAATGTAGCATGCTATTTACTTTCATTTGCTTTCATTAATCTTTATCTTCCATCTTTTCGTCCATTCTTCCATGCGGAAGAGATGGTCTTGCATGTTTGCTGAGGCAATTACCGGATCTTCATGTACAGCTAAAATAACAGTATCATCTGCAAGTGTGCCTTTAATAAAGTCTGTTGTGGGAAGGTCAGATGTATATACAAGATACAAAACTGGCCCTAAGACACTGCCTTGTGGGACTCCAGAATTGATGGGTTAAAACTGAAAAGCTTCATCGTTGACATTTGTTCTAAAACACCTATCTGTTAGATATGACTTCAATAAATCATAAAATGGATCTGACGTGTTTGCTTGATTTTGTGCAACGGACCTTCATGCCACACCTTGTCAAATACTTGACTCACGTCTAGAAAAGCTGTCGAACAATACTTCTTTTCTTCAATAGCTTCATTAATTACATTAACTATTCTATGGCACTGTTATATTGTAGAATGTTCACGGCGAAACCCAAACTGGTGGTCAGGGATTACATTGAGAATAGGTTGGATATGGTGCAATAATAACTTCTCAAATAGTTTTGAGATGGAGGACAATAAGCTTATTGGTTTGTATGACGAAACATCAGTTAATGGCTTTCCAGGCTTTGGTATAAGTATTAATTCAGATTTCTTAAGACATTTAGGCCAATATCGTAATCTTATAATAGCGTTAAATACGTACGTTATCACTAACCCTTTATTTGGTAATTCTTTTAACATTTTTGGTGTTATCATATCAATTCCTGGTGCTTTCCTATTGTTTAGTAGAGAAATTCTTTCCTTAACCTCCTTGGGTTTTACAAATTGCATGCTTATTGGCTGTGGCGTCTCTATATTACTGTCTAGAACTTCTTGTGTATGTTGTTGTAAGCTATTAGTAATAGGAGTAAATACTTTCGCTAGATCTTGTGCAAATAAGTCTGCCTTCTCTCGACTATTCCTTGCCTTTCTGTTATTTGTTGCAATTGTAGACGAGGCATAATGCCTCGTACACACTACAGGTGCAACATGCAATGCAACGTGTAATGCAACATGGACGGTGTTTTTATTCGCAGACGCGCATTGCCGTTCGCCTACGTTCCCGCAACTCCTCAAGTCGTCATCTAGCGTTGCACCTTTGTGTTTGCACCAAAAACCGACAATCGACGCATCGCTGGCGCGCAATCAGTGCAACATGCAACACGCGCGGAACGCCCGTCCACACAAGTTGCATTGCACGTTGCATTACACGTTGCATTGCATGTTGCATCTGTAGTGTGTACGAGGCATTAGGTATTCATGTGATAGTTTTAGTTTTATGCATATTAAGAATTTCCCTTGGGCACTGTAATAAGTAGAAAAAGTAAGCAAATTAGTGTACTATCAAACAGACAATGAAATCCGAACACCCCTTGAACTCGCATAATCCACTTGTCCGATGAGATTTCGTTAGTGTGCAGCCCCTTTTCAAGCACCCCCTGTGTATGCTATTTGGGACTAGGTTAATCCGTTACTACTACTACTTTGTAACGTAAGTACTACCACGGGGTCTCGGTGACCCCATTATGTATTTTGGAATAGAAACAATATATTAATGACTGGTAATGTTGAAAGGTAACTTAAAAACACGCAAAACATAAAAAAAGGTTTCAAATACAGTGTGGGCAAATTGTATGGGCACATGTCAAACAAATCGGAATCTTGCATTTTGTGCATCTCTTTTCCTTTAGGACAAAGGTGGCATCTGGGTCTCTTGGGTCCTTGAGGATTTTCTGCAAGTGTCGGAGGTTCTTCCATGGCAATTCCTAGAATGTCTGCACACATCGAGCGAAGTTTACGCGGTACATGGAAACTGTATACACTGGACATCATAAATAGTGAGTACAGTTTGCGACTCAACTCTTTCAGGAAGTTATATCTAGAAATTTCTTTCTTTTATTAAGCAAACTGATACAAAACTCTACTGTTGACTCCAACAATATTCAACATTGCATGGAACAGGCACATTGGCCTTCTTATAATCCTTCTAGATGTTGAATAATGTCATCAATCAGTTCAGTTGACGAATACCAGTTATCCCCCGTGATGTTGCGATTACTGTTTGCAATGGGTTCAATCAAATGCAACACTACCTGTGTTGGATGTGGAAATTTACTTTTAGTTCTGTCCCTGTATAGACCTCAGCGTTTACCATGTAATGGGTCCTGCTGTCTGCTAAAATTTGTACCTTCAATCCACACTTTGCGGATTTGTTGAGGATGTACATTCGAAATGAACATCTCCCACGAAAAGACACAAGCATCTCATCTATCGTTACATTGCTCCCAGGAGAATAATTTTCCTTGCAATTAGTGACAAACTGTTCAAATAATTCTGAGATTGCAGCAAGCTTATTTACTTATTTACTGTTTTACCCTTTCACTTCTTGTTTGAGATTATGAAGAGAAGTTTCTTGTTTCTAGATATAGAAGAAGTCTTTAAAAACACCTCTTTTGATTTTACCAATAGATGTGTGGATCGACTCGGCACTCAGAAATTGAAAAACATTAAATACACACTGGAGGAAGTGCCCTTGGAGATGCCTGGCGGTGAAAAAACTCTCAGCGGAGCTGCAGTGATACAGATGACGTCGTCATTTTAATGAAAAAAGTACGAGGAAAAAATGATGCAAATATCCTTCAATATGATGAATAGCCCACATATTGAATTCAAGCAAAACTACTGTGGTGAGATTCATAAGAAAGAGGAAGTTCCAAAACCTGATAAGACTACATCTTCGGGGCTGAAAAATATGAATAAGCGGTGAGCTCAAGTACTTGGGACTAGTACTAGATACCAAGCTTAATTTCAATACTCATCTAGAGATAGTAATAACCAAAGTTTCGTGGATGTTATGGAACTGGAGAAGAATGATGGAAAAACTTGGCGACTACAACCAAGAATGGTGCATTAGTTGCATCCAAGGGTTTGGGTACCAACGATAACTAGATCTGTTGGTATAAAATGGAAATGGAGAAGCTTTTAGAAAATTCAACAAACTTCAAAAAAGTAGTAGAATAACGGGAGCAATGACAACATCCACCGTAACAATAGAGGAGCTGGGCCTGCCTCAGCTGCACTTCACTACTAAGTGCAGCGGAGCGAGGAATCACTAGTAATTTACGATATGTAATTAGATGAAGTTAACATCACTTGCAACTTCAAAGAAACCCGAAGTCAAGAAACAGGACACGTGAAGAGGCTGATCAAAAACGTCACGTAGAATTGAGGCTGAAATTGAAGGAGACCGACCAGGATCAAATCAGCCGCAACCTGGACTGTACTGCAACCGCGTTTCAAGCAGAAGTAACAGTGCACAAAAAGTGATATGTAGACCATACGCTGCCAGAAGGATCCGCATCACCACCAACAGTCAAGCGGTAGCCAAGGCTATGTAATCGGTAGAAGTTTAAAAACCGTAAAAGATTGCCAAACACCACTGGTGTGACTGGAAGAGAACAGCGTACAGCTGGAGTGGAAGAGATGATACCGGGGTAAAAAAGCAACGAGAATGAAAAAACGCTGGCCAAGGAAACCTCAAAACAAACCTTGATGGAATAGCATATGGTACCGTAAAGGTATAAGTAAAAGAGCTATTGAAAAGCTATTGAAAATAAATTATGACGGAGGCACCGGAAATGAGGCAAACACAATTGTTAGGCGACCATGAGAATCAGAGAGACGCATTGCTGTGAACTACGATTTAAATTGGGTCAAACGGAGTTTAATCCATGTGCTACGACTATGGATAAGGACCAAACAGGGACTAGCTTAAATCTAGCTTCGAGTAATTTCACGAAGAAGCACGATAAACGTCCTCGACCTTATCCATACGTTTTGTTACAAGTTACTTGTTCATTATTTATTTAATACATTTCTGTACGTAGAATAATGTAGCAAACGAAAAGGGCTCTACTGGATAGAGGGAGAAACTCGAACACTCCTGGAGTAATGTAATAAACATATCGTGATGAGGATGATGGACGGGAACCGTTAGAAGCACTTCGAGCGATTCAAAACTTTAGAAAAATCGATGTTAGAAAGAAGTTTCATGAAAGTCGTCTCACAAATGCAGATTAAAATTAACTATCTATATAAAATAAATTTATAGCAACTGCAAACAAAATAATTTTAAAAATGGGGCAAGTGAAAAAGTTTTCCTACTTTACTCCGTTAGATGGCATAAAAGAATATGTTGATCCAGGCTAAAACAAGACAATATTTTGAATAGGTGGACCGTCAGATTAGTGGTGTAAATGTTGGAAAACAAGGACCATTTAAATCGGATTTGGGTCAGTCCAGCTTAGTCCTCTCGGCCATAGCCACTGCACACTAAATAAGAGAGAAATTTGAGACCGCAGGAAGAGGACGAGACTCCTCATGTTACGTTAATGCCCAGTTCTGGTAGCCGGGGGGTTTTCAAGCTTCGCAGGATCAAAACAGAACATCCGAAAAGATAGTTGCGGAATTCTACGGAAAACAGGTCTGATAGTGTAATGAAACTATGAGGTACAATAAGCTTAACAGTGGCCGTTGTACAACAGCCACTCAACCGCAACCTGTAAGGGAAAAAACACGAAATCACTGTGCGCCCCTTGTTTCCCGCAACCAGTAATGCAGACGTGTAATGGCAAATGAATAAAATGTTATAAAAATCGAAACCTCAATAAAGACACTAAATCAATCTACGAGGCGGCTTTAATTTGATTGCTTCAATTTATTCTTTTAGGATCGCCCGATATATTAGAAAGACTATTGTACAAGCGAAACAATTGAACTCACGAAGAACTAAAAACACAACCCATTGTGGTAGGACGGCGCAATTTTTTTGCTTTGTTTTCGACGGATGACGTAGAAAAGAAATAGCCCTGTAAATTTTGATCTTCTTTTTTTCGAGTTACACCATTCTCATACTAGGCACTATAAATCATTGGAAAAAACCTTAAAAGACTAATTTGAGGCAATTTAAAAAAATCGTACTGTACTAATATTTTTATTCGAACTGACGTGGAGAATTATTCTTCGCACAGATGCGGATAATTTTTTCTTGCATAAAGTCGCTTATTTTTAAATAAATAAAATTTGCGCTGCATTCCGTTAAAACGCCCACTATCGCCTACCTATCCCAACACAGTCAACCACACCATTACAATGTGACACCGTTATTGTCGCTGTCACTCAAATGGCACATTCTAAAATTATTGTCGACGGTAAATTATGTTGGGATGCCTCCTCGTTTTTTCAGGTAGGCCAAAGTGGGCGTTTGAAAGATGGAACTCAAATATTTTAATGATTTAAAAATAAACGGCTCGATGCGGGAAAAAAATGATTTTACGTCTGTATGGAGAATAAGTCTCTACGCCAGACTGAATATAAATATTAATTAGTTGCTATAAAAAGTTGCTGAAAAGTACCCGGTGACTATTTGTAAAAAAAATATGTTTTAATTTGACCTCAAATTAATCATTTGACAAAGAGTTTTTCCTTTAGTTTCATAGTTTAAGTAGGATAAGCTTGGTTTCATACTTTCGACTAACCTTGTGACATCTCGGAACATTTGAAGTACAAGCGAAACTACAAGAATTGCTCAAAATACTTTTCTTTTGTCAACATTTTGCCCACCAAAATACCACTTTTATTATTTTTTGGATACAATATAACTAAATAACTGCATTAAAACAGGAATGTGCCCCGTGCTTTACTGTTGGTGTTCTATAAAATTTGATTAATATCAAAAATGATTTTTAATTAATAAAAAGCATAAAATCTAATCGCAAATAAAACTCATTAGAATATAGAGAAAAAAACAGTGCAGCATAGTACACGTAATAGAGGTGAAGAAGAGAGCAAGAGAGAAAGAGAGAGAGAGAGAGAGAGAAAGTTGTCTCTTGAAGATTTCTTCTGATTTGAATTATGAAGATAATGAATTACATCAGAAACAATCGTTCGACAGTCATGTATATGTTTTCTCAGGTTTAGAAATAATTCTTTATCTAGGTTCGTATTTAATTTATCAAGTTCCTCAAATAAAAACTTTAAAGTAGCATCAACAGTGCACATATTCGAATCTATTCTGCAAATCGCTTCTACTGCAAGTTTAACTAGTTCAAGATACTGAACCATTATTCTCAGAATTTCAAATTCAGTATCGTAGATGACGATTGGATTTCCTAAATCAATCAGCGCCTTCGGTTTACAATCCTTTAGAGAGAAAAAAAACGCTCCAACATGGTAAGGAGGCTACTCCATCTGGTTTTGCAGTCTAGGATCAAAGATAGTTGCTTACCATATTTTGCGCTACATAATTTTGCAAAATAGGATTTTATGTAGGAGATCGACGAAACACTTTATCAATTTTTCTGACCTTCTGCAATAAAGGCTAAATACTATGATTGTTGGTAAGTTGAGTTATGCCATTTTCCGCTTCCATGAATTCAAAGTCTACATCACTGTCATCAAAATTTCCCTCACTATCACTATCCGTATGTGAAATGTCAATTTCTTAAATTTCTTCTGCAGGTTGCTATTTATAAAGGGCATCAATAATAGCAAGGTGAATAGCATGCGCAAAGCATAATTGATGATTTGGTTTCATCAGTCTTCCAAACTTTTTCATAACATTTCCTCCATCCGTTGTAACACCTACTACATCCCTATTTATAGATAAATTGAATTTTTGTAAGCTGTGATTGAGTATCTCTACACATTCTTCAGCTGGCTGTTTGTGTTAGCCCTATATTTCAGATCTTAACATTAGAATTTGAGTCTAATCCATGAACATTTATCTGCAACTGAAGCACATTCGTTAAGCGTCAAAGAGAAACATTGCCAGTTTTTTCTAAGTGCTTGTAATTCTTGAATATAAAAATTTACAATTTTCTTACTATAAACTATCACTTTGCTACAAACAGTGTTTGCCGAATTTGGTATGCTTCCCAATCCCCTAGCTTGCAGTGCTAGTCTCTAATCGTTAGAAGTGATAAATACTCTAAATGGTAATCCGTCTAAGGAACTCATACGAGTAATCAGGGCATCCAAAGAACTCTCATCAGCGGAAACAAAATATTCCGTAACAGTTCTTTGTTTTTTTGGTGTGCAGATGTCCCTGGTTCGACATTGCTGATCTTAGTATCAGTGTCTGGGCTTCTAGAAGATGATGCCTGGGTTCTTTGTGCTAGTGACTGTGCATGTTGGAAATTATAATGTACATGCAGACCTTTAGTAGAACCTCCTTTAATATTTAGAATTTTCTGAAAAAAATGTACATTTTGCAGTTTGCTGGCAGTCTGACTGCCAGCAGCTATCACAACAGCCCAAAAAATTTAGAAATCAACGTTCGTATATTTTCGGAATCTCGGGATTGCATTCCCTAGTCAAGATATGAGTGTGACATAAAGTTGCCGTAATTAAATTTAAAAATTCTGATAACGAACGGAATAATGGAGTGAAATTTGTTATAGCCCTAGTCGAAAAAGAATTAAATTCTGCTTCTAACCGTGTACGGTGTTCCTATTTATCTATCTGCATTTTTCCGCATTGTTAATTTGATAACAGTTTTTTTTAAACTTACCTACATTTCAATATTATTGTGGTGATGATTAGTTTAATATGAGTAAAATAATTATTTTGTTGAATATTTTAAGAACACTTTGCCTTGTTACTTCAGATATTTCTTATTTTTTATTGATAATTTCCTTTCCTTTTTTAGATTCAGTTTGAGCGGTTCACCCAAAAAAATGTATAATTGGAAATCACTTGTAGATTCTTTTTATTTATATCGTTTTTTAATAATCAGCAGCTCTAGATCTCCAAGTCGGTTCTTGCTGAACAGTATTATTTATAACAATGATAAACTAACATAAAATGTTAAATATTAATAAGAATAAAAAAATATTTATAATTTATCAGAAAACGAAAAAATTAAAATGGTAACAATCCACGAAAAGCGACCCTTCTGGACTGCACTGGCTTTGAGTTCTAAACTAAATTAAACATTTTAATTATTTCTATTCATTATTATTGTACCAAAGTACGAAACAAAACCATAAAGAAAATACGTTTCCATTTAAAAAAAAAAGTTGAGCATCGTTTGACATTGAAGTTAATAATTAACAAAATTACTATTCGGGCCACTTTATAGTGATTGCTTAAGTTTTTTGTCTATTCATATCGGATAATAAATAACGGGGATACAGATTGGGGCGTTTTTTAGAAAACACTCTGTATATCTAAAATTCATATGAGTGTACCAAGTAAAAAAATTAATTTTGAAAATATATATTGCTAACTCTGAGATGCATGATGACTATCTAAATCACATAAATTCAATTGAGAAGCTTACAGATGAGTTTAAATCTGATAAGCTTATCCTCGATGATTTCAATAGGCCTTATGTTAGGTGGATAAACGACCCTTTATGTATTCAATATCTTCAATGCCAGAGTCCTGACAACATGGATTTATATTGAAAACTTTGCTCTTTTTATTTTGGCTTAAATACTCAGCAGCACTATCCACCTCACCCCACCAAAGGATACACCCTTGACTTAGCTTTCTTCACTTCTGATCTTATGCGATCAGCTGAGCTTTGTGACCCGATAGTTCTGCTCGACCCTCATCATTGTTCTGCTTCATTCTCACTTACTCTGGATACCTGTATTATGGATAATGTGCCTTCTACTAAATTAGACTACGTTAAAGCAGACTATTCACTCATAAACTCAAAACTAGAACAATTACAGTGGCAATCGGTGAATGATATCAATAATTTAACTGCTAATTTATATCGAAATTTGTACTCGGCCATTGTTGAACTAGTGCCATCTAAGAGAGCTTTTGAATTAACTTATCCACCTTGGTACTCGCCTGAGTTGAAATCTTTAATATACGAGAAAAAGATTGCTCATACTCGTTGGAAGCAAACATCATCTTTAAATGATTATATGGAATTTCAGAGTCTTCGTGCCCCTTTGCATTAGAAAATCCAGAAATTGCTACAAATTATATATAGAACATATTGAATCATCCTTAGTGAAAAATATAAAATACTTCTGGTCTTACGTAAATAAGTGTAAGAAATCTTTTAATCTACCTGGTATTGTTTCTTATAGGGATAGAAAATCTAACAGTGCACAGGATGTTGCCGAGATGTTCGCCTCTCACTTTGCATCCGTGTATAAATCACCTATAAACGTTGCTATTGATGAGCTTATTAATGATAACCCTCAATCGCTTACTCACTTGAACATTGAATTATCCAGTGCTATTCAGAGTTCCTCAGATAATCCAAATTATGGACCGGACAAGATCCCGCTTTACTTCATTAAAAGGTGTAGCAACTTCGTTTTAGAAAAAATTCTGTCTTTGACGAATTTATCGTTGGATTCTGGCATCTTTCCAAATATTTGGAAAGACTCGTTTGTACAGCCCTACTTCAAGAAAGGTGATAAGATGTTCGTAACAAATTATCGCCCTATTTCTATTCTAAGCGCTTTGCCAAAATTAATGGAGAAAATTATTGCTCAAAAATTAAGTGATCGACTTTTCGGCTTAATTAATGGCTCTCAACATGGCTTCATGAGGGGTAGATCTACCACAACTAATCTTCTAGTTTTCAACGATTATATAATTAAAGCCTTCTCAAAGCAGAGTCAGGTTGATACTATTTATATGGATTTCTTGAAAGCATTTGACTCTGTTCAGCATCAGCTACTGCTAAGGAAACTCATCACCTTCGGGATTGGCGGAACTCTGTTATCTTGGATTGGTTCTTATCTAACCGATCGCCACCATATGCTTCGAATAAATAGTCATACATCTTCACCAATTTATGCCTCCACAGGCGTCCCTCAAGGCTCTCACTTGGGGCCTCTGTTGTTTCTATTTTTTTGTGAACGACATTGCCAGTGTTCTGAGTCACTCCGAATCTACTATTTGCTGATGATTTCAAAATCTTTAAAGTATTATCGTCTCCTCTTGATTGCCAAAACTTCAGGAGGACGTTAACTCCATCTAAGAATGGACCCTAGCTAACGAATTGTATCTCAATAGTGACAAATGTAACGTTTTCTCATTTAGAAGAGGCTCAGATCTACTATCGTCGAACTATCATATTCGTGACTCTACTCTTGATAGAGTAACTTGTATCAAAGATCTTGGTGTTTTATATGATCATCAACTAACATTTCAGAGCCATCTGGATATGGTTGGTTCAAAAGCACATAAAACACTAGGTTTCATCATTCGCAATACCTCTGAATTTACAAATAGTCACTCTGTAATGCATCTTTACAAAACTTTGGTCGTGCCCATACTAACCTATTGTAGTTCTGTCTGGTCACCTTATACAAATGATCGCAGAAAGATTTTGGAATCATCGCAACATAGATTTGTTAGGCATTATTTGTGTGGGTATGGCCAAAGAATGAGCTAGACCATGTTTTTGCACCTAAACTTAGACAATTGGACCTTCAAACCATTGTTGCTCGACACTGGTACCAAAGTATCCTATTAGTGCACAAGATTATCCATGGAAAAATCAATTGTGACAAACTCTGTTTCTTGTTCAACAAACGAGTTGTGCCATACAACCTGAGAAACCCACAGTTATTAGAATTGCCTTATGAAAATGGCCCAGATTATATTTTCTGCAGCTCTATATCAAGATTAGTTGGATTTTGGAACGAATTACCATTGGAAGTGCGAGAAATTGTATCGTTAAATGTGTTTATCGAAACTGCGAAAATATTAACCAAAGTGTTTGAAAATTAAAGTGTTATTTATAGTTAACTAAGTCTTATCTAGTTAATAATCCATTGGAAACTCTTTAAATTTATAATTTATATAATTTTATACTAGATACTTTTTGAAAGATTTCTAAATCAAATTTAAAAATTTTTCTACTTATAATTTTTTTTTTCTTTTATTACTTATACTTTATTATGCCACTGCTTAGTGTACTTTTTGTTATGCTTTTGTAAAAGGGCTATAGTGCCCGAAAATTTAGTAAATAAATAAAAAATAAATAAATATACAGAGTGACAAACTTCACTTGCACAATAGTGTTATCACTTTAACAATTATTTGACCCGTCGATATTAATATACCAATAACTAAAGTAAATAAGATATTGATGAACCTGAATTATTTAAGTTCAGGGCTGTACTAATAGAAATTCGGCCCTCCTCCCCGAACAACAGCCGCGACGGAATTCGCATAAATTTCATTCGAGTACCACTTCAACTTAAAAACGGTGCTAAATCACGCAACTGGCTCTTGAACGTGCAATTAAAACCGTTGAAATTATCGCGAACACCATTCAAGATCCGATTTGCATTTTCCGGACTTCCTGAAGTCTTTTCTGCGGTTCGTTCCCCGATCTATATTCGAAAAAAAAAGCTACTGACCTGGTTACGTTGAAGATCGGTTTCGGCTCCATGATGGACCCGAAAAGATACTCGAGCACGATGAAGACGAGAACCAGGAAGAACAACCCCTTGTAGAGGGTGCCCGACGTGCACCAGGCGGGCATCACCTACCCTTACCTCGGTTGGACTGGTTCGACCATTGCAGAGAGGCTCAACGAAGCAACTCTGGAAACAAAATCGAAATAACTAACACCGAAGAGATAAGATCCGCCCCCCTTTCGATAAAACATTCAACAATGTGTAACAAGAACTCTCATGTAATTACTACAACTATCAGAAAACAATCGCGCTAACGATAGTGGTGGTAACGTGAAACGTTAGAACGTTTCAACTGCATCTGGCCCGGTCAGTAAAATTGGTGCATGCATGCATGCAACTCGATAATCAAATTCGACTGTAAATGCAGCATTTCCAACAAGGGAGAGTCAATTGTGGAAAATTGAACAACCGTAACAAATTTTGAGAGTGGTTTGTTCGGAAAAGTTTCGAACCTTCAACATCCCCTCGAGTACCGCCCGACGAATGACTAATAATCCAATCGTTCGAAATGTAATTAAATATCACGCAACATAATTAAATGTCGCAAAAGTCTCCCCTCTCAGACGTCTTCATTTATTCATGGAAGTGAAACACGCGAACCGAGACGCCCCCCACCAACCCCCATCGGCGGAGGGGTCGTTTCCAAACTTACGGTGGCGTTGTTTTTTAACTATTTGCCGAGCCCGATGAAAGGCTAAAGGCCGTATTCTCGTGGAAGATTTCGCAATGATAGACGTGCAAAAATAGGGGAGGTTTTTGGAGAAGGGAAGGAAGTGCGATTTATGGCAAACTCCCCGCTGTCACGCCGCCAAAGGGTTTCAAGTTCATCGGGGATGCCGGTTTCGGCGCTTGACGGGGCGACAAGGTATAAATTTATGAGTTTGGAAAACTCACAGGGAAAACCGACGGAAAACAGTATGGTGTGGGGTTTTCCGACGTTCACACTTTGGTGGTTAAAGCAAAACTCGTAACGCTGGTTCGATTTCTTTAGAACATAAAAAAGAGAGGAAGCAGCAAACTGCAAATAGTATAAAATGGAAATTTGCTGAAATTTATTTCAGGGAATACGAAACAGTGGCGCACGCAACTAGCTACTAGCGACAAAGATAGAAGAACACAATTGATTTTTTTAAATTCAATACAATTTATTTTAAGGTGTTAATTGTTTTTTAAATAATATAACAAGAACAATTAAAAATTCAGGCACATGTTTACACATGATTTTGTTCCTCTCTCCAATTGCTTCATAGCTTTTCAGAAGAATGAACCATTTTTTTGCGATTACAACTGTCCCGTAACTCATTGTCATGTTCTATTAAGCTGCGCATAATGCAAGCAACATCATACATAAAAATCAAAAAGGTTTAAATCAGGTGAGCAAAATGACCAAGGACCATCCGATGTATCCATTGCACATGAAGATTTAAATTTAAATACTCGTGGACCATGACTCTGAAATCATGGGATCATGAAAAACCAGTGCCAACTATTTTACAATCTTTTTTTCAAAAATGATAGCACAACAGAAAAACCAATAGCAGATGTTAATGATTTGCTTGCCTCAATTTGACTTTCGGAACGCTTTTGAAGAAATAGAGGTCCCTTTGCACCTCCAAAGTGTCATGATCACCATAAGATGTGTTCGAATATTTTGTGAATTGAAGATTGCAGACTCAAAAGACTTTTTGGGACTGGCTTGGATGAAACTATACTGGCGACAAAGCGCTGAGATTAGTATAGGAAACTCCAAAACATCATGAATAGAAATGCAGAGGAGAGGTAGGCAGTGTTACATTCTTTCTTCTCTTCAACCTATATTCTAACAAAATCTTCAAAAAAGTCATAGATGAACAAAGACGTTGACATAAAAATAAATAAAGTTTGCATCAACACCTTAAAGTAAGTGGAAGATACTCGTATCGTCCTTCTATTAGACACCTCCAATTACTTCTCAGTAAAATAATTTTGAATTAAGAAATGTTACGTCTGGCCTATTCTCCTATATAGATTTGAAACGACTGAAGGTCTTCAAAATGTAGAGACTAAGACGTATATCATAGACCAAAATGTTCTTGAAACACTGAGATTTCGAAAACGGGGACTATTTAAGGGATCAGGAGAAAGCGGTTCAATTGACTAAGAAACGCTAGGACTGCATCAGGGAAATTGGAGTTCTCCTCCACATGGCGGATAGAAAAACATTCGCAAGAATAATCGGCAACGTTCGAAGAACTGGGCATGTCATTTGAAGAAGTTGTTGAGTCCACTTTAATCCGATCATTGTCTGCCACATTGAATATCTTAATCTCTTCTTTTATTAAATACAATCTTAAGTCACTGTGCATCATGCTGTTAAGAAAGTAGTCAGAAGCATTCACGATTTGACGAAATACTTTATTTTATTAGAGTATTTTAAGATTTGAGTTACTAATAGTTCCCCATAATTGAATATCATTAGTCTAAGTTTAATGATAGTAAAGTAACACTCTGTTGATAGCCGTTCTTCCTGTATCAATACATTTCGGGCAGCTCTAATTCAAATTGCCTTTTTTTAAAAAAAGATGTTTCTATCAATTTAGCTTTTGGTATTTTATTTTATATCAGCAGATTTATTTTTGCCAGATTCATTCATTTTACAATTTTATTTAGACTTTATTGCAAGTGTTCAGACCGTACGATCTATCTAGGATAAAAAGACAACCATGGTCGTTTTTGATTTGGACATATCTGCTGTATAGAGCAGGTACAATCTAAGACCAAGCACAAAATTGGTTGTAAATCTGAAATTTCAACCAAATGTGTTATGTGATATTTTAGAATTTCACACACAACATGTGGAATAACTTTTTGAGTTCATATAAAAAACCCTTATACCTAAACTTAACTTCTAAATGTCTGTTTACTTCATTCGCAATTCTGTTCATTTGGTCTATTGTTCCATGATTATTTCTAAATCCAAATTCATTTTGTTTCCAAAACGAAAATTTTCTCAAAGACTTTTCACAATATAGGCAGCAGCCTAATTGTACTGTTCGCAAAAACTTCTTCTGCTGGTTTGCCAAGTTAGGTATTATAGTTACTCTCGCAATCTTCCAGCTATTCGGAAAATATCCAGCTACAATAATGACATTAAATATCTGGGTTACCTATGGATGTAATGAAATCTAATGGTAACTTTTGCAATGCCCTCTAATAATTGAATAGAATCCACGTGTCTTTTTAGGTCAATTGTACTTTTAGTTTTATTTTTAGCCTCCTGGATATTTTGTTTTTCATAAGAAACCTGTAAGATTTTCTCTGTCTTCAAGCACGCTTTGTGGTGTTTCGTTCAGGTTAGGTTTAAAAAACTTTACTAAATCTTCACCAAAACCCGGAGCTTTTTCTTCATTAGTTGTTGTCCAGTCGTTTTTGTTAGGAATTGATGGATTTACTTTTATGGCATTTTTATTGTGACTATTCAGAAGGAGTACTTGGTGTTTTCTATTGAACTTAACCGCTCTAGATACTCTTGTATTCCTTTGTTTTGAGCGTTAGCATTAATTTATTGAGTTCTTTTGTTAATCTATTTATGTTTTCTGGTGATAAACGGTCGACTTGCCAGTTTTGTTCTTGAGGTGCTTTTATTATACATAAATAAATAGTAATGATTAAAAAAGAATCAAAATTCTAGATAACAAGAATTACAAATAAAGTATTAACGAAGAATTTCTTTTTTAAAATTTATTTAACGTTATCTAAAATTATATTAAAGTGCGACTTTCACAGATTCTTCCTATGCTTGAGTCATTGATTAGGCATGAGCATGTCTGAGGTCACATTATTATTTTGTGTTTGCGTCAATGGCCGGGCTAAATTATTAAATAAAGTAAATTAATATTAAATTAATGAAAAGAAGTTATTTAATTTATTTATAATATAATGCTCAGAGTTTATCGTTGGCAAGTGTCTTAAAATAAATAAAAATACTTCCAATTCAACAAAACCTACCTCTATGGACTGCCACTGGTTTCGACTGGCAAACTTAATGTCAGATGAAACAGTTTTAAAATTCAATATAAAATTGCACTGCTAGCTGCTTTTCCTTAAGAATTAGAAACTTCGACTCGATGTAATAAAAAATGTAAAAGAGCGTTGAGTCGTTAACAGACTGTTAGGGTTATGCAACCGGGCATAAGTGTCTTCAGTATCGATAAACGGATTAAGGTTTAAAGTCGCCTTTGATTACATATATAGAGAGTTTTTACAACTGACGCTGTCTTTCTTCTTTCAACCATTTTCTGTATCTCATTTACTCTCTTCCAGTCCCCTTCGTATTGATCTTTAAAGAATCTATAGAGTCTTCCTATCTTTCCCCTTCATATTGGAATCCATTCTCTTATCTTCTTGGTCCACTAATTATCTCCTGCACTTCTGACGTGGCCATACCTTATTAGCCTTTCTTCTTCTATGTGATTTAATATATTTTTCTTTATTTCCATTCGCCTTTTGATTTCTTCGTTCCAAATTCTATCTCTTCTTGTTACCCAGTAGAACGTTGTTTCGTATTTTTTATGATATGCGAGTGCCATATGATCGCCTTTGATTACATATATAGAGTTTTTACAACTGACGTTGCTTTCCTTCTTTCAACCATTTTCTGTATCTTATTCACTCTCTTCCAGTCACCTTCGTACTATTATCACTTGATTTCTAAAGAATCTATAAAGTCTTCCTATTTTTCCTCTTCATATTGGAATCCATTCTCATATCTTCTTGATCCATTGATTATCTTCTGCACTTCTGACGTGGTCATACCTGATTAGCCTTTCTTCTTCTATGTAATTCAATATATTTTTCTTTATTTCCATTACCCTTTTGATTTCTTCGTTTGAAATTTTATCTTTTCTTGTTACCCCGTAGAACGTTGTTTCGTATTTTTAGTGATATGCGAGTTCCATATGATCGCCTTTGATTACATATATAGAGCTTTTACAACCGACGCTGCCTTCCTTCTTTCAACCATTTTCTGTATCTTATTCACTCTCTTTCAGTCTCCTTCGTACTATTATCACTTGATTTCTAAAGAATCTATGGAGTCTTCCTATCTTTCCTCTTCATATTGGAATCCATTCTCATATCTTCTTGATCCATTGATTATCTTCTGCACTTCTGACGTGGTCATACCTGATTAGCCTTTCTTCTTCTATGTGATTCAATATATTTTTCTTTATTCCCAGTCGCCTTTTGATTTCTTCGTTCCAAATTCTATCTCTTCCTGTTACCCAGTAAAACGTTGTTTCGTATTTTTTATTTTATGCAAGTGCCATAAGATCGCCTTTGATTACAAAAATAGAATTTCTACAACTGACGTTACCTTCCTTCTTTCAACCATTTTCTGTATCTTACTCACTCTCTTCCAGTCCCCTTCGTACTATTATCACTTGATTTCTAAAGAATCTATAGAGTCTACCTATCTTTCCTCTTCACATTGGAATCCTTTCTCTTATCTTCTTGATCCATTGATTATCCTCTGCACTTCTGACGTGGTCATACCTGATTAGCCTTTCTTCTTCTATGTGATTCAATATATTTTTCGTTATTTCCATTAGCCTTTTGATTTCTTCGTTTGAAATTTTATCTTTTCTTGTTACCCAGTAGAACGTTGTTTCGTATTCTTAATGATATGCGAGTTCCATATGATCGCCATTGATTACATATATAGAGTTTTTACAACTGACGTTGTCTTCCTTCTTTCAACCATTTTCTGTATCTTATTCACTCTCTTTCAGTCTCCTTCGTACTATTATCACTTAATTTCTAAAGAATCTATAGAGTCTTCCTATCTTTCCTCTTCATATTGGAATCCATTCTCATATCTTCTTGATCCATTGATTATCTTCTGCACTTCTGACGTGGTCATACCTGATTAGCCTTACTTCTTCTATGTGATTCAATATATTTTTCTTTATTCCCAGTCGCCTTTTGATTTCTTCGTTCCAAATTCTATCTCTTCCTGTTACCCAGTAAAACGTTGTTTCGTATTTTTTATTTTATGCAAGTGCCATAAGATCGCCTTTGATTACAAAAATAGAATTTCTACAACTGACGTTACCTTCCTTCTTTCAACCATTTTCTGTATCTTACTCACTCTCTTCCAGTCCCCTTCGTACTATTATCACTTGATTTCTAAAGAATCTATAGAGTCTACCTATCTTTCCTCTTCACATTGGAATCCTTTCTCTTATCTTCTTGATCCATTGATTATCCTCTGCACTTCTGACGTGGTCATACCTGATTAGCCTTTCTTCTTCTATGTGATTCAATATATTTTTCGTTATTTCCATTAGCCTTTTGATTTCTTCGTTTGAAATTTTATCTTTTCTTGTTACCCAGTAGAACGTTGTTTCGTATTCTTAATGATATGCGAGTTCCATATGATCGCCATTGATTACATATATAGAGTTTTTACAACTGACGTTGTCTTCCTTCTTTCAACCATTTTCTGTATCTTATTCACTCTCTTTCAGTCTCCTTCGTACTATTATCACTTAATTTCTAAAGAATCTATAGAGTCTTCCTATCTTTCCTCTTCATATTGGAATCCATTCTCATATCTTCTTGATCCATTGATTATCTTCTGCACTTCTGACGTGGTCATACCTGATTAGCCTTACTTCTTCTATGTGATTCAATATATTTTTCTTTATTCCCAGTCGCCTTTTGATTTCTTCGTTCCAAATTCTATCTCTTCCTGTTACCCAGTAGAACGTTGTTTCGTATTTTTTATTTTATGCAAGTGCCATAAGATCGCCTTTGATTACAAAAATAGAATTTCTACAACTGACGTTACCTTCCTTCTTTCAACCATTTTCTGTATCTTACTCACTCTCTTCCAGTCCCCTTCGTACTATTATCACTTGATTTCTAAAGAATCTATAGAGTCTACCTATCTTTCCTCTTCACATTGGAATCCTTTCTCTTATCTTCTTGATCCATTGATTATCCTCTGCACTTCTGACGTGGTCATACCTGATTAGCCTTTCTTCTTCTATGTGATTCAATATATTTTTCGTTATTTCCATTAGCCTTTTGATTTCTTCGTTTAAAATTTTATCTTTTCTTGTTACCCAGTAGAACGTTGTTTCGTATTTTTAATGATATGCGAGTTCCATATGATCGCCTTTGATTACATATATAGAGTTTTTACAACTGACGTTGCCTTCCTTCTTTCAACTATTTTCTGTATCTTATTCACTCTCTTCCAGTCCCCTTCGTACTATTATCACTTGATTTCTAAAGAATTTATAGAGTCTACCTATCTTTCCTCTTCACATTGGAATCCTTTCTCTTATCTTCTTGATCCATTGATTATCTTCTGCACTTCTGACGTGGTCATACCTGATTAGCCTTTCTTCTTTTATGTGATTCAATATATTTTTCTCTATTCCCAGTCACCATTTGATTCCTTCGTTCTAAATTCTATCTTGTTGCCCAGTAGTACATTTCATAATAATTCCTAGTATTATTATCTTTGTTTCGTATTTTTTATGATATGCGAGTGCCATATGATTGGATGCGGTTGTCCAGTACATTTTCTTGTTAGTCCTATTCTGATCTTTATTGCTTCTTCCGTCGATTCCTTCGTCTGAAAGCTTAAGACGTACAGATTCACATGCCAAACTGAAAGCTACATTCCTCCTCATTTTTCCACATTTTCAGTCCATACTCTATGTACATTTTGAAGAGGGCTGATGATGTTGAGCACCCTTGTAAAAGCCACTTTGATGTTCTAAAGTAGTTACAAAATGTTATGATCCACTTTTAGTGCTACCTTGATATTTCTGTATAGCTCCTTCACTGCATCAAGTATTCCCTTTGTTATTCTTATCTCTTGCGAGGTTTTTCATAGTTCTTCCCTCGGCATTGAGTCGTATGTCTTCCTAAGATCTATAAAAGCTAAGTATACGTCTCTACACTTTGCCCGTTTCTTTTCAATAAATTTTTCTATAATGTAATATTATTGTCTATACACAATCTTCTCGCCGACAATCCCTAATCCCATTTCTTCTTGCATTTCCATTTATATTTTGTTTGTCACTATTGTTTTACTTATTCTTCTTACCTTTGATTAACATATTCTTAATTGTATTCTAATAGCATATTGGTTTTCTTCAAGAAACAGGTATATGACGTCAAACATTGGGGATTGCTAAAGACGAGATTGCATGAAACTGAACTGCTCGATATTCACGTCTTTTTTTTCATAAGTACAAAACTTATTGGTGGGATTTGAAAACATCAAAAAACCATAAGGTAACAGCTGCGCGCATTCTATTTAGTTGATAAAAAAGACTCCTGCAAATCTCTTATTACAGATGGCAGGACGAAATGCGGGTCTCGCATCGACCTACACAAATCCCACCCTCCTGAAAAAAAAACAATTTCAAGATATCTTTTTCGGCTTTTCAAAGTATTTCGATCGGTCTCGGGCCCAGTTAATTCCTTCACCTCGCAAAAAAAAAACACAGCGGCCTACGTGTAACGTGAGAAATTTTCTCAAAGTTTCCCCCGACTTTATCTTTATTGCAAAAGGATAACACGGGTAAAGTGCCGTTGAAAGCGCTCTAAAACCCGGCCGTTAAGGGCTTTTAAATGGATTTAAGTCATGTCGTTAGTCGGAGAGAATTAAAATTAACGTCCTTCAACCTCCTGAATTATTGACGAGATCCAATAGTCAATTTTCCCATCTGTGGCGATCCACTTAGTGACGGGCGCGGAAATGCACTCAACATTTTCCCACCCCCCTACTATAATTTCCGTTTCCATATCCCAAAACCAAAAGAAACGATTGAATAACGACCCCGAAATTGCATTTGTTAACGTAATTAATCAGCAAAAAAATCAATACGGCGAATAACCTCCACGTGGTGTAGGCGGAATTGGGGTGGTAGAAAACCATCGGAAATTTAGAGGGTGTTTCCTTTTTTTCCTGTTCCATTCTTCCTTTTTAACGATTAATCCGCCAGACATTATTAATTTGTTTATCGATTACAAGTTGTGGGACTCCGTTCCGACGATACCCTCATGAATTATGCAGGGGTCGTACTTGAATTAACGCTGATAAGGTCGCATGTCGCATTTACACCGCAATTTGTTCGAGTGTGAGCATGGTAATTATTAGGCAATCGTGTTATTTAAAAAAAACTACTAGGATGATAAAAAATTCTAAAAAAGAAAAAAATCGTCCCAGTTTCAACATTTTCGTAATTATTTTGGTAAATAAATCAATTTTTTAAGAAGAACCAGACGAAAATCTGCTTTATCTCGGTCGAACGCCTCTAAGTACAGTGACGTGCGAAATTAATGGCTCGTTGGGGAATATATATTGCGAAGCATGTCGTTTCAAAACTTGCAAAAAGATCAAGAAGCGAATAAGGGGGAAGGTTATGAAGTAACGCTATAGTGGAGTAAAACGGTTGTCTTCCCCCATACGATCCGGCATTTCATTTCCAAACTTATGTTGTGGATTGAGCGGGACGTTTCACTTTTCGTTACACACGCTTTACGTCTAAAAAAGTTTTACTTTAAAAATTAAGAAAAACTCAAGCGGTGTTCAGGAAATAAAGAGAGTACGAAAGGGCGAGGGGCTTTGACGAAAATGTTTTCGTCAGCTCTGGCTTTATATAGATTCAAGAACCGGATTTCCATTTGCCGACCACGATAAGAGATTTGAAAAAAATATTATTTAAATAGAAAGCACATAGTTGTCATCTTAAGATTTAATTAGTATTTTCCAAATCGCACCGAAAAGTTTTGTGCTTAAATAATTATGTAAAAAAAATCAAACAGATAACGTTGGTCCTTTGGTCTGCGTGGTTGGACGACATTGAAGCATTCTGAGGAAAAAAAAATGCCTGTAGTCTGATCAAGAATTTCTATAATCACGAAAGATTTTGAACCTTAAACCACTTATCAACGTTTGATTGAAGAGACGTCTAAAAACGCTTCAACTATATTAATAGATAAAATGTTTTCTTCAATATACGGTATTATGTCCCCAATCAAACCTCAAGATTGTGCTGTAGACGGAGTGGGGAGCGTTTCACTTTTCGTTACGCACTTTTTTGCATTGATTTACCGCCAAAAAAATATAGAAGAACGAACGCGATCAAAGTGTTCCTGAAGAATTGTTCCAATTTTCCTTGCAGGGACACATGAAAAAAGTATTACCTCCCAACACATACGTATATAATAAATTCTTCTTCAGACTTTGTCTTAAGAATTGAAACTTATTAAAGTATTAAACATTATAATAAATATGGAACTGAGGAAAAACAGTTAACATTGCTGCTAATTAGAATAGAATAGAATTTATTCAGTAAAAAAGTATAAAATACATTCCCAGCCTGAGGAACTGGATCCTCGTGTGCTACTGAACAGTAATAAAATATAGAACAAAAATAATGAGAAAAAATAGAAATTGAAAGTATAACAAAATATACAGCAAGGTATATTAACCAAAACTAAAAAACAATTTCATATAGAAAATTTGTATTGATTGTAGTTTTTTCAGATACTACTATTTGGTTGTTTTTTTCTTCTTAATTTTACATTTAAAATTCGTTTCTCATTGCAGTTTCGATGTTTACGGATTTCATCCAGTTTACAATTTCTGTAGTTACTATTTTTTTTATGTTGGCATGACATTTATGAGTTTGGCTTTTCGTCTTGCCGGAATTCTCATCTGCCGCGTTGTTGTCTGTCTAGTTCTTCTCAGGGTCTCTTTCGATACCTTGAGTGCTTAGATATAGGATTGCCCCCAGTGCAAAAGTTTCACTTGTTGATAGGTGATTGGTCTCTTGAAAAAGAAGTTCCGTTAGATGTCTTCTTGTTTAACTATTGTTTTGTTGGTACCTCCCCACACTAGGATTCCATATCTCAATATTGAGTAAAAAAGTGCATGGCACAATGACGTGGAGAGGGTCTTTTCATGGAAATTTTTTTTTAAGTTTAGCAAAAACGTGAGGCTGGTACTGTAATTCTTTGCATAGTGAGTGAACGTGGTGATCCCAACGTAGGTGACCGTCGATTATGAATCCTGGGTATTTGACCTTTTCCGTAATCTGTATTTTTAGAGTTTCCAGTTGATACGAGAATGTTATTTCTTCCCGACAGTATTGAGTTTTTTTGGGATCCAAAAAAGATGACTTGCGTTTTATTTACATTTACTGTCGATGAGTTTTTCGCGAACCAATCATAGATCACTGGCACTTCATCTTTACCCTTTTCTTTTAAATTCTCACATTACAGTTCTCTGAAGATAATTGAAGTGTCGTCAGCGAACTAGAAGATTTTCGCTGTTGTGCGTAGGTTGTAAAGATCATTTATGTATAATATAAAGAAGAGAGGGCCAATAACTGTTCCTTGAGGTACTCTGAATTCCATTTGCTTCGAGTATTGTCAATTTGTACCATTTGTTCTCTTTCTCCCAAGTAGCTTTTCACAAGAGAGTGCGATAGATCTCTAACTCCCAGCAGTTTAAGTTTTTGCAACAAAATTTCATGATCCAGAGTATCAGAGCCTTTGATAAATCCATGGAAATCGAGAGATTCGGCATTTTCTTATCGATGTTGTCGTAAATTTCAGGTGCGTCTTCTGTGGATTTATTTTGCCTGAATCCAAATTGTTTAATATGTTTTGTTCATTTATGCATTCCATTAATCTACGATATAGACATTTTTCCATGATTTTAGCTAGCGTTGATATTAGAAAGATTGGTCTATAGTTACCCAACTGATCCTTTTGTCCAGCTTTAAAGATAGGTTTGATTATTGCTCTCTTGAAGACTCTCGGGAATTTGCCAGTTCCAAAACCAACATTAATTATGTGTGCTAGAGGTTAAGACATTATTTCAGCAACAGTTTTTAGACATTTAGAATTTATGTTGTCATATCCGGGACATTTCGAGTCTTTTAGTCTCTTAATTTCATTATAGATTTCAATTTCACTTACTGGATGCAGATAAAACGTGTCCGTAATTCTCTTTATGCCATTCCTGTCAAATTTTTTGTTTTCTATTTTACTTGCCAGGTTTTTCCCAACAATTACAAAGTACTTATTAAAATAGTGATCTATCTTCTTGATTTCTTGTTTTATTTTATTTTTATTTTTTTATTTTATTAAACAGTCAACGGGCTCAAGAACCCTTTTAATTCAAATAATAGAAAATGTATAAAAGTAATATTAAGTAGTTTTAACATATGAAAAATTGAGAAATTTAACATTTACACATTATCAAGTTATAAGTTTCATCAATTAGAAACAGCTTAGAAGGTGACCAAATGATCGAGGCATACAGCAGTACTGAACGTAATAAAGTTTTATATAAATGAACTAATGATAAGTGAGACTTAAAGTCTTTGGTACTTCTTTTAATAAATCCAAGGATTTTATGAGCTTTAGAAGTAATAATCTGTACATGAACATCAAATTCGAAATTTTTTTTGTAAATTACACCCAAGTCTTTAATATTATCAACTTCCTCAAGTTTTTGGTTATTTAAAGTGTAGTCAAAATCAAATACAATAGAACGACTTCTATTAATGGATAATAGCTTACATTTACTAATGTTTAATTTCAAAAGATTATCACAAGCCCAAGTATAGATTCTGTCAAGATCCTTCTGCAAACATATCTGGTCATAGAAATTATGAAACCTTTTAAAATTTTTAATGTCATCCGCAAAAATTAGGATTTGGGAAACACCAAACCATTTGCAACATCATTAATAAATAATATGAACAATAATATGCTACGCTGATGACACAGCTCTTCTATACAAGGGAAGATCTACATGGGATGATTTAATAAAACATGTAAATGAAGATGCTGCAGTTATACTCAAATGGTTCAACAATAACAGTTTGTCAGTTAACATAGGTAAAACAATGTGCATGTTTTTTGGGTGTTATGCAGATAGCATTCCTCAAGTAAAAAACATTGAAGTAATGAATCTGAAAATAGCAGTTGTCAAAGAATATAAATATTTAGGAGTAACTCTGGACCCACATATGAAGTGGAACATCCATATTAAAAAAGTATTAAATAAAATCAGACACATTAATGTCTGTTTTTCTAATTTAAGAACCGTTATACAACAGAAACAGATGCGCACAATATATAAAGCACTGTTTGTGTCAATATGGAGTTACGCAATTGTTGTGTGGGGTGGTACTACTGAAAGTGCAATACACTCCATTGAAATATTCAATAGGAAAGTCATAAAAACGATTCTAAATAAGCCTAGACTGTATCCAACTAAAATATTATACAATGATTTTGATGTGTTGGACGTGAGGGGAATGTACTGTGATAGGCTGTTGAAACATATAATTTGTAACAGAAAAATAAACTTTCCTGTAAAGATACATAGTCCCAGGGAAGAAGAAAAATATAAGGCAGTTGTACCCAGAAGGAATACAGCAATAGGTAGAACTTGCCAAGAATTTCTAGGACCCAAAATATACAATCTTATGCCTGCCGAAATTAGGAAAAAGTTTTTCTTCGATATGAACTTAAAATATATGTACCTGATCAGAGAATGGATCACAGAAGTAAATATAGACACTGTAAGTGTAGCAAAAGGAAAATAGCCACGAGTTATCGGTGTGTTTGTTCACTTTGTTAAAGTGATGGGAAAGTGGATTGGAACTATGATGAGTGGTGGCTGGCAATAATAGCATAGACTTTGTGTGCTCGGTATACCTTGTGTACTGTATGCACAGTGACCAAATGATGGTCAGAATTAAGTTTTGTGCATACATATGGTAGTTTGTTTTGCCATAGATTAGCTTATTTGTTTATTTTGCTTAAATTTATTTTAATTGATTGTTTTGTTTTTTACATAATTTACACTAAGTTTGTAAATGTGGAGACTGTCACACGTTGGACAAGTACTTTATGTACTTTTTACGTGTGTCAGTCATACATAAATTCAATGAATTTATAAAGTTGAAAAGTAAAAGAAAAAAAGGAAAACTATATTGTATGATGATGTATTTTTGGTGTAAATGGATAACTAACTAACTAACTAACTAACTAACTAACTGTTCCAAGGAAAGGGTACCATACTGAAATATAGCAGCAAATAGCTAAGAACAGAATACTCGACATACAGTGAGATAAAATCAACTACAACTTCGAAGAAACTTTCAGGGCTCGCATGGGACAGTTGGAATGAGAGAACTTGAGAGGTGAAAGTTTGAAAGTGGACGGTAAAAAAAAAAAAAAAAAAAAAAAAAAAAAAAAAAAAAAAAAAAAAAAAAAAAAAAAAAAAAAAAGTCCAAGATGATACCCCTGTGGGACACCAGACGTCGCTGCAAAGGGATCCGACAAACTCCCCTTAATTCGAACCGACAACTCCCTATCAGATAATTAGGAAAATAACCATTTTCACGTTCCACCACTTAGGCCAAATTTAGATAACTTATGAATTAATAAATTATGATTAACGGAATCAAATGCCTTAGCAAAGTCTAAATAAATGGAATCGATTTGTTTAGCTTCATTCATTCTATCATTAAGTACCTCAGACATAAAGTTGTAGAATATTAGATTTGTTAGAGTAGATCTGCCCTTAACAAAGCCATGCTGCTCTTTAACAATAAATAGAATGCATACTTCAGAGAGATTATTAGCCATAATAGAGTCAAAAAAATTTGAGGCAACACCAATAATTGCAATAGATCTGTAATTTGATACATCATGTCTGTTTCCAGCCTTAAATACTGGCGTAATAAAAGTTTTCTTCCACAACTTTAGCATAAGCCCAAAACTAAAGATTTTCTAAATAATAACAACAACGGTTTAGCTAAAGATTCAGCACACCTCTTAACAAAAAAAGAAGATAAACCATCAGGCCCAACCGTTTTCCCATCCTTAAGACTAGCAACAGTGGATATTATTTCTTCTAAACTAATAGTAAAATCAAACTCATTATTAAATGATAACAGATGACGAGATGAAGAGTCTGCTTGTAAATAAGTGAGCTCAAAATTTTTTGCAAAGAGATTACAGGAACTTTTGGAACAATTACTTCTAGAGTTCTGGAAAAACATTTCTTCAGATATTAAGTTAGACTAAGTTAAAGAGTTTACATAATTCCAAAAGTGCTTATTATTTGTGGTCGTATTGCATTCAATATCGTTGATAAAGGCAGACACATCCAACCTGGATCTTCTGATACACTCTGGTCTGAGCTTTTTAAATAGAATATAATCTCGAAACACACCAAATTCTAACCGTTGTTTATAAATCTTCTTTTTATTTATAATTTTAGAAATTAAGTCACTTGAGTTTTAGTCCCATCTTCTTTGGTTAATTACACGTTATCTAGTTTTTTGTTCATTTTCCTTTGCATGAAGTCGTTTGCCACATTCCACAAATTCTTCTGGTCCGTTTTATTGTCTTCTAGTTTCTTGATATAGTATTCGTGTCTTGCCTTTTTGATGGTTGTTGTTAGTTACTCTCTGAGTTTTTCCATGTCTGCCAGGTATTTAGTGTGGCTTGCTATTTTATGCAACTTATCTCTCATTTTAATCGACCTGATTATACTTGATGTTATCCAAGGTTGCTTATTTTTGGTACTCATTTTTGGATTGAATGGATGGCTTTTTGGATTTCCTGTGTAAATATTTCTGCACAAAAATCAGCATCGTGGCTTGTAAATAACTCCGTGAAGTCTTCATTTATGATGCTGTTTCAGAATGTTTTAACATTTACAATTTTCTGTTTTGTTGGTAGATCTTCAATCCTCTTTTTATTTGAGGGTACTATTTTTATGGCGATGGGATAGTGGTCAGTGGTTGATGTCTCTATTACAAATAAGGTTAGGTTTCCGATCGATTTATGGGATCTGATGAAGCAGTGATCAATGCAAGTTGAGGATGAACTAGTTACCCTCGTCGCAATATTTATAGTTGGAACATAGCCGTAGGCTGCTAGAGTATTCAGATATTCGTTCATTGAGGCAGAATTTTCCAGGATGTCAATATTGAGGTCCCCAATAATTATTTGTTCAGCTTGATTTTTCTTTTTTCTGTGTAAAAAGTTTTCCAGATGTTCATTGAATTTGGATATTTTTATGACTGGTGACTTATATATGGCATATATCTCATATTCGATGTTTTGTTTCTTGACATTGTTGACATTTACTGTTGTTCATTTTTTACGTATGTTATAACTCCATCGTTGCTATTTTCTTGTCCCGAGTTGTATGATATTTGGTAACCAGGAATTTTTTGTAGGGTTTCGTCAACTTGTCTTGTTTCAGTACAAACTATGACGTCAATTAAACGGAAAAAAGTTGAAATTTTCCATAAATACGCCTAAAAATTGGAAAATGATGATTTTCTCCCATTTTCCAAAGCCGGAAAACCGTTTCGCTCTTGCTCGTAGAATAAATTATTTGTAGATTTTCTCGATAAACACATTCCGAAAATAACTTGTATTTACATTATATCAATTTTAGAAAACTGAAGTCTCTAAACGTCCTAAAACGGAACAGACAAGAGAACAAGCAAATCCTCCCCTATCCCACCAGTTCACCGTTTGCTCCATGAAAACGCAATAAAGAAACGAAACTCGATTTTTCCTCAATTTTCTAGCGTCGCGTGCCTTCATCCGTCGAGACGCACCGACGAACAATTGTCAAAATTCCTTCCCCACAAAATCGGAGGCAGGAGGGAGAATAATTTTTCCAAGAATTGAACCAATTCGCTTGCGATTTCAATTCACAGTCACGAAACCCCAATAAAACGAACAAAAAGAACAAAAATTAATTGAAACGAAGTTAAAAAAATGGTTAGGAAAGCCCCCGAAAAGATATCGTAAATTTCCGGGAAATTTATTGAGAAATTCCCCGTAGGCCGTGCACCGGTTAATATGAATCGATGCGTCAAACCGGCGGTTTCTTAGCGATAAGGTTGGAAAAATTTACGGAAACGGAGAGAAAAAAATTTGATATATTCCTTCGAGATCGAAAGGAATATATCAAATGTAGATGACGACTTCGTATTTTCTTCCAACCTCTTTTTCAGTCGATTTAATTGAGCAGTCATCGAGAATTGGAACGTCACGTTGACGTATCAAGAGGGTTTAAAAGACATGAAAGGAATCGAGAGGAGAAATTGTTTGGCGACTCCAACTACGCTCTATTTTCCTTCTTCTGACGGAGCCTCTTAATCAGAGGACGTGCCCGAGGGCCCCGGCCCTTGAGAAATTGTCCTACTTTAACGTCAGCTCACAACGTAAATTAGACGGCCGCGAGAGACGTTTCTTTCTTTTTACTTCAACTTCAGACCAAATAACGCCATTTACGTCATGTCATAACTCGATTGGGCGAAAATAGCCGCGAGTTGCCCCAAAATCGCGTAGTTCAATTACTTGATGTTTCTGCTACCAGTCTCAACCTTCACATAAAATTGGTATTGTAAAATTGAAGTTCGCCGATGACACTTTCGTCGCACAATAATGACTCGTCGATCCCTAACTCTTCTTTAATCCAATTCTATAACTTTCACAGGCGATACATCGTAGGGAGTTGAAAGTATGTAACTAATGACTAAATTGAAGGTATATCTGGGATAAATTTTTTCATGGGGCATTCGTTCTTTTTCTTTCATGTAACTCCATATAAATGTAAAATTGTTTTTCCTACATCCAGCTGTTTATTTCTAAATAAATTAGAAACATTTCAACGTTTTAAAACGCCTAACACGACCTACCTAGAAAAAGGGAACATACCTCACACAGCCGACAACAATATTTGAATGTGACATTTAAGCTACAGTTAAAGTAACTATGTCACATTCTAATAGTGTTGTCGACTGTATATTGTCTTGGGTTATGTCTCTTTTTTCCCAGGTAGGTACAACTGGACGTTTTAAAAAAATAATAAGCCAATTTTCTTTATTAAAAAAACGGATTGATATACAATATCAGTACGTTGCCATTTAAAAAAACCGTCTTAAGAAAAAGTAGTAAGCGCATTTTTCAATTGACAAACAGTTATCGTTCTTTCCTTAATTAAATTTAGACAGAAAAAGCTTGGCTCCATACTTTTGACTAACCCTGTATAGAGCGACCGTAAAAGAATTAAGTTACGTAATAAGTTATTCGTTAGCCGTTACACGTATGCATTATTGGCCATGAAAAACAAAACACGCATAGTCACTTCGTGTTCGTTTCCTTACGAGTTGCGCTTGAGGGGTCGTCGTACTGAAGCTTGTTGTACCCCATAATCTCATTACTGCATCAGACACTACCTCTGGCTATCTCTCCAGGTGCACCAAAGTGTAAAACCCTCCTGACTACCAACGCTGAATGTTAGCATTAGATATGGCGAAGAGTCTACATCACCACATATCTTGTGGTCAGAACTTTCTCTTACCCTTATGGTATTCAGATGTTTATTTGACGTGGAGTGTCTTGTAACGACACCCACCGCACTCTGTCTGTTCAGCTCAAGCAATTCGTTTGTTTTAAATTCGGATGGTCCCCTACCTCATTTCCGGTACCTCCTCAATAGTTCCTTTAGAGATTCCTTTTCCCGCAGGTCGGTTCGGGTTCCATCAAGAATTTTTTGAGCTGTCGTTGTCTGCATTTTTCTTGCTCTGATGTCTTCTTGTCCATTCCAGCCATACCCTGTTGTGTTCCGCTAGTTTCACCTATTCTCGCCTCGCTGCCCAATACTAAGTGTGGTGAATGGCAGATTATTGTAACTTCTACTCTCATTACTCCAGCAGACCTCCTCTTCCTAGAACGGTGCAAATACGGTCCACAAAATCTCTAGGTATCTCCTCTGGTGCCGCTTTTGATGCTCCAAACTGTAAAAACCTCTTGCCTACTAAAGCTAGACATTCTCATTAGCCAAATAACTTGTGATGAACATTTTCTCTTACCCTTATGGCATTTAGAAGTTTATTTAAGGCGGAGCGTCCTGTAATGATACCCACACGACACCTTAATTGCTGTATGTTCAGCTTAAGCAATTCGTCTGTTCTTGATTCGAATGGCCCCCTAACAAATGTACGTATACCTCATTCCCGGTGTCTCCGTCCAATACGAGTCATGCTTTCTCCTCAATAGTTTTTTTAAGTGATCCCTTTGCAATAGTGAAGGTTTTTCCTCAGGTCAGTTTTGATCCAATCAAGATTTTTCTTGAGCTTTCCTTGATTAAATTTTTTGTTGCCCTGATATTTTTTTGTCTTTTCTAGCTATACCCTGATATGTTCCGTTCTCTATTACTGAGTCTAGCGTATCCAACCAGAGCAGCATCTCTAAAGCTGCGATAGGTCTTGTCCTCATTGCTCTCGTAAATGCCACCATGTGAAAGAAGAGTGCCGCAACCCTTTGGTGCAGACAATGCACGGAGCTCCCAAGTTAATCACACCATTCTTCTGCAGGTCCATAACACCTTCAAAGCTCTAGTGGTTAATTTCTCTAGATGACTTTTGAATCCAAGCTTGGTATGTAGTACAAGTCCCAAGTACTTGGGCCCACTGCTCACACATAATTTTTTGTTCTAAAGATGTAATTTCTTCAGCTTTTGGAGCTTCCTCCACCACGGTGGTCTTACCGGATTCACCGATAAATCTCCATCATGTGGAGAGAGGATAGCGACGTCATCTGCGTACCTTCGGGTATAGACTCCACCTTGTTTCAGCTTCAACAAAAGTTTATGTATTACTAGTCACCAAACCTCATGTTTATTGTGGGGTCCATGCTTTGGAGAGAGCGGCAAAAAACCACGCTGTATATCCAAACTCTACGATTTCACTTTAATTAGTATGGATAAAAATACGTCTTTGAAGACTTCGTCAAATGTCATATTTGCTTTATTTACATGTATATGTGATCTACGTATTAGTTCAAGCAGACACGTAACGCCTACAGTTTAAGGTTTTAGTCGGAAGACCAGATATTTAGAAACAAGACGCTACTCGATGGTTTGCCACTGCCTCCCGAGGGGGAACGATCAAAAACATAGATTATAAAGAATTTATCTATGACGTGGCAGAGAAAATGTAAGGCTACATTACTGTTGTCTACTCAACGACAGGAACAACAAAAATATGTAAGAAACAAGACATGCTTTTTAAATTTTAGAAAATGCATAAATGCTAATTTTCGTCGGCTTGAAGTACGCTCCTGGTTTCGGTTCAAGTTGTCTATTCTTTCCGGTCTCTTGACTGCGGGAACGGGTAAACGAAATTAAAAAAAGTTCCCCGTCCCCGCTTTGCCGTTTGTTTGGACAATAAAGCGGTTTCGCTGCAGCGCCCTGACTAATTAAAAGGGCGCGACGTATAGGGCAAATCCGTTGAATTACCCCCCAAGAAACCCTTTATGACTGATGGCCGCAAGCAAAAACGTCGCAACAACTTCGTACAGTCTGTTTCGAACTTGGTGTTCCTGGCGGGGTCGACCCAAAACGACATAAACTTCAATTATAATAATAATCTTACTGTACAGTTACAGTACGTACACATAAAATATTTATTTGTTCTCCAATTAATTTTTCACTTACGGTTGATTGCATATCTACATACTAAAAAAGAGTATTAAAAACAACAATCTAAACTGATAAGAAAAAGTTATTAATCAAAGAACAATAATAATTTCAAATTTCTTAAATTCTCAAATATGACGTTTCTCACAGGTTCTGCACAAAATTGTGTTAAAGGAAAAGGAACGGTGATAGTATCCCGAAAAACCCTAATATGTAATAACAAATAAATATCAAAACATGAGGACAGAAAGCCACAATAACGTAATTACGTACAATTTCATATGACCATACGTCAATTTTGTTGGCATGTCTGCCACCAGTTTCAGTTAGCAACACTGCGCGGATTAAGTTGGAGCGCTACAATTTCGTAGCGGTCAATTTTTGAACCTACCGTATAAGTCAAATATTTGAGTTCCCTCAAAATCGATACAAACCCACCACTATAAGCAAAGTATTAATGAATGAACGCTTCTTGGCTACTGTTAATTTGCGCATATATCCATCTTAAACAGCGTGATATTTAAATTTTAAATGTTGAGACAGGTTGCGAACTTTAGTGGTGCCATCTATCCGATTGTTGTCAAACTATTTTAGTGTTGCTAACCGGGGTTAAAATTTTGGTACAAATTACTAAAATCCGTTGAGGCTTTCGTGAGAAATCCCGACGTTGCATTGTTTGTCTCCAGATAATATATCGGTAGCGTTAAAGTTACAACGTGAATATTCTCAAAGACAACTAGTCAAAGTGTTTTCCTCAATTCCACCTCCAAAAAACCCATCAGAAATGGGCAATTTTAGGACTTCTTTATTGGGGCCAGTATGAATTATTTAAGAAAACTCTTAGGTTTACATTGTTGAATGATAATTCACAAATCGTCTTACAAAAAATAATACTTATCAATGACCATGATAATCTCACAAAAAAAACGCGTATTTTCGTTCACGACCTGAACATATCCATAAACGTAGCTCAGTGTTGTTAACTATCAAGTTTTTCAGTTCCAAAAAACTATTTTCAAACTATACCGCGAGTCCACAATAACTGAGAGTGAGTGACTCATACTTCAGCATTTTGAGGGTTGCAGGGAAGAACGTGGGAAAGGGTAGGGAAAGTCATAGACGGATTGTGAAAAAAGGGGCAAAAGTTGAAGTCATTATTTAAATTATCAATGCCTAATCGAAGTCTGAAGCTGACTCGGAACTGTCACTCCCGCTGCTGCTGTCGCCCCTCACATTAATTTATGAGAGGTTCCACCAACAAGACAAATGAGAATTACCTAGAAAAAAACTTATGCTGCGCTACTGGTTAACCACGTGGGCGCAAGCGAGAGACCACCTAGAAACGCTTGTTAAGATTGAAGTTCTTCGGTGAACGCAAAAGTTGCTTTCGGCTACCTCCGTATTTTTTCGATCGGTTGCTCTCGGCGTGCTCTGTTGTGTACTAGTCTGGTTCTTCACTTTTTGGAGCGCGAGCTTTAGTTGATTTTATACAATTTGTTCGTATACTTTATAGTAAGTGCTTCGATATTAGGCATGAGTCACTCTCAGTTATTTTGGATTCGTAGTTTTTTTTTTCACAGGCCTAGGCCCCTAGGGCCCCCTTTACAAATAAATAATAACTTACAGACTAATTGCGCTTTTCAGGATAGAGAGCAATTGAGAAAAGAAAAAATATAACAATTTATAATAAAGCATTAAAACAAAAAAAATTCTTTGTCTCAGAGCATTTTTAAATGCTCTGAGACAACAGAAGCTGTATCACACACATCAGGCAATCCCTCAGCAGTGTTAAACAAGCTACAAGATCTATATAATGCAGACCCTTCCAAAATCATTGCTGTTCCCATTGGCAACTGAAAACTAAAAGATCCTCTTAAAACACGACCAGGAACTTTAAAGTTAATTAACACTAGAAGATCTGGACATTAGTGAATGTAGAAGTTTATAAAGAAAAAGTGCATCCAAATATATTCTAAAGGAGTGTAAAGTTGGCAACTTTAACACCTCAGCAACATGCGAATAGTCATGATTAAATCTGCTCATAGGACATCCAATCTTATATGACATTATTCTCATAAAGCGATGCTGTACAGATTCTATTCTCTTAGCGTCGCGAACACTCCCAGGATTCCAGATCACAGACCCATAAATCAAAGCTGAGAATCAGAGGAAACAACTCTTTTAACTGGAATGTCACCACTAATTACATCATATAACTTGCTATAAAAAAAGTTAACTTTATCCATCAGTAACAAATTAGAATCATCTAAAAATGACCAATCCAGTCGGTCAAGCTTCCTCTCAATATTAATATGATCGGCATTTCTAAAATTAAAAGTAGTGTAATCAAAGAGTAATTGAGACAGATCAACAGAAAATAAATCAATTGAGATTGCTGGATGAAATAAATCAGACTTAACTAAGGGATCGAAATAGTTTGAGCAAGTATATTGCTCACACGTAGTAAAAACAAGATCAAGAAGCGAACTCTTTGCATTATAAACTTCATTTATCTGTCTCAATCCCAACGTGTTAACGTTCATACACAGGTTCTCAGCAACACTCCGAATTACACTCGATGAACACACACTTGAGAAAATCTGAGCATCACTCTCCACTGACCACCTGATACCAGGTAGGTTGAAATCTCCAAGTAGTAGCATTTCAGTTATGCGCGAATTCGAAGAAGCTGCCACTAATGATACAGAAGTTAAAGGATGTAGAAACTGATTAAGTCCATTTCCAAATACATCAGGACCCACAGATGACACAGGCGGTGAGTATAGTAAACTGATGCAAATTCCACAGCTGCCGGTCAACATAACCTCAAGGATTCAATGGAAGAGCTATGCATGCTTAGAATCGAATAATTAATGCTTGACTTGATAGCAATCAGCACACCACCACCACCACGAGATTTACCAGAACTCAATAAATCACGATCACAACGAATAATTTTGTAATTTAATAACTGAAGCTCAGCATCAGTTACCGACCGATCAAGCCAAGTCTCAGTTAAACATATGAGGTCATAATCAACAGCTGATGATGAAACTGCACCAATGAATTCAGCTAACTTATGCTTTCAACTCTTTACATTCTGATAATAAATTCTTAAGGGTCCAGATGAACGTCCAATTAGTTTTTTGGATTTGAATTGGGAGCACTTGACTTTTTTGGAGTATCAATTACAATTGTTGGATTTCCATTAAAGTATCTAACAACTAAATTCTTCTCACCACTCTTTGTTCGAGCTTCAGCTTCTTTTAAAAGAGTTTTAAACTGCTGACGCTGATATGCAGTTTTATCAACTGAAACTTTACTATCACCAAATTGCAAATTTTTTTTGTTATACATAACCCACATTACATCAGCTGATGAGTCCATGGCAACTTTGAGGGGTCGAGAGCGAGAAGTATTGAATTTTCCCAAACGATTTATTTTTAGGTTAGAAACATCAAAGGGAGCCTTTCCAAGTACATCATGAACAAATTTTTTGTCTTCTATATCATTGTTATTGTCTGGATGATTAAAAATCAGGAGATTCTTCTCTCTATACTTCCTATCTGTAAATTCAGACAGAACACTTTCAAAAATACTACTGTTAATAGACTCAACCTTTTGATCCACTACATTTATCTGTACAAAAGCTTCTTCAATCTTAGTATCTAATTGATCAATTGCAACTTGTACTGAGTTCTTAATTTCATTTTTAGTTTCTAGGAGAGAAGATGAGATTTTTTCCCATAACTTGTCCAATTTAGCATCCAATTTTTGATCGAAATCACTAGGTACAGATTTATCAGCAAAACATTTCTTAAATCTACCATCAGGAAGTTTGCTTAACTTTACAGCACAGCTAGGGTGAGTCAATTCATGGCAACCCTTGCATTTAACTGCTACATCAAGATTTGCATCCTTGATCTCTTTACCACATCCTAGGCAGTTAACCATTTTAGGTTATGTTGCGACCACGTGGCAAGCAACTATACAAAAATTGTTTATCAATCGATTCGAATTTAGTTACTCGAGTACTACGTATTCAACGCGTTCGTATTCTCACATAAATGATCCTTTTCATTCACAAATGCAAACAACAACTAATGAGGGTTCGTTTAATTTTAATTTTACACAGCTGTGAGACGTGTGCTCTATCGCGACTCGCGCATTTATTACGTCATAAAAACTATTTGATTGATTAAATTTGTTTAGTATAGTTATTTAACATGTTCCGTTATCAAAGCATTACTTTATCCGAAAATTTCGGATCACCACATTCAATAGGTAAATGTTAGCGTTTGGTAGTCTTCATAAATTATGAGCATCCGACCATCCTGCAGTGTACGTTAGGTGGGTGTGGTTAAGTTTTTATAGTTTTCAAAAAATGAACATCAGAAAACATTGATTTGAAATGAATTCGTCATCGACCACACTACATTGTGCTGATTCCTAACAAAAATTAAATAATCCGAAACATTTTTTAAAGAGGTCATACCAAATGTCAGGACTGACACATGGCAAAAATGTCTTCTACAAATTGAAAAAAATTAAATTAAAGATGTGCGAACAAAACGTCGACGTTAAAAGAGTTATTAAATCCTATTGATTCAACTAGACACCAACACCTAGTAATATTAAAAATGAAAGTGAATTTTCAAATCGTGATTCAGATTCTTTAAGTATTGTTCGTGGAGAACCTCTTTACATGAGTCCTTATTAGTTTTAGGTGGATTGAGGACGATTAGAGAGAATTTGCCATTGCCTTCCGAGGGGGAGCAACCAAAGAAAAACTCTCTAGACCATTTAACCCAAGATAAGAGTACTAAGTCCACGAGGTTACAAGAGTTTTAGGGTAATTTGCAAAATATGCCTTAATCGAAAAGTGTGGTGGACGTTAATTTTGAGGTCGATTGTACTTTAACGCAATTACGTTTTAACGGATGGAGTATTTCTATCCGCTTCATTTTCCCTTGGTCACCCCTATTAAAAACAGAATAGTCAGTAATAACAAAGTTTATTGCCGCAATTTCAATGCTTAATGTATCACACCCTAATTAATAACAATATTAATAATAAAGTTTATTGCTGCTAGTAGCTGCGTTTAATGTATCGTCCATGTCATCGTTGGATTAATTTTCGAGTTCTATTCCGTTAATGGACTTAGATTTGTTTGAGGTCGAAGTAATTTTCAAATAAAACACGGGGTCGAGTAATTTGTAGAAATGGGTCGTTATGAAACAATTGCTGCGGCGTTATTGGATTTTTTAACATATTTTTTTTAAATTAAATTCACAAAATTGTCCGTTTTGAAAAGTTGCCATGTTATCAGGGTAGGACGCGTGCTATTGATTATGCCCTTACGAAGGAAACTGGAAAGAAAAATTGCATGCGAGTAAATCCGCACGTGACGAGGCGCAGGGGTCAAGGTGCTTGACAGATGGATGGGGAGGTTAAATAAGTGCGTTTTAAATTTCTTGTGTGCACAGATATCCAAATTATGTAAATGCATGCGAATTTTAAATAACCTCGATTTCGATACATTTTTATTTTTCAAACTTTTTCCTTCCATACACACGCATACGTTAGGTATATGCGGCAAATCACGTTATCAAGGCGACTGGTCATCCGAAATGACCACCGTCACCAAATTGTGTTAATCTATCGGCCAATAGAACGCCAAAAATAAACCGCACGAAAAATTAGAACGACCTTAATTCGACTAGTTTCGCATAACATTGTGCCGTTGTAGATTTTTTAATTGCCGCAACAGCTGCCAAAGCCTCATTTTTGGGTTAATCCGAGTAAACAGTCATGAATGAAAATAAAACCATTACCCTAATTACGTATCGATTATTGTGGGAAACATGACTAATTGATGACTAATAAGACGATGGGCTTAAGAGTCTAGATAACTTACTATTGAGGATCATGGAAAGTCCTCAGTATACCGACTTTGATCTACGGAGGCATTTTAGTGCTGATGTCAAATTATCATCGTCTCCGAAATAAGGGTCGGACCAAATAAAATAAATTAACCTTAACACCTTCTTATTTCCTTATCTCTATCTATCTAGACGGGGTAAAAAACGAGTGGTGGGATCTGAGTCGCTTTGTGATGGGCTTCTCTTCCAGATTTGTTTCTATCGATGTCTTCGAATTTTATTGCTCTTTGTTGCAGCTTGCACCTGCGCTAGAGTGCTCGTTACGGGTAGGTCCACTCCCACCCCCTTTTTTCAATTTAGATTTAGTGTAGGACGTCTCCGAGACGACAGAATTAACTTAGGTGTCCATGAACAAAATCCGCGACAGTCAAATCAGGCAACATTTCACAATTTTTGGCAATTATTTACTATTGTGAATAAAGGGTAGTTTAAAATCACGCATTAATTTATACAATACGACAATCCTTCGAATAGGTATTAACACCATGTGTTAATAGAGACATTCCTTAATACTCTTCGTTCCCTTGCTTCATCTTGCCAGGTTCTCCTTGGTATCTTTCTTTTTTTCTTGTTGTCCTTGTTTCGTATACTTATCTTACTATTTTCGTCTCGTTCATTCTCTTAATGTGCCCTATCCATCGTAGTTAGTTTCCTCTACTATCTGGCTCATCGGTTCTTAATTTTATCTAGCCTGGTCTTATACTCAATTTTTCGTAGATATCTCATTTCCATTGTCGTGATTTTTTGTTCGTATTTTTTGGAAATTTTAAAAAGATTATGATGAGTATGTAAGGATCAATAACGTTTTAACATACCTCAGCTCTTAATATTCCTTTGTAGTTTTAGGCTTTTCCACTTGTCTTATGTTTATTTCATGCTACTTTCCGCTCTTGCCAATGATCATTGCTTCAGTTTAGTTATTTCCATGTTATATTTCTGTAGTAGTTCTTGATGTATTTCTAAATTTTTGTTGAGTGTCTTTTCATCTTTTGCTAAGATTACCATGCCGTCAGCGTAGCATTTTAGGTATATTTCAGTTTCATTTTATTTCTGTTATTGCTTCGTCCAGCACTATAGGAAAAATAATATCCGACTTAGAATACATCCCTATTTTAGACCTTTAATTGTTTTAAAATTTCTGCAGTTTTTTGATATATACAAGCTATTTATTGTTTCAGTAAAATCTTCTTATACTCCCCTACCAACTTTTCAGTATATCTCATATTTTGTTTCTGTTTCTGTGTACTTTGTCGTAAGTTTTCTCTAGATCAATAAACCAAACGAGTTTGATCGTTGAGTGGACTCTATCTTATGTTGAATAGAGTAAAAAGACAAACTATAACAACTATAACCTTTAATGCATATAAAACACCAGGAGGAATTGTTGAAAGAACAGAATGGACAGAGATTGAATACTGTGTGAACTGAGGATGAACACTGAATAAAGACTGACTTGAATACTGAATGAATTAGGAATAATTACTCAATTTGAAAGAAAAATCTTCCTCTTAAGAGCTTCTCAGGTAGCCGGCAGCCTTCCTTGGACACGCCCGAAAGAGGAAAGAGGATGGGATATTAGTCCTAGAGTGTTTGCCATTACCAAAATGTATCTTTCCGTTGTTTTTAAAACATTTCTCTGCTCTTTGTTTTAATATGAAAATAGCGTCCTGAATCCCTGAGTTTCTTCTAAATCCAAATTATGTATGTTTGGATGTCTTTTCCAGATTTCTTTTTATCTTCTTTCTAAGATGTTTGTGAATATTTTGGCTCCGTTAATGAGTTCGGACAGTTCTGGTTATCACTTTTCGTGGTACATTGCGTTTAATATACCTGTTGGTCATTCTTCTGTTATTTCTCCCTATTTCATGGTTCATCATTTGTCTCATTATTTCCATCGCCAATTTTGGTAGTGCTCATATCATTTCGTTTGTTATTTTGTCATGTTCGCGGCTTTTCCTAATTTACGTCCCAATTACGTTCTCCACTTCTGTTGTAATGTCATCAAAGTCTTCTACTTCTAAAATTATAGTTATTAGGCCTAGATTATTCTTTGTTTTCATTGTGTTTCTTCCTTCTGATAGTTCCTTAAAAGATTCTTTCCATCTTCTTATGATTTTATCTGTTGTAACTTGCCTTCTTTATCTTTCATAGTTTTTAGATTTTTATTTTTATTTCATGTTTCTTAAAATTTCCTAAAATATTTTTTGGCTTTCTCTGAAGTTGTTTGTTACTTAATTTCCCCAAATTGATCATACTTTTTCTTTCTGCTTTTATTATTTTCCGGGGGTTTATCCTTTGGTTTTTCCGGTCTTTTGTTTGTAGGTGTATCTTCTTTTTTCCTTTGATCAAACAGCTTTTAAAATGTTAAAAGAACTCCCAAGAAACGGCATTGTTATGCTAACCTATATCTACAATATTAGCCAAAACATTTTAAAATGTCTGAAATTTTCTAAGTGCCTAAGCCAAGAAAAATCATTATCATGTATCCTCTTATAATTAGTCTCCTACCTACCATTTCAAAACTTCTTGAAAGCTCCGATTGCAAAGAATCAGTCTAGTCCTTAGTGAAAATTCCGACCATCAATTTGGTGTTCGTAAGTCGCATTCAACCATCCAGCAATGTTCCAGAATAATTAACGTACTAAACCAATCTTTACAAGTCAAATAATATTACCCCTCAGTATTTCTCAACATAAGCCATGCCTTCGACAAGGCCTCGTTTACGAAGTTCAACATTTCATTCCATCAGTTTTCAAGCTACTTAAATCCTATCTAGAATGGTCAATTTAAATCCAGAGTTAAAGGAAAAACACAACCTTCCTTCCAATTAGATCTCGAGTCCCTCATGGCAGGGTATTGAGCCCAAAACTTTACCTCCTGTATACATCAGATCTACCAACAACACCCAATACAGTAACTAGTACCTTGGCCGACAATACAGAAATAATTGCAAGCTACAAGAATCCACACACAGCATCTTACCACCTGCACCATGACTTAAACCTATTACAGGTAAAGAAGTGAAAGATAACAATAAACGAATCAAAGTCCATGCAAGTATCTTTTTCTCTGAGAAAAAAAAACCTTGTTCTCCAGTTACCATTAACAGAATAATTCCGGGATATAGAACAATTAGATATCTCGAGCTACACTTAGAAAGCGAAATTACCTAGAAGAATCATATATCAAAAAAGGACACAAATTAGTCTTAGATTTAAAGAATTATGCTGGCTTCTTGGAAGAAAATCTCACTTATCCTTGGAAAACCAACTTTTAGTGTATAAAGTTGTAATAAAACTGTTAATACCAAACACCCTAGGAGTAATGTCCCACCCTTGCCCCTCTCTCGGGTGTGTCTAAGGAATGCTACCGGTTACTTGAGAGAAATCCCTCTCCCTTCAGTTGCTTTTATTCCATTCTTGTACACAGTTCACTCCAAACTCAGTCAGTATTCACTCTTGGTCCATGTAGCACTCATTCTCATCCTTCAACAATTCCTCCAATTATTCATATTCATTAAATTGTTATAGTTGTTATAAATTGTCACTTTACTCTATTCAACTTAAGATACAGTCCACTCAACAACAAAACAAAAACCAATTTGGACTTATGGCAATAAACTCTGGGGATGTGCCACTGCTATCCTCCAAAAAGTTTAATCCAAAAATCCTGAGAGTGATCACAGACGTACCATGGTACGTATCAAATGATAAACTTCACAATGACCTTAGTATGCCATTCACTAACAAGGGAATAGAAGAACGAGGCGAAATCATCACCAAAAACTGCAAAAACATCCCAACCCACTCGTAAGCGCACAAGATTAAAAGAAAAATTGCCAATCGACTCTTAGAGTACCGGACGTCTATTCAGTGAAAGCGTCCTCATCATGCTATTTTCTGCACTAACACACTTTTGTGGTTAACAAAACAGCAGACAAAAAAATTTGACAGGTTCCAAATTTTATTGTTTGTTTAATTCCCTTTTACGTCGATTTATCTATTTCTTGTGTTTGGGTTCAATTTATTTTACCTTCTGTCTCACTTCCATGTTTGTTAGTCCACTGTCAATTTCTATCCTTTCTTCTTTGTCGTTCTGCTGTTTTGGCTATTCCTTTCGGTATTTCCATATCTTTATTAACATGTTCGCTTCGTTGGTATAGGATTTTCCGCGTAATCTCTCAATTTAGATTTGTTTTTCATTACCACTCTTTTCCCTTGTGAGTTATAAAGTTCTATCTTGGAAATTTTCGACCCCAGTTTGTAAGCAACTTCTGTATATATTTTTATTCATATTTTTTCTAACATAAAGTTTTACCACCACATTGTTCCTAATTCTGTTTTCCTGTCTTTCGTGCAATTCTTGCATACTTTGTTCAATTTCTTTGTTTTCTTGTTTTCTTCTCTCATTTTCCCCTTTGGTTTCTTTCATTTCTTTACATACAGTGATTGGGTTTTCTTTGATGTCTTTCCAGATTTTCTTAACTAACACCGTTAGTGAATCGATTTTATTGTCTTGGTTTTCATATCCTTCATCGGAGTTCTAGGCATCTTCTTCTTTTTTCTAGAATAAATTCACGCGTTTTTCTTTTACTTTACGATTCTTTTCGCCAGATGTATAATCGTCTCTCTTCATTTTTATGTTTTTTATCTTTGTTTTATTACTTAATCACTTCGTATTTCACTCTATATGTGTTGAATTTATTTATTTACACTATAAAGATACATTATAAACGTTATGGTCTACTTCTGGTTTTTCCTGTTTCTATCTAATCAATTAATAATAAATCTAAATTTAGACAGGATACAACCGGGTGGCTTGCCATTGCCTTCCTAAGGTGACCAATCAAAGAAAAATTTTAACGGTAGGCCCAATAACGGGTAAAACACAAGAAGATTTCAGTGAGTCATCGTTCAAACAATGTTTTAATTACAAACGAGTCCTATTTTAGCCGTTCAAGGGTAGTTTGTTTCACCAAAGGCGCATAATGTAAAAGTTTACTTTTGCAACATCGGATACATTTATTAAAAATAATCACAATATTTAGTATGTACTTTGAGAACCAATTAGTATTCATATTCTCCCCATCTTCTGCGAATTGGGAAAGTGCTTACGTCAACGATATCATTCACAACGATACGTTCCAACCTACCCCTTGAATTTTATTATGTTTACTGTCCGTTAATAAATATGTAAATTTGTAAATTATTTTATTCCATCTAGTTTTCCCCAACTGTTGACATTGACTACACTAGCAACTCTCTAGCGAGATTTCAATCTGCAACTAGGTCAGAATATCCCATAAAAACTTTTCGCATGACCGGGCACTTGCATTCCTTTATTAGCTGTGCAGTATGTTGCATTTTTCCTAGATGATTGGTTGCTGTTCACAGCGGGCGGTCAAATGGCAAAAAAATCTTTGCACGGTAAGTAAAAATATAGTAAAGTCCAGCAAGTAGTTGACGGTTGACTTTAATCGCTTCACAGATTGCAAGGAAGTTCGGATTATCTTCCAAATTTACTTTTAACGCGTTAGGTCCGGTATTTCGGTCATGGATTAATTTTAAACCCTCGTCATGGTCACTATTGTTACAACAATTATTTCTAAGGTTGTTAACTGGAGTTTAAAGTTAATCCATTAATGAAATACCGGGCCTTAATAACGTAATCGTTTGTGTAAATTACATGTTGGTAATTTAGATTATTACACGCACAGTACAGAAGTTAAACTTACAATTACGCTGGTTTCTATTAAATAATTTTTCTAATTTAAATTAAATTCCGCGCAAGAATAAGTTTCCGTTGATCCTAAAACTCGTGCTGCTAAATAAAAGAGGACCAATCACAAAGAAAATATAACATACCCCCCCAAAAAAAAAATCAAAAATTAAAAAAAAAAATTCTAAATATGGCCACAACAAAAATTCATCGCATATATTCATAAGTCATCCAATTAATTGTTTGTAGCAGAAAACATCCTTTGAATTTTTTTATGAAAATCTGAACTAAGGAATGGAGAATCCTCGTAACGCGACCACAGATATGCCGAGAAAATAAAAATAGCATTATAACACTATCAACAAAAACCATTAAATATTTGTGTTATAAATTAAACATTGAATTCCACAAATTTTAACTATCCTGAATTCGAGTCTTCCTCGCATGTATTTAAATTGGTTTTTTGTTTAATGTCTTATCGGCTTTTGAAAATCAAAAATATACTCCCGTATCAATATTACCTCTTATCCAAGTCAATTTCAAATAAAATTTAGAAATGACACCTCACACATCCAATTAATATCAGCTGGCGTCCCTCAAAGCAGTGTTTTGGGACCAATCTTCATGTTCTATAATTTTTTCACCGTTAATCTACGTTAATGTTGAAGAGTCCTGTCCTGGCCTGTCATGGAGACTGCATCAAATCTCTTACAACCGAGATAGAAACCTGACTCCAACAATGGAAAAATGTTGATGAGACAAAGTGAGCTCAATTGACATTTACCATAAAAAAGCGTCAATATCTGGAGGATACTGGAAGATTTGGTTTGAAAAGTTATTAGCCAATCATGTCTCTTCAAAAAAAAAAAAAAAAACAAGATCCTCTTGTATAAATTTATTGTTCGTCCTATATGGACTTAGGAGTGTGCACTATGGACATGCTCCAGTGCGTCGAACTTCGATATTGTGCAGAAATTTCAATTGAAAACTACGCTGTAACAAATCTCATAAATACTCTCACATTACATAAAAATGCTGACATCCCAAATCTACAAAAACTAATTAAGGACCGAGCTGCCAGATTCCGAGACCGTCCTACCAAACATCCAAAGGATTTCATTCTAACAACCTGAAGACATAAACAAAAACAGACCTGTGATGTGTCTCTTCACGTCTACTTAATATCATAAAATTTGCTTATACTGATATTCTTATGACTAATGGTCTTTCGATATAATAATAAAAAAATCATTAAAAGGTTCTGATAATAGTGATATAATAACAACCCACATAATTCAATACATTAACGGTCAGTTTTATGGAATTTGCCATTTAATTTAAGAAACAAAACAGCTAAGGTATATCTAGTAGAACAGCAATTGTTTAAGTCATTTCAGGTATCTTTAGTTAATCAGCAAACAGTAAAAATCCACAGTCTACAAACATTTTTAAGATCATTTATAAAAATCAGAAACAATATAGACTACAGATGAGAACCTTGGGGAAGACCTGACCACACATCAATAAGTTTAGACGCAACATCACCAATTCCCATCCTCCGCGAACGACCGATAAGATAATATTCCAGCTATTTTAGCAACCCCAACGCTTTAACTCTCTACATAAGTAGGGCAACAATCACCAGACTAAAAACCTTACTTACGTGTATCTTCAATATTATTAAGAATAAAATTTGTAAATACCAGTAGGTAAATGTTTTTTTGCTCTTATGGGTTGCAGTTACGGGTCCACTGTACTGTACCTTAAACTTGTTGTAACCTACAGTCTCACTGCTTCGTCAGACTCGTTTCCCTAAAGAATGTGGTAGGTTTGGATATCTCTTCGAGAAGCTATAGTTGCTGGTTACCACAGTTAAGGTAAGAAGTCCCGTTTTCCTTGTCACACATTCTGCAACCTAGTCATTTTTTCATTCTAATGGTATTTAAATATCTATTTCAGATGCAGGGTCCTGTAATGACCCCCACTGCACGTCTTCTATTACCAATTTATTTTTAATGTTGTATGCCGTCCCGTTCGTTTCACATCAAGGTTCCTTTTTGAAGCTTCGTGGGCCAGCATGTCTGCTTTCTCGTTACTTTTGTTCCTCTGGTGACGCGGCCACTCTAGCTGCACGCTGTTGTGTTCCAATCAAAGAGTGAAGAACTTATAAAGAGGCGACGGTCAAACAAGGAAACTGATTTGGCGACAGAGATGCCAAACCTACCAATTTAAAAGGTTTGTTTTAAAATTGTGACCGCAACGGGCTCGAATTACCACAGCTGAGGCTTTGGCTGAAGCGTTAATAACAACAAGACGCTAAGAACTAACCGCCTGGCATTGAAGAGGCTGCCAGCCGCATATCGTATTACATGAGCGTGCTTAACGATGTTTTGTCCACCCTACCAAATTAAAAGGACTGCTGTTTCAAGATTATAGAATTTGGTTTCAAAACATCAAAGAAATCGCCAAAAGCGACGCCTCTTTATAAGTGCATTACTCTTTGTTCCAATCACACCAGCGCTGTTTGGCAGTCTCGTGGTGTTTTCCAAAGTACTTCAACCGACCACAAGGCATTAAGTGTCGCTTGACTGTCAGTTATAATGGGAATTCTAATATCCTAGTTCCACCCTCGGTACTACATTATTACATATGTTTACTATGATTTTTTTTTAATGTTGATCCAATCTGTTTACAATCCATAGACCTCCCTTAAAGTCTCGCCATCGGAAGTCGATAGAGCAACACCTGCATGCACGCGGTAGCAACTGCTGGCTTTATCCCTAGACATGCAACTCTTTGAAGCTTGATTAGTTTTCTAAACGCTTCAGTCTTTCCAGCTTTTGGCGACCAGACCAAAAAAATATTTAAAAATACAACACTTTGATACATCAGGTGCACCATTGTTGGTTGTAGTCCCAAAATTTTTCCCAACATTCTTCAAGTCCAAAACATCCGCGTGGCTTTAGTGGTCATCTTCCAAAAACTTGACTTCATTGCACATGTGTAATTTTTTGCCTCAAAGACGTAGTTTCTTATAGTTTTGAAGTTTTTTCCTTCATGTGACTAACATAATACAATGCTCATCTTTCTATCATTCCTAAAGTCTATACGGTTTCTACTCGTGTACAGGGGTACGATTTTGTCTAGACAGATGAGAAACAAATTTTGGGTAAATAACTGTAACGGTTGAAATAACAAAGCTGTCTAAGAATGAAGAAATTCTTTGTTTAAAATAATTCGACTAAAAATGGAGTGTGGATTTTTTGAAATTATCAGAAATACATTCAGGCGATAGAATTCTGTTGCTCCTTTTAGAATTAAGGTTTGGAAATGTTTCATTATTTCCAATTACATTATTATGAATATATTGTTGAATAATCAATTGCCTATATTTAACATTTAAATCTCAAAATAACACATAGGCGCTCTTACAACCTGATTGTTTATATCTTTTATAAGCAAAATTTTAATAATTAACGATCTAGTTTTCGGCTAGCCAAACAGAAGAATTATGGACACATATTTTTTCTTTCTATCAAACAAAGTCAGAACATTAAAATTATAGAACGACCTGTCTATTGCAAATAAACAGTCAATAATACTGTCGTAATGACCATTCTTAAAAACTAAACAATATATAAAATTTCCTTCTAGACTATTTACTATTGTATCAGAAACAATTACATCATGTAGAACATTCTGTCGCATGCATGATCTTACTGCAGACAAAATTTCGCGTTCTCTTTCATATACTTCGTCTCGGTCTCCAAATATTATCCTCAATATCTTTCAGACGGAGATTCTGAATCAGAGATTCGTTAATCTCGGCTACAAAAAATACATGGACTCAAATGGAGTTTTTCAGATGAACAGAAGCGACGGATTCAATATCCGGCTACAGAAATTCTGAACCCCGCTTCTCCAGCCGCTGACGTCTGAATGCATAGCTTAGATACAGATCTTACATTGCGGTATATGGGACCTTTCAGACACGGCTACGTTTTCAAGAAATTCAGCGTCATCTCATGGGCGGCGCTTTGTTTTGTAGTTCGCTTATTGATGAAAGTACTATACTCCCTTGGCTTCCCGTACCCACATTGTTCTTCTCCTTTTTCTTTATTTCTTTATTAGGCACCATAGCATGTTATGCACTCTTCTACGTCCATAACGTACTGCATTGCAACTTGTACTTGACTCGAGCAGGTCAACAAAGCGGCGTCCGATGTAGTAGCCGTGAAGTTTCCGACAGCGATTCTGAATCTCGGATTCGGAATCCCCGTCTGAAAGAAGTCTTAACGCTTAAATAACTGTTGCTAGTTCAATTTTCCATAAATGCACTATTTGCAACAAATTGCACAAAAAAAAACATAAAGTATTTCAACTGTACGCCACTGCTTACCTCAACAGGTAAAATGTACTTAAATTTTAAATAATCATCTTCGTAAATACATTCTTTTGCAATAAGTTGCACAAAAACAAAACTATAGGCAAGCCCCTGATCCGTACGGCACCACTTACCTCAACCGGTAAAATGCGCTTTTTATTTTTACAGGTCTAGATGCGTCAGTTCTTCATAAGTACACTACTTTTCAATAAATCGCACAAAAACAAAAGTGTTAGGCGAGCAGACCATTAAATCTGTAACACGTACGCCACTGCTTACCTCAACCGGTAAAATGCGCTTCGTACTGCTCTTGATGCTTAAATAACTATTGTGACCTCAGATTCAGATTTACATTATTTTACAATAAATCGCACAAAAACAAAAATATAAACGACACCTCATTGGAGTCGCTGACTCGTACGCCACTGTTTAATCGGTCCACCAAACTTCGCCGTTTTTCTATAAAGTCCACATCGGAAATTTTCATCAAAGTTACGTTGTTTACTTTATTAAACATACACGAAATTTTGTTAGGGATTACTCAAACCGCTGCAGTATTTTTTGAAATTTTTAAAATGAAAGTGGTGTCAAACTGTCAAATCTTTCACAGCATCCTTAAACAACTACCAATGTCAAAACTAGTTTCAAATCGTTAATTTTACCTGATTAAACAGCAGATAATGTTTCTAATGGTCTTGAATCAACTTGATTCTGGGAGACGGGAGGAATTCTGGAAATCCAACACACAAATTGTTTCGTTCCCTCAAGCAACTGTCAACTTCTGTCAAAATTAGCACAGCCACCCTCGCACAAAAACAAACCACGTTAAGCCACCGGCTGAGAAAGTGGGACAATTACGTCAATTATGGGTTGCATCGATTGGAAACAAGAGAAATCGGGAAACGGGGTGAGTAATTAGCCGTAGTACAGGACCGAACCTACCAACAATAATACCTACTTAAATTAAAACGCCGGAGGGTGATTCTACCTGGACATATTACGTAGTTTCGATACGTTTTCGCGAATAGTTGAATTAAATAAACAAATAATTGCCAGTTGTTTGTTAGGTTTTGATGCGAGTAAAAGAGCCGCTCCGGCTAATGGAGAAATAATAAGCTAATAACTGCATCGCGTGCTCTTTATCAGATGGTTAAATTCGTTATCGGACCTCGGAATACTTAATAAATCCCCGTCGGGACGCCTAACACATGTTTAATTAATTTAACAACGGTGTCAGCTGACAAAAACACTTTCGGTTTCCTCTCGCACCTTCTTGCACAATGCATCTCGGTTGCATCGATCTTATTTAACCCCCAATCTGTTTCGGATACGGTTCCGGAAATTGGCGAAAACGTCAAAAAAAAACTCACCCCGAACTGGCCGTCGTTTGACCGTTTATCACCAACTCTTGTGCATTTTTCTTTATTGTTACGGCACTCTGGACACGCAGTTGTTTCGACTTTATAAACGTTGCACAACTCCACGGCACACCATGACTCGACGACGACCGACCGGCAAGAAGAATTGTTAGAGAAATCTAGTTGGCTAGGCCGAACGAAAGACAAGGAAAGACTAAACCCCCACCTCGATAACGCAACGAGTTACGACGGACGTTCAGCGCGAATTCGGTCGGCGGTTTTTGCGATCGGACGCTTTTTCAGGACCGGGCCCAGAACCTCAACGGCCGATTTAAACAATTTTTTGTTTGATTTTGAGTTGAAATGTATATAACGGATTGCAGGTAGAAGCAGTTAAAAGTTGGGTAATCCGCAAAATTGTGCGTTTACATCGTGAACCGCTAAATACACACGGAAATACTGTGCGCTCTTGAAGTTCACATAATTAGTCGAATATTCTCATAATAGGTGGAGCCACTCGCGTAATTTATTATTATTCAATTTGTGGTGGATATTTGAGTTTTGAAAGTTGAGCCAAATTTCAAATTTTAGTTGCGCCATCTACCCGATTGTTGCCAAACTATTTTGGTGGGAAACTGTGCTTATTGGCGTAATGGTGCTGAAATCGGAACAAATTAGTAAAATTGATTGAGACTTTCGTCAAAAATTCTGACGTTGCATCGATTGTTGGTCTTCAGATAACGAATATGTAGCGTTGAAGCTACAACGTGAGTATTCGCCAATTAGAGTTTTAAAACATATTTTTTCAATTTCACTTGTGAAAAATCGATCAAAATTTTTTGTCAAATAAAATGCAAGTTATTCGATAAAACTCATAGACTTACATTACCAAATATTGGCTTCAAAAGTGTTTAAAAAAAACTATTAGGACTATTACTGACCCTGTTAATTAGTGGTAGCCCTACAGAAAATATGTTTTTATAATTAGAGATAAGTAATCAATTACGTTACTACTGCAATGAGTTGTAAAGAATGCTTAGAAATCAAGTGAAATATTTTTTTAAATATATATACAATTTAGAAAAAATATCTAACTTTCTTCTTGAAGAATGAAATAAATTCAATAAAGAAAGATTAAAAACTATAATGAATGCTGAAAGCTACTGAAATTTTTAAATGCAGAAATGATGAATGGAGCCATACACGTAAATACAAAGGAGGAAAGCATTGACAGCAAGCAAAGCTGTATAAAGACAGAGAAGTATTACAGGCACAGAAAATAAAGTTGTAGCAAAAAAATTAGAAAATAGTAGATACGAACTCAATACAGCTGTAAAAAATGAAAGATTATAGATTAATGTGGCTAAAAAAAAAATATGAACAATATAAGACATTAGGAATACATGCGGAAAATTAATAAAGGTAAAAGAAGAAGAAGAAAATCAACAAAAAATTATACCAGTATATTAGAAACCAAAACAGGAAGAGGATTACAGCAAGGATTGAAAATATAAAATGAAAGAAATCTACTTGGACTAGAATGTGAGAATATACTAATTGAAGATGAGTAAATTCCAGAATTATATTTTCTTCATTTTTTTAATTTTACAATTTTGACATTTTGTACTGAAGAATGCGATAGTTGCATATTCTCATGGTAGGTGGAGTCACTATTGTTGTTCCCGACTATTAAAAAGCGACATTAACTCAAGGCGTTGAGTGAATAATATAAAGAGGTGTCAACGCATAGGGAATTTTGTACAATAACAAAAGTCCAGCAAATGTCGCTGTTGAGTGCTGCCACACTTTGACCAAGAGCTAAAACACGTTTTATTTGTATTCGGAGTTAGAACCCAGTAAGTAGATATCCGTTTGCAACGAAAAAATATCTGAAGGACGTTACCCGGCATTTCAGATAAGCCAAGTTTTCAAAACAAAGCAATAAATATCAAATTTCCTCAGCGGGCTCATGAACACCGTTATTGAAATGAGGATTTACCATGTTGATGTTTCTTACTGTAGTTAGGTATCCAGATGATGGGCTAAGTTTGAAGCGCTAGTAAAAAAAAAGAAATTTTATTTGTTTTTCGTTTATTATTTTATTTATTATTTCAATTTAAAATTATCAATAAAGTAATATTTGCAAGCTATACAGTTATAATTACATATTAATTACTGAGGTAAGTTTTGCTCTAATTCTATTTTATTTAAAAATGGCGAAAGGGTGATGCTGTGTATCATGAATTTTAGGATGCTTATTTATTTTCAAGTATTTTTAATTTCCTCGATTTAACTTGAACAGAGGCATGATCCTGTGACTCCCATTTCACAATTTTAAAAATTTTTACTCGCAAGAGGTGCCGTATCGTAAACATTCTATGGTCGTAGCAGTGATCATCGTTTGCCAACCAACCTGGATAAAATTTCTTGACTGTTTTTATAGCTTTTTTTTTTAAAGTTACTATAATGTTGTTGCAATGTTTTATGTTTGGAAAATGTTTTTCAAAAGATTCCAAAACTCTTTCTATAATTTCCCTGAAAATTACAGTGGGACGCTTTAAAAACTGCACATCTTCAGTCATCCCATAATCTTTGCAAAGCAAAAAAAAACTCATTTTTTTCCACTGGCAATATCTCCTCTTTTATCATTGCAGCTCTACAAAACGTGCAGTTAAATTTTTTTGAATTTTTATAAGCAATATAGCCTGCTAAATATGTTATTGCACATGTTTCAAAATCAGTATTTTTTTGCAAAATATGAGGGGTAAACTCATCGCTTCCGTTATTACTTTCTCCTGTTAATTCAGGTGACGCACTTTCAGAAAATTCAATTTTACCAACTCTTTCTGTAGAAGATTGAGTTTCAAAAATTATGTCCTCGTCGTCGTCTATCTCACAATTTGAGCTTTTACATACATTTTTCAAACTTACGAACATCTTATGTTCCAAGTTCTTTCGAAAAATATATGCTGTGGGATTTGGGTTGTAGCCGCCTTTATGCCGTATCAAAGAAAATAAATTTTCAATGGGATCTTGGTTTACCCTAGAAGTAAGAAAAAATTGGTATCCCATAGACTGAAGATCCTCCCACAAGCTCAAAACTGCTGAAATAGTTGTAATCAGACCCTTATGAAAATAAATATTCTTTGCCTCCTTATTTTTTCGGATATCAAAAAACTTCATACCTTCAAAATACTTAATCGCGTCCTTTAAAGTAGCTTCCCCCAATTTTCGCTTTTCTGAAAGGACACAACGATATGGATTACTGTCATTTAAGATGCGACTGTTTAAAGCGTCCGCAATGTTGTTAATTTTTTCTATAAAATTTGCCGTATCCAGGGCGGTAGTACTTGAAAGATCATTGCATTTAACGGCGGTACGAATTGCACATGAAAAGCTGTGACTAAACAATTGCATCGCCAAACGAACGTTCATTTTTTGAAAATTATTGGGATAAATGTGTTTGGCAGTAATTTTTGTCAATATTTTCGCTTTTGTTGAACGTTTGTCAATTTTGTATGTTTCTTCAACATCTTTAAATTGAACGATGTGATTATCAACTTTAATATGATATCTCATAAAATTGTTTCTCAAACTTTTTAAAAGATGAGGAAAATCATATATAAAGTAAATTTTCTTATCGTCCAATTCAAAAAATGGTTTATCATTAGAAACACCTAACAATGAACTTACTGCCCGGTTGTTTGACCCTTGATCACATACTACTGCCCTTACATTTAAACCTAGTACAATTAGTTCTTCTAAATTAATCAGCAGAAGGTCTTTTAAGTTTCCAGATTTTATGGATCCCGAAGAAATATAATACGATACCGGTATTTTCCAACTACTCATTAATCCACGGACCATAAATACTAAAGCTTAAGTTCCGACACCGGAGTTTCGTCCTAATTCACCCAAGTCTTGATATCCTTCGATAAAATCAAGTCTCTCGTTATATGTGAATCCCTTTTTAATGGACATTTCATCCATTAGTAAACTGCACTCTCTTTCTAAAGCTGACATAGCTAGAACTTTGGACTTTAAAACTTCGAAAAGCTTACTGCTGGTGCCAGTCCTTAAAGAAAAAATTCTAAGACGTTTATATATAATGGAAATTGATGGTAAAACAAAACCCATATCCAGCATATGCCTATAGTTAGCTGGAGATTTATAATATAAAGATAAAGCAACTTCTACCTCAGTTGATTTCCATTTGTCTCGCTTGCCGTGAAAACATTGACTTTTTACAAAAGTTTGTACTGTAGAAGTACGCTTTTGTAGTAAATTATTGACCATGGAAACTGTATTTACTGTCTCAGCTTTTTGTTTCAACCGCCTATTAGATAATTTTACTTTTGCTAGTTCTGCTTTATGGTATTCGAGTCTACTTTTCAATTTTCTCTTCCTCGGTGTTTCATGAAGTTGTTTCTTCTTTGGAGTTGACATCTCTAAATAACTTTTTAAAAGCTCCGACTCCTGGAACGGTGGTGATTGGCTTTGAGTTGCCTGTGAAGTTGAAGCTACTGGAGGATTTTCTGTTTTCTGACGTTTTACTGCATGTTCTTCATCTACATACAAATAAAATAAATAAATTATTACACTGCAGAAGGAAAATAATACCACAATTTTATTTTTCTTGCGCGGTAAACCGAATTAAGTGGGCATTATTTTTAAGTACGTAATTTTTGGAGTTACAAACTCTATTAAATTGCCAGAATAGCAAATTTGTCCCGTTGATTAAAATCGTGAAAACAGAAAAACAATAAGTAGGTCTAGTTCCTGAGTTACGAATATTTCTAGGAATTTTTATTTTCTTAACAATAATTTGTGAATCAAATTTTCTCAATCATTTCTTAATAAAGTTAAAAATAACAGACTTCCTTTAAAACTACTGTTTTAAATACGGAAATTATGTGTCTAGCAGTGGAAAAGAACAATAATGTATTTTAACACTTGTTCAAAACAGTTATCTAATATTGAAGACATTTTTGTACTATTTTTAGTTATTTTCAGGGCGCTTGATTTTTAAGGGTTCTAATTAATTATTTTAAAATATGAAATAGCTGAGTTATTTTATTTTATAAAGTAAAAACCTACATTTTTGGAAATAAGTCGAGAACTAATTGTTCAGTTGTTTCTATGTATTCACGATAGTAATGGGCTGGAAAAAAATCATACTTGTTTTAGCAATGGTGCCCTCTTAATTTGGTTCAGTCTGAATACAGAGTAATTCAAATTGTCGTGTTACCATGGGGCTTTTACAGCGCCTAAACTAAACAGTGATGCAAAATTTGTATTGGATTTCATGTACATAAGTGTTACATAAGTGTAATTTAGAAAAAAAGTGTTGAAATTTGAAACATAAATGAGATATGGGGAACTAAAATAAAGACTATTCTGGTGAAATCATGCAATTGTGACCAAACACACGATTCACAATATATTTATAGAAAATGTCTATGAACCTACTGTATGCAGAACAGAATGTTGAATTTATACACTGATTACACAGCAGTAACTGCAAATATTAAGATTAATTTCAGACTTTTAAATTTTATCATTTAATAAATATTAATAAATAAAATATCTACATACCGTAGGAAAGTTGACGTTTAGCGGCTGGTGTGACTTTTGATGGGACAGAGAGTATCGCACTTGCTGATGCACTTGTTTCACTAGGCGGCAAACGTAGAGTTTGCGTTTGATTTTCCGGACACAGTATGGTTTTGTAATGTGTAGGTACAGCATTTTGTTTTAACTTTTTGTCGCTCAAGAAGTAGTCTTTATTAAAATGCTCACCGCATACACGTCTTGAAACAAGTTGCTCTTTTTCTAAACGAAAAAGAGCAGGATTTCCAATATTCGAAAGCCATACCATTCGTAATGAATCACATTGTGGAATCCGAAAGAAATGCAAATTTGGATTCTTGTAGCTTGAATTATTACAATTAAAGTAAACGCACTTATTACGCGACATTATGATTAATAATTCTATATTTCAAGGAAGATAAAAAAGTCGAATTAACACTTGTACATATTGTAAGAAAATGACAAATAATTTAAGACTGGCGTTCAAGTCGTCCATTGAATTTGTTTTTAATTTTTTTTGTTACCTACAAATGAGCACAATTAAAATAAATCACCGGTATCAATGAGCACAAAACAAACACAATTGAATAAGCCAAAAATATTGTAAAAAAGTGAAAAAAATGGGAGGCTACCTGTCAAGTATGCCCCCGGATTTGTTTTAAATTTTTTTGCTATTTAGAGATGAGCACAATAGAAATTAATATCTGCATAATTAAGCTTAAAACTAGCACAATTGATGACATTAAAAAAAATATTAAAATCTCAAAGGGGGGGGGGGGGGGCTAACTTGACCGAGCTATATTAATAGTTTCTACGCGAAACTTATATCCTTAACTAGTAATGAATTTTCTTCTTTGCCACTATCAGGAAACCTCCGAATTTCCATCCTTTTATTTATATTGCTATGTTCGTGATTAACTTTAGTACTAATTGATTTAGCAGTAATCCCATATAATCCCATATAAACGGGCACAATTGGAGAAAGCATCGGTATTATTGAGCTTAAAACGAGTACAATTGGGAATGCCAAAAAAATTATAAAAAAATTAAAATAATGGGGGGCTGGCGGTCAAGTTGGCCCCCGGATTTCTTTCTTAGTTTTTTGTTATTTAGAGACTAGCACAATTGAAAAAAATATCAGCACAATTTAGCACAAAACCAGCACAATTGATGCCACAGAAAAAAAAAAATCAAAAGTCGGGGGCCAACTTGACCGAGCTGCATTTTTGGGCATTTAACACGTTCAAGCAATAAATTGGCGGTTTATTGTTTCATCGTGTACCGCATATACGACATGTATATGCGTTATATCCATCCGCCCCTAACAGACCTGTATATCTTAGATACAAAAATCTAGGAATTTACGAAAGCAAATTAATTGCCTAAAAGCACAAAGGCAAATTTGTCAGAAAAAATCGTAAAATTCCATTCACTGTCAGCATCACAAATCTTAAAAGAAAATTTATTGAATTTTGCTTCTAACTAGAAACGATTAAAATTTCAGTTGTAGATCCATGGAAAAAAGTAATTAAAATCTGAAAGTGGGGGTCTAACTTGACCAAGCTAATTTGTTGTTCAAACAAAGCAGTAAACGCGCTATACCTCTCAAACGTATTAGACCGTTTTTACGATGCTTGTCATGTGAAAAATTTATACAAAGCATTTCTAGCAAAAAATGGCACATATTATTTGTAAAATGTGCAATTGCAACGAAAGTTGACAAATGTGGTTTACTACACCATCAAGAAAATTGTGCGGTGAAGTGCCAAGTTATATTAAAAACGTTTCTGTTCCCATTTCGGTTGTACGGCATGACAATCAACATGAATATCGAGTTTCGTCAAAACAATAAACAATCTGAGCTCGCTGCTTGTTGAATTGAATAAACGTTACGTCTCTCTCGCACTCATGATACTTAAAAACTTAGTGACACCTATGGAGTAAAAGCAGTAACAGGGAATTTATAACAGTTTTGGAGCGATCGTTTGTGCGGTCGCTAAAATATGGCCTTGAAGTATTCCAGGCAGAGCGCCGCCTGGTGGCTGGAATACTTTTGCTTGTTCGCAAAATTACATGGGATCGACAACTCTTTATATTATTCACTCAACGCTCAAGGCTACTACTTTGCAATTTTAGTTGTGCCATCTATCCGATTGTTGTCAAACTATTTTGATAGGAAACTGTCCTCAACGACATAATGGCCCCAAAATTTTAGTATAAATTACAAAAATCTGTTAAGGCTTTCATGCAGAAATTTGACGATTCATCGACTTTTTATTCTCACATAACAAATCTATAGCGTTGAAGTTACAACATGAGTATTCACAAATTTTTATGTGACAAAACCATTAGAGAATTTATAATTTCTAGATGGAGAAAAACATATTTTATTTAGAAAGCAAATTTTTTCAATTAATTTCTTTTATATTATTTGTTATAGCGTGCTTCTTTAAATCCTGTGTATTTAGATATAATTTTAGCGTTATCATCACGTATGAAACAATTATGTAACTTTAAGCTTTAATGGCCATCTTCTAACTTTAATCTTTGCTATTGTGTTTGTTAATGTTTTTGCAAGTATAATATCCAAAAAGTGTAATTTTTATATCTAGTGAAGCTTTTTCAAGACTCATTAGCCCGACGGGTCCGATATAACATGTGCTCCTTGTTTACCGCAACCAGTAATACAGACGCGCAATGCCAGGCAAATAACTTAAGAAACGCCAATTATTCCATTATTTTGATTTGATTAAAAATTAATTATTGATTTATAACTTTAAAAAATGACTCATAATATGGTTGTTGTTCTAGTTATTGTCCTCTAGACTAAAAACAACAATTTGATAAATTCTGGGCTCCGCTTGGTCGGCCCTGGATTAACAGCTGATGCCGGCGCTCTATCGACGCCAGAAAGTGTTTGAAATCTTCCGTCTCCCTCAGTTGGAGATCCGCATTTATCCCGGTTTCATCTCTTTCGACGTCGCGACGCACGCGTCCACATCCTGGATTAAAATGCGCGCGACGTTATCGTCGCGACGCCAGCCTTTCGGGGTCTGTTTCATTCATTAAGTAGCCGGTGTCGTGTTTGTGTTAAACAAACATTGCACTGGAATTTTTGTTTAGTCAGGACCGTATTTACTTTGGGACAGGAAATAATGCGCCAGAACCGGCTCAAACATTCTGATAGATAGATAGCGTAATTAAGCAAACAAAACGTTCCAACGGTGCTAAAAATATTTTTTTACATATTTTTAATTCAATTACATACAATCAAGAATTATGACTAAAAATTCAAATAAGTAATTTAATTAATCAAGGGCGGCTTTGAAAGTAACGTCACAACTTAAAGAAATGTCAAAAATTAAAATCCTAACCTCACTTCCTCTACTTTTATCTCTAACTAACGAATAAAACATTTTTGTTGGTAATTTTAATTGTTTATTTATTTTAAAGTTAAAAGTCAAAGTTTTGTTACAAAAATTGTTTGCTTTTGCTCCCAAATTTAGAAAAAACAACTGACAGCTCGAATGACAGTTTTCAACCAATAACCGCATGAGCTAAGCCGCAACATAAGTTTTATTGATCAGCCTGTATTTTGAGGAGTCACAAATAAAATCTCACGTACTTTATTTTGCTTTATTACGTAACTAAAATCAACAAATAGGTTTTGCTGAAATCAAAACCCATCGTGGTCACATAAATAATAAACGCTTAACTAAAAAAAATATATAATAAATAAGACACAACCCGGTCTTTTGAGAAACAATGGCAAGACCGGGACGTTCTTTTGTTAATTTAAAATCGTTTTAATAACTATAATAACGTAATTTTGGGTATTAAAGGTATGTACATAAAGTTGGGAATTTTAGACGAGTACCAAGTCCGGCTTGAAGGTGTTTCTCTGGGGTTCAGGCATGAAATCGTCGTCGAAACAAACCTGAAAAAAAATCAAGTTAATTCGGTTATATCGAGATCTTTTAAGTTTCAAATTAAGGAAACAATTTGCTTTTGCCGCTTTCTATATACCTTGAACTGGAGAATACACACGCATATGTATGCAACCAACAATACAAACGTGAAAAGCAGAAAGTAAATAAATTGTTCAATCTACAAAGCGGCACATTTAATTTGATTCCATAACTTTATTATTTTAGAATTATCCCAGGTAAGTGGCTTACCCATTTAGTGTTGAAACTGTCATCACAAAGGGGTTGTCCAAAATCGAACGATACTTCTTCAACCACGGGTTCATCGTCGAAGTCAATCAATTTTTCTTCTATGACGTCACTGTTATCATTTTTGTTTTCCTTTTCTTCCTTGATTTCTTGAGTTTTGTTCATGTTATTCTGTTCGTTTTCCGTTATAACCACCACTGAACTCTTTTCGAACTGTTTAGTGGTTGGAAGTATTCGCCATGCCTCGTAAGCCGTACTAAACGCTTTAGCTACCGCCAATGTTACCGTTTCAGCCATTTTTCGTTTCGAACAAAGGAACGCATGGCATTCCATTGTTTCATTTTCGTCGGTAGAAACAAATGAGAACACTTGACGATGGGTGGGGTCAGTGGCACAGTTTGAGATTCTGCAATAAAAATTTTGTTGAAAAAAATAATTTTTGGATTCTCAAATGTTACCTGTATATGGAAATTTTGACTATATCGTTGCCTTGGAGGTCGGTAACAACGATTCCTTTTAGAGAGACAGCTATGTTGACTCTTTGGAGCTTCTTGCGGCCGGCTTTGGCCACTTTGATTATATTTTTGACTGATTCCGTGTTTATGTTTTCGCCTGCTATCTTCTCAACAACAGTACTACCTGCAATTTTCAAAATAGAGAATGGGACCGGTTTGTGTTACTTCATTAACTGGCTAAATTAGCAGGAATTATAGAGTAATCTTCCACTTGAAGAGATACTAATTTTAACACATTAATAAATTTCAATTTCTTATCAACTGATTTTGCCTAAACTCCTAAAAGATATTCTTCAACAATTCGTCTTTGATAATACTAAATTTAAGTATGCGTCAAAAACAGTAAAACTCAGTTTTTTAGTTATCAACCGCTTCAAAGTAAACTTATTCATTTGTGAGTAGCGTGTTGGAGGCCATTTTGAAAATGTGTGTCAACTGTTTAATAAAGAAACGATTTTGTCCAGGTTTGCAAGAATTATTCCACAATAAGCCGTCTAAAGTAGAGTTAATTCAAAATTTTGATAAAACACATTTGAACTATAAAATCACATTTGAGTTTTTTGGCTTAAAACTTTTTTATTTCTTAACATATCTGGTTAAAATTTTCAGAATCTATTAAGTATTGACTTAGTTATAAGAACATTAGTTCAAAATATGTGTCAAGTTCACCAAAATTAAAAAAGCGGCATAACCTTTTATAATATCATACTCAAATTTTTTCTATTTAGAAAAGTGTCGTACTAGTACCTAAGGTTTACAAGGCTAATTTCAAAATTTGTGTCCAATCAGTTTTTTTGAAAATGTTTTCACATTTTGTCTTATAACTTTTTTATTTCTTAACATATCTGGTTCAAATTTTCAGAAACTGTTAAGTATTGATTTATTTATAAGAAAATTAGTTCAAAATATGTGTCAAGTTTACCGAAATTAAAAAAGCGGCATAACCTTTTATAATATCATACTCAAATTTTTTTTATTTAGAAAAGTGTCGTACTAGTATCTAAGGTTTACAAGGCTTATTTCAAAATTTGTGTCCAATCAGTTTTTTTGAAAATGTTTTCACATTTTGTCTTATAACTTTTTTATTTCTTAACATATCTGGTTCAAATTTTCAGAAACTATTAAGTATTGATTTATTTATAAGAACATTAGTTCAAAATATGTGTCAAGTTCACCAAAATTAAAAAAGCGGCATAACCTTTTATAATATCATACTCAAATTTTTTTTATTTAGAAAAGTGTCGTACTAGTATCTAAGGTTTACAAGGCTAATTTCAAAATTTGTGTCCAATCAGTTTTTTTGAAAATGTTTTCACATTTTGTCTTATAACTTTTTTATTTATAAACCAATTTGAATCAAATTTCCAAGAGTTACACTCTGTTATTTCTCCTTAATTGGAAGTAGTTCTATTTTAACATTAGAAACGTTTGAACAGAAATAAATTCTTCGACATACCTTTCTAGCAGTTAACAGAAATATCGTTTTAAGTGGCATATCAAAAAGAAGATATCATCAAATTACTTGCTGACTCATTTCCTTACCTAGGTATTTCAACTTGAAAGTGAGGACGTCGTCTTCGTTCTCCATGAGTTCGATTTGTTCGGCTTCAGCCTCGGCTTCTTTGATAGCGCTCTGGAGGGCCAGTTCTTCTGATAATTCTGCAAATTATCGAAAAATGTTGATAACGTTATCAAATCAGGTTAGAGTTGCGACAATTTCGCGAGTACTTTGGATTTTTAAAAGTGTAACTTTGGATATTGCATCATGTAATTAGAGTTGATAAGAAGCGATCTTGGATCTGGTCGCAATTGATGTTACTGTGTGAGATTATGCAAACTTCAACGTCTGATGATATTTTGTTTTAAAATAATTCAATATTGACATGTTATAGTTTATCTTCAGTATTGAACTTGTATTGAAATTTTATCTATTTATGGGGATGGAGACGGCGTCAGGAGACAATGATCCTGATTGCTGACCGACGTGCATTATCTTTATGGTCGCATGACAACAATTAAAGCCGCTTTCTCTCATCTGTTCAAAACACTTAAAACGAGTGAAAACCGTTTCGTTTAGTTTCAGGAAATTCAGCAGAATTGTCGTTTTGTAATATGCCAGACAGGCAAATATTGTCGATACCTGGCATTATCAGCGAAAATTTATTGCGTTATAATTATATTGCGAATTTGATCGAATTAGCCTCGCCTCGTGTCAGATTTTGGGCCTTCCGCGGTCAAAGGTGGTGGCTTATCGGTTTTGTACAAGAAACCGTGAATGAGTTACGAAATTACTACGCATTTCGTCTGGCGTTTCGGTTTATTATTATTTTATTAATTATTTTTAGTTTATTAATGATGATGCACTTGCTTTATCGTGTAAACAAAATATTTGGAAATCTATTCCGTACAACATAAAAATGTTGGGAAATTGTTTTATAACAACGCGTAGAAAGCGAGAGCGATTATTACTTATGCGTTGCGGAACTGTACAAAATATCAACTTTGAAGGTGGAATTGGTACGTCATTCACTTGGGGATTTCCAACACAAGATACGGCAGGTTTTGCAATTTTTTTTGACCCTCAAAATTTCCTTCATTAATCGTTAAAAATTTCAAAATTATATTTTAGAGGTTGACAAAGTTTTGCAAGTTTTAATAATAATCACGCGGGGCCAAACCTGACGAATTATCAAAATTATAATTTTTTGAAATCAACAATCGGCGATATAAAAGACTTCACTTTATTTTTACAATTAATGAAAGTCACAAGGGTGAATTCTGGAGAGTGGTAGCAATTCAAACGTCAATTTTGGCTTTCAACAATATTTCTCATTTCGTGGCTAACTACAAGTAACTTGTATGAAAATTTACAACAAAAATAATTACAATTGATCGCGGGGGAAATAATTCACATTTTTTTTTAACTTGGGGCATGTTGCCCCAATTAATCATTCATATTATTATTTCTTTATATTTGAGTCTCAAAAAGTCACAAAGAGTCAAATCTGGCGAGTAACGTGGTTACGTCTAACTACAAGTAACTTGTATAAAAATTCACAACAAAAATAATTACAATTTATAGCATTTTTAATTTTTGCAAATTTGTTTAAGACTTTAGTGAAAAATCAATATTTTAAAAATTATAAGGAAATTACACATAAATTTAGTGAAAAGAATTACATTTTTCCAAATTTTGACATAACTTCAGAATATTGGAAAACATTTTTAGAAATAATTATCAATTTTTTTTAACTTGGGGCACGTTGCCCCAATTAATTAGTCATATTTTTTTTTATTTGAGTCTCAAAAAGTCACAATGAGCAAATCTGGCAAGTAAAGCGGATACGTTAGCAGTTAAGCAGTTAAGAAAAGTAAAACTGATGACTTTTCAATTTTCTTCAAATTTCAAATTTGTATTAAGGTCATGTTGAGAAGCCAAATAAAAAATTCTGAAAATAATTTTTGTAATTTTTGTGTCAATTTTTCGAAATTCTTGTACAAGCGTGCAGAAAGAATCTCAAAATAAACATCTCCAACTTTTTAGAACCAAAAATTATAGTCTGTTAAATCAACAAGAGTAGTAATGTTACATAAATTTGAAAAAATAGAAGTCACCAGGTGCCAAATCTGGCGAGTAGCGTAGATGCGATAGATATCAATTTTGAAAATAATTTTCAAAAATGTACGTAGAAAATTGTTAATTGCCTCTGTTAATAAGTTTGTTTTCACTTTGAAAATAGCAGTCGTAAGGGGCCAAATCTTGCCAATAGCGCGAATGTGCCAGCAATGCTGCTGAGTGGTGCGTTCACAACAAAAAATTTTTTTTAAGTCAGTCGGTCTTCATTTAATCACTCAAACGTGACACTAATTTTGCGTAATACTCAACAATCTTTTTTTATTTTGCACAGTATTTACAGAATTTTTTTTTGACAAAAACACTGATCGTTTCCAGTAGTGAGCACCCACTTTGTCTTCGTTGATGTCTCTTAACCGCAATGTTGCTATTATTTCTATTTTTTATTTCGGAAGCGTTGCATCAAAAATTGCATCAAAAGTCATGAATCATTGCAAATATTCGCTTGAGATGATCTGAACTCTCAAATAAAATATCAAAAAATATTTTTGGTCACATGCCAGCAAACGCAGTACCTACTGAGCACATAGCCCCTTCACAGCCAAATTTTCCTGCAAAATGTTTCTGTTACTTTGAACTTGAGTTACATCTAACAATTTTATTTTCCATATATTTTTTGGTTTGTACTTTATTTGAACATCTATTACGTCACAACATTACGACCAAATACTCTTAAACAAAAGCGCAGATAAAATTTGTTGTCAAAATTGACTTTGAATCAAGAAATTTCAGAAAAAAATTATGAAAATCCAAAATTTTGAACGGACTATGAGACAAACTAATAAACCGAACTATATTTCGACATTGAAAGTGCTGCCATCTATGTTCCAGTAAATTTTATTTAAAAAAATTTCTTTTTCGTTGCAAAGTTATATTGTCACTCTAGTAATGTTTATTTCTGGTCCTAGATCGCACTAGCTAACTTTTCAAGAATTATTTAAATATCATCGCAATCTTTTATGCAAATTCTCACTTTGCAAGGTCAGAATAAAATTATCGCATGAAGATTGTTTATGAAAATATTGTTAATTCGAAGAAGAATTTTGCAAATAACAGTGATTTGTCTTTGCTGTTACCTCAAGGTAGTTTTTAACAAAAACACAATCGCCGAGGGATTTTTATTGAACTGTTGTTACCCCGGTTGTAGAAATATCATTATTATTACGCCTTTCACCGCTAATTTAAACTTACTTTGAAAGGTATTAGCAGCCGCCAAACATCTACTCAATGCAATAAACGACTGATGACTAGTTGATGTTATCAAAAATATAAAGGAGTGTTATGAATGGCCTATTAGCGTTATGCGACTGGTTTTTAGAAATTTTTCTATTGTTTTGCAAAAACTGGCAAAGAATGCCATAACGAGACGAAAAAGAACTATGATTTTGACTGGAGGTTGCAGTATTGGTAGGCTGAAGAATTATTATCAAACGTGGGTCGAGTGTTAAGAAAATGATAATTCCCAAAATAAATGTCCAATAACCCCAACAACGTTATTAACCTCGTAAAAAACAAAGTGTTCTATCAGTGAAAAATAATTGACGGTCAAGGTCAGTACAATCCATAAATGAGAAAAGATTTCATGTTGCTACATCAAAAGTGCAGTAAGTGGACTTTAAACGTAACAGCTTTAAAGTCCGCCCCATCTCTTGTTGGTTGTTCCAATTAAAAATTTCAACAAAAGTGAAAACAATTAATTGTCACATCTCAACCTTCACACGTGGCAAGTGAAGTAAAGACAACAAATTGCATCAGTTTTCGCTCCGGATCAATTAACCAAACGGGGTTTGTTCACTTCTTGTACGAAGCATGATGCAATATTCGCTTGGATTTAACCAAAGTAACTGGCAATCACAAAACAAACCAAGTAGTAATTTCAACAAAAACACGCTGTATAATTATCAACCCTAAGTTGCAATTTAACCGAGCTCGCACCCATTAAACTTGCACAATAAGAAAAACGAGTTAATTTATTTAAATCAAACCGGAAATCCCCAAAGACACCAATTAAACGCGCCTTCAAGCCATTTCGCAAAAGGAAGCGGTCCAAGTGCACCATCGCTAATTGATTCGAGGAGCATGACGCAAACCGTTTGAAGGAAAAAAATAGCAACAATTGAGGCAGGCCATGGTGTTGCGTCAGTAAAAAAACGATGGTAATTCGAGGAAATTACCTGTGCAACAATTTATTGTTATTGGTGGAAGATGGGAGGTTGGGGCGGAACTTGCGATAAGGGATTGATAACGAAATTTGAAACGAAATGGAGATGATTTTTGGGATGGCAAAAGTCTTGTTGTAATATCGAATTAAAATTGTAAATTTAAGGAGATTATCCTTTTGATTTCGAAGGGTTTCGGGGCGAGAATTGGAGGCAATTATCCCCAATTTTGACAACACTTGGACAAATAACCAAATAATTGCTTGACGCGATCGCTTAAGGCCAATAAATCAAGACGTTGGTACTCGGTGGTACCGCAACAATTAGCAGAAATCCTTGGAATTTTCGCCTTGTTTCGACAATTTCCACGCAAACACCAACAATTAATTGTTATCGGCCGGATTCCCGCACTCAAAAATCAGAGGTCGTAAAACCAGAAATTAACAACAAATATTAACAATAAATAGCGCATCAAACTTTGATTTCTATTTTTCAAAAAATTTTTTTGACTCACTTTGGTGTTTGGAGTTCGCCTTCCAAATGCTCTTCAAGAACGCCATTCTAACGATGAACTTCTCTGACAACAATTGATGTGTATTGACCGACGATCGCTGACTGAGTAAAAAATTCTTTGACCACCAGGATTTATAAATTCGCGTCTTCACTAATCACGAGTCGATCGGTGAATGTCGACCGACTATAGTCCTATCAAGCCGACCATGGATCTGTTCCACGGCCAGATATGCGTCCCCGTATCCACCAGCTTTCTTCGGAACTGTTACGTCGTTGACTCTTATCGTCAATTTCGCTGCAAACCTCTCTTGATGCGCCAAAAACTGACCCCGTGCCCTATCGCAAAAAGAAAACATTAGACGAGGTCACAAACGTCACCATTCAGCAGCAATCAAACGAGTGACACACCACGTGATGCCCTATAGGTAATGACGTAATAATAACTTTTACGTCTTGGGATTGTTCTCTACAAAGTTTCAAACTATCAACTACTTGTATCTCAGTCACGTGATACTTTCCCTCCGTCACGTGGTGGTAAATGTTAAGCGTCCCGACAGCCTACCCAAGATGCTATAGGTAATGACGTCACAATAATTATTTTTCTCATTTGTTAACTTAACCTCCATCACGATTGGTGGTAAGTGCCCGCATATCGTCCTAATATCCTGATTTTGTTCCTATAGCTTTCTGTCAGTCAATGTTAATTGTATCTATAAGTTATGTCGCTCAAATCGCAATTTTTTAGATGACTGACAGAAATCAGCGTCATGATATATCACGTGAGGTAATGACGTCATAATACCAGTTTTTTCCTTTGTTGAAAAGAATAGTTTCAAGTCGTCACACAAGCTCTTTGGGCTATTCCTTAGAAAGTTTGAACTTGTTGTTTATTGTGGTTTATTGTACAACAGGTCGATGGTCCAATTATAATACAACTTGTACAAAAGAATAAGAAAACTATATAAACAAGAAGAAATAAAGAAGAATCACAATACATAAGTTATAAATTAAATAAAGTTACATAACTTAACTAAACTTTGTGCACAAGGGTAAAAAAGATTTGTAAGTATAATCTCACAATTTGAAGCGAATTTTATGACTTTATCAAATATTTCCTTCTAAGTCATGTGACACTCTTCCTCTATCACAATTGGTGATAAGTGTTCGGTCTTAAGACAGATCACGTAATGCGCGGTGATATAGGTAATGACGCCAAATAACTAATTTTTTGTAGAAAAGAAGACTTTCGAGCTGTAGCATCGGTGTCAGTTAACTTCTCAAGGCAGTTTTCTAGAAAATTTTAGATTATCAAGTACTTGTTTCTTTATCACAAGACTCTCCACCACGATTGGTGGTAGGTATCCGCATTTCGTCCTAATACCTTGCTTTTTTCCATAAATTTTGTCAATCAATGTTATTTGTATCTGTATGTAACGTTACTCAAGTCTCCATATCTGAGATGATTGACAGTAATCAGACTCGTGACAAACCACGTGATACACTATAGGTAATGACGTCACAATAACAGAAGAGTTTCTAGCTATCACTGCAGCAATCAGACACGACGGACCCTTTGTTGCGTTATAGGTAATGACGCCACAATAACAGAAGAGTTTCTAGCTATCACTACAGCAATCAGACACGACGGACCCCTTGTTGCGTTATAGGTAATGACGTCATAGTAGCGTTTTTTGGAAATAAATCGCAGAACTGCTTGTTGACTGCCGTTGAGTCAACCGGGTTTTGATTGATGTTCCTGGTTGATTGCTGCATATAGTTTTTCGAAATCGATTGTTTTATAAAAACAACTGATGTTGATGACGCCGTTTTATGCGAAATTTGACGCCTGGTGCGTCGTTCTTAGCAACAAAACTTGGTTTACGTTTAAGGTTCAGCGACATTTTTCGAAATGATAACGGAAATTAGTGATAAATTGTTTTGATTAATTATCAATGCATTGAAAATATTTTTAGTCTGCATTGTTACAAAATATGTTTTCAAGATGCTTGTTTACAAGATACTCACAGCAGCAGTAGCTAAAGGAATTGTATGTGTGATAATCGAATGGACAACGTGACAATCAAAGAAAAAAAAATGTTTTGGAAACATTTTTACTAATTGCTTTTTCTAAGAGGTGGCATTTGGAGAACAGACGATTCGTTGAAGGAAGAATTGTTGGAAAGTGATAAAAGATAACAAGTTATTTTTATATTGGATTTTCTGTTTATAGATTGGAAAGTTTCGATTCGGATTTAGCTTATGGGAATTAACTTTTACGATTTTACGTTACAGAAATCTGTAAGTGCGTCCTCTGTATCAATCAACTAAACTAACTAAAATTGTGGGTTCGTATCATTTTGCCACATATGGATTATTATGCAAAAACTTTTGCCAATGTTTAACGACTTATATACTAGAATTAGAATATGTTTTAGTTAAATAACCGAATTTTCATATACCCAACAATTGTTTTAATTACATTTAACATCTACAATATATTCTTTCGGTTTAGATTATATGAGTCATAAAACAAGCTAATATAGTTAGTTACATCGAGCAGGACAGGAAATTTTGAAAGCGTAATCTTTTTTGATTTCTTCTATTAATGAGAGACCCCCAAGTAACCATTTCGGGAACTAACGTGCTTACTTGAATGTCTTTTCCAGAAAACCCCGCCCTCTCTCAGTCTCAAATAAAAACAATATTAGCAACAAACATCCCTGAGGTGGTAAATTAAAAATTCTGGTGGATTTCTACGACCTTTGAGCAAAACTTCTGAAAGATAGAAGAACAAAAAAATAAAAACCTCCCCTAAAGGAGAGTGGATGATTCAAATTTATCATTATTATCTATCAAGAGTTATGCATAAATGTAACACCTCATTGTTTGCTTTCCTGGACAGAGATGGTTAGGTATTACTGGTTGCGTACCATCTCAAACTTTCTTCCTACCCAACTTCGGCCACTTTCGCTACATCGAATTTTGGGATTTGTTTCGACCCTCCCTTGTCCTTTGTCGTGAAGAAGGGACGCGCTGACGTCACACCCTCTACCATATGTTGTACCGCCTTTCTACAGTACTGCGTCGAGGTGCTCCGTGCCAACCATCCGCTTTTGATAGTACATCAGGAAGGTACGTTCAAATTGGTAGCTTACGCCTTTGTAGTCTCAACAATTATAATCATTGACCTTATCATAATTATGTATCAAACATCACATATCATCTGTGATCATACTTTCTTTGTTATTTATCATTATCATTGATTATTAATCAAATGGTATGCTGCGTGATTTTTAATTATTTATCATTATTATATAATGTGAAATAGAAGAAAAATTGCACTTGATTAATCACGACGTTTTCTAAGGCTGCATTTATAGTGGGGCGGTGAGAAATGAGGTACGCAATGCGGAGAACAGTACAAAAAAGGAGCGATTAGTAGAGCGACTTTGTGTTGTGTGGGCACTTCAAAATAAAAATATATGAAGTAGCTAAATGTGTTGCTTATGCTCAATGAATTCTACAAAAGTCAAAAATCGTACAGTGCGTACGGCACAAAATTCAAACTGATGGTATCACGAGAAAACTACGATATTGTAGTATAAGGTGCCCGAAAATCTAAATATTATGTGTAGACGTTCTGTTTTTAAAATATTTACTGTTTTGAAGCTATCATTGAAACGCAGATGACTTATTTTGCAGGAGATTTTAAATCGACGTTTTTTCAGCTTGTCGTTGAGGATAAAAAAAATTATTTTAATAATATATAAAGAATTTTATCTGGATAGCAATGGTTTTTGTTTTTACTGACCCTATGGTAAATAAAAAGATATTATGAACCAAATACTCGAAAAAAATGTTGAGAAATTTATTACATCTCTAGTATGATAGTTTGCAGAATAGGTGATGTTCATGTAAGACGAAAATTTGTGGTATCTGTACATTATAAAATAAAATTCTCAATTTGACTCAACATTTAAGATTCAAATATTAAACTGCTTAAAATGGGTTCATCCCCAAATTAATAGTTACGAAGTATTAATTCATTAATACTTTTGAACGTTTTCTAGTTTATTATTTTAAAATAGATTTTTGCTATCAGTTTTAAGGTGGCGTTCAGCAAATTTATTCCTGTAAAAATTTTTGGCCCCATGCTATCACCTTTCTTGAATAGCTTGTTTTTCAATATTGGTACTTGATTGTAATTAAGAATTCTGTTAATTACTATTGTCAGCTGATTCGTTATTATTATAACCTTTCGGTTTTTTAGTTTTTTCTGTGCTTTCTCCACTTCCAGTCTCTAATTATTGTTTCCTCATTCGTTGTAATTTCTGGTACTCTCGGTGTTTGTTGCCTTTCTGTATATAATTTCTTTAAGTAATCTATTCACATATTTTCCTTTATGCTCTATATTTTATTTCTATTAATTCCCTCATTTCTGTTTTTTGTTGCTGAAGAAGCGCCACATCTCTTTTTGCAGCCCATAGAACATAGAAATCGTGTTATCTTTCTCTCAAAAATCGTACCCAATGTTCGTTTTTAATCCGTCCAACTAGTACCTGTGGCACATGGGCGACCACAGTGTCATAAGTCTAAAAATTGCGTTATTGAAGATTTATATTGTTATAAGTTTAAAATTATTAATATTTTAAGCTGCAATAGTGGCATAAAGATTCTCTTAAACTGCATCACTATATAGAAACTTGCGTTTGTTTACATGTATTTTTTTTTAGAAACATTTTTATCAACACTCATAAGTAATTAGTTATGGTGGTTTTAAATAGTGGCCATAAAACAGCTCAATTGAAAAGATCTTATTATAAGAAAAATATGAAAGACGCACCATAGAAAAGAATCTGTCAAAACTAAAAAAAAAAAAAAAAAACGCACAGTTCTTAAGGAATGAGGACTGTAGAATTTTCTACAAAAATACCTACAATGATAAATATAAAAAAATTATAAATCGTAACATTGTTAGTTGATCTTCTGAGTGACTTTGTGCAAGAAAAATACATAAAATTTTTCAAATCTTGGGGATATAATATCCGCATTGTAGAAGTAAATACACCAAAAAATCAAGCAGGTGAAAAAGGGTTTCTACGTCTTAAAATTTTATTTTTTTCCAGCCTTACTCAATCACTTTTCATTCTGTTTTTTTTTCGAACTTTTATGCGAGTTTCTTCTGTAGCAGATATTTTATTGAGTCATTCTGTAAGCTCTCAACATTTATTCTTGTGATAAACTCTTGTTCGACTTTTTTGTTGTATATCCGCTATTTCTTCAGATCTTTCGTACCAACTTGTGACTATTTCGTGTTTTAACTGAAGTCATTGCTCTTAAATTTAAAGCTTTGTCAGGATGTACCCGACCATGTATTTTTATTCCTGAGTGTGTATTTGTTTTATTTCTTATGAACGAAAAAATATTGTTTACGAGAATTTTAATGGTATCCATCAATAGATTATTTCTTATGCTTTCGTTAAACTGTTGTTTTATTACTTGGATGATTCCGTTTCCCACTCGGGCGTTAAAGTCTCCTAAAAAAAAGAGGTTTGGCCGACTAAATCTTCGTAGAAGTTCTCCGATGTCTGCGTTTCTGTTGCTTTTTGGCACGTAAATTCCTATCATATTCAGGAATTGATCTTCTATTTCAAACTTTATGTAGATAATTATTTCCAAGACGTATTTTCACTCTACTATTTGGTTAACTAGTTTCTTCTGTAATAATACACCCACCACTTCTTTGGCTTTTGCCGTTCTCAGTACACCACTATACTCGTATGTACTTCAAATAGTTATCCACCATAACTTGGCCTTTACCTTTTCCTTTATTTCCTGTAGTGCCAATAGATTTTCCTTTCTGACAACTCTTTATTAACTTCCTGCTCTGTCACATAAATCAATCTGATATTCCAGAAATTTATTCTAAGTTTATTTTTCAGGGGTGCCCCGAGAACATCTGCTGAAGCTAAATCAAACTCCAAACACAGTAACGTAAAGGTGATATATTTAATTCTCCTGTGGGGTGGGTTACTATAGGAAGTTCCAGTTGTTGTCAACCACATTTGACGGGGTAGGTTCGAACGTTAGTGATAGGTACTAAGGGTGGAAATTACAATCACCCAGCATTTGTTTTTTAATTGTTACGAAAAAACTTCTGACCGAGTCAAACAGTTTTGAGAATGAGCCAGTTCGCATCGTAGTTCACTTGTTTTGTTCGAGAATTTACGACTTTCAAACCGATGGAATGAACTGTGCAAGTCGTAACAAAATAGAGCTTAAGAGCGTGTGGTCGGTTCAAATTTTATTTTTTTTATTTTTTTTTGTATAGAATATCATGGCATTTAGGTGAAACAATAAAAAATTAAAATGCATTGTTTAGACAGATATAACAATAACAAAATTTAATTTTATTTCGAACACCGCTAAGGACCCATTTATTCAATGGTTGATTTTTTTTCATGGAATTAAAGCTTCTTCAATTTGCTTTGCAGTGACATATTTTTTATTGTACTCCGATACGTAACACCATCATAATTAATTATTTGCTTTTCAAAAAAATTACTGAAATTCGGTGTAGCAAAGAATCATTAATTTAGTGCATTTAACCGGCAGCTATTGAAATGAAATTATCTTCACTGCATGGCCTATAATTTCTTGTTACTTATCCTTCTTTTATTTTAAAAATCGCTATAATGATAGCAAAGTCATGTTCGTATAAGCAAAACGCCGTAAAATTATTTTCTGTTCTTACATTCTCACTCTTTCTATTTTCCCCCGCCAAGTAAAAATACGCAGTTGCTGTCACGATTGTAGGGGAAGCGATTTCGTACTCGTATTTTGTAGTAAAACTGGGAAGTTACATGTTTACAAATGCTTCTCTTGTATTGGTAATTGCAACCATAAAGGTAGTCCAACCAACAAAGGGTCGTTTCGACTGAATCAAAAATATATTTGTGTTGTTTTTAATCTGGCACTTCAACGTGTAATGGCCAAATTTTTATTTTATTTTCATATTCAGTTCTTAAAAATTAAACAGCAATCAGAATATTAAATCTATAGGCTATTTTCTTGACTAAAAGACCATTCCTAACAAGTCCTACTACTTTCCTAGTAAAACTTCTCTATCGATAATGCTTCTTCTTCACCTTATTTTAGGTTTGCTGGCCATCTTCTTTTTAACCTTCTGTCATTTCTCTCTTGCAGTAGTGACTGCAGTATCTTATTAGAGTGTATTTCTATCTTTTCATTATGTTTCTGACTTCTCTTCACTATTGTTTCTTGGACTGTTTGGATATGGAGATCTTGATGTAGCATCTGATTTGTGACATACCATGGAGCGTCGACTAATGCTCTTAGGATCTTTGATTGTGCTCGTTGAATTATTGCTACGCTAGACTTGCTAGCGCAGCCCAAAGCTCTATACTATAGGTCCAGATTGGGATAATTATAGTTTTCTATACCAGTATTTTATTTTCTCACGCCATTTGTCATTTTCCGCCAAGCAACCAGTACAGTTCTTTCATTTTAGGGTCTATTTGCTTTCGTTTTTTGCTTATGTGTTCTTTCCAATTAAGTTACGTGTCGAGGTGAATTCCCAAGTACTTAACACAAGGTAATAGTGGAATTTCGGTATTGTTAATGTACACTGGAGGACATTTTTCTTTCTTTTAATGTAAATGCTGCATGCTGAGATTTGCTTTCATTAATCTTTATCTTCCATCTTTTGGTCCATTCTTCAATGTGAAAGAGATGGTCTTGCAGGTTTGCTGAGGCAATTACCGGATCCTCATGTACAGCTTAAATAACAGCATTATCTGCAAATATGCATGTTGTGGTAGAGTCTGTTGTCAGAAGGTCAGATGTATATATAAGATACAAAACGGGCCCTAAGACACTACCTTGTGGGACTCCAGATTTGATGGGTTGAAACTGGGAAACTTCATCGTTGACCTTTGTTCTAAAATACCTATCTGTTAGATATGACTTCAATAAGTCATAAAATGGATCTGGCAGTGTTTGTTTGATTTTGTTCAACAGACCTTTATGCCACACCTTGTCAAATGCTTGACTCACGTCTAGAAAAGCTGCCGAACAAAACTTCTTTTCTCCAATAGCTTCGTTAATTACATTAAATATTCTATAGCACTGTTGTATTGTAGAATGTTCACGGCAAAATCCAAACTGGTGGTCTGGAATTACATTGAAAATAGGTTGGATACGTTACAATAATAACTTCCCAAATAGTTTTGAGATGGAGGATAATAAGCTTATTGGTCTGTATGACGAAACATCAGTTAATGGCTTTCCAGGCTTTGCTATAAGTATTATTTCAGATTTCTTAAGACATTTAGGCCAATATCGTAATCTTATAATAGCGTGAAATACGTACGTTAACATCACTAACCCTTTTTTTGGAATTCTTTGAGCATTTTTGGTGTTATCATATCAATTCCTGGTGCTTTTCTATTGTTTAGTAGAGACATTTTTTCCTTAACCTCCTTGGGTTTCACAAATTGTATACTTATTGGCTGTGGCGTCTCTATATTACTGTCTAGAACTTCTTGTGTATATTGTTGGAAGGTATTAGTAATAGCAGTATATACTTTCGCTATTTGTTGTGCAAATAAATCTGCCTACTCCCGACCATTCCTTGCCCATGTAGATGTATTTCGATCTACTCGTAATGGAGAAGAAGTTATTACGGGTTTTTCAATTATTTAATTGGTGTCCAAATGGAATTAATATAGCGGTTAAGGTTTGTTATAAATTGTGAAAAGTTATTGTCCCTCACTTCTTTTAACTTTGATTTTAGAGTATTACTTATTCGATTGTAAACTGTTTTGTTACTTGGAATTTGTGATTTATGTCACTTCATTCTTGCTCTTCTTTTCTCTGCTATAAATTTCTTTATCACTACCGGAATATTGAGTTTTTGCTCATGAGGTTCTAGGTGAGGTGTTGCTTGTTTGGCGACGTCTTGCATGATTTTGATAAATGTGATTGTTGCTTCATCTACATCCTCGAAAGTTTTGAGACTAATATTAAGGTTTGCCTTATTATTAATTTCATTTCTGAAATTTTCCCACTTTGTTTTTGCGTTGTGCAATTTAGGTGTCTTCTTGAAATGTATGACTGAGGTGCTGATAGTTGCAATAATCGGCGTATGATCTGAAAATATCTCATAACTGGGGACTACATCTGTGCAGCTTGACCCTATACCACTAGCCACAAAGAATTCCAACAAGTCTGATTGTTTGTTAAGGTCACTCGGCCAATAAGTCGGGGTGCCGGTAAACAAAAATAATTAATTTCTTTCTTGTAATAGATTTAATAGATCTCTACCTTTGGTTGTAATGATTCTGGAGCTCCACAGTGAATATTTGTTGTTGTAGTCTTCTCCTGCTATAAATTTCGATCCTAGTGTTTCGAAGAAATCTTGGAAGTCGAACAACTTTGTCGACAAGAAATGTGTTGTAGATGACAAGGGCGAGTAACTTCATAAATGAGACTCTTGCCTCAGTCATAAATAAATTTGGTTGCCTTCAGGCGAGTTAGACAGCTAGCTTCAGGCAAAATTTACAGATTTTGACCGCAGAAAATTGTTGCAATGGACATTCACCAACATGTGGCATTTAATGGTGGGTCGTTACGTCACAGGACAATTGCAAAGTTCTAAAATAAAACGTCTCGTCCAAAATGCTGAAAATCAATTTGAAACTCTCGCCAAATTTTAAAAAAGATATGGACAACAAATTAACCAATTTACTCACCAGAGAGCGTTTTGAGATTCCTCAAATGGCAAGAAAAAAAATGCTTCTTTAAGGCATTAAAATTTTTAAATTAAACGTTAATAAGAGCATTTCAATTTGTATTAAATTCGTAGGGTACTATTTCACCGCTTCAATATAATTGGTTGTTCCAAAACGCGTCGTGTCGTAATCGACCAATGACGTGAGTCCTAGTGGCTATTCAGTTTTTAACCTCCTTTTTTGAAGAGGTTACGAGTAACAAGTAATAATTTAATAGAAGTTGCCACAATAATTCTTCTCATAATATTTTGTTGCTCGTTTACGCAAAAACGATTGTTGGTGGCTCGCTCTCAAGTCAAACAACTTTGTCGACAAGAACTGTGTTGTGGATGACAAGTAACTTCATAAATGGGATCCTTGCCTCAGTCATAAATAAATTTGGTTGCCTTCAGGCGAGTTAGACAGCTAGCTTCAGGTAGAAGTTGGAGTGGAGGTGGTAGGTCAACCAGGTATGGTAGTACATTCTCTCAAAATGCTCTGATGGTTACTACTAGTGCCCCCATAACGGATTAGTTTGTCCGGTAAACGTACCATACGCCCTTAAAGTAGTAGTGTTGTATAAAAAAAAAATTGGTGGATAAAAAAAAATATATTCAACGTTCAAAAAGTGTTAGCAAACTCAACCAAAAATTTCAAAAAAATTCCTATTTACAAATACCAAAGTTCGTCAAGAATAACTGGTAGTGGAGTGGGGTTATATTGTTTAAGAGTACATTATTTACATTAAAAATATTAACACAGTATAATCACAAAGTATACAATAGCTTCTTTTTTTTTACTTTTATATTATGTGATTTTTATAGGACGGTTCAAACATCTTAGGAACATTTGAACAATTTTAACAATTAAAAATAAAATATCATTCCACTAATAATTGTAAAGTTAGACAAAAAAAAGTAACTAAAATTACCTATAATCAAAAGTAGATGTCGCTCACGTGACTAGGACCGAATCGTGCAAGCGATGGCGATTGGTTAAAGCTAAAGCGATTACAGCCGGGTTACGCGAGCGACTTGAGCACCCTAACCACGAATACAATAGTACAAGCAAAAAAATAAGCGAAAATGTAAACAGTATATTTATCGACAATACAGCATCTTGACAATAGCAGGCACTCTATATCCTGTTGACCTTATCTGCGGTCACTAAAGGATTCTGATGTTCCAGAATCCGCCGCCCTTCCGTTTTGTAGTCATAACTACACCTATGCACCTCCGAATACCTATGCTGCGAACAAAAAATTTTCCCGCACCTGCAGTCGTATATGTTCGTAATATTGAGACGCTTATTGCACTCGCTACACCTAGCTTTCTTTTTAATAACAGGCGGAAGCTCGATTTTTTCAGTTTCTTCAACAACTTTGTTAGTACCTAACAGTTCGGTCGCGCAACCAAAATTATAATAGCCGTAAAGCTCGTCGAAACTTTCTTCGGAACCATTAACAAAACTACCGTCGTTTTTGAGTCTTTGGATGCTGGAACACTCACTCAAAAAATTGTACCTATTGTCGTTTTTGATTTCCGGTAATTTCGGAAGTGGTTCCTGATTACTTTTCCTAGATTCCGTTTTGCGACCGTAAAGCGGTGAACGGTTGAAAAAATAGTCTTTCGGAGTGTACTGGGGCGGTATCGCACTAGGTGACGTCACTAACTGAGGCAACTGGAAAAAATTACTACTGCACACTTCAAAATCGGAATTGTTGCAATAATTGAATTCGGCCAGATCCGGTTTGGGGGTGTTTTCGATGCTTTCAAAACCGTAATCGAGACTCTGTCTCCTTTTAAGTACGCCTAATTTGCAAGTTGCGCTATGTTTCAGACGATCAGAACCGGGTTCGTGGATTTCCCAAATATCTTGAGCGTTTTCTTCCAGTTCCAGACTGTCAGTGCTTTTTGGTCGTTCTCCTTCGGACAAAACCAACCGAGTTAAATGGATGTTGTGGTCGAAAGGTAAACAAACTTCTTGTTGAGGTTGCGATTGAGATCCACTATCCGGCTTAGATTCTTTAGTGTTTTTGTGCATTCTAACGTAACTTTGTTTAGTGTGCGAAAACGCTCCCTTGTTCTCGTTATAAAGCGATTGAACGCCCTTCCTGTTGGATTTAATACGATGTTTGTCCTTTAACGCGACTTCTTCCGTTTCGGAATGGTGGTCTTCGACGTTTTTTTCGAAAATTTTCAAATCTATGTTATCTAAAGAATCGTTGGAACATTCCGCTAGTAATTTATACGACAAATTGGGTTCGCCGAAAAACTTATCTTCATAATCCCTTTTCCTCGACTGTCTCTTCAAACTAATATCTTCCATTTTTTTGCGCAAATTATTAATTTTTGTCATCATGTCGGTGTCTTCGACTAGTTTTTCGAAGATTTGGGACTCTTTGGGTTTCGATGGGGGCGAAATTGGTTTTTCGCTGTAAGGCGAGTAGGAACCGTCTTCGTTCTCGATGACTCTAAGAAGATTCAAGATGTCACCTTCTTTGAAGACCAGGACCGAAACTTTGGAACCCGGGGCCAACTTGTCGCCGATTTCGTCCCTGCAATCGTTTTTTTTTTTTTAATTCAATAAGCTTTAGTTTAGATAAAATCAAGTGACCTGGTGTTTTCGAGCAGCTCCTTAAGTTCCTTCAGCATTATGTGGTGTTCGCAACTGCCCGAAAGGCGCCGGTTGGATATAGGACCGCCCCTCATCGCCGTCACCAGCTTAATGGAAGAACCGTTCTTGATGCCGACGTCGCCGAGGCGACGAGAGTCCTTCAATTCCTTGGATCGGAAAATCAGGTTCTGGTGGTGGATCGGGATACCTTCAGAAAAAGAAAAATCCATGTTATCGACTTCCAGGTATGTACCAGAGAAGAATTTCTTCTTTAGACAGTGGGCAGCGGTTTATGAAGAACAACGAAATCATCGTCTTCTTAATAACCTACCGCACGTCAGAAGAATAACAGGGTTTCTTCAAAAAGTGGGCGGGGTTTACGTCAATAACAACGAAATTGTCGTTTCTATGACAACGTCTCTTCTATCAAACGAATTTTGGGCGCTGAATTCAGAAATTAAGAGTTTCTTCATAAATTGGGCGTGCTTTAGAGAAACAACAACGAAATCATTGTTTCCATGACGTATCTTCTGTCAAGTCAAATTAAGAGTGTTTCTTCAAAAAGTGGGTGTGGTTTACAGGAATAACAACGAAATCGTCATTTTCATGACGACGTTTCTTCTGCCACACTAATTTTGGCCCCCGAATTCAAAAATTAAGAGTGTTTCTTCAGAAAGTGGGCGTGGTTTACAAGAATAACAACGAAATCGTCGTGGAAACGACGTCTCTTCTACCGAACTAAGTTTGGGCCCCGAATTCAAAAATCAAGAGTATTTCTCCAGAAAGTGTGTGTGGTTTACAGGAAGATCAACAAAATATTCGTCCCCTTGACAACCCACCATAAGTCAAAAGAATAAGAACGCTTCTTCAGAAAGCGGGCGGGGTTTACGCCAAAAGCAACAAGATTGTCGTTTCCATGATGACGTTTCTTCTGTCAAACGAATTTTGGCGCTTGAACTAATGAACTAAGAGCGTTTCTTCAGAAAGTGGGCGAGGTTTACAAGAACAACAACAAAATCGTCCTGACCATGATGACGTCTCTTCTGTCAAACGAATTATGTCCCCAGAATTTAAAAATTAAGAGCGTTTCTTCAGAAAGTGGGCGGGGTTTACATGATTAATAGCAAAATCGTCGTTTCCATGACGGCGTCTCTTCTGCCAAGCGAACTTTGGTTCCAGAATTTAAAAATAAAAAATAATCTGCAGAAAGTAGTAACACGAATAACACCAAAATCGTCGTTTTCATGACGATGTATTTCACCTCAAAAGAATTTTGTTTGCCTGATTTCCAGAATAAGAATCGGGATTTGTTACTTGTCTTGCCAACCAAAAATTTTGTTGGTGAGTTGGTTTCTACTAAAATGTTCCCGACTACTAAAAACTCGAATTGTTGCCAAAAAAAAATGCAATAAATTCCGTCACAAACAGGTTCTTGTTACAACTACTTTTTGAAATTTTTGCCACCTTAAGATAGAACCTGGACCAGTTTTGGGTTAGCGAAACTTGACCAATTGTTGCATTTACAATAAACGAGATGAGATTCAATAAAAGTAGTTGAAACGTAGGACTTGGAGGTTCGTTGTCACTGAATTAGGGAGACACTTCCCAATTTCAACTCTTATCAGCTGATCCCGTTCAACCTTGACGTGAACTTCGCCACCACTTAGTGTAACGCAGAATTTTCCAAACCGAGACACTTGGGGGGGTGATTCTCGGTCAAAACAGCGTTTGTTTACGTGTAAGAGGCCCCGTAGAGGGGCCAACTGCGTTTCGTACCTTCAACCCTCTGGATTCTCTGCTTGATCTCCCTGACAGTATCCGTGGACGACACCCGCATATCAAACGACGTCCCCATAAGGGTGTCGATCTGAATTTCCATGTTGGGCTCGTCGAAACCATCAGAAAACCCATCCTCAGACATTTCCGCAAATTTAAAATTGACACTTGACAGCCAGCAAAGTCACTTTGATGATAGCACAAACAACACCTCACCAATCACTCCACCAACTCATGCCCCCAATCCCTAATCGCCGTTCCGGCCCTGTCCCCTTCCAAAACACCGAATTCCACGATTTAATTAAGACAATTACGGGGGGATTATTCTACGTTGCAAGATTTCGTTTCGATATTCTCAACGCGGACGTGACCGAACAATTATAGAACTAGCGGATTATTTTTAAATTTCACGCGATTACGACATCGCCCCAAAACGGCCAATTGGGGGGCCCAAAAGCTCGCCACACATGGGACTGTCACAGAGCAGCCCGTGAAACTCGTACCAACCGAAAGGAATTAAATTGAAGGCCCCCGGAGGGACGTCAACACCCACAAAGGCACGGAATTGGGCGCAGCACTCTCACAAAACGATTTCGAAACGCCACCAACGATTTTGTTTATGTAACTCGCAAATTAACTCTAACATACGCAGCGGGCCTAAAATTAGTGTTGGCAATGATTCACCCGTCATCTGTCAGTAGACGCCAGAGGCGGCGCTTGAAGGGTTCGGGATCACCAGACAAATACGTCACTGCTATCAATAAAACTCGCGCACATTTCGAAAATTCTTCTTTTAGAATAGAAAATATTGTTGCACTAAAAATTATTAATTGAGAAACGTTTCAAAGTGTGCATTAGCTACTCGGTATTCATGTAGTAAAGACAAAATGATAAATGAAGGTTTGAAGTTTTTATTCCTTACACCTCACTTGTTAAGATTTTGAAAATTTTTCGTCTTGTATTAAAAAAAAAATCGAATTGTGATCGTTATAATTTTAACCTGCCACTGGTTTCGAGAGAGAGACAACTTTAGGCGGACGCTTACTGCAAGAAAGAGACAGTAATAGAAATTGACTCCTAATCAAGAGCTTGATAACATTTAAAAATAGGTGCAGCTAAATAAACATCCTTGACCAAGAATACTTAAGTTGCATTCTTTTTCATCATGACTATACACGTGGAAAAAACAATTAAAATGACTTTAATCAGTTTTCTAACCATTATCTATTCCTGTAGATTATTCACAATAATTACAAATAAACTGTTAACAGTGTTAAAATAAATACTGTTCAAGAATCTTTCATTTCATTGTTGCAAGCAACCCCCAATTAACATGTTAAATCAAAAGGAAACGGTGGCACTGGTTTGAGATCGTCTATACGAAAATTTCCCAGTTCTCTGATTGATTCTTTCAAACCTGTTATCGTATTTTTCGTCGTTGTCGTCAACCTTTCCTCGCTTTTCTCCTTCACTAAATCATTTTTTATCTTGTCAATTTCTCCATGTTGCAGGGCAAAACCTGCAGTCAACACTTTCACCAATTGAGTCAAGTTGACGATATCTTTATCATAACGTTGCTGGGCTACCTCCCTTGTTTCTGTAATAGCCAAAAGCGCTTTTTTGAAAATCTCGTTTTCTTCTCGAAGTTTCTGAATTTCTTTATCTTTATTTTCTATAATTTCCTTCAAAATTGATGGTTTTTCACAGAACTCTACTGACGCGTTGCGACAAAACTGAAACGGTTCACTGATTGCTTCCATTACATTATCCCGAGTTACATAGCAAAACTGGTAATAGTTGTCTCTTGAGTCTTTCGGTAGATATTCACCTGCAAATTTCGCGCGTTAATAAAGCGAGTTAGTTATAGTTTAACTACTAACTGTTGAAAATAACGTAACGAGGCTCAGTGGAGAAAAAATCTCTTGTCCATTCAAACACTACGAAATCTTTGAGAGTTTTAAATCCCACTTTAAAAATTGCTATCCGGTCTTCCTCTTGCGGTTTGAAGTTATTCAGCGAGTACTTGCAGATCAGATTCTCGTTATAGGGGTAACTACGCAAAACGGGGTGAAACTTCACCTGGAAAAGCAAAGTGTGTTAAAGAAGAGTGTGTTAAAGAGGGCACTCACCTTCCAATCGTGCTCCAATGTGGGATTCTCCATTGCGTTGGAGGCCATCTGAAAAACAAGTTTTGAATAGCCATTTACTTTAACTATTGTAATTGTTGTTACTTACAACAATTTTAGTAAACAATGACGTTGCTGTCAAATGTCATGTAATTAAGAAGGCCGAAGGACAATACGATAGCAGCGTCATCTATCGCAAGAATTTATAACAAACCTTTTAACTAAACTACAAAATCATAAAATACTCCAATTTCCAGCCAATGGATTAAAATTTCAAGATAATAATTACTAATAAACCCATTTTAAAAACGACAAATGCCTTTAATTTTGATTTTTGTTCCCAGTTGAGTTAATTTTTCGAAAATTCTAGTAACTTTCACTTTTAATTTCCATTGGCAGTATTGGAGTACAATAGAATTTTGTTTGGTTGGTAATTCGTATGTTGCCGCAGCCGCCATTATTCCTGTGAGTGCCTCCAAATATCGCGTTCTATCAAATTTGACTCCAAATTAGGATTAATTCAGCAACGCAACGATGGGAGAGGAAAAAGGTAAGTCACCACTCTAAATTACCAAGTGTTACCCCTCAAATTGTAGTTGATATAAAAAATGAAAGAGAGCGTAGCCGGGAGAGGGACCGTGAAACCAAGGACCGAAGACGTCGTTCCAGATCTCGGGAACACCGTCGAAAATCCAGATCGAAATCTCGAGAACGTCGTAGAAGAAGCCGCTCCACGTCCCAGCAACCACCGTAATAATTTATTTTTTTTGTAACGCTTCAATTAAAATTTATATTTTCAGAATGCGACATAACAAAGGCCATTCGCGCAGACGGAAACCGTCTTTGTACTGGGACGTTCCTCCTCCCGGTTTCGAGCATATCACACCACTTCAATACAAGGCTATGCAAGCAGCCGGTCAAATTCCGGCTAATATAGTTGCGGATACTCCCCAAGCTGCTGTTCCTGTTGTCGGTTCAACAATAACTCGACAAGCGCGTCGTTTATATGTTGGCAACATCCCATTCGGTGTGACAGAAGAAGAAATGATGGAATTCTTCAATCAACAAATGCATTTGAGCGGTTTAGCTCAAGCTGCCGGAAATCCCGTACTTGCTTGTCAGATTAATTTAGATAAAAACTTCGCTTTTCTTGAATTTCGGTCAATTGATGAAACTACTCAAGCGATGGCGTTTGATGGTATCAATTTTAAAGGTATTTTTTGTTGCGTTTTTGTCGTTCTATAAGTGATTTGAGGGGAATTACAGGACAGAGTTTGAAAATACGACGTCCCCATGATTACCAACCGATGCCGGGTATGGCTGAAAGCAGTATTAGTGTTCCAGCTGGCGTTATTAGTACTGTTGTTCCTGATTCACCCCACAAAATCTTCATAGGCGGACTACCCAATTACTTGAACGAGGACCAGGTATGTGCGGGAGACGAGCATAGGGCTCGAGGGTGGTCGTGGGAGAAATATCCAGGCGCATGCCCCCAAATTTACTATTTTAAACTGAAATTTAGAGCTAAGTTTCATTGCATAGCCTTATTTCGACTTCTTTTTGATCATTATTTTGCCAAAACTTATTCCAAGTTTGTTAAACAAACTTTTATATAACTTTGGCCTGGTGTTGGAAACAATTGTTGTAACGATTGATTTTATCGGGTCTTTTAATTTCGAAAAAATTCTCAACATTTATTTTACTACCAAAAAACCGTTTAAATTTCGCTAAAAAATGAAAATTAATAATCACTGTTGATAATTGTGAGTTTGAAGATTACACCAATAGATGGGCTTGTGCGCGTTGGCGTGTTTTGGGGGCGTGGCCGGGCTGTGATTGGTTGTTCCCTCTCCCTTTCTTAGTTTTAGCGTCTATCACTGGGCACTTCACGCCATAACAGCAGTTCACAGTCAGTCAGTCGAATTTTAGCCTTCTTTGATAAATTTGCAGGCTTCACAGGTTCCGAGCGTATTTTTCAGGGCTGTTTCTTGTTATCTTAGGGCGTTTCAGGGCATTTTCAGATACAGCCGACTTTTCTCTTTCAGCGACAGCCAAAAATCAAAATTATTCACGCGATATGTTTTGTAAAATCAAAAATTTACATAAAAACATTTGAAGTTTCTTATTTAATGTTGGCAATCTTGTAATTTGTTTGATAATAGGCGGCGTTACCGAAAATTTTTCATTTAATTATGGTGAGGTCTGTACAAGAAATGCTAAAAAGTAATGTGTTTAAAAATTACGTTTTCTCGTTGCTTACTTGCTATATAAGGCAATTACTATAAAAGCGGGCGATTTTTTTACGTTAAAAATCACTTATTTAGTCACAAAACGAATTTTAGGTGTTACTCTTTGAAACTGGCAACAGATGGCGTGGCCGGTTGATGTGTGTAAAGTCTCGGGAAACCCACCTGATCGACAAGAAATTATATTGTCAAACATTAGGACGCAAAATTCGATAAATGTTAACAACTACGGGTGGGATTTGGGCTTGAATATATTTTATTTAAAATCAAAGTTGCTTCCGGACCTTCAATAATAACTATGGCAAAATTATTGATTTTTTTCCGGGATAAAAGCTGTTGCAGTTGTTTTCGTGTTTTCATGAAGTCAATCTTTGTTTTTTGAATCAGAAGTGGGACACTTTCGTATTGGACCTTAAAATTTAGGGACTTTAGTTTAAATGTCAAACTTGCGCTTATTTGAGCCACCCGGTTTTCGTAATAATAGGATCGCATTGACGGCATACAAAGAATCGAGATATTATGGTTTCGCTTTTTCAGCACGTCAGCGTTTTGAAATTTCAGGTTTTACAGGTGATTTTCAGTAAAAACTAAAGCGAAAATTACACAAACAAAACGAATTTCAGGAAAAAATTAACAGAAAATAAATCGCGACGTTCCGGCGCGTCGTTGTTTATTTTCAGGGTTTACAGGTGAAAATACCAACAAAAACAAAAAACAAACAAATTTCAGGTTATTCGCTCTGACGGTTTCGCTGTGAAAACGAGCCCCAACTTTTCGAAATGGAGGTTCGTTTTCTCGGCCGAAATCCGAGGACTTTTCAGCATTTCAGGTAAAGGGAAAGTTGCAGTCGCTGTAAATGTTTTTATTTCAGGACCGTTTTCAGATCATAAAAAAATCGCGGCTTTCAGGTCGTCGAAAAATTGGCACGTTTGTAGTGTTTTTCTTTTTTTGTTAAACTTAAACAAATGAATAATTAATTAAGACTATATTGTGCAACTTTTTCTCATATACCTTTTGCTTTGTCTGCCCTATAGCTAGGGTTGCCATGTCGGTCCCTATAAAGAGCTATGAACACGACTCAAATAAACTTGAACGCCTTGTGGAAAATCAGGCAAGTGTCATTACAGTTAACGGAAACGGAAAATTAACAAAAAAAAAAAAATGCGGGAAAGATGCGATAATTGCAAAAATCTGACTGGCTAGAGACTTCACACTATTTCGATTTTTTGATCCGCGTTTAGGTTAAAGCCAATTGTTCCGCGTTTCTAAATTCAGTCGAGACTGCACGACATTCTGTAAGTTTTTCCCGATAACACCCGACGTCTTGCACTTACATCCAATGAGGCAACAAACAGCGCACGCGCTAAAAAGTTGATCGACAGCGCGTGCGCTGTTACACGATTTTAACTAACAATAAGTGCGCTTTTATATTGACTCGATAGAAAATAAAATTGGATTTGGGTGCAATTCTCCCCAACAATTCCGAGCCCGCAACTAACAGTCGATCGTTCTTAGGTGAAAGAACTCTTGATGTCATTCGGCCAATTGAGAGCGTTCAATTTGGTCAAGGACACGGCATTCGGCTTAAGCAAGGGTTACGCATTCGCCGAATACATCGACATCACCATGACGGATCAGGTAATTTTCATTCTTCTATAAATTTTTTTTTATTGAAATTTTGTAAAACAGGCGATTGCGGGACTCAACGGAATGCAATTGGGCGACAAGAGGTTGATCGTGCAGAGAGCCAGCGTGGGAGCCAAAAACACAACTGTCTTACCAGCAGTTCAAATTCAAGTTCCTGGTCTGAGTCTGGTGGGTGCATCAGGACCTGCCACTGAAGTACTTTGTCTTCTGAATATGGTGACACCCGACGAACTCAAAGACGAAGAGGAATACGAAGATATTTTGGAAGATATCAAGGAGGAATGTAACAAGTACGGAGTTGTTAGAAGCATAGAAATTCCACGACCAATTGATGGTGTGGAAGTACCCGGTTGCGGCAAAGTAAGTGCACGTTTTGTTTAATGTGTTATTGAGGAATTTGTTGAAAGTCTCGCAGTCTAGCTTGATACAAAGCGTAGAAGAAAAACTGAAAGGTAAATTTGAAAACTCCTAGGACGAGGTATTTTCTGAAACTACCATTGGGTGGAAATTGCTGGGAAATCGAAAAAAAACATTTTAAGTGACTACTTTTAACCGCTTTCTGCGATTAAAAAAATGTTTTCTCTTCTAGTTTAGCGTTGCGAGTATCAGGAAAGTTTGGGAGATTTAACTTTTTGTTGTATATTTTACAGGTTTCTGTAATTTTATTCGTGTTATTTTTGAAATTATTTTCTGCAGGTTTTTGTGGAATTCAACTCAGTTTTGGATTGCCAGAAGGCTCAACAAACCCTCACTGGAAGGAAGTTCAGTAATCGTGTCGTGGTTACTTCGTATTTTGACCCAGACAAATACCACAGGAGAGAATTTTAATTATTTAAGGTTATATTTAAAATGAAAACAAGTTGTTTAACATTATGTAACGTGTACGAAAATAGAAATAGTATCTAGAAAACTGTTGGTTAGTAAAAAAAAGTTCGCGGCAGGTTTGAATGCTTCGTTATACTTTTTAACAGTTCAAATTATGTCAATATTTAGTCAAAATTGTTCAAGTAGGTTTCTTAGTTTAAAATAATTGGAAGAAATTTGTTAGTTGCAGGTCTCGTGATTTGTTTATTCTAAATAAGTGGTTATAATGTTCAATTATGGCCCCTGAATCACTTTGAATTTTAAATTCCGATTTAAAATAATTTGCAACATTTAGTTAATACAATTTAAGTTTAATTTCGTATTATCGAAATGTAATTTTAAAAATTTCGGAGTGTTTTATTGTTTGATTAATAACTTGAAACGACCGCATAGTCGTTCTAGAATTTTGGCAAAATTGAAATTCTTCAGTTTCGAACTTTCGATATGGTTTGAATGTTGACTAAATTTTGGAACAGTTTAAAGATTAAATTGTTGCTCACAAAATAAATGTATATTCAGTAACTTCTCCTCATAGAAGTATTGTGAGACCGTATTAGACATATTAAATATGTCTCATTGTAGAATAATTGGAGTTATTCTTATACGTCTGTAACGCTGGTTGCGTGATATCGTCATGTATTCTGCGGTTCACGGCGAATGCGGATTTTTAACTTCTAAAAATAATGCTTTGAGGTTTGAATGAATCATGAAGAGGCTTGAATCTCGTTTGGGAACATAATAAGGAACTGAATTATCAGTGGAAAGGATAGGGTTTGCGTCTAGAATGTTAACTACTTTCCTACATTGATGACAAAAGATTTGTAGTAAAATTTATTGACGAATAGTACAAAATTATCTAGGTTTCTCGTACAAAAATGTTTACTAAAATACTGATTTCTTCGAATGTAATCTCTACCACACAGAGAGCCAAAAATAAGATTTAATTCGTTTAAAATTGTTCCCAATAACAAGTGTGATGTAAATTAGGCAAAACTATGCAATAAATCAACAAAAATACTGAATTACTCGCTTTCAACCAGAAACTCCTCAAACAATCTAATCAGATTATCGATTCCTTCCAAATAATTTTTATCAATTTCGTGATGTTCTGAAGGAAAAGCGTGTGCGAAATCAATCATCTTAACAGTAGCCCACAATTCCGATTTTTGTTCCGTACACAAATCATCCAGAATTGAAGTGTAATCTTGTTTTCTACTCTGCATATCTTTATCGTAATTATTCTGAAAAGAATGCGTGCGTTTTAACATACGAATCGATTTTTGCCAAACATTATTATTATTATTTAAACTGGTAACTTCAAATTCTTTAATTTTACTGGGTGAACGAGGAGTTTTGAGAATCGGTCCTTCTTTAGTCAATTGACCGCTAAAACCGGTAGGAATTTTTTCGTTGTCGTTATTGCAAAGAACTGCCAAACTCAAAGGCCGATAAAGACTAGTAGAACGTTGTAATTTCATTTTCGGTCTGACATCAGTCTTAACCAATTCTCTGAGTCTTCGGGCGTCATAAATGAAAAGTAAAGATGACGAATAGAGATGAAGATGGCGCTGTTTGCGCGCCCACAACTGGATCCGCCATAAACTAGCAAGGAATTGAACGATCAAGCTCCTGCAGACGACGGAATCGGCGTTCAGGAACGTTTTCAATGCTACAAAGAAACATTTGAAACTTTTTACTCAGTTTTTCCTATTAGAAAGTTTTGCTTTATTATCATTTTTTTTACAAATAATTTAATTTCTGGAACGGGCTCTTAGTCCAAATTTTTTAAAAGCTGGGACACACTACGCATATTAACGGGACTGCAGTGTGTCCCATCCCTTATACGGATTACTTTTAAAATATGCAAAATTTGAAAACTATTGGTGAATTAAGAATTATTGCAGGAGAAAGTTACCTTCAGGAACGGTTTCTTTGTCCAAAGTTTTCCCGAACTCTTTATCGAATCTACACAGTTGCTTATTGTATAGTTTGTAGACCTGGAAACCCGGGATGCAGAATCCCAAATCTCGCTTGCACTCGAGGTACTTAGTCTGAAACCGGCTTAACTGATCATTTGGAAAGGTTCTAAATCACGCAACAACAAACCTCTTCTTTCAAAACCTTCTCGTAATTGGCTGTCGGGTCCCACGTTCTTCTTCCAATTTTTACGTCCATGACACAAGGTTCTTTGTAGTGTTTGGTCAAATCGTCTAAAGCCATGCAATCCACGTTTCTTCCCTTAATATTGATAGTTACTCTTCCGCAATATTTCGGAACAAACTCGCGCAACTCCACCAAATCTTCATCGGTTGCCGCGAGGAGTTGCTCGTAAAAACTGACCTCTCTTTCGCCGTATTTGGGATTCGTAATGGGTTTCAGAACAGTCCCGTTATGCTTGATGAGACCTGTTGGTTCATGAATCAAATTATTTTGAAATTCTACATACCGCAGTGACGTAACACCTTCAAGTCACCGCTAGTACTTGAAAACACTTCGGGATTTGAACGCAATTTGATAACTAAAAATCTATTGGTTTTTCCACCAATCAAAATTAGGGTGGGCACCTACTGACAACTACCGTTCGCCAAGTCAATTGTTTTGATTTTGTTGGTACTAGGACTTCAGTGGTTTTAGGGATACTTACCGATGGATCTTCCGTCGGTGGTGTGTCCGGCCACTTGATGGCTGAACATCTCCATGTCTTCGGGGATCCCCAAATCGTCGTCTTCCGGTTCTTCGTCAACTGTGGTGTGAAGGGGCATTTTGTAGGCGCCTTTGCAAGCGGCATACAAGTTGTCTTGTCGATGGATAGGCATCGGCACCACCTCTGATTTACCCATTTTCGCACTGTACTCGAGTAATCCGGCGGTCTTATCTAGCAATTCCCACTAAAACCATGAATTCGCATCGATTAGGAAAGATCAGATAACAAAAGTTGCTTAATCCTAGCACGTTTTTGATCTAACCAATTATTTGCAGTCAAGTCAATAAAGTCACATGGCACTTTAATTATGATAATAGACATTTAATAACAAAACAAACAAAATTGCGGTAGTTTTGGTCAACAAAACCATTGATAACTTAATCCAATTACGAAGGTAATAAGTGAACAAATAAACATATTTTGCGTCGCCCTTTTGTCGTTGTAATTTCTTGTTTGAGTTTGTTGAAGCTCTTACGTCGGCAACACGTTTTGTTTGCGGAGGTAGAGGATTTTGCAAGGTTGCGCGCTATTTTTAAGCGAAATTTACCGATTTTGACCGCAGAAAATTGTTGCAATGGACATTCACCAACATGTGGCATTTAATGGTGGGTCGTTACGTCACAGGACAATTGCAACGTTCTAAAATAAAACGTCTCGTCCAAAATGCTGAAAATCAATTTGAAACTCGCCAAATTTTAAAAAAGATATGAACAACAAATTAACCAATTTACTCACCAGAGAGCGCTTTGAGATTCCTCAAATGGCAAGAAAAAAAATGCTTCTTTAAGGCATTAAAATTTTTAAATTAAACGTTAATAAGAGCATTTCAATTTGTATTAAATTCGTAGGGTACTATTTCACCGCTTCAATATAATTGGTTGTTCCAAAACGCGTCGTGTCGTAATCGACCAATGACGTGAGTCCTAGTGGCTATTCAGTTTTTAACCTCGTTTTTTGAAGAGGTTACGAGTAACAAGTGATAATTTACTAGAAGTTGCCACAATAATTCTTCTCATAATATTTTCGTACTCGTTTACGCAAAAACGATTGTTGGTGGCTCGCTCTCAAGTCTAACAACTTTCTCGACAAGAACTGTGTTGTGGATGACAAGCAACTTCATAAATGGGATCCTTGCCTCAGTCATAAATAAATTTGGTTGCCTTCAGGCGAGTTGGGCAGCTAGCTTCAGGTAGAAGTTGGAGTGGAGGTGGTAGTACAACCAGGTAAGCGAGTATATTCTCTCAAAATGATCTGATGGTTACTACTAGCGCCCCCATAACGAATTAGTTTGTCTGGTGAACGTACCATACGCCCTTAATCCCTACTTAGCTGTGCGTCTAGTTGCTTCAAACTAATTTGATTTAATATATTAATATATAAGTTATTGATTCCAGATCAATTTACATGTTTTACAGTTATTCAACTGCAGTGTAAATCCTACAGAGTGTCTCTTGACACTGTGCGCAGGACTGGTTACTAAAATTAGGAGCTTATGAACTAAAATCTATAAAACTAAATACAAAAATAAACTAAACTAAATCATATATATGTATTCCTTTTTTTTTTCTTTTTTTTCCCTTCCCTCTTCCCCTTTCCTCCAATGGAAACAGTAGACAGTAGCAAAGATTTTTTTCCTTTCTTTCCCTTTCTTCTCTTCCTTCCCTTTCCTCATTATTCATATTACACTTAGAGATATCCAGTTTTTTAGTTCTCTTTTCCTAATATTTTTACTAATTGGTAACAGTTTATATTCAGGTGGGAGAGTCGAAAAGTGATATGGCCTTTATGTAGCTATTTTTAGTGCTGATATTTTTGTGTCTTTCTGGCATAATCAAAGATTTCTCTCTTGTTATACTGTTAGAATTTTGATATAGTGTTGTTAGTTTTTGATAGTGAAATAAAATTGATTCAAATGCAAAAGATTGTTTTATATTTAATGGATAGTTACTAATAACAAATTGACCTTTATATACTATTTTTAATATTTTACTTTGGAAGGACTGCAATAATTAAAGATTGTTTGTATAAGCACATCCACATGCTATTATGCCATATGGGGCAAGATTGTGGAAAAAGCATAGTATAATAATTTAAAGGTATCAGTTTTAATTATTTTTGACATTTTGTAAAAAAGAAAGATAATTAATTTTGTTTTATTTCTTATATACTGGATACGCTCATTCCAGTTAGGTCTATAGTCAAGATAAAGACCCAAATATTTACACTGTTTAACTCTCTGTACATTTTGGTTATTTATAAAAATGTTTAATTGTTCAGGTACACTTGTGCAATAACTTCCAAAAGTCATTGTAGACGTTTTCCCTACATTTAATGATAATTTATTTGCTGCGAGCGATTTAGCTAATTTATCCAAATTTTGGTTAATTTTTTCTTGTACTAAAGACCAGTTATGATCATATAATATTACAGCTGTATCATCGGCAAAAGATATAATACTATCAGGTACAAAGTTCAAAAGATCATTAAAGTATAGTATAAATAACAATGGTCCTAGTACAGTCCCTTGTGGCACTCCTGTTCTAACAAAGCAAAATTAGCTAGTGATATTATTAATTTTTGTACATTGCAGCCTTTTGTCCAGATAGCTAGCTACGAGCTTATGCGCATTTCCTCTTATGCCATATCGGTATAGTTTGTTCAATAGTATTTTGTGATCGACTGTGTCTAAAGCCTTAGCCTAATCCAGAAAAGTCACTGCAATTGGGCATTTTTTATCTATTTTCATGTATAGTGCATTTGTTAGAAATTCAAGTGCATCCTTAGTATTCTACATGAACTAATAAAATCGAGCATCCTACCATAGATGACCATTTCCAAAATTTTAGCCAATTTAGATATAATTGAGATAGGTCTATAATTTGAGGCAGAATACTTGCTGTTTGATTTATGAACAGGTGTAATTTGTGCTGATTTTAGACATGAGAGCCAAATAGATGTTGATATACATAGATTAATAATATGAGATAAAGGTTCTGCAATTAATAGGACAAGATTTTTTAGAGTGATGGCATGTATTGCATCAATACATGATTAATGATCTTTCTTATTTCTGTTGGTTTCAAAAATATAGTTTTTGGATTATGTGGTGAGGCAGGTATATGAGGAGCAGTAGGTTGCTGAATTCTGTCAGCCAACCGACACCCTATTTCACCAAAGTAATTGTTCATTTTATTTACAATGGGTTCTTCAATTTTTTGTTGATTTCATTTTTAAAATCATTAACTGGCCAGATCGAGCCACTTTGTCATTGTGGAAAAATAGTCATTTTGATGAACCGAAAGATGTAAAAAACATTGCTACAATGTGTTATTATTTTTCAATTATATTTCAACTATATATCAATTATACTTTCGGCTACTATATATATTCTAGTCCTACGATTAACTTATCTTATTTTTTCTTTATTATTTACACATTAAATAAATGAACTAGGTAAGAGGGTGGTCCGATAAGTACTTAGCCCCACCGCCCGATGGCGCCACTATCGTAAGAGAAATTTACTATCGTCGTTGAGTGAATAATATAAAGAGGTGTCAACGCATAGGGAATTTTGTACAATAACAAAAGTCCAGCAAATGTCGCTGTTGAGTGCTGCCACACTTTGACCAAGAGCTAAAACACGTTTTATTTGTATTCGGAGTTAGAACCCAGTTAAGTAGATATCCGTTTGCAACGAAAAAATATCTGAAGGACGTTACCCGGCATTTCAGATAAGCCAAGTTTTCAAAACAAAGCAATAAATATCAAATTTCCTCAGCGGGCTCATGAACACCGTTATTGACATGAGGATTTACCATGTTGATGTTTCTTACTGTAGTTAGGTATCCAGATGATGGGCTAAGTTTGAAGCGCTAGTAAAAAAAAAGAAATTTCATTTGTTTTTCGTTTATTATTTTATTTATTATTTCAATTTAAAATTATCAATAAAGTAATATTTGCAAGCTATACAGTTATAATTACATATTAATTACTGAGGTAAGTTTTGCTCTAATTCTATTTTATTTAAAAATGGCGAAAGGGTGATGCTGTGTATCATGAATTTTAGGATGCTTATTTATTTTCAAGTATTTTCAATTTCCTCGATTTAACTTGAACAGAGGCATGATCCTGTGACTCCCATTTCACAATTTTAAAAATTTTTACTCGCAAGAGGTGCCGTATCGTAAACATTCTATGGTCGTAGCAGTGATCATCGTTTGCCAACCAACCTGGATAAAATTTCTTGACTGTTTTTATAGCTTTTTTTTTTAAAGTTACTATAATGTTGTTGCAATGTTTTATGTTTGGAAAATGTTTTTCAAAAGATTCCAAAACTCTTTCTATAATTTCCCTGAAATTTACAGTGGGACGCTTTAAAAACTGCACATCTTCAGTCATCCCATAATCTTTGCAAAGCAAAAAAAACTCAATATGTTATTGCACATGTTTCAAAATCAGTATTTTTTTGCAAAATATGAGAGGTAAACTCATCGCTTCCGTTACTACTTTCTCCTGTTAATTCAGGTGACGCACTTTCAGAAAATTCAATTTTACCAACTCTTTCTGTAGAAGATTGAGTTTCAAAAATTATGTCCTCGTCGTCGTCTATCTCACAATTTGAGCTTTTACATACATTTTTCAAACTTACGAACATCTTATGTTCCAAGTTCTTTCGAAAAATATATGCTGTGGGATTTGGGTTGTAGCCGCCTTTATGCCGTATCAAAGAAAATAAATTTTCAATGGGATCTTGGTTTACCCTAGAAGTAAGAAAAAATTGGTATCCCATAGACTGAAGATCCTCCCACAAGCTCAAAACTGCTGAAATAGTTGTAATCAGACCCTTATGAAAATAAATATTCTTTGCCTCCTTATTTTTTCGGATATCAAAAAACTTCATACCTTCAAAATACTTAATCGCGTCCTTTAAAGTAGCTTCCCCCAATTTTCGCTTTTCTGAAAGGGCACAACGATATGGATTACTGTCATTTAAGATGCGACTGTTTAAAGCGTCCGCAATGTTGTTAATTTTTTCTATAAAATTTGCCGTATCCAGGGCGGTAGTACTTGAAAGATCATTGCATTTAACGGCGGTACGAATTGCACATGAAAAGCTGTGACTAAACAATTGCATCGCCAAACGAACGTTCACTTTTTGAAAATTATTGGATAAATGTGTTTGGCAGTAATTTTTGTCAATATTTTCGCTTTTGTTGAACGTTTGTCAATTTTGTATGTTTCTTCAACATCTTTAAATTGAACGATGTGATTATCAACTTTAATATGATATCTCATAAAATTGTTTCTCAAACTTTTTAAAAGATGAGGAAAATCATATATAAAGTAAATTTTCTTATCGTCCAATTCAAAAAATGGTTTATCATTAGAAACACCTAACAATGAACTTACTGCCCGGTTGTTTGACCCTTGATCACATACTACTGCCCTTACATTTAAACCTAGTACAATTAGTTTTTCTAAATTAATCAGCAGAAGGTCTTTTAAGTTTCCAGATTTTATGGATCCCGAAGAAATATAATACGATACCGGTATTTTCCAACTACTCATTAATCCACGGACCATAAATACTAAAGCTTGAGTTCCGACACCGGAGATTCGTCCTAATTCACCCAAGAAAATTTATTGAATTTTGCTTCTAACTAGAAACGATTAAAATTTCAGTTGTAGATCCATGGAAAAAAGTAATTAAAATCTGAAAGTGGGGGTCTAACTTGACCAAGCTAATTTGTTGTTCAAACAAAGCAGTAAACGCGCTATACCTCTCAAACGTATTAGACCGTTTTTACGATGCTTGTCATGTGAAAAATTTATACAAAGCATTTCTAGCAAAAAAATGGCACATATTATTTGTAAAATGTGCAATTGCAACGAAAGTTGACAAATGTGGTTTACTACACCATCAAGAAAATTGTGCGGTGAAGTGCCAAGTTATATTAAAAACGTTTCTGTTCTCATTTCGGTTGTACGGCATGACAATCAACATGAATATCGAGTTTCGTCAAAACAATAAACAATCTGAGCTCGCTGCTTGTTGAATTGAATAAACGTTACGTCTCTCTCGCACTAATGATACTTAAAAACTTAGTGACACCTATGGAGTAAAAGCAGTAACAGGGAATTTATAACAGTTTTGGAGCGATCGTTTGTGCGGTCGCTAAAATATGGCCTTGAAGTATTCCAGGCAGAGCGCCGCCTGGTGGCTGGAATACTTTTGCTTGTTCGCAAAATTACATGGGATCGACAACTCTTTATATTATTCACTCAACGCTATCGTGTAGTACATCTTCGTAGACGGCTACTGTCAAAATTTCAGCCATATTGGATTTGTAGTTTTGTTTTGACCGCGTGTGGAAACGAACGTGTCCGCGGTCTTTAGAAAAATGGAAAAAGAGCAATATCGGTCGGTGATTCGATTCTTGTTTTTGGAAGGGAAATCGCGCAGCGAAATCAAAGAGCGCTTGAATGCTGTGTACGGTGACTCTTCTCCTTCAATGGCGACCGTCAAAAAGTTTCAACGTGGTCGCACGTCAGTTTTTGATGAGCCACGCCCAGGTGCCCCAAAAACGGCTACCACGGAGGATAACGTGACAAATGTCTACGATCTCGTAATGGCAGACCGCCGATTGAAGGTGCGCGAGATAGCTGAGACAGTCGGCATCTCAAAAGACCGCGTGGGTCATATCCTGCATGAAATATTGGGCATGAAAAAGCTGTCGGCTCGATGGGTGCCGCGTTTGCTCACTCCGGACAACAAGCGCATCCGTCAGACCACTTCAGAGCAGTGTTTCACACTGTTTAAGCACAATCCGAAGGAGTTTCTGCGTCATTTCGTGACCGTCGACGAAACATGGATTCACTGGTACACACCAGAGACCAAGGAACAGTCGAAACAGTGGACTTTGTCCGGCGAATGTGCTTCGAAGAAGGCAAAGACTGTCCCATCGGCCGGAAAGGTTATGGCCACCGTTTTCTGGGATTCACAAGGTGTGATCTATATCGACTACCTGGGGAAGGGCAAAACGGTCACAGGGCTCTACTATGCCGAAATATTGGGCTGAATCGATGCCGTATTGCAGAAAAAACGGCCCCATTTGGCGAAGAAAAAAGTGCTCTTCCACCATGACAACGCACCAGCTCACACCTTCGCCGTCGTCACGGCCAAATTGGTCGTATTACGCTACGAACAGCTGCCCCATCCACCGTATTCTCCAGATTTGGCCCCGTGTGACTTCTTTTTGTTTCCAAACTTGAAAAAGTCACTCGCCGGGTAGAAATTTGTGTCGAATGAGAAGGTTATCGCCGCCACGGTGGCCTACTTTGCAGACCTCCAGAAAACGTATTTTTCAGACGGGTTAAAGAAGTTAGAGCATCGCTGGGTCAAGTGTATCGAGTTGAAAGGAGACTACGTTGAGAAATAAATCGCCACTTTTCCAAAATTTTCGTTTTTCTTTTGTAGGCTAAGTACTTATCGGACCACCCTCGTATGTATAAAACATTTAAACAAAACAAGGAACTACATTTTGGTCTTTTTTCTTAATAAAATGGAATTTTCTTTATTTGTACCCCCATTGCAGCTAAGGCGTAAATTATCCCGCCATGCACTCGCTCAGCTCTTCCATAATTACACTTGATGCTATGAACCGAAAAAATATTGAAAATCGAACGACAGGGACTCAAAGTTTCCAAGCTTGCGTCTGTCGTAGTTGCATTAAAAATTATTACGTTTTAGAGGACTACGCCGATGAAATGGACTATACTGTTGATTTTGCTCCAAATGATTAGACAGGTAGAAAACATGTAATTCGATAACAAAATATATTCACTGCAAGCTATTCCATGCCACCATTTTGATGTTATGAATAGAAAGGAGATCGAACAACATCGCGAATTAACACTTATGGCCGATCTCACCGACATAACTTAAAGGCTAAGCAGAACTTAAATTATTAAGTACTGCTTAACGGGTTGCATCGGTACTTCAAATGTCATCTCAAACGCTAAAGTAGTAGATTTCGGAAACTTAACCTCAAAATCGGCTACAATGAAGTAAAGTTTGAAGGACTTGTAAATGAAGGACAACCAAATGTAATTGGCGATAAGGCCATGTAACAAAATAACGACGGCTTTAGTGCAGACAAGATTTCAACAATTATTTTACAAAAATTTGATTTTGTTACCATATGTTGTAATGCATAATACTTATTTACTAATTATTGAACTAAACGTAAATCCATATGATCTCTGAAGTAGCAATAAAATGTGATCATCTGAACATAAGAGAAACAAAAGAAAATATTATCTAGGTAAGAAGTAATGAGATATGAATATTTACAAAATAAATATATTTTATTTATTTAAACAATCTCCAGACTATGTGGGTCTATTATTTCCAGTTCTTTCTTATTTTCACTTTTTCTTCGCTCAGTTTATTATAAATTCTTGAAAGTTCATTGCTGTGTAGAGCTATCGCAGCTGGACTACAGCGACTCTTGAGTGCCTTTAAAGTGTTATTATTATTTACTATTGAAGCGCTTGTGGTTGATCTTAATGGAGAGCTCCTCATGTAATGGTCTCCTCAAGTCTTGAGTTCTTCAATTATCTCAATTATTATTCCCTGTAGGATCTGCAGAATCTCCGGAATCTGTGTAATGCACACGATGTGCTTCAGAAAATTTACATATTTTTGGAAACACATTAATGTCGTCGCTTTTTGGAAATCATGACTTGGATTATGCTTGTCCCTGGTATGTCGTTCAAGTTCTACTGGTCTGAAGGAAATGACAAATGACACTGTCGCTGTCGAAAATACTTTGACGGCCATAAATAAACACAATGGTTGTAGGATATTGCAAGTGTGCACAACGTATTTCTTTATAAATCTTGTGTGCCGCTCTATAGTCAGAAAATCAACAATGTTTAACCTAAGTATTCGTTTTAAACGATCCGTGAGATGCCATCAAAATTTAAGAAGAACTTAGTCTAAAACAAGACTTTGTTAAGTATTCATATAAAGTATTGTCGGTGATATCGGCCATTAAGATTTCCAGATCTAATTTCTACGTCAACTAAATGTTCGTCGTAGCTGCGTGATTTTCGTTTACGATTTCAAGTAAGTTGTGACATGTTGCAACTCAACTTGTTATAGATCTACGCCGTTAGAACGAACTATACTGTTGAATTTGCCTCAAATTACTAAAAAGACATTAAAGATTGTGGGATAACGCAAACTTTACCATGTTACCATTTTGACGCTATGAATAGAAAGGATATTGGAGAACGCCACACAAGATTTCTGGGCTTGCTTTCTGGATCAAATAACGTTCAATTGAGTTACGGCATGTCGCAACTGGTTGCAAATAAAAGCACCTTGATTTGCAAAATTCCCATATTTGCGACAAGCGCAATTCAACTTGTAATTGGGCCGTTACAGATCTACTCCGACTATAGCTCCAATTTGCCCAAATGACTACCAAAATAGATTCGAAAATACAACTTTTCGAAAGCGCAAACGTCAATTTGTATATTGTTATCAATCTCCACTGACTGTTTAATGATATTTCAATTTGTGCGAACATTCCTAATTAATTTTAATCAAGTTTAAGGCGTGATTTCTGTGGCGTAGTCCACTTTGATTAAACAATTTATTGCGTCATCTCGAAATTCTCGACATAGTTCTTTAAGTTATGCGATTTAATTAAAAAAACTACTTCCTGTCTTAGAAATTTCCCAAAATCCCAACATCGGGTTTCGGGAAGTTTATTTGCGGTTGTCATGACGACGTCAGCGGCCATTGAACGGCTATCGCCAAACAAGTGCCGGTATACCAGATATTGCCACTAGATTACAATATCATTGAATAACAAACCACACGCGTTATCCTTGATTAAATCAGCGATCCTCAACATTTTCGCACATTTTTTGCGATTCGACACGTTAATCGTTTGTTATCAGTTTCAATGTCGTTTTTTTTTTTATTTAATTAAAGGTGATAAGTTTCGATATTTTCGAGAAAAGGATGTGAGTTGTCGATCAGGGCCGATCCGGTCCTGTTGCGTTTCACCCACAGGTGGCGGCGACCTTTCGTTTTCTCTCGCTTTAACAAATCGCAACTTTCAAGATGTCACGACATTTGGCGAGTCTTTGTCTTGTTAGGATGTGAAATTTAACAGTAATTAACGAGTAGTGAAAGAAATCACCCAGTTGCCACTTATTCTGTTCTATAATGAGGACTCGATGAATCACTTTCTTATTATTTTATTTCGATTCGAAATTTCCGTTTAATCGACGTATCGCAACAATTGAATGTTGCAATATTTGTTACATTGATTGGTACGGTTGCTATGAGGAGAAAATTAAAAAAAATAACGATCGCCAGCTGATGTTAAAAATGAGAAATTTTACAAAAATTGAATTGTCTCACCTATTCGACTTCGAACCAGAACTTTATTATCTTGAACCCGAACTTGCACTCTGAACACTGCAAGGTTTTCATTTTCTAACTGCCTTTCTGTCAAAAAGAAACTGCCACAGCACTTTTGACGATCCACGAACAATAAATTGTAGGTGGCGATTCGCGAATTTGACACCGTCGATTCGCTTTTATGACATTAACAGCGCATGCGCGCTAACAGCTCCATAGAAGTAACGCAACAGAAATTGCTGTTCAATTGTAGGGGTTTGTGGTTTACTGAAATTATTACTGACGAAAGCGGACTCGATTTTGGCGTCATTTAACATTTTTGGAAGCTTTGATTTCAGCGGGGGCGCTGACGTAAATAGGTTAACTCACTGGAACCGATTTACAACTCTCTATCGTTTTTACGACTTTTGTCACCTTCCAGGATTAACAACGTTTCCTTTCTATATAAAATTTCTCAAATAAAATTGTTACATCGACTCAAATCTAGAGTGCAGAATTGTTCTAATTTTTGAGGAAATGGGGTCAAATTTGTTTAGATTCAAACCGAAACTAGATTACATAATAAACAAATCGACGTGAGATTTTCTGTCGTTATCTAAATATTATTGCGATTAAGTGCGATTCTCAAACAATCCCGTAGATCCTTGGGGTTGTTCCCGAAATATCCCTTTGGCACCGGGAGAAGGTTGCTGGTCAATTAGTTCTATTTCGGGTGTTAATTTTGGGAAATGAAAAACCTTTCTTGGTCGATTTTTGCGTCATTCTCTAAAACCGTCCAGTTACCTCGTAAAAGTCATTTCCTTCAACAATTAATTTGTACGACGTTACCAGTCATAAATATAAACGAAATTTTTATGTGTATGTACTTAAAACGAGAAGGTCGCGTTGAGTTATATAAAGAATAATTTTCATGTTTAAACAACTGACTGGAACTTGCACAAATATCGTAATGCGTCGATACTTGTTATCTGGTGACGCGTGGGTCGGAAAGTGGGAAATATTTCCATGAATCGGGGCGTCAAAGAGAAAACTTATTAATAACATCCTGTTTAATCCGGGCAAACAAGCGGGAGAGGAGCGATCTATTTTGTTTTAGGTTTGTAGGTGGAGGAAAGCGCAAGCGCAATAAATTTGGAGGCGGAAATACAAACAATTTGAACGGTTTTGTTTGTTCGGAAAATAAAAAGCAACTTCTGCTAAATTCTAGGAAAATACACAAATTTGTTTTCGATAACTATATCTAGTTAGCGTTGGGAATTTTCCGAACACAAAACAAAATTGCGCTACCATGGCAACCAACGAGTTTTTGGAAATGTCACTTCAAAAACATTCGATGTGTGATAGAATTTTTCAACACTACTGGCAGTAGCGTAGCTCTGTAGTTCTACTCAGTGGCGGCGCCGACCTATTTTGACATGCTGAGCAAACTGATGATTAAGAAAATATTTTGAAAGGGATTTAGAAGGAATTCATTAATTTAAGATCATTCCTTTCCGTTATAATTTATTATTGTGGCTGCAATTATAAATAAGACAGTCAATTAGTTAATTTTAAATTTTTATTATCAAACATTTTGAATTTGGCGCATCGAAGCATCGTAATGGCGACGATAAATTATTATTGTGATATTAATAAATTTATTTAAAATCCCGTCGTTTGTTATTACTTGTAGACATTTATTTTATAAATGAAGATATTTATTATGCGTTTAACAAATACATTTGCTGATTTTTCTGACAGAATTTTAGTATTATAATAGCAAAAATAATGAAACAAAAGTATCAGCAACAATGTTGGAATTGAGTAAATTGAAGAATTTGAAATATGTACAGACATAAAATGACTTTATTGCACTGCTGCTGAAAATATTATTTGATCACAATGGACAGCGTCATAAGTTCAATTTCTTACAAAAAATATCTGAAGCAAGACTTTGAAATTCACGCGCTGTCGAACTACGAGATGGCGCTACGATCGCGTTGCAGGATTGCATGGCTATCATGTGAAAGTAGCTTATGAAGAAAGTATGGTAAATAATAAAATGTTTAGATTTTTAAATTGCGGTTGTTGAAGAATATGCAAAAACAAAACTATTTTGTAAACTCGTAAAGCTATTTATTTACATGTATTTCTGTTGGAACTGGTGAATCAAAGTTATAGATAAGAGAAATCTCCGAAATCACTAACATGGGTTTATTAATATTTACATATAAACAATAAAATTGTAGCGTCGCCCGAAATGAGGATGTTGCGGAGCTGAATGTGCCTTGGTAACTTAACGAGGCCCGGGTTCGAATCCCGGTTAAAAAACGCATTTTTATCCTTGCTATACTAAAACAAAATTAATGTAAAATGCGACGTTTCAGGTCGTAAAAAATCGTTATTTATCTACATGTTTTTCTTTGGAAGTAGTGAATCAAAGTTCTAGATAAAAAATTACTGAAATCGCAAATATAGTTTATCTATATTTAGATTTGAACAATAGAATTGTAGATGGGCATGAAATAGAGGAGCAATTGAGATGCCCGGATTCGAACTTTGGCACCTTTTTCTATTATACTGAAACGCCATTAAGTGAATTATTTATATCATAAAGAAAATTGCTATTTACTTATGTGTTTGTTTGAAACTGGTGAATCAGGGTTCTAGATAAGAAAAATCTTTGAAATCGCAAATAAAATTTATTCTTATTTACACATAAACAATAGAATTGTTGTGGGGCATGAAATGGGGGAGAAACGGGGCCAGTAGTGTATATTGAGAGCCTAACGGCAATTGGGAGACCCGGCTTCGAAGTTCGATTAAAAAAAGCACTCTTATCCTCGCTATACTAAAACGCCATTAATGCAATCTTAAAGAAAACTACTACTTAGTTATGTGTTTTTGTATGAAACTGTAAATTAGAGTTCTGGATAATAAAAATGTTCAAAATGCAAATATAGTATATTAATATTGACATATGAACAATACATTGTAGAGACGCATGAAACGGACTTGTAGCGGAGCTGAGTGCACCTTGATAACTTAATGGAAATTGGGAGCCCCGGGTTCGAATCCCGGTTGAAGATGGCACATTTATCTTCGCTATACTGTAAAGACCATTAATGCGGCACTTTATAATGTAAAGAAATTAGCTTTCAATTTATGTTTTTTCTGTTGAAGTAGTGAATAAGAGTTTCGCATAAAAAGTATCTCCAAAATCGCAAATATAGAATAGAATAGTATTTTATTCAGTAAAGTATGTTATAACACCATCGTTGTTATTTAATTGTTCCGAGTTGTATGATATTTGGTAACCTGAAATTTTATGTAGGGTTTCGTCAACTTGTTTTGTTTCAGTATAAACTATGATGTTAGGTAATTCCTCTAGTGTTGTTATAATTACCAAGAGTTCTTCAAAATGCTTATTTATATGTACTACTTGAATTCATATGGAGAATTGTTAGACCTCCTGGACCTGCTTTTAACATGGTTTTACAGTCCAAAAGTGTGCTTTTCAGGGTTTGGATATTCTTATAATATTCAATAGCCATAAGTATCTTACTCTATATTTTTTCCGGCAAGATAATCCGTTTTTGGGATAATGTATTTTTTCCTGTCTTGGAAGGTCTCACACTTCTGCTCTTCTGAGGGCATGTGTCGAGTCTCTCTTGTGGTTTTGTATTTTTCGTTATATTTTAAACAGTTTATACATTTTCTTTGGTTTTTATTTGGGCAGTTTTCGGACTGGTGATTTTTGGCACTATAACCACATGCAATAACTTGGCATTGGTTTCCAGAATATCCATATCCATGGCATTTCCAACACCTTCCAGTGTTCAATGAGGTACTTGCCTCATTTTTGGGAAATATAATATTTAGAAAATGTAATCGATTTCATTAGACCCGTATTTTGCAATTTTTTTGTAGGGTTAATATTACGTCCAGACTTATTTTTTTAATTTTTGAAGTGGGGGATTTGTGACGTACGTGGCCCGCATGCGGTGTAGTTCTAAAAGAAACCGTATGATGGCGCCACTAAAAAACTTCAAATAGCCGGTAGCTGGCATCAGGCAACGGCGACCACGGACAGTTGCAGTCAGACAGGGGAGCTTGCTTACAGTCTAATATGGTTTTATCTTACACACTCAGAGCACACGACAGCCTTACATCTATTTATAAATCGAATTCCATTCCGAATTACACATGCGCGCCCTCTACTGGCAGTGTAGCATAGTAACTAAAGCGAGAATCCATTCAATGTAGATGTGAATCTGGGATATGGGACTACATACGTCATCAATATCAACTTTTGCAAATATTTACGAAAATACTAAATAGAAAAATGGGAAAAAATATGTAAGTCTCTTTTGGATTTTTGCATACATCTAGAGATTAAAATTGCAATATTTTTTTAGCTAGTACCCCATTCGTTGAGAATTAAAACAACTTTCAAAGAAGTTCAGGTAGAACATGTTGAGATCTGCAGTGTATTCAAGAGCTTTCATAAAATATTTGCGCTGTTTATCAAACAAGTAAGCGCTAGTTTCGACGCCTTGTAGCAATTTGAACAAATCCTGTTTTTTGCCTTAGTCATAAATGAGATTCTTCAATCTTGACCTAAAGAATTCAGCGGAAAAGGCGCAGGCAAGTGAGGCTTAGTTGATCATCAGTTCATATAATTAACAAGTGCTATCAAATTATCGTTTTTTTACATACTGAGAACTGTATTGGGAATTCAGAAGTGAGACTCTACTTCTAGATTCTTTGTAGTTAGGTTTTTCTTCACTTTTTCGAAAGAAAGAGCAAAAATTCCCAAATTAAGGAGAAAATTTGAAACATCACTGGTTGACCTTTATTTAATCCATGTTGACAATGACAGTTGACCCAAATATCATCGACATTAATCGTTCTGCAAGTAAAAAAAACAGTAACTGTCATTAAACCCACTCAAAATCGATGTAGCCCCGTAAAATGCAATTTACGTCTAACATCAAAAGTGGGATGTTTACCAAAGATATGGAACGCAACATTTGTCTATACTATATTTAGTTTCGGTAAAAAGTTATTTTATTAGATCTGAATTTCCCTTGAAAACCAGTATGGGCGACAAAAACACCAATTTTCTTTATTTAAAAATAAAAAGCTTGATGTTGGAAAACAAAACAATCACGCTGTGCAAAGAATAATGGAGTACTTGCCTCGTTTTTGGAAAATATAATATTTAGAAAATGTAGGCGATTTCATTAGACCCGTATTTTGCAAATTTTTTCTAAAGTTAATATTACGTCCAAAATATTTTTTTTTATTTTTGAAGTAGAAGATTTGTGACGTACGTGGCCCGCATGCGATGTATGATGGCGCCACTCAAAAACTTCAAATAGCCGGTAGCTGGCATCAGGTAACGGCAACCACGGACAGTTGCGATCAAGCAGGTAAGCGTGCTTACAGTCTAATATGGTTTTATCTTACACAGTCAGAGCACACGACAGCCTTCCATCTATTTATAAATCGAATTCCATTCCGAATTACACATGCACGCCCTCTACTGGTAGTGTAGCATAGTAACTAAAGCGGGAATCCATTCAATGTAGGTGTGAATCTGAGATATGGGACTATGTACGTCATCAATATCAACTTTTGCAAATATTTACGAAAATACGAAATAGAAAAATGAGGAAAAAATATGTAAGTCTCTTTTCGATTTTTGCATACATCTAGAGATTAAAATTGCAATATTTTTTTAGGCAAGTACCCCAATGATTATGTTATGTTTTTTTCCTAGGCATAATCAAAGCATAAATCTTTGGGCTTACTTGCAAGTATGCGGTGAACGTTTTCTTGTTTTCAATACTTTTTGATAGGTCACTTGAAAATCAGTCTCTTCAGAATCTTCCAAGTTGTTTTGCTGTATGATTGCGTTTCGGCGTTCTTCGTTCTCGTATTTTTTTGTTTATTTTAACAATTTTTATAGTTGGTTTCCAGAGTTCCTCAATTTGGCATGAATATTTGTTTTCGAAGATTTCACATATTCTCTTGGTTACTTCATTGATTTTATCTTTCGTTTGCCATCTCATTTTTATAGTTCCGTCCTTTAGTTTTGAACTTTTATTAACCCCGATTTTAAGCAATTTTATACTTTTGTTTACATCCTTCATCATCTGCTCAGTGTCTTGTTGTGCTGTAGGTTTAATTATCAAAGCGGGAACTTTTTCTGTGTTGACTTTGTGTGTGTGTTCTTTGCTTACGATGCTCGAGGGTGTATTAGTTTTACATTTTTCTTCTAATAATTTATTTTTTTCTTCAAGTAATTTATTTTTTGTTTGAGTATTTCATTATGCTCTTTAAGCAATTTTTTTTTTTTAAACCATTGTAGTCCAATGTTTTATATAACATGCTTGAAAGGAAAGCAATATCTTTGCTGTTTCAAGCGTGAGAGTTTGCATGTCTTTGCTAGTGATTTTTGTGGTTATGTCGTTTTCAAGGTGTTGGTTGCACATCATAAGCGATCCGGCTAGCCAGATCCATTTCTTTGAATTTATACAGCAACTCTGGAGGAGTGCAAGTCCACACACAACACACACAAACGCACCATATTCTTTTTGTTCACTTTTATAACATACATAGTAGATTTTGTCAGGAGGCTCTTTAACGTTGCCTCCCATCTTGGTGATAGTTTATTAAGATTTACATAAGAACAATAGAATTATAGTGTTGCATGACAGTGTATCTTGATTGTTTAACGGCAATTTGGAGCCCCAGGTTTGAATCTCGCCCCGGTTAGATAAAAATATCTCAGAACTCCCAAATATAGTTTATTAATATTTATATATGCACAGTAGAATAGTATCGCGTCATGAGATGAACGTGTAGCGGGATTAACAGTGTTCCTTGATAGCTTATCGGCAACTGGAAAGCCCAGATTCGAATCCCGGTTAAAAAGCTCACTTTTACCTTTTTTTGTTGAGACTGCTGAATTGTAGTTCTTAGTAAGAAAAATTCTCCAAAATTGCAAATATAATTCATTAATATTTACATATAAACCATAAAGTGGTTGGCGGTGCATAAAATTAACGTTCAGCGGGGCTAACAGTGTACTTTATTAGTTTAGCGAAAATTGGGAGCTCCGGGTTCGAATCCCGGTTAAAGATTGCACGTGAATTCTCCCTAGACTGAAACGAATTTAATGTGATGCTCCATGTCGAAACGTTATGGTTATTTATTTAAAGTTTTTTCTGTAGAAGCAGGCGAATCGCAGTTTTAGATAAGAAAGATCTTTAAAATATTCATATATAAACAAAAGAATATAAATACAATGAAGTTTGAAGTATTTACGATAAATTTGAAGACTTTTGAAAATACGTCTACTTGGAACTAGATAAATGTAAACGTGGAATTGGCGACTGATAAAAATTTGTCGATAACTAATGACCATCTCAAATTAGAAATTACATATCGAAATTCTATTTAAAGAAAGTACTTGTAAAGAGGAAATAGTTTTTAGAAGCCTAATTGATTCTAAGGATCGACCAAAGTTTTATTGTATGGTTTTTCTAACTTTTTATCAATTCAAAATAATTTTTGTAAAATGAGATAGCCAAATGATTGAATTACATTAAATACGAGAATGAAAACATTACATTAACTGTTTTGGAATTTAAACCGTAAGCGTAGAATTTTCAATATCTGTGGTTTTTGACTTTCTATCTATGATCTGTGATTTAAACCTGTAATTTGACAGAATATTATTGCGCCATCTAACGGAGGTTAACCTGAATCTCATTGACATTTGACAGATGATAAATATTGTCAAACTGTCAATTTTGTTTCTTTAAAAAATTCAGTAGGCTAAAACAATTATTTTCTTACTTGTGAGTCGTGAAAATAAATAATTAAATATAATTATAAATAATATCGATCCATTTCAGGTCCTGTGTAAACCGAATTGGCTGTAGTTGCAGTAACAAAAATATTTTTTTCTTCCAAAAAATAAATTTAGTCACTTTTTGGTAATTTTAAAAAATTACTGACACGAAAAGATTGGGCGTCAAGTTTCATCAAAGTGCAAACAATTCTTATCATTTTGTTTACAATTTCGACCTTTGCACTTTAACCTTTGTGTTATTATTTATTCCCTGTTACCAGTTACACTTCTATTAAACCAAATTTAGCCAAAACTGGTTGTGGTTCAGTCTAATACACAAAGCTACAATGGCCTTATCTTTGGTGCTGAAACGAAGCTTTTCAACTTCCTTAAGAATGAACGCAATCAAAAACGTAGTTGTAATCGGGGGCGGTTTAATGGGTTCCGGAATAGCTCAAGTAAGTAAAATAACCGAAAACCAACAAAAACCTAATTAACACTTATCAGATAGCCGCACAAACAGGCCATAACGTAACTCTAGTAGACATAAACTCCGATATTTTAAAAAAAGCCGAAAGCAGCATCTCAACCAGTTTGGCACGTATCGCTAAAAAAAAGCACATAAACGATCCGGAAGCCGCAGAGAAATTTTGTTCGGAAACTCAAGCCCGAATCAAAAGCTCAACAAGTCCCTCGGATTCCGTTAAAGATTGCGATTTAGTTGTCGAAGCAATCGTTGAAAACCTTGAAATAAAACACAAATTGTTTAAAACATTGGATGAAGTTGCACCAGCAAAAACACTTTTTGCTTCCAACACAAGTTCTTTGTCGATTTCTGAAATAGCTAGTGTTACTACACGTAAAGATCGATTTGGAGGACTTCATTTCTTCAATCCTGTACCTATGATGAAATTGCTTGAAGTTGTTAGAATTCCGGAAACTTCCGAAGAAACGTTTCAAGCGTTCATGGCGTGGGGAAAAGCGGTTGGGAAAGTTTGCGTTACTTGTAAAGATACACCTGGATTTATCGTTAATCGACTTTTGGTGCCTTATATTGCCGAGGCGATTCGTATGTTGGAGAGAGGTGATTGTTGTTTCGAAACGAAATTTTTGATTATTTAAGAGTTATAGGTGATGCTTCGCCTCAAGATATCGATACTGCAATGAAGTTAGGAGCCGGTTATCCTATGGGTCCTATCGAGTTGGCCGATTATGTTGGTCATGATACCAGCAATTTTATTTTGGAAGGTTGGCATAAGAAGTATCCGGATAATCCTCTTTTTGTGCCTAACGAATCAGTTCAGAAGTTGGTTAAAGAGGGGAAATTGGGTAGGAAAAGCGGTGAAGGTTTCTATAAGTACAACAAATAATGACGCATTTCTACTTTTTGTGGCCCTGCCTTAATGTTAAGTTTCAAGTATAATAAAAGTATTACAATCTGTTTCTAGCGGAAATAGTTTCACTACTTCATAGCCTTAGCCAAATCAATTTTTTTGGGAAATGCAAATTTAAAAAAACAGCGCCACGAGCTTGTCCAAAATAAATAAAACAATTGACTAGCGTGTAGCAGGAACAATTGCGCCACTGTGGCCTTCAATGTAACTTAAATGAGTTATTACAGAATTTAAAAAAATTCTAAGGGTGCGAAGATTTTATTAGTTCACCGATTTATCGACTATTTGGTCCATATTTATAAAAGCTTGAAGGATTCCGATTGGTTTAATTTTTTTTAATTCTTTTTTCAGGATTAAATTAATAACGATTCAAAATGTTTTACAAGAATTTTATTCTCATCTGTATTATTGTTAGTGAGTCACTAAAATTTATTTTTTACTTAGACTTAACTTTAAAAAAAGTCGGAAAAAGCAAATCTGGTGATCTCAAAGTTTATACCGCTGAAAAGAGAATTAAATACGTCACAAAATCCAAAAAATGTGTATCGAAACTTTCATAAACACGAAATATCCGATCCAGGGGGCGTTGAAAATTATTTATGCACGTTCGAGATTCTTCGGGTTAATCTCTTTTACCAGTTGAAATAAATGTATTTCGAATTTTGTATGTGCGTTGTCTAGATGTTCAGGTACAGTAGAAAGCTTAAAGGTACTGATATCAGGTATTTGTAGTGAATTAATTTTTTAGTCGCGATGGCTTCATAAACAAGTGAACCATTGTTTGTTGTCGAAAGGACGAGATCAATTTTAGTTGTGCCAAGTAGTTTTTGTTATTTGCATTCAAACCCATAAAGATACGCATAAGTGATTCAATACGTAGCAACATAGTAAAAATTTGTTGTGCTACTTCATTCAAACCACAAGAAGTTCTGTGGAATACAATATACCGGGTGAGACAATAGTGCATCCGACTTCGATAGCTCGCGTTTTATGATTTAAGAACATAAATAAACTAGAGAAAAAAGTCTATACCCGGAAATTATTTTGGAACATACAGGGTGAGTCAAGATTTTTAAAATGTCCCTGTACAATAGTTGTAGGGGCAAGAAAGGTGTGAGCTGACAGCTCGAACTTACCTTCATTAAGTGGATGCACGTAGATTGGATACGCTTGCTGTTACGGTGCACCCCGATGCGATTGTATCAAAAGGACGTTGTATTGGATGTTACTTTGATGTACACGCGATCCTTCTTTGCTACAAACTAGGAAGAGACTTTGACTTTGATTTGATCTTGGCTATTGAGCCGGAACCTAGTTCCTTTGCTCATTTGTCTTGACACAGATAAATTTCGCTATGGGGTGGGGAGAATTAGATGGTGGCTGAATTGCCGTCGTCAGAATTCACGGGCGGTGTTAGCCGTTTAACACCATTTTGGGGCGTTTAAGCCGGAAAGGTGGCTCCTCTCCGTAGTCGACGGCTTTACGGATGAGGGGATTGAAATGGACGGCTGCTGAAGCAAAGAATTTGGAGGCGGTATCTTTCAAGAAATCATCGATGTACTCGATACCAGAGTCTCTGTGTGTTGGGTCCTTTGTCCCCTCAGGGAGAGGCCGACTACCTGTGTTTGGAAAAACCCATAAAGAGCAGGGGAGGGAGTCAACCCTCACTTCACTGGAGTTACGTTCTTTACTTTTTCTTCAACTATCAATGAAGGAAGACGTCATTGACATCGCCTTCAGTGGCATACGAAACGGTTGTATTTTCTAGTGTTTGTATCAAGTAAATTCGTTAAGTTGAAATACAATTGTTTTACTGGTCCTTCGAGTTTAGAATCTTAATTGATTCGGTACGGGTTACGTACATTTTGGTCCAATCGAGCCGTATAGTGTAACAATTCGCGATTATTGTAAATAATCCAAAGAAAGGAAGCATCAAAGTGAAAGTTCAAGTCAAAGTGGTCACATTTTGGTCATATCGAGCCGTATACATAGTTCCAGCAACAACCACAGTTCACAGCAACGTGCATCAGTTCCAGCAACCACCATAATTCTCAGCAACGTGCATCAGTTCCAACAACTCAGGTTGGCCCATAAATCTCACTTATAACTTCCGTAAAATTCGTACAAGCAAAATGGCTGAATTAGCAATACTTGTAAAAAAGCGTGGAATGCTAAAGTCCAAATTGACGAAATTGAACACCTTTTTAACTTCAGAGAAGGTTGAAACGGAAACTACAAGTCAACTGGAATGCAGATTTGAAGGTCATAAATCTCTTCTAGACAATTTTACTGCTTTACAAGATGGCATTGAATTATTAGATGAGACACAAGAAGAAGAACGTGATAATTTTGAAAATTTATTCTACAAAGCTATAGGGAACTTTAAAGCAATTATAGAATTGCGCAAGAAGGAGTTAACATCAAAAAATTTGATTGCCCCTGCAGTAGATTCCGTGATGATTCATAGCAAATTAAAACTTCCCACAATTAAATTGCCCTCATTTTCTGGTTTATATACAGAATGGTTGCCTTTTTATGAAACGTTTAAATCTCTTGTGCACAACAACCAAAACATTACAGGTATTGAAAAGTTCCATTATTTAAAATCTAGTTTAGAAGGCGACGCTAGCAAGATTATTGAATCATTAATAATAACAGAGGATAATTATATTAAAGCCTGGGAGTTGTTAAGGGTTAGATATCAAAACAAAAGGGTTATCGCCCAAACTCATATAAATGATCTTCTTTTTAAATTACCTCAAGTTTCTAAGAACTGCGCGTCTACATTAAGAAAATTATTAGATTGCGCAACATCAAATTTAAATTCTTTAAAATTATTAAAATTGCCTGTCGAGCATTGGGATGCGTTTTTAATACAATTAATTTCATCAAAATTTGATTTTATTACAAAACGAGAATGGGAATTGTCTATGCAGGGTACCGAGTTACCTGACATGAAACAATTTGTGGATTTCATTAACCAACGTTGTCATATGTTGGAAGTTCTTGATGGCAGTCAATCAAAGCAAGCATGGACAACTCCGAAATCAAATCGCGAAAGATCTCCAAAGTGGTCGCGACAAAATTCAAAGAGCGATCAAGTCAATGTGTACGCAATAACAAGTAGTCCAAGTTGCAACTTCTGCAAACAAGCGCACTTTATCAACAAATGTGTGGAATTTCTTAAATTATCTATACCACAGCGAATAAATGAAGCATATAAGTTAAGATTATGTATAAACTGTTTACGTTTTGGGCATAAAGTTAATTCATGTAATTCAAGTAATTGTCGTAATTGTGATAAGCGTCATCACACTTTATTGCATCAAGACGTGGTAGAGTCCAGCAATGCAAATGAAACTCAAGTTCGAACATGCTTTCTACAATTATCCGGAAGTTTTGAACGAAATCGAAAAAGCCGGTTTCACCACACCATCCCCGATACAAACGCAAGCTTGGCCGGTGGTGTTGAGCGGCGAAGACTTAATCGGCATTGCCCAAACCGGAACCGGCAAAACTTTAGCGTTCCTGTTACCAGCTTTGATCCACATCCAAGGTCAAGTAACGATAGGAGCAGAACGCGGAGGACCCGCAGTCCTAATAATGGCCCCCACTCGAGAATTGGCCCTACAAATCGACAAGGAAGTGAAAAAATACGAGTACAAAGGAATCACAGCTGTTTGCGTTTACGGTGGTGGAAACCGTCGGGAACAAATCAAAACTGTTACGGACGGCGTCGATATTGTGATCGCCACACCAGGACGTCTCAACGATTTAATCGAAGCCGATCGCATGTTGGATATAGGTTTCGAACCTCAAATTCGTAAAGTGACTATAAAAACGAACAATGGCGAGCTAACTCGCTCAATTACAAAAAAATCTGTTTTGCCATTGGACTTCAGTGATTATGCAAGAACTATTAGTTGTTTTAAATCTTAAGATAATTTATTTAGTTTAGTATTTTAGCAACAATCCTTAATGTTTGTATTTCCTTTTCTTTTTTTATATTGTAAAGAATGTAACGCGATAGGTTAGTGTAAGCAGATTTTTAGGACTAAGGCGTAATTACAGTGAAAGTGTTTGTTGAAAGTCCAGCCTTTCAAGGTGGGCGGTATGTTGGGTCCTTTGTCCCCTCAGGGAGAGGCCGACTACCTGTGTTTGGAAAAACCCATAAAGAGCAGGGGAGGGAGTCAACCCTCACTTCACTGGAGTTACGTTCTTTACTTTTTCTTCAACTATCAATGAAGGAAGACGTCATTGACATCGCCTTCAGTGGCATACGAAACGGTTGTATTTTCTAGTGTTTGTATCAAGTAAATTCGTTAAGTTGAAATACAATTGTTTTACTGGTCCTTCGAGTTTAGAATCTTAATTGATTCGGTACGGGTTACGTACATTTTGGTCCAATCGAGCCGTATAGTGTAACAATTCGCGATTATTGTAAATAATCCAAAGAAAGGAAGCATCAAAGTGAAAGTTCAAGTCAAAGTGGTCACACTGTGTAAGGACTTGTTTCGAACGAACCAGGGTGCATTAAAAACCATGCACAACGATTTGTTTTGTATTATCTGGATTTTGTTAATATGGGTGGGGGCAGCGTGGCTCCATACAGGAGAAGCATACGTCATTATAGGTCGGATTATTGCTTTGTATATACGGAATTTGTTGTTTGAAGAGAGCTTACTTTTACGACAAAGCAGCGGGAATAATTGCGCTATACATCCCCGTGCTTTATTTCTAGCCATATCAATATGCTTGGAAAACTGTAAGCCTTTGTCAAGGGTGACACCCAAGTATTTCGCGTGGTCTTTCCATGGAATTCTTTCATTGAAAGTATTCAATTGACCAGTTGGTCTAACTCGTCTACGAGTGAATAATACCGCGGTGCTCTTACTTCCGTTTATGGTTATAAGCCAGTCACGGTAATATGCCTCGAGAGAGTCTAGCGCTTTTTCTAACTTATCAAGTATTAAACGTGGGTGCTTACTTCTGACCAATATAGCTGTGTCGTCAGCATATTGTGCTAACTCTACAGAAGTCGTTTGTGGGATGTCTGAGGTGAAAATGTTAAATAAATGCGGAGATAGAACCGCGCCTTGCGGTACGCCGGCTGTTTGTATTCTGGTTGTTGATTTTACGTTATCTATGCTTACTTGAAATTTACGATTATTTAAAAAAGAACTGATGATTTTAATGAGACTTACGGGGTAATTTAATTTGATGAGTTTGTATAGAAGGCCAGAGTGCCACACTCGATCAAAGGCTTTAGCTACATCTAGAAACACTGCGCCGGTGTTGTGTTTGCGCTCAAAACTTGTATAACAATGCTCGACCACGCGAAGGACTTGTTGTGTTGTAGAATGTTGGGCTCTAAAGCCAAACTGTGTATCAGGCAGGACTTTTAGCTCTTCTGTTGATTTTATCAATCTCCTTAGGATACATCTTTCAGCTATTTTACCGATTGATGACAGGAGACTGATGGGGCGGTAATTTGAAGGTTCTTTTGGACTTTTGCCTGATTTTAAAATCAGTATGACGTTTGCTTTTTTCCACGATTTGGGAAAATGTCCGAGACGAAGCACGGCATTTAGAATGGCGGTGAGATGCATAATAGTTTTGTGCGGGAGATTTTTCAAAAACAGATTCGTGATACCGTCAGGGCCTGGAGCTTTATGTTTTGGTGTGTTGTTAATTATAGTTTTGATTTCGTGTGGAGTGATTGGTTCTAGTGTATCTGTGTTGTTTGTGTTAAAGTTTGATAGGTGTTCATTCACAAAACTTTCGATCTGCTCGACTCTGTTTAGATAGGCATGTGTTAGGTCTTTGTTGAACTGTTCTTGTAGTGAGTCTGCGAAAACTTCGACCTTATCACATGTTGCTGAAACCGGACCATTGGGGGTGTTTATTGGAGGAATTTTCTTACTGTTTACGTTTGAATTTTTAAGTATTTTTGTCATTTTCCAGAGTGAGTTATCCTGAACATTTAATGATGAGAGTTAGTTTCGCCAAGAATCATTGTAATGATCCGTAAGAGCGTATCGCACCTCTGTTTGATAGTGGTTTAATTCGCGCTTATGTTGTGGGGCGCGAGTTCTTTGATAAACTCTTTTGATGCGGTTTTTTATTTTAATTAAATCCTTAATGTGAGCTGGTAATTTTTGTTTTGTTTGAGTGATTGGTCTTTTATCAGTTGAGTGATCGATTGCTTTTGTGATGATTTTTTCAAGATTTTCAGTATTTAATTCTATTGATTCTACTGTGCTTATTGTCGGTATTGAGTCCAAGGTTTCAGCGACCCTGTCTTTGAATTTATTCCAGAATATTTTTGGCTTTCTTGGGGGGAGGTCATTTTGAATATTGCCCAATTGAAGAATGACCGGAATATGGTCGGAACTGAGGGCTGTTATTGCGTAGATTGTTGGTTGGAGTGGGACATTTTGGAGGAGGGCGATGTCCAGAACATCGCAGACGCCACGAGTACAAAAATGAGTGGGTTCTCACGGACCCAGGGCTGAAATGTTGACTAACGTAAAGTCATGTAGCAGCTTGCCGTTACAGTTTGTGGCTCTGCTGTTCCACATGGGGTGCTTACAATTCAGATCGCCTGCCACAATTGTGGGGGCGTTACCCTGGAAGAGTTTCTGAAGGAAGAAAAGAGAAAGAGGGAGTCTTTTATGGTCGAGATGGAGCGGGGGTTGGTTATGGTAGGGTGAGATGGGAAGATGGAAGTTTGAGATGGCAGGGAACTATCTCGGCCCACGAAATCCGAACGATAGTACTTTCAGGCATTTTGAATAATTTTTTAAATATGTGTGTTAGGTTAACGGGGGTCGGTAACATAAATTTTCCGGGTTGGAACGATTGAGCCCATCCGTCCCATGCGTTAAAAATAATTTCTCCGTAAATTGCACAATCTTAAAATTTATGTTAAATACTGCGGGACTGCAGCTTATGCCTCAAAGCGTTGAGTGAATAATATATGAAAAATTTATACAAAGCATTTCTAGCGAAAAATGGCACATATTATTTGTAAAATGTGCAATTGCAACGAAAGTTGACAAATGTGGTTCACTACACCATGAAGAAAATTGTGCTGTGAAGTGCCAAGTTATGTTTCTGTTCCCATTTCGGTTGTGCGGCATGACAATCAACATGACTATCGAGTTTCGTCGAAACAATAAACAATCTGAGCTCGCTGCTTGTTGAATTGAATGAACGTTACGTCTCTCTCGCACTCATGATACTTAAAAACTTAGTGACACCTATGGAGTAAAAGCAGTAACAGTTTTGGAGCGATCGTTTGTGCGGTTGCTAAAATATGGCCTTGAAGTATTCCAAGCAGAGCGCCGCCTGGTGGCTGGAATACTTTTTCTTGTTCGCAAAATTACATGGGATTGACAACTCTTTATATTATTCACTCAACTCTAGGAGTCATCTCAAATGAAATGTACCTATCTCCTTTGCACCCTCTTGAATATTTTTTGTTCCTTTTATTTCCATATTTTTGTTCCATGGGAGAATTATGTCTAAAATTACATACTTGGGTGGTAAAAACTGAACTTTTTTCTTTTAATTTGGGGGTTCAAATACATACGTGATTCTAGCCACAGCGGGTGGTCGTATTTTGTAAGCAAAATGGAACGATTGTTGCTGATAGCGTTTCAATTCTTACCGTGGTTTTCCTCAATTAACTATTTTCTTAGCGACCCTTTATTTCTAAAACCCAAAATGGTCGGTTTGAGTTCTTTACACCAATTTTGTTATTTTTTTCAAGAACTTCCTGGTAGTTGTGTGACAAAAACTAGGTATACGTACTAAAGCAAAAACATAATTTTAAACCAGTTGTAAAAAATATATTTTAAACTTCAACAATAAGAGTAAAGTGATTTAATACATGAAAACAAAAATTACAATTTACTGTATTTGTAGAAACCTTCACCGCTCTTCCTTCCCAATTTTCCTTCTTTCACCATTTTCTGAACGGATTCGCAAGGTTTAAATAGCGGGTTATCAGGAAACTTCTTGTGCCACCCTTCCAAAATAGAAGTGTTAGTATCATGACCACCAAAATCGGCCAGCTCGATAGGACCCATAGGATAACCCGCCCCCAATTTCATTGCTATATCGATATCCTCAGGAGTGGCATCACCTACAATTAAAAACTTATACAACTATTTTAAAAAAAGAAAAAATTACCTCTCTCTACCATACGAATAGCTTCAGCAACGTAAGGCACCAGAAGTCTGTTCACGATAAAACCAGGAGTATCTTTGCAAGTAACACAAACTTTCCCTATATTTTTACCCCAAGCCATCATACTTTGATAAGTTTCTTCGGAAGTTTCCGGAATTCTAATTACTTCAAGTAATTTCATTACGGCTACTGGATTAAAAAAATGTAATCCACCAAATCTATCTTTGCGTTTGGTTAACGAAGCGATTTCTGCGATAGAAAACGAACTAGTGTTGGAAGCGAAAATGGTTTTGGGTGGTGCTATTTCGTCTAAACTTTTGAATAGTTTCTTTTTAATTTCAATATTTTCAACAATTGCTTCAACGACTAAATCACAATCTTTGACGGATTCTGTCGGATTAGTAGAACCTTTGATTCGGGCTTGGGATTCCGAAATAAATTTTGCTGCTGCTTCGAGATTATCTTTGTGAATTTTTTTAGCGACACGTACCAAACTGTTCGCGATGCTGGATTCGGCTTTCTTCAAAATGTCGGAGTTGATTTCGACGAGGGTTACGTTATGACCAGTTTGGGCGGCCACCTAAGAGAGTTGGAAATAATTTTTTTTAATGCTTTTAAACATCAAACTTGAAACAAAAATTACACTTTTTGCTATTCGCATTTCATTTTCCCTACCTTAGGATATTTTTTCTTTCGCAATAGAATTATCTCTAATTGCGAGTGATCTTTTTAATCTTTGCCCTACTATAAGTTTTGTTACAGTCGTCTCGCCTCTACGTACTTAAATTTTAATTCCGGAGGTTCTAAATTTTTTCTACAATTATTTCAACCTTTCCCCATCATGTTACGTCTTCTGCTCAAAAGACTGTTTTTCCTCGTTTTTTAAAAACTCTTCCTATTTGTTATACTGTGTCCTTTAATCGGTGTTTTCTCTACTAACGATGTTGGAAATTACTTTAATAATAAACTGAAGTTTGGCCCCATTAATTACATTTGAAACTGCAGCCTGAAGATCGCTGTTTTACCATATTAAAAAATGAAGTAGCCCTCTTCAGTTTAGGATTCATTGAATCTCATAACTGACTGAAAGTGAATATGGATCTGGTTCATTAATTTTACTCACTTGAGCTATTCCCGAGCCCATTAAGCCTCCTCCAATAATCGTTACGTTCTTGATTGTCCTCATTGCCACGGAAGTCGAAACACTTCGCTTTAACACTAAAGAAAACGTCATAGTGTTTAATTTTTAACTTGATTAAGCCAAGGATATTTAATAATAGGTGTTTTGGTTTAAAACCTGTTAAATGAACAACAAAGTATGCAATGTAGATAAAAAGTAGCAAGGATTAAAGTACGAAGGTCAAGATTAGAAATAAAACACTAATCAGTTAAGTTGCATTAAATGGGTCGTGATTGCATTATTGTACTGAATTTTAAAAACGAAAACAACTAAAATTGAGAAGTGGGGGCCCCAAAATTCTTTAATTGCTAAATCACCTTTAAAAGATTATTTTAAATCTTGAATTATTGGTTGTCACCGGTCACTGGTATTCTTAAAGTTTAATTTTCATATACTTTATCCGAATTTTTGCAATTTTCCAAAAAAAAATTATAATGTGAGGTTAAGTTCTCGTGTTTTGATGTCTGTCATTTTTACGTCAAGCTGACAGTTGTGGATGGCGCTCGTTTGAGCTGTAAAGAATTCCAAAATTCAACTTATATAGAAAATATTATTTAATTAGTCTCGAAAATGGTGAACGTAATGAAAGGAGTTCTCGTTAAATGGTAAAAAATCTAAAATTTATTCACTTATTAACAAAATACGATTATTAACATGACATAACCTCACTCTACATAGTCCAAGTCTTCGGGTATGCCAAACTGTTTATTTAACGTTTTCTCTTCCATAAAAAACTTTTTTTTGCACCAAGATTTAACCGCGAAAATGTTGTCGGTCCAGCGATTGGCGGCGTCTTTAATTAGAGGAGTTTCCTGCTTCATCCCTAGAAGCATTTCTGGATCGTTCTCGCGATTTGATTTTAATTCAGTCATAATTTTCTGCTTTTTTTGCCTCAATTCCTCGATTTCCGCCATAATTTCCTTAGCGTCTTCAACGTTTTCTTTACCCACCTACAATTGCTTTTTAATTTTAATTTTTTTTTTTAGAAATATTGAGACTAACTTTAGCTTCTGTTAGAGTATTTGTGACGGTGTTGAGTCTTTTGGTGGAAGTTTCATAATTATTTTGAAGCTCTTCTAGTTTACGTTTTTTCTGATTAATACTTTTACTGCAAAATTATCGATCAACTTGCTGCATCTTTAAGTGAAACCGCTAGAATTACCTAGGAAATGCCCAAAAGTAGATTGAACCCCCAATTTTATCTGTGTCGATAGCAGCATCATCTACTAAAGCTTGCACGACTTCCTTAACCGAATTCATGGTAATTCCTTTTTCTTTCGGAGCGATTTTCTCCAGTTCTTTCAATTGAAAGAATTCTTTTTTCTCATAGAACAACTGCAACATCCTCGCTTTCTTCTCGTCAATACTTAAAGGAGCTTTCCGTGACATTTCTTTGTTTTCTGGAAATTAATAATTTTTTTTTCAGCGATCAAGCAATGAAACAGTTTCTTCTGCATTTGGATGAAACTACGAAATTGGGTCGGAAGTTTATCATACAGGACTTGGACGAAAACCACCTCTTTATTTCCGCAGACATCCTCGATACTCTTCAGGCAAAAATCGACGATTTGATGGATCAAATCAGTTTTCCCCTAGCAGAAAAGAATTGAAGCTCCAGCAACCAGCAACGAGAAGGTGGCCCAATATTGTTAAAACGGCGCGATGTTAAAGTTTTTCAAATGATTTTGCGAAATGTTTTCGTTTTGTTACAAAGAAATAAAGTGATGACAATGAAAATTACTTTTATTAAAATGATGCCTGATGCCTCGGTAGCGGTGTTGGCTCCAATTGCAGATATTTAATTAAGAAAACTTGTTCCTAAATTTTAAGGTTATGTTTCATTATTAAACCTACCAATTAGAGCAAGAAAAGTTTTATTAATGCGCTACTCACGATAATTTCCAAAATTTGATATAAGACCCAAATAGTGAGCTTTTCGAGAAACTAACTCACGATTTTGAACTTGGCCTTTGAGGTTATGTTCGATAAAACATGGCGCGAAATTTAAATATATAGTAGTAAAGTAAGTTTAAGAAAGCTGTTGTCAACTAATAATAATTTAAAAAGATTAAATTCTAATGAATTTTAAAATTTCAGTAAAATTTCGCTAATACTTCCTCAAAAATAAGTCAATAGACCGGAATAAGAAAAAGGGGTGCCTAACAGTACCTGCGTGACCTGAGCCACGTCCTGTATCCTCTACCTGTCACGTCAAAAATAGAATTATAGGTTATGTTGACCGAGACCAAATCGTAGTGACATTCCGAAAACCCCAAATCGCCCCCAGAAGCCCCCCAAAAATCTCGGAGTTACCACCAAACAAAAATGACGATCCCGGAGTCTTTACCTGACCAAAAATTAGTCTCAAACGGCGACACTAAAACTCAAGACAAAACGAAATCAGGCCTGATGAAATTATCCAGTTACGTGCTAGCGCTACGCCCTTGGTCTTTGAGCGCAAGCTTAATGCCCACTCTCCTCGGTTCAACAATAGCCTACAAATATCCAGGAACAACCGACTTCAATTACGCTACACTTCTCTTGACTGTCTTCACAGTAGTTTCGGTACATGGAGCCGGAAACGTCGTCAACACATACTTCGATTACGTGAAAGGTATTGACAATCGTAAATCAGACGACAGGATTTTAGTTGATCATATTTTATCGAAAGATGAAGTAGTTTCTTTGGGAGCCCTACTTTATTTTGCTGGTTGTGTCGGTTTTATCCTGTTAGCAGCTTTATCACCCGCCAAAATGGAACATTTAGCTTTAGTTTATTTTGGTGGGTTATCATCAAGTTTTCTTTATACAGGAGGAATCGGTTTTAAATATATCGCTTTAGGTGATGTTTTAATTTTAATTCTTTTCGGACCAATTTCTGTTTTATTCGCTTTCATGTCTCAAACTGGAAGAGTAGAATGGGCAACAATTTACTACGCGATTCCTTTAGCCCTTAACACTGAAGCTATCCTTCATAGCAACAACACTCGTGATTCAGAATCTGATAAAAAAGTTGGAATCGTAACTTTAGCTATTATTATCGGTCATACTGCTTCACATGTTTTATATGCTTTTCTTCTATTTACTCCTTATATTATGTTTATGGTAGCTTCTCTGAAATACTCGAAATGGTTCATGTTGCCGTTAGTGACTCTCCCTGGTGCTTTCAAAATTGAAAAACAATTCAGATCTAACGATATACATAGCGTTCCGAAAAAGACTGCAAAATTAAATTTGTTTTTCGGTGTACTGTACGTGTTGGCTTGCAGTCTAGTTCCTTCCTTGCCCTACGTTACTAAAAGATAGATGTGCGAGGCTTTTCTAGTTGTGTTTATTTGTGTTAAGTTATTTTTTACTGTATTAAGAAACTTGATAAACAGTACGTGAGAGTGGCTGCAATTTATTTACGTTAATTTAGTTTGTTACTTCGAAAGCCATCATTTCGATTTTGGCTGGTACAATGTGAGTCTCGAGGAACTAAGCGCTAATCATTTTCTATGTAGAAGACTTAAGAGACTTAACCGCTAGCTATTTACACAATGAAATGTTCTATTACGGTGTCCTTTTGCATTTGTACTGTTAAATGTTGCTGATTTTTGTATTTATATCATAGTTACATATTTTTATGTAAGATATTTATATACACATATAGTAAATGGTTAATTTCCATTTAGTTCTTGTTTGAATTGTTAACTTCACCTGACGTTGCTTTTAGAAAAATAATAGTAGGCGACACTAGAGCCACCTACCGGAGATGAACCGAGTCTCGAAGCTGTACAACTGCACGTGCAACGTAGATAACTCACATCGAAACTTCATGACGTCACTAACCACTTAAGAGACTTAATTCAGTACTTTATTGCATCATTTGAGTGACTAAATATTGTAAATTTCGATGGTGAAGTGACTTAAGGGCCAGTGCAATAGCATGCAGTGAGTTACTAAAACAATCACTTATTAGCCATTAAAGTGACTCAATTACTTATTCAAGCTGCTCAATGAATTAATTACTCATTTAAATGGCGCAGCTTCAGACTCGAGTCACATTTTAGCCACTTAGATATTCAAGACGCTCAATATAGTAATTACTCGTTAGAAGACTTGAGTGACTTTGCTTAGATGCTCAATCATAGTTTTTTTTTAACGTCGTTAGGTTTACGTTAAAAACTTCATTCAAACCATCTTCGATGCATCTAGTTGAGGACACTCGCTTAGCTCTGTAGTGATTGATTAAAACTAAGGCTTTTAGTCTCTTAATAGCAGTGTATCAGCTGCTGTTCAACCGATACAGATATCTTCCAACATATGAACAATAATTTTGAGTCAATAGAATTAGGTAACGAAAATGCTCAGATCAAAGACAATAACTTAAGTCGCAAATATCAGTAGTTGCAAGTAGATTGTGAACGCTCGATCTAAAGTACCATTGATCCAGCGTATTTAGGTATAATTACTATAATGTTAATCAAGCGACCTGATCCACTATTTCTTATCGAAATAAACGTTTATATAGATTTTTTAATTATTTTTTTATAAAGTTTATTTGTCCCAATACATAAACTACAACTACGTTTCATATAAAAATCTCAGTAATCAAAGAAACTTGACTGGTGCGTAGATAGCCGGTCAAGTTCGTTTGTTTCGTCTATTAGCTACTCGTTTATTTGAAAATGTACATCTCACTTTGCTTATATACAAATCGGGGGCCGCAAGGAGGAGAAAAAAAAAGTCAGAAAAGCATTCGAGTAAAAGTGGCAGTTTGAATTTATCAGGAACAAATGCTGCTAAAATTGAGATCTAATCAGCCTTTCGACGCCTCTATCAAAAATACAAATAAACAAAAATATACAAATTTTCCTTAATTCGCTGAACGTGTTTTCTCCGATTTCCATATCCTTATCCGCTCCTTCAGTTCATTAACTAAAAATTTCGTTATAAGCTTCATATTGAAAAAAAAAAAAAAAAATAATACCAACCTGGTTGCAACATGTCTTCAGTCAAGGGTTGTCTATTGAAAGGATCTGTGCTACTGTTCAAAAGATGACGCATAATTACGGGCCGATCCATGACTTGGCCGCTAGGCAACAACACCGGATCCGTCATCAAAGTGTCCATCAGTGGATCCTTAAACTCGTCAGGAGCGTCAGACATCCAGTCGTCGGTCTTCTGGTTATCTAACAAGATCCGGTGGGCCTTGGCCGATAACGCCTTGAAATGCTCGATTTCCACCATGGTTTTGATGGAAATGCGCTCCAAACGGACGGCGGCATCGTCGAAGAGCTCCTTCCTGAACGACCTCTGCAAAAACGAAACCATCGACATCCAAACCAATACCAACGGAGTAGAATATGCACGCCACTGATGATTCAGCAGTAACGTAATTACTATAAATTTAATTTTGCCGCTTTCTGCAACCAGCAACACAGATGTGTAATGCTGGGCAATTTAAAAAGTGAATTGTAAGAAGCGGCCATAGTTCGATCAATAAAGTGGTAAATTTAATTTGATTACCTAATTTATCATTTCAGGATCACCCAATATGGGACAGTTAGAAGGAAAAACCTCCAAAATAAGGCGCCAAAACAGTAGAACATGCACGCCACTGACTTAACTTGTATTGAAACTAGTCAATGTTGAGCAGAGAAGGGGCTTACGACCAAACTACAAATGGTGTCAATTTGCTATAGCGTGATATTTAAATTTTAGTTAAAATGTGGTTTTGGCGTTCTTTATAAATCATAAACCGTCGAGTACACACACAGAGATGTTGCGCAATTTTTTTGCAAATAACTTTCGAAAAACCAAAGTTAAAAAAATTCATTTCATTGCCTAACTTCACACTTTCGAGTAAGTTACGGGCTAGATTGTTAACGGCTGCGATTCGTGGGCCATTTTTGTTTTCATCCCTCACCTCGTCTCCTGCGAGAGCCGCGGCAAATTCTTCGCAATCGAGATGTAGATAGATGTCGACTAACTGGCTGAGAAGTCTCCTAGGCTCCCATCCGTACTTGTCCGGGTTTCGGACCTTTAAATTTTTGCATTTAGGCCCGCACAACTGTTGCAGATTAAAATTCAACATGCTGGCCAATCTGTCGACGAGTTCGGGCCTTAAGAACGGCTCTTTGATGTCCATCGTTAAATAATGAAACATATCGACAGTTTCACGGGCCAACGTCAAATACGAACGGCACTGTCTCTCGTCGGCCGTCAATTGTCTCATGCGACTCTGTTGTTGTTCCGAACTCAATTTCGACCATTTCTCATCGTCACTGATCAATTCTTGAACTTCGTGTATCCTCTTGAGACTTTCCAGAGATTCGTCCAGTAAGAAAGTGGTGTCGTTCATTAACATGTTGACGAATTTAACGAATTGCGTGCCGGATTTCGATTCGTTGATCAAGGCTTGTCGGTGGATCGGCGAGTTCCACATACCTTTTATTATCAAACTTATGTGGTATCTAATGGAGAACTTATCGTAGAATTCTGAACTTGATCCAGTCGTTTCGACGTCCGTATAAAATTTCATTAAAGCACTGGGAAGCGCGTTTTGGGAAATTTCGTGAGCCATGAAGCGGTTATAGAGCATTTCGCAGCGCGGTTGGAAAGTGGGGAGAATCACGAAAACTACTTCGACTAGTTTCGCCACCAAGTATGGATTCTTGAAGGAATTTGATGAACAGATAGTAACTAAGAGCCAGGTGATGAGGGAATCTTCCATGTTTTCGGTGATCACTGTTGGGAAATATCTGAAACAATCGAATTTTAAAAATCGTAACTTCCTCACTAACAGGAAGTGGAGGTTGAACTTACGGCAAAGCGAATAAAAGAAATTCCGCAATATCTTCGACGTACCACTCGGGCAAGGCCGAAAAGGCTGCGGGCGTGATCGACGGTAACGGTAGACTGGGAACGGGTCCGCCAGGTGGCATTTTTGTCATCAAACTCAACAAAAATTGGGCCACCGAAGTGTAATAGATCAAAGATCTTCTCATCAAGTTCTTGTCTAATAAACCTGCGTCCGCGCAAGCTTTAGATCTAAAAGGCGTACAAGTCAGTTTTATGGATATGGCGGTTGATTTCTTCTAGACGTTACTTGTTTAATTTTTTTAATTGTTGCTTCCATCGTTTTATGAACTGTTTGTTTCGATGAGCGAACGGTGTACTCCTCCATTGCGCTTCGGCTGCTACGGTTTCGTCTAGCAGCTTCTGGAGGTCGCGAATTGCCCTGATACGACGCTGGTACTTTTGCAGGGCAGGCAGTAAGGAGAGATGATGGCAGTGTAAGGTTAAGAACCAGCATATTGTCGAAAAATTAGGAGCTTGGAACTGATGCGTCGTTCCTAAAAAAATATTAATAACAAAATAATCTTGGACGTTGCCATATGGCATTTACATCTTATAAGAGCATAGAAAATTGTTTGACTATTTATGTTTCACGACCCATGCATTTTAGTAAGTTTCGATTGTTTTTGTATGGCAAGGTTATGACTGGGTGCCATACGACAGCATGACGTCTGCATCCTACAGAAAATAGTACGATCGTATATGTTGATTCTGAACTTTCAAGACCGTGGCGGCTTCATTAAGTTTAGATCATTTTGTTTAGCGATTCTTTAAGTCTGTGTCATACGTTTGTATGACATCTAGATCTTACAAAATTCATTGTTACTCTTTGTAAGTCTCAATTATCAGAAAGGCTGCATCCTGCATCGTTATACAATTTCAATAATTTCTGTGTGACACCTGACAGTGTCAAAACCTTTAGTCATAGTATGACCATCCAACAGAAAAGTGTGTCAATGTCTCACTATATTTTCACAACTGCCCTATTTACATTACGCTTCAATATCTTTTTTATTACATAATGATCCGCTGTCATAGTATGACAATTGTATCTCATAGTATCATAAAAATAGTGAGACTAAATAGTCGTAGTATTGAACATAAACACGTTAACTCTTTCACGACTACTGTATTTTTATAAATCTGAATCATTTTTGAATGGCAAGGTTATGACCGGTGTCATATGCTAGCATGATACTTGCGTCCTATAGAAAATAGTATGATCGTTTATGTTTATTCTGAGCTTTCAAGAACGTGGCGTTTTCATTAAGTTTAGACCATTTTCTTAAGCGATTTTTGAGGTCAGTGTCATACGTTTGTATGACATCTATAACTTGTAAAACTCATTATTTTAAGTCTAAACTTTTAAAAACGCTGCATAATTATAGAATTTCAATAAATTCTTCGTGAAACGTGACAGTATTACAATTTGTCATAGGACTTAATGACTTAAAAGTTCTACAGAAAATAGTGTCAATGTTAATGTCTCACCAAATTTTGGCAACTGCGTTACTTGCATTACGCTTCCCTATTTTTCTCATTAGATTATGATTCTTTCTCATAGTATGATACTTTCATCCCACAGAACCAAAGAAAATAGTGTGATCGTGTGACCGGTGTCATACGACAGCATGGCATCTGCATCTTACAGAAAATAGTACGATCGATTATGTTAACTTTGAAGAATATTCAAGACCGTGGCGGCTTCATTAAGTTTAGATAATTTTCTTTAGCGATTCTTTAAGTCCGTGCCATATATTTGTATTTGTATCTTGCAAAATTCATTGTCAATCTTTGTAAGTCTCAATTATCAGAAAGGCTGCATCCTGCATCATTATACAATTTAAATAACTTCTATGTGACACCTGCTAGTGCCAAAATCTTTAGTCATAATATGACCATGATCTAAAAATCCAACAGAAAAGTGTGTCAATATTATCTCAAGACCGTGGTGTCTTTATTAAGTATAGTTAATTAAAAAAATAATTCTTTGATGTGTCATACGTTTGTATGACATCTATATCTTGCAAAATTCATTGTCAATCTTTGTAAGTCTCAATTATCAGAAAGGCTGCATCCTGCATCATTATATAAATTCAATAATTTCTATGTGACACCTGCTAGTTCCAAAATCTTTAGTCATATTATGACCATGATCTAAGAATTCAACAGAAAAGTGTGTCCTTGTCAATTTCAAGACCGTGGTTTCTTCATTAATTGTAGTTAATTAAAAAACAATCTTTCATCTGTGCCATACGTTTGTATGACATCTATATCTTGCAAAATTCATTGTCAATCTTTGTAAGTCTCAATTATCAGACAGGTTCCATCTTGCATCATTATATAGATTCAATAATTTCTATGTGACACCTGCTAGTTCCAAAATCTTTAGTCATATTATGACCATGATCTAAGAATTCAACAGAAAAGTGTGTCCTTGTCAATTTCAAGACCGAGGTTTCTTTATTAATTGTAGTTAATTAAAAAACAATCTTTCATCTGTGCCATACGTTTGTATGACCTCTATATCTTGCAAAATTCATTATCAATCTTTGTAAGTCTCAATTATCAGAAAGGCTGCATCCTGCATCATTATATAAATTCAATAATTTCTATATGACACCTGCTAGTTCCAAAATCTTTAGTCATATTATGACCATGATCTAAGAATTCAACAGAAAAGTGTGTCCTTGTCAATTTCAAGACCGTGGTTTCTTCATTAATTGTAGTTAATTAAAAAACAATCTTTCATCTGTGCCATACGTTTGTATGACATCTATATCTTGCAAAATTCATTGTCAATCTTTGTAAGTCTCAATTATCAGAAAGGCTGCATCCTGCATCATTATACAATTTCAATAATTTCTATGTGACACCTGCTAGTGCCAAAATCTTTAGTCATAGTATGACCATGATCTAAAAATCCAACAGAAAAGTGTGTCAATGTCAATCTCAAGACCGTGGTGTCTTTATTAAGTGTAGTTAATTAAAAAAAATTTCTTTGATGTGCGTCATACGTTTATATGACATCTATATCTTGCAAAATTCATTATCAATCTTTGTAAGTCTCAATTATCAGAAAGGCTGCATCCTGCATCATTATATAAATTCAATAATTTCTATATGACACCTGCTAGTTCCAAAATCTTTAGTCATATTATGACCATGATCTAAGAATTCAACAGAAAAGTGTGTCCTTGTCAATTTCAAGACCGTGGTTTCTTCATTAATTGTAGTTAATTAAAAAACAATCTTTCATCTGTGCCATACGTTTGTATGACATCTATATCTTGCAAAATTCATTGTCAATCTTTGTAAGTCTCAATTATCAGAAAGGCTGCATCCTGCATCATTATACAATTTCAATAATTTCTATGTGACACCTGCTAGTGCCAAAATCTTTAGTCATAGTATGACCATGATCTAAAAATCCAACAGAAAAGTGTGTCAATGTCAATCTCAAGACCGTGGTGTCTTTATTAAGTGTAGTTAATTAAAAAAAATTTCTTTGATGTGCGTCATACGTTTATATGACATCTATATCTTGCAAAATTCATTATCAATCTTTGTAAGTCTCAATTATCAGAAAGGCTGCATCCTGCATCATTATATAAATTCAATAATTTCTATATGACACCTGCTAGTTCCAAAATCTTTAGTCATATTATGACCATGATCTAAGAATTCAACAGAAAAGTGTGTCCTTGTCAATTTCAAGACCGTGGTTTCTTCATTAATTGTAGTTAATTAAAAAACAATCTTTCATCTGTGCCATACGTTTGTATGACATCTATATCTTGCAAAATTCATTGTCAATCTTTGTAAGTCTCAATTATCAGACAGGTTCCATCTTGCATCATTATATAGATTCAATAATTTCTATGTGACACCTGCTAGTGCCAAAATCTTTAGTCCTATTATGACCATGATCTAAGAATTCAACAGAAAAGTGTGTCAATGTCAATCTCACGACCGTAGTGTCTTATTAAGTCTAGTTAATTTAAAAAACAAATTATTTGATCTGTGCCATACGTTTGTATGGCATCTATATCTTGCAAAATTTATTGTCAATCTTTGTAAGTCTCAATTATTAGAAAGGCTGCATCCTGCACCATTATATAGCTTCAATAATTTCTATGTGACACCTGCTAGTGCCAAAATCTTTAGTCATAGTATGACCATAATCTAAGAATCTAACGGAAAAGTGTGTCAGTATCAATCTCAAGACCGTGGTGTCTTTATTAAGTGCAGTTAATTAAAAAAAAATCTTTCATCTGTGCCATACGTTTGTATGACATCTATATCTTGCAAAATTCATTGTCAATCTTTGTAAGTCTCAATTATCAGAAAGGCTGCATCCTGCATCATTATATAAATTCAATAATTTCTATATGACACCTGCTAGTTCCAAAATCTTTAGTCATATTATGACCATAATCTAAGAATCTAACGGAAAAGTGTGTCAGTATCAATCTCAAGACCGTGGTGTCTTTATTAAGTGCAGTTAATTAAAAAAAAATCTTTCATCTGTGCCATACGTTTGTATGACATCTATATCTTGCAAAATTCATTGTCAATCTTTGTAAGTCTCAATTATCAGAAAGGCTGCATCCTGCATCATTATATAAATTCAATAATTTCTATATGACACCTGCTAGTTCCAAAATCTTTAGTCATATTATGACCATAATCTAAGAATCTAACGGAAAAGTGTGTCAGTATCAATCTCAAGACCGTGGTGTCTTTATTAAGTGCAGTTAATTAAAAAAAAATCTTTCATCTGTGCCATACGTTTGTATGACATCTATATCTTGCAAAATTCATTGTCAATCTTTGTAAGTCTCAATTATCAGAAAGGCTGCATCCTGCATCATTATATAAATTCAATAATTTCTATATGACACCTGCTAGTTCCAAAATCTTTAGTCATATTATGACCATGATCTAAGAATTCAACAGAAAAGTGTGTCCTTGTCAATTTCAAGACCGTGGTTTCTTCATTAATTGTAGTTAATTAAAAAACAATCTTTCATCTGTGCCATACGTTTGTATGATATCTATATCTTGCAAAATTCATTGTCAATCTTTGTAAGTCTCAATTATCAGACAGGTTCCATCTTGCATCATTATATAGATTCAATAATTTCTATGTGACACCTGCTAGTGCCAAAATCTTTAGTCCTATTATGACCATGATCTAAGAATTCAAGAGAAAAGTGTGTCAATGGCAATCTCACGACCGTAGTGTCTTATTAAGTCTAGTTAATTTAAAAAACAAATTATTTGATCTGTGCCATACGTTTGTATGGCATCTATATCTTGCAAAATTTATTGTCAATCTTTGTAAGTCTCAATTATTAGAAAGGCTGCATCCTGCACCATTATATAGCTTCAATAATTTCTATGTGACACCTGCTAGTGCCAAAATCTTTAGTCATAGTATGACCATAATCTAAGAATCTAACGGAAAAGTGTGTCAGTATCAATCTCAAGACCGTGGTGTCTTTATTAAGTGCAGTTAATTAAAAAAAAATCTTTCATCTGTGCCATACGTTTGTATGACATCTATATCTTGCAAAATTCATTGTCAATCTTTGTAAGTCTCAATTATCAGAAAGGCTGCATCCTGCATCATTATATAAATTCAATAATTTCTATATGACACCTGCTAGTTCCAAAATCTTTAGTCATATTATGACCATAATCTAAGAATCTAACGGAAAAGTGTGTCAGTATCAATCTCAAGACCGTGGTGTCTTTATTAAGTGCAGTTAATTAAAAAAAAATCTTTCATCTGTGCCATACGTTTGTATGACATCTATATCTTGCAAAATTCATTGTCAATCTTTGTAAGTCTCAATTATCAGAAAGGCTGCATCCTGCATCATTATATAAATTCAATAATTTCTATATGACACCTGCTAGTTCCAAAATCTTTAGTCATATTATGACCATAATCTAAGAATCTAACGGAAAAGTGTGTCAGTATCAATCTCAAGACCGTGGTGTCTTTATTAAGTGCAGTTAATTAAAAAAAAATCTTTCATCTGTGCCATACGTTTGTATGACATCTATATCTTGCAAAATTCATTGTCAATCTTTGTAAGTCTCAATTATCAGAAAGGCTGCATCCTGCATCATTATATAAATTCAATAATTTCTATATGACACCTGCTAGTTCCAAAATCTTTAGTCATATTATGACCATGATCTAAGAATTCAACAGAAAAGTGTGTCCTTGTCAATTTCAAGACCGTGGTTTCTTCATTAATTGTAGTTAATTAAAAAACAATCTTTCATCTGTGCCATACGTTTGTATGATATCTATATCTTGCAAAATTCATTGTCAATCTTTGTAAGTCTCAATTATCAGACAGGTTCCATCTTGCATCATTATATAGATTCAATAATTTCTATGTGACACCTGCTAGTGCCAAAATCTTTAGTCATATTATGACCATCATCTAAGAATCCAACAGAAAAGTGAGTCAATGTCAATCTCACGACCGTAGTGTCTTATTAAGTTTAGTTAATTTAAAAAACAAATTATTTGATCTGTGCCATACGTTTGTATGGCATCTATATCTTGCAAAATTTATTGTCAATCTTTGTAAGTCTCAATTATTAGAAAGGCTGCATCCTGCACCATTATATAGCTTCAATAATTTCTATGTGACACCTGCTAGTGCCAAAATCTTTAGTCATAGTATGACCATAATCTAAGAATCTAACGGAAAAGTGTGTCAGTATCAATCTCAAGACCGTGGTCTTTATTAAGTGCAGTTAATTAAAAAAAAATCTTTCATCTGTGCCATACGTTTGTATGACATCTATATCTTGCAAAATTCATTATCAATCTTTGTAAGTCTCAATTATCCGACAGGTTCCATCTTGCATCATTATATAGATTCAATAATTTCTATGTGACACCTGCTAGTGCCAAAATCTTTAGTCATATTATGACCATCATCTAAGAATCCAACAGAAAAGTGTGTCAATGTCAATCTCACGACCGTAGTGTCTTATTAAGTCTAGTTAATTTAAAAAACAAATTATTTGATCTGTGCCATACGTTTGTATGGCATCTATATCTTGCAAAATTTATTGTCAATCTTTGTAAGTCTCAATTATTAGAAAGGCTGCATCCTGCACCATTATATAGCTTCAATAATTTCTATGTGACACCTGCTAGTGCCAAAATCTTTAGTCATAGTATGACCATAATCTAAGAATCTAACGGAAAAGTGTGTCAGTATCAATCTCAAGACCGTGGTGTCTTTATTAAGTGCAGTTAATTAAAAAAAAATCTTTCATCTGTGCCATACGTTTGTATGACATCTATATCTTGCAAAATTCATTATCAATCTTTGTAAGTCTCAATTATCCGACAGGTTCCATCTTGCATCATTATATAGATTCAATAATTTCTATGTGACACCTGCTAGTGCCAAAATCTTTAGTCATATTATGACCATCATCTAAGAATCCAACAGAAAAGTGTGTCAATGTCAATCTCACGACCGTAGTGTCTTATTAAGTCTAGTTAATTTAAAAAACAAATTATTTGATCTGTGCCATACGTTTGTATGGCATCTATATCTTGCAAAATTTATTGTCAATCTTTGTAAGTCTCAATTATTAGAAAGGCTGCATCCTGCACCATTATATAGCTTCAATAATTTCTATGTGACACCTGCTAGTGCCAAAATCTTTAGTCATAGTATGACCATAATCTAAGAATCTAACGGAAAAGTGTGTCAGTATCAATCTCAAGACCGTGGTGTCTTTATTAAGTGCAGTTAATTAAAAAAAAATCTTTCATCTGTGCCATACGTTTGTATGACATCTATATCTTGCAAAATTCATTATCAATCTTTGTAAGTCTCAATTATCCGACAGGTTCCATCTTGCATCATTATATAGATTCAATAATTTCTATGTGACACCTGCTAGTGCCAAAATCTTTAGTCATATTATGACCATCATCTAAGAATCCAACAGAAAAGTGTGTCAATGTCAATCTCACGACCGTAGTGTCTTATTAAGTCTAGTTAATTTAAAAAACAAATTATTTGATCTGTGCCATACGTTTGTATGGCATCTATATCTTGCAAAATTTATTGTCAATCTTTGTAAGTCTCAATTATCAGAAAGGCTGCATCCTGCACCATTATATAGCTTCAATAATTTCTATGTGACACCTGCTAGTGCCAAAATCTTTAGTCATATTATGACCATGATCTAAGAATCCAACAGAAAAGTGTGTCAATGTCGATCTCAAGACCGTAGTGTCTTATTAAGCCTAGTTAATTTAAAAAAAATATTTGATCAGTGCCATACGTTTGTATGACATCTATATCTTGCAAAATTTATTGTCAATCTTTGTAAGTGTCAATTATCAGAGAGGCTGCATCCTGCATCATTGTACAGTTTCAATAATTTCTATGTGACACCTGCTACTGCCAAATTCTTTAATCATAGTATGACCCTGATCTAAGTATCCAACAGAAAAGTGTGTCAATGTCAATTTCAAGACCGTGGTGTCTTTATTAAGTGCAGTCAATTTAAAAATAAATTTCTTTGATGTGTCATACGTTTGTATGACATCTATATCTTGCAAAATTCATTGTCAATCTTTGTAAGTCTCAATTATCAGAAAGGCTGCATCCTGCACCATTATATAGCTTCAATAATTTCTATGTGACACCTGCTAGTTGCCAAAATCTTTAGTCATATTATGACCATGATCTAAGAATCCTACAAAAAAGTGTGTCAATATCGATCTCAAGACCGTAGTGTCTTATTAAGTCTATTAAAAAAAAAATTGATCTGTGCCATACGTTTGTATGACATCTATATCTTGCAAAATTCATTGTCAATCTTTGTAAGTGTCAATTATCAGAAAGGCTGCATCCTGCAACATTATACAGATCATTATATAAATTCAATAATTTCTATGTGACACCTGCTAGTGCCAAAATCTTTAGTCATAGTATGACCATGATCTAAAAATCCAACAGAAAAGTGTAACAATGTCAATCTCAAGACCGAGGTGTCTTTATTAAGTGTAGTTAATTTAAAAAAAAAACTTTGATATGTGTCAAACATTTGTATGACATCTGTATCTTGTAAAATTTCTTGTCAATCTTTGTAAGTTTAAATTTTCAGAATTTTTGCATAATTATAAAATTTTGAAAACTGCGATATTTGCATTACGCTTCAATAACTTTCTTATTACATTATGATCCGCTGTCATAGTATGACAATTGCATCCCATAGAACCATAAAATATAGTGTGACTAAATAGTCGCATTATTAAACATAAATGCGATGACTCTTTTATGACTATTGTATGTTTATTAAGTCTGGAGAATTTTTGTACTCAAGGTGTCATACGATCGTAGGATACTAGTAATCTAAAGAAAATTGTATGACCGTCTATGCTAGCTAAAATCTTCGTAAACCTTTTTGCTACAATCTTATAAACTATGCCATACGACCGTATGACAGTTACGCCCTACAGAAGATATTGTAAATTTTTATGATAACTCTGAACTTTCAAGAATGATGGATGTTTAGAAAATCTTGGCAATTGTGCTACAACATATTTATCTCGTATGACTTATAGATAATGTCAGTCTTATGACATTGTAAATTAAAACTGTCCTATTCTCATCAAGTCTCGATAATGTTCTTATAGCAACATATAGCCTGTGCCATACCATTGTATATAATCTGCATTCCACAGAAGATAGTATGACTGTTGATTTTAATGTTAATTTTGTATTTTTATGACCACTAAATCTTCCTAAAGACTCAATAATTTTTCTGTGGCCATGAAATGACTTATGCTGCACGATGCCATGACATTTTTAACCTACAGAAAAATGTATGAGAAATACTGATATCACCCATTACACGAATGCAGCATCTTTACCTACCTTCATACATCTTTGCAAGGCAAGATATTGCTCTGCGCCATACGATTGTATGATATTTGCATTTTACAGAAAACTGAGCGTTTATTTTAACTTAAATGTTTACGACTGTTACATCTGCAAAAAATCTTAATCAGTTTATGACCATTTTATTACCTGTGCCATGCGATTGTGATAATGTATCTTACAGAACATATTGTGAATGTTTATGTTAAAACCTTTATCAAGTTCCAATAACCGCCTGAAGAAACTGTTATGACCTCTGCCATACGACCGTGTATTAGTTCGATTGTTTTTGTTAAAAAAAACTTCTATGACTCTCCATAGTATTCTTATGTCAATGCCAGGAACATATATTTGACCAAAAAATATGTTCATGTCAAAGTTATAGATTTGGTTGATTTTGTGGTTACATTTTGGCAACTCGTAAAACAAAATTGAAATTATTGTACGACTTGCTATTATTGATTAAAAATAATATTATGACAACAAACACACAATAACAACTTTTAAAAATGCATTATTTACCTAAGCTCTCCAGCCAATTGGCAACATCCTGTGATGTATACTTCAGTCTAGTATCGTTCTTGATACTGATAAGGCTAGCTTCATGGAAAGGATACATATAATCCACCTTATCGGGCTTGATCTTCAATGATAAATTTTGCAAAACGCTCAACATATTCAACATGAACCCGTCTCCAGCCAACGACCTTTCCTCCATTTGTAGTTGCGACCTCTTCTCGTTGTACCTCAAAATTTTGGCCATATAATTCAAACAATCATCCCGACTCTCCGTATTGGCCAACATATAATGGAAGATCCTATGCTGCAACGTTCTGGTGTTCTCTAACTCCAATTGGAGAGTGTGATTGAGACTTTTATCGCTCGACGAGTTGCCCGAAAAAAACTTCTCGGCCACTTTAGGCTCGTCCTCGGCGAAAACGCTAACCGACAGAAAAGGCCCTAAATACGATGTGCGGACAACTTCGCGTCCTTGAGCCGGAGTACAGGGCTCCGTCATGAATTGCACTTGCTTCGTAATTAAAGTACAGATAGGACGGGAACCGCAACGGATATCGGCCAATTCGAAAAGGGTTTGAATAGGGATGCGATGCTCGTCGCCTACTATACTGGCATTCTGCATCATCCGAAACAACCCTTGGAGAAGTGGACTGAAAACCGAACTGAACAATTTTTCGTTAGTGTGAGTTCTCGAAACGAGTTCGGTTAAGAAACCTCGAGGCAACGTCTGTTGTAAGATGGGGGTTAACAAAGGGGAACGACCGAACTTGTACTGTTCGTCGTTGGGTATTATGTAACCCTTAAGTAGGAGGGTCGTGTTATGGATCAATTGAGCCCTAAGTTCGGTTAAAACGTCGCTTAATGGTGGAATACTCGATTTTTTCGGATGGTTTCTTTCCTCAACACTAACTCTACTGTAACAATCCATCAAATAACTTAAACCCAAACTTAACGGCCCTTTGTTCATTTCTAACAGTTTCAGAGGTAATGCGGGAATGGGACAACTATGACTCGGACTGGGACTAGGACTCAGCGAATTCACGCTGCTGGCGTCCCCCAAATCCGTGTTGCTTTGAGCCAGATCTTTGAAAGGATTATTGCCTGTCGAAACCATGACCAGAACTTCCATGACGGCGCTGGAAACGATGTCTCGGAGGGGCATTGCAGGGTTATTTTTCACAGCCTCGCCGGTTTGGGGGAGGTGCATTCGAGTCTCGTTGGGTTTGTCAAAAGTGGCCTGCAAAATTCTGAGGGCGGTCGTTCGCAACTGCTCTTCGGTCAGTTCGATGACGTTCGGCGAGGTTCGTTGTCTTGGGACGTCTTTGCGCTGTTGGGGCTCCGACTCGTCCACCTGCATCAACGTCTCCATCAAATGTTAGAAATAGGCGGCACTTTCAAGTTTAAATGCAAAATAAAGAGCGAATACTTTTCGCTTGCTGTACGGCGAAATTACAGGAAACTGTATGGATAATATAGCAATGTCGTTCATGTCAGTAACAAGTATTGGGATTTGAAAACATTTTTGATTTAAGAAAACATTTCGTAACTAACCCCCCCTAACGGTATTCAATAAAATGCCGTGATTTTGTAACAATTGATAAAATGGAAGTAAATTTAGAAATTTAATAGCAGCAATTTAGTCAGGTTGAGTTAGAAAGTTAGAAATTCATAATTACTTCAATTAAAATCAGTTGGAGCTACAATTATTACAGAAAACTATACTTCTACAGAAGATCAACTTTACTAACCACCCTCATGATGACGTCATAATCAACGTCAATGAAATGAATCAAAACAAACAGTAAAAAAAAACTAAATGTTGAGATTTGTTAATAGCAATTATGTCTGTTTAATTATAAATTACAGGAGACTGTAATCGCTGATGACAATACCACTAATGCGAACAACAAATATTGGATTTTTAAAGCACTTTTGATTTGGTGATAAAATCATAATTAATTCAATTAAAATTTGGTGGAGTTTGAATGGTATTACATAAAATGTTGACTTTGTTAACAGGGATAAAGAGGTGCATCTGGGATAACAGTCAAAATAAATTCGAATATTTAGTAGCAATACCTATGTCAGACTTGGCTAAAAATTATAGGAAACTGTATCGAAACTGGCAATGCAGTTCAAATTAATAATAGTAATTGGGATTTGAAAGCATATCGAGTTTAAGAAATTAAAATCAGGTGAAACTAGAATTGTATTAAAGAAAACTGTACTTTTATAAAATGTCAACGTTGTCAATAGACCCTCATAAATCTCGGATAATAGTCAACGTTAAACGAAATTAAATTTTTTTGTAGTAGCATCGGTATGTTAGGCTTGGTTAAAATTACAGGAAACTGTATCGCCACTGGTTCATATCAATAACCAGGAGAGCATTTTTAATTTAAGTAAAAATTACATAATTATTTCAATTAAAATCAGATGAAGCTCGAATAATATTACAGCAAACTGTAATTTCTAAAAAAATCAGCCTTGTTAACAGACCCTCATGACATCATAGTTAATGTCAAAGAGGTGAATCTAGAATAACAGAAAAAGTAAAACTAAATGTTATAATTTATTAACAGCAATCAAGTCCGTTTTAGTTAGAAGTTACAGGCAACTGTATCGCTAATGGCAATACAATTAATACGAATAACCAATATTGGAATTTTAAAGGATTTTTTACTTTGGAAACAAAGTTATAATTGCTTGAATTGAAAGCAGCTGGAGCTAGAATGACATTACAGAAAACTGTACTTTTATAAATTATCAACTTTGTTAATAGACCTTCATGACAATATAACTAACGTTAAAGGGGCAGTACAGTTCAAATTAATAATAATAATTGGGATTTGAAAGCATATCGAGTTTAAGAAATTAAAATCAGGTGAAACTAGAATGGTATTAAAGAAAACTGTACTTTTATAAAATGTCAACGTTGTCAATAGACCCTCATAAATCTCGGATAACAGTCAACGTTAAACGAAATTAAAAATTTTTGTAGTAGCATCGGTATGTTAGGCTTGGTTGAAAATTACAGGAAACTGTATCGCAACTAGTTCATATCAATAACCAGGAGAGAATTTTTAAAGCATTTTTAATTTAAGCAAAAATTTCATAATTATTTCAATTAAAATCAGATGAAGCTCGAATAATATTACAGTAAACTGTACTTTCTTGAAAAATCAGTCTTGTTAACAGACTCTAATAACAAGGGGTGAAACTAGAAGAGCAGAAGAAGTAAAACTAAATGTTATAATTTATTAACAGCAATCAAATCCGTTTTAGTTAGAAGTTACAGGAAACTGTATCGCTAATGGCAATACAATTAATACGAATAACCAATATTGGAATTTTAAAGGATTTTTTACTTTGGAAACAAAGTTATAATTGCTTGAATTGAAAGCAGCTGGAGCTAGAATGACATTACAGAAAACTGTACTTTTATAAATTATCAACTTTGTTAATAGACCTTCATGACAATATAACTAACGTTAAAGGGGCAGTACAGTTCAAATTAATAATAATAATTGGGATTTGAAAGCATATCGAGTTTAAGAAATTAAAATCAGGTGAAACTAGAATGGTATTAAAGAAAACTGTACTTTTATAAAATGTCAATGTTGTCAATAGACCCTCATAAATCTCGGATAATAGTCAACGTTAAACGAAATTAAATTTTTTTGTAGTAGCATCGGTATGTTAGGCTTGGTTAAAATTACAGGAAACTGTATCGCCACTGGTTCATATCAATAACCAGGAGAGCATTTTTAATTTAAGTAAAAATTACATAATTATTTCAATTAAAATCAGATGAAGCTCGAATAATATTACAGCAAACTGTAATTTCTAAAAAAATCAGCCTTGTTAACAGACCCTCATGACATCATAGTTAATGTCAAAGAGGTGAATCTAGAATAACAGAAAAAGTAAAACTAAATGTTATAATTTATTAACAGCAATCAAATCCGTTTTAGTTAGAAGTTACAGGAAACTGTATCGCTAATGGCAATACAATTAATACGAATAACCAATATTGGAATTTTAAAGGATTTTTTACTTTGGAAACAAAGTCATAATTGCTTCAATTGAAAGCAGCTGGAGCTAGAATAGCATTACAGAAAACTGTACTTTTATAAAATATAAACTTTGTTAATAGACCTTCATGACGATATAACTAACGTCAAACGGGCAATACAGTTCAAATTAATAATAATAATTGGGATTTGAAAGCATATCGAGTTTGAGAAATTAAAATCAGATAAAACTAGAATGGTATTAAAGAGACCTGTACTTTTATAAAATGTCAACGTTGTCAATTGACCCTCATAAATCTCGGATAATAGTCAACGTTAAACGAAATTAAATCTTTTTTTAGTAGCATCGGTATGTTAGGCTTGGTTAAAATTACAGGAAACTGTATCGCAACTGGTTCATATCAATAACCAGGAGAGCTTTTTTAATTTAAGTAAAAATTTCATAATTATTTCAATTAAAATCAGATGAAGCTCGTATAATATTATAGTAAACTGTAATTTCTAAAAAAATCAGCCGTGTTAACAGACCCTCATGACATCATAGTTAATGTCAAAGGGGTGAATCTAGAATAACAGAAAAAGTAAATCTAAATGTTATAATTTATTAACAGCAATCAAGTCCGTTTTAGTTAGAAGATACAGGAAACTGTATCGCTAATGGCAATACAATTAATACGAATAACCAATATTGGAATTTTAAAGGATTTTTTACTTTGGAAACAAAGTTATAATTGCTTGAATTGAAAGCAGCTGGAGCTAGAATGACATTACAGAAAACTGTACTTTTATAAATTATCAACTTTGTTAATAGACCTTCATGACAATATAGCTAACGTTAAAGGGGCAGTACAGTTCAAATTAATAATAATAATTGGGATTTGAAAGCATATCGAGTTTAAGAAATTAAAATGAGGTGAAACTAGAATGGCATTAAAGAAAACTGTACTTTTATAAAATGTCAACGTTGTCAATAGACCCTCATAAATCTCGGATAACAGTCAACGTTAAACGAAATTAAAAATTTTTGTAGTAGCATCGGTATGTTAGGCTTGGTTGAAAATTACAGGAAACTGTATCGCAACTAGTTCATATCAATAACCAGGAGAGAATTTTTAAAGCATTTTTAATTTAAGCAAAAATTTCATAATTATTTCAATTAAAATCAGATGAAGCTCGAATAATATTACAGTAAACTGTACTTTCTTGAAAAATCAGTCTTGTTAACAGACTCTAATAACAAGGGGTGAAACTAGAAGAGCAGAAGAAGTAAAACTAAATGTTATAATTTATTAACAGCAATCAAATCCGTTTTAGTTAGAAGTTACAGGAAACTGTATCGCTAATGGCAATACAATTAATACGAATAACCAATATTGGAATTTTAAAGGATTTTTTACTTTGGAAACAAAGTCATAATTGCTTCAATTGAAAGCAGCTGGAGCTAGAATGACATTACAGAAAACTGCACTTTTATAAAATATCAACTTTGTTAATAGACCTTCATGACAATATAACTAACGTTAAAGGGGCAGTACAGTTCAAATTAATAATAATAATTGGGATTTGAAAGCATATCGAGTTTAAGAAATTAAAATCAGGTGAAACTAGAATGGTATTAAAGAAAACTGTACTTTTATAAAATGTCAACGTTGTCAATAGACCCTCATAAATCTCGGATAACAGTCAACGTTAAACGAAATTAGAAAATTTTGTAGTAGCATCGGTATGTTAGGCTTGGTTAAAATTACAGGAAACTGTATCGCAACTAGTTCATATCAATAACCAGGAGAGAATTTTTAAAGCATTTTTAATTTAAGCAAAAATTTCATAATTATTTCAATTAGAATCAGGTGAAGCTAGAATAATATTACAGTAAACTGTACTTTTTTAAAAAATCAGTCTTGTTAACAGACTCTAATAACAAGGGGTGAAACTAGAAGAGCAGAAGAAGTAAAACTAAATGTTATAATTTATTAACAGCAATCAAATCCGTTTTAGTTAGAAGTTACAGGAAACTGTATCGCTAATGGCAATACAATTAATACGAATAACCAATATTTGAATTTTAAAGGATTTTTTACTTTGGAAACAAAGTCATAATTGCTTCAATTGAAAGCAGCTGGAGCTAGAATAGCATTACAGAAAACTGTACTTTTATAAAATATCAACTTTGTTAATAGACCTTCATGACGATATAACTAACGTCAAAGGGGCAGTACAGTTTATATTAATAACAAAACAATGAAATATTGAAGCATTTTTAGTCAGGAAAAAACATTCCTAATTACTCCCATTAATACCTGTTGGAGCTAGAACGGTATTACAGAAAACTGTACTTTTATAGAACGTTCATATATATATTTATTTATTGTTGGCAAACTTCGTGACTCCAACATTAATGTTAAAGGGATGACCTTGGAATAACTGTCATCATGAACATAAATTTAAAAATTTAGTAGATTGCTTATAAATTACAAGTTTCTTTGTTATTAAGATCTTCAATTGTTTTTATGACGCACGATATTTAGAAACTGACAATCTATGCGTCAAAAGTAGTAAATTTCCCATAACTTATCTCAGGCCCACCCATAAACCACTAGCAGTATAAAACAAAGTAAAATCCATTCTACAGGCAAAACAAAAGCAGCCTCTGAAAGTGAAGTTAACATCACTCTGACATGCGGCCACTCACCTCCATATTCTCGAATCCCGAGTCAATATCAGTGTTGGCCCCGGCCTTATCGGCGCACCCGCTCACCTCGTCCACCTCCATATGTATGGAACTAGTTTCAGAATCGCTTCGCTGCGGCGGAGGTCTGGCTCTTGTTTTCGAACTCGAGGGCAAATTGATATCAATGGGTTTACTGGGTACTTGAAACACCCCTTCACAATCCGTTTCTTTTCCATCTTCACCCGTTTTCTCGACTTCCTGGAAACACTTTTCATCGATGGGAGTATTGGGAGGACTCCGGTTCCGATTCGAGCTCAAAGGTGATTGCGAAATTGGAGTAATAGGAGGTGAAACTGAACTCGAAGGGGATCCAGTATTGTTTAATGCGGCTAATCGAACGAGACGCCTTCGGCGCATCTACAAAAAAACAATTGGTGGTTATTTCATTATTTAGTATCTAGTGGTTTAGGGTTGAAAAAAAAACGAATCAAGTTGTTTGAGTTGAGGTTTAGTTTAATAGAGAGGGGAAGGGCGAAAAGGGTTCCTCGAATTTGTTGCTGGGAAATGTATGGAGGAGTAGAGCTTTGAGTTTTGGTTTTTAAACTAAAACTCACCTCTTCTTGGGAAAGTTCGCTCATGGTTGTCGCTGTTTGTTCTGTTGGGTTTTCCGGATAGTTCTAAATAAAATTTCGGGTGAAAAAACACGTCGAACGATGACAATGTGGAATTAGTTGACTCGAAACGAAAAGTCAATCACCCTCTAACAGCTGAGTTGTGTGAATGACGTTAGAATTTGCGCCAACTCACGATGGCGCTGCCAACAATATCACAGTCTAATTTACAACTCGATACTCCGTTTCTTGATTGTGTCTCGTTTCCACTCGTTGAATCGCATATCTTTGATTTTTGTCACATCGAAGTCAAGTGCGCGCGCTTTGTATTTTCGTAAGAACAAGGAAACTGATTTCTAATTTTAGAAAATTGAACTTGGCCGCCAATTTCTTTGTCTTTCTCAACACGATTTATTTGCGGTTTTCGAGGATTTCAACTATTTTTAATTATCGGAAACGCAATTAAAAACGTTTCGAAAAAACTGTCCAAGTTGTCATCTCACAGCACACTTCGATTTAAATTCAAAATTTCGCGCCGAAATCTCTTTGTTCAATCACAAAAACTTAAGAACGCAAATCACTGTTGATGTTTTACGAAAAACAACTTGTTTTGCAAACAGATGCCGGGGAGGTTCTGAAACTCCGTTGTTATATTTTCTGATTTTATATTTTTGATACTTTTTGACGTAAGCGCTTCTATTTTCGTATTGATCTGCCTTCGCTGTGCGATGCGTTTTGTGTATTGTGTACACGTATAAAACGCTATTAAAATGTTTCGCCTGCAAATTTGAACCAGGGCCAACACCAAAAGTTCACCGAGCTCATTTGCTTTCGCTCAGGTAGTTGCGCAATTTAGGGGTTCTTGACTTGCAAAAACTTCAAACGTAGGACAACAACCCTTTTTTTGTTGGGCAGTCTAGCCGGGTCGAGACCCTTTACTCTCAGGGGTGCCCAGCGAGAAACCACCTGTTGATTTCACTTTTTGCAAAAATAAATTCTATAGTAAAGTACAACGTCATCAAGATTAATTAATTAAATTAAAATCAAAATATTCTTACTCAAATTACACGACATACGAGGTTCCCAAGATTTACGTGTACCGGTGTCAAGTTATTAAACTGTTTAACGTGAAGTTGGCTTTAGAGAGTACTCAAGACGTGAATGTCACTTTAGCCTATAACCCGTTCCTTTGATGTCATTTGTCAAAATTGCGGCAAGTGAAAACGTCAAAATCATTTAACCTAACCTCAAAATCTCATCGGAATAATTGTTTTTCAATAATTTTTTTGAAAGTTCTAACTTTTCAGCCCAAATCTGCTTCAGCATTGAAAATTTTCGCAAATTTTTACCAATTATATTAATACTTCAAGATGTTGGGGGTCATTTTTCGAAGAAAACCGCCCAAATTTCCCTTATTTTCCAAAAATCTCAGCCGGTGGTCCGCTTTGGAGAAAACCTTTAACTCAAGACCCAACACCAACCTTAATCTATTAACCCAAGAAGTTGTACGTGTTGACAATAGTCTTAATTTAATTCTAACCATTTCATTAATTTTAGGGCTTGTTCGGAGTCCCTCAATTGATTTCTCGATCAGGTTTTTACGGCATAACGGAAAATTGTTTAGTCAGAACCAACGAACTTGTTGAAGAAGCCCTGAGCGATTCGCGCCAACGGAAAATGGTGGAAATTTTTGATGAATTATCCGATTCTTTATGTCAAGTTGCCGATTTAGCTGAATTTATTCGATTCGCGCACCCTGCAAGCGATTATAGTAGCGCTGCCGAACACGCTTCAGTTTCTATTTCCGGATTAGTTGAAAAGTTTGTTGTTTTAATTTTTCGAATTTTTTAATTAAATCATAATTATAGGTTAAACACGAACGTAAAATTGTATGAAGCTTTAAAAAAATCAGTTCGTGTCCAAGACGTGAAACCAACAACCCAAGTCGATAACCTCGTCGGTAATTTATTTTTGTTTGATTTTGAACAATCCGGGATTCACTTGTGCGAACGCAACCGAAACCAAGTCGTAGAACTCAACAACACTATTTTATGTTTGGGCCAGCATTTCGTCAATGGAATAGCGAATCCAAAAGTAATAAAAAGAACGACACTTCCAGAAGCTGTTCGTAACGTGTAAGTTCTCCCAACAACAGCAGAATAAATAATTTTTATTGTCTCCTAGATTTTCAACCGAAGGTGATCGAGTGGTAATTTCGGGTCTCTGCGCCGACTCCTCGAATCCAATGATTCGCGAGATGGCTTATAAAATATTTCTTTCTCTTGACGCTACTCAAGATATTCTTTTATCGGAACTACTCCAAGCGCGTAACCAACTGGCTCAAGTTTGCGGTTTTGCTAGTTACTCAGAAAGGGCGCTACGTGGAAGTATTTTGAATGATCCTCAAAACGTTATGGAGTTACTCAACTCAGTTTCGGAACGCATTGAAATGAAAGCTTTAACCGATTTCGAGGATATGGCCGCGTTAAAAGGGGACGTAACTCCAAATTCCGGCGGTTTAGCAGTTTGGGACGTTCCCTATTTAACTCAGAAAGCGAAAAAGGAACGTTTTGATGTTTCCGCTAAAGAGTATTCACCTTATTTTTCGTTAGGGGCGTGTATGGAGGGGTTGAACACGATTTTTCAAGCTCTTTTCGGCATTTCTTTAGTTAATTCCGAAATTGCAGCAGGTGAAACTTGGTCGAAAGACGTTTATAAATTGTCTGTGATACACGAAACTGAAGGACTTTTAGGGTATATTTATTGTGATTTCTATGAGAGAAACTGTAAACCTCACCAGGATTGCCATTTTACTATTCGAGGGGGTAAAATGTTACCGGACGGCTCCTACCAGTTGCCGATAGTAGTGCTAATGTTAAATTTTTCTTTACCTCGTTGGTCAACCCCCACTTTACTCACCCCTAACATGGTTGATAATTTATTTCATGAAATGGGGCACGCAATGCATTCAATGTTAGCGAGAACTCAATACCAACACGTTTCCGGTACTAGATGCAGTACAGATTTTGCTGAAGTACCCTCCATACTCATGGAATATTTCGCTTCTGATCCTAGAGTTTTAAAACTTTTCGCTAAACATTTTCAAACTAAAGAACCAATGTCTGAACGGATGTTGCAAAGATTGTGCGCTTCAAAACGTTTGTTTACGGCGAGTGAAACTCAATTACAAGTCTTTTACGCCGCTCTCGACCAAATTTACCACGGAAAACATCCATTGAATGGAACTACTACTCAAGTTCTCGCTGAAGTTCAGAATACTTATTATGGATTGCCGTATGTTGAAAATACGACGTGGCAATTGAGATTTAGTCATTTGGTTGGGTACGGTGCGAAATATTACTCGTATTTAGTTTCTAGAGCTTTAGCGCATTTGATTTGGCAAACATATTTCAGTCGAGATCCGTTGAGTCGGGGGCAAGGAGAAAGGTATAGGAAAGAATGTTTGTCTCATGGGGGTGGAAAACATCCGAAAGAATTGATTGCTGATTTTTTGGAAGTTGTACCTAGTCCTGAATTGTTAGCGAAAAGTTTGAATGATGAAATTGAACATCATCAAGTTCAAGTTGCTGATGTTACCAAAAAATTGTTTAGTTTTCGGTGAAAAAAACTTGTTTGTTAGTTTTGTAATTGTGTAAATAATAATGTTATTTATTGTTTGTTGTTCATTGAAATTAATATTTATTTTATTGTTTGAGGATTTTGAAACTCCTCGAGTAATTAAAAAAATATGTATAGAAGCAACTAAATAAATTGTTCTACTCACTATTCTTTGCTGATACTGTAAGTCTTCAATGGTTTTTAAATTTCTTTTTCTAGGATACTTATAAAATTTTACGGTTTTATTGATGCGGTTTAGATGTTGCGTTCTCTGTCGCACACACGAGGCGTTATAGAGCAAATTTGTTTTTTCCACTTTTAAGAATCTAGACACACCAGTTTCCTACTTAAAATAAATTTCAAATCGATGGATCAAGTACTTTTAAAAAATCAGGTGATTACATTTTCTCTAAAATTTATTACCAAAATTGTATTTTAATTTAATTTTTTTCTGAAATCCTCGCATACAAGATCATTATAAAAAGTGCATTACGTCCGATATATCATTGTCTTTCATGTACAACAAAAAAATCTTGAAGATTCACTGTAGTTTTGGAGTCGAAATACATTGTCGTGCCTATAACTCCCCGTGGGTGCGACAGAGAACGTAGACATTGTAACTAGGGAATGCAATCCTGGGATCCCGGTTAAAAACGCGCAATTTGGGATCCCGAAAATATGCGAGCGCTGATTTCTAAATTTTTTGGACTGTTGTGATAGCTGCTGGTAGTCAGACCAAAGAGTAAAGAACTTATAAAGAAGTGACGCTTCTGGCGATGCTTTTGATGTTTTGAAACCAAATTATATGACCTTGAAACAACAGTCTTTTTAATTTGGTAGGGTAGACAAAACTTCGTTAAGCACGTTCGTGTAATACGATATTCGGCTGGCGGCCTTTTCAATGCGAGGCGGTTATTTCTTAGCGTCGTGTTGTTGTTAATGCCTCAGCTGTGGTAATTCGAGTCCGTTGCGGTCACAATTTTAAAACAATCCTTTTAAATTGGTAGATTGGGCATTTCTGTCACCGAATCAGTTTTCTTGTTCGAGCGTCGTTTCTTTATAAGTCTTTGGTCAGACTGCATTCTTTAGGGCATGTAGTCTGATTGTTGTGTCAAATGAGTCAGTGAGTGTACATATTAAGTTAAATTCAATGATGGCCGCTAATAGCAAGTATATTATTTGTCTAAAAAAGAGTGACGATAATAAATCGATGTGGCGTCATTTCTTTATTTCTGAAAATAAAAGAACTGCATAATGTAAACTTTTTGAGAAAATTATAAATATTAAAGGAGGCTCTACTAAGGGTCTGTATGTACATTATAATTCTCAACATTTACAGTTAGTAGCACAAAAAACCCAGGCATCATCTTCTACAAGCCCAGCCACTGATACTAAGATCAGCAACGTCGAACCAGGGACATCTGCACCAAAAAAACAAAACCATTATGGAATATTTTGTTTCCACTGATGAGAGTTCTTTGGATGCCCTGATTGCTCGTATGACTTTCTTAGACGGATTACCATTTAGAGTATTTATTACTTCTAATGATTAGAGACTAACATTGCAAGCTAGAGGATTGGGAAGAATACCAAATTCGGCAAACACTGTTTGTAGCAAAGTGATAGTTTATAGTAAGAAAATTGTAAATTTTTATATTCAAGAATTACAAGCACTTAGAAAAAAGGGGCAATGTTTCTCTTTGATGCTTGACGAATGGACTTCAGTTGCAAATAAGAGGTTTAGGCAGATAAATGTTCATAGATAAATGTTCCAATATTAAAATCTGGAATATAGGGCTAACACGAACAAGAGGTTCAATGCCAGCTGAAGAATGTGTACAGATACTCAATCACAGATTACAAAAATTCAATTTATCTATAAATAGTGATGTAGTAGGTGTTACAACGGACGGAGCAAGTGTTAAAGTTTGGAAGACCAATAAAACCAATCCATCAAATATGCTTTTCGCATGCAATTGACCTTGCGATTATTGATGCCCTTTATAAATGGCAACCTGCAGAAGAGATTGAAGAAATTGACATTTTTCATACGGACATTGATAGTGATAGTGAGGGAAATTTTGATGACTGTGGTGTAGACTTTGAATTCATAAAAGCGGAAAATGGCACAATTCAACTTACCAACAATCATAGTATCCTTTAGTGCAGAAGGTCAGAAAAATTGTTAAAGTGTCGGCGATCTCTTACAAAGAATTCTATTTTGCAAAATTATGTAACTACAAAATATGGTAAGGAACTATCTTTGATCGTAGACTGCAAAATCAGATGGAATAGCCTCCTTATCATGTTAGAGCGTTTTTTTTTTGTCTAAAGGGTTGTAAACAGAAGGCGCTGATTGATTTAGGAAATCCAATCATCTCCGATACTGAATTTGAAATTCTAAGAACAATGATTCAGTGTCTTGAACCAGCTAAACTTGCAGTAGAAGCGATTTGCAGAAGAGATTCGAATATCTGCACTGCTGATGCTACTTTAAAGTTTTTATTTCAGGAACACGAATCCAAGTAAAGAATTATTTCTAAACCTGATAAAACGTATATATGAGCGTCAAACGATTGTTTCAGGTGTGATTAATCATCTTCATGATCCAAACCAGGAGAAATCTCCAAGGGACAACTTTTTTGACTTACCTGGTTTTGACTCAATAGCTGTTTTGTTTGTGATTCAACGACTATGTGTCCAATAAAAAGTATTATACTTTGTGCGTGGATATAGAACTAGAAACTGATGACGAGGAGGAAAATATTGTGCCCATTTTGCGATTAAATAAGAAAAATCTTGATAAAGCTATTGTAGGAGCATTAAAACCCCAAAAAACTAAAAAGCGATATCTGCAAGATAATCTTAGCAATGTAAAAAAGAAAATATTTTTTTATGAAGACGGAGGTACACGAGGTTCGCATCTGCAGCAATCTTACGAGTACCTTGTGACCATACCACCGACAAGTCTAGAATCAGAGAAAGCATTTTCTCAGCGGTATCCTTGGCAACAAAAATAAGATCAAGATTAAGTGACTCTACTTTAGATACCTTAATCTTTTTGAAAGAATTTTTCCATAGAAAATAGTACGCGTAACTTACTTTTATTATTTTGAGTTCCTGGTGTTACTTTGTTTGTCTTCTAGAATTTAATTTATGTTAGTGTTCTTTATTTTTTATTTTCAAATTCATGTTTTACTGTGTAAGAAGACATTTCTATTCAAAATACTTTTTTCGTTAAAAACTGAAAATTTTGTTTCTTCGGAGTTTGATCCCGGGATCCCAGGATTAAAATTCTTGATCCCGAAATCCCGAAATTTGTATGCTTTAACCGTAATCTTAAAGAGTTGAGTTCTTTGATTATTTTGTGAAAATTATAAATATTTTACTTCTATAGTATGATTAAAAAATATGAACAACTTTAGCATTTGGAATTCATCAACCAAGTAATCAAAAGTTTTACTATTCTAAAAATTCTACAAAGATAAAAACGAAGATAAGTGGACTGTATGATTTAGTTACCGGAAAAGGCGATTTTTGCGATAAATATCTATTGCATTTTCTGGAAGGGATGAGCTGGCGCCAGCATTTTGTTCATTAACAACAATGTAGTTGCTTAAATGATTCTAACGGGACTCAGTGAGTGAAATTTTACATTGATGGAATTTTAATATGCAGTTCACACAGTAGCGTAATCTAAGGAGAGACTAGAAGTTTCTTGAAAATGAAATAGTAAACGCAAAAGTAAATTAGATAAAAATAATCTTTTTAATGAGCAAGTTTGTTATTTGGTACTTAACATAAGCGGAAATAAAATATTTCCAACCGAAGATAAATTAGAGGTAATAATATGAAATTGTTTTTAGCCGGAAGATATGACGTCGTTAAGGCCATATTTGGAGTTTTTGTGCAATTTGTGTTAATCACGTCTATTCTTTTAAATCCATTGGATAATCTATTGTGGGTTTCGGACAAAACATAATTAATTGCCAAACTTTAAGCTTAAACGTAGTTAATCTATGAGGCTACCACTAAGTACCAGGGTCATTACCCATTAACAACGGTAATTCTTAAGGCGATTTAGGTAGCATCATTTGTTAATATAATAAATATTGTTAAGTAAAGTGTATTTGTCCCAATAATAAGAACCGAAATTACTAATATTTGACTAATTTTTGGAAAGTGGAATTGAGAAAAAAAGTGCTTTTAGCATTGGAATTTGAGAATATTCGCATTGTGACTCCACCGTTACAGATTAGTTATTTGAAAGCAAACTATCGATGCAACGCCTCAATTTTTCACGAAAGTTTTAACCGATTTTAGTGATTTGTAATTTCTTATTATGTTATTAAGTACAGTTTTCCATCAAAATAGTTTGGCAATAATCGGGTAGATGGCAAAATTAAAATTTGCAGTCGCGCTCAATATTTAAAATTTAAAATCACGCTCCTTAAGTTAAATTAATATTTAAATAAACAATGGTGACAAAATATTAATTCATTAATAACTTTGGTAAAATAATTGGAAATTACAACAGTGGCTCTACCTATCATGAGAATTTACGACTAATACAGTTTATGTGAACGGAACTATTGCGCGTATGGTACGTTCACCAGCCAAACTAATCCGTTATGGGGACACTAGTAGCGTTGTATGATTATTTCCATATACATATACAATGCTAGTAGTAACCATCGGAACATTTTGAGAAAATGTACTCCCCTATCCAGTTGACCTACCACCTCCACTCCAACTTCTACCTGAAGCTAGCTGCTGAACTCTCCTGAAGGCAACCAAATTTATTAATGACTGAGGCAAGGGTCCTATCGTTGTATGATTATTTCCATATACAATGGTCCTATTTATTAAGTTACTCGCCCTTGTCATTCACAACACATTTTTTGTCGACAAATTGTTCGACTTAAGAGCGAGCGATCAACAATAGGTTTTGCGTAAACGAACACAAAAATATTATGAGAAGTACTCATTATGAAGATAATTAATAATCCATTGTCCGAATTTGAGATAAAATAGTCACATGATGTGGACATTAACAGAGATTAAAAAAAGTAGCAACAAATAGAAGAATAATTAGGCAATAATAATATAATTAAAGAATTTCTTTGAAATAATTAATTATTAATAATTATGGTTTTGTTTCAAACTAAAAGATGATAATTTATAATTGAGTTACAAACATTTATCTGAAAATTACCGAGGCAATCCATTTGTAATTTTAAAAGCATCTTCTAGTGGCCTGATAGTGACGGTAGACATTTCACTTTGACTCCCCCTTCCATTGAGATCAAACCATTTTGCTAGTAGTACATTTGATCGAATGCAAGACAACTTTAAGATATTGTTTCAGTATATATCCTAAATCCACTATTCGCCTTTCAGACAATAAATCTTGGTGGCTCTCCTTTCTCAACACATAAAGAATTTAACAAACTGCTAAAAGAAAAGTTAAAATCCATAATCTTCTTACAAATTTTTTCTACCGATTTCTTTGCATTATTGGCTGCTGGCAAAATTTGGCTTGATGATGTGGAATCTATTGCTCGATTTAAATTGACCACTTCCTTACTTTTTCTAAGCCGAATTAATATTTTAGTAACCGCATGAGTAAATTATAATTTCTCTTACATTTTCAATACTTGCAATTTTCATTTGGATCCGCGGATACAGAATTTTTCACCCGTGAATACGGGAAGTGGTCACAACTTTTTGGTCCGCAAATATAGGAACCGCGAATAAGGAACTTTGACTTTATACAAGAAATGCCGACATATCTCGCATATCTGAGTTCAAAGTGTTGGTGCGGGGGCGGTCGAGGAAGAAGTCCGAGATTTTTACATCGTGGTAAATTTAAATTCTTTATGAAGTAATCAGAAGTTAAAAAAATATAAAAATTGCACGGTCATAATTAAGAAGAATTAGTCTATAAATTCTTTTTAATAAAAACAAACTTTCGACATGTGTAAAAAGAGTAATTGACAGCAGCAATAGAGTCTGTCACATAATATAAATTTGGTTTCACTTATGTTTCACCGTTTGCATGTTTTATTTTTAAGAATTGAATATGAAAATAAAATTAAAATTTGGCTGTTACATGTTGAAGTGTCAGATGTAAGAAGCAAGTGCAACACAAATATATTTTTGGTTCTGTGGAAACGACCCTTTGTTGGTTGGACTATCTTTATGGTCTCAATTACCAACACAAGAGAAGCATCTGTAAACATGTACCTTTCTTGTTTTACTACAAAATACGAGTACGAAATCGCTTCCTCTACAATTGTGACGACAACTGCGTATTTTTACTTGGCGAGGGAAAATAGAAAAAGTGAGCAAAGTAAGAACAGAAAATAATTTGACGGCATTTTGCTTATACGAACACGACTTTGCTATCACTAATGCGATTTTCAAAATAAAAAAGGATAAGTAACAAGAAACTATAGGCTATGCAGTGAAGATAATTTCATTTCAATGACTGCCGGTTAAATGCACTAAATAAATGATTTTTTGCCACACCAAATTTCAATAATTTTTTCTAAAAGCAAATAATTAATTATGATGATGTTACGGATCGGAGGGCAATAAAAAATATGTCACTGCAAAGTAAATTGAAGAAGCTTTAATTCCATGAGAAAAAATCAACCATTAAATAAACGGGTCCTGAGTGGTGTTCGAAATAAGATTAAATTTTATTATTGATCTATTTGTCTAAACAATGCATTTTAATTTTTTTGTTTTAACTAAATGTCATGATATTCTGTACTCTAATGATTTAATTTACAAAAACACAAAAAAAATTTGAACCTACCATACGTTCTTAAGAAAAATGTCAAATTTATAAGACTAAAAAATAGAATAAACATTAAAAAAATGCTAGAAATGTACAGTAAGTAAGTGATTTGTTGAAATAAAAACTGTTAGTTGTCGCGCTGGTATATTAGCGCAAGAGAACCAACGCGTAGAGTAAATTTGGATATTGTTTGATTTTACTCGCCAATTTCATTAATAAATTTTAGGGGAGAAAAAATTACAATTTTAAATAAAAATTTTACCATAATTCTCTACTTCTCAAGTCTTCTTATTTTTTACATTTTTTTAATTTTTTACATCTTTCATCCACTCTTTCTTCTTTTCTTCATATGTTGCAACTTTTTCTTCCTACACATTTTGCACATTATTTTCATTTTATAATTTTTTTAGTTTTTATTATTTTCTTGGCATATTTTCTGTTGTATTTATTGTTATTAATTTTAATTGTCCTTTGTTTGCCTGTGTACATTCTCGCTCTAATTTTTTTTGTTTTCTTTCACTTGATATCTCCTTTCTTTTACCAGAGCTTATCGAGACTTCACATACACATTTAGCACCTAATAAAAGGTTTAGGATATTTTGTGCTTCTGCCATCTTCACTGTTTCTTCTTGATTATTGCAAGATCATATAATTTTTCTTTTCTACCGTTCTACCTTCTCTATAACGGTAAGCTCCGTAGTCTCTATTTTTATTTCTAGGACTTATCTAAAATATATACTTCCACACCTTCTCCAATCTCTCTCCTTCCTTCCACCTTCATATATTTGTTTCATATAACATTTTTACACACCTTTATTTGTACTGACCACTTAATTAAGGCTTTTTGTTTCTTTGTACTTTTTCTATTGTTTACTCCTTCCATTTCTACATACGTTTTTCTCTCCTTTTTTAAACACCAATATTTTTGTATTTCATATGCAATTTGTTGATGAACATAACTTGCTCAACAAAAACCAGTTCGGCTTTAGGCACATGAAATCCACCGAAGACGCTCTCGTAGAATTTTCCAAAACAATATACAACAACATTGACAATAAGAAACCAACACTGTCAATTTTCATAGACTTGGCAAAAGCCTTCGACACACTAGAACACAAAACGTTACTCAAAAAACTAGAGTTAATGGGCATAAGAGGATTACCCCTCTCGCTAATACGCAGTTACCTTGAACAAAGAGAACAGAACGTGAAAATCGGCGATTCTACTAGCGCTACTACAATTTTGGAATACGGCGTTCCCCAAGGAACAATACTTGGACCTCTTTTATTCATATTATACATCAACGATCTATATAGTCTCAAAACGATGGGCAAAATACTTTCTTTTGCTGATGATACAGCAATCATTTTTGAAGAGGAAACCTGGGACAAACTCAAAGCACTGCTCTCAGAAGAAATTCCAATTATCTATGAGTGGTTTTCAACAAACTCATTAACCATCAACGCGGAGAAATCGAATATACTATTACATGGATCGCAGAAAACATCAATTCCTGAATGGGAAACCATCAGTTTTAAATACAATGAAGCAAACATCGAGATAAAAACAACAAGCCAATGCAAATACCTTGGAATAATAGTGGATAGTCATCTTCGATGGGACGGGCACATTAACTGGCTGTGCAAAAAATTAAGATACCTACCATACGTTTTCAAGAAACTGAAACACATCATACAAGAGAAGATCCTCGCAACATCACTATACAATGCACTATTTTATTCAATCCTGAGATATGGAATACTGATCTGGGGTGGAGCGAATAAAACCATCATCAAAGAAATAGAAACCATCCAAAAAAGAGTATTGAAAGTAATTTACAACAAGCCCTTCATGTACCCCTCAGAACTGCTATTCAAAGAAACGAAACAGTTAAACATAAAAGAAACCTTTGGATTAAAAGCTATAACAACCGTATGCAGCGAAGGATCAACAACCATAAACCACCATGCACCGCTAAAGACAACTAGGCAAACAGAAAGATATCTTATACAAATTCCAATTAAAAAAAAACGTATTGGACAAAGAAGCTTCGAATATACTGGGATTAAACTAATCAATAACATGCCAACAATATTGAGGAAAAGACTGCTATTCAACCACGAAAACAGCGAGAAAAAAAAGAAAATGAATGAAATAATACAGTGGCTAAAAACAATTAACATAGAAGAAGTGCTGAAAATCGAACAATGATAAATATATACCAAATTAAGAAAATTATACTTGTTAAATCAATATTTGAATAGGTATCAAAATTTGTTATTACTTTTGCTTTGTATTATGTTGTTATTATTTGCTATTTTGTATATATATATATTATATTTTCCTATTAATTTTACATTCAGCTGCCTACGAGGATTAAATTCCTCACGCAGGAAATCACTGTAAATTGTGTACTTTCTTCTTGCTGAATAAAATTTCAATTTCAATTTCAATATATTCAGTTTTAAGTTTTTGCGTTTTTGTTTTCCATATTTCTCATAATTTGATTAATACTTTACTTCTTGATTTTCTATTTTTTATCTTTCTCCTTTTTTAACATTTTATTTTATTTTTACAATACAGTTTTCTGAACTTGAAAGAAAACATTTGGGTTACTGTTGCGGTTAATTAAAATTTATTTAAAAATAGATTGTTTGTTGCTGGAACATAATCTGAAATTATTTAGACAATAGTTAAAGTAAAATAAAAGGATTCACCTTGTCATAAGGGTAGTTAAGTGACTTTAACCAATATCTAAGTTTTCGAAAATTACAATTAAAAAGTATTTTTTGCTTATTTGTACCCATGTACCTACCGAATTTTTGAGAAATAAACTGAGACATTTATAGAGTTTTATTAATTATGTCGAAAATACAAATTTGTTGTGGCATTTCAAATTTTAAATTTGCAAATTTGCAGTTGCTTGGCCACTTATGGGTTGCTCCTTCTTTAGTGACCAAGTGACGTCATTTGTTTTAATTTTTTTTTGTACATTTTGTAACTTATTTCAGTTTTTTGTAGTGTTTACACCAATTTTGTATGTTTTTCTATAATTTGAACCTCGTGATTAGCTATTTTTCAGTATAGTTAGAATCAAAATGTGTTTCTTAACGGATTTAAACTCGGACCTTCTAATTTACTAATTTCCGGTCAAGATACACTAGTCAGACTAGCTGCAAGCCGCTCATGCGCTGCTACAGTACTCCCCTTGTAGTGACGTCGTTTCTTAAGATATCTGAAACTAAATTAAGCATAAGTTTGTAATTTAAATATTTTTTAATGTCAAACTTTTGTTGTATATTATATAACTGTTTAAAGTTTTTCTCATGTTTATATTTATTTATAATTAAAACTTTTTTCTGTAAATTAAACCCCGTGACTTTCTATTTTAGAACATTATTTTAATAGTGTTCCAGTATACAGATAATAAAAATGCATTTTTTAACCGGTAATCAAACCCGGACCTCCTAATTGATGGATGGTTATTCTGACTGAAGATCTGTCAATGTACTGGAGTCCACCTATGCTACGGCATACATCTCATGTGCCGCTACAATTTCTTAAGTTTATTCAGATTTTCATTTTTGACATTTTGTAGTTTATACTGGTTGTGGTTACCAATTATTTCATTTTAACTTAAAATATCTATGCCTAGTCTAGACCGGTAATTCTAAAAAAATCCTTGGTGAGCACTGGAATGGTCTACGCAGATAGCAGTATCTTCAAGAATATGGTTACAGATAAATTTCTAAATGGCACAGAAGCTCGGTAATCGCAATAAGTTTAGAAATATGTAGTCTAGGTATATACAATTTTGTGGAGCTTTTGTAGTTTTACATAAATGAATGTTGAAGCTTTTCTAGTTGCTCTAAAAAAATAATGGATAAGATCAGACAATGATAAGAGAATAATATGAATAATCTGCAGGAAAAAAGTTTTGAAATGCCGAAAAACAATAAACCAAAAACTAAAATACAATAAAAGTTATTAGCAAAATATAAAAAATAAACTTGCTCAACTATCGAATTGAAAGTTGCTACAGAAATGTAACATTTTTGATAACGACAATTTAAAATTTCAGGTTCGTCGCTTGACCGCTTGGGTCTCCAAACGTTTTTGTGTTATCTCCTCCAATTTTCCACTATAATTCTGCACTAATACTCAGTAGTTGAAGTTGAGATAAATTTGTTTGAAATTCATCATGAGGGTAAATTTCATAATTAATCAAAACCTAAAAATTCGTTACAATTAGATTTTCTTTCCTGAAAATGTCGGAAGTCTAAATAAGTTTGGATCTAGACCGAGACTTTTACACAACTGAACAGTATAACTTTTCTAGTTGTTTGAAGTCAATTTTTAGGAATGTCACACAACTCTATTGTTTCTTCGTTGACTTCTTCACCTCCTTATTGTCACTTAACACCAAAATACTGTAGAAGAAAAACCGGAAATGTTAAAACAACAAAACCAACATTGTCTAAGTGCTGATTTAATTAAAATGTACAATAAAAAATTATTTCTACAAATAAATTACCGCCTAATAAATAAAATAAAAATAAATAATAACAACACGTTGCACCATTCGAGCGCGACGATGCGCCTTTGTTCGCTCTGCCGAAATTGCGGCCGACATTAAATCGAACACGTGAGTTATAGCTTCCAACAGATTGAAATTCCGTACCATCAACCCATCCGCAACACCCACTTGGGTTGCGCATCGCGCACACTATGATTACCGCACATTTTTCACACCAGAAATTTGCATTTTGATACGACGAATTCGCAGCCGATTAAGGAAATTCGGTGTAACGACCTCCAAGAGGTGTTAAACACATTTCTCATAACCAGCTCCCCATTTATCTATAAATAGTTCTAGGTGTTGAAATTAAATACACTTGCGCAAACCGGAAATTGTTTTTACGGATAGAAGTTTTGAAGAGCATCACCATACAAAGAATTATAAGAGTCTCTCAGTACGAATATATCTTCGGGTTTGCCGTTGAAGTTGTATTGGCCGGGTAATCTATGGATGGTGGAATCGGCTGGTGGTTGAGGTTTTGGTGGTGGTTCAGTTGGGAAGCTTTCCATTCCTGCGCCCCATTGGTAAATAGTTGATGGTTTGCCGTTAGCCAAAAAACTGACTGGTAAATTGACAAATTGAGAGACAGGAGATGGTGGTGGTTGGGAGATGTAGCCTAAACCGGGAACAAACATGTAAGGTTGAGGAGGTAAACGGATGTAGTAAATGGGAGAGTTGTAATTGTTAGGACGTAAACGTTTACGTTGTGGTACCGTTCTACTGATATCGTTTTCTTCAAGAGCCATTGAAACGTAATCATTTTCTTCGTCAATTCCATAATTGTATTCCTCTGGTTGGATGTAGTCGTAATATCCCAAATTTTTTGCTTGGCGACCTTCAGGGTTTACAGGAGCTGGAGTTGCTGGACTCAACACCGCAGCCAGTAGCACGTAAAGTAGAAAACGCATCTGCAACAATTAATTATTGTTAATTTTCAACGCACTACGTAACACCTAGATCTGGTAAAATTGAGGTGTCGAGCAATGGTGGTAATTTTGCGAAATTACGTAAAAATTTTAGTTTGTGGAACAAATTGTGGCAGAACTCCAAAAGTAGAATTTAATTTCAGATGAGGTAGAGGCGCTTAACTTTTTAAGAACGAGTGACCTTGAAAAAACCTGTATGTAGGTGGCCTTATTCTCGTAAATCAAACAGGAAAATGAAAGTGAATTGGCCATTAATGAAAAATTCTGGTATATATCTTGTCAAGAATAGTAAAATACCTGCTTAGGTATATAAATATTTTTTTTTGAATGAAACAAATCAATTTTTTTAACGCTTCCGTTGATGCTTGATGAGCTGTCGAAATCTAAGAAGGCCTAGTAGAAGTAAAAATGAAGATAATTTGAAAGAAAGTGATAAGAAAAAAAATATAACACCGCATCAGAACCAGAAGAGTTGGATCATAATGAAACTGAGGTTCTAGGTGATATAAATAACTTTGTAATTTTATTTATAGAGAAGACAATAAAACCAAAAAGTTGGAAGCAATTGACTTGTTGAGATTCGCTTTTTCAATTTTTTAAAATTATTATTTACTTTTTAGGAACTGCTGTAAATAATTTTTTTGCAAAATTATCTTTTTAATAATTAATTCTTTAACAAACACTTGCAGTAAAAAATAACTAACAAATTTCAAAAAAATCGAAGACTTCTATATCAATTCTGGTTTTAATTCAAACTTTGAGAAGCTGAAAAAGTATCTATAAAACACAGGTAGTTGTAAAAAAGCCGAAGCATATCACTATGATCTGAAATTTTTGTAGAAATTAGTAAAATCGGTTGAGGATCTCGTGAGAAATTTTGACGTTGCACCAATTGTTTGCTTTCAAAAAATAATTTTGTAGCAATAGAGGTACAACGTGAGTGTTTTTAAATTTAAATTTTTGAATAATTTCTTTTTGCCTCATCTGTGAATAAACCGTTAAAAATGAGCAATTCTTTTTGGATTAGTACAAATTGCTTGACAAATTTTATAGGCTGACATTATTGAATGGTGGTTTTTAAATTCTCTTACAAATATAAGAACTTATTAATGGAAATGATAATTAATAATAATCTTACAGAAAAGATAAGTTTTAATAGTTTTAATGGAAGAATTAGAATTAGAAACGCAAACTAAGATTGGCAGGTAGAAATTTATTTATTGCCAGAAAGCAATAAAACAAATACTAAAACATAATCAAAATTATTTGCAAAATATAACAAATAAATCCTTAAAGAAGCGTAATATTTTTAACTATAACGACGATATAAAATTCAGGTTTGTCGCTTGACCGCTTGAGTCTCTGAGTGTTTTTATAAAATTTGTAATAACAACTGATTTAATTTTAATAATGTTAACGAGTAACACTTTGCTAATGCAATAGTAAAACTAAAATTCTTTATTGAGATTTTGAACGATCTGCAGGAAGAAAGATATTAAATGTTTGAAAGCGGTGAAGCCAAGACAAGAATGTAATTAGAATTGATTAAATTGATTAGATTTGATAAAATATAATAAATAAGTTTATAAAAATTATTAAGAGCAAAAACAGTTAATAAAACAACAGTTTTGACAATAACGACGATATTGAGTCTTGGGTTCGTCGCTTGACCGCTTGGGTCTCCAAGTGTTTTTGTGATATTTCTCGTAATTTTTCTGCGATAATTCTGCATTTATATTTACTAATTAAAGTTAAGATCAATTTGTTGTAAATTTTATAAAAATATTTTTTTTATTATTTTATCTCGAGATGACATTTTGTACTTAATTAAGTGTAACAATTTTTTTTAATAATTTGTAATAACAACTAATCTAATTATAATAATATTAACAAGTAACACTTTTCTAATACAATAGTAAAACTAAAGTTCTTTACTGAGATTTTGAATGATCGGCAGGAAGAAAGTTTTTAAATGTTGAAAAACGGTGAAGCTAAGACAAAAATGCAATTAGAACTATTGCTAAAATATAATAAATAAACTTGTTTAAATTATTAAAAGCAAAAATCGTTAATAAAACAACATTTTTGACAATAACGACGATATTAAGTCTCGGGTTCCTCGCTTGACCGCTTGGGTCTCCAAGTGTTTTTGTGATATTACTTTTAATTTTTCCACAATAATTCTGCATTTATATTCAATAATTAAAGTTAAGATCAATTTGTTGTAAAGTTTATGAAAATATTTTTTTTTATTATTTTATCACGAGATGAAATTTTGTAGTTAATTAAGTGTAACAATTTTTTTTAATAATTCGTAATAACAACTAATCTAATTATAATAATATTAACAAGTAACACTTTTCTAATACAATAGTAAAACTAAAGTTCTTTACTGATATTTTGAATGATCGGCAGGAAGAAAGTTTTTAAATGTTGGAAAGCGGTGAAGCCAATACAAAAATGCAATTAGAACTATTGGTAAAATATAATAAATAAACTTATTTAAATTATTAAAAGCAAAAATCGTTAATAAAACAACATTTTTGACAATAACGACGATATTAAGTCTCGGGTTCGTCGCTTGACCGCTTGGATCTCCAAGTGTTTTTGTGATATTACATTTAATTTTTCTACGATAATTCTGTATTTATATTCACTAATTAAAGTTAAGATCAATTTGTTGTAAATTTTATGAAAATATTTTTTTTATTATTTTATCTCGAGATGACATTTTGTACTTAATTAAGTGTAACAATTTTTTTTAATAATTTGTAATAACAACTAATCTAATTATAATAATATTAACAAGTAACACTTTTCTAATACAATAGTAAAACTAAAGTTCTTTACTGATATTTTGAATGATCGGCAGGAAGAAAGTTTTTAAATGTTGGAAAGCGGTGAAGCCAATACAAAAATTCAATTAGAACTATTGGTAAAATATAATAAATAAACTTATTTAAATTATTAAGAACAAAAATCGTTAATAAAACAACATTTTTGACAATAACGACGATATTAAGCATCGGGTTCGTTGCTTGACCGCTTGGGTCTCCAAGTGTTTTTGTGATATTACTTTTAATTTTTTCACGATAATTTTGCATATATATTCACTAATTAAAGTTAAGATCAATTTGTTGTAAATTTTTTGAAAAAATATATTTTTTTATTATTTGATCACGAGATGAAATTTTGTAGTTAATCGAGTGTAACAATTTTGTTTTTATAAACTTGTAATAACTAATCTAATTATAATAATATTAACAAGTAACTCTTTTCTAATGCAATACTAAAACTAAAGTTCTTTACTAAGATTTTGAACGATCTACAGAAAGTTATTAAATGTTGGGAAGCGGTGAAGCCAAGACAAAAATGCAATTAGAATTATTATTAAAACATAATAAATAAGTTTATTAAAATTATTAAGAGCGAAAATAGTTAATAAAACAACATTTTTGACAATAACGACGATATTGAGTTTTGGGTTCGTCGCTTGACCGCTTGGGTCTCCAAGTGTTTTTGCTCTATGGCTTCCAATTTCTCTATGATAATTCTGCATTCTCATTTACTAGTTGAAGTTAAGATAATTTTGTTGAAAATTATTTAAGAACAATATTTTTTATTTTACTACGAGGTAAGATTTTGTAATTAATTAATTAAATTTAATTTGTAATTACAACTATTTTAATTATACTTAGATTAAGGATTTTTTATCAAGATGCACACTTTACCGTCGCACAACGCTCTTGAATATTTTGTTTATTATTACGGCATTTCCTGTTTTTTTAAATAAATGAATATAAAGACGCTTTTGTACCGCACAAGATTAAAATGCATTTTAAAATTATAATTATATTTATCTCTGAGAGTTACTGTTATATTTGAAATTTATTTTTATTCACATAATTATTCATTTATATTTATGGCACAATTTCATAAAAAGCCTTTTAAATTTTCATTAAAAATTGTCTTATTAAGCGCTAGTGGTATTAGCAAATAACGAAGAGATTTTCAATAGAAAAGTCCCGTTTAGAATTTTACGATTACTCAAATTTATTTGCTAAATCTGTTTAACGAACCTTACGTGTTCCACCTTAATAACACGTTTTGGTTAAAATTATGGCTGTGTCGAGGATGCCGATCGTATAAATTACGGTTAACTTGCAAAATTCCGTTTTATTTTCACAGTTCCTGACGTTATTCACTTTGATAGTCTTTTGTTTCCTAAATTGGTTTGTTTCGTCGCGGATTCTTAAATTATTATAATAGTTATTTGAAATAAAAATTATCTGACATCGAGGTGTTGATTATTATCACTTCTTCACGTCAATAAACTCGATTACAAGAACTGCTCATTATAAATCAAGACGACTATAATAATTATGAGGGGTAGCATAATTTATTCGATATTAATGAGGGGGATTTGTTAACTCACGTGATAACACGTCAAGCATTGTAAATGTTGAGATGCGATTTGTTGATCAAGAAAACGTTATAATTAGCAAGCAAAGATTTATATGTTTTAATAGTTGAAGAAGCGCCACTCAAATAAAGAATGCCGGTTTTAACAATAATTATAAAATAATATTTTGTAAAAACAAATTTTAAGAGTATTTCATAATTGGAATTTTTGTCACTATTCTTCTAATTATATTTCTTTAGCTGGCTATTGCTTTTTTATTGCCTATTTAACACTATAATCCAATGGCTAAGAAGCATTTTTTGAACTTCACCTTTCTTAAGTAACTGGAAAAATTTGTAAAATTTAAGAAAAAATTTAAAATTATATGCTAGAAAATGCCAAAAACGGTCCTTCTGTTGCCTCACTTTTGACAATTTATTTGGTCGCTTCTCTTTGTCACCTTTTTATCAATTCTCTCCATATATTGTGGCTAAACTTAGAAGGTTGCAAATGCTTTTTAATTTAAAATTTTTTATTCTTTCATTTTAACCATTTTAACGTCCTCAGGACTTCTTAGCAACTTAGGTTTTCATCGAGCATTGCTCAATTTTTTTGTATGCAAAATATTATTTCATTAAGTAGTTGTTAGATTTTATAAAAAAAAGTTTATAGTGATATGTATTATAACCAATATAATAGTTTTATAAAATTCTTATTCTATTTAAGAAAATTAAGAAATTAGTTAAGGAACACAACATTTTTACAATAGCGACAATATAAAATCTCAGGTTCGTTGCTTGACCGCTTGAGTCTCCAAGTGTTTTTGCGTTATTTCTTTCAATTATTTTACGATAACTTTTCATTCATATTCACTAGTTGAAGTAAAGATAAAAACAATCAAAATTAAATGAATTAATTTATAGGTTACTTTACAAACATTTTGTAGTCTTTACATTCCTATTCTGTCAGCTCTTTTGCTTCAAATTTTCAAGTATTGTCTACTATAATAATTAATTGCGGTATAATAAAATTGAAACAATATCAATTACAACGTAATGTAGTTTAAGATTTACAATTTTTAATTCCATAAAATTCGATTAAAATAAAAAATATTCTTTGTAAATGTAAAGATAAAAATAATGTATATCAAGCTTTATGTAAAAAATTCTAAATTAGTGTGTTGCCTCAAACGTGAAAAGCAAACCGTGACGTCGGACTAATCCTAAGCTGATTACTGATTCAAATAAATTTGGTAATTCGTCCATTTGTGCTAGATTTGCAAAATTTGTTTATAAGCAATCTTCTTGGGAGAAATATTGTTACAAATTTATTTTCGTTAGACTTAAACTATTTTTAAATTAATTTTTTACTAAAATACTTTAAATTCTTATCTTGTCAGCTCCTTTGCTTTAAATCTTTAAATATTGTCTAAATGATATCACTATAATAATTAATTTTGATAAAATAAATTTGAAACAATCTCAATGACAACGTAATGTGGTACAAGATTTACAATTTCTAATTCAATAAAGTTCAATTAGTATCAAAGATATTCTTTGTAAATGTAAAGATAAAAATAATGTATATCAGGTCTATGTAAAAAAATTGAAATTAGTGTATTGCCTCAAACGTTAAAAGCAAACCGTGATGTCGGACTAATCATTAGATGATTACTGATTCAAATAAATTTGGTAATTCGTCCATTTGTGCTAGATTTGCAAAATTTATTTATAAGCAATCTTCTTGGGAGAAATATTGTTACAAATTTATTTTCGTTAGACTTAAACTGTTTTCAAATTAATTTTTTACTAAAATGCTTTACATTCTTATCTCGTCAGCTCCTTTGCTTCAAATTTTCAAATATTGTCTAAAGGATACCACTATAATAATTAATTGTGGTATAATAAATGAGAAACAATCTCAACTACAACGTAATGTGGTTCAAGATTTACAATTTTTAATTTAATAAAGTTCGATTAGTATCAAAAATATTCTTTGTATACGTAAAGATAAAAATAATGTACATCAAGCTTTATGTAAAAATTTCTAAATTAGTGTGTTGCCTCAAACGTGAAAAGCAAACCGTAACGTCGGACTAATCATAAAATGGTTACTGAATGAAATAAATTTGGTAATTTGTCCATAATTTGCTAGATTTGCAAGATTTGTCTATAAGTAATTTCTTTTGGGAGAAAAATTGTTACAAATTGATATTAGAGTAAATATTTTCTTACTTAAACTTTTTTAAAATTTATTTTTTGCTAAAATGCTTTAGATTATAAAAACTAATAAACTAATAAAAAAATAACCTTCTCAATTGTTTAGTCGTTCCTCTTAAAAGAATGTACACAGATTCCGTTTTCTTTTGTTGATTTATTAATCAAAACTTTTCCTGGTAAGCAACCGTTTACAATCCTCATGTTGATTCTTACTGGATGGTAATATTTATAACAATAATTGGCTGACAGAAAATTGATCTTACAGAAATAAAAAAAAAATCATTTTCATGTATTTATATTTTCAAATTACATTTTCAAATTAAAAATTAAATAAATAATATTAAGAAAAACAAAAACTTTTTTCGTTAAACTCAAAATAATTTGTCTATTAAAAAGAATAAAACTGACATCCATTTAATTTGGTCGTTTTTTTTGATTTCAAGTACAAAATTTGTGTTACAAAAATTCTGCTACTAACGTTCTCCAAGAGTATAAATCAAAAACGTCTTGCTTCAAAGAAATTATTTTGAAAACTTAGAATACAGATTTGATTAGCTTTCTATCTCATTATAGTAGTTACAATTTTCTTTGAGCTTTTATACAATAAATCGTAAGCGTAGAGTATTATACAATTTTATAAAAATTAAAAATTTAAAAGCAACGCTTCTGCTAATACCACAATCAACATTTTAATTTAATTGACAAAGTTTTTAGCGACTCTTTAGTGAATGTTCTTTTTAAGAATTACAGCTTTTCCATCTACTTTGCCGTAACTGCTGAACAAAAAGTAATTTCGTCATAATTAATTTTTTGCCTCTCCAAGAAATGACAGCAAATAGTGTATATCGAAATATAATTAATTTGCTGCATTAAACCGGCAACTATACCTAAATTAAATTATAAATACGGCGTAGTTTATGGTTTTTTATTAATTTTGTTTTTCTTCTTAAATTTTAAAAATTATGTTAGCAACAACAATGAAATTTTGTAAATAAATAGCGCCGTCAAATTATTTGTTGTTCCCAATTGCTCACTCTTTCCACTTTTTTTTACAGAGAAAGAATTTGTTAAACAACCAGTAGCTAATTGTAATTATTTACCTAAACTACCAAATTGACATTTTTGAAAAGTATGCTTCTACTTATAAATTTTGTTTCTTTAATTTTATGTAAAAATCTGCAGTAACATTTTCTTATCGTTACTGTCTATCCGTATTTAAATAACTTAATTAAAATATTTTTTTTATTGGATATAAAACTGGCGTTCTTACCTCTAGCAAAAATTTTGAGAAGTAAGAAAAGCAAAAAAAATTTCTTTGGGTGCTACCTCAACAATACCTCACAATCAATAGACGTATTCCTCATGTTGGTAGTAATACCGTAATTTTTACAAAATTTTAAATCTTTGATATTGCCAATAAGAAAGCACGCCCTCCTTGAATGGGAGAAAAAAAATGCTTCATCAACCCTTATAATCAGAGGCAGCAAGAATGATATTTTTTTGCAAAAAAATGATTTCGGTCTGAGTTTTTTCGATGATATAATATTTAAATGCGATGAAATTTTTGAACTTTTGGAGAAAATCGGGCTACAAAATTAATGATTAAAAAAATTAATTGAGAACTCAATTCCAATCAAAAAATCTCCAATTTCTACTCCTAACTTTGCCCTTATAATTTTTTAGCATTTTCAAATTTTTTGTTGCGTTTAAAACAACACCCAAATTTAAATTGAAAATCATTTTTGCAGTCTTTTTGATCTGAACTAATTATTTGTAAATGCGTGGTCGTGCAATTCAGTGGTCGTGAGAAATCAAGAAAAATTAACACAAAAAGCCGATTTTTATTTGTGGCAAGAACAGAACCATCTCTGGTTTGTTGACGCCCGATAAAATTTTGCATATAATTGCAGACAATTCAAAGTCTTTCCAAGAAGACATCAAATAGTTAAGACACTATTTTTGAGGTTTCACGGATGCCACCGATTATTGAAATCGAATGAATAAATTGAGACACGAACCAATAATTGCGGTTACCAAACAGTGGTCATCGAAAAATTACAAGAAAAATCTCACCTTTTGATGACGATCACTAAATATCAATGAAACAGCGTCAAAGCAATTTTAATTTGTTCCAATAAAAAAATTTGAGTTGAACTAAGATTTTAGTTTCAAACTCTTTATTAGTAGATCAAGACGTAAACTTTTCTCACTTTCTTTGTAGCTTTATTGACTATCATAACTGTTTTATAACCATCGTCTACTTTATTAAATTTTTTTTTGTTATAAAACCCGTCACGAAGATTTAAACGTTACATGAGATTTTTCGCGATAAACCCGTCGCCTATCAGACACCGATAAATCACTAATTCGCAACATGAACTTGACCAAGAAGAAAAGACCTTGCAGGTCAATAAACAGCAACTATTGTATCGACCGCAAAAAATTACAATAATTGCACCCAATCCTTTGTTTGCGAATCCAATTAACCAAATTCCGAACAAACAAAAAACTTAACTTTTCGCCTTGGCAATTAGCTAATGAAGCTTAACCGCGATGGATGGGTTCTGTTATGGGAAACAATCGAGCGTGAAGAATTGTCTCTTTTTAGCGATTTCAGTTATAGGGACGAAAAAAATTTAATATGGCGATTTGATGGTCTTTTTTTGTTTAAGCGTGTGATGAATGAATCGATCTAACATATGTCAAATTATCTTTGGAACGGCGGCGTTTAGACGTACGGTACCATATTATAAGTAAGCGAAAGTAATCTTAAGTTTTTGTTGTCGTTTATATGTAACCGTTGGTGGTAACGGAATCGCATTAGCATTGCCGCAGTTTCTTTGTTTAATTAAAAGAAATAGTTTGTGCCGACAGAGAAACATTTTCATAGTCGAAACCAGTCTCGAGAGGTTCATTATCAGTCTAATACTGAAGAAACATTTAAATATAGTTATAGGAAAGGACATCAAATAATATTATAAAGATTTTTCTAAATTAATACCTAACTGGATGTTAAAGAAACTTTAATTTGAACACTTAAATGTTACGGTATAAAATTTTTTATTTTTCTAAATCAGCGGTTCTCGAACTTTTGCGGCTTCCCTACATAATATGAGATAGATCAGAATGATACAGCTTCGCTTAATTAATAAATTTAACGACAATTATTCAAATGTTAAAATGCAAGAATTATAATTGCAAAAAATGATTTAAACTACAAACATGTTTCTATTTCGGTCATTGGTTGGTTCCAAAACGCATCATCTCGTACTCAACCAGAAGAGAGGTTAACAGCCTGAAGTTTTTAATAATTTAATTTTTTTTGGTTGAATCTATTGATGACGCGTTTTCAGAACAATGCTTTGCAACTGTCTTGCAACGTTTGAAAATAGAAAGAGCTTACAAAAAACTTCCACTAATAATTTATAAAACATTAAAATTTTAGAATAGAAATATTTGGATTTATTGTCTCTTGCATGAGTAATTGAGTTCCTTTTTTGAAAATTAATTGCTTAATATTAGATAAACTTAATCTGAAGCAATTGGCCCGTTACTAAACACGCCCACTAAAGCGCGGTAAATTTAAAATTTTTGTAATTTGTTTTTACTTCCAGACAAAGCTTGGAAATAGATAAAGTTTGGCTACCGCTGTATTTATATTATTAAACTTTTCTTATCGATATCTCACAAAGTTTAAAATAATTATTCTCCAAATTGTCACTAGAATAGTTTTCTTTAACTGAAGTGCAGTCATAATATTATATGTGAAAGTATAGTCAAAATCCTATACTTTTGACCAAAAAAATTTCTTGAACTTTCTTATATTACTTTAAAATATTTTTTTTATTTTATAGAAAAATAAAACTTTTAAAGCTGTAACTAAAGTAATAATTTTTTTTGCAGACAATCTCAAATATTTTCCAACAAATATAGAAAGAGTTTGAAGTATTAGTCAACTGCAATATTTTCACTTTTGGAATTTTTCCTTTATCATCTCACATTGGTTAATTTATTAATTTTCCAACATCATGAGATGCTTTGAGGAAATTTTATTTGAAAATGTCTTCAGTCAGAATCTAATATTTTCGTCTAACAAAATTTCTTAACTTTTCTTTGTTACTTTAAAAATTCCTTTCTTTGAAATCAAACGAAAATAAACCTTTTATTGTTGTAAATATTTTTTAGTAAAAGTGATTATCAATTCTTAGAAGGTGAAAATATTTGAATATTTTTGATAACCAGAATTATTTCACTTTGACGTCACCAAAGAAATTAAAATGTATTCTTTCAGACTATGACTTGTAGAAATTACCAAGATCATTAAAGCATCCGGCGCCTAAGAAATCTACGGTGTAAATGGCACATAAGTATACTAATAAACGATCTCCATAACCATGAGATCTGTTTTTATGGGGCAGTCAAACAATCTTGCATGTTGATCTTGTTCAGTTTTTAAACGACAATGAATTTGCAGACATATGGTAAACGCAAGATATCCGATTAAATTGTACTAAATACTGAAGTTTAATTTAAATATTGTGTTTAAAAAAACAGTTCCTGAAAATTTTAGAGAATCGATTTTGTAACACTTCAAGTAGAGCTAGTCTTGATATTATTTCTAATGATAGCTTATTGTTCTTTCCTTATTTTCTGGCATAATTTCTGATCCATTTTGAAACTTTGATGCTAATATTATTGAAAATCATTATTTTTTTAATACTGAAACAAAAACTATTTCAGTTTAATTTCAGTATAATTTAAATTATACAAGTGGACTCTGGCGAATTTAAATTAAATCAAATAACTTTACTTTTCGTCTCAGAATTATTTTATAACATTTTTATAGCCGAAGATAAATTCATTTACTCTTCGTTACAATATTATCATCAACCAATTTTGTATTGGTGATCAATTTTAATATTTTTAATATTTGTTCTTGTTATTATTTGGTGAAATAAGTCATCACGGCTTAATTAAGAAAAACGCATAGCTTCAATTATTTTTCTTAGATAAATGTTTTTTTTTCAATAAAGAATAAAGAAGAATGGAAATGAGCAGAATAATGAAAACAGGAACAAAAATAATAACAAAATAATAAATAAAAATAAAAGGAATAAGTATAGAATAAAAACAATAACAAAATGGAGAACGAGAACAAGAACAAAAACGAGCACGAAAACGAAATCAGGAACTAGAACAAGAACCACAGGAAAAACTAAAAACCAAGAATAAAAATCTAGACAGAAAAGAGATTAAGACTATTAATGAAAGTAAGAATGAGAATGGAAAATTAAAATAGAAAACAAACAACAAGAACATTACAAGATCAAGAACAAAAAAGTAAGATCAAGAGCAAAAACAAAAAAGGTAAACAAGAATAAAAATTAGAGCAAGAGCCAGAATAAATAGAGGAATAAAGAAAAGAAGACAAAAAAAACAATGACAGAGACAGAAACAGTCACAACCGCAATCAGAAAATAAAAACTAAGAATAAAATTCAAACTAACAATAAGAACAAAGTTGAGTATAAAAATAAAATTAAGAATGAGAATGACAATAAGAGCAAAAACAGAAAAAAATAAAAAAACAACAGTGCAAGAATAAGAACAGTTACAATAGCAACCAGAAAATAGAAATAGCAAGAGCAAAAATAAAAATCAGACTAAAGATAACAATGAAAATAAGTGTAAAAATTAGATTAAGAATAACAATGAAAATAAGAACGATAATTAAAAAAAATATAAAGGACACAACAATAGATACAAGAACAATAACAAAGGCAAAAACAAAAACAATAACAGTAGCAAGAAAATAAGAATCACTAAAAGAGCAAAAATAAAAATTAGACAAAGAATAAGAATGACAATAAGTATTAAAATGACATTGAATATAAAAATGAAAGTTGAAAAAATATAGAAAAATCCACAACAGTACAGGAACAAGAACAGTTACAATAGCAACCAGAAAATAAAAATAGCAATGGCAAGAATAAAAATCAGACTAAAGATAAGAATGAAAATGAGTGTAAGAATGAGATTAAAAATCAGAATGAAAATAAAAACAAAAATGAAAAAATATATAAAGGATACAATAATAAGTACAAGGACAATAACAAGGACTAGAACAAGCTCAATTAGAACAGTACAGGAAAATAAAAATCACAGCAAGAGCAGGAATAAAAATTAAAATAAGAATAAGTATTAAAATGACATTGAAAATAAGATGAAAGTTGAGAAAATATAGAAAAACATACAACAGTACAAGAACCAGAACAGTTACAATAGCAACCAGAAAATAAAAATAGCAATGGCAAGAATAAAAATCAGACTAAAGATAAGAATGAAAATGAGTGTAAGAATGAGATTACGAATAACAATAAAAATAAGAACGACAATTAAAAAAAATATAAGAAACACAACAATAGGTACAAGAATAATAACAAAGACAAGAACGAAAACAATAACAACAGTAGAAAGAAAATAAGAATCACTGCAAGAGCAAGAATAAAAATTAGACAAAGAATAAAAATAAAAGCTGAAAAAATATAGAAAAATCCACAACAGTACAAGAACAAAAACAGTTACCATAACTACCAGAAAATAGAAATAGCAAGAGCAAGAATAAAAATCAGACTAAAGATAAGAATGAAAATGAGTGTAAAAATAAGATTAAGAATGAGAATAGAAATAAGAATAACAATTAAAAAAATATAAAGGACACAACAATAGGTACAAAAACAATAACAAGAACAAAAGTGAGAACAATTACAACAGTAGCAAGAAAATAAGAATCACAGCAAGAGCAAGTATAGAATTAGACTAAGAATAAGAATGAGAATAGGTATTAAGATAACATTAAAAATAAGAATGAGAGTTGAAAATATATAGAAAATCCCACAACAGTACAAGAACAAGAACAGTTACAATAGCAACCAGAAAATAGAAATAGCAAGAGCAAGAATAAAAATCAGACTAAAGATAACAATGAAAATGAGTGTAAAAATGAGATTAAGATTAACAATGAAAATAAGAACGACATTTAAAATTTTTTTAAAGAACACAACAATAAGTACAAGAAGAATAACAAAGACAATAACGAAAACAATAACAACAGTAGCAAGAAAATTAGACTTATTGCAAGAACAAGAATAAAAATTAGATTAAGAATAAGAATGAGAATAAGTATTAAAATGACATTGAAAATGAGAATGAAAGTTGAAAGAATATAGAAAAATCCAGAACTGTACAAGAACCAGAGCAGTTACAATAGCAACCAGAAAATAGAAATAGCAAGAGCAAGAATAAAGATCAGACTAAAGATAAGAATGAAAATGAGTGTAAAAATAAGACTAAGAATGAGAATGAAAATAAGAATAACAATTACAAAAAATATAAAGGACGCAACAATAGATACAAAAAACAATAACAAGAACAAAAGCGAGAACAATAACAACAGTTGCAAGAAAAAAAGAATCAAAGCAAGAGCAAAAATAAAAATTAGACTAAGAATAAGAATGAGAATTAGTACTAAAATGACATTCAAAATAAGAATGGAAGTTGAAACAATATTGAAAAATTCACAACAGTACAAGAACAAGAACAGTACAATAGCAACCAAAAAATAAAAATAGCAATAGCAAGAATAAAAATCAGACTAAAGATAACAATAAAAATGAGTGTAGGAATGAGATTAAAAATCAGAATGAAAATAAAAACAAAAAATAAAAAATATATAAAGGATACAACAATAAGTACAAGAACAATAACAAGAACAAGAACGAGAACAATTGTAGCAATAGCAAGAAAATAAGAATCATAGCAAGAGCAAGTATAAAAATTAGACTAAAAATAAGAATGAGCATAAGTATTAAAATGACATTGAAAACAAAAATGAGAGTTGAAAAAATATAGAAAAACCTACAACAGTACAAGAACAAGAACAGTTACAACAACTAGAATAAGAACAAGATCAAGAAAAAAAAATAAGGATTAGAACGAAAAATGGAAAGAAGGATACAAATGTGGACAAAAATATGGATAAAAATAAAAGCTATAATAGGAATGTAAACAAGAATTAGAATAGAAATAAAATTAAAGTCCAGGACCAGAATCAGAATAGTAATAAAAAAATAGAAAAAAATATTATTAAAGATTATAGGAATTAGTTTCTAAATATTTTCGAACTGTTTTCTTAAATTATGCTATAGCTATTTTTTAAGGAAAAAATTTCAAAACGGAAGTACAAGATAAATCAATTTTATTAAATTTTTCAAAATTAGTAAAATGTTTTTTAAACAAGACAAGGATGTTTGAATTTCCTGAACGAGCAACACTTTTTCTTTAAATGTTATACAATATATTTTAGTATGATTTGAAAAATAATATCTCAAAATAAATTTAACTCTTCTAGTTTAATTATTTTGCAACACTTTTATTAATTTTACTGGTCTGTAGCGACCTTTAGCAATTCTTTTCTTGCTCTTGTTGTCACTTTTTTAATTAGGCTAATATTTTTCTAAATGTAACTTATCGGTCACTTATAGTTTCAAACATTTTTGCAGTTACTTGTAGCAGTCGACTGATACTAAAAAAATGCGATGACTTAAGACCAAAAATATTATAACACTGATTACTAATTAATTAATCAATTAGCATCAGAATCAAATAAATAATCTCAAATACCGAAAGTCAACAGTTTTAAATCAACTGAATTGGTGAGTCCAAAAATTTCGTTTCTGGTCAAACTGTCGATGAAATGATTAATTTGTTCACGTCATGGCGATTCATGTTCTTTGCGGTTCAGTATCAAAAATAACAACATTCATCTCAAGTTTCTCAAGTTATTCATCATAATCGACGTAACGTTTTGTCCAAGTTCATCACCCGACAAAAATGAAAAAAAAAAAAAAAACACTTAACGCGTCTTAATAGTCATAATTAAAATGTCTCGACCTCGTTCTGTGTATTTAGGCAAATTTCGGCCTTTTTCGTGTAAATATTTTTGCAACTCTACACGGATTTCCCATTAATTCCGTGTAATTACGCATCGTTCGAAAACGGTTTGGTCAATACAAAAAAAAAATCTTCCGCTACTTCATTTTGAAGCGCCCTACGCGTGAAAAATGCAATTTTGTCATAATTATTCCGCATTAATCACGCTACAACTGGAACATGACAAGAGAGAATCGAACAGTTGCAACGTCCTTGCGTGTAAAAGTCTCATAATTATCTGCAATTATGTAAATTTGGTAAAAAGAAAAACTTGTCACTTGCTACTGATGGACGGGAAGTTTTAACGCGCACGACCATCTGACTACTTAATGCACTTATTTCTAGATTATTTTAACTTAATGCAAATCTAAATTTTTTATGGTTGAGTTCGAATTAAAATGACGTTAGAGTTACGATGGCAATTTTTTTAATTAATTGGATAATTTTTTTTTCTAATTTTTGGATTAAAAAATTAAATTTTTTTCTAAAATATTTTTAATTAAAGTAACCAAAATTTGATGAAATTAAGGCAATTAAGTGAGGATTTATCAAATTTCTCAAAATAGTGTTACAAATTTTTAAACTTGGACGATTTCGGGTAGTTAGGAGAGAGAGTTTGAAAAATCTGAGCAACTATAACGCGAGACCTGGCAGGTTCGTGTCTTGACGTACTTTGGCGTTAAAAGTTTGAATTTTAACGTTGTTATCTTTGAGTTTTTTTGTAAAATTCTTCAAAATTGAAAATCGAAAAAACATTTTTTAACGCAAATCGTTAACTAAGAATTAACATAATTTGCTTATGCAAATTCGTCTTCCGCAAACAAACAAATTTTAAGCAATTTCATTTTTCCGTCAAGTTCAACTCGACTAAACAAATAACTGAAACTGGTGTCAATCAAACACATGGCGTTGTTTTCCTTAAACCATGAAACAAAAAAAAAACTGATTTGCAGCCTTGCTGAACTTGTCTAATCAAAACTATTGTTTGCGCAAACATTTAAAAACAAGAAAGCGATCAGTTCCGCTCTTCAAAACCAACACTATTTGGCATCCAGTTAATTTGTTTGGAACAAAAAAGATTGGAATGAGAATTACAAATTTTTTTGAAATTTCTTGTTACCTTGTTTGGTTTAGATGATGATTTTTGGAAATCGGTTTTCAGGCCGGCCGCTGAAAGTGTTTGTCGACGGCCTTGTTCGACCTTGCACTACTGCTGAGGAAACTCCTAGTAAGTACTACACGGCGCCAACGATAGCACTGAAGAACCGGCACTGGTAACTTAACATTCACAAAGTACCGCCGCGAAGAATAATACCGTGAGGTTTCGTCGAATTCTGTCTTATACGATGGTTTGAGATTGTGGCGGGGGCAGACTGAGACGGTAGGAAAACGCGACCAGGGATGGCACCTGATTACAATTAAACAAAGTAATTGATGGTGTTGTTGAGATGAAGAGAATTTACGTGAAGCACCAATTAACCTTGATGGGCAAAGGAAATGCTAAAGAGGACTTTGGCGGATTTGCATCGAAACTTTTGTTGTTTTAATTTAATTAGATGATAAATCTTTGCTGGAGATGTAAAATACGCATCAAAACTTTTTATCCTGATCATAGCATTTTAATTGGATTCAAAGTAGTTTTAATTATGTAAACCAAATAATTTTGGAAAATGTTGAAAGTAAATTGCAACAATTTGACCTACTGAAAAAGTCACTTAAGAAATTTAGAAGATTCAAGTTTCAATTTCCAATTTTCTGAGGAGAATTATTTGCTTTTTGGTAAATGTTAATTCAAAATTATATCGAAATATACCCACATACTGTTTGGTAGTTTTACCTTTCATCTATAGGTGGAAGGTAGTGCTAAAAAGAGAATCGCATTTCATTTTTGTGTAAAAAATTTCAATTTTCTTTATAAATTATGAAATAAATTTCAAGTCCGCAATTAGAATATTTGATGCAATTTAACTAAACTATATAATCATAACGTAAAATTGGGAAAGATTGGATTAGGAGAGTGTTTGAAAAATCTGAAGTGGAAAGTATCAAATTATGAAATCTTTCGGGTTCGTGTTTCCATGTACTGTTGGGGTCCCCGTTTCAAGCTTGAATAACTATCTGGTCTGTGACAAAAGTTTGAAGGAAATACAAAATTACTGTTGAATTAGAGTAAGATTTCTGTTGTGAATTGTAGTGATTTTGCAATTAACCGGATGACTTGAAGAAATGTTAAGATAACTTTGGCGGCATTGCATGAAGACTTTTTGTTTTCATTTTAATTAGATGGCAAATCTTCTAATTGGAACTTTAAAAATATTGAAAGGTCAATGCATTTTTTAGTTATGACAGTGAATTTTAAAAATCATAGCCGCTAGAGTACCTAGAAACACCCATAAAAATCTAGAAAATTTGTATAGGGAGGTCTCTATTAAAAGTTCAAAATTTTTACTAGCTTTTGACAAAAACTTATTAAAAATAGTAATTATTTTAGAATGAGACCAAAGTTTCTCTCAACAGAAAAAATGGTGAAGAGAACTTTGAAAGTAGTGCTTAAAATCATTTATTTCTTTTTATTTTATTGGCACTGTAAAATTTAGGCCATTATCGCATAAAATGTAAAATTGGCAATAAGATTTTCAAATTTTTCTATAGCAGCTTATTATTAACAAATACCACCGGATCTTTAATTTGTATAAATTAATACAATTTTTTTAATATATTTTTTAATTAGAACTTTTAAATTTTGAAACAACGTCAATATCTTTACGTTAGTAAGGTAGATCATGACATTTAAGACTCCTAAGAGTATCCAAAGAAATCTAAAAAATTTACTTCTTGCTGTATTATTAGTTATTAAAGTGGGTTTGATCTAATATACCTGAAAATTTATAAAAATTTGAAAGGTTTATTTATGCCTTGATGTATTATTTAAGTCTTTATTAATAACTGCAATTTTTATTTAATTTTTGAGAACAGGTTATAAAGAGGAGAGAATTATTAGAAAACAGTTTTAATTCGAAAAATTGATACAATTAACTCAATATGTAGAATATTGAATGTTTTTTGTAATTTGAGCTTTAAAAATATTAAAACAATTTTAAGATTTTTATGCTTTAAAAGTCAATTTTAAAAATCATAACACCTAAAATATCTAAAACGATTTATAAGAATCTAAACGGTTTGAGTGTCGATGTATTATTGAAATCTTCATTAAGAAATTTTAATTTTTATCAAGTTTTTGAAAAAGAATCATAAAAAATGACCATGCTTTTTCTTGGAGCGTTATTATAAGCACTGGAAACGTTAAAGGAATTTTTGAGGAACCGCTTAGAACCTTTGAGTGGTTATCAATGAAGATTTAAAATTTAGAGACAATTTTCAAATTTTATTTCTATGAGCTTTTTTACAAATATTACCAAAAAGTTAATTAAAATAATTTGATGCAATTGATATAATAAATAGAATTTTGTAAAATTCTACTAGCTGGAGTTTTGAATATTACAAAACAACATGAAGTTACGTGGTTTCGGGATTTTGAAAAATTTCGAATATTTTAAACCTGCACAAGAATTTTTAATTATTAATCGGTTCTTCATAAAGTTTGTTAATGTAGAAATTTTGTTCAAATTCTTAATTTGTAATCTTGCTAAAAACGTATCAATTTGTGTAGACAACGTACTAAAAAATAAAAAAAAATTAAATTAAGATATTTAGAAGTTTTTGCTGAAAGTGTAAAATAGACATAAGATTTTTCAAATTTTTTCATAGTGCATTATAAGCAAATATTCTCAACAATGTTTTTTTGCAATTAAAGCTCTTAAAATATTGAAACAAAATCAAGATTCTTGTGTTACAAAAGTAAATTTTGGAAATCATAACACCTTAAACAACTCAAACCATATATAAAAAATTTAAAAGTTTAGTGTCTTGATGTGTTATTGAAATTTACATTTTTATCTAGTTCTTGAAAAGTGACTTATCTCCTAGGCGTGTCATTAAGCAAAGAAGACGTTAAAAAAATTTTGGATTATAAGAAAATATCCTCAACTCAAATAACTGATGCCATTAACTCAATATGTAGAATTTTGAATGATTCTTGCAATTAAAGCTCTAAAAATATTGAAACAAAATCAAAATTCTTGTGTTACAAAAGTAAATTTTGGAAATTATAACACCTGAAACAACTCAAACCATGTATGAAAAATTTAAAAGTTTAGTGTCTTGATGTGTTATTGAAATTTACATTTTTATCTGGTTGAAAGGCAATTTATCTTTTAAGCGTGTCATTATAAGGAAAGAAGACGCTAAAAGAACTTTGAATTATAAGAAAGGATCCTCAACTCTAATTACTGATGCAATTGATTCATTATGTAGAATTTTGAATGCTTTTTTGCAATTAAAGCTTTAAAAATATTGAAACAAAATCAAAATTCTTGTGTTACAAAAGTAAATTTTGGAAATCATAACACCTGCAACAACTCAAACTATGTATGAAAAATTTAAAAGTTTAGTGTCTTGATGTGTTATTGAAATTTATATTTTTATCTAGTTTTTAAAAAGCCACTTATCTCTTAGGCGTGTCATTAAGCAAAGAAGACGTTAGAAAAATTTTGGATTATAAGAAAATATCCTCAACTCTAATTACTGATGCAATTAATTCAAAATGTGGAATTTTGAATGTTTTTTTGCAATTAAAACTTAAAAAATATCGAATTAAAATCAAAATTATCGTGTTATAAAAATAAATTTTGGAAATCATAGCACCTGAAACAACTCAAAGCATATAATAAGAATTTCAAAGTTTAATGTCTTGATGTGTTATTAAAATTTACATTTTTATCTAGTTTTTGAAAAGCGACTTATCTCTTAGGCGTGTCATTAAGCAAAGGAGACGTTAAAAAAATTTTAGATTATAAGAAAATATCCTCAACTCTAATTACTGATGCAATTAACTCAATATGTGGAATTTTGAATGTTTTTAGTAATTAAAACTTTAAAAATATTGAAACAAAATCAAAATTCTCGTGTTATAAAAGTAAATTTTGGAAATCATAACACCTGAAACAACTCAAAGCATATATAAAATTTTTTAAAGTTTAGTGTCTTGATGTGTTATTGAAATTTACATTTTCATCTAGTTTTTGAAAAGCGACTTATCTTCTAGGCATGTCATTAAGCAAAGGAGACGTTAAAAAAAAATTGGATTATAAGAAAATATCCTCAACTCGAATTACAGATGCAATTAACTCAAAATGTGGAATTTTGAATGTTTTTTGCAATTAAATCTTAAAAAATATTGAATTAAAATCAAAATGATCGTGTTATAAAAATAAATTTTGGAAATCATAGCACCTGAAACAACTCAAAGCATATATAAAAATTTAAAAGTTTAATGTCTTGATGTGTTATTGAAGTTTACATTTTCATCTAGTTTTTGAAAAGCGACTTATCTCCAAGGCATGTCATTAAGCAAAGAAGACGTTAAAAAAATTTTGGATTATAAGAAAATATCCTCAACTCTAATAACTGATGCAATTAGCTGAATATGTAGAATTTTGAACGTTTCTTGCAATTAAAGCTCTATAAGTATTGAAACAAAATTAAAATTCTTGTACTATAAAACTAAATTTTAAAAGTCATAGCACTTGAAACATCTAAAACTATCTATAAGAAATTGAAAAGTTTTATGTGTTGATATTATATTGAAATATCTATTAAGAATTTAAGTTTCTATCTAGATTTTGAAAGCTACCATTTTTCTCTTCGGCGCATCATTATACCTTGTAGGCAGCGCTTAGGGATATTAAACAAAAATGTAATTAAATGGAAAACCTTGAGTGGGTATCACTAGTAATTTCAAACTTGCAGATTTTTGAACTTTAGCCCTAAAAGCTTATTTACATATATCACCGAATCTTTCATTCAAATAAGTTGATGCAATTAATTAAATAAATAGAAATTCTTCTAACTGGAGCTTTAAATATTATAAATCAACATGAAGTTGTGCTAAATAAATAAATAGAATTTAAAAATAAAAATTCTAGCTAAGCTTTAAATATTATTTAATAACGTGGAGTTAGGTTTTTTTTGAATTTTAAAAAATTTAGAAAATTTTTAACTTTTATTAAAATTTTAAAAGTGTGTTTTGATTTATTTTCGAATTTTTAAAAATAAAATTATTAATTGGTTTTTAATAATTTGTCAAAGTTTTGTCAAAATCCTTGATTTGTTATCTTGCTATAAAAGTGTCAATCTATTTATACAATGTGCTAACAAATTGTGAATTTTTTTAGAAAATCAGGGCTTTTAGAGAAGTTTTCTTGAAAGTGTAGAATAGACATAAAATTATTTAAATATTTTTATAAATTAACCGCAAATAGCTTAAATCCTAATAAATTGATGTAATTAAGACAATTGTGGAATTTTGAATGGGTTCTCTAATTAAAACTCTAAAAATATTAAAACAAAGTCAATGTTTTAAAAATTATAGCACTTAAAACATCTTTAACCAGCTATAAAAATTGATGAGATTTGTTTCTTGAGGTTCTGCAATCTTCATTAAAAAATTCAAATTTTTATCTGGTTTTCAAAAAGTTTATAGAAAATTGCAAAAACTCTCTTAAGCGTTTTATTTACGCAATGTAAATGTTTAAAAAAACTAGAAAAATCGTTAAAATGTTTAACTCCATTGCATAACAAATCACCTTTAAAAATTTAAGATTGACTGTAGATTTTTTAAATTATTTCCTAAATATTATTGAATCTTTAATTTAAATAAGTTAATCCAACTAATATAATAAATTAAATTTGTAACAATTGAAACTTTTAATATCTTGAAACGAGATCAAGTTGCGTGATTTTGTGATTTCAAAAGATTTAAAAAATTTTAAATTTCTACAGAAATTTCGAGAGTGTGTCTTAATCTACTTTTGGATTTTTTCTTAAAATAAAGCTGTAGAAGTACTGTCAAGATCCTTAATTTGTAGTTTTATTATAAAAGTCTCAATCTACGTAGACAACGTGATAAAAAAATATGAAGAAATTCTATGTAATTCACAGTTGCAAAGTGTAAAATAAACACGAGAGTTTTTGAAATTTTCCCAGAACGTCATCCACAAAATTCGCTGAATCAGTGAGTAGTTGAAGCTGTTACCAATTTTGAATTCTTTGTCATTTTCTGAGGAAAAGATTTTGTCATTAATTTGCTGTTATAAGAAGTTTTGTAGGTTAAAGTTCTTTTTTGTTCTCACAGTTTCCACAATTTTTTTTATTTTATTTTGTTTGTTCTCAAACATCTTCATAGTTGCAACAACCAATTTGGCTCTCAGTCCGGTTTTAAATTTCATTATTTTTTTCTTCTTATTTGATCGACATATTTTAATAAATCCAAATCTTAGAACCGTCAATTTTTTTCTCATTTTAATTGACTTTTTTCCATACTCCCTTGTACGGTAATCGACCACGAGATAAGCAAGCATCGGTTAATTAAGGAATCACTATATAACACAAGAAATGTTGAGTGTGCGGTTGTACCAATCAAAAACTATTTTTCAACCTTGATTACTAGAAATTCTGCACACTTTGATGTAGAAACGGAATAATAGATGGTGAGAGGGAGGACTTTAAGACGAATTTGCATCTTAATGTACAACTGATTGCATGTAATTTGCCGATCTATAAGACGAAATTGAACCGTTGAATTGCCACCATCCCGGATTTACGACCAACTCTACTGGCATTTTACCAGCGCCTTTCTCTGGACTAGCTAACTACACGTCGGTGCAAACTCGACAATAAATTGAAATGATAGGGTCGTTAGAAAATGCTCCACGAACAGAAATTCTAACCAACTTGCGGGCTCGTGTCTTGATCCAATAGGGTCACCGCTCTATATGGAGTTTAAAGAAACGCCTTAATCTGATTTAACATTAACTGCTTCAATAAATAAATCTATAAACACAAGAGTGGGAAAAATATTAGTTTTAGGGAAAGTAGACTGAAGTCAAATTTTTTTAAAAATTGGCGCTTCAGAATACTTTGAATTTGAGTTGCAGTAGATTTTGGTTTCGGAGATTTGAAATTTTTCAGCCGTCCCCAATGTTGCGATCTTACACCGTGACGGAATTACAATAACGGCGTTGCGTTAATAAAATTTAAACGTTCCGGTTAAAACCCGGCGCCGTCCATTACGTAATCCACCGCCTCTTTTGATTGATTCGGGGAGCGATCCAGAGACGTCCATCAGCCACTCTTTCTCGTTACTTACCTGTCACGATTATTAAGTTAAGAAATGACCCGTAAAGGTCACCGTCGTTATTCCGTTATTAATCCGAGCGCATCATCCATGATACGGAAGAAAGCTTTCTTGATTGCGGTTGTGGCAGCGACTGCTCCCGAAATGGATACGGTCCTCCTTTTTTTCATTTTCGTGCATGACATCAATTAATTTTTTGGCGACAATTGCTCCCACGTCCCACATTTCGCTTTCACGCTCCCGAACCCTGAATCAAATCGAGATTAATCACACCCTGTATTTCTCGGTTCCAAAACCAAATTCCCATGGTTGCGGTGTTTATCAAAGCGATACAAAGGAGACGTGCACGTTTCTAAAATGTAATGAAGCCGGGCCCGATTGTGATTTCAAAACCTACTTAATCCCGAAGCCGCAATTTACATGGGGCACGTACGGTTCTGAGCAGGAACGCCCACTTTCCAGTACTAAACAGCTTTAATTTAACTAGCTTCCACAGTTCAGGCGCCCCAACTCACATTGCCAACCGTGGCGCTACATTTTTTTAAGTGGATAAGTTAGTATTGCATAACATGGGACATTATCATTTTTTTAATTGCATTTTATATCTAATCACGGTTTTATTTAAACCAATCGAAATAGTACATTCTAAAGCAAATACTAAATTCATATTTCATCTAGACTGCAGTTACTTCCTGAGTTTGTATTTTGTTTGCAAAACTTGTTCAAATAACTATTTTACTTCAGTAATTTAATTTCACAAGACTTTTTGGTACCTGTTTAAAATTATAGCTTTTTCCATATTTTGTAAATAATGCAGATTGCCATTGTATTCTAGCAGCCTTTGTGCGTCATGGTGTAGTGGAGAATTTTTTTTTAAAATAATATTAAATACACTTAATTTAATTCTAACTATTAAGTAATTATAGAGAATTAAATTAGAAAAACGGTAGACGATAGAGTGACAACACTGCGTGGAGACCCATGCGGTCAAGCGACGAACCCGAAAATTTAATTTGTTGTTATTATTAGAAACACTGCACTTCTGAGACACAAATGATGAACTGTAAAAGATTATCGATAAAATTCTTAATAACGGTTTAGTTAAAAAAAATAGAAAAATTGTATTTTGAAGATAATCATAATTTATTGATAATAATTTTTACTAGACCAAATTAATTTTTTTTTGTATTTTGCATTATTAGATTTATATTAATTACTAAGCTTTATGAAATATTTTTGTTTTCAATAAGCTTTTAAAATTATTTTTTTTAAATTTGTAATTTTTAATTTAATTGTTGCTACATTTTAATAATCATATTATTAATTAATTACTTATAATACAACGCTACATTTTCTTAAGTGGATAAGTCAGTATTGCATAACATGGGACATTACCATTTTTATTAATTGCAAGAACAGATGCTCTTACATTTTTATACTCAATCACGTTTTACTTAAACCAATCGAAAAAGTACAATCTAAAGCAAATACTAAATTCATATTTCACTCTAGACTGCAGTTAGTTCCTGGTTTGTATTTTGTTTACAAAATTTTTTTAAATTACTATTTTACTTTACTAATTTAATTTTACAGGACCTTTTAGTACTTGTTTAAATTTATAGCTCCTTCCATATTTTGTAAATAATGCAGATTGCCATTGTATTCTATCTTTGTGCATTTGTGAGTCATAACGTAGTAGAAAGAGAACTTACTTTTAAATAATTTTGAACAAACTTAATTTAATTCCAACTATTAAGTAATAATAGAGAATTAAATTAGAAAAATTGTAGGTGAAAGAGTGAAAACACTGCGTGGAGACCCATGCGGTCAAGCGACGAACCCGAAAATTTAATTTGTTGTTATTATTAGAAACACTGCACTTCTGAGACACAAATGATGAACTGTAAAAGATTATCGATAAAATTCTTAATAACGGTTTAGTTAAAAAAAATAGAAAAATTGTATTTTGAAGATAATCATAATTTATTGATAATAATTTTTACTAGACCAAATTAATTTTTTTTTGTATTTTGCATTATTAGATTTATATTAATTACTAAGCTTTATGAAATATTTTTGTTTTCAATAAGCTTTTAAAATTATTTTTTTTTAAATTTGTAATTTTTAATTTAATTGTTGCTACATTTTAATAATCATATTATTAATTAATTACTTATAATACAACGCTACATTTTCTTAAGTGGATAAGTCAGTATTGCATAACATGGGACATTACCATTTTTATTAATTGCAAGAACAGATGCTCTTACATTTTTATACTCAATCACGTTTTACTTAAACCAATCGAAAAAGTACAATCTAAAGCAAATACTAAATTCATATTTCACTCTAGACTGCAGTTAGTTCCTGGTTTGTATTTTGTTTACAAAATTTTTTTAAATTACTATTTTACTTTACTAATTTAATTTTACAGGACCTTTTAGTACTTGTTTAAATTTATAGCTCCTTCCATATTTTGTAAATAATGCAGATTGCCATTGTATTCTATCTTTGTGCATTTGTGAGTCATAACGTAGTAGAAAGAGAACTTACTTTTAAATAATTTTGAACAAACTTAATTTAATTCCAACTATTAAGTAATAATAGAGAATTAAATTAGAAAAATTGTAGGTGAAAGAGTGAAAACACTGCGTGGAGACCCATGCGGTCAAGCGACGAACCCGAAAATTTAATTTGTTGTTATTATTAGAAACACTGCACTTCTGAGACACAAATGATGAACTGTAAAAGATTATCGATAAAATTCTTAATAACGGTTTAGTTAAAAAAAATAGAAAAATTGTATTTTGAAGATAATCATAATTTATTGATAATAATTTTTACTAGACCAAATTAATTTTTTTTTGTATTTTGCATTATTAGATTTATATTAATTACTAAGCTTTATGAAATATTTTTGTTTTCAATAAGCTTTTAAAATTATTTTTTTTTAAATTTGTAATTTTTAATTTAATTGTTGCTACATTTTAATAATCATATTATTAATTAATTACTTATAATACAACGCTACATTTTCTTAAGTGGATAAGTCAGTATTGCATAACATGGGACATTACCATTTTTATTAATTGCAAGAACAGATGCTCTTACATTTTTATACTCAATCACGTTTTACTTAAACCAATCGAAAAAGTACAATCTAAAGCAAATACTAAATTCATATTTCACTCTAGACTGCAGTTAGTTCCTGGTTTGTATTTTGTTTACAAAATTTTTTTAAATTACTATTTTACTTTACTAATTTAATTTTACAGGACCTTTTAGTACTTGTTTAAATTTATAGCTCCTTCCATATTTTGTAAATAATGCAGATTGCCATTGTATTCTATCTTTGTGCATTTGTGAGTCATAACGTAGTAGAAAGAGAACTTACTTTTAAATAATTTTGAACAAACTTAATTTAATTCCAACTATTAAGTAATAATAGAGAATTAAATTAGAAAAATTGTAGGTGAAAGAGTGAAAACACCGCGTGGAGAGCCACGCGGTCAAGCGACGAACCCGAAAATTAAATTTGTCGTTATTGTTAGAAACGCTGCGTTCCTGAGACACAAGATAAACTGTGAAATATTAACAATATAATCTTTAATAACGGTTTAATTAAAAAAAAATAAAAATTGTATTTCGAAGATAATCATAATTCAATGATAATAATTCTTACTAGACCAAATTAATTTTTTTTTGTATTTTGCATTATTAGATTTATATTAATTACTAAAGTTTATAAAATATTTTTGTATTTAACAAGCTTTTAAAATTAAATTTTTTAAAATTTTTAATTTTCAATTTAATTGTTGCTACATTTTAATAATCATATTATTAATTAACTATTTATAATACAACGCAACATTTTCTTAAGTGTATAAGTTAGTATTGCATAACATGGGACATTACCATTTTTATTAATTGCAGGAACAGATAAACAAATGCTCTTACATTTTATACCCAATCACCGTTAAATTTAAACCAATCGAAAAAGTACAATCTAAAGCAAATACTAAATTCATATTTCACTCTAGACTGCAGTTAGTTATTGAGTTTGTATTTTGTTTACAAAATTTCTTTAAATTACTATGCTACTTTACTAATTTAATTTTACAGGATCTTTTAGTACCTGTTTAAATTTATAGCTTTTTCCATATTTTGTAAATAATGCAGATTCACATTGTATTCTATCTTTGGGCCTTTGTGCGTCATAACGTAGTAGAAGAAGAATTTGCTTTTAAATAATTTTGAATAAACTTAATTTAATTCTAACTATTAAGTAATAATAGAGAATTAAATTAGAAAGGTTGTAGGCGATAGAGTGAAAACACCGCGTGGAGACCCACGCAGTCAAGTGACGAACCCCAAAATTGTAATTTGTTGTTATTGTTAGAAACGTTGCGTTTCTGAGACACAAATGATGAATTGTGAAATATTATTGATATAGTCTTTAATAGCGGTTTAATTAAAAAAAATTAAAAACATGTATTATGAAGATAATCATAATTCATTGATAATAATTTTTACTAGACCAATTTTTTTTGTATTTTGCATTATTAGATTTATATTAATTACTAAGGTTTATGAAGTATTTTTGTTTTTAATAAGCTTTTAAAGTTAAAATTTTTAAGATTTGTAATTTTGAATTTAATTGTTGCTACATTTTAATAATCATATTATTAATTAAGTTTTTATAATACGACGCAACAATTTTTTAAGTGGATAAGTTAGTATTGCAAAGCACGGGGCATTATCATTTTTATTAATTGCAAAAACAGATGATGCTCTTACATTTTATACGCAATCACGGTTTTATTTAAACAAATCGAGAAAGTACAATCTAAAGCAAATTCTAAATTCATATTTCACTCTAGACTGCAGGTAGTTCCTGAGTTTGTATTTTGTTTGCAAAACTTTTTCAAATTACTATTTTACTCCACTAATTTAATTTCACAAGACTTTTTGGTACCTGTTTAAAATGATAACTTTTTCCATATTTTGTAAATAATGCAGATTGCCATTGTATTCTAACAGCCTTTGTGCGTCATGGCGTAGTAGAAAAAAAATTTGCTTTTAAATAATATCAAATAAACTTAATTTAATTCCAACTATTAAGTAATAATAGAGAATTAAATTGGAAAAATTGTAGACGATAGAGTGAAAACACCGCGTGGAGACCCACGCGGTCAAGCGACGAACCCGAGAATTTAATTTGTCGTCATTGTTAAAAACGCTGCGTTCCTGAAACACAAATAATGAACTGTAAAATATTATCGATATAATCTTTAATAACGGTTTAATTAGAAAAAATAGAAAAATTGTATTTCGAAGATAATCATAATTTATTGATAATAATTTTTACTAAACCAAATTAATATTTTTTTGTATTTTGCATTATTAGATTTATATTAATTACTAAAGTTTATGAAATATTTTTGTTTTTAATAAACTTTTAAAATTAAAATTTTTAAGATTTGTAATTTTGAATTTAATTGTTGCTACATTTTAATAATCATATTATTAATTAATTTTTTATAATACGACGCTACATTTCTTAAGTGGATAAGTTAGTATTGCATAGCACGGGGCATTATCATTTTTATTAATTTCAGAAACAGATAAACAGATCCTCTTACATTTTATACCCAATCACGGTTTAATTTAAATCAATCGAAAAAGTACAATCTAAAGCAAATACTAAATTCATATTTCACTCTAGACTGCAATTAGTTATTGAGTTTGTATTTTGTTTACAAATTTTTTTTAAATTATTATTTTACTTTACTAATTTAATTTTACAAGACCTTTTAGTACCTGTTTAAATTCATAGCTTTTTTCATATTTTGTAAATACTGCAGATTGCCCTTGTATTCTATCTTTGTGCCTTTGTGCGTCATAACGTAGTAGAAAAAGAATTTGATTTTAAATAATTTTGAACAAACTTAATTTAATTCCAACTATTAAGTAATAAAAGAGAATTAAATTAGAAAAATTGTAGGCGATAGAGTGAAAACTCCGAGTGGAGACCCACGCGGTCAAGCGACGAACCCGAAAATTTAATTTGTCGTTATTGTTAAAAACGCTGCGTTCCTGAAACACAAATAATGAACTGTAAAATATTATCGATATAATCTTTAATAACGGTTTAATTAGAAAAAATAGAAAAATTGTATTTCGAAGATAATCATAATTTATTGATAATAATTTTTACTAGACCAATTTTTTTCTTTTTGTATTTTGCAATACTACATTTTTTTAATTACTCAGGTTTATAAAATATTTTCGTTTTTAATAAGCTTTTGAAGTTAAAATTTTGAAATTTTTCATTTTGAATTTAATTTAATTTTTAATCATATTCTCACATTTTACATCATAGCAAGGTAGAAAAAAATTAATTTTAAAATTAATTTTAACAAATGTGAAATTTAAGTAATATGGTAAATAGGAAATTAAAAAAAAAATTATAGAAGATAAGGCGAGAAATCATGGAGACCCACGAGGTCAAGCGACGAACCCAAAAATTTAATTTGTCGTTATTATTAGAAACGCTGCGTTCTTGAGACACAAATGATGAACTGTGAAACATTATCAATAAAATTCTTAATAATGGTTTAATTAAAAAAAATAAAAGAAATGTATTTTGATGCTAATTATAATTCATTGATAGTAATTTTTACTAGACTAAATTAATTTTTTTTGTATTTTGCATTACAATTTTTTTTCAATTATTAAGGTTTATAAAATATTTTTGTTTTTAATAAGCTTTTAAAGTTAAAATTTTTAAAATTTGTAATTTTCAATCATGTTCTCACTTTTGTACATCATAGCAAGGTAGAAAAAAATTAATTTTAAAGTTAATTTTAACAAATGCGATATAACTATTAAGTAATATGGTAAATAGAAAATTAAATAAAAAAAATTGTAGGAGATAAGGCGAGAAATCATGGAGACCCACGCGGTCAAGCGACGTACCCAAAAATTTAATTTGTTGTTATTATTAGAAACACTGCGCTTCTGAGACACAAATGATGAACTGTGAAATATTATCGATAAAATTCTTAATAACGGTTTAATTGAAAAGAATAGAAGAATTGTATTTTAAAACTAATTCATTGATAATAATTTTTACTAGACCTCATTTAGTTTCTTTTTTGTAGTGTGCATTACTAGATTTTTTTTAACTATTACGTTTTATAAAATATTTGTTTTTTTAATAAGCTTTTATAAGTTAAAATTTTTAATATTTGTAATTTTAAAATTAATATTAACAAATGTGATATAACCATTATGTAATATGGTATGTGGGAAATTAGATCAAAAAAATTGTAGGAGATAGAGCGAAAAGTCATGGAGACCCACGCGGTCAAGCGACGAACCCGAGAATTTAATTTTTTAATTTTGTCAAAAATGCTGCGCTTCTTTGACAGAGATTACATACATTTTTCAAGGTTAAGGTAAACAGATCTAATAAATTTTGTGAAATATATATTTAAACTTTCGAATAAAATGTTAAACAATCTAAATTAAATCCGTAATAATGGTCTAATTAAAAAGAATTAAAAAAATATAATCCGAAACTACTAACTCTTTTGGCACGGGAGACGGCTCTGTCCAAAACTATTGTAACAAATTTTATCTTTATAATAAAATTATGTTGGTGGATATAATAAATAAAGTGCAACGTGAAGTGTTATTAAAAACTGAAGTGGGCCCCGTAAATGTGGAACCAGCTACATTTTGATATTAAATGTCTTATTTGAACTAAAGTTTTGATTTTTCATATACTGCATTAGTGAGTGTAAATTGTACGAGTGAGGGTTGAGGTTAAGTTTCTCAAATAAACCACATCACTATGTCGTAGTGTGAGGATTGCAAAGATCTCTCTGTAGAAAGTGACACCATAGCCACATGTTGTGTGTTTATAAATATTTCATTGCAATGAGAGAAATACGGAAGAATCTGGTAAAAACTGCAATGCAATGGCATCTGAAGTTCGTGTCATTAAAATCAAGTCAAAAAATCTTATGCAATACCGCTGCAAAGCTTGTCGTGATAATATTGTTGTATCGCCTCAACTTGTTGAAGCTGTTTCTAAACTCCAGTCATTAATTGATAAATTGTCAGGTTTTAGTGACCATATTAAAGAGCGAACAAGGGAGATGATTCCCAAAATAAATAACGAGATTTTGAAAATTAAGCAATCTCAGGAGGTAATTTTTGATGAAGTTGATAAACGATTCATTGAATGTAATATACCTATAATAAATGATTTAAAAAAAATTGAATCAAGTTAAAAAATAAAGTATCAGCTCATGGTATTGCAGATTCTCGTGATCTCTCTACTATGGTTGCTGATGGATCAGATGGAGCGGAGGAGATTACTGATAGAAAAAATTGTAAAAATAACAGTCTCATTTATAATGTTTCTGAGCAGATAGATCTGATAAAAATAAATTGCAAAGTGATTATGACTTAATTCAAATATTGGAAATTCAAAAGATTATTAATAATATTAATACAAAACTGGACTTGAAAAATGTTAAGCGTTTGCATATTTGAATGCTGGATTTTTTTCCATCATCAATTATTAATCAATATGGTTTTGTCAGGGGCAGGTCTATAACTAATCTTATTTTTTTTTTAAATTTTATTGCTAAAACTCTAAATGATAAAACTTGCCTTAATGATGTTAAACAAGTAGATGCTATTTAGTTAGATTTTACAATATTTTTGATTCAGTGAATCTTCTTATTTAAAAGCTATCAAATTTGGACTAAGTGGTGGCACACTGAAATGGATCTATTTTTATTTGATTGAACGTGAATCTCTATTACGTATTAAAGATAATCTATCTAATATTTTTATTGTCACGTCAGGTGTACTTCAAGATTCTCACTTGGGCCCTCTACTATTTATATTGTCTAACAATGATGTTTGTAATACTTTTAAATTTGCTGTTATACTGATCTTTGCTGATGATGTAAGGATGTTTATTAGAGTAAAGTGTTTTTATGACCAGATAAGGTTGCAGAGAGATTTGGACTTGATTAGTCTTGTGTTAACCAAATAAAACTAAATTGTGCCAAATGCAAGGTTTTATCTATTAGAAGTAAAAATAAAAAGCTTATCAACTATTCTGTAAATAATTAAATTCTTGAAATTGTTAGTAGTATTAGGAATTTAGGTGTAGTTCATTAAAATAATTTTGAACTTTACTTGCATTTGAATGCCACAATTTCTAAAGCTTATAAATCATTAGGCTTTATTATGAGATCAACGAAAAATTTATGTCTGATAAAATTATCATACATCTTTACAAAACTCTTGTTAGACTTATTTTGCTTTATTGCTCCATTATATGATCTCCATCTAAAATCTTTCATATACCTATTCTAGTAACTATTCAACATAATTTTTTAGGTTAATTGCTTTTAAAGTGGGTAATAGACTTCAATTTTATTATTTAGAATTATTCAGAATTTGCTTTATTTATTAATTTATAATGTATTAAATCTCTTCATATTTACCATAACATTTATTTTTCAAAGAGTGTTCTGTTGGGTTTTATAATTTGAGATTGCCTAAAGAATCTATTAGCAAAAAGGGAGATTCCATATAAACTAAGACGATTTAAAGTGCTTATTAAGGGCAGGACACATTGAGATTATATTTTTAATTTTTCTATTTTTAGAATTTGGCGAAAATGGAATAGAATTGTTATCCTCTCATTAGCGTTAAAAACTGATAACTTAAGGTTATTTAAGAAAGAACTTAAATTAATTGTTAATCAATATTTCTAAATTAGCTTTATTTTGTTGCTGACGTTACTCTCATTATATATTTTTTGTTAATACTTTTTGTATACTAAATTATTTATTTATAATTACCAAATTTGTAAAATACTATTTTTGCATGAAAAGGATTTTCGATCCGTTGACTTTACAATAAAATAAAATAAATATATTTTCTGACACTGCGATTAGTACTTTATTTTGCATTTTGTATTATTACATTTTCTGGAACTACCGCGCCTCATTGACTATTTTTACTTTTAATAAGTTTCTGTAAATAAAATCTTCTTAGAATTTATAATTTTCTATATATTTTGTAAATGATGCATATTTTGATTAGTACTCGTACATTACTGCAAAGTGCTTGAAATAATTGCTTAAAAATGGATTCCAACAATTATGATAGAATGACAATCATTAAATATGAATAAAGATTTAAATTATAGGAGTTGTAGGCGATTGAGCAAAAACACCCGGAGACCCTCTCGGTTAAGAGACAAACCCGGAACTTATTTTGTCGGAATTTTTAAAAAAACTGCATTTTGTCTACAAAAATTGCACACATTGTACTTTAAGATAAGACACAAAAATTAACCGTAAAATAATATCAATAAAATCTTTAATAGCTCTCTCATTAAAAGGATCAAAGAAGTATAATCTGAAGCTAATAATACATTCATAATTAATTTGTACAAATAAAAATTGAATATGATTCGTTAGTAAACGCATTACTTGCTAAATTTTCTAAGCGTCTAGTATAATTTGAGAAACAATTTTAGAAAAAAAAAATTGTCCGCCAAATAGGAAAATTGATAAATTCGGGAAAAACCAGAAAAACTAAAAGTATCTTTTTTCCATAGAATCCCATAGGATGTTTGGGTAAACTCACTATTCGAAAAATTTATATGCGAAATTCTTTTTTGTTTTGTTTGTTATGGTTCTCAAAAAGTTCTCAGAAAAAATAATTCAGAACAATTACCAAGAAAAGTTGGAAAATTAGGGCAAACTGCAAAAATTATAATTCTTATATGCACTCTTAATCGTATCTAGAAATATGGAACGACATATATTTTTTTGTAATGCTCCCAAAATGGAAGCAACTTATTGAATGCTTTTATTGAAATAATAATCGGGAAGATGTGGAGAAAAATCTGAAAAAATGTATTTTAACCTAAATTAAAATAAAATTACATTTGTTTCTACTTTTGTGTTATTTCGCAGTCTGTCCAAGAATCGTAGTTATTTTATTTCTATTCCAATTTATTTCTCTACGAGCCCAAACGTCGTTTGACAGCTGATTGTTAAACTGTGAATTAATGATTGCTCAGAAATATGTTTTTTCCTCATTCTTACTTTGTTTTCACATTGTCAATAACTTTTCATAAATTCACACAACGATCATAAACATATTTATTGAAATTTGGAGTAGATAACGTTCTTTCAGTCTACTTTGTATTACAAAATATTTTAAAATTACCGCATTTCTTGAACTACTTTTACTTTTAATTAGTTTAAATAAATTAAAAATGCGTTTTCCTTACATTTGCCACATAATGCAATCAAAGAAGAAAAAATATTTGTTCTTAAATAATTTTCAAAAGATTTGATATAATTTTAACCACCAAAATATAATGTAAAATTAAATTAAAAAAATTTTAGGCGATAAAACGAAGATACTTGGGGGTCCATACGGTGAAGCAATGAACTCGAAACTTTATTTGGTTGTTATTGTCAAAAGGTTGCGCTTCTTCTCCAGAAATTACAATGTTGTTGATATTAAAAGACTAGGTTGAATTAATTTTATATATTATGTGAAGGATATTATTACAGTTTCAGGATGAAACACAAATAATAAATTCTAAGAAAAATTTATTACATTTTTAATAACGGTTTTATTAAAATGGATAAAAAAGTATAAGCGGAGACTAACACTGAATTATTAATTCGTTAATAATAAAATTTTCCAGAGCAAATCTAATTTTATTTTGTATGCTGTGTTAATAAAGTTTAAAAGATTAACACGTTTAATGTGTTATTTTTAGTTTTAATAAGTTTCTATAAGTTAAAATATATAGAATTCATCAATTTCTTTATGTATGGTAAATGATTATGAATTTCTGGCACTTATACATCATCGCATAATAAAGAAAAAATTTGTTGTTAAATAATTCCCAAAAAATTTGATGTAATTGCAACCATTAAGTATTATGGCGAATTAAATTAGAATCATTGTAGGTGATAAGGCAAAAAAGCATGGAGACCCACGCGGTCAAGCGACGAACCCGAAATTCTATTTTGTAGTTATTGACAAAATGACTGCGGTTTCTTTACATTTATTAACATTTATTAACAATAATATAATCTTTTATGCAAAGTTGGTATCTAGTTATAACCATAAGGGCTGAGTTACAGTAGAAGAAATATTTAAAAAAAATGAAATAAATTATGTCTTAAATAAGAAAAGTAATTTTGGCTTCTGGGAAAAAATTCTAAACTGTCTGGATGTAATAAATTGACTTTATACAAAAATGTACGCTTTAAAACCAGTAAAAACATACGACATCCAACTCTGAGGCTAGACTAGTGCAAGTAAGTGAAATATTTCAACATCTCTAAAATAAAGTTTGAAAAGGAATTGTCTAAATTGCCTTATGCATACTAATAGTAATCCATACAGAAAATCTAGATGTGGAAATAGACGCCAAGGAAGGAGGAAAATGTACATGAAGTTCCAAAGAGTGATTCCGGAACTACATTAGAAAAACAATTCAGCTTGTAGTAAAACTAAGACAAAAGCACACGTTTTTTAATTAATTTAATAGCTGCTTTCTTGTAAAACTAACAATCTGAGAGCACCAACAAAGTCAGTACGGGACTATAATTTTAAAATCGTAACAGAAAAGTTTTGCTTGCTAATATTTAGATTAGTTGTAATTAAATAAAATAATTTTTTAGATTTGATTAGTTAAAAAAGTTTAGTTAGTGGTAAAAATAATGTTTACAACAAATTTATTTTAACTTTAACTCCTGAATATGAATACAGAATTATAGTGGAGAAATTGAAGGCGATAACACAAAAACACTTGGAGACCTAAAGAGGTTAGCGACAAACCTGAGATTTTATATCGTTTCTAGTATTGACAATGTTGCATTTCTTTAATCATTCTAATTTTAATAATTTTTATAAATATTTTTCTGTATTTTATAATAATTTAACTTGTTTTTTAGTTGTTTGTCTGCATTTAGAAATTATTTTCCCGCAGATATTTTAGAACTTTCTTCTAACGTAGTCTCATCTTATCCATTTTCGTTTTCTATCACATGATTAATTATATATAAAAATTAATTTCTCGTTATAATTTATTTCCTAATTCTCAACAATATCTCGATTAACATTATAAATCTTGTGATTATCCAATGTTTGAGATTTGCGCAACAAAAATTGTCTCAGTTTTTAAAAATTATTTAGTCTTTTTCATTAAATTCCCCAATAGCGCCAAAGTATTCTAAATAGACGTTTTTCATCTTCAGATTATAAATATTATTGTTCTGTTGGGTACGCGTGTTTTGTTTATTTTTTTTAACCGGAATTAAATGTTTTTTTGCACCAGATTTTTCTCTAATATGCTTCAAACCCTGCTCTAAAGTAACTAACATTTGAAAAACTAAACCTACAAAAATTTAACCATTAATTTTATTCAGAATTAAAAGCTTTCTAACTCAGAAAATTAAATTTGACTCACGTACTGTTTTGTGTTGGGCCAAAACCTGCAAAAATACACAAAATAATTGTTGTTTGTAGATAGAAAGTCGGTAGATCGAATAGATCTAAAGATGCTTCTTATTATGTTTCTACGGCTCAGTTCACGTACGTTTCATTCAACCATACGAATAGAGACATGCACTCTTTCGCTTGTTAAATGTTAAGTACGAAACATAAATGGTTAATTAGCGTTCTCGACGTAATTTACAGCCCTAAGTCGGCTTAACGTTCTCATATTCTAATTAAAAGGTAAACAGCATTAACTGGTCTCTATGCAATTATAGAAGTTTTGCCGTTAATACAACTAGTTATGCGTGGGATTACAACAATAAAAAGGTGTAACTTAAACAAACGACAATAATTACGTTACGCTTCATCAATTAACCGATGAGTTATTAAAATGAGAATATCGTAACTTTCACGTTGTGATTTATGTCAGTGGGTTATGCGTTCGTTCTTATGACGGCTTCATTTAAATGTTTTTTCAAGATTCGCACGACAAGTAAATATAGCGAGAAATTTTTTGCTTAATTATACCATCGTTAAACTGTCGGTTTCAACGTTGGAATTAAGTGATTACAAAAAGGAACGACAGGAGTTATGGTTAAGTTTTTTATTTCGTTGACACGAAAACAAGACCAGTCTGTTTATAAGATAAAGAATAGCTTTGTGGCATATGGCGTCGCAGCGGAGCTATTTGGTCAACAGCAAGACGCAGAAAATTTGTAATTTGTGTTCAACATTTAAACGCGTCAGATATTTATGTATGAAAATTAATTAACGCTTTCTAAACCAAAATATTACCATCAAAAACGTTAGGGCACACCTAAACGTATTGGAGCAATATAAATTATATGTGTAAGGTACTTTTTACTATTTTTTTGAGATTCAAATAAGTCAACCACTGAAGGAAAAGCTACTTGAAAACTATAAAATTTGTTTTTTTGTGGCAGAAATTTTGTGGTTATTTAATATTTGATGATTAGACCAAATATAATTTAAGTTATGTATAGCTTCTTCGATTTTTGGCTTCATCCTTACGTTCTCAAATCTCAGGTAGCTACTGGCAATCTGTGAATTTAAAAACAAAATTGTGGCAACTAAAAGTAGTTTTAAAAATGAATTAAAAGAACTCTTTCTATTTTCAGAATCTGAGCGTACCAAAAAATCTGGCTAAAACCAGAAATTCAACATAGTCATTTTAAAGTATAGCAAAGAGAAGTTTACAGGAAAGTGGTTCAAGTGAGTAAAATGGGTTCAATTTTGTTCCGTTTACATGTATTTATATAGTTGACACTCAAATCGGTAAGAAAGAAAATGCAAGAATAAAAATAGAAAGTTACCGATTCATAATCTCAAAATGTTCTCATCTTAATTTTTTTATTATCCACTAAATCGCAAAAGACATAAAAAAGTTGTTTCGAGAAACTCTTAAGAAATTAATAGAAACACATCTAGTAAATCTCAATTTTCATCCCAATTAGTAAAGACTTCAAGCTGCATACAGTCTTCTTGCATAAAATTGAGACCGTTTTGAAAAAAATTAAATGCAACTTTTTGGACATAGATGATATTAAATTGCTTGAGTTTGCCATCTAAACATTATCATGACTTAACTAGAAAAAAAATTTACGTTGTTAGTTATTTTGAAACTTCTTAATTGTAATGGTGTATTTGTCCAACTTTCTTCTGTATCTTTACTGGTGGCTTGCCATCAGTTTTTAGAAATGAATGGTTTGTTTGTAGTTATATAAATGACACTCAAACAAGTTAGAAGGGAAATGCTGCAGTCAAAGTGTTAATGCCATAGAAAAAAAAAATTAAGCTACCAATTAGAATCGAAATAATGTTTTATATTCTCAAAAAGTTTCTATAAAATTTTCTTTGCTGCCCACTAAGTTGAAAATGATATAAGAAAAGATGTTAGGAAATAATTGATAAAAGAGGCAACTAGTAAACATTAATTATTATCCCAATTAGTAAATACGTTCTGCTGTACACAGTTTTCTTCCATAAAATTGAGACCGCCTTGAAGAAAATTAAATTATTTTTTTAGATTTTGATGATATTAACTTGAAGATAAATTGCCTTCTAAAAATTAGCATGACCTGACTAGTGCCATTGACAGATCTAATATTGACTCCAATTTTCTTCTTCACTGGCACTGCTAACATGCCATCACTTTTTAAAAATAAATGCTTTGCTTGTAGATATATAACTGACAGTCAAACAAGTTAGAAGAGAAGAACTAGAATGAAAGTGTTAATATCCTAAAAAGAAAATATTAAAGCTACCAATTAGAAAGCAAATGATGTTTTGTATTCTCAAAAAGTTGCCATAAAATTTGTTTTAGTGTCCACTAAAAAGCAAAGGATATTAGAAAAGGTGTTTCAAGAAAATAATAAGAAAACAACTAATAGACCTTAATCATTATCCTAATTAGTACACAGTTTTCTTCTATAAGATTGAGACCGTTCTGAAGAAAATTAAATTTATCTTTTAGATTTTGATAATACTAACTTCAAGATACTTGCACTTACCTTCTAAACAATACCATGATCTAGTTAGGGTCATTGACAGATCTAATAATTTAAAGGGACTTGAAATAAGAACATTTACCAGAAACAGAAACATAAACATTTTCTCATCTTGCACACTAACGAAAAAACCAAAGGAAGGAAATGTGACAAAAAAAGATAACTTTCTTAAGGCAGGAGGATAGAAAGGTCAAAATAGACCAAAGTCAAAATAAGAACGTAACAATACTTAAACTGGCCTTCTAAACATTACTATGACCTAACTAGTGCCATTGACAGATTTAATATTCTCAAACATTTTGTCACTTCTTAATTCTTGTAGTATATTGGCTCTAATTTTTTTCTTCACCGGCACTGCTAACATCCCATCACTTTTCAGAAATAAATGTTTTGCCTGTAGATATATAACTGACAGTCAAACAAGTTAGAAGAGAAGAGCTAGAATGAAAGTATTAATACCCTGGAAAAGAAATAATATTTTATATTCTCAAAAAGTTTCCATAAAATTTTCTTTAGTGTCCACCAAACTGCAAAAGATATTAAAAAAGATGTTTCGAGAAAATGAATAGAAAAGCAACTAGTGAACCTTAATTATTATTCTAATTAGTAAAAATTTTCCTGCTGCACACAGTCTTCTTCCATAACATTGAGACCGCTCTAAAGAAAATTAAATTTATCTTTAGATCTTGATAATATTAACTTAAATATACTTAAACTTACCTTCTAAACATTACCATGACCTAACTAGTGTCATTAACAGATCTAATATTTTAAAACATTATGTCACTTCTTAATTCTACTAGTATATTGGCTTCAATTTTCTTCTCTACCGACACTGCTAACATGCCATCACTTTTCAAAAATAGATGCTTTTGTTTGTAGATATATAACTGACAGTTAAACAGGTTGGAAGGGAAGTGCCAGAATGAAAGTGTTAATACCATTCAAAGGAAATATTAAAGCTATCAATGAGAAGAGAAATGCTGATTTATATTTTAAAAAAATTGCCATAAGATTTTCTTTAGTGTCCACTAAACTTAAAAGGTTATTAAAGAAGGTGTTCTTAGAAAATTAATAAAAAAGCAACTAGTAGATCTTAATTATCATCCTAATTAGTAAAGACATCCTGCTGCATACAGTCTTCTTCCATAAAATTGAGACCGCCCAGAAAAAAAAAATTATTTGTAAGGTTTTGATGATATTAACTTAAAAATACTTAAACTTGACTTCTAAACATTACCATGATCAAACTATTGGCATTAACAAATCTAAAATTTTTAAACAGTTTGTTATTTGTTAATTCTGGTAGTATATTGGCTCTAATTTTCTTCTCCACCGGCACTGCTAACATGCCATCACTTTTCAGAAGTAAATGCCTTGCTTGTAGATAGATATATAACTGACAGTCAAACAAGTTAGAAGAGAAGAGCTAGAATAAAAGTATTAGAAAATGTGCTCCAAGAAAATTAATATAAAAGCAACTAGTAGACCTTAATTATTATCCTAATTAGTAAAGACATCCTGCTGCACACAGCCTTCTTCCATAAAATTGAGACCGCCCGGAAGAAAATTAAATTTTTCTTTTAGATTTTGATGATATTAACTTAAAGATACTTGAACTTACTTTCTAGTCTTCTCAAAAAGTTGTCATAAAATTTTCTTTAGTGTCCACTGAACTGCGAAGGATATTAAAAAAGTCGTTCCGAAAAAAATTATAGAAAAGCGATTAGTAGATCTTAATTATATCCCAATTAGTAAAGACATCCTGTTGCATGTAGTCTTTTTCCATAAGATTGAGACCGCCCTGAAGAAAATGAAATTTATCTTTTAGATCTTGACGATATTAACGTAAAAATATTTGAACTTGCTTTTTAAACATTACCATGAACTAACTAGTGTCATTGACAGATCTAATATTTTAAAATATTTTGTCACTTCTTAATTGTAGTAGTATATTGGCTCCAATTTTTTTTGCCGCCGGTACTGCTAACATGCCATCACTTTAGAAATAAATACTTTGTTAGTATATATATAACTGACAGTCAAACAAGTTAGAAAGAAATTGCTAGAATGAAAGTTAATATTCTGGAAAGGAAATATTAAAGCTACCAATTGAAATAGGAATAATTAAAATGTTCCCACCTTATAATTTTTTTATTGCCCACTAAACCGTAAGAGACATTAAAAAAGTGTCTCTAGAAACTTCTAACAAATTAATAGAACAAGAACTAGTAAAGATCTCGTGCTCCACACAGTTTTCTTCTTTGAAATTAAGACCGCGTTGAAGAAAATTATATTTAACTTTTGATATTTTGATCATCTTAACTTGAAAATCTTTGAGCCTCTCTTGCAAACATTATCATGACTCAACTAGTGCTATTGACAAATTTAACGTTCCGTTGTTTCGAGAAACTTCTAAAAATAATTAAGAAGTTAACTAGTAAACCTTAATTTTCATCCCAATTAGTAAAGACTTTGTGTTGCACACAGTTTTCTTCTAGAAGATTGAGCTCCCTTAAAAAAAATTAAATGTTTTTTCTTAGATTGTGATGATATTAATTTGAAGATGTTTGAGTTTACCATAACCACTAGTCCCATTGACACATCTACTGTTTTTTAAGCATTTTGAAACTTCTAAATTCTAGTAGTATACTGCGTCCAATTTTCTTCTCTAACTTTTTTTCCTTACGTGCCATTATTTTTCAAAAATAAATGTTGCGTTTGTCTTTATATATATATAACACTCAAGCAAATTAGAAGTGAAATGCCAGAGTAAAATTGTTAGTTTCTAAGAAAGCTACCAATAATTCTAATTGGTAAAGCAGGAATTTTTTATTATTTCTTTAAATTTCTTGATATACCTAGAAATTGTTGTTTAGATTTGTAAAAGTTAAAATACATGTTGTAATTTCAAAAAGTTTGTATCTTTAGTGTCCACTCACTGAGGATTTAAAAAGTTCCTTGAAGAAACAACTCAGAGATAAAGAGTGAAAACAATTAGTAAACAGCAATTATGAACTTAGTTAGTAAAAAACTGAGACTGCAACAATATTCTGCAAAAGGTTAAGATGATATTAACTTGGACATGCATTAAGTTTTCTACTAAACATTACCAAGACCTAGTTAGAGGCATTAACCAATCCAACGTACTCATGCATGTTAGAAATTATTCAACACTAGTGGTGCACGGTTTTTGTGAAGTACCTCAGGGAAGCATATTGAGTCCAATATTGTCATTTACCTCAACTGGCTTACTTCAACTAGTTCTAAAAAAGATATGCTATGGTACTTTTTATAACACTCAAACATATCTCTGAAGTAAAAGGTAAAATCAAAGAGTAACGCCTTATAAAAAGGCGGCGTTTGAACAAGGAAACTGAGTCGGCGACATAGATGCCCAACCTACCAATTTAAAAGGTTTGTTTTGAAAATATGTCCGCAACGGGCTCGAATTACCAAAGCTGAGGCTTTGGCGGAGGCTAAGAACCAACTGCCTGACATTGAAGGGGCCCTCAGCCGAATATCGTATTACACAAGCGTGGTTAACGATGATTTGTTTACCCTACCAAATTAAAAGGATTGCTGTCTCAAAGTCATAGAATTTAGTTTCAAAACATCAAAGAACCTCCAGAAGCATCGCCTATTTATAAGTTCTTTTCTCTTTGGTAAAATAGAAGAGTACAAGTGTTAATAATTAAAATAAGAGAATAGTAACACTGCCAATCAAAATACTTATGGTTGGTTTATTAATATTTTAAATATCTTAAAATAAATAAACATTGCTGATTTATTTCTTAAATGCTAAAATATATTTTAGATGTTCGGGACGTTCTTATCCTATTTTCTTAATTTTCACTAAACCCTAGTTACCATAAAGCAAACTATTTAAAGAAACTTCTCAGAAATGAAGATGGATAGTTAAACAATTTATCTTCAATGAGTTAAATTCGTACTGTAGACAGAATTCCGCTATAACGTTTCATATATTTATTACATTTTTTTTTTATAATTTAATAAATATGTACGTTCCTTGCTTGGATGTTTTTTTGACTTCGTGTTTCTTTAAAAGCGTTTCATTATTTGACAGTCATTTTCTTTGCCTTTTTATCTTGAATATTGCATATTAAAATTCTTATGTCTGTCTTGCTCCTCTTTTAGTATAACGACTCCGATTCTGATGACATTATCCTGAAAATGCTTTAAATTTCCTTCTAAATATTATCAAGACCTACGTAGAGCCATAAACCAATTGAGCGTACTCATATATTCTGGAAATTCTTAATTGTAGTAGCTCATCGTTTGTCGTGGACTGCTTCTGATTTAATTTACTTAAAAAATAAATGTTGCGTTCATCTTGATACACTTGAAACTCCAGTAGAAAATAAAATAGCAAAGTAAAATTTTAACATCCAAAAAAGCACTTAAAACACCTAAGGGTAGTCTATTAATTTTTTAACTAACTTCAAATTAATAAACATTGATGGTTAATGTCTTAAGTGATAACGTTATTGATATGCCCAAAAGTTGTTATCTTAAAGCTGTTTAGTGTTTACTAAACCTAAGTTGACACTGAATAAGTTTTTAGACAAGTTCTTAGAAAATGAGGAGAAGAGAATTAAAGAGTTACATAAAAATATTTTTTTAATGAGCTGAACTTGTATTGCACTCAGTATTCTGTTATACGGTTGAAAGCATCTTGAGAAAATTAAATCTAACGCCTCAGGTTTTCATGATATTTACCTGAAAATGCTTCAACTTTTCCTCTAAACATTACCAAGACCTACGTAGAGCCATTAACCAATTGAACGTACTCATACATTCTGGAAATTCTTAATTGTAGTAGCTCGTCGTTTGTCGTGGACTGCTTCAGGTTCAATTTACTTAAAAAATAAATGTTGCGTTCATCTCTATACACTTGACACTCCAGTAGAAAATAAAATAGCAAAGTAAAATCTTAACATCCAAAAAGCACTTAAAACACCTAAGGGTAGTCTATTAATTTTTTAACTAACTTCAAATTAATAAACATTGATAGTTAATATCTTAAGTAATAACGTTATTGATATTCCCAAAAGTTGTTATCTTAAAGCTGTTTAGTGTTTACTAAACCTAAGTTGACACTGAATAAGTTTTTAGACAAGTTCTTAGAAAATGAAGAGAAGAGAATTAGAGAGTTACACAAATATATTTTTTTAATGAGCTGAACTTGTATTGCACTCAGTATTCTGTTATACGGTTGAAAGCATCTTGAGAAAATTAAATGTAATGCCTCAAGTTTTCATGATATTTACCTGAAAATGCTTCAAATTTTCCTCTAAACATTACCAAGACCTAACTAGTGTCCTAGAGCCATCGATGAGTTTAATACAATCTGATACTTCTTAAGTGTAGTAGTGCGTTGTTGTTGTGGGGTGCCTCAGGGAAGTACATTGGGCCCAATTATGTTTTTTATTTTCATTGCTGGGATGCCTCACTTTTCAAAAATAAAAGCTTTTACATCTTTGTAAAGACCTCAGTGTTAATCAATCAATATTATAATAAAATTGTGGTGGACACATTGTTGTAAACTTTAATTAAGTCACCAATTCAAATATTTAAAAAATTCTGAAGTTTATTTCCACAAAGTCAAGGATTTTTTACCCAGATGTATAAAATCAGGATTTATCACTATGTTAACGTCTAGGCTATCAAGTTTTTTAACACATAATTAACAAAAAGAAAACTAAATTATTTGAATTAAAGTAAATGCCATAAAATCTGAAAACAAAGTAAAAACGGTAACAGCAAAACCAGTATAAAATTGAAACTGCCAATTAGAGTACCTACGGATGTTTCTTTTATTTTTTAAATAACTTAAAATAATTAAAAATTAGTGTCTAGTTTCTTCATTAATTGCAATAAATGTGTTGCTTTTAAGAAATTATTTCTGAAAGTCTATAAACGTAATTGATCCTGAGTATTTCTTCGTTTTTTTATAGCAAAAGTTTCCGACTAGACCTCGTAATTCAAGTACTTCAGTTCTTCGTTAAAGTAGTTTCGCTAACATTTTCGCAAATACCCCGAAATTACGTGATCAAACTGGACCATAACGCAGTTCTAAAGCCAACAATTTGCGCTAAACCCACACGTCATTAAAATTAATACCATACCATCTTCCGCCATTATCTCCGGATAATTACATGGAATTTCGGCGAAATTTCAACTAAAACGTCGCGGTTTCAGGTGCCGGACCACCCGTTGCCATTTCACTTGTTGTTTTATTTTTCATTGCTACTATAATACCCAATTTTGGAAAGCCAACAACATTAAATAACCCTAAAAACTAGCGTTGGAAATTCGCTAAACAACACCCATCATTATATCTTCAAGTTATTACTTAAATAAAGTAAAGTGGTAATGGTAGCGTTATTAACGAACACCTCCGAGTTCTAATAACAAATAACACTTAATAATGTAGGAGAGACTCGAAACGACCCCTGTAATGAGTCGCGATTTCGCTATTAGATAACCCTCCAAACAAAAGCGATGGGTTTGAGATCGGAACGGTAGAGTGGCTGTCGAATTTGGTCTCAGTCATCTTGCGTAATTGCAAATTTTGTTGTTCGGTTAACAATTCTTCTTCAGGTGTTGTTCGGGAAATGGAGATGTTAGTGACCTTCAAGGTCGTTTCGAACGGCCTTGCGATGGGTCATTGGAAAAACGTGCACAATTAAATCGAGTTTTGTAACAGGTCCGTAAATAATTCGAGTCGCAAAACGTTGTAAGATATATAGGGTGTTTTTAGTTAGGACGTAATTGAGATTGCATGAAGAGGCGGGATTGAGTAATAAATGCGTCGCGCGACTGATGGTTATACTTCTTGCCATTGAGATTCACCATCAATGGGTGATTAATTTCGAATTAGTTAGTTTCATGTCGGATTTGCTACTGAGTTATGTAAATTGATTAACGACATGTATGGTAGTGATAATTAATACTTAGTGGAAAAACTTGAGATGGTTGAGTCAATAATTGTTTTTTTGTGTTTGACTAAGTTATAGTTTGCAATAAAACCAAAAAAACTGTTAACCAATCGGAATTAATGAGAACTTTAACAGCTCCCTTTTTAGCTAACAATATCCTGTTGCACAGCAGGTGTCTCCCTAAAGTATCATCAACATTATTGCACGCTCGAGGTGTTGGCTTATATTACCAGAACATTGCTCTCATATTATGTCAAAACAAAGAAGTTATGAGGCATGTTAATGGGATTCTTACAATGTATCTTCTCAATCCCTCTACAATTGTCCAAATTCCAAACATAGAGTCTTAAAACCAAAAACCCTCTATTAAAGTTAGGGAGATGATTACTATATTATGTGATAAACCATAAAAAAATAACAAATTAATATTATGCAACTCAATCATGAGACTTATTTATAATATGTTACACGTAAGATATCCGTACACAGAAAAGAGTTGGATTGGATGAATGAAAGTTTAATTTTTTTTAATTTTATTTGAATGGGCACTTCCAACATTACTGGCTTCCAATTAGTCCGTAGATTCCGCATATTTAGAAGATTACTGGAGTTTCTTTCGTGCCAAATTTATTGCATCCTCAGTGGCATCCTTTATTCATTTTATGACATCACCCATTATTGACAGACCACCCTCTACATAGTAAGCACTTCGTATATTGAAGGGTAACTGATTGAAGATTCTTGGTGCCAAGTTTCATCAATAATAGTCTTTCTACGAGGCGCTACCATCCTACAAGCGTTAGCTTCTCCTGTTTCTCCTTTTGACAATTTGAACCTTAGACTTCTCTTTTTGAAAGAGTACTTCATCATGTTTATCACCGCCCTTTTTCTTACACTGAGCACATCCGATTCAGCATAGAGATAAAATGAAGAATACATTTTTGTTTTTTTTAGGATAATCTTGAGGACCCGTCTGTTGAAGGTTTTCAACGGTTTCAGGATAGTGGGGCATGTTCCACCCCACATCAAAATTCCGAAACTTTATACGCTTACAGACAAGGCCTTGTATGCAGTCAGGGAAACTCTTAAGGGGACAGCGTCTGACAAAACTGTGAGCCATAAATCGGGTCTTCCTGATGACGCTCTCTACGTGTTTCTTCCATTTCATATGGCTATGATTTATCAGATCTAAGTAAGATATGCTTGACACCATCTGCAGGTTCATTTCTGGGTCGGCATCACTGAGATTCAGAGTGATACAACTTACATTTGACAAACTATTATTATAACATCCAGAGAACATGGCATTAGTTTTAGTGTAGTTAACAGCTGTTAGCTAGACCATTGTGGAGAAATCAGCGAAAGATGTTCTCTATATCCGCTATCGCATGTGAGACCAAGCTCGACTGTCCCTTACCCTCATACAAAACTACCGTGTCATCAGCGTAGCCAACAATTTTGCAATTACTTTACATTACGAGGAGGTCATTGAAGTAGATCAGGAAAAACAGAGGACTCACTAGAAAGCCCTGAGGGACGCTGTGAGTGAGTCTTAGAGTAATTAACAGATACGCCATTGTGGAGAAACCAGCAAAAAATGTTTTCGATATCTTCTGTCGCATGTGAGACCAAGCTCGATCATTCCTCACCCTCATACAAAACTACCGTGTCATCAGCGTAGCCAACAATTTTTCAATTACTTCGCATTACGAGGAAGTCATTGACAAAGATCAGGAAAAACAGAAGCCCCAGTAGAGAGCCTTGAGGGGCTCTGTGCGTGAGTCTTAGTGTAGTTAACAGCTAGACCATTGTGGAGAAACCAGCAAAAAATGTTCTCTATATCTGCTGTCGCATGAGAGACCAAGCTCGACCATCGTCATACAAAACCACCGTGAAATAAGGAAAAACAGAAGCCCCAGTGGAGAGCCTTGATGGACTCTGTGAGTGAGTCTTAGTGTAGTTAACATCTAGACCATTGTGGAGAAACCACCAAAAAATGTTTTCTATATTCGCTGGCGCATGAGAGACCAAGGTCGACCATCCCTCATCCTCATACAAAATCACCATATCATAAGCGTAGCCAACAATTTTGCAATTAATTTGCATTACGAGGAGGTCGTTGACGTAGATCAGGAAAAACAGAGGTCCCAGTAGAGAGCCCTGAGGATCTCTGTGAGTGAGTCTTAGTGTAGTTAACAGCTAGATCATTGTGGAGAAACCAGCAAAAGATGTTCTCTATATCCTCTGTCGCATGAGAGACCAAGCTCGACCATCCTTCACCCTCATACAAGACCACCGTGTCATAAGCGTAGCCAACAATTTTGCAATTACTTTGCATTAAGAGGAGGTCATTGACGTAGATCAGGAAAAACAGAAGCCCCAGTGGAGAGCCTTGATGGACTCTGTGGGTGAGGCTTAGTTAAGTTAACAGCTACACCATTGTGGAGAAACCAGCAAAAGATGTTCTCTATATCTGCTGTCGCATGAGAGACCCAACTCGACCATCCCTCACCCTCATACAAAACCACCGTATCATAAGCGTAGCCAACAATTTTGCTATTACTTTGCACTACAAAAAGGTCATTGACGTAAATCAGGAAAAACAGAAGCCCCAGTGGAGAGCCTTGATGGACTCTGTGAGTGAGTCTTAGTGTAGTTAACATCTAAACCATTGTGGAGAAACCAGCAAAAGATGTTCTCTATATTCTCTGTCGCATGAGAGACCAAGCTCGACCATCGTCATACAAAACCACCGTGACATAAGCGTAGCCAACAATTTTGCAATTACTTTGCATTACGAGGAGGTGGTTGACGTAGATCAGGAAAAACAGAGGTCCCAGTAGAGAGCCCTGAGGAACTCTGTGAGTGGATCTTAGTGTAGTTAACAGCTAGACCATTGTGGAGAAACCAGCAAAAGATGTTTTCTATATCCGCTGTCGCATGAGAGACCAAGCTCGACCATCCCTTACCCTCATACGAAACCACCGTGTCATCAGCGTTGTCAACAATTTTGCAATTACTTTGCATTAAGAGGAGGTCATTGACGTAGATCAGGAAAAACAGAAGACCCAGTAGAGAGCCTTGAGGGACTCTGTACGTGAGTCTTAGTGTAGTTAACAGCTAGACCATTGTGGAGAAACCAACGAAAGATGTTCTTGATATCCGCTGTCGCATGTGAAACCAAGCTCGACCATCCCTCACCCTCATACAAAACTACCGTGTCATCAGTGTAGCCAACAATTTTGCAATTACGTTGCATTACGAGGAGGTCATTGACGTAGATCAGGAAAAACAGAAGTCCAAGTAGAGAACCTTGAGGGACTCTGTGATTGAGAAGTAGATTGTCGCTCACGATATTATTGACTCCCACTTGCTGCTTTTTTTATCCAGATAAGAACAGAGTCGCTCGTGCCAATAATTTCTAATACCTCCAAGGTAAAGCTTATCCAATAGTATGTCGTGATTCATGGCTTTTGTCAGATCAGTAAGAAAAGCCCATATACTTCTTTCCCCCATCAAGGCTATATTTAATATTTGTTGTTACCTCCGCCAGAGCTTTCTCAGTAGATCTTCTTCTGCGAAAGCCAAACTGATTGCCAGAGAAAAACTTCTTCTTCAGCAGATAATTAAGGAAACGTTTAAATATGCACTTCTCAAAGATCTTTGCGACAGATCAGATCAGCGAGATGGGTCTATAGTTAGTGATGTATTTTTCTTCAGCTTTTTTGTATATCAGGATTACGGTGGCTAATCTTAGATCATCCGGGAAAATACCCACATCGACCACACCATTGACTATTTCAGCCAATGATTTAGTTATAAATACCGCAATTTTTAGTAAACATGCAGGTGATAGTCCGTCAGGACCTGTAGCCTTATTAAGGTCGAGTTTCATGATGGCCTGGTATACTTCCTATTCTGTTATTTCCGGAAAATGCAATAATTATTTGACATAATTAATTGCTTGGGGGTGTGATTTTAGAGACTCAATCTTCCATGTGGGGATTTCTAAAGAAAATACTGGGGGTTTTAAATGTAGCCCGTACTACTGCTACTTTCACAAATTAAAGAGATTAAGCAAACCGAAAACTAAGTTTAAGTAATTGTTTTTCGAGATTGAAATTAAGAATTTTTATTGCAAAATTTTCCCAGTCTCGCCGTTTTATGTCACTGCCTTCTAAGTATTTACGAGGTAGCTGTAAAGTTGTTGCATTTAAATTCGAAACTCTTTTTTCTGCAGGTTTAGTGTTTCTTTAGTTTTTATTTTATTTTAAGTGAATTCGTTTCTCGGTCGATTTATTGCTGGCGGTGTCGAGGTTTCAGATAAAGACCCAAGATGGGTCAGAATCGAGCCTCTGTCTCGCAACCTGCTAATAAGTAAAACCACTCTTCACGCATTTTATTTGTTTATTCCTTTAATAGCTTATAAAGGTGACGCGAAATGGACTTAGTTATGCTTTAAACCTTTATTGAAAATCATCTTACCAATAGTGTTGGTCATAATATCAATATACAATTTGCTTTCGTTATTTATATTATTTTCTAAAGTACAATGTTTTACAGGTAATAACTAATTAACGAACAGAAGATATGAGGGTTTGATAATATACACATTAAACTTAATAGTTTCACACTATGACATTCAAATATATTGTTAAAAAATTTAAATAAAAACTTGCAATTGGTACTGACGATAATGAAGAAGACTCGAAATTGAGTTTCTTAATTTGAAGAAAATCCATAGATGCGTAACCTTTTACGTTTAAAATTTAATAATTACAAGCTCAAGGTCTTTAATGTGTAAATTGTAGTAAGGATATCACAAAATCACGACGTATTCAACTATTACGAAACAGTTTTAAGGGTATTCAACTCTGCAAAATTCCGACTGGTGCTCATAAGTTTCTAAACCATTACAAACTGCGATCTTGATATGACTCTTGAAAGAAAGATTTTTATCAAAAATTATAAGGTCACAAATGGTATCTAGATGATCTAGGATAGCATTATCAAGCATATAATCGAAAATGGTAAAGCTGATTTAACGTTACGATAATGATGTTAAGGGGTAAACCATTTAAGTGATGTTGTGGAACTAGATTCAAGTTGTCTTAAAAATACAATTTACATCCAGTTCAACAAAATCATTAATAAATATATGGCACAGTAGAGGTTTAAGTATAGATCCTTGTGAACTGCTGGCGTGAGAGGTAATCTGTCCGCAACAAATGACTAAAATAGAGTCAGGAACCAGAGGTTCTAAATATAGAGATTCTAAAAACAGAGATTGATCAAACTTCTAAAAATTGTTGATATTTTGGACTATAGGGCGTCAATTTATTTCTTAATAAAAAGATTGAATTAAAGAGGTTCATCGGCAGCAGCTGCCAGCTGCAATTATGAGCGACACCAGCCTGCAGCTGATGTCGCTACATAAAAAAATTTAAGATCATCTACATGAAAATATTATTAACATTTAGTTTATCAAGAAAGTCGTTAATACAGCTACTAATCAACAGGGCTCTATAGAGATCTCTGTGGTACTTTTAATGTTACGACGTAATCGATGAAGACTTCAGCCCACTTAACACCACACACTGTTTTTATGTGGATAAGTGTGACTCAAATCGAGTTATTAATACATTAAGCAATAGGGGTCCAGGTAGAGTTTTTTGTGTACTCGTGCAGTTGCTAGATCTATTAAACATAAATATAATTCAAACAGTGTAACAAATCAAAAATTAAAAAACATTAAGTTCCTCAATAGTACTCTTAAGTACTTTTTTAAGCGGCAGACTGATTATTATCTATCAACAAGTTCTAATAGGGATGGATCGAAGATTATAGATATCTTATTCTCTATGTTACGCGCCAATGTGTTTTCTTGTCAAAGAACCTACTTGCAACTGATAAATCTAGGATTTGTTGATATTAAGTGAAGATATCTCACTTTCTTTAAATTTGGTCACAATCAGTTTTCCTCATAACCGCAATAAATTTTAATATCATTTGCATAAAAACCTAATTAATTTTCGTTTTATCAACACTTATAAATAAATAAATATATTTAACAATAGGGCCCTAAATAGAGATACTTTCAGTAGTTACTTTTTTAAGTGACACGAGTGTTGTAAAATCTATTAGTAAACTCTAATTGATTGATCAAGGTTTACAGCTATTGTATATTGTTGGCATGAGTTAAATAATTTATTTTTTAGTAAAAAGTGTTACTGAAAACTAAAACTTGAATCCAGTGACACCAAGTAAAGATTTTATGTCAGTTGCAATAAATATATTCATTGATGAATATATAGTTGTTACGGTTCGGATTTGCTTAAGCGTTTAACATCGAAATTTTCCGCATTTTGCTAATTCTCTGAGATGTTGGCAAGTTAGTAGTAAGAGTGGCCCTAATTTTTCTTCTCATGTGGTCGAAGTGGTATTTTAAAATTGTCGCGATCACAAGATATTAATTCTGATGTGAAGTGCTTATCAGCCTCCAAAATAGTGGCCATTGTTAAAGCTTTGCCAAGATAGTCGTCTCTATTGAGAACCATCTTCTTGCGGTTCCCACATTACCTGGAATTTTTTGGGAATTTAATCCACTGCAAACAACTTCCACCTATCTTGAGGTGTTATTTCTTTTTGACGATATCAAACCCTTCCTAGGCCTTGGAATAGTGGCGCTCTTGAAAGAACACAAACGGTGGCGTCAAGACGCAAAGAGTAAACTTTTTTTTTTTTTGGAGAATCAATCACCAAATTTGCAAACTTTCAATCAGATTGTATCTCTCAACGCAGTTCTATGTAAATTGTTATCTACTCTAAGCAGTGCTTAAAGAAAACAAAAATATCACAAAAAAAATTATCCTAAAAAAGACTTGAGAAATAAACTAAAAACTTGAAATGACTAGTTGAAAATATTTTCAATACGATTGATGTAATCATTGCACGTAATTTCTGCAGGAGACACATTCTTGGAAAATTTTGCAGAAATTTCGCTTTTTCATGTTCGGCGTAGAAGAATCTCCCAACAGAATGTCTGCAGAAGTCTCTGCTATTTCCCATCTTTTTTGACGCACTTCTGGTGGCAGGTTCTTCATGTAAGATCTTTGTTTCAAATAGTCTTCTGTTAGGTTGATGGCCAAATCCATCAAATAAAAGCATCTCATTAATTTAGCTGTTTGTTTGATTGAATATATGATTGGTAAAGTGATACCGTTAATATTCATTAGAGAATAAAAAATCACCACTGACCATCATCTCGTGTTTTTGGAGACGTACAATAAACACAGTCGATCCACTGTATTAGCGCCGTTTCTGGTCCCACTGTAAAAGATAATTTTTCAGTTGGTTCTCGCTGGTTGTAGAATTAATAGCATCATAATAATGCATAGTGGATGCCAATATTATATTCTTTGTCTTTTTGGGCACAAATGAGACTACGGTCATGTCTTCTTTGAATTGAAGAGACACTTGCTTTAACCTGTTGAGTTTTGTATTCACAAATTCGGGAGGAAGTTTCCGTAATTTTTTTTTTTTTTTGGACAACGCATAATTTTTTCAACAGACTTGTAATCAGCCTAAAAAAGGTAAACCAGTTGTCACATATCAGATTTCTACCAGTTTTCAAAATAAGTGATACTAATCTGTTGCGACACAATAAGTCCCTTTAAGTTGAAGTCCTACATAAATTTCAACATTGCTTGTATAGTGAGTTTTTGCATCAGCCAGAGCAAATTTCTTTTCCATATAATTGTTTAGCTTACTTGGTATGTATTGTCTGCCACAAAGCGCCTTTCTCCTTTTGTCAATAGTTGTTTGGTTACTCACGGTGTAAGTTTTCCTAAAATTATCTACAAAATTTTCAAATATCTGCAAAACTGGGGCCAGTTTACCAGTCTTTTATCTTTCCTCTTCTGTGTCAACGTCATCAAAATTGAGACAATTCATCAAAAATAAAAATTTAGTTCCCGATACTGTTAACCAACTTTCAACACCGGTACTTGTTTCACATATTATAAGTGCTATTTTTTAGGCATCCTGATAAATAGAGAAATCCCAGCAAAATTCTTTTTTTGCGGTCTGCCTCTTGAGCAGCACGTTCTCTACAGAAATCTAAGAAACTTTTCGAATGTACTTAATAGTTTTTTCGACAATCACATTTAAAATTTCACTCAAGTTTAGTTTTTGCGTCTTTACCATATTGCAAACGTACCACAATATTAGTCTGCCGCGTTCCAATATTTCTGTAATCCGTGTGCATTTTCATTTTAGTTCCATCCTTTTTAAATATGAAAGCATTCTAGATTTTGTGGCAGGAATTAGGAGTTCTTCTGGCTCACTTCTGATTTGGTCTTCAACAAATCGTCTTGGTTTTGACTTTCATTATCCTCATTCTTTTGTTTAACATCTCTTCCACCTTCTTCTGCTATCTCGTAATCATATATAGGCTGTGCTTCAGTATCTCCCTTCTTTTTTGGACTTGTCGTCAAAATTTTGTTCTATATCAGCCAACAGTAAATGATGAAATTTTGCTTGATCTTCTACTTACATAGATCAAAAGTGAACAAAATGACCTGGGATACTATTTCTCAACTTAAAAAAAAATATTACGTAAACGGTGGCGCCAAGACCCACAGACTCCTTGAGGAATAAGTGTAATTGAAGCAATCTTAACGCCACCAAGTAAAGCGTATAACTAGAAGCTACATAGCAGCGCACACTGATACCTTCATTTAATTTCAAATAATAGCGAAATGCCGGAGTTTTAGGTCTGTCAGATTTGGTGCCACTGATCCAGGGCTAGAAAGTCTTTTCATATCGAGGACTCCGATTATGTTAAAAGTTTTTGCTATAATTTTAGTTTAAGCTATAATTTGTAGTTTTCTGTCTACTGTCTCTTCAAACTTTCTTCTTTCTCACGACCATCACGTAATTTTCTGAAATACATTCGCATCTTTGGTTCTTCGAATACCGAACCAATTGCCCTTATTGTCTTTCCTTCTTTGTAAACTTTCAGCATTGTTATTTTTTTATTAAACTTTCAGCATTTCTTTTACGATCGTAAAATTTGATATAAATACTTCTTCTTACGGTTTGTTGCTTACCTATTTGTAAACTTTTGTTAGTGTTATTTATTTTTGAATAAATATTGGGAAGAGCAATAAACACACAGCGTCATACGTCATTTGTTCTGAATATTAGGCGATCCTGTGATGATAAATTGCACGGGGTGCGTTACTTGCAGGGTAGTTGCCGGGGTAAATTTAAATGGCACCTCACTCCTTCTTCACTGAGGCTAGCTGGAAACTTGCATATTTGCATACTTGCATCCTATAGAAAATAGTATGATCGTTTATGTTTCTTCTGAGTTTTCAAGAGCGTGGCGTTTTCATTAAGTTTAGACCATTTTCTTAAGGGCGTATGGTAGGGAGAATGTACTCCTCTACCCGGTTGACCTACCACCTCCACTCCAACTTCTACCTGAAGCTAGCTACCCAACTCGCCTTAAGGCAACCAAATTTATTTATGACTGAGGCAAGAGTCCCATCTTTGAAGATATTCGCCCTTGTCATCGACAACACATTTCTTGTCGACAAAGTTGTTTGACAATCGTTTTTGTGTAAACGAGCACGAAAATATTATGAAAAGTACTCATTATGAAAATAATTAATAATTCATTGGTCGATTTTGAAATCAAATAGTCACATGGTGTGGATATTAATACAAATTAAAAAAGGTTGCAACAAATAGAAGAATAATTAGACAGTAATAATAAAATTAAAAAACTTCTTTAAAGTAATTAATTATTAATTATTATGAACTTGTTTCAAACTAAAAGATGAAAATTGTTAATTGAGTTACAAACATTTTTCTGAAAATTACCAAGACAATCCATTTGTAATTTTAGAGCATACCGTCTTTTGACTAACGTCTTTTAGTGGCCTGATAGTAACTGTAGACATTTCACCTTCACTTCCCCTTCGATTGATATCAAACTATTTTGCCAGTAGCACATTTGATCGAATGCAAGACAACTTTAGGATATTGTTTCAGTACATATCCTAAATCCACTATTCGCCTTCCAGACAATAAATTTTTACTATCTATTGGTGGCTCACACAAAGAATTTAACAAACTGCTAAAAGAAAAGTTGAAATGTCATATCTTCTTACAAATTTTTCTTACCTACTGTTTGCATGTTGCATTCATAATTGGCTGCTGGCAAAATTTGGCCTGATGATGTGGAAGCTATTGCTTGATTTAAATTGACCACTTCCTTACTTTTTCTAAATCGAATTAATATTTTAGTAACCGTATGAGTAAATTATAATTTTTTTACATTTTTAATACCTGCAATTTCCTTTTGGATCCGCGGATACAGAATTTTTCACCCGCGAATACGGGAAGTCACAATGTTTTGGTCCGCAAATATAGAAACCGTGAATAAGGAACTTTGACTTTATACAAAAAATGCCAGCGTATCTCGCATTTCAGGGTTCAAAGTGAAGACGCAGGGGCGGTCGAGAAAGAAGTCCGCGATTTTTATATTGCGGTATATTTAAATTTTTTATGAAGTAATCAGAAGTTGACAAAATAAAAACTTGCACAGTCATAATTAAAATGAATTAGTCTATAAATTGTTCTTAATAAAAACAATATAAATTTTGTTTCACTTATGTTTCACCGTTTGTTTCACTTTTAAAAATTTAATATAAAAATAAAATTAAAATTTGGCTGTTACACATTGAAGTGCCAGATGTAAGAAGCAAGTGTCTAAATTATCAAAACAACACTCTTTGCTGGTTGGACTATCTTTATGGTCCCAATTACCAACACAAAAGACGCATCTGTAAACATGTACCTTCCCAGTTTTACTACAAAATACGAGTACAAGATCTCTTTCCCTACAATTGTGACGACAACTGCGTATTTTTACTTGGCTGGGGAAAATAGAAAGAGTGAGAATGTAAGGACAGAAAATAATTTGACGGCGTGTTGCTAATACGAACACAACTTTGCTATCACTAAGGCGATTTTCAGAATAAAAGAAGGATAAGTAACAAGAAACTACAAGCTATGCAGTGAAGACAATTTCATTTCAATAGCTGCTGGTTAAATGCACTAAATTAATTATTATTTTCTACACAAAATTTCAGTAATTTTTTTCAAAAGCAAATAATTAATTATGATGGTGTTACGTATCGGGAGGCAATAAAAAATATGTCGCTGCAAAATAGATAAAGAGGCTTCAATTTCATAAAAGAAAATCAACGACTGAATAAATTGTTATTGTTCTATCTGTCTAAACAATTTTTTTGGTTTTAACTAAATGTCATGATATTCTATTTTCAAACGATTTCTTTTACAGAAATTTAAAAAAAAAAACAAGGTTAAACCTAGGCCTATATAAGAGAATTTTGTGTTTCAAAGTCTTAGAAAAACTGGTAAGTGACGACAAATTGACCCTTTATGGTAATAGAAAAGATGACACATTATTGACAGCAAAAATTGCTCTTTAGTAAATTTTCAATAGCCTTGAAAAGTTTGATACTATTGAAATAAATAAAAATTTAACATCTCCTGAAAGGTAAAAGTCTTCGGATAAAAATTAAATAACAAAAACCTGCATTGGAAACAGTAACAAACAACATTTTTTTTACAGATAGAAATTGGTATTTAATACTGCAAGCATCTTTTATTCATCTAATTCGCATATCTAACTACAACGGAGGGTCAGTCGAAGACTCGCCATAATTCCAGAATGTTTCTTAAATGTAGATATACTCAACGAAATTAACAAATAATTTTGTAATGTTTTCAGGAGTATCCAGCTCTTAATCATTGTATAATATGGTGTTAGATAGATCATTTTTTCTACTCGTAACAAAAGTTTTAAATTTTATTTGAATTATTTGAAATATTTTCTTGAACTGATCTATATAGATTTTGTAAGATATGTCAATATTTTTTTTTATTTTTACCCAACCCTCCTAAAATCATCAAACCAATCAATCAGTTGTTATACTTTTACATCATGTAAGTATAAATAATATTTGACTTCTTTCTATTATAATTTCCTCGATTTTCTTAGAAATGTATGAGTAGTTGGGGTAAATTCTTCTTCATTTTCTCAGTGTATATAGACAATGAAGATACTGTGTAAATATTCTAATAGCGTTGGCATCAGAAAATCAAAAGTTACTCAGAAACGGCCAGATAGGAAAAATTTAATAGAAGCAATCAGCCCCAAGACAAGTTGAAGATAGGACAGAGATCCAATTAGAATACCTCCGAATTGCCGTTTTCTATACCTAAGGCCTTGAAAAAATTCATAATATGCTAATTATCAATAAAATGAAGGTAAATGACTCGATATTTTGAAAGAATAAAAAATCTCAAATCAAAGATAAAAATTATCTTTTTGAAGCTTCAATTGTTCTAATTGTGGTTCTATCAGAAAAAAAAATTTCTATAACTCTTATCTTCAGCCAGTAGATTTAAAAACAATCAACAACGCAGTTTTTTCTCTAGAACACCAAGTCGAGTTTTCTATTATTGTTTTGTGGCAAATAAAATTGATTAGCATTAAAAAAAATTGTATTTAAGTGTAATGCCATATTGTTTTAGGGACATAGCACGTTCTTCAGAATCAAAGACTTTAATTCTGTTAGGTACGGGCTAAATTCTCGGTCGATCTGTATTACGGTTAACATTAAACCCTTTCATTGTTGTCTGCATTTTCAGCTTCCTTAATGGAATTAATTGTTGAACTAGCGGCGTTCACATGAGAACAAGACGAGAAGCTGGGCGTTTGCTCGTGATTTTTTTACAAATCTGCGTCGTGATCGCTTCACTTGCACGTATAATGCCAGCGATTACCATTAATTTTTCCAACATATCCTCGAAGACAATGGCGACCGCCAACGGTATATCTCGCTACTGTTATGAAGTTTCGACGATAAAACGAAGTAAAATAAAAATAATTTCGCAACAAGTCTTCATAATTATAACAAGTAACATCTATCGTTACAATTAACAAGAAAAATGCAATTTGACCATATCGGGAAAATGATTGTTGATAACTATAGGGAATGCGTTGATTGAAAACCGGAAACGTGACTGAAACGGCACGCTTTCCCGTGCCACTTAATCGAAGAAGAGACCGTGACCGGCGGTTTAATGCGGGCATTTTCAGGAGACGGCGTAATTAAAATACGAAATGGCAACCAATAAATTTGCTGTTAATTGTACGTTTTTCGGATTCAAGTAGAGCAAGACAATGCGGGATTATTCGCGGAATTAGAAAATTTATGTTGCAGAACCACGTGTCGTGTTTGCTAAGAGGAACTTTTGAATTGGTTACACGAAACCGACAATTAAGGCAAACAGCGCTAAAACGTTCGAGAAATTGTCGTAATTTTGCAAAAACGAAAAGTTTTTATGGAAATTGCAGAAGTAGAAACTCGAAGTGGGCGTTTCTTCAATAATTCTAGAGCTTAACTCTTTGATGGATACGATACTTGAACACATGAGGCGTCATTACCTCAGGAATCTCAGAAATTTTCGTCTTGAGACCTGCGGGCTTTAAATCAAATTGTTCCCTCCACGGAGAGGACGAAACCTTCTCATATACCAGGTTTGTCTTACAACTGTTCGGTCTTAGATTAAAAAGGAACTAATATGGATTAATCACCCGCATTTTTAGATTAATTATAAAAGTCCAGCAGTTCTTAAACTGCGAAAGAGGGGTAAAAAGATAATGGAATAATAAAATTTTACATGCTTATCTTGAATTTTAATTTTCAAACATGATTGAAAAATTAAAATTAAATATTTTTATTTCAGGTAACGTATAATAGAGTTAACAAAAGACAATGATATAAAATAGAAGAAGTTATAGGTTAAATAAGTTTAAAAAAAGAACAATGAATGAGAGTAGAAACTTAAAAAATCCGAGAGAAGAGGAAAACATTTGGAAACAAATACAAAAAAAAAGTAAAAAAAATTGAAAATTTGCAAAAAAGTATAAAGAAAAATTAGAATTGTCAAAACTATTTTGATCCAACGATAAAAGTATTTTCTAATGCAATTTATTGGCCAAATTGTGGAATAAAACACAAAGGCAACTAAGGTAATAGTTAGAGGAATGAATCTGATGCTACCTAAACCCAGCTGCTATTGAAAAAATGAAGTAAATAGAAACCCCTCCAATTAAAAATTAACAAATTGCTAAAGTTACCAGTAAATTTGACATATGAGCATTTAAATAATTTATTCAGTACGTTGGTTTCCTGAAGACTTATGAATATTGTCGCAAGCTTAAATGCCATTATTCTTCAAATTGAAAAATTCAGAAAGGAAACTCTTCTACTAACAATCTTTGAAGTTATAAATCTTTAAGTGTCCTTTGAAATAATTATGATCCTTTTAAAAAGTATTTTCTAAGGCAATTTATTGGCCAAATTAGCAAAACATAATTTGGTACTGTTGGAGTGTGGAATAGAAGACAGGGGCAACTAAAGCAATAGTTGGAAGAATGAACCTGATGCTACCTGAACCCAACTGCTATTGAAACAATGAAGTAAAAAAAAACAATCAAAATCAACGAATTGCTAAAGCTGCCAGTAAATTTGACTTAAAAGCATTGAAATAATTTACTCAGTACATTGTCTTCTGAAAGACTTATCATGAATAATGTCGCAAATTTAAATGCTAGGATTCTTTAAATCAAAAGATTTAGAAAAAGGATGCTGTGCGTAAGAACTACGCACGACAGAAGTGAAATTTCTCTAGTTTGAAATGTAAACGAATCTCATAAAAATTTCGATCAATTGATTCTTTTTGAAACATTTTTATTTTAAATTTTAATTTAAAAACATGATCGAAACATTAAAATTAAATATTTTTATCTTAGATAACGTAGAATAGAGCTAACAAAAGACACTGATATAAAATAAAAAAAGTTATAGGTTAAATAAGTTTCTAAAAAAACAATGAATGAGAGTAGAAACTTAAAGAATCCGAGAGGAGAGGAAAACATTTGGAAACAAATACAAAAGAAGTGAAAAAATTGAAAATTTGCAAAAAAGTGTATGAAAAAAATTATAATTGTCAAAACTATTTTGATCCAACGATAAAAATATTTTCTAATTCAATTTATTGGCCAAATTCAGGAATAAAACACAAAGGCAACTAAGGCAATAGTTAGAAGAATGAATCTGATGCTACCTAAACCCAGCTGCTATTGAAAAAATGAAGTAAAGGGAAACCCTTCTAATTAGAAATTAACAAATTGCAAAGTTACAGGTAAATTTGACATATAAGCATTTAAATAATTTATTCAGTACGTTGATTTCCGAAAGACTTATCAAGAATATTGTCGCAAGCTTAAATGCCATTATTCTTTAAATTGAAAAATTCAGAAAGGAAACTCTTCTACTAACAATCTTTGAAGTTATAAATTTTTAAGTGTGCTTTGAAATAATTATGATCCTTCTGAAAAGTATTTTCTAAGGCAATTTATTGGCCAAATTAGCAAAACATAATTTGGTACTGTTGGAGTGTGGAATAGAAGACAAAGGCAACTAAAGCAATAGTTGGAAGAATGAACCTGATGCTACATGAACCCAACTGCTATTGAAATAATGAAGTAAAAAAAAAACAATCAAAATCAACGAATTGCTAAAGCTGCCAGTAAATTTGACTTAAAAGCATTGAAATAATTTACTCAGTACATTGTCTTCTGAAAGGATTCTGTGCGTAAGAACTACACACGACAGAAGTGAAATTTCTCTAGTTTGAAATGTTAACGAATCTCATAAAAATTTCGCTCAATTGACTTTTTTTGAAACATTTTTATTTTAAATTTTAATTTAAAAACATAGTCGAAACAAGGAAATTAAATATTTTTTAAGTAACGTAGAACAAAGCAACAATAAGACATAAACTGGAGGAAACTGACAGCAGTCAACATAGAGACTAAAGATAAAGCTATTAACTATAATAAGTGTATTATAAAAACAATAAATTACAGAAGAAATTCTAAAATTCATAAAGAAGAGAATTTAAAAACAAAAACGTAAGGAACTTAAAGAAATAAGCAATCACAAAGAAAATTTGTTAAGCAAAGAAAACAAGGATGTGAGGATAATGTAAAGAAATTGAAGATTTTAAAAAACATATGGGTTTAACTTAACTAAAAAAACAATTGCTATACAGAAAACGTAAGGACATAATAAGTATGAAAAAGAACAGTAACAGTAAATTAGTACAATTAATAATACAGATCATTATTTTAAAAGTCACATTCTAATGGTACTGTCGACTGTGCACTGCGTTAGAATTTACCCCCATCTTATAGGTAGCCCATACTGGGCGGATTTTAGTAGCAAAGTTTCAGCATTAAGTCTTAAAATAGAATATTATCTGGAATAGAGCAAGCAAGAGCAACTTATATGAAAATGAAAGGAATTATGAACATAGAATTACGTCTAAAATTTACCCGCTCTTATATATTCTTCTATTCTCTTTTATAGAGTAGAAAGTTGGATTTTTAAGAAGTCACATTGTAATTGTCGACTGTGTACTGCGTTGGAATTCACCCCCACTTTCTAGGTAACCCAGACCGGGCAGGGTCGCAGCTTTAACTTTTAAGAATAATATAGAAGGAACAACAAAGCAGGTGAAATCTTTCAAATTTTGGATTTACAGACGTCTACTATGCAAACCGTGGATAAATGAAGCAACCAATAAAGAAGTACACATAAAGATATAACAAGTATGCAAAAAAACAGTGGTGGTACAATTATTACAATCATTAATACGAACTGCAACTACAAAATTGACATCGTAATGGTCTTGTCGACTGTACATTACTTTGGAATTCAATCCCATCTTTTAGTTAGCCCAGATCGTGCGGAACTTAATAGAGAGGTTTAAGTTTTTTAATTTTTTCGAAAAGCAATAAAAATTATGTCACTGCAAAGTAGATTGAAGAAGCTTTAATTCTATAGAAAACATTAAATAAATGGGTCCTTAGCGGTGTTCGAAATAAAATAAAAACTTGATATTGTTCTATCTGTCTAAACAATGCATTTTAAATTTTTTTGTTTCAACTAAAGGTCAAAAAAAGAAATAAAAATTAAATCTACCATACTCCCTTAAGCGTTAAGAAAAATGATATTATCTAAAATGTAGCAGGTCAAGTAAGAGGAACTTTTGTGGAAATGAAAACTCTATAAACATGCTCTGATTTGAGCCTTAAATTACGTTTAAAATTTGGCCGCTGTCATGTTTTTCTATTCTATTGCAGAGAGTAAAAAGGTAGACACTAAACCAGTAACAAAAAAAAAGTTTTATTTTAAATTTTCAATTTAGAAAAGTCTACTATGCAAATCGTAGATAAATAGAAAAACCAATAAAGAAATACCCATGCGAATTTGAAAAGTATCCAAAGGACAGTGACGGTACAATTATTACAATCTTTAATTGGAACCGTCATTTGAAAACTCACATTCTAATGTTGTAGCCGACTGCGCATTACATTTTAATTTACTTCCATTTTAAGTCACCCAGATCGAAAGGATCTTAATAGCAAATTCTTAGCTTTAAGTTTTGAGAACAAGAATATTATCTAGAAAGGAGAAAAAATGAGCAAATGAAAAAAAAATTGCCTCAGATTTAATCCTAGAATTACGTCTAAAGTTTATGTTATGTTTATTTATGTTGCAACGGTTCGATAGGCCCTTACAAATACAATTTTGATCTTTATTGTTTTTCTTCAGAAATCTTGAATTAGCGACAGATTTTTTCGGACAATTAGCGTTGGTGGTGGTGTCTTGAACTTGAGAGAGGGCTATCAAAAATGGCTTTTTGAAAGAGAGACAATAATAAGGCCAGAGATGGTGCTAGGCCAGAAAACTAGGTTTGCTGTAATCTATTTATTTCCATCCATTTTAGAATGAGACCCTTTTGAAGTTTGAGGTACGCTACTTACTGCCATTACGAGCTTGCACACTGTCGCTAATTTAATTTCAGGGTTTTTTAGTAAGGGTTAAATTTATTATCAAGACTTAGTTTTTATTTTTTTGGGAGCCCTGTCCAGCTGAGAATCCTATTATCTTAAGAGAGCCCATACAAAAAGTCTCAACCAACTAAATGGCAATTAGATATTTATTTCATTTTTGAGGACTACAGTTGCTCTTGAATTTTTTGCAACTTATTGTGTTAGGCCGGCGTAAGGTAAACCCTGCGACCACTATTTATAATTTTGTTTAATAATTCACCCCTTTTCTAAATTTATCTTTTCATTTTCAATTGTCAAAATTTTTATTAATCATTAAATTTGTTAAGCGTTGGTAATTTCCAATTTTTGTTCCATTGCTTATATTTTTGCAAAAATTGGTGGCGGTAAGTGCAGAATGCGTAGGCCAAGAATAATGCGATAATGCATAAAAGACAGAAGATACCAGGTTAACTAGCACTTTTCTACTGCAGTTATGTGGCGGCGGCAACACCGGTCAGAGTCAAATCTGCAACAATATTCGCCAAACAGCGTTCCGAAGAAAACATATTTTGACGTTATTAAGCATAATACGGTATTGATTCTTTCATTATTGACAAGAGAAAAGATTAATTTATGTTGATCATTTGCAACCTTTCGAAGAAAGTTGCTGGTAATTTAACAAAACTTTTGTGAATATAATATCATTAAATTATAGCAACTTATAAAAAAATAGAAAATAAGAAACATGCAATAATCCTTTTTCTAAAAGTTAGCGAAAACTATTTGTCAAAAAGTTAATCACAATAGGCCCAGAACGTTTTCTTCCAGTACATGTTTTGTGTACTTTCTACTGAGCCTACTAACGCTCTTAAAAAGTGACCCCTGGCAAGTCTCCGATTTTTTACAGTTGCCGTTGCTTATATGAGGCTAACCTGGATTGGTTACATCATAGAGTAAAAAGTTTAACATTAAGCCATGAACAGCAATCGGAATTTTTGAAATGTCCACTATGCAAATGAAGTAACCAATTAAGTAATACACGTAAATATATAACAAATATTATAATCATTACCGACCGTCACTTTAAAAATAGTCTTGTCAACTGTGCATTGCGTTGTAATTCACCCTCAATTTTTAGGTAGCCCAGAGCGGACGGACCGTTATAGCAAGGTTCCAACTTTTATATTTAAGAAGAAAAATAATATTTATAATTCAGAAAACGTGAGCAGTTTTCATTTACGTAAAAAATGTATTAACTTGCCCCTATTTAACCCTAAAATTACGTTTATAACTTACTCGCTCTTACGTTTTTCTTATTCCATGTGTATAAAAGAAAGTTTGACTCCAGAAAATGAACAAAATTTATTTTGCAATAGAAGATATCTTTACACAAAGCTGAATTTGAACTTATTTCTTTAGGGCAATAATTTTCAGCGTTTTTTTTTGTTATCTATTCTATCCAAGTGACCACAAAACTGACTTAATTCAAAGAAATTACTCAAAAAATTGTTTTTTCATGTTATTTAGACTCATCAAAATTTTAGACTATAATTTATTTGAAAACAATTAATCATTTCAGAACTGAAGTAACTGTCAAAATGTTTTTGTGGAGGAGCTACCACTCATCGCTCTCTACCATTATCTCTTTATTACCTATTTTCAAAACTCACAAATAATGCTTCTGTCCTAAATCAATGGTAAACCATAATTTTGTAGTTGCTGAAATAGCAAAAATAGCTTTTATTATTTATATAAATAAAAATAAAATTCTTTTTGTTGGTAAGTACATTACTTGAGAGCTACTGGATCTATTGGTCATTTTTTTATGTTTAATATAGTCCGAATAAAGCTTTTGGAAAAGAAAAATGGAAAAAGAATTGGGAAATACCAAAAGTGTTTTTTTTTATAGAATTCTTGTATGAATTCAAAACCATAACTCACAATTCGAACCATGGATACGCGTAATTTTTTTCCTGTTTTGTTTGTTATGCTCCCAAGATAGAAATAACTAAATTGAATATTTTCAATTATAGAAAACTATATTGGTCCCGTCACTAAAGTTATTACATTCATTGTTTTCTGGACCAGGAACAGATTCCACACATTTCTTGACACAAATATAGATATACAGTTGCTTCATAAAACATCTTAAGATTCATTCTGATTTCAAATTTAAGAAGACTTCTTACTTAATTCAATTGTGACTTAAATTTTGAAACAAAATCGCATAATTCCAAGTCAATCACATTTCAGGCACATCACATTCTACTGAATGTACTTAGTTAATAAATACAATGATCACTCAGAAATACGTTTTTTGTAATTTTTACTTTGCTTGCACATTTCCAGTAGCTTTTCACAAATTCATAAAGCAATGAAAAATTTATTAAAAGTTTTCAGGACCAGGTCTGCCGGGTCAGCTAGCATCTTATAATATTATTCAATCTATAGTCAACTGAAAGTTTGAGTTTTTTCGCAAATTCTAAATTTAAATTCTTCATAGCATCAGCTTATATCTAATTTTTAGAAAATTTAACACAATTTACGTTTTACTTTTAGTTTTTAATATAAAGTTTGTTTAATTTATTTTTTATTTCAAAGTTTTATTTATGCTTTCTTGAAAAAATTCTTTCTAGCAGATGTGTAGGTAATTGCATTTTTTTTTGCCAGTATTGTTCTTCTCATCTCCAAAATTGTTTTAGCCAAACGCATGAATTTAAACTAAAAAAGCATATTCACTTTGACGCCTTATCAGACATTGAAAGAGAAACTGAAAAAATGAAGGAAGTAGGTGAATAATGAGTGAAAATTCGCCGGTTTTAACGTCTTAATTAATAACGAATTGGGAGCATCGCAAAAAATGTTCTATAAAAAGTGGTAGCCAGTCTCCAAGAATTGAAACATTTCACCCACCAAAATAAAAAAAATAAAGTAACTAATTTGGCGCGAAATTAGTTTTGTTCCGTGAAGATGATTGGACCAACACCCAAATCCAGTTGTAATTCCCGTCTCACGTTTAAATGATAACTGTAATTAATGACGACATTAAATTCAAAATTTCTTATCAAAGTGTACCATCAAAATATGAAATCAAAACAATGTTGTTCCCGTAATTTATTCGTTGTACTTACTAATTACAGAGGCGAGTTAAAATTATACAAACAAAACAGCATTACGGGAGGCTACGTCAACTTGCATACCTAATAATTACAATTTTAACTGTACCTATCTAATTAGCCTCAATCAACGTGGGTGTATACGTGCAAGTGATCTTCAGCGTCACCCCGAACTCGCCGATATATTAGTAAATGCATCAAGACTCGCAATTATTTTCTCGTTATCCAGTGTGTAATTTTAAATCAATTTCCAGTATCCGAGAGATGTTGGAAGGTCCGGGAAAAAACTCGAAGAAAGCAAACCATCTAATTGTACAGTTCATGGTACGTTTAACATTCACCGCAATGCGCCATCGGGTGGTGTTTAAAGAGGACGCGTGGCTCTTAACTCGTAACCTAAATCTTCTATCGACAGGACGGCATCGCTAAGTTAAAAAAAAGTGTTGATAATCGCGGGTGTTGTTTCCCATTGCGGTTTTCTTTAATCAACAGCTTATTACAGGGCGCGTTCGGGCAATAAATCGAATCTCTAGACCGACCCCCGTATGTTACGCGACTATCCGACCATAACTTTTGAATGTTTTATCATGTAATTTCCTATAACTTCCCATCACTTTTTACGACCATTGCTTTCCGTGTAGTTATGTGGAGCGAACAATTTCACAGAGGAAATAGGTTTCGTTCGTGTTTACGTTGTTTGACATGTGCCTTGGTTTTGTATTTTTTCGAATCTTTCTCTTCAATTCAACATTTAATATGCTAGATCCGTTCACGTTTCGCACTTAATAATAATAATAGTAGTAACGGTGAAAAGGCCCGCGACTCGATGCGGTTTCATCGTCGAATCACCATTACTTGATGACGAATCAATTATATTGGTGAAAGTTTTCAAATCTTTGTCTTCCCTGTATTATTGTTTCAATACACGTGACCGCAACAATTAAAATTGCTGTTGCAGTTTTACATACAAAGAACGATCCGGTTAAACCGTTATGATTAGAATAAATTTTCAGCCAACTCTAGATGACTATTAACCAAAAAGTTAACATCTCTCTTTCTCGCTACGGTTTCTGGATGTTGGTGATTGACGGGTAGTGCTGAAAAAAACGTTTACGAAGTCTAATTAAATTATGTTATCTTCAACCATCTTGCAGGGAGGGCAATTGTTTTTTTATATTATCGAAAGTTTTTGAAACGGTTTCACTGAGTTTCAAGGATTTTGCGTTAATTAAAAGATTGATGTTATCGCTGGCAAATTTGAGGCCGGTCCAACAATTAACTGGCTAATTTAAGTCAAGTTTGCATTACTTTTATGATGCATTGTTTAAGTTTTCTACAGTTTTTGAGAAATTACTTGCAATTTCCGCGTTTTTTTTTTGTTTTAAATTTATTTACTTTTACCTTCAATTTGATTAAAATTCGGCGATATGACTCACGCGTGGTTTACCCATGACCTCTTAAAAGAAGTATCTATCCCATGACTTAGAAAACTTAGATATACAAACTTGTTCTTGTTCTCGGCCCATTGGAAGAATATAGAGAAAAAAGATAAAAAAAAGTCTGGAATTTTACACAGAGATCAAGGAACTCATTTTCTATCAAAGGAAGATATTTTAGAAGTGGTGGCACTTCCGCTAATACTGGAAGTTAATCTTATATTTTGTATAAAGTCTTTAAATACCGCAATGTCCCGATGTTGTACCATTTTACACAAAAAATAAAAAACTTTTACACAAAAAAATTGATAATCTTTTAATTTTCAGAGGGTCTAAATGTAAATGTGAGATAAAGGTGCTGCAATAAAATTTGGAAATACGCTACTTGCACTAGATAAGTCTAAAATCGCATAAAAGTTTTATAAATCTCCATGGCTTGGATATTAATAATTAATAAAAAAATCAACAATTATTCGAATATTTTTACGTGACCTAGAATACGGTGTGATTGGACGTGACGAATGACGTCACCCAGCCTATCACCTCTCTGAGTCTGTTATTACGTGCAAATACCCCATTATAATATGACATAAAATAATTTCTGTAAAATATCATTTGTCAGGTGTCAGAAAGATTCTAATTTTTTTTAAACTTTAAAAGCATAACATTCTGGATTTGGGGCTCAAATTTTTCATTCTACACAAAGCACTAGCAAGATGTAAATTATAGTTTTTCGATACTATGTCCGCTCTAACGGTGTCAAATTATATTACTTTGACTTTACTGCTGTAAAACATGCCTTGGCTAATTGCGTTTTTGGACGTTAAAAATCCTATTTTAATGTGCCAAACTTTCGTTACCACTAAATGCGATTTCTTTGATTTTGTAAATTTGTATTTTAAAACTATTTTAAAGCATGTCTGTCTTTAACTCCTGCAACAAAAATAAATATTAATGTTTTACCAGCTGTTAAAAATTATTTCTTATCTGTTGGGTCCTTTGTCCCCTTAGGGAAAGGCAGACCTGTGTTTACGAAAACTCCTGAAGAGCCGGAAAAGAAATCAATTCTCACTCCACTGAGGTTACGGTCCTCACTTTTCCTTCTGTCTTGAACGTGGGAAGACATCACCTTCAATGGCATACAAAATTATTGTATTTCAAGTGTTTTACTAATTAAATTCATTAAGTCAAATTACAATAGTTTCACTGGTCCTTCGAGTTTTTTTTCTTGCGATCTTAATTGATTCGGTACGTGTTACGTACATTATCGCAATGGCGGCTGGTGCAAGAGGGGCAAAGGGGCAATGCCCTCCAAAAGGTCTCAAGAAAAATAGAGAATTTATTAAACACAAGGCTATCAGATATATTATCTGCTTTTATTTTAAGTTTCCCGCTTTCAAATTGAACGCTGTACACTACCTTGGGGTTGCCCCCCGTGCTTTGCCAGATTGCGTGAAACTTTGCATATGCCATTATTATTTTTCAATGCAATTATATATCGTGAGCGCTTTAAAAAAGGCTGGCAACAGCGTTGAGGAGGGGCCAGAATCATTTTGCCTAAGCCAATAGAGTAACTTGTTAAACCCGAACCCCAAACGTTCTCAAATTTGGGCGTTGTTTCAAAGAGTTCTGCAACGGCAATCTGCTTATAAACTAAATACAATACATGCAATAGTGTGGTGTAGCGTATTAGCGATTTATCGAGCTGTGAAATAATTTCGTTGCTCTACCGTTCTTGTTTTTTGATTTTACTGAGATTTAGCAGTTGTTAGATGATTTCGTGTTCTAATTGAAACAATAAATACCGTTGAAGCAATTAACGCCGCAAGATTGAGAGGATTAAGTTTCGAGGATTGTAAGAAAATAAATAAGTTGAGTCTATCTTGGCCTCACGTTCAAATTATAAAACAACATGTGGTGAAGGGCAAAAATGTGGCAAGATAATTCAGTGTAGGTATGTACCAAAATGCAAATTGGCTATGTGGTTGCAATGTCAGCAATTTATTTTGTTATTTTGTATACTTATTGATGACATAAGTAACGTAATTTTTGCTAAATTAAAGAAAATTAATATAAACAAATCTCCTGAAAAGCCAATAGTTCAAAGTTATAATGGGGCTGTTGTTATGAGTGGTCGAAATAATGGAAAACAAGCCAAAGTCAGTTCAACTTACAAGAGAGTCATTTTCATTCATTGTTATGATCATCAATTAAATTTAATTCTAGTAAGAGCAGCCACTCTAAGTAAGCAAGTTTGAATATTTGTTAGAAATGTTTCTGCTTCTTCAACATTTTTTTCTAGATCATCCCAACAAGTACAAATTAATAACCATATATAGAAGAGAAGAATTTTGTCCGGCCAATTAAGCTGTTCACATTCTTCAATTTCTTTTAGACAATCACCTTCAAAATAATTTCCGTGAATCTGTCAAATTGATAAGAATTATTTGTACAATCCCGATGACAACAATTGAACGCAAACGTCGCTTTTCAAATTTAAAAAAAAAAAAAGTTTTTTCCGAAATACTATGGGCCAAGATACGCTTTGCGATCTAGCTACGTGACTTTATTAAGTCCACAGACGATTTTAATAATCTGGATATTAGTCATTTTCTAGCTCAAAAAATTGATGAATAGACTTTGTCTATAAGACTTTTAAGTAAATATCTGTTTCAAATAAAAAATTCTTTCTTTCAAAAAAGTTTCGCTTTTATATTCCAATTTTACGTTAATAGGGTTAATTACGTGTGAGAATTCTAAAAATAGAAGAATTGAAAATATAATCCCAATGTGTACTGCCCTCAACAAGCACTCTAACACGTCTTAGTTCATATGGAACCTCCCTTTTAGCTAATAGAATTTTCAGGCAATCACAATTTATAAGACCCAACAGAACTCTCTTTACAAAATAAATGTCATGGTAAATATGATTTAATGGATTCTAAATTAATAGATAAAGCGAATTCTGAAATAATTATGTTCATTATATTGAAATCTTTTACCAATTTTAAAAGCAATAAACCTAAAAAAAATATGTTGAATAGATTCTAGAATAGGTATATGAGTGATTTTAGAGAAAGACCATATAATGGAGCCATAAAGCAAAAGAAATGATTTTGATGAATTACACCTAAATTCCTAATACTACTAACAATTTCAAGAATTTAATTATTTACAGAATAGTTGAAATTAAGCTTTTTATTCTTACTTCTAACAATAGATAAAACTTTGCATTTGGCACAATTTAGTTTTATTTGGTTAACACAAGACCAATTGTAAATCAAGTCCAAATCTCTTTGCAACTTGATCTGGTTATAAAAACACTTTACTCTATTAAATATCCTTACATCATCAGCAAAGATCAGTATAACAGCAAACTTAAGAGTATCACAACATCATTGATGAACAATGTAAATAGTAAAGGGTCCAAGTGAGAACCTTGAGGCACACTTGACGTGGCAATAAAGGTATCAAATAGATTACCTTTAATAAGTATCATCAATTCACGTTCAGTCAAGTAAGAATAGATCCATTTCAGAGTGCTACCAGTTAGTCCAAATTTGGGTAGCTTATAAATAAAAATATTATAATTCACTGAATCAAAGGCTTTTGCAAAGTCTAAATAAATAGTATCCACCTTTTTAACATCAAAAGAGCAAGTTCCATTATTTAGAGTTTCAGCAATAAAATTATTATAAAAAATAAGATTAGTTAGAGTAGACCTGCCCCTGACAAAACCGTTTTGATTTTGAATTATAAATTGTAGACATAAATCTGATAGTTTAATGACAACAATGGAGTCAAATATTTTAGACACAGTACCAATAATAGCAATAGGCCGATAATTCGCGACATCACATCTGTTCCCAGCCTTAGAACCAGGAGTTATATAGGTATTTTCCACAATGTAGACATATGGCCAGTTATTAGTGATTGATTATACAAACATTAAAGTGATTCGAAAAGGGAACTCAAAAAGTTTTTACAAATAAAGCAGATAAACCATCAGGTCCAACGAAGTTGGATTCTTTCAAACTCTTAATTGTTGCAAAAATTTCATTGTTATTAATTGAGAAATCAAGTTCACAATTCAAAATAAATAATAAGGGAAAAAAAATCCACCATTTAAATATACCAGCCCAAAATTTTTGGCAAACAGATTACAAGCACTTTTACAATTATGACTATATTTATTATTAAAAAATACCTCTTCAGCATTATTATTAGATTTAGAGAAAGAATTCACTTAGTTCCAAAAAAAAATTATATATTTTTTTAGATTTTCTTTTAATCTTTTCTATGTACAACTGTCTGTCGATCTTAGAATGACGAATACACTTAGAGCTTAGTTCAAGGAATTTAATTCCATCGCTAGAAACATTACATTGCAATCACTTTTTATGAACCTTTTTCTTATCAATAATCAACGAAAAACGAAATCAAACTGCTACGCACCCTGCTCCACAATGATTCCGTTCTGTCGAAAATAAACAAATAAAATATGGAACCCTGCAAAGCCGGGCCAACCGCAAGATGGATAACTCCTGGGGGGTTGTATGGTCGTGCTCCGGCCAGACCCAGTGAAGATTGGTCGCGGGTTAAAATGTTAGAGTGAGCGCCAGGTAATTTGCAAAACACAACCGGTCAAGTAATTACCACAAAAATTACCAAATGGTAATGAACCAGAAGATTAACTCAACACAACGCCGTTGCCTCATTCACAACAATACATACTTGTATTTACAAAACAGAAGCTTCAACACACTATGAAAAAACAAACAGTAGGAAATATAGAATTTAAATGAATTGCTGAAGGCAAGAAATACAAAAAATACTAAAAGCTGAAGGCGGTTATAAACAAATTGTCGTAAGCAAATCACACAATAAATTCGGTACCCTGACTGTCACAAGACTGGTGCACATAAAACAGGTACTAATAAAAATAAATCCCTGAGGGAGTTGCAAGCAATACATTGCGATACGTTCACTTATCTGGTACTGGTAAAATCAACGTCAATCCGGACAAGGCTAAACCTACAGCGTCTGGTTGGAATTAAGCGGTCCAGCAGACAGGGGGTTGTAGGCCCAATTCAAGAGGATACAGACGCACAAAGGCAGACGTGCCAAGGACGGCAAAAAGTGCACCTAGAGAGGGTCCCAGAGAAGAGAAAGAGGAAGAGGAAGAGGAAGAGGAAGAGGACGAGCCTTAAAAATATATACAACGATATAACAGTCATGAACACACAAACGCACACTTACTTCTAAAAAAGAGGGCGTCGCACCAAAAATTGTAAGTTATCGTTTAAATGTCGCCAATAAAAGCGAGAAACTCAGAGTTCCTAATTATACGTAGGGTAGCAATGATTATATGACTTGTTCGGTACAAAATTCCCAATATGTGGGTTAATTAATAATAATTAATAGCGCACACGAACAAATCTCGATCACTACAATCCACAATGGCGTCTTTTTAAATAAAACGTTTTGTGTGCCATGCCGATATCGCTGCACAAGAAATCGAAATAAGAAAAGCTAAAGAGGGCGCGATTATCGCGGAACTTGAAATAAGAACATTCACCAGAAACAGAAATATAAACATTTTCTCATCTTGCACAATAACGAAAAAAACCAAAAGAAGGAGATGTGATGAGGAAAGATAACTTTCATAAGGCAGGAGGATATAAAGGTCAAAACAGACCAAAGTCAAAATAAGAACGTAACAAAACTATAAGAATACCAAGTACTATCAGACTCCTTCCTAAAAGGTACATGTTTACTAATTTGATCATTTAAAATAGAATAGAATCTGGCAGGTTTACCCCCAACACAGTCACTATGAAACACTTCAATCCACTCAAACTGTAGCAAACTGAAGTTAATCTCTTGATAATTAGCTTTACGAAAGTCCAATTTGTTTTTGAATCGCTCAATATCACAACAGTGCTTAAAGGAAATATTTCAAAACACTTGATTATGATAAGAATCCATCAGTACCAAGAAATCAGGTAAATTCACCAAGCGAAAAGACTTTTCTTGAAATGAAGAGAAAGCTAAACCCAACGTGTAGCTCTTAGCAGCATACACTGAAAACATTGACCTATTCCAAGGGAAGAAAAAATGTTTATCAATAGACTTGATTTTCTTGAACATTAATATCAGGGCAATTACAAATAGTCAGCAAATCCTCCGACAATTCACGATAATTTGACCATGTTGTGTCTCTCAATCTGTAGTCACCCATAAAAATGAATTCATTATTGACATAATGTTGGACCAATTTGTCTATGGTATTAACATGTGACTTGTAGGTGTCCACAACCACATTCGGAGCATGAAAACAACCTATCAAGTTCCTTGTTTGTCCAGTGATCTCCACAAATAGATCCTCAATATCATTGCCGGACAAAACCAGTTTGGCGTTTAAATGATTCTTAACAGCAATCAAGACTCCACCACCATATGGAGCATAATCAAAATTATGTCTATCTCTACGAAAAAAAGTATAGTTATGTAGACCCAGCTCAGCATCCAAAATGCCGGGGTGCAGCCAAGTTTCAGTCAAGCAGATAACATCAGGTGAAGAGGACAGCAGACCAGCATTGAGTTTAACTAGATCCAATTTAGTACGAATGCTTCTGACATTTTGATAATAAATAATAACATCGTTGATTCACTATTACTAACAGTTGTCTCAGTAGTAGATGAATTTTTGGGTTTGGATGTAAAAGTAACCAAAATATAATTACCATTGGGAAATTTTACAAATTGAATAATTTTGCTCTTCGTATTGACATCTAAATCATTAAAAATTTTGGCTTGTTTTTTCAATACATTATACCATTCACGCTGAAATTGAGTTAAAAAATACACAAAAAATCTTTAGTTGAAGCTCTAAAATATTTTCAATATAAGACGCTGCCATGGATGAAGAATTAGTCTCCAGGCAGTTTTGGAACTTTGTCTATTTATCTTCTATCAATAAAGCTTTTAAGGAAACTATTTTTTATCTGAGATATACTTATTAGACATTTTAATTTTCAAAGGAGATGGAAGAAAATTGAGGCGAGACGAAACAGAATAATAGTAAATAAGGAAATAAAATCCATCAACTCAACAAAATTAGTTTGTGATTAGAAAATTTTATACAAATTTAATATTTTCTTTTTTTTGTTGAAGCATTGAAGTGGAAAAGAACTGTTTTTAACTTAGTTCAAATCCTCTAAAGTTTCTTGAAGAATGATACCAGTACCAATCATATTCCAGATGTGTTCAACTACAAAAGTGTTTCTTTCAAGTATTTTCAACAAATAAGGACATTCATTAATTTTGTGCACTTTTTGGTGTTGTCCTGGTTCAATGTTTTTTCTTTTTGGGAATTTTAAATAATTTGTTGCCACATCTTTCTATAGGTAGTCTTCAGAATTTTCTTTAAATTGATAGTTTTGTTTTGGATAAAAATATCTTGCCCATCATTGACAAAACCAAAAACTAAAACCTTCACTGCCTTTTCAAGAACCTCACCGTTTGAAATTTTATGAAACCAATCTCAATGTGTACGTTCTTTTCAAGCTTCTCTATTTGGTAGTTCTATTTACCACAATTCTTATATCTATAGAAAAGCGTTAGAATTGCTTTCCTACAAATATAAATCCTTGCGATCTTGTGAAGATTCCGACTATCCAATACTCAGATGGAGTTTGCGTGTGTAGAGTGATAACCAATTAACTATTAAAAAAGGTAGATAATTGGTAAGATCCAGTCGGTGTTTTATGGTCCAACGGCGCATAAATAATAAATACCGCAAAGACCACAACTTGAAGGTTTGATACCTGTAATTCGGTTCTCATCCAAGAGAACTTATTGCAAACTATAACAAAATAATAATGTAAAAGGCATTGTAAAAAGAGATAGTTGATAAAAATAATTTTGAATCCAAGATCACAGAATTTCGAGGATAAACTTATTAGTCTAAAATTAGAAAAATTAATGACAGCAATAAATAGATAGAAACAAGAATAGCACATAGATGAAGAAGAGCTAGATGAAATGGGGCAGTCTCTAAAATCTTTCTATATTTTCTCCGACCATTTTTCTAAAAAATCGGGTATCTAATTTTGTTCAAAACCATTAAGCGCCTTAAAGGATTTTACAAATTAAATCGTTACATTCCAGAATAGTAGAAAATTTTGTAAAATAAAAAAACTAGAACGCCATTCTTATAAATGTGGTGAAAATTTTTAATTTAATTTACAAAGTTTCTCATTTATTCCATGTTTATTTTTTTCAGCAAAATTGAAGCTTCCTTTACCTACTTTGTCGTAATACAATTTCTATTGCCATCCAAGAAGTAACATTATCATGATTTATTTTTGTTTCTCCAAAAAAAGAGTGTAAAGAGCGAAAGATAATTAATTTAGTACAAAACAGCAGCAACCTAAATAAAATTATATGCACGGCTTAGTCTACAGTTTCTTGTTAATTTTTCTTTTTTTTTAAACCCCACTAACAATAATAATAAAACTTTGTAAATAAGTGAGCGTCGTAAAATTATTTGTTGCCTTTCATTGTTGCTCATTCTTTCTACTTTCCCCCGCGAAGATAAAAAAACGAAGTTGTAGAGAGAAATTGCTAAGTTATTGGATAATTTTAATAAAATGCGCCTACGGTATAAAAAAGCTTTAACTGATTGGACTGTAAATTTTGTTGTAACTGCAGTTTTGACCAAAATGTATTGTTTGTTTATCCAAATTACATTTTTTTAAAATACTTTTCTACTTCTTAATTTATTTTGTTTTGTATAAAATATTTGCAAGTAGTGCCACAATTATATTTTGATTAGCGCCTCTAAATGAGTTAATTGTTCGGAAAATTGAAGGAATAACTTGCGCCCTGGCCTTCAAGTTAGAATTTTCAGAATTAATGGACTTTAAGTTTTCTTTAATTACCGCCCCAACAGGTGTCGCCCTCTCGTAGTCAATAGATGAGTTCCTTATGTGATTTTTTTGTAGCTATAATTGACAATCTTACTGCTATTGTATATGGATCATACAATGCTTCTACTTATTTAGATTTAATTATAAAAATTTCAGTTTTTTTACCATAACAATTAAGAAATTTTTTTCTGTTGTTAGGAAAATTGAAGGAAAAGTGAAATTATAATGTTAGTTATTTTATCGGCTAGTTCAATACTACACGTTGACAAAATTAATAGACCGAACGTAAAAGTCTAAAATGGTGAAATCAAACCGAAAAAAAATAACAGTAAGAAAACAATTTTTTGGGTTTTTAGGATGTTTTTTTGGACCTAACCTGAAGATTTAGCGAAAGATAAAAGCTTCGCTTCGTCAGAATTCCATTTTTGTTTCACAAGAGTTTTACTTTAGTCAACAAGTTTTTAATTAACCACCAACTGCAGAAAAAGTTGTAAAACTCGTCTATGAATTAATTTCGCTCATCACGAAAAGTCCCCAATAAAACGTGGCGATGACCTCTCTTTTCCCCTCATGTTTAACATTTTATATTTTTAATAACAAAACGATTTTTCATTCTGTTAAAGTGGATATCGATGACTGCACGATATATACGGCGTTGTTGTTGACGTTCAATTTCCCGTGGCAATAATTAACGACCGAAACGCGTGAAGAAAATAATGGCAATTAATGAAGAATGCTCGACTGCCGATATGCTCGTAGTTAGTTTACTGTACGTGAAAACGAACGTTCGTGATCGTGAGTAAAAACTCATGTAAATTAGATTTCGAGAATACGTGCCATATGGCTTGAAATGTTGCGGAAAGTAAATAGGAGCTATGTCATGGCCGAATCGTGCACGATTTGACTCAATTTGATAGGATCGTTAATTTACAGTTAATTTAAATCACGAAATTTGCGATTCCGTCTACTTACATCGATCTCTTTTCTGACGTTCATGGTCGAGCGAACATCCTCGCGTACATAGAGGATGACGACGCGACGAACTAAGGGTAACGAATGAATTTGATCGCATCCGTTTGTCATTGAGTAAAAAATCTACTACATGACTACGATGAAAAAATTGAAGGTTTTTGCAAATAAAACCCCGAAACACGTACACTATGTACAATCTTTTTGAAATATGGCGTAAAGCAGAGGTTTCTAAACTTATTTAACCTAAGTCTCTCTTTGCAGGAAAAAAAAATTGCTTCCTGGAAATTTAATACAATTCCAAACTGACTCAGCAAATTTTCCGGTCAAATTCAGGGCATTTTCAATCAATTTGTTTAGTTTGAACTTTGCATTTAGTAATAAAATTTTCACTAAGTCTGGGCACGCAGTAACATAAAGTTTAAGTCCTAATGGAAATTTGCAAGATAAAAACTTTAAGCAAATCTAAACATTTTTTTTATCTTTACGCTTTCTTTGTAATATATTTTTAATAATTTTAAGTGTCCATCTATTTCAAACAACTGGCACTCTTTTAGTTGCTTTCATTTTTCCTCGCTATAATTGTTCTACTCAGGAATAATAATCTTGACTTCTAATACCTAACGTAAAGATTTTTCTATTGTTTCTACTTTTGTTTCTCCTTCTTCGTCTCAAATTCCAGAAATTTTATGTAATAATGTCTAAGCCTAGTATGTCGTATTTAAATTTCAAGCTTTGTAATCATTCTAGTCCAGCGTCGTCACCTTGGGGCAATTTATTTGATAGCTGTACGCAATAAAGTGCGACACAAAATTTTATTTGCAACTTCGAAAAGGAAGAAAACAGAAAACAATAAATTCTTCATTCATAAGTTTTTATAATTATTTTACGTCTTGTTTTTGTTTCCGATTGTAGTTATTACTTTTACTGTAAATTTTAGCGTATGTATTTTTGCTGGATTATCTCAATTGTTCTGTTGCGCAACAGAAAAAAAAAGAATAGACAAAGACCAAGGCATTTTGAATAACTACCGGATGTACACTGGTGTAAAATTAACGGAAGAGTTAAGAAAGTTGTGGATCTATTATTAAAGAAGAATCTAGTCAATCAAATAGTAGAATGCAAGTACATCTCGAAAAAAATTATCCTTGTAAAGCTCGAGGATATAAAAGCAATTTCTTAGAGAGACTTTTTGCGAAGTAGTCAAAAGTGAATTTATTATCATTTTAGGTAAATTTAACGCCTGAGTGAAAACGAGATTGTCACAGGAATAATAAAACAGTTTAATGAAAGCAATAGGAATGAAAATTTTGAGTGAAATGAGAAGAGACAAATACTAAAAATACCATTTCATTGTTTTGCAATAAAGTCAAAGAAAAATGTAAGCAAAAGAAAAGAGTGCGTTTGGTTGCACCACGTGTCAAGGAGGATACAACAAAGCGCATACACAACAAAAAAGAGAAATAAAAGTTTATCAAGAAGATGAAAGTTAAAAACTTACAACGAAAGATGCAGATATAGGAAAGTGATGGAGTAGTGAGAAGCCGAGGGAATAATTAAACACTCTAATTCTATCCAAAAGTCTCTGCATAAAGTAAAAAGGAACAAGAACCGAAAGTACTATTATATTGTTTTGAAATAAAATTAGGAAAAGAAAAGAGCACGTTTGGTTGCACCACATGTCAAGGAGGATACAACAAAGCGCATACACAACAAAAAAGAGAAATAAAAAATTTATCAAAAAGATAAAAGTTAAAAACTTACAACAAGAGATGCAGATATAGAAAAGTGATGGAGTAGTGAAAAGCCGAGGGAAGAATTAAACACTCTAATTTTATCCAAAAGTCTCTGGATGAAATAAAAGGAAAGAAAAACCGAAAATACTATTCCATTGATTTGCAATAAAGTCAAGAAAAGAAATAAGCGCATTCGGTTGGACCACATGTTAAAGAGTACACAAGAAGGCAGATATACAACAAGAAAGAAAAATAAAAGTTTATGATAAAGATAAAAATTGAGAGCTTACAGATTGACTCAATAAAGTACTTGTATCAGAAGATATTTCCAGAAAAATTCTGAGAGTTGCAGATAAAGGAAAGTGATGGATTAGAAGAAAGCTGGAAAAAAATTAAATATTTGAATCTCATCCAAGAGCCTTTGAGTGAAATGAAAAGAGACAAAAAACCAAAAATATTATCTTATTGTTTTGCAATAATGTCAAAGAAAAATGTAAGCAAAAGAAAAAAGCGCGCTTGGTTGCACCACATGTCAAGGAGGATACAACAAAGTGCATACACAACAAAAAAGAGAAATAAAAGTTTATCAAGAAGATGAAAGTTAAAAACTTACAACGAAAGATGCAGATATAGAAAAGTGATGGAGTAGTGAGAAGCCGAGCGAAAAATTAAACAGTCTAATTCTATCCAAAAGCCTCTGCATGAAGTAAAAAGGAACAAGAACCGAAAGTACTATTCCATTGTTTTGCCATAAAATCAGGAAAAGAAAAGAGCGCGTTTGGTTGCACCACATGTCAAGGAGGATACAACAAAGCGCATACACAACAAAAAAGAGAAATAAAAAATTTATCAAGAAGATAAAAGTTAAAAACTTACAAGAGATGCAGATATAGAAAAGTGATGGAGTAGTGAAAAGCCGAGGGAAGAATTAAACACTCTAATTTAATCCAAATGTCTCTGGATGAAATAAAAGGAAAGAAGAACCGAAAATACTATTTCATTGATTTGCAATAAAGTCAAGAAAAGAAATAAGCGCATTTGGTTGGACCACATGTCAAAGAGTACACAAGAAGGCAGATATGCAACAAGAAAAAAAAATAAAAGTTTATGATAAAGACAAAAATTGAGAGCTTACAGATTGACTCAATGAAGTACTTGTATTAGAAGATATTTCCAAGAAAATTCTGAGAGTTGCAGATAAAGGAAAGTGATGGATTAGAAGAAAGCTGAAGAAAATTAAATGTTTGAATCTCATCCAAGAGCCTTTGAGTGAAATGAGAAGAGACAAAAACCAAGAATATTATTTTATTGTTTTGCAATAATGTCAAAGAAAAATGTAAGCAAAAGAAAAGAGCGCGCTTGGTTGCACCACATGTCAAGGAGGATACAACAAAGTGCATACACAACAAAAAAGAGAAATAAAAGTTTATCAAGAAGATGAAAGTTAAAAACTTACAACGAAAGATGCAGATATAGGAAAGTGATGGAGTAGTGAGAAGCCGAGCGAAAAATTAAAGGGTCTAATTCTATCCAAAAGCCTCTGCATGAAGTAAAAAGGAACAAGAACCGAAAGTACCATTCCATTGTTTTGCAATAAAATCAGGAAAAGAAAGGAGCGCGTTTGGTTGCACCACATGTCAAGGAGGATACAACAAAGCGCATACACAACAAAAAAGAGAAATAAAAAATTTATCAAGGAGCTAGAAGTTAAATACTTTCAACAAGAGATGCAGATATAGAAAAGTGATGCAGTAGTGAAAAGCCGAGGGAAGAATTAAACACTCTAATTTTATCCAAAGTCTCTGGATGAAATAAAAGGAAAGAGGAACCGAAAATACTATTCCATTGATTTGCAATAAAGTCAAGAAAAGAAATAAGCGCATTTGGTTGGACCACATGTCAAAGAGTACACAAGAAGGCAGATATGCAACAAAAAAGAAAAATAAAAGTTTATGATAAAGATAAAAATTGAGAGCTTACAGATTGACTCAATGAAGTACTTGTATCAGAAGATATTTCCAGAAAAATTCTGAGAACTGCAGATAAAGGAAAGTGATGGATTAGAAGAAAGCAGGAAAAAAATTAAATATTTGAATCTCATCCAAGAGCCTTTGAGTGAAATGAGAAGAGACAAAAACCAAGAATATTATTTTATTGTTTTGGAATAATGTCAAAGAAAAATGTAAGCAAAAGAAAAGAGCGCGTTTGGTAGCACCACGTGTGAAGGAGGATACAACAAAGCGCATACACAACAAAAAAGAGAAATAAAATTTTTATCAAGAAGATGAAAGTTAAAAACTTACAACGAAAGATGCAGATATAGGAAAGTGATGGAGTAGTGAGAAGCCGAGGGAATAATTAAACACTCTAATTCTATCCAAAAGTCTCTGCATGAAGTAAAAAGGAACAAGAACCGAAAGTACTATTCCATTGTTTTGAAATAAAATTAGGAAAAGAAAAGAGCACGTTTGGTTGCACCACTTGTCAAGGAGGATACAACAAAGCGCATACACAACAAAAAAGAGAAATAAAAAATTTATCAAAAAGATAAAAGTTAAAAACTTACAACAAGAGATGCAGATATAGAAAAGTGATGGAGTAGTGAAAAGCCGAGGGAAGAATTAAACACTCTAATTTTATCCAAAAGTCTCTGGATGAAATAAAAGGAAAGAAAAACCGAAAATACTATTCCATTGATTTGCAATAAAGTCAAGAAAAGAAATAAGCGCATTCGGTTGGACCACATGTTAAAGAGTACACAAGAAGGCAGATATACAACAAGAAAGAAAAATAAAAGTTTATGATAAAGATAAAAATTGAGAGCCTACAGAATGACTCACTGAAGTACTTGTATCAGAAGATATTTCCAGAAAAATTCTGAGAGTTGCAGATAAAGGAAAGTGATGGATGAGGAAAACTGGAAAAAAATTAGATATTTGAATCTCATCCAAGAGCCTTTGAGTGAAATGAGAACAGACAAAAACCAAAAATACTATTCCATTGTTTTGCAATAAAGTCAAAGAAAAATGTAAAAAAAGAAAAGAGCGCATTTGGTTAGATCACATGTCAAAGAGTACACAACAAGCAAGAGGAATAAAAATTATGACAAAGATAAAATTTGAGGGTTTACAGAATGACTCAATGATCTTGTATTACAAGAGACTTGAGAAAAAATTCGAGGAGTTGCAGATAAAGGTAAGTGATGGGTAGAGGAAAGCTGGAAAAAAATTAAATATTTGAATCTCATTCAAGAACCTTTGGGTGAAGTAGAAAGAGACGTAAAATAAAAATACCTTTCCATTGTTCTGCAATAACCTTATAGAAAAATGTCAGAAATAGTAAAGAACGCATTTGTTAGACCACGTGTCAAAGAATACACAACAAAGCGCATATACAACAAAAATGAAAGTTGAGAGCTTACAGAATGACTTAATAAAGTACTTGTATCAGAAGAAAATTGCAGAAATATTCGAAGAAATGCAGATAAAGGAAAGTGATAGAGCAGAAGAAACCTGGGAAAAGAATTAAATACTATAATCTCATCCAAAAGCTTCTATGTGGAATAAGAAGAGGCAAAAACCGAAAATACCATTTCCTTGTTTTGAAATAAGCTCAGAGAAACATGTAAGGAATGGAGAAGCTTGCATTTAGTTAGACCACATGTCAAAAAGTACACAACATAGGGCATATACAACAAGAGAAATGAATCAAAGATTATCACAAAGATAACAGTTGAGAACTTGCAGAATGACTCAATAATGAACTTGTATCAGAAAAAACTTACAAAAAAATTCCAAGAGTTTCAGATAAAAGAAAGTGATGGAGTAGAGGAAAACTGGGAAAACAATTAAACACTTTAATCTTATTCAATAGTCTCTGGGTAAAGGAAAAAGACACAAAAACCCAAAATATCATTACATTGTCTTGCAATAAATTGAAAAAAAATTTAAGGAAAAGAAGAGAGTGCATTTGGAATACAACTGTCAAAGAAAATACCAAAGCCGTATATAAGTTGATCAAAAAGATAAAAGTTGGAAGCTTATAAACATAAAGTACAATAGAATATCTGTATCAGAAGAGTCACGCAGAAAAGTTAAAAAAATTGCAAATAATGGAAAATAATAAAGTACAACTGTGAAAAAATCAAATAAAATATTCTAATCTCAGCCAAGAATCTCTGGGTACAAGAGAAAGAAACAAAAACTAAAAATACCATTCCATTTTTCTGCAATATGGTCAAAGTAAATTGTAAGAAAAGGAATAGATTGCAATTGGATTACAATTGTCAAAGGAAATACCAAAGACGTATAAAAGTTGATCACGAGAATAAAGATTGAGAACTTGCAGAATATCAGTATCAGAAAAGACTTGCAGAATAATTCGAAGAGATACAAATAATGGAAAATTGTAGAGTAGAAAAAATCTGTGAAATAAATAAAATAAAATATTCTTATTTCAGTCAAAAATCTGGGTAAAAACAGGAAAACTGGAAAAATACTTATCTGATATTTTAAACTAAGCAAGAGTTTTTAAGTAAAAGGAGAATAAATTGAAGTAGAAATTATCACAAAAAAACTTTATGGTTTTACAATAAAATCAAAGAAACATGGATGAAGAAGAAAATAGCATATTTGGGCTACATGTCAAATGGAACACAACAGATCACAACAACTATAAGACAATACGGATCGTAATACATGTACCTACAAAATTTTTTAAATGAAACATCATTTATAAGGAAGTAAAAAAAATTTACATTTTATAAAAGCACAAAGAACTAAAAAAGGAAACCTAATAAAAACAAAACAGAGGAAAACGTGCTGGTGCTTACATCAAGAGAATCAGAGACACTAGAAATTACAACAAATGAGTAAACAATAATTAGCGCACTGGAAAAGGATGAAGCAGAAAAAACTAAAAGACCAAAATACTGCAGGCAAAGATAAAATATTTTTTTAAATATGACGGGAAATAATGACAAATCAGTTGACGATACTAATTAACAGAATTCTAAAAGACCATCAAGTATTAGGAAAATGGCGAACCAACATATTAATATTATTAGAGCATATAGAGCATTCAACAAATAACAACTAAACAGAAGAACTCTATCAGACATTACAAAAGCAACCAAGGTTATCTATGAAGCTAATATAATAAAATGGAATAAATTAAAAGTGCTAACCAAGGAAAATGATACAAAATTTAAATTAAAGAAATAGAAAGAGTCCGTTATTAAAACGTTGCAGTGATAATACCTCAAGATAAACCATCTTATAAAGATTGGTCTAAACTTAATATTACATCAAAAAAATTAATATGGCTATTTCAGCTGAAAAGTATTATCATTTTTTATTAACGAAAACCTTGTAAGATATAAACTAACAATCAAAGCACAACCCACCAGGCTCAAGGACTAAGAAAAAGAAGAAGAAGGAGATTTATACTTTGATGAAGAATATACCAAGAACATACAAGAAGAAACAAGATTAATAATACCGCAGTTAAGGAACACGGAAAATAAGAAATGTAGAACAGTCATTACAAATAATAAGCTGTCAGTATGCAAGACAGAAGATATCAAACAGAATAAGTTAATAAATTATAATAAAGTATATAAAAACTGCTGCAGAAGAAAAATACTGTGGATAAAAAGGTCATCAGATGGAGAAAGGATTGAGGACAGGCGAGAAGTTTAAGTAACATAAGAGGACATAGTAACAAAGTGAAATGGAAAAAGAAAATGATAACTGAACTAGAAATTGAATAGGGTGATAACTAAGGTAAAAAAACGGAATTGACAATTTAAGATTAAGTAAATGATCAAGAAAAGAAAGAAAATCTGCTTAGTGTTATAAATTTAGGTGCACAGAATTTAAGGGGTTTACACAATCCAGGCTCCAACATGCACTTTGCGGCTCTAACTAAAACACATGGTTAGGAGGAAAGTGTTTAAAAAGTGCAATATTGAATTTTATTATCTAGCAGGAGATTTAGAGTAGGAATTTTGGTAAGACATGAAATACAGGTGGATGTACAACACTGAACCAGAAACGAATAGATTGGGTATTTTAAAAATTCAAGGAGGAAGTAAAGTAATGACAATCGTAAATATTCAGCCAGCAATGGAAGAAAAAAGGAAGCAGTAAAAGACGTATATTATGAGGAGCTTGAGGCAATAATGGAAAGAATATCAGATAATGATGTTGTTATAATTATAATTTCCTTATGTTTATAAGGAAGTTAGTGGAGACAAGTTGGAATAAAGTAATGACCACTAGATGATGATAATATATTTTGCAAAGAGAAGTTAATGAAAATAATGAATACATACTTAGAGGAAGAAATCTAAAAGAGGACATGAATGTTAGCGTGAAACAACAAGCAAACCCGATTGATGACGTGGTAATCCAGGAAAGCTCTGCGAAGCCACTAACAAATATTAAGACATATAAGGCCGCAGATGCCAATTGTGATCATTTTTACGGTTAAAGCAAAAACAAGATATAGGGGAAAAATAAAGGATAATAATAACGAGAAGACATTTGCAGCAAAAAAAGAATTGAAGAAAAGTGGGGTCAGATAGAAAGAGTCACAAAAGTAGCAATCTAAAATAATTCAGTCACTAAGAGACAGTTATAGAGAAGGAATATAGATTAATGAGGAATGTAAAAATAAAGTGAGAATTCACACAACTAAAACAACATATGCTGCAAATACAAAGAGAAAGATGCAAAACCAAATATTTTAAACATAAAAACAGAGTAAATATTATGTGAAGAGCGCTGAGAAAAAGTATCCAAAAATATAGAGCAAAAAACGGAAGAATAAATTTTAATAAAAACGTAAAGGATCTCAATAAAGAAAATTAAGGCCGATCAGTCTCTTACAAATATTATTAAACAAAGAACAAAGAAAGAGCTAGAATGTTGCGAAAATAATGAAAGATCCCACCTCCGCTCCTCTTTCGGGCGTGACTAAGGAATGCTACCAGCTACTTAAAAAAGGGAGATGTTTCTCTCTTTTCAGTTTTTATGCAGCTTGGTTTTCAATTTATTCAGTATTCAAGTCAGTAGTCATTCAGTATTTACTGCAGTCCATGTAGTACTCATTCTCATCCTCCAAGAATTCCTCCAAGTTTTCATATTCATTAAATGCTATAGTTATTATAAGTTGTCATTTTACTCTATTGAACCTAAGATACAGTCCACTCAAAGGCAAAAGAGACAAGGATGTACTAGATCTAATTAGAAGAAGTATATAATTTCAAACCAGAATGGCATTTTTGCAGGAAATGAAAACTAAACTAGGAGTGGTCAATAAGAATATTCTTTACGTCCAAATGGAGAAGTTGAAAACACATCTACTTAGAAACCCTAATACGTAACAATTATAGAAAAAAAATTGTTACAGTTAAAATCTTGGGAATTGAAGATTTCACAAAGATACTCGATGAAACATCGCCATAGTTTATGATGCATATAAAAAATCAAATATCACCAAATTTATCAAAGCTCGTTGACTAAAGTAGCGAGCTTATTTCGAAAGAATTGAAGGAGACATAAGGGCAATAATATATGTAATATGGAAAAAAAAGAATGGAGAGAAAGATCTAGCAGAGTAGAAAAAAGTCTCTTTTGGAGTTTATAATGGAAAAACAATGCATAAATTAAAAAACGTTACTAAAGAACATGAAAATGTGGCAAGATTTCACGAAGCAATTGACCGAAAAAGGCTGTTAACGTTCTATTTGCTGGAAAGTTTTTGTAAGAATTTTTCTCAAGCAGCGCCGCTTTCCAGCAATTTAGTCGACACCAGTATAGAGTTGATTGAAACTGAGAAATAAAATGAATCTGATATGATTTTATCTTCCATTTCCTTAATTTTGCTTCGACTTTGTTTTCTATTAAACATATATTTTAACGGATTTTTAATCATCCAAACTATTGGTACTTTCTTAGATTTATTCTTTTCTCTCAGATACAAAAATACAAAAATTAAAACTAGCAACAAGTAAATAAAAAGTAAAAAAAGTGACGAAGAATAAAGTGACACGTTAGAATTTAATAGATCCATCCCTGAAATTTTTTATTTACATCAAAACTAGACCTGAAATAAGAAGCTTTCTGGTTTCTATTGTTTAGGTTTAAATTTATCCAAATTTCTTCTTTTGATGCAAATTTTATTGTTTCTTCCTTTAGAAATTTTAATAATATTTGAAATTTAATTTTTCTTCCATCGTCTTACATAATTTTATTTTAAAATGCTGTAACCTGCAGTACGGTTAGCAGATTTGATTTTGATTCATTGTAACCGTCACGTCTGTGGTTTTGAGGAATTTACTTAGATAAAAAAGTAATAATATCAAACTTAGATGAGTGAAAGAGAGGTTGAAGGTTGTTATAGTTCGGAAAAAGTAAAAGTTTTCAGCACGTGATTGATTTAAGTGTTCAGATCGACACAGTTTAGTGGAGTTTTTGAGAAATAAGAAATATCAAAAATTAAAAATCACTTCACATAATTGACAAAGTACTTCTAATTCCACACTTGAACAATTTAAAGTTATTTTTTTTCTTTCTTTCTGGATTAGGTACACTACCACTTGACTTTTAGAACCACAAGAGGCTAAATAATTTTTTTTTTCTATTCTTATGTCATTTATTAAATATCGCCAATTTAAGTTGCATGCCAGATTTCTTATTTATCATTAAGTTTGTTCAACTGCAAAGCAATGCGGAAGTGCACTTACCACTCTGTAACTGTTTCAATTTTTATTTTTTTAATCAATTTATTTAAAGTACTTCAATTTTTATAATTGGCTCGTGTTTGTCAATTTGAAAAAAAAATTGAAAAAGGTCCATGAGGTGGAAGCGCCTTTTTGCTAAGTTTGACGGTTTGCTTGAATGGTATTTGCGGGAATTCGTCGCTTTATCACTGAAACTTATAAAAGAGAAGCTTCGGTAAGTAATAAAAACGCGTTTTAAAATCGACGACAATATTTGGGTCCTAACTTAAATTTTTTGTGCTGTACCTAGTCGAACGTTACAATTCTTGTTGCCAGCCGATATTTAATCACTTTTCGTTAAAAACCGCCCAAAAACGGCCGCTTTTCGGCAAACTTTTTCTCATACTGGGAAATTCCGTCTTAATTAAACATCGTTTGGGTGGTAAGCAACAAAAATCTTTCAACTCACTAGAAATTACAACGGTAGATTAAAGCACGAGATTTTATCAGTTTTTAGTTGAAACGAAATTCTTGACCACACTCATTAATAATAAACGACAAGAGAATCTTTGTAAAAAAAACGAGATGAGTTAGTTCTTTTTTCCTATTTAGACGAAACATTAATTTTACGTCATCAGAATCAGTTTGGAATCGTAAAAGTTCCGTTTCCTTAATTGTGTTAATTTTCCGCAAAAACTTGAATGCAACAACACTGCAACAGTTTCAATCACGACTTTTTGTTCAGAAAACAATAAAATCGTCCGGTTAATTGTGGGAACAACTCCATCAACGATAACATCTCTTTAATCAGGAAAAGAAAAGTTCCCGTTACCGAAGAACAATTTCAAATTGATAACTCCATCGGAAGCGTCTAATTAATTAAGAATTCGAGCTTTATCGCCACGTTTTTCGCTAATCCTTCCAAATTAATTGCGATAATGTTCAATCGCTTAATAATTGCGTTAATTTACGATTACGTAAAGTAATTTCAAAATGTGACTCAAATAACTTTTATTGCGTTAACATAACAAATTTTTAGCACGTTATGCGACCATAAAATTTAAAGAATCACAAAAATTCTTTTGCAGTCATCAAGTGTTGATGTGTTTTCTTCCTTAATTACGTGAAAAAATCGACTTAACTACTTGGCAATTCGAATATTTAGAGACGATGCATCGTTATTATGCCTACTAAAAAAATTACTTGTAAATAATTCATAACGCACGTTTCTGTGTAGTTAGACCGAGATGAATGATGGCGCAATGTGATTAGTAAATTGATACAGTTAGGCCAATTAACTCTGTTTTTATTGTCTAAAAACGCATCCGACTCCACTGACGGTGTTGAATTAGTGACGGTAGATGCCTTAAGCAAATTGCCTTCTCTGGTTTCATTTTCATACATAATGTTCAATTTAGAGTCAACATATCGTTTCATTTTTTCAACTATACGTGACTTGACTATTTTTTGATCAATCAAACAACTGAATGGTGTCAATAAAACGTAATTGTAGTTATAATCTAATTACCTTCTCCTGGTTGTTAACATCATGAAACTTATATCCCTCCAAAATTCTTTTTGGCATGCCGTTTTACTACTAAATGTTTTGTATAGAAAGAACTTAAAAGATCTTAGACGTTTTAGAAAATTATCTTCTTTGTTAAATCCTGCATACCATAAAGTGTTGGGTTCTTGATTAGTCTTTGGTATTATCTCCTGTTTAGGGCCAGTTTCTTTATTTTCTCGATTTTTCTCACCTATTCACGTTAACCTAGCCTTTCTTTCTTCATTATTTTTTTCTGTTCTCATTTCCATTATCGTTCTGGAGAATTTTTATTCTTCCATTCGAACCACGTACTCATATTATTAAAGTACTCTTTTCGTAAAGTTTCTACTAGCGGTTGTCTGTCTCACTCCTTTTCTATTACGTTTCAGCTACAGTTTTTGCTCCATATATCAAGGATATCAAGGATTAAACATTTCTTTTCCTAAAATGTTAGTCCTTCTTCTACCATGTTTTATTGTGATATTTCTAAAGTTATGCCTTATATAATTTTTTTATAATTCTTACACTTTCTTTTTCTCGTGTACCTACCGGTGTCCCAAAATAGCTGGCTTCCATCTTTTATCTAATGATACTTTTAATTTTGTTTCATTATTTCTAATATTTTTAGAATATTCAAATTGTTCCTTCGTCGTTGTTTCCATCAACTCCATAGTTTATAAAACCTCTAATCGTGTTCCATTCTTCGCCTAAGAAAATAGTTTTTTATTAATAAATTAAACAGCAATCAGAATATTAAATCTATAAGCTATTTTCTTAACTGTAAGACCATTCTTAACAAGTCCTACCACTGTTCTGGTGTAACCTTTCCATCAAGAATACTTTTTCTTTACCTTATTTTAGGTCCGTTGGCCATCTTCTTTTTAATCTTCTGTTGTTCCTTTCTTGCAGTAGTGGCTGCAGTATTCTATTAGAGTGTATTTTTATCTTTTTGTGGTGTTTCTGACTTCTCTTCTTTATTGTTTCTTTGACTGTTTGGATATGGAGATCTTGATGTATCATCTGATTTGTGACATACCATGGAGCGTCGACTAATGTCGTTAGGATCTTGGATTGTGCTCGTTGAATTATAGCTACGCTGGACTTGCTAGCGTAGCCCCAAAGCTCTATACCATACATCCAGATTGGGATAATTATAGTTTTGTATACTAATATTTTATTTTCTAATGCCATTTGTGATTTTCTACTAATCAACCAGTACAGTTCTTTCATTTTAAGGTCTATTTGCTTTCGTTTGTTGCTTATGTGTTCTTTCCAATTAAGTTTAGTGTCGAGGTGAATTCCCAAGTACCTAACACAAGGTAATAATAGAACTTCTGTTTTCCTAATGTACACTAAAGGATATTTTCCTTTCTTAATGTAAATGCTACATGCTGAGATTTGCTTTCATTAATGTTTATCTTCCATCTTTTGGTCCATTCTTCTATGTGGAAGAGATGGTCTTGCAGGTGTGCTGAAGCAATTACCGGATTTTCATGTACAGCTAAAATAACAGTATCATCTTCAAATGTGTCTGTTGTGGTAGAGTCTGTTGTGAGAAGGTCAGATGTATATATAAAATACAAGACTGGCCCTAAGACTCTTGTGAGGATCCAGATTTGATGGGTTGAAACTGGGAAATTTCATCGTTGACCTTTGTTCTAAAATACCTATCTGTTAGATATGATTTCAATAAGTCATGAAATAAATCTGGCAGTGTTTGCTTGATTTTAGGCAACAGACCTTCATGCCACACCTTGTCAAATGCTTGACTCACGTCTAGAAAAGCTGTAGAACAATACTTCTTTTTTTCAATAGCTTCATTAATTGCATTAACTATTCTATGACACTGTTGTATTGTAGAATGTTCACGACGAAATCCAAACTAGTGGTCACGGATTACGTTGAGAATAAATTGGATACGTTCCAATAATAACTTCTCAAATAGTTTTGAGATGGAGGACAATAAGCTTATTGGTCTGCATGACAAAACATTAGTTAATGGCTTTTCAGTCTTTAGTATAAGTACAATTTCAGATTTCTTAAGGTATTTAGACCAATCGTAGTCTTGTAATAGAGTTCTTCTGGTGCTTTCCTATTGTTTAGTAGAGAATTTTTTTCCTTAACCTCCTGACGTTTTACAAATTACGTATATGCTTATTGGCAGTGGCGTATCTATATTACTGTCTAGAACTTCTTGTGTATGTTGTTGTAAGATATTAGTAATAGGAGTAAATATTTTCGCCAGATGTTGGACAAATAAATTTGCCTTCTCTCAACCATTCCTTGCCCATGTAGATGTATTTCCATCTACTCGTAATGAAGAAGAAGTTGTTACGGGCTTTCTCAATGATTTAATTGGTGTCCAAATGGAATTATCTTAGCGGTTTGTTATAAATTGTGAGAAGTTATTGTTCTTCACTTCCTTCAACTTTGATTTTAGAGTATTACTTATTCGTTTGTAAGTTGATTTGTCATTTGGAATTTGCGATTAATGCCACTTTATTCTTGCTCTTCTTTTCTCTGCTATAAGTTTCTTTATCACTACCGGAATATTAAGCTTTTGCTCATGAGGTTCTAGGTAAGGTGTGCTTGTTTGGCAGCATCTTGCATGATTTTGATAAATGTGATTGTTGCTTCTTCTACTTCCTCGAAAGTTTTGAGCCTAATATTAAGGTTTGTCTTATTATTAATTTTATTTCTGAAATTTTCCCACTTTGTTTTTGCGTTGTGCAATTTAAGTGTCTTTTTGAAATGTATGACTCAAATGCTGATAGTTGCAATAATCGGCGTATGATCTGAAGATATGTTATAACTGGGAACTACATCTGTGTCGTTTGACGCTATATCACTAGCCACAAAGAAATCCAACAAGTCTGGTTGTTTATTAGAGTCACTCGGCCAATAAGGCTGGTAGACAAAAATAAGAAATTTCTGTCTTGTAATAGATTTAATAGCCCTCTACCTTTGGTTGTGATGATTCTGGAGCCCCCCAGTGAATGTTTGCTGTTGTAGTCTCCTCCTGCTATAAATTTTGATCTTAGTGTTTGGAAGAAATCTTGGAAGTCTTCTGTTTTCAAGTTATGTCGCGGAGGACAGTACACAACGGAAACTGTTAGATCATATGGAAATACTCAATTGTACTAAAACTTTGAGGTTATTGTTAAATCTTGTATGGTGAGCAACGGTCGATCGAATCTCTAGATATCCTTTTTGGTGCCGTTATTAATCTTCCAATTCTCATTATCTCCTGCCGTTGGATATTCAGATAAGTCATGGTGAGGAGCTTAGTGTCTTCACTATACTAAGCTAGTCTCAAAAGCAAGAAATAAAATTCCTGACCTGTCCTCTGCGATGATAAGTGGGCCTAAGCCATAGTCCTCTTGTTTTCGCTTTGATCACTTTTGATGCGGTATGCGGCTGTGCATGTCCGAGCAAAGAGCTCTCTGCTTTTTGATCCAAAGCATTAATTTGTCTCTGAATCATCCTCATGCAAGTAATTAGCCTAACGGAAAGGGTTTTGTTACTTTGGGACAACTGATATGGAATTATCCCCTCCGACACTTGGACACTAAGATACTTGGACAAGACAAGAAATTGAAGAATTAAATTGTTGCTGTTATTGCTATGTAATTAAAACAAGTAATTGGGTTGTAGCAACATACAAAAATAGTTTTATTGTCGGCACATGCATTTTAACATTTTAAAAAATAATCGATTGAAGTAGAAATTTTTCTTGGAAAATATTGAACTTATTAATTCTCTTTCTTAATATTATTTCAATTTTCTAGATTTGTCATTTGTCCAATACAACATTGTAAGAAAAATTTAATTTAAAAGTTTAATTTCGAAATTATTACATTTTTGGTAAGTGGAAACTGAAAAAAATTACTTCTTCGTTTACAATAGCATAGAGTTTATTTTATGGTTATTTATTGCAAAGCGATTCCAATGAATGTAATTGTATTCGAAATAACTTAGAAACTGTAGTTGTTATCAAGCTAGGAATTTTGCAGGGAACAAAATATTTGGTGATTCATGTAATTTATTACTCAAATAGAAGAATCGGGGAAAAGTAGATCAGGGAGATTAATTAAATTTCAAAATACTATCTTTGTAGCCTTATAGCGATTACTTTCCTTTTCGGCATATTTGTAAATTTTTATCGTTTGAAGTAAAATTTTCTTTTTTAAAAATATGAAATTTTTATGATATGATTTCAATCTCTTTGATCCATCTAACACAACGCCGCCAAAGATCTTCAAGTTGAACTTCTAATTTCGAAGATGTGACTATTTGAATTTTTTGTGCAAAATTTTGGATAAAAGTGAAAAATTTGCTTTTTTATTTATTATGGCGGTCTTTATGTTAGGATTTTTAAAAAGTGATGGGAATGGAGATTAATACATTGTAATATTATTCGGAATAATTTATAAAAAGTAGTAGCTATCAAGATTGAAATTTTGAAAAAAAATATTTTGTTAATCACGTGATTTACAGGAAATAATTCACTTAAATGGTAGAAATGAGTACAAATACGAGATCAGCGAGATAAATTGCATTGAAAAATTCTCTCTTCGTCGTCTTGGAGTGGTTGATTTCCATTTTAGCATTTCTGAAAATAAATATCGATTAAGTTATTTTTTTTTAAATACTAAAAATTTTTATGTGTTCTTCATGAATTTATTTTAATTTGTTAGATCTGTCTAACTCTAACACACTGTAGCAAGAATATTTCAATTTGAAAGTTTAATTCCAAAGATATGATCATTAAAATTTCTTGTTCATACTAATAGCCAAAACTAAAAATTGAACCTTTTTTATTTATAATCGCAGACTTGCCTCATGTTAAGATTATTAAAAGACCCTTTGAATAAAGTTTTACACGATTTAACTGTTCCCAAAATAATTTATGCTGTAATAGTTATTAAGACTAGAATTTTGCAAATAAATAGATTTTTGTGGTTTGCGCAATTTACATAAAATCTATCAATCAAATTTGAAAAATTCAATATATTTGATTTTTTTATTGAGTTTTTATTTTATTGAATTAAAAATTATTTTTTTACATGCTGTATATTGTGTTGCCTATGCGGACTGAACTTCATTTTTGTATGGTAGCCCCATCTTTAGTGGTCAAACTGAGAGTTATTTATATTATTTTGAAACTTAAATTTTTGCAGTTTATTATAATTATAGGAATGATTAAATATGAAATGAGATTTTTCAGTGAGCCAAACATACTTAATTGTGGTTAAAGTTTAGCAGAATTACCTTTATTTTGATATTTCTTTAAAGCGCCACCTGTGGGCAACTATCGTCACTTCTTGTTTTGTCGTTTGTTTACTTCGCTTTTCTAGGTTAAGTGCTGGAACGTCAAAGAAAATGTGCAAAGAAACCAAATAAAATGTTACTAATAAATCAAATCGATTATGCTGCCCAACCAAAACTGCATTCTCCTCTTAACTAGTCCTATTTACATAACCCAACTTGATGTCAAACGTAAGTTTCGATAACCTTACAAAAATTGGGGCTATCGCATCAAGATAACACTTTTCTTTTATTCCTAACTTTAGACGTGATGCCCTGGAGCAGCGACTGTCATGACTGCAACTCCGTGTGGTGATGGAAATCCTCGTATCGAAGAAAATTATCTTGGCCCTGATCAGCCTCGCTGCCATCTCTTTATATATCAGTTACACCTTCAACACTTGTCTAGTCAGCAGTATAGCCAAAGCATTACCTAAAGTAAGTATTAGGATAGGAACTTAGGGGCTATATACAACACATAAAAGGCGGCAAGGTATTTTTTTTAAGAATAGAATTTTATTCAGCCTGAGGAACTGGATCTTCGTGTGCCACTCAACAGTAATAAAATATAATACAAAAATAATGAGAAAAACTTAAAATTGAAAGTAATAACATAATATACAGCAAGGTATATTAACCAAAACTAAAAAACAATTTCATCTAGAAAATTTGTATTGAGTGTAGTTTTTTCTGAACCTGCTTTTAACATGATTTTACAGTCCAAAAGTGTGCTTTTCAGGGTTTCGATATTCTTGCAATATTCAATAGCCATAAATATCTTACTCTATAATTTTTCCGGCAGGATAATCAGATTTTGAGTCAATGTATTTTTTCCTGTCTTGGAAGGTCTTATACTTCTGATCTTCTGAGGGCATGTGTCGAGTCTCTCTTGCATTATGTCAATATGTCAGTCCAAAAAGTAGTTTGAGATTGTTTTTGAAAGAAAACTAGCATATACATTATTAGGAATGTTGCGGTCACTAAACATATATGAAAGCAAAGGAACAAGAAGCTATTTAAGGAAAATGTTTTAGTTTCTTATCTTTAAGGCTTTCTCAGGCTATTTCTTACCTATTGTAAAACTGGTTCAAAGTATAAGAACTTGACGCAGTGTCACAAAAACAATCACAGGCACCCTTGTAATCTCGTCAACTAATCAAACTGTGTTTTTGAACAGTGGCGCCACCATTCGGCCACCCTCAACGATAACACCGTCATTCACTACGCGGCTTCGGTTCGCGTGGTGTCCCTCATAGACGAAGGAACCGACATATCGCCGAAATACAAATTTTTTCGAGAACAAGGTTTGCGTCCCGCCCGTCAGCTTCCCAGCGCTCTCATAATAGGTGTGAAAAAAGGCGGAACTCGCGCTCTCCTCGAATTCATCCGTCTTCATCCCGATGTACGAGCAGCCGGTAACGAAGTACATTTTTTCGATAAAAATTATCCGAAAGGTTTCCAATGGTACCGTCAACGTATGCCACCGACACTCGAAGGTCAATTAACCATCGAAAAAACTCCATCGTATTTCATTACCAAAGAAGCTCCACGAAGAGTTCAACATATGAATCCCTCCACGAAACTATTGGTAGTTGTAAGAGATCCTGTAACTAGAGCGATTTCGGATTATACTCAAGCCATTTCGAAAAAACCTGAAATGAGAGCTTTTGAAAATTTAGTTTTTGTTAATGGTACCGATGGAAGTATCGTCGATACTTCTTGGGGTCCAATCAAACTCGGAATTTATTCTAGATATTTAGTTAGATGGTTGAAGTATTTTCCGTTGTCGCAATTTTTGTTTGTTAGCGGAGAAAGATTAGTGGTAGATCCGGCTATCGAATTGAAAAGAGTGCAGGATTTTTTGGGGTTGAAAAGGGTTGTTACTGAAAAACATTTTTATTTCAATGCAACTAAAGGGTTTCCTTGTCTTTTTAAAAGCGAGGGGCACAGCGCTCCTCACTGTTTAGGCAAAACTAAAGGACGCAATCATCCTTTTATCGATCCGACTGTTTTACAACGTTTAAGGGATTTTTACAGGCCCTTCAATATCAGATTTTACCAAATGACCGGGATTAATTTCGGATGGGCCTAAATTTTTTCTAGAATTAAATAAATCGTACTGCCCTCAAACAATTCATTGACACATCTAAATAATTCAAAATACTTTGGCTAGTAAAGTGATCCAAACCTTTTTTAACTAGTGAAAGTATTCAAACCACTTGGACTAGTAAACACATTAAATTCATTTAAGTCATTTAGGCTAGTTAATCCATTCAAACGAATTGCACCAATAAAAGCATTCAATCCTCTTGAGCTAGAAAAGTTACTTAAACGTTATTTAAATCAATTGCGTTACTGAAGTCATTCAGACCACTTGGATTAGTTGAGTCATTCAAACTACTTAGCTAGTAAAGTTATTAAGAACATTTTGAGAGTAACTTTATTCAAACCACTTGGGCTAATTAATTTAAACGACTTGCACTAGTGAGGTCATTCAAACTTCTTGAAGACATTTAAACTGTTTAGACTAGTGAATACATTCAGACCATTTTGACAGTAAATTTACACTTTTGTATTAGTGAAATTATTTAAACCACCGGGGTTCGTTACGTCATTGAAAACTCTTGAGGTATGAAATCATTTAAACGATTTCACTAATGAAGGCATTCAAACCACTTGGACCACTTGGACAGTCAATTTATTCAAACCACTTGTATTAGTTGAGTCATTCAAACTACTTAGCTAGTAAAGTTACTAAGACCATTTTGAGAGTAACTTTATTCAAACCACTTGGGCTGGTAAAATATTTTAAATGACTTGCACTAGTGAGGTCATTCAAACTTTTTGAAGACATTTAAACTGCTTAGACTAGTGAATACATTCAGACCATTTTGACAGTAAATTTGCACTTTTGCAATAGTGAAATTATATAAACCACCGGTGTTAGTTACGTCATTTAAAGCTCCTGAGGTATGAAAGCATTTAAACTATTTAGACTAATGAATGCATTCAAGCCACTTGGCAGTAAATTTATTCAAACCACTTGTATTAGTTGAGTCATTCAAACTACTTAGCTAGTAAAGTTGTTAAGACCATTTCGAGAGTAACTTCATTCAAACCACTTGGGCTGGTAAAGAAATTTAAACGACTTGCACTAGTGAGGTCATTCAAACTTCTTGAAGACATTTAAACTGATTAGACTAGTGAATACATTCATACAATTTTGACAGTAAATTTGCACTTTTGCATTAGTTACGTCATTCAAAGCTCTTGAGGTATGAAATCATTTAAACCATTTGTACTAATGAAGGCATTCAAAGCTATTGAGCTACTGAAGACATTCCAACTACTTTAACTATGAAGGCCATTGAAACTACTTGGGCTGTTGCATTTATTTAGACTCTTTAGTCAGTGCATTCATTCAAGCCACTTAGACTAGTAAAGTAATTTAAACTACTTGGGTTTGTAAAATTATTCGGACTACTACGATACTAAATTAATTCAAGCCACTTGGGCTAGTAAAGCCATTCACAACTTACATTAGTGAAGTCATTCAAACCTCTTGAGCCAGTCAAGTTAGTTAAACATCTTGACCTAATTAAGTCATTCAAATTTTGAGAGACAAATCGTTCAAAGCTCATGAATTAGTGAAATTACTCGAATCATTGAGGCTAATGAAGTGATTTAAACTTCTTGAGCTACTGAAGGTATCCAAACCAGTTGAACTAGTCATTGCAACTACTTGGGTTAGTCAAGTTATTCGGGCGTTATGGCCAATGAATTGATTCAAGCCACTTGAGCTAGTGAAGTCATTGAAACCATACAATTGAAATTCGCTTTATTTTTGTTTACAGTTGTAGGCGGCCATTTGTGGCAATATCAAGCTTCTATAGTAACATTCCATAATTACAGTCAATTTATACACACAGAACCTGTTTACCTCTACACTGCGAAAATTACAAGTAAGCTTTAAAACAGCCACAACGGACTTAACCGATAGTTATTAGCAAAATAGTTAATCCCGTGACACCATATCTCTGTCTGTCTCTCAGATCCCTTAGACTAAAACTATTGTTTGTACCTGTAATTTATTTTGATGTTATTTTTGTTGGTTGTTTATTGAAGTTTGTTAATTGTTGTGTTTGACTTTGTTGAATTTGCGCGATTTTATCCCGAATTGAGTGAGATTTTTTTTACCTACTAACGTACAAAATATTTATCTTTCGTGTTGTTTTTCGATTTGTCTTTGCTTAAGGATTTTCAGTTTTGTTTGATCGTGTTTTTAATTTTGGTCACTTGAACGGCTGATGAGAGCACTTTTGATATAGTTAAAAATCAGTTGGAATTGCGACCAAACAATAATGAGCCACTCTGTAAATTTTACAAAATGTAGAATAGCACAATATACACTTTTGTAGATTTACACTTTATAACTGCTAATCACACCAATTCTGTAAATTCGCAGATAACCCCGTAAAACCAATAGTTTAAAGTGTAAACGCGCCCTTTTTATTAAGTGTATACTGTTCTAAGAGTGACGTCACATCTACACTTTCGATGTTATATTCAGGTACTGTCGTAGGCGTAGGATAGCTATTGTCGAGTGTTATACAAGCAGGAATTTATACCAAAGAATAAAGCCTTTAAATAAAAATCTTGCCTTGGTTTATCTTATAATACGTTAAATTACCACATATAGGTAAAGCGTAAACATTTGAAATTTTGCCGCTGAATTCCACATCCGTCAAATTCCGATTTTACGTTCATTTGTAGTTAAATTTTATAGATAATTCTTCTACTTACCTCATAAAATGGAAGCATGCGCATATTCCTTGAGAGTCAGCACCCTCCAACTTATCCTGAATAATTTCACTGTCGTTGTTCTTTTTTATTGTATATCCACTTTTCATTCTTAACCTCCCCAGTGCCAACTTGTGATCACTTACTGTTTCCGTTAAAATTAGTGCTCACATCTAAAATTTGAGAGGGACGTAGTTTTCTGTTGGTCAGGTTGTAGTCGATCATGAATCTTTATGCTCGGGTGTTTTCCATTTTTTTTTTAAATGAAGAAAAATGTTTTGCATTAAAATGTAGTGATCACCACCGAAACATATTTTTGTCTGCATGCAATCTTCTTTTAACTCTCCCTAAACCCCAATAACTGCAATACCATTAATCAGATTTTTTTAAATTTTTCAATAATAGTTCAAATAAACTTCTTTATATCAATTATGAGATTTGCATCTTCAATGGTTTTGGAGGAAACTAATTGAAAATTTACTGAACGTTCCTGAAACACTCAGTATAAAAAGTAAACAATAAATATTCGAGAAGAGTTTATTCAATATAATAAATTGTTATTCTCTATAACTAGCAGAGATAAACAGAGAGTATCGTGAGAAAGCTCCAATAAGGACTGTGCAATTGAAGCCAAATTTTTAACAGAAGTCCATAAACTCACATAAATATCAACCAGCTACAATTCCGCAGCCTTCTTGATACCTGCTTCTAACGCACTAAAATTAGGAAAAATACCAAAAATCATGTGAATATTTTGCTTCTTGCCTCGTGCATCTAAACATTTAAAGACTTTTAGCCTTGAGTTGAAAATATATCTTTACATGACTATTTTAATTCTAGTTTACTTAATACAAAATTGTTTGGTTTTTACAAGTAGATATGCTTTGGTAACAATTGGTTGTTTTCTCTCCATTTAAGGGCGCTTTAAGAACTAATTCGAGGCTTTGAAAATCGCTCAATCTCTTAACGTCACTGTCTTTACGCAGCCTAGTATTAGGCAATTTCCTTATTCGTTCCACTTGCGTTTCCAACAATTCCAATTCCTCACAACAAATTTTCAAGAGACTCGAATAAGTGAGTTTCCATTTAGGTATTTCAATTTCAATAAAATCAGGATCACTCGATCCACAAATTCTCACATTAACAACGAGATCTACAATATTTCATTAATAATTTAAACTATTTTCAATTTTAAAATAATACCGTCATTATGAGCTGCCGGAAGTGCAGTAGTTGGCATAGCTGAAAAATCTGGATGTTTAGATCTCAACCTTCCAATATCAACTTGTCCGTTAATAGCCGAATTTCTCACGTAATTCGGCACGAATTTGATTCCTGAATCTTCGTGATAATGCCCTGTATTTTCACTTTCCAGAGACTCCCCCAATAATGCTAAAATGGCAGGGTTGCTGCTTAAATTACCGGCTGTTTCGCCTTTACAAGTTTCGATTTTAGGATTGGCACCGTGGGTTAGTAGAAGTTTCGTTATTTCTTCGTTTCCCCGTTTTGCGGCCCAATGTAAAGCGGTCCTGCAAATTTGAAACGATTTTGACATTGAAAAATGAGGTTATGTCATGTTACCAGCCGTTTACGCCGTTCTTTGAGTTGACATCAATATTTTGAGATAAAAGAACCAAAACGGCTTCTGTGTCGCCTACGCACGACGCCTCTCGCAGTTTTTCTTCTAAAATTGAGGCCATTTTGTGGCGGAAATTCTTAAATTTTGCATTATTTTGACGTATAGAAATACAAGCGTTACGATCCTGATCATGCGTGTTGCATAAACAGTGTTGCCAGATCGTTTACTAGCTGAGCTGTAGATTGGATGGGGAAAAAACAGTAGGTGGACATTTAACAACAGTAGACAGTGGCGACTCGTGGTGAAATTAGATGGGAGGGTTCCCTTTAGGGTAAACTTATAAGTTTCTAGTAACAATTATTACCCTAGCAAACTATATTTGATAGTTATTAATTTATATCTTACAATCAATTTTAGTAAGTTTCCATATCATCTTTGGGGTATTACTATCAATCAGTTGACCTATAAAGGGGGTCTCGCCAGTAGCCCTAATCCCAAACAATAAACTAGAAAATTATCTCTCTCTTGTAAATTGAACTGACTTTGGCTTGTCCTCCATTATTTCGGCCACTCATAACAGCAGCCCCATCATAACTTTGAGCTTTTCAGGAGATTTGTTTATATTAATTTTCTTTAATTCAACAAAAATTACGTTACTTATGTCTTCTGCGCTATGACTGGGCGGTATTAAATATTTCATAAAACGTTCATATACTCTAACTTCATTAACATAACGTACTACAAAGATTAATTAGGATATGTTTGAATTATCAGTGGTTTCGTCAGTTTGAATTGCAATGAACTTACTTTCGTTAATTTTATTTTTTATTAAATTCTGAGTTACCGCTAATATAAAATCTAATAATTCATTTTAAATTGTCTTTCATGAACCAGAAAATAAGCAGTTTTTGATTGTTCTATATGTGATTTGAGAATTTTGCTCATAAATAATCCTAGAATTGTTTCAATGAGGAATGGTAAGAATAATTCCAATGATCATGGTGATTCATCTCAATCCGATTCAAAGGACGAAATTAGATTTGATAAGGTTAAATATAGGTTTGCTGACTCCTGAACCTGATGTCTTGTGTCTCACTGAAACTTTTCTACACTCCGGTATAAACGATGCTGAACTTGGGTTTAGCAACTATTCAATCTTCAGAGAGGACAGACATGGTTTTGAAGATTCTCCTCCAGGGGGTGGGTTACTTCTTGCGACTAAGGGTGATCTTAAAACTAATAGAATCCAGTGTGATAATAGTATTGAACAGTTATTTGTTGAGTTTACTAATGTGACTAAAAAAGTGATTATTGGTGTTTTTTGTCCTGCACCTAGATCTAATAGTGATAAATATGAGAAATCTGTGTCTACTGTTGAGTCTCTTAAGAGTAAATATTCTTATCATGGATTTATTTTATTTGGTGACTTTAATTTACCAAAGACTGTTTGGACAAATTCTAATAAAGTTCATGATTGTTTATTTGCTGAGTGTTTCTCTTTTATGGATTTTTACCAATATTATCCTGTGCATTCAAAAAAGCGGTATACTCTTGATTTATGTTTTTCTTCTTTTAAAAAAGACAGAGTATCAATTGTGCACTCACTGGATTACTTGGTACCTGTTGAAAAATTGCATCATGAACCTTGTTATTTTGACTTTAATTTAGAAACGTTGAGGTCAGTAGATAAGATTAGTAATAGAGTGAATTTCTTTGAAGGTGACTATGAATTAATTAATGGGATTATTGAAGATTGTGAATGGGATAAGATATTTGAAGGTAATTCTTTAAATGATAACTTAATAAGTTTTTATAATAGAATTGATCCTTAAAGTCTCAAAAGCCTAGCTCCTATCCTCATTGGTACTCTTTTGAATTAATTTCCAATATTATAAATAAAAAACGTATTCACAAAAAGTGGTTGCAGTATGGAATCTATAGTGACTACTGTGAATTCAAAAGAATTAGATCTGTATGTATTAGACTATCTAGGAATGATAGAGTCGAATATATCGAAAGAGTTGCAGCTGACTCAAAGATTAATGTTAAGAGTTTTTGGAAATATGTTAACAACCTATCTAATTCAAATCAGTTGCCGAGTGAGATGTTTCTTGGCGGTAAAACAGCTTTTAGTGGCAAAGGTATTTGTAATCTTTTCGCGAAAAATTTTGAACGAGTATATATTGATAATTCCAGTGATTTTTATCAGGATATTTACTATGGACCTGAATTGGACATGGTTGTCACTAAGGTTGAGGTAATTGAAGCTATATCTAAGTTAAAGAATAAATCGTCTCCTGATCCTGATAAATTATGTGCTTATTTCATTAAAGCCTGTTCTACTTCTATGGTCGGACCTCTTGTTCTATTATTTAATCAATCGTCTGCTGGTAATGTCTGCTGGTATCATGCCGTTTATATGGAAAAAAACATACAATACACCTGTTTTTAAATCAGGAAATAAACAAGATGTCTTAAACTATAGACCAATTGCTATTATGGGCTCCATTGGTAAGGTGTTTGATACAATAATGGCTAATAAACTCACTGATTCTTATTTACATTTAATTATCTCTGAACAACATGGATTTGTTAAGGGAAGGTCTACTGTAACAAATCTTGTTATCTATAGCAATTATATCTTTCTTGCTCTGGGGGGTTATAAACAGGTTGACTCCATATATTTAGATTTCAGTAAAGCTTTTGATTCTGTTAATCATAATATTTCAATATATAAATTGAAAGTACTAAGAATGAAAGGTAAATTGCAGTGGATTAAATCATTTATCTCGGATAGAGAGATGGTAATAAGAATAAAGGGCAACCTATCCGATTCCTTTATTAGTGCATGTGGAGTTCCACAAGGTTCTAGTCTTGGACCTCTCTTATTTTTATTTTTCATCAATGACATAACTAATGGTATTACTGGTGTTGAGATACTTATTTCTGCAGACGATGTAAAGATATTTTCTTCCATTAATTGTTTTTATGATCAAATCAACTTGCAAAAACAACTTCGTAAAATTGAAATTTAATCTCTCAGTAGTAAATTGAATCTAAATATAAATAAATGTAAGGTACTATCTTTTGGTAGAAGTAAGGTAAATTCTTATGAATTTCAATATAAATTGTTGGATCAAAATCTTGAGTTAGTCAATAACATGAGGGATCTTGGCATAATTTTTGAGAGCAATTTTGAATTTAAATTACATCTTGGCGTTATTGTATCGAGGGCCTTTAAGGTACTGGGCTTCATTGAAAGGTGTACCAAAGAGTTTAAGGATGTAACTTCAATTATTGGTCTATTTAAGGTGCTACTCAGGCCTATATTGCTTTATGGATCAATCATTTGGTCTCCACACTATGACATTGATCTTTCTAAACTTGAGGCTGCTCAACACAAGTTCTTAAGGTATATTGCATATAAAAGTAGCATACCCTTTGGTTTTGATCAGAATGATTTTTCTGATATAGCTTTGAAATTTAAACTACACTCAATTAAGTCTGAACATCTTTATAACGATATATTATTTGTAAGAAAAGTTAAGCTTGGGCTTATTAATGGCAATTTAATTGTTTCACTATTTAGTGAACGTGATATACCATGTGGATTGAGGGATCATAGTCCTATATTTGAAGCTACAGCCAGTGGAGATTATGTTAGATATTCCACTGTGCATAGACTTTGACGTAAATTTAATAAACTACCTTCAGAAATTAGAGCCTGTGAAAATCTGAATTTATTTAAGAAAAAAGTGAAAGACAATGTCTATATATACAAATGATTGGTCTCTAGTTGGATGTAAATGAACCAAACTAAACCAAACCGCTGTAAATTATAAATTTCTAATAACATAATTAACTAATTTGTTTTTCTATTGTACTATTTAAAATTCATTATAAATACAATTTTAAATAGCCCGTTGATTTTGGAATAAAAAAAAAATAAAATATAACGGTTTTCTTTTACTTTTTCATTATGCTTTAGCACTTCAATCCGATTAGCTCCACTTAACTGATTTTGTAGTTCAACATGGCCTAAAGTTGCAAATTCTAGAGAATAAATCAAATGCCTTTGACATATCGAATGTTTCTTTATTTTTACACCCAAGTGCTTCAGATCAGTAATGCCTGTGCAGACTCAGGCGGAATCACAATCGTCGGACCTCATCGATAAACATACAAATCAATAAAATAAATTTCCGACATCGCAACCACATAGCCAATTTCGTTTTGGTACTGTTGTATGTTGTTTGTACATTTTATTTAGGAGCGTCTTCAAGAAGGCAGGAGGACTCTAAATGACATGCAACTCCGGTGCTGAGACTGATTTTATTAGTCCAGCGCATATGTGTACCTAAGAATACATGGTTGCCTATACTACATTATACTACATGTTCCCCTAGCAGGAAGTCTTTGAAGTTAGTTGGTATTTAGGTTTTGCGCTACACGTATTTTCATCGCGCACTTTACTGTCACTTTATTCGCATACATTGCTAATTTTTTGTGTATCTACATCATGCACGTAGTTATCAATGTTATATGTTAATGTCGAGTTTGGTTGCAGAAGTGAGTTGTAAGATCTTATAAATTTTGCATTTCTAATTAAGTGGTTTCTACTTCCATCCCCCTTTTCGAGTTTGTAGGTTCGATCTCTAGATTTACATATAATTTTTCCAACTTTCCAAGTACTTTGTGGTGTTTGTTAGAACATAATTTTCTCATTAGGTTTAAATTCTGTATGTTGAGATTTTAATGCAGTTTTATTGTAATATTTAGCACTTTGAATTTTATTCTCTGATAATTTCGAATGAAATAACTTTTTATTTATAATTTGTGGTTCTAGATTGTCTACTCATGAGGATTTGAGCAGGGATCGAAAGAATGCTAAACAGGGGCGTTTCTAAAAGCTAGTAATGCTTGGTAAGTCTTTATTTTCCTCTATTGATTTCTTCAACATTTTCTTTATAGTTTGAATGGTTCTTTCTGCCTGACCGTTAGATTGTTGATAAAAAGGTGAAGAATTTATGAACGTAAAATTCCATTCTCTCGCATAATTTTCATATTCTCTGCTTTTGAGTTGAGTTGCACTATCTGACATGACAATTTTTGGAATCCAATGAGGGGGAAAATTTCTTTAAATTATTCTATAACATTTTTTGGTGTCATGTTTTGGTTTAAATTTACTACTTCCGGATATTTTGAATAGTAATCTATCACTAAAAGATATAAATTAGTTTTTAATTGAAAAATATCTAGACCTACCTTTTGCCAAGGTTTTTTGATAATTTCATGTGACATTAAAGACATCTTTCTGTTTGAATTTTGATATTTATTGCAAATGTAGCAATGTACTCTAAAGACTAACTGAGATATGTTCGCATTATCAGTGGTTTCGTTAGCTTGAATTGCAATGTACTTACTTTCTTCAATTTCATTTTTTATTAAATTCAGAGTTACCGCTAATATAGAATCTAATAATTCATTTTGAATTGTCTTTGATAAACCAGAAAATAAGCATTTTTCGAGTGATCTATATGTGATTTGAGAAGTAAATCAATTTTGCCCATAAAATTTATTAAGCCTCTAAAAATGCCCGGGTTGTCGCTATCCAATGTTTCGTCATGTCCTCGCAATGCTAATTCAAAAACACCACAAAATTTGATGCAGTCAATAACTTTTCCTAGAATATACCGATTTTATTTCACTTTTTCATTATGCTTTAGCACTTCAATCCGATAAGCGTTACTTAACTGATTTCGTAGGTTAACATGGCCTAAAGTTGCAAATTCTAGAGAATAAAACAATTGCCTTTGACATATTGAATGCGTTTTTATTTTTACACCCAAGTGCTTCAGATCAGTGTTGCCTATGTAGACCCAAGCGGGATCACAATCGTCGGACCCCATCAATAAACACACAAAGCAATAAAATGAATTGCTGACATCGCAACCACATAGCCAATCTGCATTTTGGTACATACCTGCATTGAATGATCTTACCACAATTTTGCCCTTTACCACATGTTGTTTTAGGATCTGAAAGTTAGGCCGTAATGGACCCAACTCTTTTATTTTCTTACGATCCTCGAAACTTAATCCTCTCAATCTTGCGGCGTTAATTGCTTGGACGGTGTTCATTGCTTCAATTAGAACACGAAATCACCCAACAACTGTTGAATCTCAGTAAAAACAAGAAACTAAAACTGTTGAGCAACGAAATTATTTCACAGCTGGATAAACCGCTAATACGCTACGCCACACACCACACTTGCATGTATTGTATTTAGTTTATAAGCAGATTGTCGTTGCCGAACTCTTTGAAACAACGGCAAAGTTCGAGAACGTTCGGGGTTCGGGTTTAACAAGTTACTCCATTGGGTTAGGCAAAATGATTCTGGCCCCTCCCCAACGCTGTTGTCAGCGTTTTTAAAGCACTCTCGATGTATAATTGCATGGGAAAATAAGGATAGCATATGCCAGGTTTCACGCAATCTGGCAAAGCACGGGGGGCAACGCCAAGCTAACTCACAGCGCGCAGCGTTCAGTTTGGAAGCGGGAAACTTAAAATAGAAGCAAGTAATATATCTGATGGCTTTTATAAATTTCTCGCTTGTGCTTGATACATTCTCTATTTTTCTGGAGAGCTTTGGGAGGGCATTGCCCCTTTGCCCCTTCTGCACCAGCCGCCACTACACAAAAGATACAGTGGCAGACGCCAAAAGCATTGTGTACCCATATTACTCTGTTTTAGAGTCCATTAAGTAACTGATAGCAATGTTATTTATATTTTATTGTGGTAGTTTCCTAATGGTTCTTGCGTTCCTTTATTCTTAATAGCCATTAAAGTGGGTTTAGCAGGTGCACATATTTTTTGTAAAGCTTCTAATTGTTCAAATGAATCAATACTATTGATTATTTCACAGAAAGAAACTTTGAACATTTCCTTTTTCGTCTTCAAATCCTCCTGAGTTACAGTTTTACTTAACACTTCTATTATTTCGGAAGTGAAGGATTCGTTGCTTTGTGAATATATTTCTAAATTACCATTACCTGAAACACAATAGTATAATGAGAATTCTTAATTATAGTTCATAACGTTATTCAAAGAAAAGTACCACACCAGCAAAGAAACCCCCAATTGAAAAAAAAAGAATTCACACCAAGTCAAATACAAATTACATACTTTAACTTTATGACTCGCTTAAATCTTTTTAATTTTGCTCTGAAATTTAGTGAACAAAATCTCTATTATGACGTAGGTACTGACAGGAAGGATGCAACAGGCCATAAAATAAATCACAGATCCAAACATAGTTGGTCCTTTACCAAATAATTTAGCAGGATACACAATATCTGATCAATCTAATCTCAAGCTCGACAAGAAAGATGTTTTCTGTATAACTCTGAATCACTGAGTAAGGACGGAGTAGTTTTGCATTTCGGTTCTACTTTGTTGTCTTCCCTTATTCAACATTATCTATACATATAAAAAATCCTAAAAAATATTAAACACAATAAGGTATAACTGAAAATTTTGTATTTAAAATTTTAATAAAGTTGTAAAAAAGAAATTGTCGTACCACTTCCTCAATTGCAAAATTAAAAACAACCACCCCAATGAATTCTAATTATTTAAATTGCGAATCACTTGATCACTTTGGCTCGAAATAGTGGTGGAAAAAAATTGAATTATTATTCTTGGTATTTAACAATAGATCTAAAAATCATAAATATACTTACCCAAATCGTTCACTTCAGCTAGATGATTTTCAAGAAAGTTTTCAGGTGATTTCTGCAGACTCTTACAAACAAGATGAATGTGCTTGCACATGTTCCATTTTAAACATGCATCCATGCAAGTACAAGAATATTGGTGAAAACATGCTTCACACTCAGCACATACTAACTGACATTCATCACATATAGTTTTCGTTCTCTCAACCAAATATATTTCTTGACAAGAAGACGATGGTACATGCCACCCATTTTCGGTTTCAATAACTAAATTTTCACATAAACCAGCGCTTTCTTTATGCCTATCTCTTAGATTTTTACTAGCGGCGCAAAATCTTCCTTTATAATCTCTTATTAGTGTTTCGAAGAAATTGTCCCTAACAAATTTCATAATTGCGTTGATGGCTATATCAAGCCTTTTTACATGCTTGCAATTCAAATATAAATATTTAATTGTCTCATGCAATCTCTCAATATGCGTATTCGTCTTCAAACAGGTATTCGTTCGGTAACTGTATGCCCAACACTCTTTCTTAGGAACATAGGATTCAATAAAATATTTTAAAAATTTGGCTGTGGCACGATCTTCGGAGAGAAAATTTAAAAATCCATTGAGTAATTTTGAAAAGGCAGCTGCATCTGTCTCCTGAAGTAGTTTTCGTAAATTTTTGTAAACTTCGACCTATTAAAAAAACGAAATATGTATTAGCAAGTTTTATAGCGAGGCTTTTGTTTATCAAAATTTTCTTAAAAAAAATAAGAAATTCGGTTGCATTTCTTAAATTTGTTTTAATTTTTTGGTGGTGTGAAATCTTTTTGTAGTTAAAGAATTTCAAATGAAAAAAAATGCAAAAATTAGAGAAGCTGTATGGCATATTTTATGATTAAATCAATACAGTAGAGTCCCGGTTATCCGACGTAACATGGTAAAACCCGGATAACCCGAATTTTAAGACATGTACATGAGTACCAACATACATTTAGAACTTCTTTATTCCTGTTTTAATTACATATACCTACACACTAACAATAGAAACAAAAATATATTGTGTATTTCAAACGTCCTGACGGTACGCGCGTACCATACGCAGATGAAGCGGGACCAATACGTCCACTGCAGTAGATTCTGCTGTTCAAAATTGTACAAAAATCTCTAAAGCAGCAAAATCTTGATGTGAAATACGTTCCTCAGTTATGCCATCATCTATTTCATCTCTCGTCTCTTCTCTCCCCGACCTCCAACTCCTGGACGCTTACAGTAGCATCAGCTAATTCCTCAATACTAAACTCATGCTCTATTTCATCAGACACAACCCAATATCTGACATCTTCCGTAACGTTCTCAGAACATTCCAAATGTCACATCAATTGAAATAAATTTGATTCATCCTTTGTCTCACATTAGAGCAAATCTCTTTATTGTCCCTTATCAGGTTTGCACGCAGTTCACTCAAAGGTAGCAAATCATCTTTATCGTAGTTACTGTCGTACTCAGCACTCAAAATGTTTAGCCTCGATTTTTGTATTGTTTTCTTCCGCACATTATCAAACAACTAACGAGATCTTCATTTTGTCAGTTCTAAGAAGTTTTCGAGAAGCAATCGCCTATAGTTTCTCTTCACATTCTCAAGAACTCATGATCCATAGCTTCTAGAACTCTGGTTACATTTAGCGAAATACCATCACAAAAATGTTGTGCTTTCGTAGGTTTCTTCCTGAATATGATGGAGCATTGTCTACCAGCAAAACTGTTTTAACAGGAAGACTATTTCTCTTCAAAAATTTTGTCACCGATGAAACAAACTCAGGTCTTGCATAAGTTTCCTTCCATCCAAGCGATCTTTTGCCAGGCGGTTAGTTCTTAGCGTCGTGTTGTTGTTAACGCCTCAGCTGTGGTAATTCGAGCCCGTTGCGGTCACAATTTCAAAACAAACCTTTTAAATTGGTAGGTTACGCATCTCTGTCGCCAAATCAGTTTCTTTGTTCGACCGTCGCCTCTTTATAAATTCTTTACTCAAACTAAGAATCGCCGGCAAAATCGCATTTGTTTCTCTTTAAACTGTCCATATGTGAACAGGAGCCTTAGGTGTTTATTTTCGACTGGGACTTCGATAGAACTAGGGAAATCCCCGGCAGCTCAGATAATGCTTGAAGCTACCTCGAATAATGAGGAATATTTTTTAAATGAAATTTTGGCTGGGATAATCCGGAACTCGGTTAATCGCTACTCAGATAACTGGGACCTTACTGTATGCGCATACATACTTTCAAGAAATATTTTTTTTTTATTTATTAACTTAGGTACCTACTTACCTGTTTTTCGTTGGAGTCTATTTTATTCAAATTTTTTCTCCAAGCTCTGTCTACATGCCAAGTGCAAAATAACCTACAACAAAATTCCCTAAAATTATAAACATATATCTTTTTTGTTCTAAACACTTACCGCGCTTCAGCTGGCAGCATGACTTGAAGCCAAGCATTATAATATTCTTGTGCCATATCAGACATGAAGATTTTTGGCTTAACCTGGAATTCCACTCTTTCTCTTATGCAAGAAAAAAATTTAATAAAAACTTCTTCATCACTTCTGTTTGTAATAAGGAATGCACATGGAAATCCTTCTCGCAAATGGTTTAACACTAATAATGTATTCAATTGGAATCCGTAGGCATTTAAACCGTGTGTACCATCAATACAAATACAATCGGTGCAATATTTATCAAATACTTCTCTCTGACCATTGGTCATTATACACAATACAAAATCTTCTTCACGAAAATTATCTTGCACTACGTTTTGTGGTTTGTAATAAAGAACCTCATCGTCCATTTCATTAACCCAGCTTTCGACGTTAAGAACGTTGTTGTCATATTTTACACCACTGAGATTGCGGGATTGCTCTATATTAAAAAGATCCTTTTTAGTCAAAAGATGAATTCTTTCTAAATTACAATTCGTTAAGGAATCCCTCACGTCATCTAAAATGGTTTGAAATGGAATTTTTGCAGCTACCTTACAAGCGATTGCCTCTCTTTCCACACTTGTGAGGTGTAAATTGATCAAGTCAGTATTATGGCCTACATGTGTTTTTTGAAATTCTACAGTCAATTTATTATTTTTAATTGTTACACATATATTTGCAGGACAATAGCCATTTATTTTGTTCACCCCCCGAGTTTTCCGACGTCGAATATTATTTCCTCTGCTGCAGAACACACCTGATCGATGACAAACGTATTTTTTTTGTTCATATGATTTATTTTTATTATTACTATACAAGACAAAATGTGATTTTTCCCTTTCTTCAATCTCAGTTTTCCATTCATTTAACTCCTTTACCGAATTCAATTCTAACTTTTCACTTTCAAATATAATTGAGTGATCTGTTTCATAATGTGCCATTAATCTCTCTTTTTTTGAGTCTTTTAATTCACATAGTGGACATTTGATTTTAAGAGCCACCTGTTGTGAACTTAAGGAACCATGGACTTTCAAATGGCTGTTATAATGGAACTTGTGAGTAAAATGATTCCCACAAAACTCACATGTAAAATTATATGATTTATTTGGGTATAACTCATAAAGTTTATCTGAAAAATTTGTTGAAAAATATCCATTTAAATTAATAATAAATAATGTTACCAGCATGGAATTTCTTCACATGGGCTTTTAAGTACAATTCCTTTATAAAAGATTTTCCACAATTATTGCATTTGATATTGCCAAAAACATTTCTTTTCCTTTGATATGGTGCAACATCATCCAATAAATTTCCTACAATAATATTGAATTATAAATGCAAACTAATCTTCCATAACAATCGAGTTCGGTTTACTTGAATTTGAAAAATACTGAGAACGGGGCTTACCAGCATGAAATTTTTTAACATGTTTTCTCAAATTTGATGTGTTGGAAAAAGTTTTATCGCATATTTTACAATTAACTATTTTTTGTTTGTCCATTATCAATAAATATGCACGTGCACACTGTATAACTTGAAAAGTAACAGTTAGAGAACAAGAAAACAAGTCACAAACTTTGATTCGAATTTCGAACAGCTGACTGACCAATGAGTCAGTGGCCACTGACCAGACCACTGACTATGGATACGCATGCCCAGAATCATAGAGAACACTTAATATAGAACGTCAATTTTCATTAATTGAAGCTGTACAGCGCCATCTTACGCTGGCGGCACAATCTCATAGAGCGCCAAATTTAAATAATCAATTAATTGAAAAACTTTTTTTTTTTTGACAATACTCCAGTGCAATATCACAATAATGGAATATTGCAACAAAAGATTCAATATTGCGAGAAAATGTATAAAAATAGCATGTTTACTGTAACCAATAAGCTCATAGTTTTTAACGATGTATTAACTTCTAAATAATAAAAAAAACAAAACGTGAAAAAATGAAGTAACAGACTTATTAATTATTGTATTAATTAATCAATGCCGATACGCCAATGATAGACTTGTCAATTAATAAAGAACCCTGTAAAATGTAGATGGCAGCGCCTCCAGCGACGGCAGGAAATTCTAAAACGAATACGTCGCCCCTCCATTTGACTAGCCCAGAATCGTAACGAATAAATGATCATTTGTCTCTAGACGCTTGTTATAGAAACTTCAATTCTTGTCTAATAGATGGCGCCCCTAAACTCGATTTACTAATCGCAGTTACACCAATCACAGACAATTATAACACCAGATTATTAAGTTTAGAGAAGCATCCATAGATGGCGCCCTAGACCGATAATTTAAATGTTGGAAATAAAGACAATAACGTCTTGCAAATTTTTGTCTAAAAACTAAAGCAGTAAAACTTATATATTTCTAGGCTTTGATAAACTTTTTTCACTCGTTAACTGGGAAGCAATGAAGAAAAAAATATTAAGGAGTACTTAACAAGTAAACATATATAACGGTTGCAATAATAGGTAGAGGAATGTTTGTTTTATCAAAAAATCTTATTTTGTAAAAATTGTAACAATAAAAATTGTCAATCTGGAGGGCCAATATAGCTGGTTCTGTTGTCGTTTGTCAACCCCACACCTACATTGAGCAAAATTTTTGCCATCAATCTTTCGTTTTCTTCTCTCAATAATCTGATCATTTTCTCATTTTCCTAAGCAAAGTCAAAAGTTAAACAATTAATCAAAAACTTCAAATAGTTACCTCAATTTCTTTAGTGAAAGTGTCACGAATTTCTTCTCTAGTTGCAGTGGCGTTTCTCACTTGTTCAGCGGCGGCTTTAGGGGGAATATATTTGCGGTTAAAGCCCAAAATTGATTGTAACTTTTCGTTATCTTTCTCTTCATCTTTCAAGTTTCTCCTCAACACGTTTGTTTCAACCAACAACGAAGCATTTTCTTCAATCAATTTAACTTTATCCCGACTGAGACTCGTCGTGCTTTTATTAACCTTTAAAATTTATTATTTAAAAATAATATTATTAATTTGTTACTATTTAATAACTTGTTGTTGTAGAGTACAAATTGTTCTTTCCAAAAATTCCCGTTGGCGCAAAAATTCACTTTTTATATCAATATCTTCAGCTTGAACCAAACCGAAATCTTGATCCGCTGTGAATTTATGGTACATATTCTAAAAAAATTGAATCAAACAATGTTTAATTTTCTACACATTTTTTTTTACCTTAACAGCCTTAATTAATGTTGGAACGTCATGGATGTAACTGCTAGCCTGATAAATTTCTGTTTTAATAGTTTTTAACGTCCTTTTCATTTCAACATTTCTCTGAATTTCCTTCCTCACTTCGTTATCAGAAGCGGCGAGTTTCTCTCTTAACTCGTGTAATTGCAAGTCAATACTCAAAATAACTTTTTGTAAATTCTCTAATTCTTTCACCATTTCAGTAATTTGTTCCGCTTGTTCTTGAATCGTCCTCTCTCTCGGTTCGATTTGACTCTTAAGTTCTTTAATTTTAAAATCGAGTATAAATTTATATTTTTCCAACTCTTGATTTTTGCGTTTCAATTCAAAAACTCGCTTTTCTTTATCTTGGATGGTGGCGTCACGTTCCGAAATTTCCTTCTTCAAATCGGCGATGTCTTTCTCCAAGCTGATGATAGTTTTCTTGAATTTGGCGTGCTCATTGTCCAAAGTGTGGACGTTGTGTTTCAGGTCGTCGATTTCTTTTTGAGAGGCCAACAATTTCTTTTTTACTATGGAAGTTTCGCCGCGGATTCGAACGTTGAGGTCCTGCTCCTCACGCAGTTCTTTGGCGTGGGTGGCACGCAAATCGCAGATTTCCCTGTCGGCGTCATCCTCTATTTGCTGTTTAATCGCCTCGTGCGCCTTGGTCTTCCTCTCAGTTTGTTCCACCAACTAGCAGACAACAGGCAGAAATTGGGTCATTTTCCAATATCATATCACTAACCAATATCATAAACACACACAACTAAAAGAGGTTTGTATGGTGTAGAATTTACAGATAGTAGTGAAATGAGTACAAGGCATGCTTTGACTTTCTTTTTATTTTTGTATCAGCAGAAAGTAAAAATTATCAATGTCATAAACACACAACCATAAAAGGTGTGTAGAAGATCAAATATGTGGAATAAAAAATAATAACTTAGATAGATACTACTTAATATGTGGATAAGAAAAAAATTGTTATATAGATAACATAGAAAAGTGTGTAAGAGATCAGAAGCAATGAGAAGAAATTGTCATCTTTAAAACGATTAAACTAACAAATGGTTCAGAATGACCTGTAGGAAACAAAAAGGATATATATAGCAGTAAAAGGCACGCTTTGGTCTTTTTTTCCTTTAATTCTACTAACTAAATAGAAATCAACGAGAAATTGAGGCACTTCAAAATATTACTAATCAATGTCTTAAACATACACAACTCAAAAAGGCGTGTGGAAGAGCAAAAGAAATATGAGATCGAGAAAAGTTATTACATGCAGTTACTAATAAAATATTGGAAGTGTTACACAGATAGTGTAAAAAGGTGTATAAGAATTCGAAAGGGTTAAACAAAAATTGGGCTCACAATATCGCTCCATCTTAATTAATTTAAATAGTCTAGAAAGATGTGTAGAAGTTAGAAAGAGTATACAGAAGTGAAATAATTATAAGACATATTTGGATCTTCCTTTCATTTTGTTCCAAAAATTAGATAGAAGACATAGAAAATTTGAGGGAGCCAACAATATTACCATTCAATATCCTAAACACACACAACACAAAAAGGTGTGTGAAAAGCCAGAAAAAAATCATCACCTGAAATTACAATTAAAATATCAAAAGTGTTATACCTACAGATAGTATGGAACAGTGTATAATAGTTCTAAGTACCTCTGGAACCTTGTACATTAAACAGTTCAGAAAAGTGTGTAGAAATCGGAAAGAATATGCAATAGTGAAAGGAACGTTGAACGTTTTGGGATTTCTTTAATTTTGTTGCTTCCATCAAATAAACAGAATAGAACAATCAATGTCATAAACACACACAATCCTAAAATATATGAATAGAAGAAATCATCACGCCAAGTTACTGAGAAAATAACAGAAATATTTTGCATATAGCACTGAAAAGTGTATAAGAGATCAAAAGAAAAGAGGAACAATTGAAATTTAAATACCGCTAAAATATTGTAACACTATATAGTCAAGAATAGTGTTGGGAAGTTGGATGGAAAATTCAGAAGTGAAATTATTATGACACGCTTTGGTGGTCTCCTTGTTATCTTTTTCCAAAAATTAAATAGAAGAGATGGAAAAATTGGGGTGCCTTAAAATACCACCAACCAATATCCTAAACACACATAGCAGGAAAAAATGTGTAGAAGACCTGAAAAAGTATAATATGATAAAAATCATCACGTGCACATCAAAAGTGTTATACAGATAGTAAGAAACATTGTAAGAATAGTATTCTACAGAAAACACCAAAAAGTGTATAAAAGATTAAAAGGAAAAAGAATTAAAATTTAAATAGCGCTAAAACATTGTTAGCATTACATTAAATAGTCTAGAATAGTGTGCCGATGTTAGAGAGAATATACAGAAGTGATATTATTGTGACGTTCTTTGGTGTCTTTCTCATTTTGTTCCAAAAACTAGATAGAATAAATGGAGAAATCAAGGTATCCCAAGATATCACCAACCCACATCTTAAAAACACACAACACGAAAAAGTGTGTGGAAAACCAGATGAAGTTTATGAATGGAAAGGGTTATCACGTGAAGTGACTACTATGATATCGGAAGTATTATACAGATTTTATGAAAGAGCGTATGGAAGTTCAGAATAATCTACTTCTAAATAGCTTTGAATTTGGAACATTGTAAGCGTTACACTAAATAGTCTAGAAAAGTGTGTAGAAATCAGAACAAATATAAGATAGTAGAATATAAGGACTGTTTTGGGTTTCCTCTTATTTGGTTCCATTTACTAAAGATAATAGGAAGAGAAATTGAAAAGCCTCAAAACATCATCAATATCATATATACCCACAATCCTAAAAAGTTTGTGGAAGACCAATAGAAATATCTGAATAGAAGGAGTCATCACGTCAAGTTAGTGAGAAAATGACAAAAAACCGAAAAGTGTATAAGGGATTAAAACAAATGAGAGAGAATTAAGATTAGAATAACGCTAAAACCTTGTTGGTATTACATTAAATAGTCTAGAATAGTGTGCGGAAGTTATAAAGAATATCAGAAGTGAAATGATTATAGCACTCTTTGGTGTTTTTCTCATTTTGTTCCAAAACAGTGTGCGGAAAACCAGAAGAAGTATATGAATGCCAAGGGTTATCACGTAAAGTTACTATTATGACATCAAAAGTGTTATACAGATGATATGAAAGACTGTATAAAAGTTCAGAAGAATCTAGTTCTAAATACCGTTAGAACATTCTAAGCATTACACTAAATAGTCCAGAAAAATGTGTAGAAATCAGAACAAATATAGGATAGTAGAATATAAAGACTGTTTTGGGATTCCTCTTATTTGGTTCCATTTACTAAAGATAATAGGAAGAGAAATTGAAAAGCCTCAAAACATCATCAATATCATATATACACACAATCCTAAAAAGTTTGTGGAAGACCAATAGAAATATCTGAATAGAAGGAGTCATCACGTCAAGTTAGTGAGAAAATGACAAAAAACCGAAAAGTGTATAAGGGATTAAAACAAATGAGAGAGAATTAAGATTAGAATAACGCTAAAACCTTGTTGGTATTACATTAAATAGTCTAGAATAGTGTGCGGAAGTTATAAAGAATATCAGAAGTGAAATGATTATAGCACTCTTTGGTGTTTTTCTCATTTTGTTCCAAAACAGTGTGCGGAAAACCAGAAGAAGTATATGAATGCCAAGGGTTATCACGTAAAGTTACTATTATGACATCAAAAGTGTTATACAGATGATATGAAAGACTGTATAAAAGTTCAGAAGAATCTAGTTCTAAATACCGTTAGAACATTCTAAGCATTACACTAAATAGTCCAGAAAAATGTGTAGAAATCAGAACAAATATAGGATAGTAGAATATAAAGACTGTTTTGGGATTCCTCTTATTTGGTTCCATTTACTAAAGATAATAGGAAGAGAAATTGAAAAGCCTCAAAACATCATCAATATCATATATACACACAATCCTAAAAAGTTTGTGGAAGACCAATAGAAATATCTGAATAGAAGGAGTCATCACGTCAAGTTAGTGAGAAAATGACAAAAAACCGAAAAGTGTATAAGGGATTAAAACAAATGAGAGAGAATTAAGATTAAAATAACGCTAAAACCTTGTTGGTATTACATTAGATAGTCTAGAATAGTGTGCAGAAATTAAAAAAAAACATTTAGAAGTGAAATGATTATGACACTTTTTGGTGTCCTTTTCATTTTGTTTCAAAAACTAGATAGAGTAAATGGAGAAATCGAAGTATCCCAAGATATCACCAACCCACATCTTAAAAACACACAACACGAAAAAGTGTGTGGAAAACCAGATGAAGTTTATGAATGCAAAGGGTTATCACGTGAAGTGACTACCTTGATATCGGAAGTATTATGTAGATAGTATGAAAGAGTGTATACAAGTTCAGAATAATCTAGATCTAAATAGCTTTGGATTTGAAACATTGTTAGCGTTACACTAAATAGTCTAGAAAAGTGTGTAGAAATCAGAACAAATATAGGAAAATGAAATAAATTTAAGAAGCGTCTTGAGCATTCTCTTATTTGATTCCATTAACTAAATACAACAGAATAGGAAAAGAAATTGAAACGCCTCAAAACATCATCAATATCATAAACACACACAATCTTAAAGAGTTTGTGGAAGATCAAAAAAAATATTTGAATAGGAGTCATCACGCCAAGTTACTGAAAAAATGACAGAAGTATTCTAGAGAAAACACCAAAAAGTGTATATGAGATTAAGATGAGTGAGGGAGAATTGAGATTTAAATAGCGCTAAAACCTTTTTGGTAATACATTAAATAGTTTAGAATAGTATGCGGAAGTCAAAAGAAACATTCAAAAGTAAAATGATTATGACACTTTTTGGTTTCTTTTTAATTTTGTTTCAAAAATTAGATAGAGTAAGTGGAGAAATCAAGGTAACCCAAGATGTCACCAACCAACATCCTAAGCACATACAACACAAATAAGTGTGTCGAAAACCAGAAGATGTATATGAATGCAAAGAGTTATCACGTGAAGTTACTACTATGATATCAAAAGTGTTATACAGATGGTATGAAAGAGTGTATAAAAGTTCAGAAGAATCTAGTTCTAAATAGCTTTGGAACAATGTGAATATTACACTAAATAGTCCAGAAAAGTGTGTAGAAATCAGAACAAATATAGCGTAGCAAAATGAATATAAGAGCCGTTTTGGATTTTATCTTATTTGGTACCATTAACTAAACAGAATAGGAGGAAAAATTGAAACGCCTCAAAGCATCATCAGTATTATAAGCACACACAATCCTAAAAAGATTGTGGAAGACCAAAATAAATATCTGAATAGGAGGATTCATCACGCCAAGTTACTGAGAAAAAAAGACAGAAGTTTTCTACAGAAAACACCAAAAAGTGTATAAGAGAAATAAGGATGAATTGAAATTTTTATAGCACTAAAGCATTATTGGTATATCATTAACTAGTCTAAAATAGTGCGTAGAAGTTAGAAAATATATCAGAAGTAAAATGATTATGACACGCTTTGGTCTTCTTCTCATTTTGTTCCACAAACTAAATAAAATCGAAGGAAAATTGGTTATACCTCAAAATATTCCTAATCTAGATCTTAAACACACATAACCTTAAAAGGTTTGTGGAAGACCACAAAAAGTATGTAAATGAGAAAAGTATTTGCGTGCTACTAGCAAAAATATCAGAAATCTTACGCTCATATTATTATAAAAAGGTGTACTTAGCGGAGTTTAGAAAGAATGAAAAAAAAAATAGTTTTCAATACCGCTATAACATTATAAGTTTTACATTATATAATCAAGAAAGATGTGTAGAAATCAGTCTAAGGCACATTTAGGTCTTCCTTCCATTCTGTTCCGTAAACAGAAAACGAGGCTAAATTGAGGCGCCTCAACACATCGTCCATACTAAAAACTCACACAATTCTAAATAGTATGTGGAAGACCATAAGAAATAAGTAAATGAGACAAGTCATCACGTGTATAGAGATATCACAGAAAGATGTATAAGGGATAGATGAGGAGAGTGATGCGAAAAAATCGGGATCTAAATACCGCTAGTAATAATAATAGTCCAGAATGGTAGCATAGAATTTATAGTCGGGGAATGGGTGTAAAGTACGCTTTCGTCTTTCTGTTATTTTGTTTCTCCCAATGAAAAGCAATTGAGGCGCTTCAAAATATCACCAACCATAAACACATAAAACTCAAAAGACCAAAAGAAATACGCGAATCACGTGCAGTAGCTGCTAAATTATTAGAAGTATTTTACAAAGATTGCAGAAAATTGATTAAGAGATTAGAAAAATAACCAGAAAAATGTAAGGAAGCAAGAAATTAAAACTAATAGTAAAAAGTTTATGGGTCATGTTGGCTTTTCTCTCAGTTGCTTTCACCAAGAAAGCGAACGTCAATATTCTCAAGATATCATCAATATCTTAAATATATCTAGTCAAAAGAGAAGAAGAAAGATGTGGAACACCAAAAATTAATCAAGTAAATAAGAAAAATCACGTGCAAATAATTTTAAATTATTAGAAGTGTTATTCTAATTATTTTGATCAAAGATCACACCGATTCGTCGGTATAAGATATTTCTCTTTATACTTTCTTTCAGGGTGGAAAAATAGATTGAATTTTATTTATGCCTAGTGTCTATTTAGGTTTTGTGTTTGTTCAAAATAATTTTCGATTTTTTTGGTGGACAGTTATTTACTCTTAACCACCATTGATGTCTCTACTGCGAATAAAAGAAGAAACCAACAAACTCACCTCCTCAAACTGCATTTCTTTCTCTTCCAACTTTTGCAAGAAATCGTTAGTGATTGTTTCTTCAGATTGCGTTTTTGCCGCTTGCAAATTTTCCAGATCCTTCTCGTAGCCTCGCCTCATCTTGTCCATCTTCTCCTCCAACCTCATGAATTTATTATATTCAAAAATCAATTTCTCGTTATAATTTGCTTCCAAATTCCTAATAAATTCCCCATGATCGCTCTTCAATTTGATAATATCCATATTAATATTATGGATTTCCTGGATATGTTCCGCTTCCATCGCCTAAAATTTTTGTGACACCCCCTCAAAATCTAATCAATTTTCAAAAATCACCTCGTTTTTCTCCTTGAGTTCCTCAATAGCGCTACAGTAACCCGAATGGACATCCTTCATCCTCAAATTATGAATAACATCGTTCTGCCTCAATTGGTACGCATATTCAGTTTCCATTTCTTTCAATCGCAATTGAAGATTTTTAATTTGCATCAGTTTCTCCTCCAACACATGCCTCGAAATCAAAATGTCTTTGGAAGGTACGAAATCTTTATCCATTTTAATAGCACGACCTTCGGTGTTGAGCAACCTCCAGAAGCAGATGTTTCCTGCCTGTGACCCGGTCATGAGGTACCGGTCGTCGTAAGAGATCAACATCTGGAAAAGTACCAGTTTCAAGTTTTAATTACACCATTTTACAGTCATTGCATCAATAATGCATTACATAGGGGATAAACTAACTAATTGCCCTATAACTCGCCTGAGTCACTGAGGTGTGGTGCATTGTGTATTCGCGATACTCCGCTTTTTCTAGCAACGGCAATTTGACGTTGTAGACGGTGCCGTGGTTACCGGAAACGAACATCATTTGATTCAAATGAGACAACTGGATGGAATCCAGACCGTAAGTGATAACCGAAACGTCTCGATGGACGTTAGAATTGAGCAATTCGCGGATATGGCCGTCGTCGCTAACAACAAAAATCGATTTGCCTTCGGTAGTTATGACACAATCGTTAAAAAGTAGTTGTTTCATTATGGTTTCGGAACTGCGTTTCTGTTCTGCAACTATCCATTCGTAAACGGCACCGTCACTTCCGCAAGACGCCATTTTCTTATCGTCGTTACTCCAAGACATGCCGTTGATCTAGAAAGGCATACTTAAATATTAGGACCAGATGGTTGTTTCGTTATCGTTATCTACTTTTCCGCTGTGCCCTTTGAGGTTGTATATCATTTCGAAAGTGACGCTGGAATAGACTTGGATTACGTTTCCGTTGGTGGCGGCGAAAAGGTAGCCGAGTTTGCTGAAAGAACACTTCCTGCAGAGTCGAATGGGGAATTCCCGGGTAACCACGAATTCGTCGATCATGACCGTCAGGAATCGAAGTTTGTCGGAGAAACCGACTATTACGTAGAGACCAGTAGGGTGCATCGCCACCCCGTATAAATCGTCCTGCCACTGTTGGACCAACTCGAGTTCCTCTTCCTCGTAGTTCCAAAGTTTCAGAGTTCGATCTTTTTCGCCTGCAATTATTAGTGTTAGTTACTCAAAAGTACGTCGTCAAGTATTAGTATTGTAACCACTCGTAGGGTTGAAAGTTTAAATAATCAACCACCAGTAGCTCTTTCAAACTTTTTAATTATGGAAAAAAATAGAAAAACGGGTACAAGGGTTGAAAATTATAAATTCAAACAAGTATGCAAGCGCCATCTTGTGCACATTGCTCGAATCGAGAAGAGCTAACTAAGCGTCAACAAATTGAGGGCTATCAATATCTCATAAGAAGCTGGTATTTAAGACAAGAACGGAATAACACATGATCAACATTTTCGCTCAAGATCTTATAAATCAATAAGATGAAAAATTATGAATTAGTCAAAATTATAACAGAACGAAGCTGTGTAGATTTTCTTAAAATTTAATGTGGATATAGAGCTAGAAAAGTAATTAACTTTAGAAGCAACAAAAATTAAGATATCAATTAGCACAATCATTTGACACTATTCTTTCTATACTTGAAAAATTTGTCTAAGTTTCTCTATGTTGTTATCCTTTTAAGAGGCTTGAAGACCTTACGAGACCGTACAATATAGCTTGTTGGGTTAAGTAAGGATAGAGAAATTTAGCCTGCAGGGTATTGTCATCTTGCTGTGGTGGAAAAATTTAGTAGCAATATTACACTCAAGGGCCATGCTGGCGAAAATATATTACTTCTAGTAGGGTCACCTTTGGAGATAGGCACTTGGAGAAGGAACAATAATGAAGGACAATACATAAAAAATAATGTTGAGATCTAGAATATGTGGGTGTAACATTTGGTTAAAAATCTTACCTAGGCAGTATTCTGACTATCTTCAAAAATTCAAATAGGGGAATACAAAAGAAAAATCCATCATAAGACCGCGGACCTCCTAAATTTCAATAACATAATTTAGAGGAATAAAGATATGAAAATAGAATGTTCAATAAGAATCTACAAGACCTAGACACGTCCAATTTTAACAAGATAAACAGACAACTACAAAAAAAGTACCCAAAACATTGAAGCTTGGGATATTAAGATCTATATGGAAGATAAGATACGATTACATCAAGAACCAGAACATTAGAGAAAAATGTTACAAACAGGGCTCCGGTAGAGGGGGTAGAGAAAAGAGAAGAGAGTAGAACCAACACATCTAAAGAATAGCTAACGGAAGGAAGGTCAAGGCGGCAGTCGCCAGAATGGCTCATCATTAGTGTCCCAAGAGGTAAGAATTCAGTAAACCACAAGTCACTAATCTAACGTATGAAAAAAAAGAGAAAAAATGGAAGTGGAACGGAGAACGAAAAATCAGAATCTAGGTGGAAGGAGGATTTAATATACGCCGCTGTAGTTGAGGAAAAGAATATAATGCACGGCTCGGTAGAATAGGAATCTTACCTAGGAATTATTCTGACTATCTCCTAAGATTGCAAAAGGGGATCACAAAAGAAAAATCCGTTATAAGACCGCGAGACTTCCTGAATTTCCATAACATAATCTGGAGGAATGAAGATATAAGAATAGAATGCCAAATAAGAATCTACAAGACCTAGGCACGTAGAATTTTAGCAACATAAAAAAGAGCAGACAACTATAAAACAAGCACCCGAAACATCGAAGATTAGGATATTAAGATCCATATATAAGACAAGATACGATTGCATCAGGAAACAGAAAATTAGAGAAAAATGTTACAAGCAGGACTCCAGTTGAGGAGGTAGAGAAAAAAGAAGAGAGTGGAACAAATACTACTAAAGAATGGCCAACGGAAGGATGGTCAAGGCAACAGGTGCTAGAATAACTAATCATAAGTATCCCAAGAGGTAAAAATTCAGTAAACCACAAGTCACTAATTTAATGTATAAAGAAAAAGTGAGAGAAAAAGAGGAAGAGGAACGGAGAACTAAGAGTCAGAATATAGCTAAGAGGAGGGCTTAATAAATGTTTCTTGTAGTTGAGGAAAAGAATATTATGCACGGCTCGGTAGAATAGGAATCTTACCTAGGCAGTATTCTGACCATCTCCTAAGATTCTAAGAGGGGGACGCAAAAGAAAAATCTATCATAAGACCGCAAAATCTCCTAAAATTCCATAACATAATTTGGAAGAATAGAGATATAAGAATAGAATGCCAAATAAGAATCTACAAGACCTAGACACGTAGAATTTTAGCAACATAAAAAAGAGCAGACAACTACAAAACAAGCACCCGAAACATCGAAGATTAGGATATTAAGATCTATATAGAAGACAAGATACGATTACATGAGAAACCAGTACATTAGAGAAAAATGTTACAAACAGGACTCCGGTTGAGGAGGTAGAAAAAGAGAAATGATTGAAATCAATACTACTAAAGAATGGCCAACGGAAGGATGGTCAAGGCAGCAGGTGCCAGAATCACTAATCATAAGTATCCCAAGAAGTAAAAATTCAGTAAACCACAAGTCACTCATATAACGTATAAAGAAAAAATAAGAGAAAAAGAGGAAGAAGAACGGAGAACGAAGAATCAGTATCTAGCTAAAAGGAGAACTAAATAAATGTCCTTGTAGTTGAGGAAGGGAATATTATGCATGGCTCGGTAGAATAGGAATCTTACCTAGGCAGTATTTTGACTTTCTCCCAAGATTCTAAGATGAGAACACAAAAGAAAACTCTATCATAAGGCCGCCAGGCCCCCTGAAATTCCATAACATAATTTGGAAGAATAAAGATATAAAAATAGAATGCCAAATAAGAATCTACAAGACCTAGACACGTAGAATTTTAACAACATAAACAGGAGCAGACAACTACAAAGCAAGCATCCGAAACATTGAAGATTAGGATATAAGATCCATATAGAAGACAAAATTCGATTACATCAGGAACCAGAAAATTAGAGAAAAATGTTACAAGCAGGACTCCGGTTGAGGAGGTAGAGAAAGAAGAAAAGAGTGGAACCAATACTACTAAGGAATGGCCAACGGAAGAGTTGTCAAGGCGGCAGGTCCCAGAATAGTTAATCATAAGTATCCCAAGAAGTAAAAATTCAGTAAACCACAAGTCACTAATCTTACATAAGAAGAAGCAAAGGAGGAAAAAAGGAAAGAAAACGGAGAATGAAGAATTAAAATCTAGCTAGAAGGAGGACTAAATATATGCCCTTGTAGTTGAGGAAGAGAATATTATGCACGGCTCGGTAGAATAGGAATCTTACCTAGGCAGTATTCTGTGTATCTCCCAAGATTCTAAGTGGGGGACACAAAAGACAAATTTATCATAAGACCGCCAGATCTCCTGAAATTTCATAACATAATTTGGAAGAATAAAGTTATATGAATAGAATGCCAAATAAGAATCTACAAGACCTAGACACGTAGAATTTTAACAACATAAACAAGAGCAGACAACTACAACACAACCACCCGAAACATCGAAGCTTAGGATATTAAGATCCATATAGAAGACAAGATACGATTACATCAGAAACCAGTACATTAGAGAAAAGTGTTACAAGCAGGACTCCGGTTGAAAAGGTAGAGAGAAGAGAAAAGAGTGGAACTAATACCACTAAAGAATGGCCAACGGAAGGATGGTCAAGGCGGCAGGTGCCAGAATAACTAATCATAAGTATCCCAAGAGGTAAAAATTCAACAAACCATAAGTCACTAATTTGATGTATAAAGAAGAAATAAGAGAAAAAGAGGAAGAGGAACGGAGAACGAAGAGTCAGAATCTAGCTAAAAAGAGGACTTAATAAATGCCCTTGTAGTTGAGGAAAAGAATATTATGCACGGCTCGGTAGAATAGAAATCTTACCTAGGCAGTATTCTGACTATCTCCTAAGATTGTAAGAGGGGAGCACAAAAGAAAAATCCACCATAAGACCACGAAACTTCCTAAATATTCATAACATAATTTCGGGGAATAAAGATATGTAAATAGAATGCCAAATAAGAATCTACAAGACCTAGACACGTAGAATTTTAACAACATAAACAAGAGCAGACAACTACAACACAAGCACCCGAAACATTGAAGATTAGGATGTTAGGATCCATATGGAAGACATGATACGATTATATCAAGAATCAGAACATTAGAGAAAAATGTTACAAATAAGACTCCGGTAGAGGGGGTAGAAATGAGAGTGGCACCAACACATCTAAAGAATGGCCAACGGAAAGATGGTCAAGGCGGCAGGCGCCAGAATGGATAATCATTTGTATCCCAAGAGGTAAGAATTCAGTAAACCACAAGTCACTAATCTTACATAAGAAGAAGCAAAGGAGGAAAAAAGGAAAGGAAACGGAGAATGAAGAATTAAGATCTAGCTAGAAGGAGGACTAAATATATGCCCTTGTAGTTGAGGAAGAGAATATTATGCACGGCTCGGTAGAATAGGAATCTTACCTAGGCAGTATTCTGACCATTTCCAAAGATTCTAAGAGTTGGACACAAAAGAAAAATCTATCATAAGACCGCAAAATCTCCTGAAATTTCATAACATAATTTGGAAGAATAAGGATATAAGAATAGAATGCCAAATAAGAATCTACTAGACCTAGACACGTAGAATTTTAGCAACATAAAAAAGAGCAGACAACTACAAAATAAGCACCCGAAACATCGAATATTAGGATATTATGATCCATATAGAAGACAAGATACGATTACATCAGAAACCAGTACATTAGAGGAAAAATGTTACCAACAGGACTCCGGTTGAGGAGGTAGAAAAAGAAAAATGAGTGAAACCAATACTACTAAAGAATGGCCAACGGAAGGATGGTTAAGGCGGCAGGTGCCAGAAAAGCTAATCAAAAGTATCCCAAGAGATAGATATTCAGCAAATCACAAGTCACTAGTTTAATGCATAAAGAAAAAATAAGAGAAATAGAGGAAGAGGAACGGAGAACGGAGAGTCAGAATCTAGCTAAAAGGAGGATTTAGTAAATGTCTTTGTAGTTGAGGAAGAGAAAATTATGAACGGCTCGGTAGAATAAGTATCAAGCTGCTATTTATCTGATCGTTTATTCGAACTTCGTCAAATCTTTCTAAAGCGGAGGGTGTAATATTTGAAATCCCTCTTTGGTTTGCCAGAAATAATTATTTTAGTGGTTCGGAACCTACGTAAAATTGTAGGTGTATCTGTAGGGTAAGTTTACTACCCATGGGCAGAGAGAAGGTCTTTATGCTAGTGGCTGCTTTAAATAGAACAGAGAAAAGAAGAAATGAGCTCAAAAAGAAGGGGTGGATTAAGACAAGTTTACACAAACGGAAAGCCAAAAGGGCAGTGACCAGGATGCAAAAGAGCTGGTCGTTGGTATCCTAGAAAAATAAAATTCAGTGAAGCACGGGTTACAAACCTAACGGACGAAGAAAAATAAATTAAACAATTTCTATTAGTTTGGATAATAAAATCCGAAATAGTCATAAAAATACAATGTCAGATAAAGAAGTGCAAACTAAAGTTACTAAATAGGTGATGACACTATGAGACAAAACTGTACCAGCAGTCAGGAGAAGGGGTTTCCAGGAACACACCGCCATACTGCCAATAGGACCGTTATGCAATCGAAATCCATACTCGCTGAAAAACACTTCCGGATTCGTTGAAATGTCATGCATCCACAAATTAACACTATAAATCTGACTTTCGTTACAGGTGACCATCAGTCTTCCTTGAGCTGGATTGATATTGAGACAATTGACCGTTGTCAATTTGATAGACGAAACAGTTTCGTACTCTCTGACGATGGTATGATCCGGAATTTTAAAAACGTTCCTCTTGATATACTTGTGGGGCGTTTCCATTTCGTAAAGATGAACTGTTCCTGTTAAATAACTGAAAGCGAAACCTCTTGGGAAAACGATGAGACAACGAACTCGATGGTCTTCGCCGTCTTGAAGAACGGTATGGCTGGCGATTCGCAAACTGGTCGAAGAACCCTGTTGAAGACTAACAATGTTTTTATAAATCAAATCTGATTACGTTACCGGCTACCGGTCGATATAGGTAATGACGTAACCGGTAGCAAGTATTTATAACTCGTTCAACTTACGGAGGTTTGCGATTCCTTACGAAAGCGTTAAGAGAATTTGAAAATTATTAAAAAAAAGAATTAAAAATTGTCTTACTCGTCTCCAAATTTCATATTGATCCATGGTAAATCGTTGACGTATAAAATAATTTTAAGCTCGCCACTTTCTAGAACTAGAAGTCTTCCGTCGTTGGAACCGACCAAAAGACGATCTTGTGACAACCAAGCTGCTGCGGTGAAGTTCCATTGGTCTCCTTTGCTGTATCCGTATTGTCGCCAAACGAAATCGGTGCACGCCATAATTCTAATAAGGCTATCACCCACAATAGCTACTAAATTGACATCATTTGTATTGCAAGCAATCTAGAAGAGTTACTCTTGCTATAGCAAAAATTTGAATACAATAGAAAATTGTTGCTTACAACTTTGACGCGACCTGTGTTGTTGGAGTTGTTGGCTCTGGTTTGAGTTTCCAATCTACCCTTGTCAACTTTAAATACGTATAGGGTCCAATCGGGGTCACCGGTAACACACATTAGGAATTTGGAATCGAAAGTGAAAGAAACCGCTGCGAATTTGGTAGCGAAGATTTCTCTTTCTGTTGGTAAGAAGATCTGGCGCTTCCTCTTGAAGGTAAAAGGACACCATAGTGTTATGAAGGGTTTTTCGCCAGATTCAATGACTGCCACCAGTTTTCTGCGTTGTTAAATACATAAGTAACTTTTTTCGACCTTCATTAACAGATGCATAATTCTATTTTCCATAACTACGTTATTGCCATTGTTTAAGAAGTTACAGAGAAGATGCAATGGATGTAGCAAAGAGAAGCTGATGCGTAAAAAAGAAAATAAAATGAAGTGAAGGAAGATTAGGAAGAGAATAGAAGAAAATGCCAATTATAAATAGAAACTAAAGTAAAATTAATAAATGGTAAGTCAATAATTAATCTCTTTCCTTTAGTAACCTCTAATAGAAGTCTTCTTTTTCAAAACTATTGAAAACATTTAAGTGTTTTGAAACGAATAACTGAAAAAACTGAAAATTAAGAAAAAATACTTTGAGTAATTTGTGTGATAGATGCAAATATGACAAGAGATTGTGGTAAGATTTAATTGGAAAAAGGCCAAGAAATTTTATAATTGAAAACAGAAAAGAGAATAACGGAAAACATTAATGAAACAAAGAGCTATTATAAATTTGGGGGAAAATATATATAGAACATAATATGTTGGAGTGAGGACTAAAAATCAGATGGAGACTGGAGAACAATTATAAGAAGTAGAAATAAAAATAAACGTGGAAAATGCAAACATAAAAAATGAAAGAAAGAAAGTTTCATACGATTGTTACTAAGACAAAATCTTAACATTTACAACAATCAAGCGGGGGCAAATAAAAATAATGTTGTTAGGGAACCTATTGTAAGATAATTTAATTAAAATATTAATTACACTCAAGGATGAGTGTAGAATCAAAGATTGAAGTAAATGAATCTAAGAAAAATTAAAACTAAGAAGCTAAAGTAAATTGAAGCATAAACGATAAGTAGAAATTAGAATAAAAATCATTTAATGGTAAGAAGGTAGAAATTTCCCCTTCTAGAAATGTACTTCTTTCTTCTGGTATAATTTTAAATTTTTTTTAATTAAGTATAACGACGAAAAAGATCCAAAAATTTTTATAGAACGTACCTAAAAAGTTGAAGCATTTTATTAATAATAAGTAGAAAGAAAAGAAAGAATGAAAATAAGAATGAAAGAAAAGATAAACGCAAACAATTTTTAAGGATCTACAAATAAATTTATTTTGAAATGTAGACAATAGAAGCTAAATAAAAGGAATGAATAAGTTAGGCAGAATAAATTAAAATATTGATACAAAAATGCAAAAAAGAAGAATGTCTAGTGCAAACAATATGCTTAACAAAAAGAAGAAGAAAACTAGTTTTTACTGGTATATAAATCCTAATGACAGGGGATAGAGAATTAGATTAGAAAATTAAAAGGTTAGGTGAATATAATGGCAGAAATTATATAAGCATGAATAGCGTTAAAAAAAGGAAAAACTTTGACAGTTACTGAGAAATGAGAAAGTGAATGTAAAAATTGAATTAAAAAAAAATATAGAAAAATAAAATTAATTCGAAAGGGACTGAAGATAGATGTAGAATATTGAAAGAAATTAGAAGTAAGTGCCAACTTTAGATATAACATAAAGTATAAATTAATGAATTTCATAAACATAACCATTTTTTGTTTTATATTTTTTTCTTTTTACATTAAAAATTCATCACATTTTAAAATTAAAAATTCTTTAACAAAACAAAAAAAAGTTTAAAGAAACGTAATAGCAAAGACCAGTTATAAATATAAATGATAAGATTCGGTTGTCTGTCGATGAGAGCAGACGGCACCAATACAAACAAACGACCTAAAGATGGCAAATGTGATTTTGCCGAAACGTCGTCAAAAAACCAGTGACTAACCAGTGACAACGCGGTTGAATACCCGAAGTGGAACAAATTCAAATAATAATAAGTATAATTCGTCTTTGGTAATAGTATGAGTATAGACATTTGAAAGTGACTTTCTAATAGCTTAAAGTTGAAGGAAAGCAAAGAAATTAAAGACAAAAAGAACGGTATCAGTGTTAAAAATCCACAAAGTGTTAAAAAAGATTAGAGATTAGAAATGAAGATAAAGAGCAATTTTAAAAAATAAAAAAAATTCTAAAACAATGCAAAAAACATATAACGGCATCAAAAACAAATAAACAATAAGAAGTGGTGAGTTTGTACTAATATAGAAGACACTAAAACCAGAAGGTGAAAAAGTTAGATATTTACTGTAGGAATATATGGTGTAGGAGCAAACAGATATAGAAAAAATGTAAATGTAAAACAATATCAGAAAGAATGGAATTGCAGAAATTGATAACTTTGACAGTTACTAAGAAAAAAAAATTGAGTGTAAAAGCAAAAAAATTGCATAAAGAATAGGAGAAGAAAATTAACTGTAAAGAGATTGAAAATACGTGTAGAAGACTTGCAGAAATTGAAAGAAAGTGGTAACTAGAAGTAGAATATAGAAATAAATTATAGAAATGAAACTTTTCTTCTACGTTAAAAATACCTCTTCATGTTTTGGAATTTATTTTTTTTAACAAAATGCAAAGATGGAAAGGATTGAAGAAAGGTTATGTTATGTGTCTATAAATTCAAAAGTTAAAATAAGTTTTAATAACTTAAAATTAAAAGAAATCAAAGAAATTATAAGCAAAGAGAATGATAACAGTGTTAAGAATCAACAAAACATAATGTTAAAAAATCTGAAGAAAATGTTGAGAATGGAAATGAAAAAGATAAAAACAAAAATACGTTAAATAAAATAAACAAAAAAATTACTAAAATAATACATAAAAAAGAAATTGAATTTAAGAAAGAAGGTAAAAAGTTACGAATATTTACTGTAGACACAGACGATTTAGAAGCAAAGATGTGGAACAAATATTAAGAAAATATAGTAGTAAAACAATATCAGAAGTAATTAAATTGAAGAAAAGGAACAATTTTGATAGTTACTGAAAAAATAAAAAGTGTTAAGAACAGAAAAATCGGATGGAGAATAGAAGAAGAAAATCAACTGAAAACAAACTAAAGATAGAATGTTGGGTAAGAATTAATGGATGCTAAAAAAGATAGCAATACATTAAATAATTGTCATTATGTTTTGGAATTTACAATTTGGTAACAAAATATGAAGATAAGAAAGATTAATTAAACACTATATTTGACGTCTAGAAATTTAAAAGTTAAAATAAGTTTTAATAACTTAATAACTAAAAAAAGAAAACAAAGAAATAAAATAAAATTGACGAAAAGAGAATCAAATGTGAATAAATTTAACAAGAAAATTGGTAAAAGATTTTAAAGGAAGAAGTTAGCAGCAAAAAGTAGAAAGTTAGGACTATTTACTGTAGGAGTATATGATTTAGAAACAAGCAGATACAGAAATATTATTAAGTAAATGTAGTACTAAAACAAAATCAGAAATAATAAAATTGAAGAAGAAATAACTTTGACACTTATTGAGAAAATGAAAAAGTGAATTTAAAGAATAGAAATTAGATGAAGCTTATTAAAAAAATTACTCAAAAGTGATTGAAGATAGGTGTAGAGAATGAGCAGAAACTGGAAATAAGCGCCAACTAAAGAGTAAAAATTAACAAATAATAAAAATATACTTTTTCCCTCATAGGCAAAAAATACAGAAATATAGTTCTTCCTTCTACATTATTTTTTTTATTAGATTTTAAAATTTAAAGTGGCTTAACAGAACTTGAAGATAAAAGAAATTGAAGAATTCAAAATAAAAAATAAAAAAGGTAGCAATATTAGGGACCAACAAAGCAAAGTATTGTTAAGAAGAGTAAAAAAATGTAGAAAATAGAAATGGAAATAAGGAAAAAAAAAGTTAGATGCTATAAACGAAAAAACTGTTCAGAAATGCAAAAATAGAAACAAGTAAAATGCAATCTATCTACATAACAAAAAAAGAAAGAACAAATATTTATTGATGTAGAAGGAAGTAACGGCAAAAAGTAGAAAGTTATAAATATGTACTGTATAAGTATGCAATTTAGAGGCAGGCCGGATTTAGAAAAACATCAGGTAAAAGCAACAAACAAAATAATGCAAACAAGGATATAGCTGAAGAACACGAACAACTTCAATAGTTACGAAAAAAAAGAACAAATGATTGTAAATAACCGAATTTGGTGAAATAATGAAAAGATAAAATTAACTTTAAAATGATCAAAAATAGATGTAGAAAATCTTAAGAAATTGGAAGTAAGTCCCAACTATAGAGAATTCAGTTAATGAATGCTAATAAAATAATTCTTTCTTTATAATAAAAATATAATTCATCCTTCTACATCAAACATTGTAGAAGGCTTCTAAAGAGTCGATAGTTTAAACAGGTTTTTAATGGCGATAAATTAAAACCAGTAAGACGACGTATCATTAAGACGTTGAAAACAGTGTTGAGAAAGAAAATTAATTGGTAAAAAATGCCAAAGAAAAAAAGTGAGATGTGATCAATTTGTGTTACAAAAAGAAGAAATGGCAAACTTTTACTGATATAGAATAGGGTAAAGATAAGAAATAGAACGACATAAATATTTACTATAAGAATATATGATTTAGAAGTAGACAGATAGAAAATTTTGGAAAAAATTACAAGTAAGTGTTAACTATAGATAGAATGTAGGGTAAAAGTTTATGCATGGTAGAAAGACAACAATTTTACTTTTATAGATTTATTGTTTTTCATTTTACTTTAAAAACTTCATCACATTTTGAAATTTTAATTTTTTTAACAAAACATGAAGATGGGAAGATTGAAAAAATGTTAAAATACGACCAAGAAGTCATAACTTAAAATATATTTTTAATAACAATAAGTTATAAGAAAATAAGGAAATTAACGAGAAGAAAGCAGCAACGCAGTCTGGGATTAAAAAGTCTGTTTAACATGTTGAAAAAGAGTAGAGAATTAAAGTTAAACTAAAAGAAAAAATAGAATAAATTAGAAAATTTATTAAAGTGAAGTAAAATTAATATGTATACGTAACAAAAAAGGCACGCCAAATTTTTACTGCTATAAAAAAACCTAAAGGTAGAACGGAGACAATTGCAAATATTTACTATAATTGGATATGATTTAAAAGTTGACAGATACAAGAAAAATATTAAGTAAATGTAATAGCATAGCATACTAAACAAGAATAGAGTTGAAGAAAAGAAAGAACTTTAGACCGGCTAAAGAAAGGAAAAAGATGAAGGTAAAGAACAGAAATTAGAAAAAAGTTACTAGAAAAAAATTGAACATAAACATTCAAATTAAGAAAAAAGTAGAAGAAAATGCCAACTGTAGGTGGAACGTAGTGTAAACCTTAATGAATAGTCACAAGATAAGAATTTTCTCCTAATAGAAATTTAGCAACGCTTTTTCAATTTAAAATATTTAATCACGTTCTAAAATTTTAAATTGAATGCTTGCAGGAATTTGAAGAATAAAACCAGATGGTAGTACGAGTTATTTGAAAAGAGACAAACGATAACAATAGAAAGGATTAATAAAAAAAATGTTAAGAAGAATTAGAAGAAAGTGTAAATAACACAAATTTAAAGAAAGAAAGGAAAATGTAATTAGATGCATATGAAGAAGTGGTGATGCAACCATATGTGCGATAAGGGAACAAATTGTTATTGTGACAGCAAGGACTTAAATTAGAGGATAGAAAATTATTAAATATGATCTAAGACCAGAATAAAAAAAAGTTAGCTTAATGATTAATGAAAAAAGAGATTTAAGAAGAAAGATTATTTCCAAAAATTAGCAAAGAGCAGATAGAATGGATAAAAAAAGATGCAGGTCAAAAACACTACTTAATAGTTAGCGTAAAGAAGTGAATTATTGCTGGAGCAGAAGTCGATTAATTTTAGTAATTTCTACACAGTTCAAGGTCGTTTTGAAACTTACTTGTTAGGACTTAAAACAACTCCGGTGAGATTCTTTCCTTTATCTGCTAACTTGATATACTTCTGTCTCTTCTGATGGAGATTGTGAACAGTCAAAACCGCCCCCACGGGATAAATAATGTCTTCGTCCGTTATAAATTGTGCGTTACCTTTAACATCGGTCCTCAACCCCAAAATCAAACGAGGTTGTAAAACCGGCAAACTATGCGAAGCCATATTCACCACCACCACTGTCAAAAACGAACAACATCAAAGTTTCTCATCGTCATAGCAGCAATAATTGTTAGGTCAATGGCGCAACCCTTTTTGTCCGAATTACAGAAATATTTTATTTACGACCGAAAATTCGATCAAACCGTGACGCCATTAGGAGTTAATGAGTTACAAGATAAAAAGACAGGTTTGGAATTCGATAAACAAAAACGGCTTCGCCGTCAGAAATTTCGAACTAAAAGGAAAAAAGTAATTAAGTCATTAAGATGAAGATTTATTAGGAAATAACCCTTTGGTTTACTCTAGCCGCTCAATTAATAACTGTCGGATTACCGGGGGTTTATCTGGTAATCTTGGACGTTTCATCATTTTACAGTGGCGCACCTGTCCGTTCCGGTAATGCAAATCTTATATATTGCATCTCCCCACAAATTACGTCCCCCATTACTTTCAAAACGTGCACAAAACGGTTGACGTTAAATCAACAATATGATTTAGAACAAAGAGTTGATTATCTAATAATGGAGATTTTGTTATTAATATCCGCACGTTTTGCAACAAAATTCCGTATCTTATACGTGTAGGTATAAATTAAAAAAGATCCCCTTTATGACGTGTCATTACACTTAATCTCTTCCATCACGAACACATCTGTCGTGATCGATACCGAGAATGGAGCCGCCATCACCATCGATTCTACCTGTTACCCTTAACAACGTAATTGATCAACGTGTGTATCGAATTACCCCGTCTCTTTGTAGCGCAAAATAAGGGACAACAACCCTCTTACCTCTATGAAATTATTTACTTTCAATTCCTCCACCACCTACAGACCCCAAAACTCATTTTCTGATTGTCGTGTAAAATCACTACACGCGCCCCTCTTCGTTGGGGTAGTCGTACTCTATTAGTTTTCTACCCTTCGAAGATTTGCGGTGTGGTGTCCGCGGGGATGGGGCGAGTTATCAACGCGTCCGTTATAAAAGAGATGGGGGAAAGAGATTACGTAATTACGGATTTTCTTTAATCATTTATGGAAGGTTGTTAGAGAGGGTTGTAATCATTTTAAACGGGTTGTTGATGCTGTCGCTACAAAACTAATTATTGAATTATAAAATTCGTTGGTTTGAAGTGCTAAAAGATTGGGTAATCCTGTTAAAAGTGTTTGTTAGAGGGTGTTTCAGGGACCAATCTATATTTTGTTAGCTGAGATAAAGGGCGAGGGATGATACGTGGACTGAATAAGGTTCAACTGCAAGTCAGTTAGGCCAGTTGATATTAAAGTAGAACCACCTGTATAATCAACAATAAGAAGAAGTTGGTTTCTAGAAATTTGAAGACTAATAATGACTGAAATATTTCCATATATTGTTTTTTACACCACCTGGTGCCACCAAGGTGCGATAAAGTACAGTTGATTACTAGTCAAAAAGAGGTGATTTAAAAGATAAGTCACTCTCTTGTGGGAAAACATATCCATTAGTTATTTATTACACTCTTTAGCTTCAATGATGTAGAGCTTTTGATCAATTGCTTTCCTGAATCTCCACCCAAATCACTATTTTCTTGACTTATTTTTTATTTTAAAACAGTGGTCCCAAATACAGGTGTTCCTTGTTAGCATTGGATTAAATATTTTGAGATCTAATTACAGTTTTCTTTTTCAGAATTTCCATCACACTCTTTATATGTTATGAGAGTGCTGCAGATCTTTGACAAGAGTCCTCAAATCTAAAGACTTTTGGATAGTTTTGCATTACATCTTTTTCTCCAAATCTAGTTTATTATTTCAAACATGATAGGCGATCATGCTTAAAATACTTACTTGAATGCTGAATACATTTAACTCCACTATCCCAGCCTCAAGCCTGAAGCCTCATATCATAATGATGGAGCGAGAAAGAGAGTTTGTGAGGTAACACTTTGGAAGAAACCGGGGCTTGACTAGCTCTGCCAGATAGTAACTTAAAAAGGCTCTTTGCCCATGATTACAAACAAAAACCACATTGACAATAAGGCAAAGAAGAAGAATTTCAATACGGTAGATACAGTGGATAGTTTTGGTTTTTGGGTTAGTATAAAAATATGTATCGACTGTGTCTGACCCAGAGTAGGGGATGTCAACAATGGGCGGCTAAATTTCATCTCCCCCAGTAGTCTTTGTTTATAGTATTAAAGTTTTGGGGCAGAACTTAACACTTTTGACACAAATAGAAACAAAGAGTAGGATAAAGAAGAAAAATCCCGGGCTGGTAATCCACACCTTGCAAGAGCTCTAACGGATACCAGTGGTGAAGCTTTGATGGTGATAAATCTTAACTTGAATTTTAATTACAAAATTTAATCTCGAAAATGACTTGGAAGAGTAAAGAGTAAAAAACTGAGCGAAAATTTTTAATAGGATGAAATTGGCAAAAAAAATGGGAACCGATAAATACGATAATAATGAGACTGTAGTAGTAGGTAGTAGTAAGCAAAAAAACAGAATTTTTGAAAATGAAGAAAATTAAAATTGGGAAGAGCCTGAAGTCTTCATCTCTTCAAAAAGGAGGAAGAAATAGAGATTGAGAAGTAACACTTTGGTAGAAAGCAAGGCTTGACTAGCTCCGCCAAATAGTAGCTTGAAAGGGCTTTTTGCCTAAGATTACAAATGAAAACCACACGAACGATAAGGCAAAGAAGAAGAATTTCAATACGATGGAGTAGGTGAAAATGACAGTTTGGTTTCTGGGGCTAGTTTAGAGTAGGAACTGTGAACGGCGGGTGATTGAATTTCAGCTCCCCCAATAGTTTTTGGCTGCAGTATTGAGGTTAGAGTAGGGCTGGTAATCCACACCTTGCAAGAGCTCTAACGGATATCGGTGGTGAGGCTTTGATAGTGACAAATCTTAACTAGAATCTCAACAACAAAAAATAAACTCAGAAATGACTTAAACGATCAAAAAGCAAAAACCTAACCGGAAATTCTTACCAGGAAGAAATTGGTAAAAGGAATAGGAACTAATAAATAATATGATAATAATAAGACTGCAGTAGTAGGTAGTAGGAATAAATAAACCCTCTAAAGACTATGGCACGTAGGACTATGTCGCGAGAAAGCTAGCAACAATAATGATGACATACTAGAGATAGAGAAGTTACTTAATTTAAATAATCTTTACAGAAGACTACAAACTTTTATTCTATAAAGGTGCTAGTAGCTCAAATAGAATTCCCATGGTCAATTGTATGTAGATAGGGAATAAAACAGAAGTATCAAAGACAAAGGTAGGAAAAATAAATTAGCAAAATTACAAAATAGATCTCCTGCAAAATGATATAATCAGAGACCTACACTAGAGTAGGCTAGATCAGGAGCTGGTAGATTGTAGATAAGACAACATTAGAAAGAGGTTAATATCTGGAAGCACTAAGAATTGTGGAGAAAGGAGGAAACATTTATGGAATTCAAAACAACAAAATCTCTATAATAAATGGTTAAGCTCTGCAAGACAAAAGATCCCACAAAAATATAAAAAGCTTGGAACAATAAAGAGAGAGGTAACAGAAAAGAGTATGTGCAAGTGTGAACAATTTCATTAGAGAGGACACTACTTAAAACACTCAAAACAAAAATTTAAAAAATGCACACGTACAGTTCATACAAATGAAGCAATGGGAGAAATGTGCTATCAAAATATATTGACCTAAAGGACATCTAAATTTATAAATTTTACTAAAAATAACACAACTGCAAAACAGGGAGAAGTAAAACTAACTCAGGAGGTAGTAAGCAGAGCTGGAGTTGATCACGTATACCGCAAAAGTTAGTGACCATATTCGCAGAAGTAATAGATAGAAAGGAATTACCAAAAGAATGGGCATCATCTTCATATTTAAAAGAGTAATCGCAGAGTCTAAAAAACTGTAAAGGTATAAGTGTGATAGTGTCGATAGAAAGAAAATATGGAAAATGGTGGAAAACGAGATAGGAGTAGAAAGTCAAGAGAAAAAAGAAGATTAGGCCAACAATTATTCGAAAAGGAGCAGGTAAAGAACAGAGGCGTATACTTAGTTTTTATAGATGTTTAAAGGCATACGAGTTAGTCTCGAGGAAAGAACTATGAAAGACTATAAAAGAGATTATACCAATACATTATATAGTAAATACAGAAATAAGAATGTAGCAATAAAAGTGGCTCATAACAATAGTTACTATTTTATTAAATAAAAAATATCAAATCGAAAGATTGCAGAAGAATTGTACCGGAGCTGATCAGGTATATTCCAAAATTTAGCGACCATATTCATATTCGCAAAAGCAATAGATGAAAAAAGATTATCTGAAGAATGTGCATCATCTTCATATTTCGAAGGGCAATCACAGACTCTACAAAAACTGTAAAGTTATAAGTGTGATAGTGTTGATAGGAAGAAAATGTGAAAAATGGTGGAAAACAAGATAGGAGTAAAAAATCAAAAGTAATAAGAAGATCAGTCCAACGATTAATCGAAAAGGAGCTAGTAAAGAACAGGGACGTACACTTAGCTTTTGTAGATCTTGAAAAGGCATACAAGCCAGTATCGAGGAAATATCGATGCAAGACTATGAGAGAGATAATAACAATACATGATGTAGTAAGTGAACTATACAGAAACAAGAATGTAACAGTGAAAGTGAATCAAACTTTAATAACTCTTTAAGAATGTTCAAAGAACTTTTATAAAAGTATCAAACGGCATCAGCGCTTTTCAAAATTTATATAAAACATGAAAAAAAATGCAAAAGAATAGAGGTCCTAATTTGACATAAGAATCTGCACACATTAATCAAAAAGCTATAGAAATAATATGTTGAAACAGGATTGGACGTTAATTACAACAAATTCTTGTATTTTGTAATTACAGGTCAGAAAATTAAGGATCTAGAAATAGACAAAATCCAAAGAATAATAGAGATGCATAAGTTTAAATACCTAAATTTTACGATTTCAAAAAGAAAACAACAAAAATTCAAAGAAGCAACAGAATAAGACAAACAAAAAAAGTCACTCAATTCTATGGCACTCATAAATTACAAATAATACAAAATAAAAAATCCAAAACTCAATAAGAAGAAGTATAACGATATTTGATGTAGAGAACTGAGTAATAAACAAAACACAATAACAAAACAGGAGCGACGAAATGAAGCACTGAGGAAGATGTTGTATAGTAATGAGAAGAAATAGATTTTGGAACAAAAAATTTAAAGACAAAGAAAAATAGAAAAGGAGGTGATGAATCATATAAAAGAATAAAGTTAGTATGCTATAGACACGTTAAAAATCCATACAGCAGACAGAATAGGAAGAAAAGTAAGTGAAAAATCCCGTAGATACTTTAGAAGTGAAGTAGATGAGACAATGGAATGAAAAAAAACTGAAAGAGGGAATTTACAATAAGAATAGCAGATAGGAAAAATTATTGAGAGAAGGAAGACAGTTTTAGTTGTAAAAACCCTTTATATTTTTTCTGTCAATTTTTATTTTCTTCAACTGATAGAGTTTCCAAATAACTTTTTTTATTCTAACCTAAGTTTGCGTACTTTTTTTTAAATTTTAGATTTGTTATTAAGATGGTTTTGTCAAAAGAATTTTTTTCTAGTTGCCTCGTTTTCATACTCTTCTTTCTTTCTTGTCCAGTTTTTGAATTTTAAATTTAAACAAAGGATACAACAGTAAGTAAATAAAAATATTTGAAGCATTTTGGTTAATTTTGCAAATAGTTTAGAGAATTAGCAACGACAAATGTCTTATTGTAACTTGTGTAACTAATATCTGTTTGGAGTATTAAAACTCTAAAACATTACTTGTCTACTTTTAAAATGCCACAGTTGTTCTATTTTCATGTTTCCGCTTTTATTTTATATAAATCTTACTAAAAGAAATCATTGTCATATTTATGCTACATCTCCAATGCTACTGGCTGCAAGAAAAAAAGTGATAAACATTTATTTATGTAAGTTTATTAAGACCTCAATAAATATCTACCAAGCTTGTCGGTTACAACTGACGCAAACTACTTATGGAGAATCACAAAGAAACGCTAAACTTTAACACATCTATAAGGATCAACGAAGATACCTGGGTAAAGAGTAATTAATAAAGAATAAACTTATTTGCAGAATATTTAAGTTCTGTGTTTAAATGAAACCCAAAAATAGTCACAACATACGAGAATAGCAAATAGAGACTTATTTGAAAATTCCATCATTAAGAAATTCAACGAACAATGTCTTCTTTCGTGAGATAAATCTCAGCATATTCCCAGATTTTAATCTAATTTCAAAAAATATTTTGAAATACTACTCAACAAAACAACTATAATACATTCTTAATGACATTATAAGACTTGCTTAAGTTTTACTACAAAATTGTTAAAATCATATCAATATAGAAACCTACGGATCATATTCAAGTCAACTCATATTATTTACAGCTTCACAGTTTCAAAAACATCTGAAAAACAAATAAAATCTACTATTGAGGATAGAAAGTTAGTACCAAACCATCTTGCCAAAACATGGTATTATTAGAGCAAGTAGATGGTATCTTTAAAGACAGTTTAGAAAAGAAAAAATATTACTCAGCTACATTCTTGGACATTTCAATTTAAAATTTAAGATAAGGTGCCTCAAGGAAGTGTCATGGGGTCAATTTTGTATTTATTATACATAAATGTTCAGGTGTAATTTTAAATAATAATAATACAATAACAGCAACATTTGCTGATAATATTGTGGTAACGACTTTGCTTCAAGATCCAATAACTGTCTCACCACAGCTTAGAAACACCTCGATATTTGGATAATAGAAGTGAACACTAACAAATCCACTCATATGTTAAAATAACCTTTTTGCCACAAAAACTGGGTGTTCACCTGAATAGGCAATTTCAAGTAGAACTGGTTTATAGAAAAATTTACTAGTCCTTGGACCGCAACTCGCACTTTCCACCACAAAACAAGCTACTGGTCTCTAAAATCTTAATAAATCCAATTTGAAGTAGAATTATGAGAAAGAATTGCTGGTGAAGTGATACTAATATAATGGAAATTCAGTGACTCTAATCAAAGACTCTTCGAGAGATATATAACGTGATATCAATCAAGTTACTCAGCAAATGAAAAAAATTTCAGTGAATATTATCAAAATAGACTTAATTACCATCCTAATCTACTTGTCAGGAGTCTACTGTTAGATTGAAGAAACATTACAGCACAAAGTTTTACTGACATTAGTGTGAGTATAGAAATTTGTAAATAATTTTTCCAAAAAAGAAATCTGCATCAATTATATATGAAATATGTTCCTTAAAGATGTCTAGTTGTGGTTACGTTCTCTGTCGGATGCATGGGTCGTTACGACAATGCATCCTGCGTTGTACATCACTCCAAAAGTAGAAAGAAATTCTTTTGAGTAAAACATTAATTTTGGAAAATAAACTTCAAGTCAATAGATTAGGTACTTTTAGATTTATCTCAAATATTTTTCTACACTTAAGTTTCTTCTAAAGCCTTCGTATAGAAGATTATTGTAAAAAACGCATTAAGTCTGAGATATTATCATTGTTTTTCATGTACAACAAAAAATAATGTAATTTCTTCTCTCTTTAGTTACAATTACGAACAACTAATTATTTTAAAACGAGCTTTGACTCACTACTACTCACCTTAGGCGCCGCCATTGTTTTTACAGCTATTTAATTAAACTTATGCTCTTATCCTTGGGTTTACAACGTTTACCGATTGTGGATAAAGGATTCTGTCTGTTTATTTTGAAGAATATAGTTTTGTCACAAAAATGGCTTCTTCAATGTACATGGTCAGGTTTTTTGATTTGAATTTGAACTTATAAGTAGACATAGCAAAAATCTAATTTCAAAAACATCTGTGGGAAAGAGTGAGATTATAAGATTTTAACACCAGAATTATATTTCAAACAAATCATTTAACAATTTTTATAGTTAAGAATCTAATTTGCATAAACAAATTTGTTTATGTAGCAGAATAGCAAAGTGAAAAAAATTTTAAAAAAAGAAAATAGAAATTGAGTGAGAGTTATTAAGAAAGTTTGAAGTGGTGCGGGGCAAAGGACAGTGATTGCTGATTTGTTGGCACTACAGATATTTTAAAATGCAAAAAAAAATTGTTGCTAATAACTTTGCGGTTAAATAGCAATATTTGGGTCATTAAAAGCAGACGTCGTTTTTATTGATGCCCCTGGCTTGCGTCAACCCAGATGGTATATCGATGGTACTATATTAAATTACAATTGAGATTTAGTGATAAATTTTAATTGTAATGTAAATGCCTATAATTTTAATTTGTATTCTTGACTAAGTCTCTAAATTATTAGAAAAACTGGTCAAAAATTACAACTTTAAGCGTAACTGCCGAAAAAAAAATTGAAAGAAAACTTCGGACTCCTGGAGATTAATGTTGAAATTTTTTAATCGAAACCGAATCCATACGAATTTTGTATTTCCCAACTAAAGCCGCCCTACAAGGATTAAAACCGCAGGCAATAAAAACTCGTAAGAAGGGTCTCCGACAAGCCGCATCAACGAAAACAAACATCTCTCCATCAAAACTCGGTTCCTTCAGTAAATTCCATTAACGACAAGTAAACAAGAGAGAAACGAAACGAATTCACACAACAATTTTTCTCTTTTTACCAGTCAATTAATTCCCAGCAAATAGCAATAACATCAAACCCAAGTGAGCTAATTAAAATTGTCCTCCCCTTTTTGAATCATCCCTCGTTTAATACATAGTAGCATAAAAAGACCATTAAGTCAGACCCCCAAACGATTGACAAAGTGTGTTGGTGACGTTCTTCGACCGAAAACGATCCCGACAACACATGGTCCGCAAATCCCGAAACAGGAAGCAAATTAGGCGTCGACGGGACCACCAAGTCGAGAGTTTAACGTGCAATTAACGCTTTCAGAAATTTTACGAACCGTTCGTATTTCATATTTCCGCGTTCTTCGAGAGAAGACGACTTCTTGCGCTTGACTATGTTGACCCCAGGTACAGGTAAATTTATATATGTATTATGTTTGTTGAGGCTGCAAACCAGGCAAATATTTAGTTAGTGTTCTTGACGATAATGAGAAGTCGAGGTTGGACACTCCTCTAACAACCAGTAGGTATTTGAATTGATTTTAGCAGCATTTGCGGATGACTCGTTTAATTTGTAAGAAACTTAAAAGTGGACGGGTTTGTTGAAACAATCGCCAGAAATTGCCCGAATCGAAAAAATCGTTCAGTGATTTACCGTTACCTTCTAAGGAGGAGCGCCAAAGATAAATCGTATGGATTTTAACGAGGAATTAAATTTGGGACCAACTGACAATAATTGATGAGTTACCCAAAAACTTAAAATTAGAACAGAAAACAAGAGAAAAAATTAAAGAAGGAAGATAGTTAAACAAAAGGTTTCAAGAATACAAGAAGTTGAATTGAATAAGCACAAAAGGTGAAGTAAAAAGTTTGGAAGAACAATATTGAAACAATAAAAAAATAATGGAAAACAATAAAAAATTGTTGAAAATGAAAACTTTGGAAAATCAAGAATAACGAAGAATATATGAGACATTAAAAAGGAATTATCAAACACAAAAAGGGGTTAAATAGCAGCAATTGTTAAAAATTATTATGCAGAAATGTACTCTTCTATTATACTAGAACTTAAACTTAATTTGAGAAAAAATAAGAACAGATGGTCTCACAATATTATTATGTGAAAGCTAAGAGAATATAATCAAAATGTGAGAAGTTTACCACAATTCTGGCTAGAAAATATTAAATTAAAACAGGACAAAATTAACACCAACAAGTCTGTGATAAACAAAAGTAGAATATAACAAAGAAAGAGATAGAATGAAGAGCAACTACTGTCGATGTTAATTTGCAATGAAGCATTGCGTTAGAATCAATAGAAGATTTCAAAATAGGTATATGAAATAAAATTAGAACAACTTGAGAGTAAATAGGCTAGAAAATAGTACAAAAAAATCTAAACAAAAACTACCCGAAAGAAAGACTCAAAACTATGAACTAGAGAAATAATGGAATGAAATGAAACAAAACAGCTACTGCAAAAGACTGCAGAAGAAATGCTGAGAATGTAAACAATAAAAGGCAAATTGAAAGAATGGTACTACCAAGACTGTGAAAAAGCGACAAAATAGAAAAATCAAATAGTTAAGCTCAAAATGAAACAGGGTAGAAGAAATATTTAAAAATTGTACAATGCCACCATAGTAATAAAATAAGATAAATCTAAACAAAGGTAAATAACTAAACAGATGGGTACGCCCAGAATAAAAGCAAAGAGACTTAAATGTGATGAAAGTCATGCGGAATACAAGGACAAAAATTAGGAATTCTTGGATTAGCTACAAAGAAAAAACGTTCAGTATGGATATTGAAGACGTAAAACAACCATAGGATGATAATACTGTTTTAAGAACAAATTCGATCAGTAAAAGAGTAAAACTAGAGGAAATCGGGTACAAATACAAAGCAATCTACGACAAAAACACACTAAGGAAATAACGAATGCAATAAATATAGAACAGAGATGGAGAGAAATAAAACAAAATGTACTGAACACTACAAAAAATTTGAAAAACAAAAACAGCAAAAAACGATTAAAAAAAATTAAATGATTAAGCACAAAAATGATACATGATAGAATAAAATAAAGATTAACTCGATAAACACACTATATAGAAAAAGAAAGAACAATTATATGATCAATAATCTAGAAGAAATAGAACAACATAACTGCTATAATATAATAAGATAACTCTACAGAAAAATGAGAACTAATTAGGTTAGAACACACAAACTTAAACACTGTAAATATCAAAGAAAATGTTAGCCAAAAAAATTGGAATAATTTCGAAAATGTACTGCAAAAGCTCCTAATATGGAAATAAAAGAAGTACAGCAACCAGAGTGAAATAACACTAAACAGGAATCAACTGTGAATAAAAAACAGAACTAGAGGAGCTATGAAACGACCTAATTAAGAAACCTCAATAATTATATTAAAAAAGGAATGTAAAAATAAATGTTGAAAAATAAAACAGGAGAAATGATGAGAATGAAGACAATAAAAAACAAAGGAAAAGAAGAGTAGGACCGAGACTGCAAAGAAGCAAAAAAGTAGAGGAATTAAATGCAAACATTGAACATGATAGATTGCAAAATAGAAATAGATCACACAAACATAACATATAGGGAAGAAAGAATTATTTGATAAACAATGAAGTAGATGAAATAGAATAAGACCCACAACAGTAATAAAATAAAACAATTCTACAGAAGAGTAAGAAATATTAAAATAAAAGAACTTAAATGAGATGAAGGTCAAACAGAATACAAGATCAAAAATCTGAAAATACTTGGAACAAATTCTGCAATAAACGTCCCATATGGATATAGAAGAAATAGAACAACCAAAGAAGGATAACACTGTTTCAAAGACAAATCTGATCAATGAAAAACTGTAACTAGAAAAATTCTTTTTGGAAGACTACTAAAACGGCTTCAACTTGGGAAAATCAGTTATCAAAAAAAATCATATTAAAAAAAAATCTAACAGAACGCAATAGAAATGACATACAATTTCATGTGAAACTAAAAGTGCATTTGGTTTAATTTACAGAACCAAAAGTGAGAGATGGGAACAAGACGAGAAATCTCAAAAAATTTATTAACACTATTAAAGATAACAATGGGTAACACTAAAGAAAGAATTCAATTTTAGAGTGCTACTATAGAAGAATTCTGTACAAGAAAGGAAGTAAAACAAGTGAATGTAATTTTAAATAATATATCAAAAGAACATAACAAAAGAAAAATTTTTACAGGTAACATTCAAATAATTGCATACGCAAGATGTATCAATAGTAGTAAGTTTAGAACTAAAACAAATAGAAGCTATAAAAAAATAAAGAAAGTAAACAATTTCGAATAAAAATATACTAAACTAAAACAAAATACATAAAAGTAGGGATAGAAGTGGTTAGCTTTTTTTTATAACTATTTATGAACAATATTTGAGCAGTCAGAAAAGTAACGAGTAGAAGAAGGGATCTTAAGAAATACCAAGTCTATGATAAAAATCAAATTTTTTTGAAATATAAAGTCATAACAAAAAAAAATCAAGATATACTAAATTAGTATATCAACTCTAGAAGAACAATGAAGAATAATATCAAAACATTTCAGTGAGCAAAATAATGAAAATCGTATTAAGCCCTAAGCAAATTGTGAAAACAGGTTAAAAACTAAGAAGGAAATTGAAGACAAACTCGGAGGAAATACATAAAAAGCTTATGAAAGCCGAACATTTGCAGTGTTCAGAACCTGTACACGCATGCACTCAGTTTAAAGGGACTGGCATTTGCTTCGTACTCTTTGGTTGTAATTCGAAAAAAGTTCAAGCGCGTCTTTGATCTGTGAAATGAAATAGCGATATTTATGAGTGAGGAGGGTCACAAGCACGCAAAAGAATTCTAAAAGTTAATTCTGATCAATAAAAAACTGAACTATAGAACAGCTACAAAGCCAGCTAATTTCGAAACCACACTGAAAAATCTATAACCGCAAAAAATATAAAAATAAATGTAAAAAAATAAATCAAAGTGTACTGAAAACCGTAGGAGAAATAATGAGGATAAAGATCATAAATACAAAGGAAAAGAATAGTAGGACCGAGACTGCAAAGAAATGAGAAAATAAAAGAATTAAATGATTAAGTGCAAAAATTGAACATGATAGATTGCCAAATAAAAATGAATTACACAGACACAGCATATAGAGAAAAAAGAACTATTTGATAAACAATGAAATTGAGGAAATAAAATAAAACCCACAATAGTAATAAATTAAGACAATTTTACAGAAGAGTGGGAAACATTAAAATAAAGAAACTTAAATGAGATGAAGGGCAAACAAAATACGAGATCAAAAAACGTTCCATATGGATACAGAAGAAGTAGAGCAACCAAAGAAAGATAACACTATTACAAAGACAAATCTGGTCAATGAAAAACTGTAACTAGAGGCAGAATTCTTTTTGGAAGACTACCAAAAAGGCTTCAATTCGGAAAAATCAGTTATCAGTAAAATATATATTCCAAAAAGAAAATCTCAGAGAACGCAATAGAAAAGTACAAACAATTTTATGTGAGGTTAGAAGTGCATTTAATTCAATTTACAGAGCCAAAAAGTGAGAGATGGTAACAAGGCTAGAAATCCCAAAAAAATATATTAACAGTATTAAAGATATCAATGGGTAACACCAAAGAAAGAGTTCAATTTTAGAGTGCTACTATAGAATTCTGTATAGGAAAAGGAGTAAAACAAGTAAATGTAATTTTAAATAGTAAATCAAAAGGACATAACACAAGAAAAAAATTCTTACAGGCAACATTCAAATAATTGCATACGCAAGATGTTCTAAATCAATATTTCAACTCTAGAAAAACAATGAAGAATAATATGAAAACATTTCAGTGAGCAAAATAATGAAAATCGTATTAAGCCCAAAGTAAATTCTGTAAACAGGCTAAAAATTATCAAGGAGGAAATACATTAAAGGGCTTATAAAGGTAGAGCATTTGCAGTGTTCAGAACCAGTACACGCATGCACTCAGTTTAAAGGGACTGGCAATTGCTTCGTACTCTTTGGTTGTAATTAAAAAAAAGTGGAAGCGCGTCTTTAAACTGTGAAATGAAATAACAATATTTATGAGCGAGGAGGGTCACAAGCACGCAAAAGAATTCTAACAGTTATTGCTATAAAGGTTACCTACGTAGTAAATGTATGAATAAACTTAATGTACTTAATATTCAACTTCAGGAAAGTTTCACAAATATATTTGATGTAAATGAAAGAGACATCTTTCTCAAAAATTACAGTTATGGAACGCAAGACAACTACTCTAAGATGTTTACCAAGATGTGTGAATTTAACAAGAGTTGCCTGCTAGAAAACAAATGAAAAAATATTTTCAAAGTAAACTTTAAATAATAATAAAGATATAGAAGAACAATGGTTCAATTGTAGAAGCAGTAATAATAGATAAAGAGAAGAACAAATAAAGAAAATAACGCAGAAAAAAACCAAAGCCCAGGCATAACAAAAAATAACGAAGAACAAAATATGAAGACAAACTCAGAAGAAAACCCTAATCAAATTTATAAAGACACAGTATTTCAAGTGGGCAGAACATATCATAAAAAAGAAACTGACAAAAATGATAGAAATTAAGATAAAAGAATACTAACAATAACAGATTTAAAATAGAAATATAAAATCGGGAAAAAGGGCAACAAGTAATACTTGAAGCAAAGATCCACAGAAATTTGGTGCACACCAAAGACAACCGAAATAATAAAAAAACTATGCATATAAAGCTAAACATTTTCTATTTCTTGTAAAGCAGTGACGACTGAATATCTACCATTGTTATTTTATTCATTATTCACATTGTTGTAATAAAGGGTGGACAACTTATAAACAGATGACAAGCTGACAATGCAAATAAATTGAAGACGGGAGATACCAAAAGCAACCAGTTTAAAGGTATGGCGTGCATTGTCGACCATATTCGTTGTGATTAGTCTAGAAAACACGCCTTGATTGGCTAATGTACCATCTGAACAAATATCAAATGCACGAGTACCTGCACGTACACACACTCAGGTTAAAGGGACTGGCATTTGGAGGTCGCAAGATTCGGTTTATCACTTCAAAAAAAAAATACCGAGGCGTCGCCTCGTATACTTTCTCTACTCTTTGGTAGTAACACTGCCAGATGTTGAATGGCGTCTTTGAACTGAAAAATAAAATAGCAATATTTAGAACGAGGAAAAATTCTACAAATTATTTCTAAAGAAGCTCGCTTACTTAGTAGGCATATTAAAAACTTAATGTAGGTACCTACTTAATTTTTGACTACAACTTAAAAAAAAACTGATTTGAGATGTTTTCCGTGATATGTTAAAAAAATTGAAACTAAATGTAAAATATTAATAATAACACTTTTTGTAAAGCTCTCGCGCCGGTCTTGGGGAGCGTCCCAATAATTCGAAGAGTTGCTTCATTACATCAAGAAAATGAAAAACATGAACAAGTTGTTTTTCTAGGCGAATTAGTTGGAATAAAATGTGAAACTGTTTAGGTTTAAAAACTCCCCTACCACATCTGTTTCAATTACCGTTAAGGGTATTTAAACATTTTGAAAAATTCAATTTTGTTTCTGTCACTCTTTCTTATAATGTTATTAGTTAGAAAAATGTGCCTATAGCTTATAATTTATTTCATTTATTTAATAAATTGTGGAAAAAATAAAAATAAGGCAAAATGTGACCAACTCTGTTACCCACTTTGGGATGAAGGGATAACCTAAACTTGAAACAAAATCTTCAATTAATACCAACAAGAAATACTTTCAGCACTAACCTATTTGTTCATACAAAATATTTAAGTACCTATCTTGTGTGGAAAAAAGGATTACAATGACATTCTTGGTAAATATCTAGCATTAGCAATAAGGAATGTCCCAACGTACAGGAAAAATATTGAGAAAAAATTTGTGCAAGTTATAATAAAAAATAAAAATAAAAAAATTTCATTATTTTATTTTATTTCTGTTATTTAGCTTGATGTTATTCTTGAAATAATTATGCTATATATTTCAGAAACTATTAAATTTGCATATTCTCGTTTTTTGTAAAGAAATGTGTAAAGAAATCCATTTATTTAAATTTCTAGGAAAAAATTGCAACAAAATAGCCCTAAAATATCTTGATTTTGCTTTAAATTAAAATTAATAAATAACACCATATTTTTGTTAAAAATGTGAACAAACGAAGATTCTTAAGTCAAAAAGATTGCGTGTTAAAAACTGTTCTTCCGACTCCAATCCAATAATTCGTAACGAAGCTTTCAGGTGAGCTGATTCGAGCGATCCAATTTGAGCTTTTCCCATTGAAATTTTTGCAAATTATTTTTGCTTCTGAATTTTTATTTCGAGCAACTAACTTGAATTTTGTCTCGCCCCAAAATGCATAGAAAACCGGTTTTTCACCCCAATTTCCGTTTTGTTTACCTCCGTTCCCTGTAAATTGCTGACACGACTCCACCGTACTTGAGGGACCTTACCCGAAATCCCTCAAGGACCAATAAAGTGCCCTTCCGGGTTCCGGTGCTATCAACCCGGAATCATCCACCAACGAAATCTCTTCTAAACAAACAACCGATTCGTTGCGGCGTTTTATAATTAAAACCGCCAAACATCTTTATTCGGCGTGAAGGTTGTGCGATGAAGGAAAAAATTGATTAACTATACCGGCGAATTTGGGCCGTTTTTCCCAAATTTCGGTTCGTTGAATAATTGATGAATTTTCGCTTCGTAGAAGTGGGTGCGGATAAAAGGCCGGTTGATGGCACAAGTTGGACAAGAAAACCCAACGAAGTGCCCGACGTAAATACTCTATGCGGCAGTTCGGGCATTTCCCATTCGACGCTCGAGAAGGCAACACGTGCCGTCGTTAGTCTTTGCTGTTACGCGAACATAAACATCGAAATTGTTCTCGTTGTTGATTTTTTTTATAGAACCAAAAGGAGGTTAAGTGGAAATTTTTGTGATTTTGTGCGATTTTATCGGAAATTTTTCAAGTTATTGGAAAAAAATCGAAAATTTCAGGATGACAAGGTAAGCTTTCAGTTTGATTTTAAACAAACATTTTCAGTGGACGCATTTTTTTTTTAAATTCCAGACTTGTGAAGTAGTTTCAAAAGGGGGTTGTTGGGGAATTGTTGCGGCAAATTATTAAGTGAGCCGAAAATTGATTTAATATAGCAAAAACTGTATTCAAGTTAAGTATTGCTTCGGTTAAGCAGCGGAACTTGGCAATTTAAGTAAACTTTGCTTATAAAGCTGATAATTAAAAGCAAGTTATAATTTTTACTGTTACAATCTTTGCGAGTTTGCAGTCTTGCACACTTAGTTACACATAAATTGCTGTTGGAATTATTTATTGTATTGCTATTTTACAACTTTACGTGGGCATATTGAAATTGAAATTCCTAACATAAATAGTAGAAAAAATATTATTTTTTGCTAGTAGTTTTACAACTCTAGTGCAGAATCATGCGAAGGAAAATTGGAAAAAAACCCGACTCTTTAACATTTAAAACAGAAAAAATTTGGTGGTACACATTTAATTATTTGAATTATTTGAAATAAAATGGTCTCAAAATTAGGAAGGGAGTCTTAGTATTTTGAAATATAAGAAGGATGGAAAATAAAAAAAATCAAAAACCTCCATAGTCTCTCTATTTAAAAATGAAGATACAGAAAAAAATTAGGAATATAAAATTGTGATAGAAATCGTAAAAATTTAGAAATTGTAAAAAAAATATTATTTTGAAATTACAAATTCGTGAAAGAATCAACAAGAATAGGGAGAAGCTTGAAACTTTAAATTAAAAAAAAAATGGACAAAAATATCAATTCTAGAAATTGTAACAAAAAAGGTTGAAAGATCTCAAAAATAAGAGAAGAATCTTAGTATTTTAAAATTCAAAGACAGGAAAAATATTTTTGGACTGCAAATTCCTAAGAGAAGAAATAGGGAAGAAATTTCAAATCTACAAGAGTAAAAAAAATTATTAAAAAGATCTGGGGCTTAAGATTTGTGAAAATGGGGAAAGAACTTGAAACTCAGGGAAGAAACCGATTGATTTAAAATTTAAAAAAGAAGATAATAAAATATTTGGCGCTACAAAATGGAACAAAATTGGTGAAATATTTCGAGACCAAGAGAAGAAGTCGATTATTTTTAAAATTAATAGAAAGATAAAACATTTTGGGACTAAAAATTGTGAGACAAGCAACGAAATGATTCAAAATTTTGGAATAAAAAAAAATAACGATTGTTTAGAACCTTAATAAAGAAGAAGTAAAAGTTGTGTTGCTTCATATTGCAACACAATTAATGAAGAATTTTAAAATTTAGAGAAAATATTTTGTGTTTTAAGAAGTTAATAGAAAAATATCGGACTACACATCTATGAAAGCAGCAACAAGAATGGTAAAAAATTTGGAAACTGAGATAAGAAACCCAAATTTGAACTTGATTAACAAAAAAGTTGATGTCACAGAATATAACAAAATGGGATAAAGTAAGAAAGAGAAAATATTTTCATTTTACAAATTTGTGAGAAAAATAATGAAGACGGTTAAGGATTTCGAACTAGAGAAAAAAGCCAATAAAAATCTTTGAGCAACGAAATAAAATATTTTGAAAATTATTGAAGAGTGAATTTGATGCCACATAATGTAAGAGAGCTGGGGAAGTATTGCAAAACCGGTTATTTTGAAGATTAAAAAAAGAAAGAAAACATATCTTGGGACTACAAATTTGTGAGAGAAGCAGAGAAAATGGTTAAGGAATAGAAATTTTTAAATAAAAGAAAACACGATTATTTTGAACCTTAATACAAAAGAAGAAAAAATCTTGTTGCTACATATAGCTACACAAGTGATGAAGAATTTTAAATTTCGGAGAAAAGTTATTGAAAAAATATCGGAGCACATGTCCATGAAGAAGCAACAATAATGGTAAAAAATCTTGAAACTCAGAACAGAAAGAAAATTTTGAACTTTCAGAAAATATTAACAAAAAATTTGGTACTACAGAAAATAACAAAAATAGGTGAGGAGTTAATTTGAAGATTAAAAGGTGAGAAAAAAGAAATATTTTGATTTTGCAAATTTGTGGAAAAAACAACGAAGATGATTAAGGATTTAGAACCAGAGAAAAAGCAATAAAAATCTTGAAATTGAACGAAGAAATTGAGTATTTTGAAGGTTAATTAGGAGAAAATTTGATGCCACAGGGTGTAAGAAAACTGGGGAAATATTGCAAAACCGGTTATTTCGAAGATTAAAGAAGAAGAAAGAAAACATATTTTGGGACTACAAATTTCTGAGAGAAGCAAAGAAAATGGTTAATGAATAGAAATTTTTAAATTGAAAAAAACGATTGTTTTGAACTTTAATAAAGAAGAAAAAAAATGTTGCTACATATTGCTACACAAGTGATGAAGAATTTTTAAATTTTGGAGAAAATGCGATTATTTTGTGTTTAAAGAAGAAGTTATTGGAAAAATATTGGAGCACATGACCATGAAAAAAGCAACAAAAATGGTGAAAAATCTTGAAACTCAGAGAAGAAACAAAATTTTGAACTTTCAGAAAATATTAACAAAAAATTTGGTACCACAAAATATATTAAAAATAGGTGAGGAAATCAGTTAATTTGAAGATTAAAAGGTGAGAAAAAAGAAATATTATGATTTTAAAAATTTGTGGAAAAAATCGAAGATGATTAAGGATTTAGAACCAGAGAAAAAAACAATAAAATCTCGAAACTGAACGAAGAAATTGAGTATTTTGAAGGTTAATTAGGAGAAAATTTGATGCCACAGGGTGTAAGAAAACTGGGGAAATATTGCAAAACCGGTTATTTCGAGGATTAAAAAAGAAGAAAGAAAACATATTTTGGGACTACAAATTTCTGAGAGAAGCAACGAAAATGGTTAATGAATAGAAATTTTTAAATTGAAAAAAACGATTGTTTTGAACCTTAATAAAGAAGAAAAAAAATGTTGTTGCTACATATTGCTACACAAGTGATGAAGAATTTTAAATTTCGAAGAAAATGCGATTATTTTGTGTTTAAAGAAGTTATTGAAAAAATATCGGAGCACATGACCATGAAAGAAGCAACAAAAATGGTGAAAAATCTTGAAACTCAGAGAAGAAAGAATATTTTGATCTTTTAGAAAATATTAACAAAAAATTTGGTACCACAGAATATAACAAAAATAGGTGAGGAAATCAGTTAATTTGAACATTAAAAGGTGAGAAAAAAGAAATATTTTGTTTTACAAATTTGTGGAAAAAAACGAAGATGATTAAGGATTTAGAACCAGAGAAGAAACAATAAAAATCTCGAAACTGAACGAAGAAATTGAGCATTTTGAAGGTTAATTAGGAGAAAATTTGATGCCACAGGGTGTAAGAAAACTGGGGAAATATTGCAAAACCGGTTATTTCGAGGATTAAAGAAGAAGAAAGAAAACATATTTTGGGACTACAAATTTCTGAGATAAGCAACGAAAATGGTTAATGAATAGAAATTTCTAAATTGAAAAAAACGATTGTTTTGAACCTTAATAAAGAAGAAAAAAAATGTTGTTGCTACATATTGCTACACAAGTGATGAAGAATTTTAAATTTCGAAGAAAATGCGATTATTTTGTGTTTAAAGAAGAAGTTATTGAAAAAATATCGGTTCACATATCCATGAAAGAAGCAACAAAAATGGTGAAATATCTTGAAACTGAGAGAAGAAAGCCAATTTTGAAAAATATTAACATATAATTTGGTACCACAGAATACAACAAAATGGGGTGAAGAAACCGGTTAATTTGAAGATTAAAATGTAAAAAAAATATTTTGATTTTACAAATTTGTGGGAAAGATAACAAAGATGATTAAGGATCTAGAACCAGAGAAAAAAACAATAAAAATCTCAAAACTGAATGAAGAAATCTGGTATTTTGAAAGTTAATGAGGAGAAAATTTGATGCCACAAGGTGTAAGAAAACTGGGGGAATATTGCAAAATTGGGTATTTTGAAAAATAAAAAAGAGGAAAGAAAAAATATTTTTGGGACTACAAATTTGTGAATGAATCAACAAAAATGGTAAAGAAGCTTAAAAAGGAGAAATTCTTTGATACTACATATTGTAAGAGAAGTGATGAAAAATTCCATTATTTTGAAGTTTATAAATGAAGATGAGGAAAAAAATTAATAATACAAACTTGTGAAAGAAACCAAAAAAATTTGTAGTCAAGAGCCTTGATACTGAGAAGGCAACAATTTTTTGAACTTTTAAAGGAAGAAGAAAAAATTTTATGCTACAAATTGTAATAAAAATAGGGAAAATTTTTGGAACTGAAATAGATATCGAAAGGTCATTATTTAACAAAGATACGTGCAGAAAAAGAATTGGGACTAATGATTTGTGAAAAATTCCGCAAGAATTGTCAAAAATACTGAAACTATGACAAAAACCGATTATTTTGAAATTCAAAAAAGGAGATATCAACTATAAATTTTTGTTACAAGTAATAAAAATTGTCTAAAATTGCCAAAACTGTGATAAGAAATGTTGACCATCCATTTCGTAAAAAAGCAATAAAAATGGTAAAAGATACGAAACTAAAAGAAGAATCAGATTATTTTGAGTTATAAAAATAAATATAAAGTAAAGGTTTTGAGCTACAAGTTTAAGAATAAAGCAACAAAAATGGTTAAGAATTTCGAAACTGGGAGAAGAAATCGATTATTTTGAAATTTAAATGGGAAGATAGAGATAAAACCGGACCACAAATTTATGACAGGAGCAACAAAAATTAGACAACGACATTTTAAAATTAGAGGAAAAAGCGATTATTTTACAAATTTTAAGAGGAAACAGAATAAATTTCGGGGTAGAAATTTATAAAAAAATTAATAAAAGTTGCTAAAAACACCGAAACTGAAAAAAAGTTCGGTTATTTTAAAATTTAAAAAATGACGACACAAAAGGTTTGGAAAAAAAGCAACAAAAATTCCAAAATTGGATAAGAAACGGGATTAATACACCAAAAAGTTTATAGCTTCGAGTTTGTATAAAGGTAACAGAAATGGTCAAAAATCTGAAAATTCCAGCAATAAAATTTCCCGTCGCAATTAACAACCACTTCACACGTTTTCTAACAAGAGGTCAAAAGTCAAAACTTAACACCTAATTGCCCGTGAAAATCCGGAATTCTTTTGCGTTTCCGTCCCGAATCTTCAACTCTTCATAATCCGTCTACAAACAATCACCTTGCCTCATCTAACATCCACCATCTAATCAGAACCACATTAAAATACCCATAATTACATCAACCAGTCAACTATACAAGGATGCAATTACAACCCATAGACGAAATTCGCATTGTTCAACAATCCCAATTATAAACAACGAAGAGACTGAGACGGGTTAATCGCTAAAGAACGGTATCTTGGGTCTTAATGCCCCGTATCGGAATAGCAATAGCGCAATTCTAATTCGTTACTGGTTCTAGAGAGAAGTTGGGATTAATAACCCAACCTGTTCGTTGTAGGTAATAATTCGAAAATGTTTCGTAAGCTTTTCGATTCGTGAAAGCTGACAAACGTTATCGATAACGTTAACGGTCACGCGAACGACACGTCGAATTATCGATCCAGAGGTTTAAGGTAAAAAGACACAAATTGTGAATAATTAAGCGGTCGAGGGAGAACAATTGGATTTTTATCAAGACAAACACTGCGACAATAAAAGCCCATTGTTTGCCAGCCAAATTCCAGAAATGCAATTTCAATCTTTTTTTATTCTTAGACTCAATTTCAATGCCGCTATAGCATGTTGTCTGCATACAGTGTACATCAAAAGTTCGGAATTATTTAAACTATTAATAAAGATTTGACCCAAAAATTTTCAAAGTTATTAAAATTTTTAAGACACCATTTGACTACTTATTGTCCAAATTTGTAAAGATTATGACGTCAACGGCTGCTTTTTTTGGACAATAAGATACAATTTCTCTTTGTTTTGTTTAGTAGTGTTTGATTCTTTTTTCAGTAGTTCGAGATCACCAGATCTGACCTTTCTGGATGTTTTCCCAATTTAAATATGAATGAAATTAGAGCAGCTGCTTAAAATAATTACCACTGACTAACTAACAATAGCTAGAAGATAATTAAGAGATTCAAATTAGTGAATAAATAAAACAATTAAATTGTTGTAAAATATTTTGACAGTTGTAACAAATTCATCTATCGCCTCATTCGCTTGTTTGGATTTTTTAGTTTGTTTAGGTAGATTTTAATTCAAAATCTTAAAAAAAAATAACCAAGGGACTCAAATCTGGTGATCTCCAGTTTTATATCTCTGAAAAGTCGAAAAAATGCCTAATAAATTTTCGATGAGAGGTATCAATCAGTATGTTTAAAAAAATGATATGTGTCTACAAATTGTTTATAGTTCTATTGATGTTAATATATTTAATATATTTATTTCAAACTTAGTATGCACTCAAAATATTTTTTGAAAAATATTTTTCAAATTTTAGTTTCAGAACAATTTCGGGGTATTTTTCAAATAACGGTATAATTTACAGTATAAGTCACTATTATTACGATAACACTTTGTATTAATTTCAAGAATAAATCGAAGTCTTAGGGGTCTAAATCTGACGAGTTGAAGGAATTTTTGTCTATTTTATTAATTTTATTTTTGTAAAAATACAAAGTAAAAAAAATTAAAAATAAATAATTATATTAAAAATCCTCTGCTAATTCTGATAATTTATGTAAAACAATAAGATTTTTTATAACATTTAGTTTCGTTTATATTCCAACAATTTTCGACGAAATTGGGGGCCATTTTTAAACATCGATTTAATTTCCTTAGTGTTACTATAAAAATTTGAGTTAATTTCAAGAATGGATAGAAACCTGGGAGGTCCAAATTTGCCGACTAAAATAAATTTTCGTCAATTTCATTAATTTGATAATAAAATAAAATCGTGACGAATTATGTAATTTTTCTTGGTCCTCCAATTTCTTCATAACCAGTGTCTAGTCGAAATTAAATTTTTATAGCATAAAAGTTGCACCTGAACAATGGGGGAGTTTCAAGTTGAAGGGGAGACGAATAAAATGTGCACGAAGAGGAGAAATCGACTCTTGGGACGGCGGAAGCGTTAATAATTGAAGACGTTGAGACTTCATGGGTACGTCTCACTTCAGAAAGTTTCTTATTGATTAAATTACTCAAATGAGCAACGTTAATTATAAGTGAAAATATTTGCGAGTTCTCTGATTAACTTGTCAAAATATAATAAATTTCTAAGAATTTCTCTTGTCGCTCAGTTATCTTCATGAACTTCTTTAACTTTACAGTTAAACTATTACGATTTTAATTTCGATTTACAGCCAGGAAGCCTAAAAATAAAAAAATCTGCGCAGTGCAAATATTTTGATTTGAAACCATCAAAACATTGAGAACCCCTCTTCTTCCCACTAATATTTTAATTAAAAGAACATAAAGAATAGTTTAATTGGTTTTATCGATTCCAATACTGTATTTGCAACGAAACAAAATTTAGCTGAAAAAGATATTTTGAGGATGAATCGTGATATCAATTTATTTCTATTAAAGGCGATTTGAGAAAATTTACGACTTACAACACCTACAACGTTGAAGTAATAACTGACATACAATAGCCTGCAGCATTCATTAAGTTAAACCATACAATTTATCTTAGTAATTAATTTGTGCAATTGCGTTAGTAAAGCGCCGCAAAACTAATTAAAGTCATTACGATATTGTAAAGTTTTTGCTTGTAAACCTTTATGGGATCTTCATTCTATATTTTTATAATTGTTTCATATTGCTTTAGGGATATAACTGCTAACTTGTTTTTTCTTTCCCAGAAATAGTTGATGGTGCTTTTTGCGTTTCTTGCACATCCTGCAGTTATAGAAATTAAATACCAAATCTCTTCATCATTTTACCCATGAAATCTAAGGGCGTCTACTTAATATTTTCAATAAAGAAACTGGCAGCTTCCTGCATATCCAGAATTTTAATTTTACGTTTCATATTATTTTTTGTTGCTATTCAGAGCCTTTAATTTTTTACTTCCCTAGACCTTTAAAATACTTTTCTGCATGGATTTCTTGTACATTCTCCAGTTATAAAAATTAACTACCAAATCTCTTCATCATTTTACCAATGAAATCTTAGAGCGTCTACTTAATATCTTCAATAATGGAACTAGCAGCTTCCTGCGTATCCAGAACCTCAATTTTAGATTTCTTATAATTTTTTGTTGCTATTCAGAACCTTCAACTTTTTTACTTCCCTAAACCTTTAAAATACTTTTTTGAATGGAGTTCTTGTACATCCACCAGTTATAAAAATTAAATACCAAATCTCTTCTTTATTATTTTACCCATGAAATCCGAGGGCGTCTACTTAATATCTTCAATAGAGGAACTGGCAGATTCCTGCGTATCCAGAATCTCAATTTTACGCTTCTTATAATTTTTGTTCCTATTCAGAACCTTTAATTTTGACTTTTAAAATACTCTTTTCAATGGATTTCTTGCATATTCTCCAGTTACAAAAATTAAATACCAAATCTCTTCTTCATCATTTTACCCATGAAATCCGAGGGCGTCTACTTAATATTTTCCATAAAGGAACTGGCAGCTTCCTGCGAATCCAGAATCTCAATTTTAGGTTTCTTATAATTTTTTGTTGCTATTCAGAACCTTTAACTTTTTTACTTTCCTAGAGCTTTAAAACACTTTTCTGAATGGATTTCTTGCATATCCTCCAGTTATAAAAATTAAATACAAAATCTATTCTTCATTATTTTACCCATGAAATCTTAGGGCGTCTACTTAATATCTTCAATAGAGGAACTGGCAGATTCCTGGGTATTCAAAATTTCAATTTTACGTTTCCTATAATTTTTTGTTCCTATTCAGAACCTTTAATTTTGACTTTTCCTTAGACCTTTAAAATACTTTTTTGAATGGATTTCCTGCATATCCTTCAGTTAAAAAAATTAAATACCAAATCTCTTCTTTATCATTTTACCCATGAAATCCGAGGGCGTCTACTTAATATTTTCCATAAAGGAACTGATAGCTTCCTGCGTATCCAGAATTTCAATTCTACGTTTCTTATAATTTTTGTTCCTATTCAGAACCATTAATTTTGACTTTTCTGTAGACCTTTAAAATACTTTTTTGAATGGATTTCTTGCATATCCTCCAGTTATAAAAATTAAATACCAAATCTCTTCTTCATCATTTTACCCATGAAATCCGAGGGCGTCTACTTAATATTTTCCATAAAGGAACTGGCAGCTTCCTGCGAATCCAGAATCTCAATTTTAGGTTTCTTATAATTTTTTGTTGCTATTCAGAACCTTTAACTTTTTTACTTTCCTAGAGCTTTAAAATACTTTTCTGAATGGATTTCTTGCATATCCTCCAGTTATAAAAATTAAATACAAAATCTCTTCTTCATTATTTTACCCATGAAATCTTAGGGCGTCTACTTAATATCTTCAATAGAGGAACTGGCAGATTCCTGGGTATTCAAAATTTCAATTTTACGTTTCCTATAATTTTTTGTTCCTATTCAGAACCTTTAATTTTGACTTTTCCTTAGACCTTTAAAATACTTTTTTGAATGGATTTCCTGCATATCCTTCAGTTAAAAAAATTAAATACCAAATCTCTTCTTTATCATTTTACCCATGAAATCCGAGGGCGTCTACTTAATATTTTCCATAAAGGAACTGATAGCTTCCTGCGTATCCAGAATTTCAATTCTACGTTTCTTATAATTTTTGTTCCTATTCAGAACCATTAATTTTGACTTTTCTGTAGACCTTTAAAATACTTTTTTGAATGGATTTCTTGCATATCCTCCAGTTATAAAAATTAAATACCAAATCTCTTCTTTATCATTTTACCCATGAAATCCGAGGGCGTCTACTTAATATTTTCCATAAAGGAACTGATAGCTTCCTGCGTATCCAGAATTTCAATTCTACGTTTCTTATAATTTTTGTTCCTATTCAGAACCATTAATTTTGACTTTTCTGTAGACCTTTAAAATACTTTTTTGAATGGATTTCTTGCATATCCTCCAGTTATAAAAATTAAATACCAAATCTCTTCTTCATCATTTTACCCATGAAATCCGAGGGCGTCTACTTAATATTTTCCATAAAGGAACTGGCAGCTTCCTGCGAATCCAGAATCTCAATTTTAGGTTTCTTATAATTTTTTGTTGCTATTCAGAACCTTTAACTTTTTTACTTTCCTAGAGCTTTAAAATACTTTTCTGAATGGATTTCTTGCATATCCTCCAGTTATAAAAATTAAATACAAAATCTCTTCTTCATTATTTTACCCATGAAATCTTAGGGCGTCTACTTAATATCTTCAATAGAGGAACTGGCAGATTCCTGGGTATTCAAAATTTCAATTTTACGTTTCCTATAATTTTTTGTTCCTATTCAGAACCTTTAATTTTGACTTTTCCTTAGACCTTTAAAATACTTTTTTGAATGGATTTCCTGCATATCCTTCAGTTAAAAAAATTAAATACCAAATCTCTTCTTTATCATTTTACCCATGAAATCCGAGGGCGTCTACTTAATATTTTCCATAAAGGAACTGATAGCTTCCTGCGTATCCAGAATTTCGATTCTACGTTTCTTATAATTTTTGTTCCTATTCAGAACCATTAATTTTGACTTTTCTGTAGACCTTTAAAATACTTTTTTGAATGGATTTCTTGCATATCCTCCAGTTATAAAAATTAAATACCAAATCTCTTCTTCATCATTTTACCCATGAAATCTGAGGGCATCTACTTAATATCTGCAATAGATGAACTGGCAGATTCCTGCGTATCCATAATTTCAATTTTACGTTTCTTATAATTTTTGTTCCTATTCAGAACCTTTAATTTTGACTTTTCTGTAGACCTTTAAAATACTTTTTTGAATGGATTTCTTGCATATCCTCCAGTTATAAAAATTAAATACCAAATCTCCTCTTCATCATTTTACCAATGAAATCTTAGAGCGTCTACTTAATATCTTCAATAATGGAACTAGCAGCTTCCTGCGTATTCAGAATCTCAATTTTAGGTTTCTTATAATTTTTTGTTGCTATTCAGAAATTTAACTTTTTTACTTCCCTAGACCTTAAAAATACTCCTTTGCATGCATTTCTTGTACATCCTCCAGTGATAAAAATTAAATACCAAATTTCTTCTTTATCATTTTACCCATGAAATCTGAGGGCGTCTACTTAATATCTTCAATAGAGGAACTGGCAGATTCCTGCGTATCTAGAATTTCAATTTTACGTTTCGTATAATTTTTGTTCCTATTCAAAACCTTTAACTTTGACTTTTCCTTAGACCTTTAAAATACTTTTCTGAATAGGTTTTTTGCATATCCTCCAGTTAAAAAAATTAAATGCCAAACCTCTTCTTCATTATTTTACCCATGAAATCTGAGGGGGTCTACTTAATATCTGCAATAGATGAACTGGCAGATTCCTGCGTATCCAGAATTTCAATTTTACGTTTCTTTTAATTTTTGTGCCTATTCAGAACCTTTAACTTTGACTTTTCCCTAGACCTTTAAAATACTTTTTTGAATGGATTTCTTGCATATCCTCCAGTTATAAAAATTAAATACCAAATCTCTTCTTCATTATTTTACCCATGAAATCTGAGGGCATCTACTTAATACCTGCAATAGATGAACTGGCAGATTCCTGCGTATCCATAATTTCAATTTTACGTTTCTTATAATTTTTGTTCCTATTCAGAACCTTTAATTTTGACTTTTCTGTAGACCTTTAAAATACTTTTTTGAATGGATTTCTTGCATATCCTCCAGTTATAAAAATTAAATACCAAATCTCCTCTTCATCATTTTACCAATGAAATCTTAGAGCGTCTACTTAATATCTTCAATAATGGAACTAGCAGCTTCCTGCGTATTCAGAATCTCAATTTTAGGTTTCTTATAATTTTTTGTTGCTATTCAGAAATTTAACTTTTTTACTTCCCTAGACCTTAAAAATACTCCTTTGCATGCATTTCTTGTACATCCTCCAGTGATAAAAATTAAATACCAAATTTCTTCTTTATCATTTTACCCATGAAATCTGAGGGCGTCTACTTAATATCTTCAATAGAGGAACTGGCAGATTCCTGCGTATCTAGAATTTCAATTTTACGTTTCGTATAATTTTTGTTCCTATTCAAAACCTTTAACTTTGACTTTTCCTTAGACCTTTAAAATACTTTTCTGAATAGGTTTTTTGCATATCCTCCAGTTAAAAAAATTAAATACCAAACCTCTTCTTCATTATTTTACCCATGAAATCTGAGGGGGTCTACTTAATATCTGCAATAGATGAACTGGCAGATTCCTGCGTATCCAGAATTTCAATTTTACGTTTCTTTTAATTTTTGTTCCTATTCAGAACCTTTAACTTTGACTTTTCCCTAGACCTTTAAAATACTTTTTTGAATGGATTTCTTGCATATCCTTCAGTTAAAAAAATACCAAATCTCTTCTTCATTATTTTACCCATGAAATCTGAGGGCGTCTACTTAATATCTTCAATAGAAGAACTGGCAGATTCTTGCGTATCCAGAATTTCAATTTTACGTTTCTTATAATTTTTGTTCCTATTCAGAACCTTTAATTTTGACTTTTCTGTAGACCTTTAAAATACTTTTTTGAATGGATTTCTTGCACATTCTCCAGTTATAAAAATTAAATACCAAATCTCTTTTTTATCATTTTAGCCATAAAATCTGAGGGCGATTACTTAATATTTTTAATAAAGGAACTGGCATCTTCCTGCATATCCAAAATTTAATTTTACTTTTCTTATAATTTTTTGTTCCTATTCAGAACCTTTAACTTTGACTTTTCCTTATACCTTTAAAATACTTTGTTTGCATGGTTTGCAGATTCATTAACAAACTTTTCAATCTCAATTTTTTTTCCATAAAATTTTATATATTTTTTTAAAACCGTTACATAAGTCTTCATTAATTTTTTCTAAGTTTAACAAAACCATGTCAAGTAGTAGACTATAAAGTAAAATTTTTCCTTCCAATCTTGCTGGACGAATTTATATAGCTTTTTTATCTTTTTTAAATCAACCCGAAGGGGTCTCAGATCTGCAAAATTGCTCATTCTGAAATTAAACTCCAAGTCCTCTTTTAATTTCAGTAGTTAGCAAATTTTATATTCTTCTCGTTCCTCTTTCTTATGTTTGTGTATCTTCTAAATAAGCTCAAAATTTTCTAAATGATAGAGCTTCTAATTTTCTAATATTTCCCAGTACCCATCTTTATAATTGTTAAATATTCGTCAGTAAGAGCTGTAAAGTTTCTTACAACCCTTGCATGTTATAGAAATTTCTGCAGATCCTGAATCTCGCTTGATGCTTGTTGACAGCCAAGCTCCATATTGCCTTGAGAGAGCACTCTTTAGAATATTTTTTGCTCCTCTTTAATTAAGAACCAGATAACTGTTTTTTGAAATATAGACCGAAGATACTTACATTTCAAATTTTCACGTTTCTAAATTATATCCTAAACCTGCTGATGATTTCTAGATATTAGAGTTTCAGTTATATTGTCTTGAAAATGCATTTCTTAGAACCTTTTCGTCTTTTAAATTTTTTTAAGTCAATTGAAACATAAGATGTGATAGAGCTCCAAGCTTTGTGGTGTAAATTCCTTTCTGTAATATTTTGATACTCTTCACAATTCTTTACTATTTCGTTTCTGTACTTTTTTTATTATAAAATTATATGTTATCTTTAGAACGCATTATTTATCTTTTTCTTCCTTCTTTCTGTGCTCACATGTGTTTAATAAGGTAATTGGTACTTTTTTGCAAAATATTCTATGAAGGTTTCTTTTTCACATTTTTATAATTCTTAAATTCTTTTGAAGTTGTTAATATTATTAAAAGTCTCTGATATGAACCAAAGATACTAACGTTTTGGGTCTACCTTGAATTTCGTTTCTATTAAATTTTAAATTTTATTGAAAAGTAATTTCCCGCTCTTCTCTTTTATCTTGACATTTCTTCAGTAAACCGGTAGGTTTTCCCTAAACTAACTCTAAGTTTACGATATCATAGAGGTGCTAACTGTGTAGAATTTTTATTAGACATCTTTATAACTCTTGATAACTATTTAAGCGTAAGAACTGTCAAATATCTAATTTTTTCCAAGAATTACTTGAAGATTTTCACCTCTTGCATCCCTTGCATCTCATGGAGATTCTTGCAGGTGATAAATGTACTTGATGTCACTTAATCGTCCAGATCTATATTGGCTTGAGTATATTTGCTATAACTTTCTTTATTCCTCTTCGATTAGAGATTCTAAACTTCTCTTTCCTTCTCAGATGTAGGTAATAGGTTTTTACATTTGGAAAATCTCCGTCTTCCGAATTTCAAAATTAAATCGTAAATCTCCTAAATTATTTTAGGAATCAGATTTTATATTTTATTATCCTTATAATCCGCCCTTTCCTTTTTTTATTTTCTCATATCTCCAATAGAGTAAATGACTCCTTTTCACTTCCTCGAATTCGAAATCTACAATGCGGTAAAGCTGCCAAATTTGTAGGGTGTTATCGTTTCAAACTTTTGATAAATTTTAGAAATTCTTTAGAAGAAAAGTAGCCAATTTCTTGTTTCATATTATCTTGAAAGCACAATCTTCCACTTTTATGTTTTTCATATTTAACACCATGTTCGTCGATATTTCCTTCATTTCTTCTTCAGTTCAATACTTTGAAGCTGATTTGGTCGTTTTTTTTGGAAATTATTTGGTCTGAAGATTCATATTTGAACAAATTGAGAATTTACATTGTCAGATTAAGATTTTCTTTGAATAGGCTTCAAAATTTCCAAAAAAGCTTAAATAGTTTTGTTTTGTTAATTTTCTTTAACTAAATCTTTGACCATCGGGGCTAGGCCATTTCCATCAGTCTCACTTTTCAGTAATTATTTCCCAATGATTTTTACTGAATTATTTTTATTATATTTCTATCTTAAAAATATTTTTAATAATTTTTCAACATCTTTAGAAAATTACAAGGGAAAGTAAATTTATTCTTTAAGTAACTAAATGTCGACAAGTTGCGTTTACACAAAAAAAAAATGGATACTGCAGTAGAGGAAGCAAAATTTCAAAAACCAAAATTTTTTTTAATGTGAAATTTATCGCAAAAAACAAAGTGTCGTGGCAAAAGTTTTTTCTTAACTTCTTTAGATTATTAATTATCCCCAATGACAGTTGCTCCATTTGGGGCTCTCCTAACCAACTTGTCGGTAGCTATCGACTTTCCAATCTTAAATCATCCACGAAACGTTAAATTTCGTTAGAACCTGCAGATTGAGTTCTGCCTAGAGGCAACCGAGTTCTTCGTCCTTTCAATTACTAAAAAACCTGCTTAGTTTATTGATTCCACCACACATTTGATTGTTTAAAGGGTCAAAATTGGCCGGACCACGCACGTCGCCCCCCGTCGACTACGTGGGAGTCGTCGCAATTGCTTCAAATTCAATTTGTTCTCGAGCGATTTTTACCTCGTTCCCCCGGACTCAATTTAAAATGTATTAAGAGATAGCCATCCGTTATTATTTACGACTACGGCTTGCGTCACGTTGTAACAAAAACTAGTTTGTCCGCCTTGTCGTTATAAATAATACACAATAATTCTTATTAGTCCCCCTCAATTGATCCGTCCAACAATATCGAAGAGACGAAACTTAATTCCGGTCTTCATTGTTAACAAACAAGACAATAAGCCCCAAAACTAAACACGCCAGGAGATTAAAACAGTTATCTCTCATCGCAGAAGCTTTACAACAATAACTTTGTAGTTATAGCGAAACTCGATTAAAGCCGGGCCTGGGTAATTAATTTTGTTTTTTTTTTCGAGTTTTAGTGAACAGGAAACGCTAACTTCAACAACGGACATTTTCGATTCTTTATGGTGTGAGGGTATTTGTGTTCGAAGAACTTGTGTGAATAACCTGAATGCAAGGAACTAACTTCTCGGGGGCCTGTTGTTGATATTTTTCATTTATTTTTTAATGCAGACGTCAATAGGTCGTAAAAGTTTTACGTCCATGGAAACAATTTGATAAAACATGTTGCACTTGAACTGTAAAATCGCCGCAACCGCCACCTGTACGTTAGAAGAACTTTTTGTGATCAACAATTATGTACATTGTACCAGAAGCAAAAAGATAGAAAATTTAATTTGTTTCCATGTTCATAATTAGAAATTGAAAAATTAACAAGAATTTGATTAACTCTTCTATCCATAACAAAATTTTTTTGGAGATCAAAATATTTTTTCTACATATCTTAAGATATTTAAAAAAGGGCGTCATTCTTTCAATTTTTCAAAAAGTAGTGGCAATTGATGCTGTAAATGCCACAATAATCGCAAATTCTGCAAAATTCAATTTCATTAGACATTTTTGTAATTACATTTGTAGCAAGTCAGGACGTGTTTTATTATTTTGAGATTTGACTGTAAAATTTTTGATATTTTTAGAACTCTTTGGCTTATTTTGATCTCAGATTAGCATCAAATTTTTTATTATAATCTAAAATTAAATTTTGTTTATATCTAAAGGTGGGCGTCATGTTCGGCGCTCAAATAGAGAAAACACGCTCTCGTACTTTTTGGCGTCAAACTTTGCTATTCATTTCTAAGAAAATTTGAATATATTGACGAAAGGAGTAGAGATAAAGAAATCAATGGAATATATTTTTGACCAATATATTTGTTTCGGTTGTAATCCCCGAGTTGTTCAAGTTTACAGTTTAACGCATAAATTAAAATTATTCTACGTTGTTTTTGGTGTCTTTCGGTAGGCAATTTATTGCAGTTTTTGTAGACGACACGAAAAATTTGTGGTAGTGATAGTTTTTATTCGAGTCAAAAATTGCATAACAAACTTAAAATATTTGAACTTGCGCCTATTCCCGACGACCTGTGATACACGAAACAATAAAATAGTTTAGGGCATTTCTCGACTGAACGCTGTTGATTTTTTACATTGCATCGACACATCTGGTACTTAAATACAAGGTGGGTATCGGTGTTTTCAAAGAGGAAATGAATTGATACACCAAACAACCGGGCTCATAGATAATAGAATTGGTCGGGTAACTCCAGGGGGTTGAATTGTTTCAGTCTGTTGCTCTTGTCAAGCAGATTTACAGCAAGGTGTGGTTTTCAAGGCGGAGAAAAAACTTTTTTCTTCACCTTATAAGTCATTTGTTGCATATCACAGAACGTCCACTATTAACTGTAAAATTTTTCACTGAAACCTTCATAGAATTTTTAGGTTACAGTTGCTCGTGGCTCTCCATAGTTGCAAAAACTATATTGGTTTCAGAATTATTTTATATAATAGAACTTTATTATCTAGGGTTAGTTTGAAGAAGTTCAGGCCCACTTGTTATGTTTAATTTACTTTTCCATGTCAATTTTTTATCAAGATGCTAACGTCCTATGTTTGCAAAGTGGGGTATTGTTAAGAATTACCATAACGCTCGTTTCCCTACAAAGTGTGAATGTATATGTTTGGAGTCGATTTCCACATCCTAAACCAATCTTGCACGTGATTGAGAGAAATTTGTAGATCTCTTGAAGCTACCTCTAGAATTTTGTGAATTGCTAGTATTGCCAAATCATCCGGAAACGTAGCTTTGGTTATATGGTTTGTAACATCCCCCCTGTACAATAGATAGAAGAGAGGTCCCAACAAGATATTCTGCGGTATTGTGGAATTTATAACTTCCGAACTGATAAGTTTGTCTCGAAATTTTACTTGAAAGTGTATATCGCTCAAATAAGATTTTATCAACCCATAGTAAGTGTTTGGCAATTTTTCTTAATTTTGTCAGATGTTGTCTTTCATTTGAAGTTGCTAACAACAGTAACATGCTGTTCTTCATACATAAATTGATATTAAGGTTAATGTTCTTCAAGAATTGGTTTTATTCCTTTAGGTAGAAAGTTTTCCTAGCTTCAGTAGGAATATCACTTCGGCCACTTTCTACCAAGATACTCTCAAGATAAAGAGAATATGAATATGGACGATATTAATTTTGGTTCTTTTTCTGGTGACTCTTCTGGTATTTTTGCTGTAATCAAGTCATACTCTGTTAGCATAACAATTTTTATTGGTAGATTTAGTAATTGATCTCCAGATGTCGAATTTCTCTTCCCTCTTTTACATTTTATTTCAAAGAGAGGGTTTGAAATTCTATTTTTAAGACATTTGACTTTATTTACAATCTATGTCTTACGAGTATTAAAATTAGATTACAGCGTCACTTGAGAGGGAAGCTCCTGATTATATATAATTTTTTTTGGTGATGAAGCAGGTCTTGCGGCCAAATTCTCTTGAGTCTTCTTGTGATAGGACCATTGTTAAATAGCCTCTCAACTAGTTTATGTTCGTGATGTATGGTGCATTTATTATGTGATGTGGAGGCTAACCATATTTTATCTCTGATGAAAGAAATCTTCAGAATATCTTGGGGCGTTTGATTGATTACATGCTATGATGCATTTTCTATTGATCATAGCACTTTAGACTGGAATCTTTGGATGATGTTTAGTGACGTTGGTTTTGCACAGCCCCATAGATGAAGTCCATGCATCCAAATAGGTTTGGGCATGGTTTTGTACAATGGGATTTTAATGGAGAGAGGGAGAGAGCTTTGACTGTCGACCTAGGAGCCAGTACATTTGCTGAAATCTTAAGTTGGGTTGTTTTCTCTTAATTTATTAGTTTTTCAAGTGTGTCGATGTAAAGTCCAAGATATTTTACTTCTGTGGGCACATTGTGGCGCGTGGCAAATGTTATCTAGATAGATATTTTTTGTTTATTCTTGTTCTCCACCATGTATACCATGCGCTAAGTAGATCCACATGGTGTTGCAGAGTTTGGGTGGCTGTTACAGGATCTTCGTTTACGGCATGTATCGTCACATTGTCAGCGAAGGAAGCAATTCTGGTGTGACTGGTTTCTAGTATGCCTGCTGTGTAGCAGCCTGCAAAGTAGCAGACCGACAACACTACCCTGTGGAACATCAGAGTTAATAGAACGGAGGCTGGACTGTTGATCATTGAATTTAACATGAAAGTCCCTATTGGAGAGGTGCGATTGGAGTAGAAAATAATAATTACTGGACAATGCTTTGTTTATTTTATAGAGCAATCTTGGGAAATATCTAAGAAGCATTGCAGTATTTCTCTTCTTCGAGACTCTTTGTTATTCGATAGACTTGTTGAGTGGTTGAGTGGGTTTCTCAAAATCCAAAGGAATGTTTTGGTATCAATGTTGAGAGTTTGTGGTCAGCATAGATCCTTTTCAGCAATAATCGAAATATATTTTTAGGTGTTTTCTTCTGGACTAAATTTCATGAGGTTTATGGATAGGAGCATTACAGTTTGGAGCTTGCTTCAGCTTCCATAGTAAATAATCTGATGTCTAGTGACGGAAAGAGTAGATAGATAATGTTGTAGTATCACCTGAGGTTTGTGGTTTTCAACTGTTGTTTTGAAGTTTTGTGCTGCATGGTCTACTTTTATTGTTTTGGGATCTACTATTTTGACAAATTCTACAGAGTTTTCCTTTCTCAGCGATTCCTCTTTTAACTACTGTACGTAAGATATTTTGGACGTTATTCTGTGTCAGTTGAGTGCAGAAAGTTACAACGTCTTCCGTTATTTTGAGATTTGGCTAAGGTAATTTTGGTAATTTTTAGTTATTTTTTGGTTTACGTTGATTCTAGATTAAAATCAAATTTCCTTGATTTATCTAAGTCTACACTTTTAGTGTCAGCTAACTTCTCACCTAAGGAATTTAAAAAAACAAATCATTTTAGAATTCTCAGATTTTTTAATAAAACAAAGAAGTAATCCCATAAATTACCAAATTAAACTAAGTTAACATGTTTGCTACCACAGATGCAGATGTGAAGTTATATAACTACAAAATTCGGATATTTTTTTTCTAAAAACTAGTTCCTTTTGGGCTTACTTTGATTGTGTATTATTTCTATTATCTACTCGAGATTCTTGATAAGCTATTTGGCGCAATTTTGTCAAGTTTCGAAAAGTTTGATGAGCAATTCAAAATTGCTGAACCAAAGCTCAGCACAAATATTTAATCTCAAATCAGATTAGCGTAGAATTTTTTTTAAACATTTTAAGCATTTAAACATTGTCTTTTGACGAGTTAATTTTTTGACTACTTATGAGTTTCGCTTAAATTCTTATTAATACAATTGCAGGTGTTTTCAATAATTTTTAATTAAAAACTGCATTTCAACTAAATATACCATTCATAATAATGTATCGACGGAGTCAAAATGACAGAATTCTAAATAGGAGAGGTCCAAGAATTGATCCCTGCGTGTCCCTTGTATAAATCGTAGTTTTACGACAATAATACTAAGAAATGACAACTAACAATTATTAACATAATCCAGTTTTGCACCCACATTCTTACACTTATAAAACAAATTAGAGTCCGGTTTTTATTTTTTGCATCTTCCTGAAATTCAGGAGCACTGAAACTTTTCAAATATTTATACAATAACCTCTCATTGCTTAGTTTCTAAAGGTAGAAGCGCTTACACTGCATAATCATCAGACGTGGGCATTCTTCAGAATTCTCAGATTCTCTGACAAACAAATTATTACCATAGTTGAGGCAGCAATTTTATTATTAACAAACAAAATCTAGTTTTACCGTGAACTTAGAGCTAATCAAATTTCAAAATTTAAGTTACGATGAACTGTTAAGGATTAGAGTAGCTAGGACAATTTTGATAAGTTTTCAGATACTGTTCAAGGTTTATACGAGATGTCTTCAAGAGGAAGAAAACGAGTTTTGATCAGACATGTTAAATTGTTCCAAGAAGACGAATTGTTAAATTAGTGACGGAATTTTTTCAAACAAAAATTTAGAGCAAATTTTGAATTTTGTTGATAAGAACAATAACTTCATCGTCCATGCGTCTAATGGTCATGGCGAAAACTCCACAATCTACACCTACAACTTACATATATCTCTCCTGTCTTCTTACTTTGCTTTTTTGTCTTTACCCTATTTTTCTAATATTTGATATTAATTGTTTTTTCTACTGTCACCTTGTGGGGGGTTTCCGGAACGCCCCCCACTTGTTTCATTTTCAACCAACGGCTAGTCCAATGAAAAACTTTTACTCCTGGAAATTTACTGCTGTTACGATGACATTTCCTGGCAATATTTCTTTAGAAATCGCAATAAGAGACAAATAAAACGAGATGTCGTGGCGTCACGCCAGGGAGGTCCCGATTCCGGACCCCTTTTCCACCGCCGCTTCGGACGTATTATCGTTATTGATTCACCACGAGTACAGTATTTATTACCCCAACATGTCCCCAGCATACATCCACAATTCAACCGGATAACAACTCGATCGGTGCTTAAAATTACACAAGAAGTCCGGCCACAAGAACTACAAATTCAAAAAAATTAAATCATTCATTTTTAATTCTACCAAGACACAATTAAGGCGTTTCGTCGCGAGATGCAAGAAACTTTTGGTGTGTAAGAAGGGTAATTTTCATAAAAGATGAATAATTTTATCTGGATATTGATAATTTTCAATTCAGCATTTTTGGATAAGTACTTAACGAGATAATAAAGATTTTTATTTTTTTAATTTATTTATTTATGATGCTCTATGCTGGCAGATGTGTTGGCGACTTTCTTCTTGGTGTCAAACTTTGAATATTTTAGAAATTATCGTTAATTTAATTGGTGATTTGTTTAATTTTATAATAATTAAAATTATTGATTAAATAAATGCACAACCGTGACCAGAGTTTAACAAGCTGTTAGGGCATCTCTAAAATTTTTATTATATTAACTGGACATTAGATGTTTGTTGCATTCTGTAGGAATTTAACAGAAATTAACTTTGCTTTGTTTCAAATTGTTAAAAAATCTAGAAAAAAAAGCAAAAACACCAAACCAGCCAAAGCTAGTTTCTTAGATTACCGCTGGCTTCGACTTGTTTGAAATTTGAAGTAAATTTTTATTGTAAAATTGGTCTTTCGAATTAAAATATTTCATTCCCAAAACAATTATAAACAATTTTTTAATTCCGAATCTACTTTATAATTTTAATTCCATTGATTTCTACGATTGCATTATCTTGCTGAGGTAGATCAGGATCAGATCCAGAAAAGTAGAGGACCATGAAGATTTTTATGTTTTTAATTTATTTATTTATGATGTTCTATGCTGGCAGATGTGTTGGTGACTTTTTTATTGATGTCAAACTTTAAACTTTTTAGAAATTATCGTTAATTTAATTGGTGATTTGTTGATTTTTATAATAATTAAAATTATTGATTAAATAAAAATTGCACAACCGTGACGAGAGTTTAACAAGCTGTTAACGCAACTCTAAATTTTTGATTATACTAACTGGACATTAAATGTTTGTTGCATTCTGTAGGAATTTAACAGACATTAACTTTGCTTTCTTTCAAATTGTTAAAAAATCTAGAAAAAAACAAAAACACCAAACCAGCCAAACCTAGTTTCTTAGATTACCGCTGGCTTCGACTTGTTTAAAATTTGAAGTAAATTCTTATTGTGAAATTGGTCTTTCGAATTAAAATATTTCATTCCCAAAACAATTAAAAACAATTTTTTAATTCCGAATCTACTTTATAACTTTGATTCCATTGATTTCTACGATTGCATTGCCTTGCTGTGATAGATCAGGATCGCATACAGGAAAGTAGAGAACCATGGGTTAGATAAAAGTGTCAAATTTATTTTTTTTGACACGTACATTAAGTACTACGTTAGGTAAATTTATATTAACTGTAAAAGGTTACCAAATTTTGTAATCTTTTTAACTGTAAACTGCTAACAATAGCTTCAATTAACCCAAATTATTTGAGAAAAGTGAGGTTATGTTCTTTGCAATTTTGACGTTTCTAAAACGAAAAGAGTGCGCACGCAGCGACGACCGTCATTTTTTAAATAATTGAATTTTCAAAGCCACCCTCGATTATAATGTCCATTTTATAGAAACTACCTGTTTCTAAAATAGATAGGGTTCTATCCAACAAGGATTGATGGTGGTGAGTAAACGAACCATCTCCGTTAATTGATCACGTTGTATCTCTAGGGAAACCTCCACTTCATAAAAGATTTTTGGGTCCCTTGAAGCGTCAAGTTGTCCGTTAATGAGGCATTAATGACAAAAAAATTGCAGAGGTCGTTTGCTTCTATTCAAATCACTTGGCGCGATAAAACAAGTAATGTGTAAGTTTCGAAAAAATCCCGTTTCTTGCATAATTTCCTTAACGATTTATTACAAGTCAACAACTTTAAAATTATTTTTCGACCGTAGGCGACCATCAAAAACTAAATCGTAATTCAACTTAAAAATTCTTAACGGAAACTAGACACTTTTGATTTCGATTTATGTAAAAATAATGGCAGACGACGACAGAAGCGGTTTTTCGCTCGAGCGACTTTCGCATCATTCAAACCGTATGGGATGGACATACTAACTGGCGGTTCGTTTTTGATGATGATGGTGATTTTTTCTTGTCAACCCGTCCGATTCGTTGCATGACGAATCAAGGCGCCCATTGTGTTCCATATTTAATTTATTAACATCAGATGGACCGTGATATTGTCCATTCTTCGCGACAAGCCCGAATTTGCGTTGAAAATGAAAAAAGGCGTTTTTGGCGAGACGCGATTAACGCAATTACACGCAGTACGTGCCTGATCATCGTCTACATTTTTCTCTATGTTCCTCCATGTAAATGTGATTTAGTGTGTGGTCCTCTGTTAATTCGGTTTCCATAATGGGAATTGTTCAGAAACAATTATGTGGCAGTTAACTGTTGGAAATCTTGCAGGAATCTGGGGGGCGCCGCCAAATGTAACGCCGAGGTACTAAAACACATTCTTGTTGCGGTCCGCATTGCGGTCAATCTCGGCGTTTAATTACTGGCTCGCGTTTATCGGAAGCAGGACTGGATCCTTCTTACGGCAAAGAACCGAACCGCGTAATCAGCTTCTGAAACAATTATTCTACTTGATTTTGAGTGTCTTCTTCTTAAGTTTGACTCTTTCCAATTTCCAAAGAAATTAAATTATACAGTACAGACAAAAATAATTTTAAAATTATTTTGTATAAACATCATAAACGGCTATGTGAAAGTTGGTATAAAAAAATTTTTTGTTACTCCGCTTTTATTTTCAAATTCAGCCCAATTTTGTAGTGTTCGGGTCGACTTCAGGACTCCTGCGGAAGTTCAGCTCGAAGTGTATTTCTAAGCTTTCTAATCAATGGATTTTAATGAAATCAAAAGTGGGTGTTAGAAAAACTATATACTTCCCCGCTACAATTGAAAATTTGGTTGAATATGTAAATTACAGTGAGAAATTAATGGATGCGGTGCCTAAAAATAATTTCATAAATTAATAAAAAATTAATTAAAATTTTTATTTCAAAAGTAGCTTTAGAGCGGGCTAGTTTTACTCTTTTTATACGTGCATTTTACAGGAAAAAAATCCAACGTGAAAAACAACTGTCCAAACTACACTCTTCCCTCGGCCTGTTTTCGCTAAAATGCGCAGAGTTGGTTGCCTATGCAAATATAATAATAATTTAAATCTAACTGGAAGGCGGAGTCGAAAGAATTTATGACCTGTTTGTGGTAAATAACGACCACAGCGGTTCTTTTCGAAATGTTGTCCGTTTTTAGAGTGTCGAAAACGCACAGTCGTTTTACGATATTCAATATTGGATTGACATGACCTTAATAATTATTATTCAGAATAATAATTGTTTCGATTATGTCGATGCCAAGAATTTTGATAAATAAATGATTTTTAAAATGTACCTCTCAATGTTCAACTATATTGGGGGTTGTTCTTAGGAGTAGCCTATTTAACGTCATGACAGACTGTGCCATATCGTTAGATTGGATATCGAGAGAGGAATTAAAAACACATATTTTGCCCCGTTTGGTGAGCTCAGCACCGACCAGCGACCGCCGGCATTATTTTGGGTGTGCTCATAATAACCTAATAACTCTTTGAATTTTTGATTGGAACACTACGCTTTTAAGGGTATTACGATTTCCAAAATTGATCTCTCAGTATAAAAGAGCATCTACAGTTGTTAAAACGTCTTGAGAGATATGCAACCACAATTAGTGATGCTTTAAAAATGTATCCCAGTTAGCACAACAGAACTTCTTTCTTAGAGGCAGAGACAAAAGCGAAGCATCTGGAATTATAGAAATTTTTTTAAATATCAAATAATAAAACGTTAGAGAAAAAATTTCTCTCATATAATACACAGAAGATGCATTAAGTAATATCAACGAGTAGAAAACTTACGGAGGTGACTCTGAAGTTTTGAATCCAAATCACTTGACCTTCAAATGCCAGTCCCTTTAAACTGCGAAGGTGCGCATATACTCTTATTTTGGTCCATGCATTCAGTTGATGTTTTGGGCTTCATCCAATTAGATACACCACGTTTTCTTCACTATTCAGAACGAATGTGTTCGTTAAATTCTTCAAATTGGGTTGTTGTCCATCATATCATTTCAAAACTTCTGGAAAGATTTTTATTACTAAATTTTAAACTTAACACTGAAGATGGGCTTCCTCACCAGTTCGGCTTTCGGTGAAATCATTCTACGATACAACAGACTTACAAAGTCTTTTACAAAACTAATCAAGCTTAAGAAGATAAGATTTTCTGCACATCAGTGTAAATCATGCTTTGGATGAAGTTTAACAGTCGGGACTACTGTGCAGTATCAAAATATTTCTGAACATAACTTACCATTGGGTCCTTAAATTTTACCTATGTGATAGGTAAATAAGAACAAAAGTGGAGTTGTGTTTGAAATGATACCAATCAAGTCTGGCTTACCGCAAAGTAGCGCTTTAGGTATCTTACTTTTTGAAATCAGAGATTTGTCTGAATAAAATACTACAATGAGTACCTTTGCTGACGACACTGTTTGTTTACAATAATCTCCAATTAGGGGAGAACAGTTAAAGGCCTGATATAGATGCCAGTGGTAAAAAATATAATTACATAAGACGCTACTTTGCAATACACTAAAATAGACTAGAACCACCCTTCTGGAAGAGTTGCAATAAAAGACAAGGGAACGCTTAGCACTAATGTGAGATACCAAGAAATAGACTCTTTAGAAAATCACTGCAAAAGTACCATGCTTAGCTAGTTCCAAAATTGTGTTGTGGTAAAAGTTCACTATGATTAGAGCCACAGGCTAAGTTAATGAAGCATTTTCTAATTTAGATCTCACGAAATAGCAATAAATTGTTTTGAGGCACGTGGCATGTCCAAACACTCTAGAGATACGACAAATGAAGGCAAGAGAGTAATAAAAGTGAATACAACTTCCCTGATATTTTCCAGGACCTTATGTCCAATCGAATAATAAAAAAATACTTATAGACCTTCAGTTAAAAACAATTAACACGACATCTTGTGGAAGCATAGTCGACACTACCTTCTAGAGTAGAGTCAATAGACTCTATCCATATGTAAATCTTTAGGTCATGAGTAGTTCTATGTGGTTGATGATAATGAAAAATAAAGAGCCCTCCACTTAGCTCTCTGAGCAACTCTCAGCGTACAAAACTATTGCTGGGAGTTTACGTAGTGGCAGGTGCCACGTTGGATCTTACCACAAACATAAATGAACAATCGTAGATTGTGATCAATATGGTCAAACACCTTAGAAATTTTGACTTTATTATCCAAAGTTTTGAGCAGGTACTGCAAAAAGTTGTCAATTAATCTCAGTGGAACCTATTTCCTCGACGTTTTTCTGGAATTGAGGGATATGACTTTTGGATACAAAACAATCTCAAAGAGTTTTTTGAAATTATAGAAACTGTTGATCAATTCAGTGTTGAATAAATTCAGGCCTACTTCTATGTCCTAGAAAATAACTGAGCTGAACCAAATAAGTTAGAAAACGTACTTTAAGAGAGATAAAAACGAAAGTAACTAAGAGAAAATTTTATTTGAAAATATATTGTGGCGTCTTAATATGAAGATTAAGTTACTTCCAGAGCTACGCGAGAGGTACCGAAATCAATATCAGGTGCCTCTACCATATGTCGTGTCTTAATATCAAAATTGATCTACGCCCAGATTAAGACGTGATAATGGTAATGTTTTTTTTTGCAGATAGAGGTGTGGTAGCGGCAGAAACAATTATAGATAAATTTTAATAAATATAAAGCGGTCATAGGTCTATTTGAAATCTTTTCAATTTGTTCTTTGTTAGCGTCTTTCAGATCAGACATTGATTTTTTTTCATATTCTTCATAACAGTCTTTCTCTCTATTACGTTGTTATTTTGCCTCTCCACTTTTTTAAGATGCCCTACCTACTGTAGTCGACGAGCTTTGGTAAATTTGGATATGGATGCATCTTGATATGTCCTATAAACTCTGTTTTCGTCTTTTGTACCCAAATACCTTCAACCTTTTTGTCAGCGACTGTTGCTTGAGAGTTTTTTTGTTATTAAGCTTCTAACTTTAACTGCACTGTTCTATTAACTGTGCATGCCTGGATACAGTGAATCAGATTTTGGCTTTGAAATTCTCTGATGCTTTCTTCACATGTCCTAACTTTTGATATTTTTAAGATGATTTCCATTTTCTCTCTATTTTCAGATAGATGTGGATTTCTAATTTTTTAATTTCCAGCATACCGCCTTCCTCCATTTGTACCCTAAGTATTTTCTTATTGATCACTCATAATTTGTTTTTTAATCCCAAATATCTCCTTTAGATTCTATTGGTTTGGAGACAAATTCTATTTCTCACCACTACCATCTTGCTTGGTATTTTTTCAAACTCTTTCATAGTTGATGATATTAGGTATGAATCTTGTTCTTTCTTGTTTTAACACTATCTTTTATTTCTTTCATATTCTTCATAACAGTCTTTGTCTCTATTACGTTGTTATTTTGCCTTTCCGATTTACTTTGAAAATTTACTTAGTTCCTCTATCACTTTTTTAAGTTGCCCTACCTACTGTATCCAACGACCTTTGGTAAATTTGGATGAGGGTGATTCTTGCTATGCGCTCTGCTTTGGTCTTTTGTACCCAAACACCGTCAACCTTTTTATCACCAACTGTTGTTTGAGAAATTTTTTGTTATTATGCTTCTAATTTTAAGTGCACTGTTCTATTAATTGTGCATACCTGGATACAGTGCGTCAGATTTTGGCTTTGAGATTCTCTGATGCCTTCTTCACACATGTTAACTTTTGATATTTTTAAGATGATTTCTATTTTGTCTCTATTTTTAGATAAATGTGGATTTCTATTTTGTTAATTTTCAGTATACCGCCTTCTTCTATTTGTACCCTAAGTATTTTCTTATTGATGGCTCATAATTTGTTTTTTAGTCCCAAATATCTCCCTTTGTTTCTATTGGTTTGGAGGTCAATTCTATTTCTCACCACTACCATCTTGCTTGGTATTTTTTCAAACTCTTTCATAGTTGATGATATTAGGTATGAATCTTGTTCTTTCTTGTTTTAACACTATCTTTTATTTCTTTCATATTCTTCATAACAGTCTTTGTCTCTATTACGCTGTTATTTTACCTTTCCGATTTACTTTGAAAATTTACTTAGTTCCTCCATTACTTTTTTAAATTGCCCTACCTACTGTATCCAACGAGCTTTGGTAAATTTGGAAAGGGGAGATTCTTGATATGCGCTATAAACTCTGCTTTGGTCTTTTGTACCCAAACACCTTCAACCTTTTTGTCACCAACTGTTGTTTGAGAAATTTTTCGTTATTATGCTTCTAATTTTAAGTGCACCGTTCTATTAATTGTGCATACCTGGATACAGTGCGTCAGTTTTGGCTTTGAGATTCTTTGATGCCTCCTTTACATGTGTTAACTTTTGATATTTTTAAGATGATTTCTATTTTCTCTATATTTTCTGATAAATGTGGATTTCTAGTTTTTTAATTTCTAGCATATCGTCTTCCTTTATTTGTACCCTAAGTATTTTCTTATTGATCAATCATAATTTGTTTTTTAATCCCAAATATCTCCCTTAGTTTCTATTAGTTTGGAGGCAAATTCTATTTCTCTCCACTAGCACCTTGCTTGGTATTTCCTCAATCTCTTTCATACTTCATGATATTAGGTATGACTCTTGTTCGAGAAGGAATTTTTTTCGTTATACGACTATCATTTATTGTTTCTTCCCAGATCAAATTGAGTAGTGTTGTCGATAGGGGAACGCTTTGTCTTATTCCAGACTTCATTTCGAATAGTTATCTTCCAGTTGACCTTTACCGCACATTTTGTTACACAAACTGTCATTACCACAAGTCTTGTTGGGTTTCCAGAAATATTTAGTCACCTACTTTATTGCTTTAACAAGCTGGTGTCAATTTCTCAAAATAATGTTACCATCTTCTATCTGGTCCCTAGTATATGTTTTTTCTTTCTTTGTAGAAGACTGATTTAATCCAATATTCTTTCCTAAGATCCTTTACGTCTTCATAGAAATTCTTTACTTCCGTTTTCGAAATTTTTCTGCAATATTTTTCAGTTCTTAAAATTGTTGTGTATTTGTACTTGCGCTCTAAACAGTGAATAACCTCGGTGGAGTGACAACCCAGTTTATCAATTAGTTCACTGTATCGAGACTCCACTGTACTTTTTTAGTATTTTCTTATACTTTGATACTCTTTTATTTTAGCAGTCTCTGCTCTATATCATATTTGTTCTCAATTGCTTTTCTTCTTTTGTCTTAATTAAAAAGTTATCAAAATTACGTCCCTACAAGTTCTTACATTTCCGTTTTTTTGAATTAGCACATGGTCAATTTGGTTAGACTCGTCACTTTCCGATACCACTCATATCTCATTATAGATGTCTCTTCGTATGTGCTCATTATTTTTATCAACTTTTCTATTGCAAAAAAATCAACCTCATCACATTGTCGTTACTTTCTTCATACTTGCTTTCGCGCCAATAATTCCCTTGTATTATAAATACCCTCTCTGCCCACTTTAGCATTCGCTTCCCCCGTAATTATTGTAACATTATCTGATACTCTTTTCATTACTGCCTCGAGGTCTTCGTAATTTGTTTTCTTTACTTTTTCTTATTTTTGGTCTGTCAATATTTGCGATATTTCACTGAGCAACAACTGCAATAGAAAGTTAAATAAACGAAAGAATCTTTAAATATTAATTTTATCAATAGCAGAAGTAATCCAACAATCAACATAAATTAAATTAGAAAAAGTACATTTGAAAAAAGGGAAGAAGTAGACAATAAATATTATTTTTGAAAAATCCTAACTTTTTAAAACAGAGTATTGCTAATCTGTGACTATGACTTGCACCTTGGAGACGCAAAAGCTGCCAGCGAGATAAGAAGATTCGCAAAAAAATAAGAATTTGGCCCTTCCTAACACTCGAACACAGAAGTTACCAGAAAATCAGATGGTGGGAAGATTAAGCAAAACTAAACTTTCCAAGTTTTTTAATTGTGGTTTTTGATTTATTTTCCATAAGGTTTCCAGAAGAGTTTAACTCTTTAAAAGAAATAAAATTTTACTTAACTTACCTTCGTATAGGACTATAATTTTTTGGTTTTGGACAGTGGCTTTAAAAATTAAAAAATATTTGTTTGCCCCACTTTTTTCTTCTCGCCTACACTATCCAAATGACCACAAACTGCCACTGAATTAAGTCTCCAATAATGATTTACCAGTAGTGAAATGTAAGAGACTCTCACCACATCTTGTTCGGATGATGTTGAAAATTTTACCAAAATTGGTTGTTTCAAAAAAATTTGGTTTGATAGAAAAATTAAATTCCCAAGAAAGCTTTGGGTTTCTTTGAAAAGGAGGTAGATTAGGTAAGTTTGAAAACCTCGAAACCATTCTGAAGAAATCTTGGTGAAAGGTAAATGATTTGAGTCTTGCTATAGATTCTCGTTACTACTAAAATTAGAAGAAAACCGAAATCGTCGTGGAAATTTTTTGTCAATTACTCGGATCTGATGGTGACATTTTCGTAGAACTGTCCAACCAGCACGTTTTTAGTAAACGCGACAAAACCGCTAATCTCGCACCAGTCCCATTTTCAAAAACTATTTAGCATTCGTTCTTTAAAAAAGACCGAAGGCTTTCACTTTTTTCTCTACCCATCCGCTTTTTCAATACTGTGTAAATCAATTTGGGCACGAAGAACGGCTCGATGACTAAACCAGCACATCGCCATCATCCTCCAGTGTGACATGACCAAGCCATTTTCATTGTTTTTGTTGCACGTCTGTGCAGCTGTTTGGCGCAATTCCGCACCGTCGTCTGCATATGCTAATTATTCCACGTCGTCCTACGGCCAACGAATACCATACCAATAGAGAGAAAATCAAAAAGTTTCGTTTTCATGAGTTACGTTCAAAAAACGAAAACAATTAAGAAGTAGACGCATCATGAAATTACTCGAGAATTAGTCATTTGGACGAGATGCACTTTAACATGTGTCCGATTCTTGCAGCAGAGGTTAAGAAGACACGGTCGCCGTAGGGTTTCTGCATTACCATAAGGTCATTGCAGGTCGAGACCGGCTCACACATGATGCCATCTCACTCACTAACCATCGGGAAACAGTGGTCACGATAAAGACGACGATTCATTGTTATTAGTGGTGTTTGTGGAAATCATTCACGTTTTGAAGCAATAATAGCGGTACTTGGAGGAAGTCTCGGAATTCCCCGCAAACGCGCCAAAAGAAAACAACCGATATAGACCACGAAAAAAGAAATAAAACGGAGGGTAATTTTCGATTTGTATGTTCTTTTGGTGGGAAAATTCTGCTCCAATTCACGTCCTAAGAAATTAAGTTTTAAACTAAATTCTTGGTCTAATAGCAATCATTCAGAAACTCAGGCACTACTTTTTGAAATAAAATTTCGCTGCTCTCACTATCCAAAAATCGGACGTGGTGAAGAAGTTGAATCATGTATTATAAAGTGTTGAAGTTACATTGCGTAACAAGACTTAAATTTTAAAAAGCCCGACAAAGAACAAAAAAAAAAAATTAGTATGCGAAATACAGTACAATCAATGAAATTTGTAGTCACTGGAGGCTTGAAAATAAAATTAAAAGTCGTAATTCGATTTTTACATTTATTTGTATTCAGTTGCAAGAACAGAATTTTGTTAACCATTCTAAGAAACAAATTTCGACCTTTTTACTCGAAATTGCAAAATTCGATTAGCCAAACATTTATAATGTTTAAATTCTTATGAAAAAGTCTTTTTCTAAAACATAAATTATTTCTTAAATTCTGGTTTAAAATTCAAAAATAAGTCTTGAACCACCTGAAAGTTTGTTAATCAATCAAAGGTTTGAAAATATTTTTAAAACTAACGTCGCCGATTGGGTTTTGGACCATTTTTCGAATTGTAAGAGAATCTCCAAAATTACGGGGAAAAAAACTTCTAGGTTGTGGTTATAGAAGCTAGAAAAGTTTTAATTACATTTTTTCACCATATTTGGCCAAACTTGGGTTCAGTGCGGTCACCAATCTGCTAATTACGAAAAGAAACCGACTTCAAATAGTTAATGACGGTCATTTAAAAATGTTGTTGAACGTAAATAAATTGTTAACCACGCAACGGGTTCATCCTTCTCATTAGGTTAATTTTTAATGGTATTTCTGGTGCCATAACATCAGCGGGTGTTCGTTATCTTTATGTGCCAAATTATTTTGTTGACTGTCGATTTGAACAGAGTAGTTGAAAATGGTTCGGTCCATTGTTTTTTAGCATAAAGTTCTAAAGCCTTTTCCTTCAATTTTCCTGTTAATTCTTTTATGTACGATCTTCGAATAAAAGAACACAGAGAACACCGATAAGAGCAAAGAGGGAGGTGAAAGAATGGAACAGAATTTGAAGAAATAAAGGAGCTAAGAAGAAAAAAATGAGTGCAAGTAAAGGTTAGAAGAACTTAGAAAGCAAAGTGACAAATTAAGACAAAAAATAAGAAGAAGGGACTCAAAGAGAAAATTGAACAAGTGGAAACAAAAGTCATTACCATTTGAAAAAAAAAACGTAGTATAGCAAATGGTGAAAGATGCCGTGGAAGGAACTCTCAACGATGTTCAAGTAAACACAAGAGGAGAAGAGGAAAATTAAATATAAGGGGAAAGCGCTAACATAACAAAAATCTGTATTGATGATGACATGAGTAGGATGAAGATCTAAATAGGAAATAATGCAAAAGAAGAAGAAAAACAAAGAAAAAATGTTAGGATAGCTTTCTGAAAATTACGGATTAATGTAAGATAAACGAGACCAGAATCTAGATAACATCAACGGGGTGGAGGTAAAGACCCTGGCAATGAATACAAACACAACAGAAGATATATGGATGGAAATGAGAAAGAGAATATAGTGAATAGTAGAGAAAGGGGCATTGTTAAAATAGTGTTATAGAACGTAAGACAAACTTATGAAAGAAAAGAATAGAAAACCTTTATCTGAGTACCTACATAAGACATATGGAGTAGATATCAGCAATTCAGAAAACGAAGTAAAAAGATACTGTTATGAGTAAAATATGTTGTTTAATAGCTAAGGAAGAGACAGAATGCTTGGAAAAATTTGGAAAAAATGGAAAAGTATGGTGATTCATTTTTAAGCGAGAGACGGTAATGTTTCTTAGTGTGGGAAAAAATATAAAAAGATGTCTAGAGTAAAAATATATTAAGAAAAGAAGGAAACATATGATAAAAAACTTGAAAGAATATATCTCTAAATATGGTACGAAAATTTCGATAGGGGATTTCAATACGAAGATATGATGGACGGACCAGTAAGTAGATAAATATCAGGAGGAACTTCAAGCACCCTCTTTGTAATATAAATGGAAAAAAATGGCCAATCATGCAACAAAAAAACACATATGGATAATAATCAACTATTTTAAACGTGAAGATATTTACGAAGATAAGTGGACACCAGCAGATGGAGAAAATGTAAATCAAATAGACCACTGCTTAATCGAAGAGAAACATGCTTGTAAAAATTGGAGGCGCTGGAGGAAAATTTATCAAACAATAGAGTTATCCAGATATTATAATAGAAAGGCTGGAGGAGGTAAAGAATAGAATAAGGGAAGGAAGCCGAAAGTTTGGAGCATTGATGGAATTAATGAGATCCCAGTAGGTACATGACAGTAAAATCTGAAACTTCCGTTGCAACTGAAATCTGTAAAATGAAGCTAGAGATGTGAGCACATAAATTTACTGAGGAATAAAGCGGACCTGGGAATGGAAATGAAAATGAAATAATGAACTAAAAGAATTATAATAGTTAGCTAATTACGACAGAAATTAAAAATGGAAACTAAGATTGCTAGACCACTTACATAGATTACCTTCAAATCCGATACCAAGAATTATTAATAGAGAATAGAGTTGTAGTTAAAGAGAACCGAAGGAAAACTATTTGGGAGCAATAAAAATAATCTATGAGCAAGAGATATCAAAAATAGAGGAGAAGGAGTAACAGAACAAGAAGGAAAACTCTCGAAGACATTTAGAGAACCTGTAGAGCTGATAGATAAGATTTTCAATTTTTTTTTAAAGATGTGACTCTTCAGATTTATAAATTGGTGTATTTAGATCTATTTGTTCTCTTGTTGTTAAAAATAGCTAGAAAGGTAGAGGCTAATAGTCTTATAAATTCCTTCAAATACTATATGTCTGACTGAATATGTTTTAAAAAAGTTCTAAATGCTTTCTTATTTACTAAATTTATTATTTTGATATAAATATCACCTGGGTTAAGAAATTTTTCATTCTTCATGCGCTACATTGCTATCAAGCCTTTTGTTTTATTAATGCACGACCCATCAGCAGCATTGATTATTGTCGTTTCTTTTTATTTTTCTCCGAGAAAACGTTTTTGACTTATTGTTTCCAGATTAGTTGGATTCTATTCAATTAGAAGTATTTTCATCTTTTTAATAATTTCTGTGGTTTTATTTATTTTTCTGTACATATTTATGAAGTCGTGTTTTCTTCCTAACACTTTGTCACAGCACATTGTTTGTTTAATCATTTTGTTTTTGTTTTTATCTTATTTTTGATTGCTTTGTTTAATTCTTTGTTTTTTATCATTTTAATTTCTTATCTCCTGTTTGGCTGTTATTAAGTCTAATAAACCGTTCTTTATCGTTGGTCGTTAATTTTATAATATTTAATCTTTAGCGATTTTTTGTTTATTATTTCTTCTGCGCCCCCAAGTATATCTATTAAGTTTGATTTTTGGTTTAATTTTGTCTTTAAGCTATTCAACTTTTACTTTATTTATGTCTATGTTTTGTGGGCTTTTTGATCCTTTAGTTTCTTCATTACTCTCAATTTTATTTAAAAAAATTACAATATATCATTGAGGAAGATCTGAGTTCCATGTTATATTTTGAATAAATTTAGGTAATTTTGAGATCTTGCTTTGATCATTATAGAGTCTATTTGGTTTCTAGTAAAGTTCTCGTCTTTGTCGTTTATAGGCATCTAATCGACAGTTTGAAGAAGATAGTCACTAATGTAAATTATCTTTCTTTTTAAAATTGTACCAACTAGGACCATCTTTATTTACGGACACCCAGTCCATAGTTACCAACTACATTTTTTACTTTCTTATATATTCTTTTATGTATAATCTTCATCTAAGGGAACGCAGATAATTGCGAGATTAAGAACAAAGGCAGAGATGGAAGAACAAAAACGACTTTAAATATACTAAAACATTTAACACAAGAAGTAAAAAGGCTAAGAAGAGAATAAAAAAAATGTAGGAAGAAGAATGCAAAGATAAAGAAAAAAACAAGAACAAAATTGAACAAGTGAAAATAAAAAAAGATAGTATGGAGAAAATTAAAATAAGAAATAACGTAGTTACATATAGTTACATATAGCAGAAGATGACAGAATGTTGTAAAGCAAATAGTCAAAGATATCGTGAAAAGAACCCTCAACCTGAAAGTAGCCAAAAAAAGTAAGAAAGTTAGAAAATTAGATATACCTGATCGAGTTAAAGTTTTACTAGAAACCAAAAAAAAATTAAGACAAGTTGCTTTAACTAACAGAACTAAAAATCTTTATAAGTGAGGACATGAGTAAAATCAAAACAGAGATACTCAAATAAATAATAAATAAGGTAAAAGAAGAGATATCTAAAGAAAAAAGTGTTGAAGTTGGCTTTCAAAAAATAGTGCAAGCATAAAAGAGTATTAGCACTAGTTTCTGATAATGCTTCCGTCTTTGTCGTTTGGGACACGCCACGTGTCTAGACAAACTATTTGAAGATGTCTGCTATTGAAAATTATCCTTCTTTTAATTTACTTTTAATAAATAGGTTGCTGATGTTTTTAATGCAATTTCTAACTTCATCTTTAGGTTCTTCTGGTGTTAGTAGATAGGTGAATGGGGTTGCATAACTTTAAGAAATTTTGTTCAGTTTCTTCCTATGAGAAGGTAATGGCAAACTACTAAGTGCCCAGGAAATTTTTCTTTTTAGTTCGAATTTGACATTAAACTGTAGGGCCCATTTGTCTGCGCAAACTAATGATAGCACATTAGCCACGTATAGAGAGGTCTCCAATACTCTAAGAAGATTATTGCTATTCTGGAAGAAATCCTAAGGCTTTGTTTGCCAGATTTCTTTAAATTATGTATTTTGCTTTCATTATGAAGGTTCTTTCATGGTATGTGTTTTTCTAATGTTAGGTACTGTTTCTACTTATAACATATTTCTTTATATATTTCTTGCAGAACTCAAGTACTCAAGTATAAATACGTTTTAGTTTACTCTATTGCCCAGGGAGGCGCAATTTTTTGTATCAAAGTAGCAATAAATTAAGTGGTTTGAGAGCCTCTGGTCTAGGTAGATAAAACAGAAATTCAATTTAAGTTTACGTTAAGATGGATAATAACTATAAAGAAATGGAAGTGATTCGTTCGTGTTTAATTCCAATTCGATTTATAATAAAAACTCCATCTGCCTTATTGTCGCTTTGAAAGTTACTTACCATTAAAATTACTCTATTACCTGAGCCAAAAAACGCTAAAAAATAAAGCAAGTAAAGAGCCAATAACACATTTTGATAATTTTTTGCAACCCTGCGATTAGTTGAATATTGAAGCAGTTTATTTAACCTCAATGGCTCAAGAAGAACCGGTACAAGGTAAATTTTAATTAGAAATAAATCTAAAATTAAAAAAAATTCTTGAATTAGCTGTAGGTCCTTACGTCCTGCGCTTGAGAGTAGCAAACATGGAAGACAAAGATTTTATTGAAGTAGATTTTGTCGAGGACCAGAACCGCCTTACTTACGCTGAATTGATCCAAATTTGCTGTCAAAAATTGGGAATATCCCACAACGACATCGAGAAAATACGAAAATTACCCAACACCAGAATTCGATCCGATCAAGACGTGAAACGTTTCAACCGTCTAGAATACATCGAAGTAATTGTTGTTTCGTATCGACAACAAAAACAATATTTCTACCAGCTTTAACAATATAATGTAAAACTGAGTAACCATTAAAGCCATCAAAGCAATTGACTTGCAAAACGTTTCTTTTATCGTCTTGTGTCTAATTAAATCCCTTTTTCTCTCGTACCTTCAAGGATCTCTTCGTTGTTGTTGCTGACTAATAAATTACAGGGAGAAACAGCGATAATAACGGACTTGTAGACTAAAACTTATTGCCATCTTAACTCGAAAACAGTTAGAATAACCGATTCAGTTGTTATCGACTTATTTGGTTGAGACTTTGACACGAAATGGCCGACCATATAGAGACATGTTCATCTAGGTGGCACTTCCTTTAGACGATAATAACAAGAGTTGTGCGATGTTGGGAGATAACGAGAAAGGGGAGATTGGCGGAGAGATAAAACCGAGACGACCTCCAAGAATCAATTACAATTTAACATTACAGGGCGGACCAAGAAAAATTGAAAGTGCTCGATGATCAAGTTCGTGACACTTAAACCAGTTCGGTTCGTTGCTTCGAGACGTAATTAATTAATTACGGCAGTAATTCGCGTAATGAAACTTAATTTACGGTTGGCGAGTTTTACCGTCACTTTTGACATAGAGGGATTTACCACACGCGATCTAAGTGCCATTTAACTTGTCCAGAAGAAAATTTGGTTTTGTTACAGTGATTAACTAAGGTGATTTTGTACTGATGATTTATGTTCTAAATTGTTTGAGGTCAAATAAGTTTTTAATTTAATTGTAACTATCTCGTCTTCAACTATTTCATTGTAATTACCATATATACAAGTCAAAAGAAAAAACAGTAATGTGACAATTTCAAAAAATTGTGTAATTGAAATTAAGAGGTTAATTAATTATTGGTCGACGAGGGACTGCTTGAGGTTCATGTAGCAGTCCTTCAGAGGTACCATGGCTTTGCAATTTTCGACTTTTTTAATTTTTCCTGCACATTCCAGTAGCTGTTTACGATTGGATTCTTCTGTTTTGAGTACCATTGGGTTGTTTGCTAGTTTGTCATGGTCGAGGTTACCGTCTTCGCTGATGATTCCAAATTTCTGGTTGATGCACCTCAAGTAACACAGAACATTCTCGGGGATTTCGGGGTCTTTGAAGTGTTTATCAATTTCTTCGCGTGTTACTGAAGTTTCCTTCATGCATTCTTCGCAGATCTTCTTATATTCAGCAAAGGCGGCGCTGTCATCCGCCTGAAGAACATAAATAAATTACTATAGAAACACTTTCTTACAGAAATTTCTTGAAAGTTAGTTTAAAAAAGATATTACCAGAAAATCAAAAGTATAACTTAAGATTACATTAAAATTCAATTTTCGTCTGGGGTTATGTACCATTTTTTTTGGAAATATAGAAAATTTTATTATAAAAGGTAATGATTTCTAACTAAAAGTAAATTATGCTGGTAACTTTACTTATTTTTAGTTGGTGTTATTATTTGACTTACTGTGTTACATTATGACCTACATTATGGCCAAAAGTTTTAATAAATACTTTTTTCTATTTCAATTTAACTAAAACAGCTAACAAATTGTTTCTGAAAATAATTAATTGAAACTAAAAATCATTACAACTAATTTTGAGGCCCGTATCCCTATGGATATGTCAGTTTATACAGTGAATCAGCAATGTTACCAATCAAAATTGGTAAAATTTCAGATATTCCAACATAATTAGCCTATGATCGGTCACCAGATTGGCATAACTCACAAAATTTGCCCTTTTGGTTCAAAAGCAAGAAGAACACTCACATGATAAATATATAAAAATATACACAGATGAATCGAGATACGACCGAGGTACAATTGTAGTTTCGTAACTTTCTCTGGTTTGAAATTTTATTGATATACACTACCTACTTTGGAATTAATTATGTGATGATGTAGTAACAGTGGTTACATCCTGGTAACTATGCAACTATTTTTTTAAAGTGCCATATTAAAAATTCAAAAAGTAACAATATAAAAATCAATATCAAAACAATATCAAAAAAGCCACAACATCAACCAAACAATATCAGAAAAAAAACAATATTAACTTATAATCACATTTATACTTATTAATCGCAATTCCAGTATATAATGTGTCTTTAAAATGCATTTAATATCCATAACTTTAATTTCTTTTTAATACCTTTTCTAGATAAATGAAGTACCTTATGATCCGTGGGCAACATATTAAATATTTCTATTGCAAGCAAATAAGAATTCTTATTTCTAATTTTTTTCTTAGTTTTTGGTAACGGTAATGATTTGTTTCTAGTTATACTAGTGGATTCTAGATACTTATTTCTCAAAATTACATAATGAAATGAAATGACTCAAGCGCAAATAATTGTTCAATATTAATCGGACAATCTCTTACAAAAGTATTTTTATTTATAATCTTGACTAGTTAATTTTGTTGATTCTTAATAATATGCAAAATATTCTCATATGCACCTCCCCATGCAATAATACGATAACTTATTATACTATTGTAAAAGGTATAGTATATAACTTTTAGGGTTTCAGTATTCATAGTACTTCAAAGCCTATGCAATACAAATACCAAGTATTTAGTTTTATTGTATATATAATTAATGTGTACATCCCATCTCATATTACAATCTAAATGTATTCCTAGATACTTGCAATTATCCACTCTTTTAATAGATACACCATTTATTTCCAACTCAAGGGTTTCAGGTACACTATCAGAGTAGCATTCAAATGTTACAAAAACTGTTTTACCAATTTTCAAGGAAAGTCTATTATTAGCTAACCATTTAACAATAAGATTCAGTAAAACATTTAATTTATTTTGAGCCAAAAGCCAATTATCTGCAGTGGAGTATATGGCTGTATCATCTGCATAGGACAATATATTAAGTATTCGATTTAAAATGTCATTTATATATAGAATAAATAATAAAGGTCCAAGTATAGATCCCTGTGGAACACCCATAATCATATATTTATCTTCACTATAACTATTGTTTATCTTTACTCTATGCTTTCTATTTGTAAGATAAGATTTAAGCAACTTCAGTGGTTTTCCCCTTATTCCCATGCAATATAGTTTATGATAGAGAATACTATAGTCAACCGTATCAAATGTTTTGGCAAGATCAAGAAAAATTGTAATTATAGGTTTACCTAGTTCCAGTCTATTGTAAATTATATTTGTAATATATTGTAGTGCATTATTTGCTCCAATTTTTTTCATAAAACCAAATCTATAGATTATTTTCTTGATTGTAAGACTATTCCTAACAAGTCCTACTACTGTCCTCGTAAAATTCTCCATCGAGAATGCTTCTTCTTCACATTATTTTAGGTCCGCTGGCCATTTTCTTTTTAACCTTCTATTATTTCTCTCTTGCATTAGTAGCTGCAGTATTCTATTAGAGTGTATTTCTATCTTATCATGATGTTTCTGACTTCTCTTATCTATTGTATCTTGGGCTGTTTGGATATAGAGATCCTGATGTAGTATCTGATTTGTGACATACTATGGAGCGTCCACTAATGCTCTTAGGATCTTTGATTGTGCTCGTTGAATTATAGATACGCTGGACTTGTTAGCCCAGCCCCAAAGTTCTATACCATAGGTCCAGATTGGGATAATTATAATTTTGTATACTGGTATTTTATTTTCTAATACCATTTGTGATTTTCTGCCAAGCAACCAGTACAGTTCTTTCATTTTAAGGTCTATTTGCTTAAGTTATTTTGCTTATGTGTTCTTTCCAATTAAGTTTAGTGTCGAGGTGAATTCCCAAGTACTTAATAAAAGGTGATAATGGAATTTCTGTATTGTTATTGTACACTGAATAACATTTTCACTTTTTTAATATAAATGCTACATCCTGAGTTTTGCTTTCATTAATCTTTATCTTCCATTTTTTGGTCCATTCTTCTATGTGAAAGAAATGGTCTTGCAGGTTTGCTGAGGCAATTACCGGATCTTCATGTACAGCTAAAATAACAATCTCATCTACAAATGTGCCTGTTGTGGTAGAGTCTGTTATGGAAAAGTCAAATGTATATATAAGATACAAGACTGGCCCTAAGACACGGCCTTGTGGGACTCCAGATTTGATCAATTGAAACTGAAAAACCTCATCATTGACCTTTGTTCTAAAATACCTATCTGTTAGATATGACTTCAATAAGTCATAAAATGGATCTGGCAGTGTTTGCTTGATTTTGTGCAATAGACCTTTATGCCACACCTTGTCAAATGCTTGACTCACGTCTAGAAAAGCTGCCCAACAATATTTCTTTTCTTCAATAGCTTCATTAATTACATTAACTATTCTACGGAACTGTTGTATTGTAGCTGGTGGTCAGGGATTACATTGAGAATAGGTTGGATACGTTGCAATAATAACTTCTCAAATAGTTTTGAAATGGCGGACAATAAGCTTATTGGTCTGTATGACAAAACATCAGTTAATAGCTTTCCAGGCTTTGGTGTAAGTATTATTTCGAATTTCTTAAGGCATTTAGGCCAATTTCGTAATTTTATACTAGCGTTAAATACGTACGCTAACATCACTAATCCTTTCTTTGGTAATTCGTTTAGCATTTTTGGTGTTATCATATCAATTCCTGGTGCTTTCCTATTTTTTAGTAGAGAAATTTTTTCCTGAACCTCCTTAGGTTTTACAAATTGTAGGCTTATTGGCTGTAGCGTCTCTATATTACTGTCCATAACTTTTTGTGTATATTGCTGGAAGATATAAGTAATATGAGTAAATACTTTCGCTAGATGTTATGCAAATAAATCTGCCTTCTCTCGACTATTCCTTGCCCATGTAGATGTATTTCCATCTACTCGTAATGGAGAAGAAGTTGTTACGGGTTTCTCAATAATTTAATTGGTGTCCAAATGGAATTATCATAGCGGTTAAAGTTTGTTATAAATTATGAGAAATTATTGTCCCTTACATCTTTCAACTTTGTTTTTAGACTATTACTTATTTGATTGTAAGCTGTCTTGTCACTTGGAATTTGTGATTTGTGCCACTTCACTGTTGCTCTTCTTTTCTCTGCTATAAGTTTCTTTATCACTACCGATCACTACTTATGAGGTTCTAGGTGAGGTGTTGCTTGTTTGGCGGCGTCTTGCATGATTTTGACAATTGTGATTGTTGCTTCTTCTACTTCCTCGAAAGTTTTGAGTCTAATATTAAGGTTTACCTTATTATTAATTTCATTTCTGAAATTTTCCCACTTTGTTTTTGCGTTGTGCAATTTAGATGACTTCTTGAAATATATTACTGAAGTGCTGATAGTTGCAATAATCGGCGTATGATCTGCAGATATGTCATAACTGGAGACTACATCTGTGTAGCTTGACGCTATACCCTACCTTTGGTTGTGATGAATCTGGAGCCCCACAGTGAATGTTTGCTGTTGTTGTCTCCTCCTGCTATAAATTTCGATCCTAGTGTTTGGAAGAAATCTTGGAAGTCTTCTTTTTTCATATTATGTCGCGGAGGACAGTACACAGCGGAAACTGTTAGATCATATGGCATTGCATTAACTTTAATTGAGGTAGCTTGGAGTTGATTTTCTTCATACTTTGGTACTTCATAATGCTTGATCATTGATTTTATTAATATTGCTGCTCCGGCATGAGCAGTATTATCTGGGTGATTCGTATGATACAGGGTTTAGTAGGGTATTTTAAAGTATGATTTACTTGTAAATGAGATGCACTTATTAATAGATCAATTTGGTTTTGATTCAAAAATACTTTTATTTCTTCTCTATGTTGAACTATTCCATTGCGCTATGCTGAGAAACTTAGACATTATTTTAATTTAGATATTAACATAGTCAGCATATTCAAGACCATGCTATTTTGTTGAATGATATGGTGAAACATTCCCTTGAATTTCTCAAGGAATTTACTTCACGTTGCTTATATTTTCTCCATTTTGTGTTGTCTGATTTTCAGCGTTTTTTACTGCATTTGAATAACTGTAAGAGGGATGCAAAGTTATTGTTTGATTTAGGTGGATAACATTTTGTATTTGTTTTATTTGTGGCGGTTGTATGTTCGATTTATTTTTGCTATTTCTATGATAGTTATAATAGCACTCACATCCTCTGTAACTAACAGGGTGTGGACCTCCACATAAAGCACATGTTGGAGGCGTTCCTCTCCTTTTTTTGCAAGATCTGGATTCGTGTGATCTTCCACATTTCACACACAAGTAAGGTCGGTTGCAGTAGGACTTTGTGTGACCATACATTTAACATCTCAAACACTGTGCAATATTATTGTCTTTTCTAGATAGTTCAACTTCTACAACTCTGTTCTACATTCCTTTTATTTGGTATACTTCTTTACTATTATTCGCCATATTTAATGGTTCCTTGGTTTTTCTTTGTCTTATGTTGGTTATATTTTGGCCTTGATGTCCTTTATTTTGCAGTTTCTCTTTGATATCCTCTGTATCTAAATTGTGGTGTAAGTATTTTATTACTACTCTGTAGGCCCTTTTAACTTTTTGTTGATATGTATGGTGTATTATATTTTCTTCTCTCATAAATTTTGCAAATTTTCTATAATCATCTGGGGAAGTAGTGTTGATTTTTATACTATTGTTTGCTAAGTTTTGGTAACATATTCCTCTGTTTCTAGTACTTCACTTATTTTAGTAATCATATTTCTATAATCTGTCACTACCTGTACGAAAATTGGAGGTGGTTTCATTATCTTTTCATCATTTTTCTATTTGCTAGTTGAGTCTTCTGGCTGTAGATGTGTCAAGGCACTATACCTATTGCTTGTAGTTATGTCCTTATCAATGGTCGATTTTCTCTTTTAACACTTCTCACTACTTGCTGTCAGGGATAATCTTTATTTGTGTTATCGAGCTCGCCATCACTAGTAGATATCCTTCTTGCAATTGCCTGATGATTTCCTTGTTGTTGATGCGTTTGTTTATACTGTTTCTGATTCAGTTGAACAGAGGCCTGTTGATACATAGTGGACTATATAGACTGCCTAGAAAATATTTGCATTTGTGACATTTTCGTACTTGAAGTTGTAAAATTTGGTTGAAATAAAGCCATATTCATTTCTGGAATTTGGTTATTCATAATCGGGACAGCCTGTATAATGTTGTCCTGTTGATGGGTCCATTGTCTGTTTTTGTCAAAACCGTTAAGGTTCCCCGAAGGGAACATATTTTTATTTTAGTTCTAACACTTTTTTTATCTTTTTCACCTTATCTTCAATGACCAGTTGTTATCGCGTTTTTCTTATTCACAATTTATCGAAAGCACGTCAATCTCCGGCTAAGATTCTCCATCAACTAATTATGCAACTTATAATACTTAAATAACTTCATTTTATTCGTTCTTTTTTTATTTTATGTACACATATGTATATTTTATATCTTTTCTAAGAAGTTTGAGTCTGAAAATTTACTAAAATTGAGGGATGGTAAAACCATATTTTTTCCAACTAAAGCTATCCGTAAATAATTCTAAGCCAATTATGTTGCTATTTCGGAGTTTATTTTTCTGAAGTTGGTAAAATTCTGGGCCTAATTTCATATGTTTGAAATAATGAATAAGCGTTGGTTAAAACAACCTGAAATTTTGATCAAAATAATTTCTTATTTTCATTGAACGGAAATACTTAACCAATTACTTATTTGAAACTAAAAAGCTTGAAAGCTAATTCAATCAGAAAATGCTACAAATATTTGCAATACAGGTACGCCTATTAATATGGCAATTCATGTAGTGAAAGAGCAGTATTACCAATCAAAATTGGTTAAACTTTCAGATATGCCAACTTAATTGACGTAGAATCATAATCAACACCCGGTTTGCGGTTACTCTGCAATGTAGTGAAATCAAATTTGAAGATTTGTAAGGTTTTTTAAATTTTACTGAAGACAAAGGTTAAAATTACGCAATTTGGTTTTGTTTTGGTCAACAGTCAAAGTTCATAATGGCCAGTTGACATAACTATTATAGGTTTTGACGTCATTTTTTTTTTACTTACCAAGGTGTAAACTGCCGCCACAACAATAACAAAAACAGTAAATTTGAACATTTTCACCGGTTCTGGTCAATTCCCAAAAACGACTGCTTTAACCCAACGTTTCTCCGTGCATTTATAAGCCATTGAGGTCATGTTTACTGGTAATTGTCACATTATCACACAACTGATCTGCAAAGTGGCTGTTCATCAACAGGAAATCCTCAATTTTGCAAATAATTTGACGAATGTTAGGGGATCTTTTAATTACTGAATCTTTGCAAAGAAACTCGCAATGCGGAACCATTATCAAAACCGCACGAATGCAGAATCCAAAACAATTTTTTTTCGGCAATTCGACACGCGAGGAATTTACCAATGACAACGTTAATAATTCCCAAATGAAGTCGTCAAATTTCAAAAAAATACTCAAAACTCTTATTGAAATATTACTTAAGTATGGTAGAACAAAAAGAGATAATTTATTCATGAAATGATTGATTTGTCGGTCTGCACTACCCGACATGTTACGTAACTCTCTTGTACCTATCAAGCGAACTAGTTCTTCTAAACAAGTTACTGTAGCAATGTCGAGATCTAGATCTAGATGCGTGTAATAAATTATTAAGTGACTCGAGACTGCGGATGTGGACATCTGAAGCTCGTACAATAATAATTATTTTTACCCCAATTCAATCGATAAACAGAATCATTCATCCCCTGCACCCTTGACCTGACCCAATCCCAGCGTGTATTCGATAGATTTAATTCACCACCCCTGCCCCCAACACGTGTCTTTATCTCAACCAAGTTAGGGGACACGTCCAATACACAAAAACGCTTTCTTTGTACCAAAACGCCACTATCCAATAAAGTTCAGTGGCGGCGCCGAAGGTGTCCATTCAGGTTAATAAAGATCATTTTTGTAATTTCAACATTTACAAGTTTTGGCGTATTACCAAATTTAAATCAACTTCAATTCGTTGCGGTATTAGCAATTAAAGAAAACACCAAACTATTGAGGCACTAATTTTGATAGCCCTAAGGTGACGCAATATTTTAATTATTGAGAAATCTTGGAAACGTCAATAATTTAAATAAAAAAAAAAATCGAGAAGTATCAGGATCTAGCGTTAACATATGGGTAAATCACCTGATAATGCGACCTATCGACAGCGGTAGCCAATGTAGTCAAATAATTAATCAATTCATTAATCTTATTTTATGCAAGAAAGGTGCAAAATTATAAGTAAAAAAGGGGTGTGAATATAAAAGTTTGAGAACCGCTAATCTAGTAATTGACTTATTAGTCACCAAATTGTGGATTAAGTAAAATTATTAGTTTTGTATTCAACTAATTATAAACAAAAACCTTGAATTAGTTTAAAGAACAATTTTGCAGTTGTTGTGATCAAAATGAGAAAGATGATGACGAGATGAACTTTATTGTAGAATATCTTGCACAATATACAATTTCAAAAATGTATGTCTTTTACAGTCATAATAATTAAAAAATAAAATATTTAACTGTTGTTAGAGATGTAGATTCCAATATCAGTGTAATAGTTGAAGATGATATTTATCCAAAAGAAGAGTAGTTGGGACATTGTCGTTGTCCAAAACATTTTTGTTGTTTTAGATTTAGTTACTTCTTCAGCAGATTTTCTAAGAAAAAGCTTGCTCAAAAAATTTTATAAAATTATTATTCTGGATATAATATTTCTCATGACATTGTTAATTTTTATTATTGTTACTTTTTAAACAAACAAAAGAAAGCAAAATTGTTTATTAAAACAGATTCTGGAAACTTATAACATGTAACTGAGAAGAACGCAGGTAGCAAACCATAGAAAAAAGTGCAGCTAGACTAGAGGGGACACACAAATCGATAGAAAGAAGAAAACAAAATTCAGACAGATGGAGATTAAGAACTGAGGAAACCTTTTAAAGACCTCGAAGCACAAAAGCAAGTGTGGGTAGATCGCTTAAAACCGTAGTTGGATAATATTAAAAAATACGCAGCTAGAGAATGTTTGCAATTACTACAAGAAGAAATTTTGTGGGAAAATATGGGGATATACAGCAGTAAGCTAAGAAAGGCTGAGAAAAAGGAACGAAGGAGAAAGAAGAAGTAAAAGGAAGACAAAAGAGGAAAAAATAAGAAAGGGAATAAAAGAAGAAGAAAAGAGGAAAAAGAGCGGAAAGAAGAAAAAAGTAGAAGAAATAAGAAGAAGGAGTAAAAAGAAGAGAAAAAATCTGAGAATGTCAAGTATATTCACGATTCAATTTAGAATAAATTAATTGATATAGTAACTCAAATGATGATAAGAGAAAGGTTCTTAGCAAAGCAGATCAGATGTTGACAACAATTAAATAGCAAAAAGAGAGTATATTATGAATGTATTTTATAGCATCAAGCTGCCCCAACTCAAATGCTTCTATTCTCTTGTCTTACACCCAAAAATTCAATTATTTGTTGCAAAAATGTTAGCAATCGATTTATCATGAATTTTCTAATGTTCCTTGTTTTTTTTTAACTCGGCCTTTCTATTTGGCATTAAGATTGTCGGAACATTTTTTTTATACGTCCACGTTGTATCTATCTTATTGTCAGATTGTTTCGTCTAAGCTTCGTGGCATTTATTTGATGTTTTACTTCAACTTCAATATTTTCCCTTGAGAAAGTTCGATTCTGGTTGAATAATTTTTCATTGTACTTTAAGTTCACATTTGCGAAGTTTGGTCGAAATGGTCAAACATTTGTCTTCTCCGGAGATAAAAACAATTATTTACCAGTAGTGTTAAGTAAAGATGTTCAGTAGCCTCAGTAAGTAGTTTGCGGTTTTCAATACCAAGACAGCGTCGCCAACGTAGCACAGTAATGTTGTATTTGAATTTTATAGTTTGTAGGTACCTTTTTTATTACATTGCGAGCTTAAAGAGTCACCCTTATTCCACTATTCACATTTATTGAAAGTGTTAGGTTGTACTTCAGATCTTTGTGAATATTTTCGATTCATTTATGATATTTAAGGCTTATACAGTTCTTCTAATAATATGATTGCAATGTTTATGTACATGGAAATCGCAGCAAAAAAAGGAGCATAATGTGAGAAGTCAATAGAGGCACTGGATAGATCGGCGGTACCGGTGACTATGTTCGTAGGCGGTACTTGGTTGCATTTGATCGAAATTTAGTAGGCGGACTCACCGTCTACCAACTTAAATGTCGGCAATTACTCAAACAGCTTACCTAAACATAGTTGGAATTTAGTTACTTTTTTTCTCTTAAAATTTATTTATTTAATTTAAAGTTTATTAGACAAAACTCATCTCTAAACAATATTTTTTATGACTGCAACAACTGAGACAATATCACAATTTGGTCTTTCACTTCTTGATGCAAGTATAATCAATTTGAAAGGTGGGCAGGCGTCCATCATAGTAAATTATTGGCTTTGCCTCCTCCTCCTCCTTTTCCTCCTCAGTGTTGAAGTTTTGAGGGCAAACATTACAATAATCGTGCTCCCGTTTTTTCTATGGGAATATATTTTGAATCATTTTTCATGCCTCACTGGGTACAAGAGATCTGAAACTGAGACTTAAAACCACCAGAAAATTAATTGTACTAAGCTGGTTTTTGTCCACGTATGTGTATATACTATGAGCTTACCACAACAATTATCATTGACTTTCAACGAACAGTCAAGGTAAAGAATATTTAAAGCGTCAACCTCTAACAACATTACTGGTAACTGATAGGTCCCATCTACTAGATTTCGGCCAATAACAAGCAACTACCGGCTACAAACATAGTCACCGGTATCGTAGGTATTCGCAAACGACATAAAAATGACGTGACATCCGTAAAAACTTACCCCGGTCCAGATGTAGGGTCGGCCCTCTAATGGCCAATATAAAAATTAAAATAAATAAAATTAGATGCCAAATAAAAGAGGATACATGACAGTGTTACATAACCTAATAATTAGAAGAAGGTGATTAAAACGCAATTAAATAAAACAGTAATAATGAAATAAAGTACATAAAAGAATAGAAAAGAAATAGAGATGAAGGACGGATGGGATATTACAGCTTATGGAAACCAGAAGAACTAGTCCACAGAAATACAAAGAAATACAGAATCAAATAACTTAAAGAATGCGCTATTTGAAAGAAAAATGCTGCAGTGAACAGTGCATGGGAATAGAATTTCTTTAAACAAACAAGACATTTTCTGTGTCTAAGGAATGAAACAGAATTTATTTGTAAAATAAGATATGTAAATCAAATAAAAATGAAACAATTGTCACATAGGTGGAGGAAAAATTGAGAGGACAGAAAAGATAATTTGAAGAATTTTTCGAAGATATTACACAAAAAGAAAGGTTCAAATATGAACACGCAATTCAAGTCTCTGGACCAGATGAAGTAAATGAATAGATATTAATAATAATTGACGAAACGTACATATATCCTCTCAAATTGTTTTAATACAATTAAAAATTGAATATTATACCCAAATAATAGCTTTGTGGCGATTCAGAAAAGGCAACGTAGTTAAGGTAAATATCGTACTTTTAAGTTTTATGAGTCATGTTTTCAAGATTTGTTTGAAAACAATACACAATACAGTACAGAAAATTATAGGAAGAAATCAGTAACACACAATTCCACTTAAGAAAATGATTAAGGAGCGAGAGGCGCTGTTTCATAACACAAAGATCGATGGATATAAATCAAAATAAATAAGGAACTGTCTCTTGAAGATTAACGTGTTGAACTTAAATGATTAAACGATCCAAGATTGAGGTCACAGATTCTTTCTTGTGTAACTATAAAAAAATGTTAAATTGAATTTGAAATTAGTAATAAAAATAATAAAATTGCTTTAATTTCATTTATTTTATAACAATATAATAAATTGAAATAACTTGCTAATAAATATAAAAAGTTGTTGCAATAATAAATATTATTAAAAAACTCCATACCTAAAAAAGTACATGTATCAAAGTTTCTAATTTTTTGTAATATTTATTTTCTTGATTTACTTGCCGCTATTGGTACTTTGAACATAATAGTTAAAATTCTTCTAGTTGATAAAAAAGGTAATTCCCTTATTTGCTCAACTTCGATTTAAATTGACTGCTTTCTGTTCGTGGAAGAAAATTCTAGAGTCGGCTCTGGTAAAGATGTAAAAGGGAATTAATGAAGTTACACATTACGGCAATTAACTAACGATCGTTTTGTTTTATTGCTAACTTCTTCCTGCTATTTTCATTCTTACATCTTGGTAGCTTCTAACGGAACGCGAGGAGTAAACTATAATTGTTGATTAGACGCGGTGTTCACAAGTAAACAAGACTTAATCCGGTTCTGGTTCTGAAAAAATTCAAGACAGAAGTGGTGAGACTGGGCGAAAGGAATTCACACTCGTTGACGTGATTTTTTAATTTGTTGCTAGTATCGATCCAGTTCGAAGACGACAACGGGATTCTAGACTTGAGCAACGACTAATTCGGTTATTTACATCAAATTAAATTTTATTTAACACATGGTCACTCTAATTTATGTTATCATAAGGAAGCTAGTTTTGTTACGGTTTTGGCGAATTATCATAATTTAGTGATAAAAAACCCGAATTTCTCGGACAACTCTTCACTAAACTTTTAATAACACGTTATTAAAGTTAAATATATAAGCTCACAGAGGGCCGCAGTCACGAGGGGCATAGGGGCATTGCCCTTCTAGTGCTATATTTTGGCCCCTGTAAAAATAATGCCAATAACAATTAAATATTTTTTTTATCCAATAAAACAATATTTATGTGACTGATTTGGATGGTTTCGTCAAACTACACCTCAAGTAATGGTTATTTAAAGAACTATAATTATTAGTTCACATAGATATTAATATGGCAATTAAAGCAGTGGCGTTTTCAATTAGTTTTGTTAAACAATGTGCAAAAAGTCATTCAACATCTGAGATTGCTAATTTTGACCCATTTTTCGAGGACGAATTGAGGAAAAGTAGTTTAGATACTTCAATTTTGGAATATTCAAGTTGTAATCTTAATACTCTTGATTTATTTTCTAAAAGCAAACAATCCAAGTAAGGTCAGAATTTCTCACGAAATCCTCAACCGATACTAATTATTTTTATCAAGATTTCAGCGGCGCGGTTTTAAACCACAATAGTTTGACAATAATGGGGTAGATGACGCTACTAAAATTCGCAACTTAGCTCAAAGATAAAAACTCAAACATCACGGTTTTGAACAAAGATATAAAAAAATATCGGAGGAAGACTAGAGAATTCCAATTATATTAATTTGTAAACTAGAATGGATATTGAGCAACAAAGACTTAAATAAATCATAAACCCGTCTTGTTATTTTGATTATTGCTGTCCCTCTACAAAAAGATTTATCTCGATTATGGTCCTGCCTGTATACTTTGTAGTTTTTTTTGTTTCGAAATTTCCGCCTTAAAGCTTTGGAGTTGAAAAATTAAAAGCGTTTTTATTATTTTCAGGTGTTTGATTCTGGGCATCATCCTCGTCGTGGCCATTTGTTCGGCTTCTATCGACAAGAAATCGTCGAAAAACCACGAGCTATTGACAAAAATCGGCTTCCAAAGGGTCCGCGCCCCCAACAGCCACCACCGCAAACGTCTCGCCGTAGAATCTCGCCACCACACCAGATCTGACGATTCTCACATGTTCATCATCAAACTACCCCCAAATCCTCACTATTACGTCCACAACCGCCCCAATGCTGTGGAGATCCCAAGCAAAAGCGTCCCTGTCGGTTTCAAGAGTAACGGAAAACCCGGCAAAATCTACCACTGGAACATCCCCATAATCAAGAAAATCGTCTCCAACAAACACAAGTCGAGATTACACGATTTCCAAGAGCCGGAAAGTTGGAATGAAGTTTTGGAAAAGCCGGATAGCGACAAGAAACCGGTGAAACCGGCGTATTACGTGCCGGTGAAACCCAGGAAATCGTCGTTTATGAAGTATTTCCCTGGTAACGGGAAGCCGCACTCGTTTTATGTTATTGAGAAGAGCAAGAAGGCGCATTATCATCGATTGTTGCCGTGATACGGACGGAGGGCGACGTTTTAGAGACTCTTGCAATAACGCAGTGGTTGCAATTTCGTCCGTTGTAAGACTGACGATCTTGCTTTTTGCTATATTTGTATTTTATTTGTAAGTACGTTTAATAATAAATCAATAAATTTGTATCCCGTTTGTTAAAGTTCGCTTTTTCCACGAAACTTACCGCTTCTCGTTCCTCTGGAATTGCAAGTCGCATAACTCCTGATCAAGCAATTTCCTCACCATTTTTAACAGCAACCTAAGTACAGTTATAGCATAGAATTAAATTATTGTTAGCAACTGCCATAATGAGAGAAACATTAACACAACCAAGTAAATACGAAAAAAGTAGAAGGCACAAAATCAACCTCTTAAAAGAGGGTAATTATTCAGATTAGCAAACTTAGTTAAGTAACAGAATAATTTGACTATGGTACAAGATGCTAAATTAAAATTAGTTTTTCATTTTTCGCTAACTCTGTAGATTTAAACTCAATTTGCAGTGATTGGAAGAAAAATGGAGTTGATATAGAAAAGGCTTGTTGGCTATTAATTTGTACTTTTATGTTATTAAAATAGTTCATAACTACTTCATTAGTTCTATAGTCCAGTGCGAACAAGAACATCACAAATAACAAGGAATGTTGTAACAAAATATTAACAATAAAATATGGCTTACTTAATATGACACAACGCAATACTAAACAGTCGCTCGCGCTCCTTATTTACAAGCTACTCGAGTGAAAATACTATTTGCTAAAGCCTAAGTACAATCCCAAGCAGAGGGCAATCACAAAACAGGCACCGACAATGAACAGCACGATTTTTTGTTGGACACTCCTCATGAACATGGCGCCAATCAGTCGAGAAGACCTTCCCAAATCTTCGTCAGCTTCACGTAACTGAAACTAAAGTTTAGAAACGAATTAAACAATAATTGAGCAAATACTCTTGATCGTGTCCTTTGAATAGTTTCTCTTTGGTCGCTCAAATTCTGCAAAACATGTGTCCCAATTTCTTGTGTTTCTAAAACAACTTTGTAGCCTTCCTCCAATTGTCGTCCCGTTCTTTCAATTCTTTCCGAATTGTTTAACAAACTTTGTTTTTGGTCAGAAGAAATTCTAACCTCGTTCAAATCGTCCGCGCTGTCATAACTAAAAGCTCCCTGTTTTACCGATCGCGCTTTAATATATTCCAAAGTCAACCGCTTGAGTTCAGCACGATAGCAATCTAGCTTGGTTCTACACCTTTGTTTTTTCGCCGATTCAACCTCCCTAACCTCCAAATCCATTTGTTCAAGCTAAAAACAGGAAATTAACATGAAACGATTAAATCGCAATCAATGATTACCAATTCTTGCGCTTCCTCGACATGTTTCTCGATATTAGAGATCAGTTGGCGACGGTCTTCTGCAACAAACAAGTGAGAATCGTCTACCGTTTTATGGTACTAGAGAGTCTTACTGGTTGCTGAAGCACTCAAAAGGCCGATTTGGGCCGTAATATCAGCCGTTAGCACAGAATATTGCTGTTCGTAATTTTCGAACAGAGAAACCATTTTCTCGCATGTCGCATTTTTGGGGCAGATGGCGCTGCGAGCTGTCAAAACTGTCAATAAGAAAAGCGCAGGCGCAACAGCTCCCTCTTCCGGTCTTTAACTTTACAGGTGAGTGAAAACAAGATACTTGGGTTCGGGTTTATTTGGATTCATCTGCGAATTGTGGAAGAATTTTAACAATTTTTCGTTTAATTCTCGTTTATTTTGTATTTTAACACGTAATTGTAGTACTAGTTTTCTTTTTCGTAAATTGATGATTGTTTTTTTAGGCCAAAATGGTGCAACGACTCGTCTTTAGGCGACGATTGTCCTATAATACAAAGTCGAACAGGAGGCACATGTAAGTTAACAGCTTTATTTAACGCTATTTGATGTAATTTAAGCGTTTTACGTTCCGCTTTTTCGTTATTTTTGGCAATGTGACATGAGAAAAATTGAGGTTATGGTCGTTTTGTTGTTAATTTTTTGCTAGAAGTTCACGAAAACTAGCATGATTCTCTTGTAGGAGCAACCACGTTAATTTCAAACTCTCTAGCATCAAGCTTTCAAATTGTTGCAAAAAGTTTCGTGGTTGAGGTTATGTTGCAAATGACTAAATTTCTAGCTTTTATTACCGAAAAATTCTTTAAATAACAACTATTGTTATCTTTGTTCATAAACTTAAATTTTCTCGTAATAATAAACTGTTTTTGTGATGAAAAATGGCTAGAGTCCTGATTTCTGTGACGAAAACTCAATCGTTCACTCTCTGATCGCTTCCTGCTTTCTTTTGTTTCCACAATTTTGTAGAACTCTTGATAATAGGTTTTCTTTTGTAGAGTTCGCACCCCTGGCGGTAAACTGGTATATCAGTACCTGAAGAAACCCAAGAAGATCCCTAGATGCGGCCAATGCAAGGACAAGCTTAGGGGTATCCTGCCCGCGCGTCCCCAAGAACGTTCTCGTTTGTGCAGACGTAAGAAGACTGTGAAACGGGCTTACGGTGGCGTTTTATGCCATAAGTGCGTTAAAGAAAAGATTGTCAGGGCCTTCTTGATTGAAGAACAAAAGATTGTTGTTAAGGTGTTGAAAGCCCAGCAAGCTGTTGTTAAACCCAAGAAATAAGTGCAGATGTGAATAAAAATGTAATTTGTACTTTGAAGTTATTGTTCCTTTCATATTTCCAAAAATGTCGCACCCGAAAGTACATACAAACTTAAGACTCTGATGGTTTAAATGCAAATATGTTCGAAAATAAATTAAAGTAATCATGCGTTTATATGCTTATTTTTAACTAAAGTAGCTTACTTAGATTTGCACATTCAAGCCACTTCGGTTTAACATGGTCTCAATATTTCTTTTTGGTTTTGTAAAAGTTTGTAACTTACATTTGCACATTTAAGCTATGTAGGCCCAACAAATAATTTTAATATTTCACTGCGGATTTGTGAACTGTTGATACCTTTCATTTGCACATTCAAGCCACTTCAGCTTAACAGTTTTAATAATTCTCTTTGATTTTGCAAAAGTTGGTAACTTTTATTTGGACATTCGAGCTACGTAGTCCTAACAATAAGTTTAATATGGCTCTTTGATTGTGTAAAAAATTGGTACCTTACACATTCAAGCCACTTCAGCTTAACGCAGTATTAACGTTTCTCTTCGGTTTCCCAAAAGTTTATAATTGCACATTCAAGCCACTTCGACTTCTCAATATATCTCTTTGGTTTTGCAAATAATTTTATTATAATAATATTAGGTGATACAGAATATAACAATTAACAATAAATAAAATATTTGCCTAATCTAATAGTTTAAAAAGTGAACGGTGGTGCTAGATGAACTACAATTAAAGGCAAGAACACGCGTTGTCGCTGAAAACAAAAATTAACTACGTTTGCCAATCGAAAAAATGAACACAAGTGCTTAATTAATCGAACTTAAGGGGGAAAAAACGCAATTTGGCAACGTCAGTTATTAAACAAGTCAATTGGCGGCCCTGTTGCCAGATATGCAAAATTTATTGCGAAAACCGTATTGACTCGTATTGCTATAATTGAAGTCTCGTCCTAAATTTGAATGCTGAAATTTAACTTTGGTGCTTTCTCTAAATCTCTAGATGCTGCGGGCTTAAGTCAATTTGCTGTACATATCCTCAATTTGTGGTTTAAAGTAAGCTTTGAGTTGAGGACGTTTCGATTTCAGAGTAGGCGTCAATAGACCGTTCTGCACACTGAAGGGGTCCGGGTGCAAATAGATGTCTTTCACCTAAAACAAATTTTCTATTTATTTCCTGTAAAACTATAATTATATAGAATTATGACGTCACTCCACGTTATGTATAAGTTGATGACGTACCTCACCAACTTTAATCAGTTGCTGTATACACAATGTGGAGTGACGTCACAATTCTCCTTTCAGCTACTCAGGTAGTATGCAAAGGAAAATATACATGGTTGTCATTATAAATTTACCTGTTCGAACGATTTGAGTCCCGCTTCTTTACCCCAAGCGACCATATCATCGATGATCAACTGTTTGACTTCGGCGTTGTTGCACAGCACGCTAAAAGTGCCAGCAATTCCATTTTCTGAAGCCCAACACTTAATGACGTCAACATCTGGGACTATAATAGCAACTATGCATGACTAAAAATGTAAACACGTCAATAAAATCACATCAAATAGATTATTAAATTCGAACCTTAAGTGATTCGCCATGGACAAAAACTTGACTAACGTATTGCGACCTAATATAAACATTTTCAATTTTTTCGGGAACAATATATTCTCCCTGGGAAAGTTTGAAGATGTGTTTCCTCCTATCGATGATTTTCAAGGTACCGTTCTAAAATTTGTTCGTTAGATAAATATTTTGGAGTCAGAATAAGGAAATTACCGGCATCCACATGCCTACGTCACCAGTATGGTGCCATCCTTGTTCATCTATTGTCTCTTCAGTCTTGTCTGGGTCTTTGTAGTAGCCTTTAAAGACGTTGGTGCCTTTCACGCACACTTCTCCTTGATTGTTTTTCGCCCAATATTCCATTTCGGGCACATCAACCAGTTTAACTGAACAACAACCGACGGGAGGACCCACGTGACCCGGCACGTGATCACCTTGGATGGTGAGAGTTATAGGGGCGCAACATTCAGTCTGACCGTAACCCTCAATCACCTGAAATCAAACAATTTTAGGATTAATTTCCAAATTTTGGAGGATTTAAAAAAGAAAACGCGCCACTGTTTCAAGTTAATAGTCAACCCATTCTAAGGTTTTCAAAAGTGTCAAAATATTAGAGTTTGCCCCAAAATAATGAAAGGGAGTTTTAGTATAGCGAGGATAAAAGTGAGTTTCTTGACCGAGATTCGAGCCCGCGTCTCCAGTTTTGCAGGTGTTGACGAAATGATGAAATCATGTGAAAACTTTGAAGTTCCGAAAGGACTCACCAGGCAGCCGAGGGCGCATCTCATGAAGGTGAGGACATTTTCTGCCAAAGGTGCCGACCCGACTAACATTAGTCTCAACCTGCCTCCCATTCCTTCTTGGACTTTTCTGAAGACCAACATGTCCCAGAAACTGTTACTTCTGAGTATTCCTCTTTTGATTTCGCTCTCTTTGGCGCTCATTGCCATATTGAAGAGCATTTTCTTGACGCAACTGCCATTGATTTCCGCTTGAACTTTGTCGTAAATCCTGTTAAGGAGTCTCGGAACTGCCGGACTCACTGTGGGCTTGAGGGCTTTCATATCGTCAGATAATCGCCTTATATCACCTAAATAGAAACCAACAGCTGCACCCATCATATACATTGCGTTCTAAAAAAAATCGATAAGTATTGTCATGATTTGAAATTGTGATTTAAGTACTTCACAACAGCGCTCCAACATGTGAGCTAGAGGCAGGAACGAGATTAGAACGTCACTGTTTTTGACTTTATGGTCGCCCATTTGGAGAAGAACAGCACTCACAGAGGCTATAACATTTTCGTGTGTCAACATAACTCCTTTTGGGTTCCCAGTGGTGCCACTTGTGTAACAAATTGTACAGAGATCAGACGGTTTGGGAGGCTGAAAGAGAATTTCATTAAAAAGCGATATAATTTTGATTTTGTTACTTACAACTTCTGGATGGCTCGATTTGGAACCTAACACTTCAACTTCGTGAAGTTTGACGATTTCAACGCCACGGTTCTTGGCCCGTTGCCTCGTTGCTGGTCGAACTTCTCTGAAAACGATCAACTTCTTGAGACACCGGGGGGAGCGCTCTAGGAGCAGATTGCATTTCTGGTCATCCTCGCAGACGACCACCCCGATTTCGGCTGCAACAAAAAGAAAAGTTAGTGCGACTGAATTGAAACAGCATTACGAAGTAGTTTGAAAATTACCACAAACAGAAGGGATACTGTCCGCTTATAATGAAACCTTCAAGGTTCAAGAGAGCCAGAAGTGAGACACTGTCGGTTCATAACGAAACTTGCAGATGGCGCGAAAGTGGAAGCCTATAGCATCACAATAAAACTTTCAAGAGATCCAAAATGAAACACCCGCCGCATAATAAAACCTGCAAAAGGTGTGAAGGTGAAAGGCTGTCGGTTGAGATTATAAAACCGTCAAAAGACGCAGGAGTAAAACACTGAGTACCTCATAATGCCTCAGTAAAATATTTGCAGATGGCACCGAAGAAGAAGGGTACCGTCTCATAGTAGAATCTTCAAAGTGGTCAGAAATGAGACACGGTTCTCCTACAGTGAAACCTCCAGAAAGTGTCGCCTCATAATGATATCTTCAACATATCAAAAAGTGACGATTCATAATGACATCTTCAGAAGTTGCACACTTCAAAAGACCCAAAAGTAAATAAATGTCACCTCAATCTAAAACATGCAGATGGCGCAGAAGTAGAAGCTTGTCGCCGTCTCATACTAATATCCTCAAAACAACCAGACAATGTCAGTGGCGGCTCGTCCGGATAGGCAAAGTAGGCGCCGCCTGCCCTACTTATCCAGCCATATGAAAATAAATATTTTATAATTAAATATTTATTTTTCATTTGTATTAAATGTATATAAGATAATGTTAAAAAAGAAGGCTATGAAATTTTGCTAATGTTAATAATTATCAATTATCAGTAACAGAAAAAAAATTGGAACGGCGCAGATTTCTTCTCTTTCGCCCGCCGTCCGCAAAGTGCATCGATGACCATCGGTAGGCGATACCCAGTAGGGCAGGCGACAATTCTTGTCGCCTGCTTTTATACTTCTGTCCTTCTTTTATTTATAGCATTGCTTATAGATATCTATAATATCTATAAATCAGCGGTAATGCTAATCTCAAGCCGAAAAAAGCCGAAACCGAACGATATCAAAGGCAGGCGATGCAAGTCGGAGCCTACAGGCCGCCGCTTACTACAGAAGTTTCAAGGTCGTTTACGTTTATCTTGCTATAAGCATTGTTTATAGATATTATAGATATCAATGCTATAAGCATTGTTTATAGATATTATAGATATCTATAAGCAATGCTTATAGCAAGATAAACGTAAACGACCTTGAAACTTCCGTAGTAAGCGGCGGCCTGTAGGCTCCGACTTGCATCGCCTGCCTTTGATATCGTTCGGTTTCGGCTTTTTTCGGCTTGAGATTAGCATTACCGCTGAAACCGAAGCTTTGTGTGTTGCTGTGTTTACAAGTACAAAGCACATTCTTGTCTTGCTATGCTCAGCTTTATTTATACCTGTGCTATGTTAGATTTTACCTGGTCACGTGTTCAGGTGTTCCCGGGTGTGTGACTTTCATCTTACCTCAGGTTCGAGTGACTTAGACCGCTGACTTAGATAAGTATACCTTGATTTAAATTTTGCTAAAATGGACGTTGTCCACGATAACGTCTGTAGTTTAGTAGAATCGCCGTTTTCACGGCGGGATAACCATGAACGTAACGAAATATTATCAATTGGCCGCCCTACCCCTAATGTTAATATATTGTCCTTAGATAAGAAGCGCGGTCAAACTTTTTCTCGGTCGTTTAAAATAACTTGGTATGAAACTCATAGACGGTTATGTGGAAGTTGTTTCAAAAAGGCTTTATTTTGTTGGTCCTGCCTTTTGCTATCAAATGTGACAAAATGTGTGGGTTTCTCAAGGGAATTGTGATTTGAAAAATTTATCCGGTAGTGTAAAAAAGCATGAGTTATCTAAGGAGCATTTGGACAACTTTGGGCCTTTAAAACGCCTTGAAGAAATACATCCAATATAAGTGATGCTTTAAAAATACATTCCTTGTTTTCACTTCAAGTATATAACGAAGAAGTTGGAAAAAATAGAAAGCTAATGTCCTATTTAATTGATGTAACTGTTTTATTAGCAAAACAAGAGCTTGTCTTTAGAGGTAGAGATGAAAGCGAAACTTCTGCGAATGCAGGAAATTATAGGGAATTTTTTTAAATACTCGTAAAACGTGATAAAGAAGTTGTTTGTCATATAGAAAAAACTAAAGGTGTATTCACGGAGTTGTCAAAATCAATTCAAAATTATTTAATTCAATGTATAAAGGGACATATTTCAGATGATATTGCTGCAGAATTAAGAGCGTGCCAATTTTTTCTCTTGCAGCCGATAACACTACAGATATTGCAGAAAAATCACAATGTGCTGTTTCAATAAGATTTGTTACAAAGCTAGGTGAAACAAAAGAGCGATTTTTAGGATTTTACGACGTAAGTGAAGATAGAACAGCTATACATGTTAATAAGTAATGTTTTAGAACCTTATAATTATAAACAGAAATTAGTTGCTCAATGTTATGATGAGGCAAGTGTCATGGCTGGTTCTCTAAATGGTCTGCAAATTAAAATTAAACAAGAGGCCCCACATGCTCTTTTTACTCACTGTTGTGCGCACCGTTTAAATCTAGTATTGCAAAATGGTTCAAAATGTATTACGAAGTGCAAAATTTATTTTAAAACTCTTACATCAATACCTGCATTTTTTAATAAATCGGCTAAAAGAACTTTTGTTTTATATTCAGTAATTGGTAGGAGAATACCAACAAGTTGTGAAACACGATGGGCTTCTCGCTCAAAAATTATTCACCTCGTAGACTCTGAGTTCATAAATTTAAAAGAAGTAATTTCAAAAATAAAAATTTAACCTCAACCACAGAGTCTATTCACGAAGCTACGGGTCATCTTAAACATTTAAATGATTTGGAGTTTGCTTTTTTAACGACAGTATATAATGAAATTTTCAGAATAACAGACATATTATACAACATTATGCAAAGTAAATCTTTGGATATTAATTATTGTGAAAATAGAATTAAAGAGACCAACACTCAGATGCAAAATTCAAGAACTGATGCACATTTTGACAGGCTTTGACACGGCCGAGTTGAAGGCAAAAATGGAACCTTCAGAAGAGCACAAATCAAAAAGAATTAAACTCGCAGGTATTATTCATAATGAGAAAACCACATGCAAAGTTTTGTATTTTGAAATTATCGATAACATCATTCGTTTTGCCGATATGGAAGAGATGGTGTATTTTTCTTTAGCAGATTCTTCAAAATTCAAACAGTTTTGCCAAGTTTTACCGTCTGAATTAGTTTCAGCTTTAATGTGCCAATTTAGTAACATTTTTGATAAACAGAAATTAATTAATGAATTAAGTGTAATTTATAATGATGCTCAATTTGAAAATTGTAAACTCAATCAAATCGTAAAAACTTTTGTAGACAACGAATTTCCTGAAGTATTTCCAGAAGCGTATAAATTATTCGTATTAATTTCCACGATGCCAACTAGGAGTGTTTCAGTTGAAAGATATTTTTCTTGTTTAAAACGAATCAAGAGCGATTCTAGAAATTCAATGTCACAAGACCGATTGTCTTCTCTTTCTTTACTGACTATTGAAAAGGAATGCCTTTCTGAGCGGTGTCTGCAAGACGATTTAGAAGATGACATTATAAAGAGGTTTTCAATGTTGAAAGATAGGCGCAATAATTTAATTTTTAAAACATAATACAGTAATTATTAGACTTGATTTTTGATCATTTATTCATTCAGTCTTTCAACAATATTTTTTATCAAATTTCCTATTTCTTTCATTGTTTGATTATGTTCATGATTTCCAGAATTTCTTGCCAGTCACTTTATATCAGTTTTCTTTCAGCTCTCTTTTAGATTACTTGTATTAAATTAAATCCGTTAAGTTTTGATTAGGGTAAAAATTTTAATTTTTCTTGCAGCTATATTTTACGCAAAAGCTGCGAGTTTTCTTTTGTATCAAAGTAAGTACTAATATTGAAAAAAGTTGAGTTTATCTCGTTGAATTAAACAAAATTATTTTACGATATCCGTTTCTTTAAAGATATATTTAGATGGAGTTTTATTAAATCTTTCTTGTTTAGGGCATTTGACCTTGAGATCAAAAAAATGTTCGTCTGCGGCGCTTTTTTTGTCGTCTACCTAATCCAAATGACCACGAGCCGCCACTGGGCAATGTCCCTACATAATAAAACCTGCAGCAGGTGTTGAGATGGAAAGATGTCCCCTCATTATAAAATCTTCAAAAGATCAAGAAGTGAGATACTGTTCCCTCATAATAAAACTTTCAAGAGACCCAGAAGTGAGAAACTGTTAACTCATAATAAAATTGGGAGATGGCGCGGAGCTGGAATGATGAAACCTTCAAGGGACCTGAAATTGGAAGATTGTCGAACCATAATAAAACCGTTGACTTTTTACTTAGTAGAGATAAATAATCAACGATAAAATCTTCAGGACGCACCCTACAAATCCATCGCTGTCCAGTTATTTTTTGGAATTATTTTCAACATCAAGACTTGACTGACATCAAACAATCCGCAAAATTCCAGTACTCGTCTATAAGACACTCAATATGTGTGGAACTGGTTGTGCTTTGCGACGGTTTTTAAAATGTTTTTGCATCGAAATAAACCTGTCATCATAACTCATCGATCGGTGTGTGTGTCGGATGTCCCGTTGACCAACTGACCTTGTTTAATAATGAAGGCACATGCATCAGGACCGAGAGTGTCGTAAAGTGGTACCAGAACCATGCTGTAACAATACGCTGCTTGCTCGGTGATGATCCATTCGGGACAGTTTTGAGAGTAGATGCCGATGATGGTGTTGGTGCCGGGGGCGAGGCCCTGAGCTACCATTCCAGCCCCGAAATTTTTGGCCCTCAACAACGCCTCGTTGTAATGCAGCCATTGGTAGGGTTTGGCGTACGTTTCCCGCCATCCCAAACAAGGACCGTTATCTGCAACAACAATTATCGTCACCAGTCCAGAAAAAATATTAAAAAAAAATTTTTGATTTAGCTAAAATTTTAATTTCGGTACTCACTGGACTCTTTGGCTCCTCTCCTGAAGGACTCGTAGAGTGTTCTGGTGTCAGCGTAAAGGTAACTAACGAATTTTCCTTCTTTAGCGTCCTTGTAGAATCTGGAGACTCGCATCAATTCGGGTCCCTGCAACACGATTTCGGTTAAATTTCGAAATTTGGCGTTTTTTTTGGCAAAAAGCCAATAGTAAGATTTTCCGAAATTAGCTAAACTTTTCGATGTGTTTGCGGTTATTTTAAATTTTGATAAACAAGGTCTCGTCCGACTATTTATACAACGCTACTCGTAATCACCAGGAATTTTCTCGTTATTGACGTTATAAAAACAACAGTTTGTTGGGAATTTCGAAAACGATTTATTTGCCTGAAAAAATCAATTAAACGGATTAAACCGCACGTTTATTTGTTTTCAATCTGTTTATTCGAATTGATGGAATTGTTAAGTGAATTTTTCTTCAAACAGAAATAATATATTTGAAGATTATATAGAGACCAAATTTGGTCTCTCCCTTGTTACTAAAGCTCCTCTACCTAAACTCCAAAAACCAAAAAGTTGCCAAGTTATGAAATTTTGTCAACACCTACCACAACTCTATTATTTTGTCGTATTATTATTAAAGTATCTTCACGTGTTAGTTGAGGCGGTTTAAGTGTTGAAAATAGATTTAATAGCTCGTTTAAAAACTTATATTTGTTCATGGGTCAATTCGATTAAACGTCGTTACTAATTATTTATAGTGCGCCAGGAATCCGTCGACTTTCCGTTCATTCACAGATTTTTCCGAATCGTTTAGCTGATCAATTCCTCGTACGTTTTGGTCTTTTGGCAACAGTTCAGCCGAGATTCTGTTCGAACCAATTAACAACCAGCCACAAAAATAATTGCATCTCGTAGTAAATATAGTTGGCGTTGATCGTTAACATTGTTGCGCATGCCGTGACGTAAGAAATTACCTTCCAGATAAATCTAATCTAGACGTTTCGATTCAACTCGATTACAGATTTTTCAAAAAAATACAGTCCTTGAAATCAGTCGATTGGTGGAATCGAAAATCAACACTTTTGTCGAATTTTGGTAGTTTTTCGCCCATCGAAACCATCTGGTCGCGTTTCGATCACATCAACCAACTGCTACGATTAGAAAAAAGTTGGGCAAAAATTTTGATTTGGTAGTTTCTCGCCCACCAAAACCATCTGGTCGCGTTTCGACCGCATCAATGAACTGTTAATAGAAAGAAGTTGAAAAGGTGGAAATTTTCGATAAAATTTCGAACGAATTGATCCACCGGGTCGACAGCAATTAAAGAAATTATCAAATAATTGTTCGTGTCTTCGCTGAAGCTAATTATAATTTGATAGAATTGAATAAAGTAAAAAACGAAAAACCCTCATTTGTTGTTTAATTCGCAACAACTTAGATGGAAGTTTTAATATTTTTTTACAATTTTTGATTTCGTTCAGCCTGGTCGAAAGTTCATAACCAGACTTTTCGACTGGATCGAAACTGTTACAACTTGGTTTCGATGCGATTCAAAATAGGTTGAGTGGGTCGAAATTATAACCTGAATAAATTAAAATTTCATGTGCTTTATCCCATCACAACGCGTTTAAAAAAGTCGAAATGACACTAAACGTGGCTGGCATTTTATCAAAAAAGAATTTATGACCTAGACTACACATAAAAAAGTCAAACCCCATGAGTTCCTATAGGTTAAACAATCTACCGAATTCGAAGGTTTCGATCGAATCGAAAACGTGTTCAATAATTATGTTGTCTATTGAAATTTCCACGCTAGAAGTGTTTCAGGTCTAAACAAACCCGAAATTAAACCAAAAATAGAAACTTGAAAAACCAAAAGAAATTCTTGATTGGGTCAAAAATTTTTCCTAAAAATTAAAGTTAATTGTGCTAAAAGAGTCAATTTTAGACCATTCGCTTCGTTCTCGTCCGGCTCAAAGGACCACGCGCTTACTTTGTTGGTGCACACATCGGACTGGTTGTTGAGGTTAATGGGAATAGTGATAGGCGGTACACTAGCGCAGCAACAGTTGCACATTTTCCAATTTGAATTCTTCACTGGCCGTCACAAAATTTAATCGCTTTCATTGTGGATCTTAACAATTTCACTAACACTATCCTCAAACTCATTGAGACTATCGGAATTGAAGGTTCGCTTGAATCACCGGTACTAACAAAAAGCTGGCTCCGCTTCAAGAACACGATTTTTATATAATACTAGAGTCGAATTTTCGACAATATTAAGTGAGGGTGTTTGCGTGAAAAATGCAACTACAATTTTGTTATGAAACAATAAAATGTTGTTGTAATTCTATTTTTTTATTTTGAACAAAAAGGGGGTTGTTGCAAATATTTTTTTGGCGTGAATTTAGCACTAATCACCGCGACACTTTTGATGATAATTTTATTTCGGGGGTTAGATGCGCGTGTTTCGTGTCCCTGGCTCGTCGCCGGGATGAATTGGACTGGCGTCCCGAAGGATAAAAGCGGACGAGAATAGGCGCTCGTCCCACTCTGGGCTAACACCAAACACTACTGTTGCAGTCAAGTTGAGTGTCCGCCGAGCTGGCAAAATTTCGTAATTTCGTTCAAGGTGGTCGATTTTCGAAAAGAACTTATTTTTTATTTTCAAAAAACAACAGGAATTTCGTATTTACTATTGATGAAGACACGAAAGTTGCAAGCAGTTACGTAAAACTAGTTGGCTAATCGCAAAGAAAATCCAAAATGGCGACAATGTACCTTTTTTGTTACTTTTAAAATAAAAATTTCGTTTCAATTTAAGCGAAATAGTGCGAAAAATCCAAGAACGCATCATCTAATTAGTTTAACGTAATGAGTAGATTTTGAGTAATGATCAAAGTGACAGTTTGCGGTTGACAACTAACAACAAAATAAAAATAAGAAGTTCTAAGCAAACCCGAAAAACTGTTTTGGTACTACTGGTTGTTGGGAAAAACGATTAAGTATTACAAAGTTACAGTAAAGAAACGTTAAGTTATACAAAAACGAAATATTTCGTAAAAAGAAAAATAAAACTTAAGAGTGCAGTCGAATTGTTTTGCGTTCTCTGTCGCACGCATGGTCCGTTATAACCACAATGCCTCGTACTTAAATCCGAGTGATGGAAAATAAAAAAAATTGCATCGTTGTAAAGTAAAATGATGCGAGAATTAGGGCTCTCAGTGCTCACAGTTTGTTTTCAAATTTAATTTCTAATGATTTAGTCCCATCTGTTAAAAAATGACCCAAATTACGTTTGAAGTTAAATGCAAATGAACAACGAAATTCGAAATTTTGACGGTGAGCCCTAATCGTCAATTTATTTGGCAACATGTCACTATCATCCGAATTTGACTATTTGTCAATCGCAAATCGAATTAGGCAACCCGCTTTATCTCAATCAACAAACTTGCATTGTATTGGTGTTAAGATGAACTGCATATACATAAGTAAAAGACATTTCTTCTCAGATCTTTGATTCTTAAGGGTGCGATTTAGTCATCTCCGTCTCTGTGGCACTCATGTGACGTTATAGGTACGACAATGCATTCTGTCGTTCCACGAGATTTCAAAACTATAGTAAATCTTTGGGAAAGTTGTTGTACATGAAAAACAATAATAATGTGTCATGTTTTTCGTAATAATTTTGTACGTGATAGCTTCAAGAAAAAATAAAGAAGAGACAGAATTTTCTTGATAAATTTTAGCGGAAATTCAGTAGACTGTAACTTTGAAGGGACTTGACCCATCGACTTGAAATTATCTTTAAGCCGGAAACTGATGTGTAGAGAAAGTGAAACAAAAAAAACTTTTGGAGCCTAGTATACGTTGCTGGCGACCAAACCGCATCCTTAAGGTGCAACAAGTCGAAATGCTAAATTAATTCGTAATTTCTAACAACTCAAATTAATAACGAAATTGATACTTTTTGCATTAATTGGGCGTAACAAATTTTTAATGATACCCAAGAAATAACGTCAATAGAACTAATTGTAGCAAATAATGTTTACAAAACCTTATTCAATTACATTAAACAAATAACTACCTCATTGAAACTATATACACTGCATATTCCAAAGATTTTCGTTAATTTTACTTTCTTAATTTGAAAATTGCACCAATTACAGCAAAGACACTGTCAATAAGAACGATGAGTTAATAAACAAAAAATTCTACAGTTAACATTTAGCAGTTAGAGCAAGTTTGTATCATTTTTATAAAAAAACAAAAAAATATTTACTTGTACATTTCCAAACACAATATGACTTATAGGCTTGCACTAAGTCGCAAATTTTACAAAAGTTACCTGTAGTGTCCAAAAGACCAAATACAGTGTGATCCAGTACAAAGAGGATCACACTATGGATGTACGAAATTTGATGTAAATTATGCAATGAATGAAATGTGTTGTTTCAAACCTGTAGCGGACTGTAATTAATAATTTGGAAAATTACAACATCGGAATGGCCGAATGTGTTTCTCAAAGGCGATTTTGATCAGCGACAAATGCTGATAAATGTACAGGAGATTTGTAGCGGACACAAGGAAAGTTTGACTGGACTTACCTCGCCGCGGAGTTTGGTCAGCGTAAAGACGGCACTGCGACCACTAACAACAATAACAACAAACAAACAACAAACACCCGCAAAATGTTTATAATCACGAGCAACCACCCGTGTTGGTGGTGTAAAGGACCAAACTCGACTCACTATCACGACCACTAATACGTCTCTTGGTCGTTCAGAGTCTGTGTTCTGGTTTACCTCATTCGTCCGAGTCAAAACAAGGGAATAAAAGGAGAAAAGAAACAGGACCGGACGACGGGTAAATCAACAGGACGAAACATACCGCCCACCAAAATCACCATATTTATAAAGGGGATTTTTAAAACGAACGGTATACTAAACAAACTAAATTAAAACAAATAAATCAAAACAATGATAACAATAAAACGCGAACAACAACAAATTTGAAACAATTAACTACAAAAAAAAAACAAAAAAAACAAAAAACAAAAAGTGTGCATTGCGATCATTGTGCAGGCAAAGGGCATAGCTTAACTAAGGGTCGCTTCATGGTACTACGAGGGTTGTAAGTTCCTCGTAGGTAAGAATCTGGCTACCGATTACTCGAAAAAGATGAGTTTTGACGGATTTGATACCGCTTTCCCAAAGACCTCCAAAGTGAGGTGCAGAGGGGGGGTTAAAATGCCACAATGCGGGTTGGTTTTTCAACCAAGGAGGTCCCGCCCACCATAAGCTACAATTCAAAAGCTCCTCTGGAAGGAGGCCACGAGACGCAGGATCGGCGGGATTGACGCCGGAGCGAACGTGGTGCCAGCAAGCAGGTGACACTTTTGATTTGGAACAAACAAAAAACACGTTAACTTTACTAAGCTCGTCTACAACCCGAAAGTAAACAACGGCGGCAAACCCCTTTTCGGAGGCATCGCAAAAACCATGAAGATCACACTTGGTAGTGGTAATTGTTAAACGACGTGGAATTTCTAGTTTGGTGAGAAAGCTTAATTGAGTTTTATATTGGCTCCAACGAGTAACAACGTCTGCTGGAGGGTTGTCGTCCCAACCGATGCCTAATACCCACAAGTATTGTATCAGGTGCTTTGCAAAAAAAGTAAGAGGTGCTAGGAAACCTAGCGGGTCAAAAATCCGAGCCACCTCAGAGAGTATAGTGCGCTTGGTGCACTGTCTTTCAAAAGGATCGACCTTATAAGTAAAGGTGTCCGTAGATGGACTCCATTGAAGTCCCAAAACTTTAATCGAAAAGTTGTCTTCGGAATCGAAGGACAACGGCTGTTGATGCAACGTGGGCACGGAAGCTAACAAAGCGGGATGATTACTTGCCCATTTTCTTAACTCGAAACCTGCACCAGCAAGTAGGGAGGTTAATTCTCGTTGCACTGTTAATGCATCATCTAAACAATCGCAACCCGAAACTACGTCGTCGACATAAATATCGGAATTCAAAATTTTGGCAGCCAAAGGAAACTCTTTGGCTCCATCTAAAGCAAGTTGCTTTAAGCAACGAATGGCTAAGTATGGGGCTGATGCCACACCATACGTAACTGTGTTCAACCGGTAGTGTTGAACACGTTCTGAAGGAGAAAAACGCCACAAAATACGTTGAAAATCTCTATCATCCTCATGAACTAAAATTTGTCTATACATCTGTTTGATGTCAGCAGAAAAGACGATCGCGTGAACGCGAAAAGAAAGCAAAACTTTAGCAATGTCAGTTTGTACTTTAGTACCTATCAACAACAAATCATTCAAAGAGGTGCCTAAAACTGTTTTCGCAGACGCGTCAAAAACTACTCGTAGTTTTGTAGAAGTACTTTCTGGTTTGAGTACGCAATGATGAGGAATGTAGTATGGAAATTCGATTGTACTATTATGAGGGGATACTAATGACATATGTCCACTTTCCAAGTAGTCTCGCATAAAGGCAACGTAGTCTTCATGGAGTTTGGGATTGTGAGCTAGGCGTGATTCTAATAATGAAAATCGACGATGAGCAACACTAAGCGAATCTCCTAATTCGCAAGGAGTTTCAACAAATGGCAGCTTCACGACGAAGCGGCCGGACAAATCACGAGAATGAGTTTCTACAAAGATTTTTTCACACTGCAGGTCGGCAGGAGAAGAAGGAGGGTTGGTCGGTACTTGTTCAAGCTCCCAAAACTTCTTCAAAGTCTGGTCAAGAGGCGTATCAAGTACCGTGCAAAATGAATTCGAAAAGGCAACTGGTTCACTATGAACCGGACCAGATAATATCCACCCAAAAACGGTGTTTAGCGCTATTGGATTACCCGGATGACCTGTTCGACGTCCCTGTTTGAGCAACAGAGGAAACAAATCTGCACCTATCAAAACGTCAACTTCTGCGGGTTTATGAAACCCTGGATCTGCCAAACGCAGTTTCTCGATGTGTTTCAACTTGTCGGTTGGAATTGGCACCGATGGCATGTTTGTGCAAATCGATGGTACTACAACCGCTTCAACAACAAATTTCGGAAACGACCGACCACACGGAGTAATCTCAAGACGACTACTACCCTTTGACACAATGGTAGTCATTTGGTTGATACCATGTATAGGTATCGTCAAGGCCTAACGAGAAAGGCGCAATCTTTTAATTGCCTTTTCAGTGATTAAAGTAACTTGACTACCGCAATCAATGAGGGCACGACAAGTGCGAATATTTCCGCTACCATCGCGGACACTAACTAAGGCCGTGGACAAAAGTACTACAGTTTGCGAAACAACTAAACTGGTCAATGTGTTGACGGAATCGGATGCATTTTCCGCCCCTGGAGGAGGCGAAGAATCTGCTTTGCAAAAATGCAGTAACGTATTGTGCTTCGAGCTGCACGTGCCACATAACTTCTTCGAGGTACATTTAGACGATTGATGAGAACTTGACAAACAATTAAAACACAATCGCTTTTCTTTAGCAATTTGAAACCTTGTCGAAGGTGTTTTCGATTTAAAAGTTTCACATTGGAAAATTGAGTGGTTTGTAGCCCGACAATACTCGCAACTGCGAGTGCTAGCGACTAGCGAATGAGTGCGCGACTTGCGGCTTACCTCTGGCTTATAAAAAGGTGTATGCGACAACTTTACTCTATTAATTTCTGAACTATAAGCATTACTATTGAACGTAACAGTTTCCATCGCCCGACACTGGGCAGAAATGAACTGCTTCAAATCTTCAAATTTCGGAAAACTAACGTTTGCGTGTTCAATTTCAAACCGTTTTCGAGTTGAGTGATCCAATTTTTCTAATAACAAATTGAAAAGGGTAAATTCCCACAAATCGACGTCTGGATATTGTTCAAGCGCATTCAAATTTTCGGTAAATGTATTCAACAAAGAGCGCAGCGAATGCGGATCGGAAGTAGTCTTGGGGGCATTACAAAGAGCATGCCAATACAACGACACCAAGATACGATCATTTTGGTACCGTTCAATAAGCGCGGCGTAAGCAATCGAATAATTTTCCGAAGTTAACGGCAAATGTTTAACCAGGGCTAACGGTTCTTTGGAGAGGGTGGAATGCAAATACTGAAATTTCTCAATTGGAGAGAGCGACACGTTTTGATGGATTAAAGTATCAAACAGGTCGTAAAACGTAGACCAGGTTTTCAAAGTACCGTCAAAATTAGGCAAATCAATTTTCGGAAGTTTGACACTCGATTTTTGGGGGCCGAGCTGGCTAACGAGCAATTCTTGTGAGCCATCTGGCGTAACAATGCTTTGAGCGGGGGTAGCTATTACCGTAGGGATAACAGTTGTAAAAATTCCTTCAATTTCAAAAAAGAGTTCATCGACTTCTACGATTTTTGCATTGAACTCGTCAACTAATGCATGGTCAGATTCGTCAAGAAAAGTTTGACGATTGACATCACTCACTTCTCGGTAAATCTCTTCAGCTCTCTTAAAGGCGGCCGTAAATTTGGACCGAGATTCAATGTTTTCTTTAGCTGTCAAAGCCAAAGTGTGTATTGACTTGAGGCGCAATATGGCCTGCTTAACGATAAACAGAGATTTTTCCATTGTGTATGGCATGACGTAAAACAACAAAGGGGTTGGCGATCGTAATAAGTAAATTCAAATTTCAATTAAGCGCAAGAGTAGTAGCGACTTTTTGTTGCAGGGTGCAACAAACAAAACAACAAAAACAATAACGCGTGGGGGTCGGCAGGGGAAGGTTTCCACCTTTGACCGATTATTACACTTATTTAGGAAACAAGTGTTGACAACAAAATAATTTCAGCTAGACTGAAATTACGCTAACAATTCGGATGCAGCTGGTTATCCCTTTGCCACCTACACTAGACAATGCGACAAAGAAATCGATATCGATACGTAATCGATAACACACAACAAAAAATGCACCTGCACAATGACTTTGCAATAACCACAATGCAAACAGTTGTAATTTTAAAAAACCACACAAAAATTTACATCAAATTTCCTGTACCAAATTTCAAAAACCAAGTAGCCGATTACGCAATCCGGCTCGATTAGGACCAAAAATGTAGTGTCCAAAAGACCAAATACAGTGTGATCCAGTACAAAGAGGATCACACTATGGATGTACGAAATTTGATGTAAATTATGCAATGAATGAAATGTGTTGTTTCAAACCTGTAGCGGACTGTAATTAATAATTTGGAAAATTACAACATCGGAATGGCCGAATGTGTTTCTCAAAGGCGATTTTGATCAGCGACAAATGCTGATAAATGTACAGGAGATTTGTAGCGGACACAAGGAAAGTTTGACTGGACTTACCTCGCCGCGGAGTTTGGTCAGCGTAAAGACGGCACTGCGACCACTAACAACAATAACAACAAACAAACAACAAACACCCGCAAAATGTTTATAATCACGAGCAACCACCCGTGTTGGTGGTGTAAAGGACCAAACTCGACTCACTATCACGACCACTAATACGTCTCTTGGTCGTTCAGAGTCTGTGTTCTGGTTTACCTCATTCGTCCGAGTCAAAACAAGGGAATAAAAGGAGAAAAGAAACAGGACCGGACGACGGGTAAATCAACAGGACGAAACATTACCTATTGATGGTAAATGAGATATAGCCGACACCAATTTGAAAAAAATTTGTTTCCAAGCCCTGGATTTTAATTATTAAATAAATAAAATCAACAATTATTCGAATATTTTCACGTGACTCAGATCGCGCTGTGATTGGACATGGCTTCTGACGTCACGCAGTCTCCATGAGACTGTAGTATCTAATACTTCCAAGCGATTTGTTTTCCCAACAAATTACATTATTTCTCACAATTTAACAACTAATTAAAAGCGCATTGTTGTTTTGCGAAGTGCAAAGTGACAGACGAAGGATTTGTGAGAGCCAAAGGTTGACTATCATGATTTATGAGTTTTCGCGGAAAATGCTCTTTTCACAGCTAAAATTCGTGGTGTAAACACCAAATACGTAACTAAACACGTATTTACGTATTATATTTTACTATTTTATTTCAACCCCTTAACGCATACTGTGACAAATATGGCACGTCATCAAAAATATTTTTTTATTTGGCTTTTACTTGATTCCTTCAACTACCTCGATCTTGATCCATGTCTGGCACACTCGCCCTGACCATCTCGCAAATACGTTGATCGGTTAAGCACTATCTGGAAATGGGGAGGGTGCAGTCATTGCTACTCGTCGAAACCTGTACGCTATATATTGACCGAAATTTGAATTTGTTTCATTCCGAGTGTTCATCCGCGTTGTCAATGGTTGGTCCTGGAAAGGACCGGGCTCTTGACGACGTTTCGGCAAAATTACATTTGCCAGCTTCAGGTCGCTTGTTTGTATTGGTGCCGTCCGCTCTCATCAACCGACGACCCAATACTGGTTATGGAAGATTATGTGCACAAAGGGGTAAAAATTGACTAAAGTCAAACAAGAAAACTTATAACAATAAAGGTAAATGATTATTCTTTACGATGCTTCAAAAAAAATTCAAATTTGTACCATGCCTGATACTCTGCAGTACTTCTGAGTCTTGTACCATATCTGGAACACTTTTCAATCGTGAACATAATTACTAATGACTTTAATGACATTGAAGAAGCTGCAACAATATTTGCAATACCAAATAGATACGACAGTGAAGATAGAAATTTATGTGATGACGAAAATTTTCGCCAAAATTCTGAATTTGGTCATGTCCTAGCAGAAGATTCGGATAGCTTCATTGAAGATAATAAATATGAAGCTGCTGAGATCATTTCTGAGACTGAAAACGATAAAGATCAATGAGACGCTGATGATGAGGTGCTATTGTCAACATTTGTCCGATATGGAACGGAAAGGAAGAAGAAGCCGACAAAGGCAAAACAAATTCTTGGATGTTCCCATGCGGTAGGGGGTTAAGTGGGATGTATGTTACGGCATGTTTTATGTAGGTTAAGAGTTCATTTAGAGTATTTTTCGTTTGTTTTTATAGTGCTGGTAGAGATAATTAGGGAAAACCTACAGTCGGATATGTACAGATCAAGAGGTCCGATAATATTTGCACAGTCAAGACAAAAATTTGTCCGGAACACAAAGTATAAAGCCAGAACTACAACGTGTCATTGCTCATAGACGAGGGTGTTGAGAAAGTAGTTGATGTTTGCCATCACAATTGCCTGGCACAATACAACTGGAAACCGTCGTAATCTTATTATTGTCACTCCTGTTCATCGATATAAACGAAACAAATCACGCAGCACTAGAAATAAATCATACCGACTTGTCCTGTACCGTGTATTGTGTTTTAATTTTATGCAGACCGTGGTGGGAAATGTGACGTCACATGTCAGGATTCGAACGGCCATTGTTCACAGTGACGGCGTTTTGGCGCGAATATTTCCAATTTGAAAATGAATATTTAATTATGTGGGAGAGCTAAGGTCAGATGATAAAATCAAACTGTTTTGCACTATTAGTTCGTAGTTCCAATTGCTTGCAATTACTTGGTAAATGTTAAATTTAATTATTGCCGTTAAAAACGTAAATTGCCGGTAATGTGAGATCGAATAATTTATGTTGGTCGTAAATTATACGACTGCAAAGTCGTTTAGGTAAAAGATAAATAATGAGAGTAATAAGTGCTGAAACCTTCAAATCAATTTTTAACGAGATGATCACGACGTACCGATATAGTTAGTTGAATTATTTAAGAGAATGAAATGGTATGTGTATTGATTTGAGGTAAGGACACGTCAGGTTTCGCATTTTGATTCAATAAAATAAGCTTGTCTGTATTCAAAATCAATATTGTGAACTCATTTGATTTGAAATTAACAATAAGAAATTTTCTTTTAATTCTCAAAGTTTCTAATTACTCCTCCATTCAATATTGAATTTATTTACGCAAAATTAAAGCTTTTTCCATCTACTTTGCCATAATATAATTTACAATGCCGTTCGATAAATAACTTCATCGTAATTAATTTTTGCGTCTCCAAGAAATGAAGGGTCTAGCAAAGAATAATTAATTTAGTACCTTAAACCGGGCGCTACCTAAATAAAATTATAAACACGGTGTAGTCCATGTCTTTTCTTCTTTTTCTTGCTTATTTTGAAACTTGCACCAGCGAATACAATGAAACTTATTTCTTGTCCTCTTTCTGTCTTTTTCTACTTTTAACCGCCAAAGAAGACTGGGGAGAATAATTTCGCAGGAAAGAAAATTGTTATAGTTCCTTTGATATTGTTATTTTTCTGTAGATATCACTGTTTCTAATATACGAGAGTAGATTTATTGTGTTTCTTAAGGCTGCGGTTTAATTTCTTTGGGTTCTCTGTCGCATGATCGGGACGTTATAGACTAGGAATTCTATCGTTGTACAAAACTCAAAAACTCTATAGTGAATCTTTTTAGGTCTAGTACTAGTCGCAATCTGTAAAAGCGGATAAAATTGGCAAGCTATTTAAATATTACACAAAAACTTGAAATCGCTGTGCAAACTAACTTGTCCAGAAAAACAGTTTTGAGCGCTTTCTCACAACCCAGCCGACTAGACGTGGACAATTCTTTTGGCATCAATAGTACCACATCTATAAGTCTATAATGCACCATAGGTGAGAGAGAGAACGCAACGACGACTGCAGCCTTAACACTAATACTAAAAGGATTTGAATTTAGTTGTTATGTATTAAAAATAGATATCTTCTTCCTGACAGTCAATATATTTTTCTATATTCTATATTTGGTTCTTCACATTTCTTCATTGGCTCCTATCAGCATAGGTTGGTATCCAAATTTATTCTGAAATATTTAGCCACGTTTTTGAGGAAACAGGATACTATTTGCTGCTGAAGAAAACGATTATTAGGATGATACAAGGCAAATCTAGCGTGAGTAGACAAAAAAATACCTGAAAGGTTTACCTAGTTTAGGATTATAAAAAATGATGATAACCGTTGTGATATTCGACAGCAGTAGACGTTGAGGAGGAAGAATTAAGTTCCATGTAGTGGTTTGCTTTCTTATATTTTTCTCCATGTTTTGATAGTCGTACTCTACCTCTTATTTCTTCATTTTTGACTACCGCTAGTTATGCCGTGTCTACTGTAAAAGTAACTAGTGTTGTCTTATTGTTTATCAGGAAGAGGCTAGTTTGCAACAGACAAATAATTGCTCCCATACAGTTCCCTGTGGTACTCCTCGATTAACAGTCGATACTAAAGGAGCTCACAAAATGAAAACTAAAAGCTTGAGCATCATCCTTAAACCTCAATGGATCGTTTTCTTCTTTAATTTATAGTTCAATGTTTGGTTCTACTGTTTATCAAAAACTTATGACCATTGCTTCAGAAATTCAACAACACTGCTTATGGATAGAGGAACATAATGTGGTCTAAAAGAGATGGAAACAGAGGTAAATAATATTACTCTTTGATTACTTATTTTTGTAGATTATTTTGGTATTTCTAAGATGCTATGAACTATCAAAAATAAAAAGCAAAGATGTTGAAACTACTGGCATTAAATTTTATTGTAACCAAAATAAAATAAAGATCTTTCCTTCATTCTAGTAGAAAAGAGTTGATGATTAAATAAAAACAATACGTAACTCTACCTCCAAGTAGTTTTGAGAAACGAAGAGTGTTGAACTAAAATTTACAAGAAAAAAGTATATAGCGCATTGCTTAAGGACTTCAACAACATTGTTTGTGGATACAGGAGCATCACATTAAAAAGAAGAGTAAAGATCTAGTTCTACTAAGCTAGACCTACTTTCAGCAAACAAGTTTCGTGTATATTTCATGAATATCCAAGAACACTTCCAATTATTTAGATTATATTGGCAATGAAGTATTTTGCGACCAAATACACTTCTTTTTTGAAAATTTAGTGCCATTATCAAGAGATTTTTTGGCTACCGCTACTTTTGCTGTGTCTTCTGCAAAAGTATTGTTGGTTATCGGGACGAGGCTACTTTTCTACATATAAAGAATTGGTTCCGATACAGTTCCCTGAGGTACTCCCTCTAGTTTCATATGAATCAGAGTATTCATTTTTTTTTTTAAAACCATCCAGAATTTCCGGATTCCTGGAGCAAGCATATTGTGTAGCTAGTGTTTTTAATTTAAGGTTCAACCCTTGGTTCTCTTCTTTATCAAAAAGCTTCTAAGTACATACAAAAGAGTATTAAAAAATGACTCACGAGAAAAGAAATACTTTGAAGATGTTCTACTCGTCCATTTTTCAGGAATGGTCGAAAACATGAAAAGCACTTTTGAAGAAAATATTATTCGATAATATTGGTAAAAATAAAGAAAAATGACTTTTATAGTTTTTGAAAAAAACAAGACAAAAGCTATGAAATAAAGAAATCAGAAGTTTTATTAATTTACTGGGGTTATGTTTGATAATGCAAACAAGATGGAAACAAAGACAAGTAATACTAGTCTTTGTTTATTTATTTTTTCAAGTCGCTTTGGTATTCATGGGCCTTGTCGATACCATGAAGTATCAAAAATAAAAAGCATTAACTTTGAGTGAAAGCATTAACATTTACTGCAATAAAAACAAAATAAAGAGCGATCCTTCACTGTAGTAGAAAGGTATATGATCAAATATAACTACGCCCAAACGAGGAACGAAAAGTATTTCTAAAAAAGGACATTAAACTTAAGTTTTTCCAAGAGAACAAGTATGTAAGGTATTGCTAAAGAACTCCAACAACATTGATACTGGATAGAAGAGCAGATCTCACTACATTAAAAAAATCATGGAAGGTGAAGACCTAAGTCTACCATTCTTGACAGCTCTCGTGCCTGTTTTTGCATATCCAAGAATACCTTTAACCATGAACTATCAAAAATAAAAAGCATTGACCTTGAACCTTTACTGGTATTAACATTTACTGTAAAAAAACCAACTAAAGAGCGGTCCTTCACTGTAGTAGAAAGGTATATGATCAAATATTACTACGCCCAAGCGAGGAATGAAAAGTATTTCTAAAGAAAGGACATTAAACTTAAGTTTTTCCAAGAAAAAAAGTATGTAAGGTATTGCTAAAGAACTCCAACAACATTGATACTGGATAGAAGAGCAGATCTCACTACATTAAAAAAATCATGGAAGGTGAAGATCTAGGTCTACCATTCTAGACAGCTCTCGTGTCTGTTTTTGCATATCCAAAAATACCTTTAACCATGAACTATCAAAAATAAAAAGCATTTACTTTGAACCTTTACTGGTATTAACATTTACTTTAATAAAAACAAAATAAAGAGTGATCCTTCACTGTAGTAGAAAGGTATATGATCAAATATAACTACGCCTAAGCGAAGAATGAAAAGTATTTCTAAAGAAAGGACATTAAACTTAAGTTTTTCCAAGAGAAAAAGTATGTAAGGTATTGCTAAAGAACTCCAACAACATTGATACTGGACAGAAGAGCAGATCTCACTACATTAAAAAAATCATGGAAGGTGAAGATCTAAGTCTACCATTCTAGACAGCTCTCGTGTCTGTTTTTGCATATCCAAGAATGCCTTTAATTATTTTGATGTTTAGATCCCTTAGCAATCAAGAAAACAATTCTTATGTGTTTTGTGCCCAATTGATTTCTTCTTTAAAGCTTTTTTGACATACAAATTTCGCCATCATCTAGTTTGTCGATATTTTTTCATTCTACGAAGTTTGAGAAACATGAGGAATACCTTTTGGTCTCAACTTTACGGTGGTTTATTTCCTTGCCTTGCTTTATTACCTTTATTTTCTTACGAATCTTTGGTCTCCTCAGGATGTTTTGAAATTGGTTTCATACTCTTCGCTACAGTGGCTTCTTTTTGGTTCTATGATTTGATTAAATTTGCATTCTTCCGACATATTAAACGCAAATTATTTCTGTTGCAAAATTTTTGGACGTCTCCGTACCTTCAACATTTCTTAATGATACCGGTTAAAACTTTCTTACTATCATTTTAATTCAACAACTACGATAATAACAGGAGACCAGTGGCGGAGAAAGAAAAGGTATTGGTTGTTAGAAATTTTCTATACAAATTGCAAAATGTTGCCAGTGGCGGAGAAACGAAAAGCGCTGCTAATTATTATCCGCTTTCTGTAATTCCGCCAAAAGTTTTTCATTTGATATTTCGAAAAGTAAAAAAAAAAAAACAGTGGTTGTCAACCGTTTCGCGCTGCTAATCTGTCCGTTTCACTGATCGCAATTGCGGATTGCGCCATCTGAACACGATAAAATTGGCAATTATCACGTCTATTAGAAATCGCCAAGTCGTCCAACGAAGTCTTTATTTTTTTTTTATTGGTACCCCTGGCTCGATTCCAACCAATTGATATCAATTTAATTCCCTTAGTGTTGTCATCCAATAATAATATACCAATAAACCAAATCCCTAACGCCATTTCGTTAAAAAAATATTTTCTTTGGCTCTATCACATCGACAAGCAGTTTGAAAATTTCACTTTTTATGCAATTCGTTCAAACATTTCTTGTCGGATGACTAGTAAAGCCGCGTGACATTTCGTGCGTGCTTTTTGGCCAACAGCCATCGGGTGTTATTTTCGGGTCATAGCGCTCGAGAGAAGAATCTCCGCGTGACGTCACAGTTGCCGTTATGACACGCAGTGTAATTTTGAAATTTTCAAATTACCGTTGCGAGTTTCTACAAAACTCAATTTGAAATGTCATCGTGATTCCGTTATTCAGTTTTTGTGACGAGGACCGGTAACAAAAAAAAATAATTTGATCGATACGAATACATTAATGATTTTTTTTGGTAAGCTTCGAGTTATGAGGTCGCTTGATTAATTTAAGATTCTCACCGGTTCGACGAGGCATTGGGCGTCGAGAGGAAACAGTGGCTTCTGGGAGGATGGCCTGCTGGCTAAGTAGAAGGCTGAGGCGGCTGCTACGCCGGTCAGGGCCAAGGCCCCCGCGCCTCCGCCAATGTAGTGTAAGTACTGTTCCATGTCGTCCACTAGAAAAATCAGAAAAAACATTTTTAATTGACGTTGCGATGTAAAGGAAAACCAAAATCAACTTTTTCGCGTTATCTCCATTACCAAATTGCCCTCGTAGTGTCAACATTTAATCCCACATACCAAGCAATTGTAGCGCAATTAAGAAATTTGCACGCAGCTGGTTTACCACTCTATGTTGCGCTAATGGTCGCAATTAAAGTAATTGGCTTAAGGTATAACCCTTAAGTGGTTTAAACCGTAGGTTTAGTGTAAATTCCATATAATAGACGCATCTGTATATATTGATTTTGGTCCGATTTAACAACTTTTTTGAAATTTTTCCTAAAATACCTTAAATCAGGATACACCCCTACCGCTCAAGTATCACAGTTGGATTTGTACATATAGATTTGGGTCTAATTCGACATTTTTAAAAAATTTCGTCAAATACCTTAAATTGGAATACACCCCTATCGCTAAAATATCATTGGTGGACTTGTATATACAAATTTTGCCCAGATTTACCTGAGTTTTTCGTAAAATACCTTAAATTGGGATACACCCCTACCGTTCAAGTATTATTGGTGTCAAAAAGTGACGTGGTAAGTCCAAAAATAACGTAATTGGTAACTTTTAACCAGCTTCCGATTGGGGTAGCCGGATTTTCCTTTTCTAACAGTTTTTATTGATCCTAAACAAGCATTCTTATCGCTCAATTTAGATAGAGTCAACATAATAGACGGCGATAAATTCGCCTAATATGACACTTAAGGATGGTCGATAATGGTGATTATCCATTCATTCCGGCAATTTTCAAACCTTAACAGCTTCATCATCACAATATCTGTGAGCAACGACCTGAGCATCGCCGGCGACTTGATTGTTATTCGAAAAATAGCATAGAAAGTAGGCAAGTTGTCAAGGAATAGAAGTGAAAGATGCGATCTCTTGCAATAATTATTTATGAAGTCACGTTATATGCAGAATCGGAGTATGCGGAACCGACCAACCCACTTACCTAATTATCAAAACTATGAAATAAAAAAAACTCACTATTCCTCCAACGTTTGTTCCTTTTGTGATGTTTCCTTTTTTTTCGTTGCTTCTCCTCATTGTTAGCATTTTTTTCTTTTCGTTTTTCTTTGTGTTGTTTAATAAAATTTTTCGCATTTAACACTATCGCATCCATGGCGCACCCACAAATTAAAAAAAAATTGTATCACTAGTACTGACTTTTCATGGTGGTACCCCCAAACTTGGCGGCATAACACAAACAACCAAGAATGCGTTTGGTTTGTTGTAACGGTGAACGAGATCACTTTTGCGATGATCGTGGAGAAGTGGGGATTTTTCGGTCGTCACAGAAGCGATTAGGAAGAACTGCCGGGATGAAGAACTAGAGAAGTGTGAAGCGGAAGATCTCTTATGGACCATATCACTCACACCACCACGCTTTCGCAGCACAGCAACATATCGAAAGAGAGCGGCAAAGAACCATTGGAACAATAAAAATAAAATTCGGCGATAATGGTACTACCTCAAACAGCGCGAAAAAACTTCAACTGAATCGAGTTAAGTACCTCGATCAATAACGAGTCAAGATAAAGTTATCTGTCGATTTTGAAGGTTAACAACCCGAGATTACGGTCGAAATCCCCAAAACATATATAGCGTAGTTAGCGAAAAAGGTAGCTAACCACCCCGCTCGCTACCGATAACGGTTTCAACTACTGCTATAATCCCATAGGGAAATAAAGTTAAAAATACAGTACCACTACACAATTGAAATTACGGTACTCGCGGTATAGCGTAGATTCGACATGCGTCGAACCAGTTTCCTGGCCATTACTCCAACGAGAAGTGGAACAGAATCAAAGTTACCATCGAAATCATACAAGGTTGCCCATGCGGAAACGAAATAATTAAATCGCGACCCACATAGTTTTTTTTGGTTGCCTCCAGGCGGGTTCGTTGGCCCCGGTGTGTTTGGTAAAGGGAGAGAAAGGGTTCGGGATTGTGACTCATGGGGGGAATGTTAGTGTAGCGTGGTTGACCTTGTTGGGTCCGTTATGTGGAAGGAGGTTTCTTTGGGAAAATGGTCTTTATGCTAATTTCGGTTAAGGGTGGACGGACGCCAATGGTACAGTGACCAAGTGAAGAGGCCATTCACCTGTTGTAGGTGTTCGGACGGTTTCCTGGTAGTGGAAGCGCGACGACAAAAGAACCAATAAAACGTTCAAGACTTCGGGTTTGATCTGTTCTGTCAAAATGATCAAAATTTATTTCAACAAGTTTTTTACTACAAAATTTTTGGAGGATTAACAATTTTCAAATTTACAGTATATGGTCGATAAAATGGAGAGACATTTATTTCTGTGACAACCAGGAAATGAAACAATTGTTTATCGTAAAAACGTTAAAATTTTTGTTAAAATTGTTGCAATGGTCCTTCAAATTTATATAATAACGGCAATTGCAGTGACAGTTTTCAACCAATAACCACAAGAGCAAAATTGCAACATCTACTTTTGTTTCTAAAGCCGTCCTAGATTGTTGTAATTTATACTTAAAGACGGGTTTGAAATTAAAACGTTTATCGATATCGCAGGCATCTGTTTTCCTCCAGAAACGTTAAAAATCAAAATTTTATAACCTCACTTCTCTCACTATACGTTAAAACATCTTTTTAGAGTCATTTTACTGACACTTTCGGGGAAACAAGTCAAACTTTTTTATTGAAATTGTTGCAATTGTATCCAAATTTATGCAATAACAGCTGATAATTACATTGGCTAAAATCTGTTCCAAAATTAAAGACGTTATTCCTTTCGTTTCATGTTTTATTCAAGAAACGTCAAAAATTAAAGCACCATAACCCTACTTTTCTCATAGTAGCAGGGAAAATTTTTTGAAGTCTATTTAAGATTTCTACTGACAATTTAGAGTATAAAAATTAGAAAATCAGAATTTCTTTACTGAAATTGTAGCAACTTTTTTTTGAATCTACAAAATAACAGCTGATAATGGCTAAAGGCTTAAAATTGACATTTATTATAATTGTTGTTACTTGTGTTCAAAAGTGCTTCTAAAACTAAAGACGTTTGTCAACGCTGCATAAATTTACTTTCTTCAAAACGTCAAAATAAAATACCATAACCTTACTTTACTCACAGCAGCATGAAAGTCAAAAAAAATTTCTGAAATGGTTATCGCTGTCTTTCAAATTTCTAATATATCTGTACTAAAGTTCTAAATCCATCATTTATTCAAAGTTATTACGTATATTTGAAAGTGGTTTTTCAATTAAAGACGTTTGTCTACACTGTTTTCAATTGCTTCATTCAAGAAACGTCAAAATTAAAATACTATAACCTCACTTTTCTCACATTCGCACGGGAAATATTTTGGAGTCAATTTAAACTTTTAACTGGCAGCCTACAGTATTATTACTAGGAAATGCAAATTTCGGGATCAGAAATTGTAATCCCAGAATCCCGGGATCAAATCCCGAAAAAACACGATTTTCAGTTTTTAACAAAAAAAGTATAATATGCTTTAATGAAATAGTATTTTGAATAGAAATGTGTTCTTACACAGTAAAACATGAATTTGAAAGTAAAAAATAAAGAACAATAACATAAACTAAATTCTAGAAGACAAAGTAACACCAAGAACTCAAAATAATAAAAGTAAGTTACGCTTACTATTTTCTACGAAAAAATTCTTTCAAAAGATTAAGGTATCTAAAGTCGGATCACCTAATCTTTATCTTATTTTTGTTGCCAAAGATACCGCTGAAGAAAATGCTCTCTCTGATTCTACGCTTGTCGGTGGTATGGTCACAAGGTACTCGTAACATTGCTACAGATTCAAACCTCGTGTGTCTCCGTTTTCATAAAGAATTGTTTCTTTTTTATATTGCTAAGATTATCTTCAGAGATCATTTTTAGTTGCATATGTTTTCTCAGGCTTAGAAATAATTCTTTACTTAGGTTCGTATTTAATTTATCAAGTTCCTGAAATAAAAACTTTAAAGTAGCATCAGCAGTGCACATATTCGAATCTCTTCTGCAAATCGCTTCTACTGCAAGTTTAACTGGTTCAAGACACTGAACGACTATTCTCAGAGTTTCAAGTTCAGTATCGGAGATGACGATTGGATATCCTAAATCACTCAGGGCCTTCTGTTTACAATCCTTTAGACAAAAAAAATGCTCCAACATGGTAAGGAGGCTATTCCATCTGGTTTTGCAGTTCCTCACCATATTTTGCAGTTACAAAATTTTGCAAAGTAGGATTTTTTGTAGGAGATCGCCGAAACATTTTAACAATTTTTCTGACCTTCTGCACTAAAAGATAAATACTATGATTGTTGGTAAGTTGAGTTATGCCATCTTCCGCTTCCATGAATTCAAAGTCTACACCACCGTCATCAAAATTTCCCTCACTATTACTATCACTGTCCGCATGTAAAATGTCAATTTCTTCAATCTCTTTTGCAGGTTGCCATTTATAAAGGGCATCAATAATAGCAAGGTGAATAGCATGCGCAAAGCATATTTGATGGTTTGGTTTTATCAGTCTTCCAAACTTTTTCTTAACATTTGCTCCGTCCATTGTAACACCTACTACATCATTATTTATAGATACATTGAATTTTTGTAATCTGTGATTGAATATCTCTACACATTCTTCAGCTGGGATTGAACCTCTTATTCGTGTTAGCCCCATATTCCAGATCTTAATATTGGAATTTGAGTCTAATCCATGAACATTTATCTGCATAAACCTCTTATTTGCAACTGAAGTCCATTCGTAAAAGAGAAACATTGTCTTTTTTTCTAAGTGTTTGTAATTCTTGCATATTATTATTATTATTATTTATTCCAGAAAGTAACACAAGTATCTAGATATACACATTCTATCTGCATACTGCTGCAGAGACACAAATGTCTGGCACAACAAATCAAAACCCACACTTAAAATTACCTATACCTAACTACCAAAAAACTAAGAAACTAAAGCTAATCGACACTCATCAAAATAGTCACCAGTCCACACACTTTATTCTCTCCATCAACATTCCTCCGGCCTTCCGCACACCTTCATGTCTTTCCTCTATATTTTGTTTCTTCCAGTTTTTTTCTTTACATTTTATTTTTACCCTTAAGACATGTATTCAAAATTTTTTGAGGATTCTTTCCATTTTTTTTTTATTAGTGATTGCTATTAAATTATTTGGCAATTTATTAAAGTAGAAATACTTTATTGTGAATAGACAGCAAATTTCTAATGTGACCTGCAGCAGCAGAGCCCCATCATATTATACCATAAGTAGCTACACTGTAATATATACCATACATAATGGTTAGTAGGTTTTCCATGGATAATGCCTTCTTAAGTTTTGCCAAAACAAAGACAGTATATTTAAGTTTTTTTGTTCTAGTTAGCAATTCTCTTTCCCAGCGCAAATGCTGGGCCATTATCACACCAAGGTACCTAACACCGCCAATAACAGAAACCCTCCCAGTTTTAAGTTTGATTATAAATTGTGCAGATAAGCTGTCACTATAGTTGCCAAAAGTTATACAATCAGTTTTACTGATATTCAAAGATAAAATGTTTAAATCAAGCCAAACTTTCACTGTAGACAATAAGTTTTGCAGCTTCAATTGAACCAAACCCCACATATCAGCACTAGACAGCAAAACAGTGTCATCTGCATAGGAAACAATTAATTCATTGTCATTATTTACAAGTTGGAAAATATCATTAATATAAATCAAAAAGAGAAGAGGGCCAAGAATAGTGCCCTGCGGCACTCCAATGTTAATTGAGCTAAAATTACTCATTATTCCATTAATTTTTGTTCGTTGTTTACGATCCTTTAGATAGTTCTTAAGTATATCATACATATGGCCTCTTATTCCAATATTATATAATTTTTGAAACAGTATCTTGTGGTCGACGGTGTCAAAGCCCTCGCCAGGCCCAGGAAAACCGCTGCGGCTGGGGTACTATTATCTAATTTTGATATAAAACGTTTGTGAAATATCCTTAGTTCCTATTCCTTTTCTAAAACCAAACTGATTTCCATGTAGCAAATTATTGTTATACAGGAACTTTACAATTCTACCATGAAGAAGCCCTTCATAAATCGGTCTATAGTTACATGGTGTTTTGGTATCACCGCCTTTATGCATAGGAACTATTTCATTAAGATAGTTTGCTATTTCACGCGGTTCATTCTCTTCATTAACAATTTTATCTACTGTAATGTGTTTTTATCTTTTTTACCTTTTATTTAATCATTAACAAATTCCCCGATTTTTTTGGTGTTATTCTTAAATTTTTCAATTGATTGTTTTTCATACTTTTCTTTACTGTGTACAATTTTTTTAGAAATTTTTTTAGCTATGTCATTATACATTTTTTTATATAGAAATTTACAATTTTCTTACTATAAACTATCATTTGGTATGCTTCCCAATCCTCTAGCTTGCAATGCTAGTCTCTAATCGTTTGAAGTGATAAATATTCTAAATGGTAATCCGTCTAAGGAAGTCATACAAACAATCAGGGAACCAAAAATCTCTCATCAGTGGAAACAAAATATTTCATAATAGTTCTTTGTTTCTCTGGTGCAGATGTCGCTGGTTCGACGTTGCTGATCTTAGTATCAGTGGCTAGGCTTGTAGAAAAGGATGCCTGGGTTTTTTGTGCTAGTGACTGTGAATGTTGAGAATTATAATCTATATGCAGACCTTTAGTAGAGCCTCTTTTAATCTTTATAATTTTCTCAACAAGTTTACATTTTGCAGTCAAAAATTAAAATACCATAACCTAGCTTTAGAGGAAAATCGATTTTGAAATAAATTTCAACTATTTACTGGATGTTTAGAACAACATTTAATTACTAGAAACTTGAATTTTTTGCAATTGTCATCGAAATCTGTAAAATAACAGCTGACAGTGACTAAAATACTAACGCTGTCATTTATTACAAATTTTATTACTTAAACACAACAGTGGTTTTCAAATTGAAGACGTTTATATGCACTATGTTGAATTGTCTCGTCAAAAGTCAAAAATTAAAATACTATAACCTCACTTCTCTCACATTAGCCGCATAAAAAATTGTTTTGAATGAATTGAAACTTTTTACAGACAGTTTAGAACAGAAACGTTAAGATTACTTTACAATATGGTCTTCCAAATATTTAAAATAATAGCTGATGATGACTAAAATTCTAAAATCGTCATTTATTATAATGTTATTACTTATACTCAAAAGTGATTTTCATATTAAAGATGTCTGTCTGAGCTGCGTTCATGTGTTTTGTTCAAGAAACGTGAAAATTACATTCAACTATAGACTAACGTAACTGGAAGGAGCCCGACGTTATTCGCTGGTAGCGGAAAGTCAGTCAGGGGCAAAAACAAAGAGAGCCGGAGTTTGTAGTATTTGCTTCACTGTCTAGCGCATGGTACGAATAGGACGCGTAACCAGGTGGTTGTGCTTTTACTTATTTTTACCTGTTTAGTACGGGAATAAATGGTTTAAAACGCATTTGTCTAAGTGCATCACTGGAGTAAAGTATTGTACAGTTTATATCCATATTAGTATCATAAAAATGGTTCTAAATTATGTGGCTTATGAATGCAAGAAAGAAGATTTGTTATTTGTTAATTAAGGATGAAAGCAATTCGAAGAGAGAATTGGAGCCCTTCCAGAAGCAGCAGGATCTGCGGGGAGCACTTTCTAGAGACCGACCAGGATATCATAAAAAATTACTGTAACCTGATGCCATACCAAGTGTTTTCTCTTTTCAAAACATTCGATGAAAGAGATAAGAATACTACAAAACGGCGGGTTACATGAAAATACGATTGCCTCAGTGGATTGCAAAATCGTGTCCCTGTTACGTTAGTGTGTAGTTCAATGGAAAATTAAAATACCATAACCTCACTTTTCTCGCATTCGCATGAATAACATTTTTGAGGTAAATTTGAACTTTTTACACACAGTTTTGAAAAGATTTTCTTTACTAAAGTTCTATAACAATCACTTGTCATAAAACTTATTACTTATAATTGAAATTAGACTCGCTTTTTTCAATAAACGTCAAAAATCTAAATACTATAACCTCACTTTTCTCGTATTCGCCTGAATAACATTTTTGGAGTAAATTTAAACTTTTTACACACAGTTTTGAATAGATTTTCTTTACTAAAGTTCTATAACACTCATTTGTTATAAAACTTGTTACTTATAATTGAAATTAGACGCGCTTTTTTCAATAAACGTCAAAAATCAAAATACTATAACCTCACTTTTCTCACATTCGCATGAATAACATTTTTGGAGTAAATTTAAACTTTTTACACACAGTTTTGAATAGATTTTCTTTACTAAAGTTCTATAACACTCATTTGTTATAAAACTTGTTACTTATAATTGAAATTAGATTTGCTTTTTTCAATAAACGTCAAAAATCAAAATACCATAACCTCATTTTATTCACATTTTTGATAGAAGTTTTTTCCCAAATTACGGCCAAATTTTTGTAAAAGTATTAAAATTTTGTTCTGTCAACAGTAATAGTTGACACTAAGAGCGAGAGCAAAGTTAAGACATCTAATTTTTTTGGTACAGCCACCTTGATTAAAAAAATAGTTAGAAACGTTAAAATTTATTTCTTCGAGTTGTTAGTTTTGGTTTAAAATTGCCTTACAGAAATTTTCGCTTTACCTCCAAATCTACAACAACAGGTGATAATTCTAGTGACAGTTTTCAATAGAGCTAAGATATTCAGTTTTGTTTCTAAAGCCGCCTTTATTTCACAATTTTCTGGCCGATTTCGTATCGATCAACAACTCAAAAAACCAGTACCATAACCCCACTTCTCACTTAGGCGCAGAAATAGTTTTGTTATCAAGATAAAAGTTGTTTTCGTTTGAGTTGCTAATAAAACGAAAATAGTAAAATTTCGCATAGAGATAGTGGTATGGTTGCGCAATTTTTCGGGGGCTGGTCCGGTCCTGCCCAAACTCACCGACATCTCGTTAAAACGGTTCATTTACGATCTTTTAATTAATTTTTTTTGCAACTGGTACGCGCCACGTGAAAAAATACAGTTAATGAATAAAGCGCAGGTGCGTTTTATATTCGACTAACAGTATTCGAGTCAGTAACAACAAAAAACCATCAAATCAGCTGAGAAGTCCCATTGCTCCATTGTTACCAATCTGAATAACGGAATCTCGTTGGATTTTCTTTCTTCGAGTTCAATTAAATATAATTTGACTAAATTCAGAAGATAAATCGAGAAGACTTGTAAACGTGAATAATTTTGACTTAACTGTTTGTTTGAAATAAATCAAAGAGCTACTTACTGTACAAAACAGGTCTAACAGGAGTCGATAGTGTTCTACTTCTAAAGTAACTAAAAGAAACCTTGATAATTTTTTATCAACGAGTACGCATAATTTTAAATTCCTTAATTTTAAAACTAAATAGAAATATCTACGTGCAACTAAAACTTACGGTAACAACACACCCAACAATTTGTAACTGAAGTGGAAACTAGTTGGGTTGATAACAAAGACCAATTAATCGAAATAAATACTAGAGCGATTACAAAGGTTGAAATCGACAACAAGTTATCAGAAACAGCAACACAAGATAGAGGAATGAAGAACGTACGAATTACTAGAATTTTCGGAATAAACAAAATCTGGCAACGTTGTTGGATGATAATGAAGAAAATTTTTGTCACTCTAAAAAAAGATTTCGTTTAAAAGTCTAATTTCGGTCAAATATTCGAAATTGGCGCCATTTCAAGAAAGTGTAATTTTGCAAATTATCGATATTTGTTTTGTTAGAAATCGAGTTTTTGCTATTTACGCAATATTGTGGTAAACAGAAGAGTAAATATGAACTGGTGTAACAAGCGAAAGTTGGAGGTGGCTTTCGTTATTTGGGAAGTAATTTGTAAGGTACACAAAGTATAAAAACGATTCTTTGATAACAATCGTTATTTGTTTGTTAGTTGATAATTGGGATTCTTAGAAAAAAAAAACAAAAGGAAGTAGAAGAAAATCGAGTTGACCCACTAATTAGTAGAAAAAAAGTGAAGTCGAGGAATTAGTTGATTTTTGGTCTTAAGGCACTTTTCTGAAATTTGCTAAAATGTTATAAACATTCGATTGATTCTCAGTGAAGTTGTTATTATTATTTTTGGTCTCATTGTATCCAGTCTTGATTACTAAAATTACTTTTTCATAACAGTCACTGCAATTACTCATATTGTTGTGAAAAAAGTGAAGATATAAGGACATCAAAGACGTTCTATAATTACTGTGAAGCATAGCACGCACCATTTTATTTCTCAAGGAGCTTCTGTCTTTATTATCAACTATGTAATTCAGTCATACTCTTAATCGAAGCGATTGTTGACATATTTGCGGTCAACTTGCTAAATTTATTGACTAGCTATCCCACTTCTGCCGCCTAATTACGCCATCTATCAGACAAAAATATTTATTCTAATTTAATAAACAAACAAGTCGAGTGAGTAACTTTACTGATCTTGAAAGTTTTGAGAGTATTTTCCACAGATTTAGATATCTAAGTCTAAGAAAATGCAGTTACGACCTACCCTTAAATTAATCAGATCCAGTCAGTTAACAAGAAAATATAGAAACCCTGGAGTGTCATAGATGGATCATCAATTCCTAATTTTACCTACCTATCCCACTTCTGCCGCGAGTTGTATAGCTTCTAATGTAGCAATCTGCTGATACTATGAAAACATCTCCAGTTAGGTATCGGTAGTCTGAGGAATTCGCCGATCTTGTGGTAAGATCTCATCATTATCTCCGGCGCTAACTACGTGACCTCTAATCTAAGAAATTTGCTGATCTTATGGGAAGAGACCATCGTTGACGCTGACACATGGTCAGCATATCATAGTTATAAGTACGTGTGCATTAAACTAAACTAGATTGACTTTGTGCTTTAGATCAATTTCTCTTGAATAAATTTTGTTGTTTCCTAGTAAACTTCTTTTAAAATTGATTTTTATTTCCCCCGAAGTAAAGTGGCGTAATTACGCCATCTATGAGACAACAATATTTACTAGAATTTAATAAATGCACAAATCTTGTTGGCAACTGTTAAATCTAAAATTTTCAAGATTATTTTTCGAAAATCTACAGTCCATTCCAACGCTTTAGACCTATCTCACTTCTGGTGCATAATTACGCCATCTATAGTACAAATCCAAAACAACTGAGAGTGACTCATGCCTAATATCGAAACAGTATCACTATGAACTGTACGTACAAATTCTATTTAGTTCATAAAGTGGAGAACCGAACTAGTCCACACCGGGAACGACCGGTCGGAAACACACGAAGGGAGCCGAAAGCAACTTTTGCGTTCATCGAGTAACTTCGATCTTCAAAGACATATCAAAGGGGTCTCTCACTTGCGCCCACGTGGTTAACCATCCGCCTATGACTTTCCCTACCCCTCACCACGTGCTTCCCCGCAACCCTCCAAATGCTGAAGTATGAGTCACTTTCAGTTATATGGACTCGCAGTATAGGAGACAATAATATTTACTAGCATTTAGTAAATCAACAACTTTACACGTCCACAGGTCCTGTTGGTAACTTGATTGATTTTTGAAAGTTTAGAGATTTATCAAATCTCAAAAATCTACAGTCTGTTCCATCGGTTTAGATAATCTAAGTCGTAAAATGATAGAATGTAGTTACTACCTACGCTTGGTGCCACCAACGTGGTGTGAAAGATGATACAAATGACATATTGTAATTGAATGTGCACTCATATCAGAGGATTATTAAAATGCTTAATTTTGGCAATTATTAACTATATCCAACTTTTGTCTTGTGATTAAACCATCCACGATGTGGTGCCAACCAAGAAGGTATTCACTTCATGTAATCAGCCTAAATAAGGATTGAGAAAAAATCTAAAGTAACAAAAAAGACGTTTTGTTGTAATAAATCAAGGAATTATATATCAAATAATTTGATATCAGATATCAGAAGTCTTTTTTAATTCTATTATTGAACGTGGCAAGGCTGAAACGTTTCAACCTCCGACCTGTCAAGATTTTTAACAGAGCTAAAGACAGATGATAATTTATCTTAGATAATAATTTATATACTTTCTTACCTTACGGTTTCAGTTAATTTTCCTATTCTAATAGAATCTTCTCAGGTAGTATATTGTTTCTGTAGATGAGAAATTCTATTAACTGGTAAAGACTAAAATTAATTTTGAAACACTGTTAAGTGGAGTCAACTTTTTTTTCTGTTTCTTTCTACTTTTGAGATCATGCGCAATCCGTCCAAATTAAAGTTATGTAGACAACTGAAATCTTTTACACTACCTCTATTTGCAATAAATTCAGATCTAAAGTTACGCGCACAATCCTAGACAAAAATTGTATATACGAACACTTTACAGAAAACACTACTTGTGGAGAAGTGGTTGGAAGCACTGGTCTTGGCGATGACCTCGGACAATTTCATATCACCACGTTGGACTTTGTCGTTTTATTTGATTAAGGTGATTATCCATTGAACTACGTGTTAAATTTACTTATTAGAAAATATGTATAACTTAAACAAAAACAGACTTACATTAAATTTAATTGGTGATCTTGAAAGAATTATTATTTGTAGAATCTCAAAGATATCTCTGTATAAATACTTTTTAAATAACTAACTAATTACGCTCTTAATCTTTGTATTGTGTTAAACGTACACAGATTTATTTGTACTAAATGAATAATTATCTCTGATCCAAACGTGGGTTGATATATCACAGCATGAAACGCAGCGAAACTTGCACGGTAACACTTTAATCGCGAAAAGTGACTTAAAAATCCAATATAGCACCCAAGGTCGAACTACAAATTTTAAGCAACTTACTACTTCATTGTAATTAATATAAGTTACCAACGACTTGATGTGTTAACTTCGATTTTATTACTTGTCAATGAGTGGGAATGGGAGAATTGAGTGATGCAACAATTAAATACATCTCTGGGGCTTACATGTGAGTCCCACTGAGTTCTTCATGGTAGAAACATTGCGCACTATACTCGGCACAAACTTAGAATTTGCATCAAAGTTTCGCTACTAGAAAATCTTTGTACTGTAACATTATGATATTTAGAATATGATTTTTCTGAAAAGATATCATACAAGAAACTATAAACCGGAAACCAAACTAAAAATTAGAGCAAAAATTCAAATAGGGATTAGGATTTCTCATGATATTTTATTTGGTGAATCATTTGACAAATGTCTTAAAGTAAACTCTCCTTAACTAATGGATAAGAATTACAAATTTTATAGTACATGGGCAACCCCGGACCTGATCCAGATGTCATTTCTTTTGATCCAGCTCTGATCCATGTCAGAAATCAAAGACACTAAATTTCAGGATCATGACAACTCTTTTATCATCTATTATTGACATTCCTGAAATTTTCTATTTATAGCAACTACCATCTGTTGTATTCTTTCAAAGAATTGTATATCGTATCGCTATCTGGTATTTGGTCTTTCCATTCCTCCTTTGTAACTTTTTTGTACCCGTTGCAATATCGTCGACAGTTTAAGTGTTAAACAACCAAACCACTGGCACTTCAACTGTGCAATTTTTTCTACAGGGTTGGTCTTAAGTATAGAACCAAACTCTCCTACCTATACTACGAGAGTTAGAAAAAAAAAGAACTAGTTGTCACATGAATAATTCAAGGTCATATTACAGTATACTTTTTTCAAATGACGCCAACTTTTTTTTTAATAGTAACGTGCTAATATTTAGCCTGACATAACGCCGCTTTTTTTTAAATAAATAAAAAAATTGTTTTTTTGCCGCCGAATCCGGGCTACCCGGAAGATGAAGGTGTATCTCAATACAATACAGAGTTGACAACAACATTAAAATGTGAAGTTTCAGTGGCACAATCACATCAAATGTTGTCGATTTGGGTTACACCCCCTCTTCCATGTAGGCCATACTGGGCGAATCCTAGCAGCAAAAACGCATATTTAATTTATTTATTTTAAAAAATGGCTTGATGTAGAAAAAAGATTGCATGCCTAGGTGGACAATAATTTTCTAATAATCTTCATGCAGAACATAATTTGGGATATATCTTGGAGCTTTACCAATACATTATTCTAAAACCTCTGTATTATGGCGCTGTTGGTGGCACTGTGTACTTACCACAATTGAATACTCTACAACCAAACTAGTTTTAGTATCGACTTTTATTATCAGTAAGTGATTTATTATTTCGATAAGCCAGTACATTTTGTTTAGCTACAGTCCTGGTTTCCTTTTGCCCATGATACTTTGTTGTGAAATTACTTTACCGTTTTGAATATTTTTCTTTTTCTTACACCAACAGGACAAGATAACATTTTGTTAAGCACTCTCATTTTGAAATAAATTTTGCATCTGAAAAAGAGTGTTTTAACTTCAATATTCGAATTATTTATTAAAGTTTGTGTATACCTTTTAGCAACATTTAATTCACTCCTATTGTAATCCCTAAAAACTCTTTCTAATTTTTGATAACGCAGAGGTTGGCTTGTATACACCTCCCTCTAATAAATAGTTAGCCCATGTATAGGAAAACGCATTTTCTTGGCATCTCGGAACCCCCAAGTTATTTTCTGTATCCTTCAATTTGAAGGACTAAATGAAGTGCTAAATTTTCAAGACCATCACATTCGATTTCTGAAAGATCACATTCTAATGTTGACTCCTCTACGATGTTGGAAAATCTGGCATAAGAAGGAACAGCTGACAAATCATCAGCAGTTCCTTCTTATGCCAGATTTTCCAACATCGTAGATGGGATTGTAGTAAAACCGGCTACTTCTAATTCTGTAAGATCAGAAATCATCACACTTTCACTTTCGGCAGTATCTGGTAGAATATTTGCAGACTGTAAAGTGATTACGGTATTCCTACCCAGCAAGTAATTTCTGAGACGGTATTTAAATTCCATGGGAGTGGGGTGATCGTGTAACCCTCCAATTGCCCTTATTATTCCAAAAAATTCTCGAGAGGATCCAGATTTAGTCGATTTGTCAATAAATAGAAAATACCATCATGGTTTTCAGAATAACATTGAAAGTGCATTAATTGACATTATAATTTCTTTTTGAAATGGTAGGGGAGATTTATTATTACCAACTCGAAGTTCTATCATTAAAATTTTCATTTCTGTTAAAATTTTAGTTTAACAGTTGGTGCTTTAAATTATGTTTAAAATGTTTGTTTCAAATTTTGGCAAATTGCGGGTTAAATTTATTCAATCTCATGCACTTCTGAATCCACAGTTGTTGGACTTTCTGTTCCTTTGGAAATGTTCTTATCATAATTCATCCATTTTTTGTTGTTGTTACTATTACAACAAACACTGCGCACATAACCATATTGGAGAAAGCAAAATATAACAGAAGCACAAAGTGTTTGTCAACGAGTGACGTCAGCTGGCTGCGTGGGCAGAGAAAAGGGTGCGCAGTCCCGTATCTCTAGAAGGTTTAAGTACCATGCTCTTTGCCCATATATAATTCTCTAAGTCAGCTTTCTGTCTATATCGAGACCTAGGGACTTGATAGTTTCCTAATGTGTAATTTAGTTGACATTAAGGTGGGCAAATGAATATGTCTCCTTACAAAAAGTAAATGTAACATGAGTAGACTTTCTTGAATTTCCAAGAATGTCTCAAGTTTTGAACTATTTTTAAATCTTGTTCACAAATTTTTCCAGACTGTTTAGGACAGTGGCTAGGTCCTTGTTCGTATGCTCCTTATGTGTGACTGTAACAGTTAATCTTTGAAATATATCCGATTTGTATAGCAGATCCTAGGATACTACCCTAACGCACACCAAAACTGTGTTATGACTAAAACTAAAAGTACCGCGTATTTCTTTGCTTCAAGATCCTTTTCTTGGTACTTGTTCCATAGTGGAATTCTTCGTTCTAAATCCAAATTGGTGTAGAGGAATTTTCTTCTCTTCTAGGATAAGCTTTAATTATTGTAGAAATACTTGTTCAACAACTTTCAAAATTATTGGTAGTAATCTTATAAGAAAAATCAACTTGTATTTCCCCTCCTTATTTCTCTGAACAGAAGCACCGTTGCAGATCAGATCAGTACCGTAGGGTCTGGCAGAAATGATCATCATGTATTGTTATGTGAGTGGCTACATTTGAGCCTTCCGATCGTTTCAGATTTACTCCCATGCATTCCGACCTGTTTGAATAGTTTGGAGAAATCAAACATCTTTGACTTTTGACCAGATTACGGCCGACAACTGCACGTAAGCGCACTCGCATTTGTATTCTGTGTGTTTAGTTTAGGTTTAGATTTATACAACATTTATACAACAGCAAAAAAATTTTTGTAATTATAATACATTGTGCACTACCTTCCTTTAAAAAATCAGCCCATTCATCAGAAGAATCAAAAGAACTCATTTTTAATGCAAACAACAAGGCTACTGAATACACGAAATCGCCATACGAGTTTGTCTTGAGTCTGAAGTCTGAAGTATACGGTCTCCAGTGGCGGCTGATGCAGGACGGGCAAGGGGGCAATGCCCTCCCAAAGTTCTCCAGAAAAATAGAGAAATTCATAAAAGCCATCAGATTACCTGCTTCTGTTTTAAGTTTCCCGCTTCCAAACTGAACGCTGCGCGCTGTGAGCCTGCTTGGCGTTGTCCTTCGTGCTTTGCCAGATTGCGTCAAACTTTGCATATGCTATCCTTATTTTCCAATGCAATTATACATCGAGAGTGCTTTAAAGAAAGCTGGCAACAGCGTTGAGGAGGGGCCCGATTCGTTTTGCCTAAGCCAATAGAGTAACTTATTAAACCCGAATTATTGTATTACATGTATTGTAGTATTTAGTTTATAAGCAGATTGTCGTTACCGAACTCTTTGAAACAACGGCAAAGTTCGAGAACGTTCGGGGTTCGGGTTTAACAAGTTACTCTATTGGCTTAGACAAAATGATTCTGGCCCCTCCTCAACGCTGTTGTCAGCGTTTCTTAAAGCACTCTTGATGTATAATTGCATGGAAAAATAAGGATAGCATTTGCCACGTTTCACGCAATCTGGCAAAGCACGGGGGGCAACGCCAAGCTAGCTCACAGAACGCAGCGTTCAATTTGGAAGCGGGAAACTTAAAATAGAAGCAAGTAATATATCTGATGGCCTTTATAAATTTCTCGCTTGTTTTTAATACATTCTCTATTTTTCTGGGGAGCTTTGGGAGGGCATCGCCCCTTTGCCCCTCCTGCACTAGCCGCCACTGGTAGTACCTCAAAGGTGATTGGAAACTTACTAAAATTGATTGTAAAATATAAATTAATAACTAAGGTATTAATTGTTATTAGCTACTTATAAGTTTACTCTAAAGGTTGCCTCCCATCTAATTTAACCACGACCCGCCACTGACGGTCTCAATGTAATCACTCACTCTCACAGGATGTGATCTAGTTTGACCTGATCTGGTCTAATCTGATACGTTTCCAATAGAGCCTCACAATTACTTTCCATTGGATGGGTAGTAATCCATTCTTATTCTAGCTTTACATATTATCGTTATCATTTTTAGACCAAGTATAATTTTAAAGCTTATGTTTCAAATTAAAGTGGCGGTTTAGTTGTTGCATTCTCTGTCGCACGCATGGAGCGCTATAGCGATGACAGTACATTTTGTCATTATACTAGACTCCAAAACTAGATCAAATTTCTTAATTTTTTTACTTTTAAGATTCGAAACACATCAGTTGAGGGATTAAAAATAAAAATTGTATCTCTACTTTATTTCTTCCTGAAGTCATGGCATACAACATCATTATTTATACCTTAGATATCATAAGACTTTCATTTCAAACAAAAATAACCTCAAGATTCACTATAATTTTGAAGTCTCGCACAACGAAGAATATCATATAATATCATTGTCGTGTCTATAATGCTCCGTGGGTGCGATAGAGAACGCAAATAGACCAAACTGCAGTCATAATTTATGTTATTTAACAATTTTGTTTCGGCCCTTGACTCGGAAACAAAATGATTTGACTGCGAAAGGTTGTTCGTGCCTGATTTATAGGCCAACAACTTTGTCATTCAAAAATCGTAAATTTTCTAAAAATATAACATGCATCCTTGTAAATCCAAGCAGCTTGTCTCAAGAAAGTTGCGATAGTTTCTGGATGTTACGCGAACGTAACTTTTTCGCACGTGCTAATTTCAGAAACTTGAAGAACTGCTGTTAAAGTGTTTTTTCTTAATTTTTAATTCTAATTTGTTAATTCCGACAAACAGGGCTTAGGTATCAGCGGTTGTCAATCGGCGCCTCCACCAAAACGCACACGAGTCGGTGTCGTCACCTGAATTTCGGCCACGCGTCCGGCATAATCGCGTGACTTATCAGTTATTATCAGAACCGACGTAATAACGATAATCGACTTACTAATTTTGGAAACGTCCATATTCTGCACCATCTGTATCGACATTTTTGTAGCATTGACGAAGTAGGCGAGACCGATCATAAGTCCGCCGTTGTTCCAGGCACTTCCCCAATTTTAGTCATCCAACTTATCACAACTCTTCTCACTATCAGTTTTTCTTTTGTTACAACTTCAATGGTTGTAGTCACAATACTTTAAAAAACCAAAACACACAAATGATTATGACGCGAAACGTTTAACAACGGCAATGTCAACAACAATAATCAGATCTAGGATAGCCATGAAAATTTCCCTAATTTAACACAATTGGACTAGATTATCACAAATATTTATTGACTAGTTACTGGAGCATTGTCGTTAATTTATTATTAATCGAGTTGATGGCGTGGTAGCTGAAAAACCGGGATTTTTAACCACACTTTGCCGGATTCACGGCCGCACTGAAAAGCACCCTGCTGAAGCGCAAGGGAGTAGACGTCGAAAGGTGGAGCCAACTAATTAATCAATAAAACCATCAAATATTCAACAGCCACCCTCGAGGTTATCGACGAAAAATTCGATTTTTCCAGTTTCTCCTCGACAGAATTTATTTGTTTTCAATTAAAAATAAAATTTATAATTATTGTTGATTCCCGATTACGCAACAGGAATGGAACGCACCTTTTTGCGATTCCATTTCAAGACGGCATTTCAGCGATGACGTCATAGGCGTTTGTTGCACTAGGTCGATATGGCCGTTGCGAAATGCGTTGGGGCAGGAGCCCGTTACGTAATCATTTGGCGCAGCCGGTACGCCGGCTCGTATGGTCTATGACGATAAAAATGCTAACAATGGCCGTTGTTCATTGTATGTTAAATGGTAATTATAGGACGGATCATGTGGGCGATGATTTAATGTCATACGGTCATAGTTATACGCGGTTGCAAGTATGGATCGAGAAAAAAAGCGTCATTCGCCCTGTCACAATGTTTGTTGCGCGGTTTTCACTCTACGTAAGTTTAGAAGCACCGGTACAATGGCGGCACAAGAACTAAAGCGCCATCCAGTAGCGAAATGGCAAAGTACGCAAAATAGGATACTTCTCCCAAAACAATCTTCCTAAATCAAAAATATCCCTTACCTTACTTCCTGTTTCTCGTATTTTTGTGGATTATCTCGCCATATATTATAATCTTTTTGTTCATCCAATTCCCTCCTTTATTTTTACATCTAAATTTTGCAAATATCCGTCTTGCCTCTGCTTTGCTTCCCTGTTAACCAAATCTGAAGTTTTCCAGTTACTTTTATTTGCATTCATGTCTACACACATATTTTTCAATACTTTACCAGCTTTTCTTCCTTGATACTTATACTGTCAGTTTCTTTTAATATACCTCTACTCCGTCACTTTCTATCCTAGTCTTCTCCCCTTTGTTAGCAAGATTCTTGTAAAATTATTGAGTAACGTTTTCTTTCCCCATTTTACGACTCAACTTTTGTAATCATAATTGCTTTCTTTATACCATGCTCATCTGTTAGGCACATGTCTTTGTTAATCTTTCACAACATGGTTTGCTTTATTATATTTTCCTTTCTCGTTTCTTCACTTATAATGTTCTCATTTATAGTTCACTTTTGTTTACGCCCTACTCTTTTGTTTTCTTTTTTTTTAGAAAGTTTTTATAAAATCATTCACTTACTATTTATTCTGCATAACTTATCAATATTTTTTCTACCTCAGCTTTCACCATTTTTCTTTTTTCTCCGCATTTTTACAACTAAATATGGCAATCGCCGCTCTTCCTTTTCTATCATGCTGCTGCGTTACGTTAATTTGACATGTTTTTAAATATATTCTCCGATTGATTGTAGTTTGCTTATAATATATTCATTTTGACCTTCATATTTCTTTATATAAGTTTTCTCAAAGTTTTGAAACCAAATCCTGTGACCTTCCAAACATCAATCCTTTTAAACTGGATTTATTTATGCGTTCATCTGGAGTCTTCGCTATCACCAAATCTGAACTCATTTTCTCCACGATTCAGAACGATTTTGGTCAACAATGCACGATGCGCATTTAAACTGGATGGTTTTGTCGCCGAATTAGTTTGTTTGCATCTTCATAAGATTCCTACTAGAGCCTCAGATAATTTTTTTCATCATTTTCTCAACTATCCTCTTATTTCTTTCTCTTTCTTGTTTTTTCACTTTCTCCATTTCTCCTACTGCGTATTTGATTATAATACTGCTTCCGTTCCTTTCTTTTAGTCCTTTCTTCTTTCCTTTCCTAATTTTGTAAAATTATGTACTATACTTTTTACCATAGACTATACATACTTTCTCTTTCCCGCCTTTATTTTTACTTTGTCTCTTCTTGTTTTCTTAGTTTCACAACTACATTTCGCAATCATTATTTTTGCCTTTATACTAGACTAGTTTCATATAAAGAATTATTGTTTTCTTTTAGCTTGCGCCTTGTAAATTTATTTTTGTTTCTACATAATATCTGAACATAATTTCTAGCAACTCTCTTCTTAGCTCTCTTGTTAGTTCCTTGTCTCCATTTTTCCTATTCATATAAAGTTCTTTTATAATACCGCCTCCTCTTCTTCAGTTCGCCTCTTTATATGAGTTTTGTTTGTTAAATAAAGCCTGCTATTATTGTCATTATTATTATTATTTAACACGCCACACTTTTATACCTTACAGCACTCTTGTAGATTTTTCCAATTTGTTATTTTATACTTTGCAGCTCTGCACTTTGTTGACTTTTTATTTCCACAACTAAACATTGCATTTATAAGTTTTGCCTTTATACCATGTTTGTTTGTTAGGTTTATCTGAATCCTCTTTGTTCCGCTTTCAATTTATGCTGCATTGCGTTTTATCTTTTCTATATTTATTCTTCTCTCTAGACTTTTCTATCTAATTTTTTTCAATTCTTTTCTTATTTTTCATAATATCGTGCTTGTCCTTCCTCATTCCTTACAACATTTTTACAAAATCTTGTACTATTGGATTCCTTACCTCCTCTTTTCACATATAAACCTGCCATTCATCAGTATTACTTTTATAATATTTTTATTTTTTAGGTCTATGTCAAGACTTTGTGCTACTCTTTCAATTTATGTTCCGCTCTGTTGTGTCGTGTATATTGTACGTTCTTTCTTATTTGTAACCATTTCTATTTAACTTTTATTCTTATTTTCTTCTCTTTTGTTGTATCTCTATTTCTCCTATGGCATTTCCAGTCCCCTCATACTGCTGCTTTCTTTTTCTGCTCTATTTTCTGCCTGCAGTTTCACTTTGAATTTATTGGATGCCTCATTTCCACAACTAAACCTTGCAGACTCTTTATTACTCCTTAAATTTATGATTCGTATCATTTGTATATATGTTTCCTTCTATTTTTTACAACATTGTTAAAAAATTATGCACTCTAAATTATTTACTATTTGTTTTTCACACCTTACCGTTATCTTTCTTGTTTTCACTTTTATATCACCTCTTTTTGCCTCTCTATTTCCACAAATACAAGCGTGTCTAAATCTATTTATCTAATTTCTACCAATCCTCTTATAACTCCGTTTTCTTTCTTGACCTGAGCGACGTGTTCGAGTTGACTGCAGGACTCCTGCAGACGTTCATCTCGAAGTGTATTTTTAAGCTTTCTAATCAATTGAAAATTTGGTTGACTTGTTTCATTCCTAATAATTTTCTGATAAAATCATGTAGTTTCGATTTTACACTATTTGCCCATTCATTTTCCGTTTCATTGTGTCTTGCTTTTTGCCTCAAGGCATTTGTAGCTATTTTAGAAACTCTCTTTTTATTTATCTCTCTTATTAGTTTTCTACCTCTACTTCTCTTACTGCTTTTTGAGCTTTCTTATACTATCTAACTTTTCTTTCTGTACAACCAAAGAGTAGAGAGTTCTTTACTCTTTGGTACAACATTATTGTAAAATTATGAACCCTAGTTTTTTCACCATTTGCTCTTTCATACCTTACTATTCTCTTTTCAGCCTCCACTGTTAGTTTTAAAAAAATTTGGCCTCTTTATTTTCTCAACTAAACTACACAACCGTCTCTTATTTTATAGCAAGTTTGTCTATTAGGGGCATTTAAAGCCTCCTCGTTATATTTTATTTTAATTTACTTTTATATATCGATTCTTGCATATGCACATTTTCATCTACACTCTGTCAATTTGCCTTTTTTTTGCTTTATTGTCTCTATTTCTTCTAATGTATCAATGAATTCTTCTTCTTTTCCCGTTTATTCTCTGCTCTTTTACACTTCCTTTTCTATTTCATTCTTTCTGATATTCTTGCAATATTATGGGCTCTAAACATTCCGCTAGTTTCTCTTCGCACTATACCGCTTCCTTTACCGGTTCTATTTTTCTACTTGTCTCTTTGTGTTTTCTTACTTTTAGAAATGAACTTTTCAGGAATTATTCTTGTCATTGTACTGTCCTTACTGGTAATAAAATATTTCGCTTTATTATAGCCTTTTGTATATTCATTCTTGGATCTACATACTTCTGCCAAGCTTACATTAATTGTTTTTATTATTTCAGTCGCTTCTTTGTTTGCATTTTCTATTTCATCTACTGCATATCCAGCCCCCTTCTTTCTGTTTAGTTTAGATTTTTTATTCTGCTTTTCTTTAGAACACTTTTGTCAAATCATCAACTCTCTTTTTCACAATTTACATTTTATGCGTTACCAATCTTATTCTTGACTCAAATTTGATCTTTTTGCCTCTTTTACGACATATATTAGAATCATTCTAAGACACATCTCAAATATCTTTTCTGCACGAGCAAACCCCACAGTTCCTTTTATCCTCATAAATTCTTTCCATATAATATTACAATATTTATCAGCTTCTCTAAAATCATTTCTTTCTTTCTAAACTAACATCCAAGCTCCTTCCAGGACATTTTTTACTGTTTCTTCAAAATCAGTTTATTTGTATTGAACCTATGTATTTAAACTTTTGTTCTTCCTCCTTTTCTTTGCATTCTACTTTTATAATTTTTGCCTTACATTTTTATTTTCTCTTAATTTACTTCATTTTTTTTTGTTACCTCTATACAAGGTCCTTTTCATCTTTCCTGCATCTGCTTTTTTAAAAACTTCTCTAGTATACGCTGCAAACCAGACTAGAGCGTAATAGGCAACACTGTCCTTCAAAACTTTTTTATTTAATACTTCTTGCTTCTATTTTTTTAATTTTCAATAATTCCCACAATTTGTCCTTCTGAAACCAAATATTGTTTTCATGTCACCTATCTACAGCTTCTTTTTCTTTTTAATTACATCTTTTCCAACTAAATATTGTACTAAACCTTTCTTGTAAATATAGCAATATTCTCTTGTTCTTTAATTAAACTTTTAGCGTCTCTTGTAGCGTTGTATGATTAATCCATATACAATGCTTGTAGTATAATCTTATAGATCAATAATATTCAACCAAGTGATCATTTGATAGTATTTCTTGTAAATTGAGCATATAATCCGCTGAAACCTTTTTGGATTTTACATCTCATTCATAATTGCTTTTAGCCTTTCTGTTCCTGTTTTTGTTTAATACATCCACATCTTGTTTAGAAATCTCTTCGGTCTTGGTGGTTTCCTTTCGATTCACTTATCTCTTAATGTTCTATTTTAATTTTCCAATTATTTGCTTTCTTAACTATTTTTGCTGTTACTTATTGCTTTACTGCATTGAATATTTCTATAAATTTTTCTCCACTTATCCTTTCTGTTCACTCGCAACCAATCTTTCTTGTTTGTTTTATCAATATCTCTTATTTTAACTTGTAGGTACTCCTTCTTTTTGATCTTACATTTTTTTCTATACTTCTTAAATTGATGTTAAGTGTTTTGAAATGAAAGTCCAAGCTAAAGTTTTGAATTTAAATCAAAAATTTTAAATGAACAAAATTGTGTTTTCTGCCTTCATAGATTTCTTCTTTTTTAGCTTATTTAACACCCTAAAAGCTTTATTTTCACAATTCTTATTAATTGTATACCACAAAATGTTATGCTATTATACTATTATTATCTATTTCGTTATTGTGTAGACCCGAAAAAGTCTATCTTGGCAGGTTTTGAATCCCCAACGTCGGTTTCTGAACGCCCCATGCCCTCACACTGAGCCACGGGCAGACTACTTCTGTAGTCTCCCGTATCAGCTCTTTGACTCTCTACTGGTCAGATTCTTACAGTTCGGCCTTTTATGACGTTGGAACCGTTCTCGAATGCCCTCAGCGAATGCCGCCTTAGAAACACCACAACTTTATATACATTCCATGCTCGCAGGTTGCCTATCCAAAACTACACCCCAAACATGCTTGCCACATCTCCAACAGCCAAAACACATGGGAATCACACTTCTGAAATTGTTAGGCCCGAAAAACTCTACTTCGAGCGGGTTTCTAACCCCCCACAGGGCGACGGCAAACTACAATCTCTAGTTTCTCGTATTCGCTCTTTGACTCTACTAGTCAGTTAATATTTAGACATTTTAATTTTTTTCATAAGTGGGAAAGAAATAGGAACAACAAAAAGAATCTAAGCAAATACTGTAAATTTTCTCTACTTACATTTGACACTTAAACACTCAACTCAATGTAAATTTAATCTTCTAGAATGATATTATTATTCCAAAACTCAGTAGACCGATTGTCTTGCAAGTAAATTTGTGGTGAATATGATAATATTGTAGAATACTTCGCCCAACTATGCGTAATTGTATACTAACTACTGTTAGTATTAACAGTCGCAGTTACTCCAGCAATAATTATCACGACGCTCAAGAAAACGTGCAAAGAACCATAATTAGTTTTGAATAATTTCAATAATTTCAACAGTTATTTCTAACCAATTTTCCTTTCGTTGTTTATTTTTTCCGAATTTTCCCCTTCAATTTCTTTAACCTCAATAATTTTTTAAAATTATTTCTTTTAGATCTCTATTCCTACATGTTTTTTTTAGTTAGCACCTCAACAGCATCAGCAATCAATTTGTTTTCGAACACTAAACAAACGCTACTAGCATCTTAATTACAAATTATCTTTCATTAAGTTCACTTAATATTTTTGGAACAGGATGCACTCCAATCACCTATTTTTACCAAATTCTTAAACCTGTCCAGCCCTCCAACAAACTAATTCAAGGATTGCTTCAACTATTCAATGTCTTGGAAGAGTTTATTTTTAACAGGTATAATTCTTTGATAAGGGCAACAAGTGTAGATAAACAACCAAATGGATCTCAAGTGGGACGCCGTCGTCCCGACGCTAACAGTTTTTAGTTACAAAACCGACGCGCCCGCACCAACATCCACCCCAAAACCATGACGCATATCGGGTATATCACTTTGGTTCCAGTCGCAATCATCGCCTGGATCGCCCTCATCATCTTTATCAGAAACAGTTTAGTGACAAATACTCTAATACATGTTAGCGACAACAGAAACGTTATCTCCAATTACAATTTCAACGGCAACCAAAAATCGAAAAGAAACGATAACAATTACAAGAAAATTAAATATCATGTGCCAAAATTCATGTTGGAACTCTACGAGAAGAACAAGAGCGGCAACAATAACCACAGCAAAGCAGATATTGTTAGGAGTTTAATCCCGAAACACGCAGGTAAATTTGGAGGGTTAACGGAATTGTTTGAAGGAATTGAACTTATAGGGTCTATCAGTGACGTAGTTGAGGAATTGAGCGACAGCAACCATCTCCTTATTTTCGATTTACCGGCAGCTGGAGAAGAAGAGAGATTCGTTAGTGCTGAACTGAAAATCTTAACTTTAGTTGAAGTTAGCTCTAGTGCCGTTTCAGGTCAGTTTTTCAATTTTTTTTAATTATTGTAACTATTTTGAGTTTTAAAATTTGAGGAGTGGAACGTCGATTGAAGATTTCCGTTTATGACGATAACACCAAGAAACTCTTCCACGTCCAAAAAACCGATGTTTATCACTCTAACAACACTTGGTTATCCTTCAATGTTACCCAAGCAGTTACCAAAATTTTGGAAAAAAACGAAGAAACTAAGTACCTCAAAATCGTGATAACAGTAATCGATTTCTTACCTTACCATAAACCTGAAAATGATTTTAAGTTATCATTAATGCCGGTCGAGGAAGATTTCGAACATGACTACCCAATTTTGCTTCTATCCTACACATCTAACACTAAGAAAGTAAAAACTTTTTCAAGAAAAAAACGTAGTATAGAAGAAGATTACGAAGAAGCTACCAATAACGTGTGGGATGATGAAGTTTCAAAAAAACTACAAATGAAGAAATTAAAAAGGATCAAAAACACTTGCAGAAGAAGACCCCTCTATATAAATTTTGCAGAAATCGAGTACGATTTATGGATCGTCCAACCCACTGGTTACGACGTAATTTTCTAAAACAATTTTGCGTTACTTACTAAGACAATTTTTTACAGGCCTACCAATGTCAAGGCAAATGTTTCTACCCAGTTGCTGAACATTTAAACCCTACCAAACACGCTATAGTACAAGCGTTGCTACATAGCGTTGCTCCATCAAGAGCTTCGAGGTCTTGTTGCGTTCCTACAGCTCTTGATTCTATTTCAATCCTTTACGTCGACAGTAACGGCGTTTTAACTTACCGGTATGCTTACAAAGACATGGTGGTACTTGAATGCGGTTGTAGATAATAAATCGTGTTTTCGACGAATAAATTGTTTTTTTGTTATTGTCATTTTTTGGTTGTCACTTCTGAGTTTTCCCAAATCAAAGAAACTCTTTTAATGCCTAAAAGCAAATCGCGTCGTTTTTCTCCTCAAATAGATTTGTCGCAACGTAGAAGCAAAAGTTGATCATCCCTTCTTTTGACAATGGAAACTTCTGGATCTCAACCCAGAAACAAAAGCAAATCACGCAGTCGTTCCAGGTGCAGCAAAAAATCAATGCAACGAGCATCAGCGATATCTGGAAATTATGAAACTGCTGCTAACAGCAGTTCGACCAGTTCAAGCAGTTGCGGTGCTACACAAAGAAAAGAGATACCTTTAAAGGATAGATTAGGGATAAAATTGACTAGGAATCCATTTCTTAACTTTCTTGGATACTACAGAAGGAGACAAAAGCACACAAGAGTGGCTGAAATGGCTTCAAATTGCGCCGCGAAATGGAGAGGTATGTCGGATATAGAGAAAATGCCTTTTAGAGAAGCGGCGAGGATGGCAAGAAAACGTCGAAGAAACAGGAAAAGAAGCAACAGGAGATCGAAAAAGAAAATGAGAAGGCGTTCAAGTGGTTCCAGTTTACAAAACGACTCTTCGTGATTGCGTTATGTTAATGAAAATTTTGTTTTAATACTAAACTGTATTGGGAAATATACAAATTCGAGTAGAGAGAATCGAGTCTTTAACACAGCCCTTGGTTAGAATTAAAATCACCTAAACATCGCACTACACATTTCGTTATTTTTTCTATTGAGAGAGTAAGTTGTTCCTGGAATCAGCAATTTCTTGTATTTTGCGATCCTCAATTTGTGTTTGCTCCCTGGTATTCTTTCGATTTTGAAAATGTTGTGTCTAAAATAATATTTTTAAGAAAAATTCAGAAATTTTAGAGAAATTACTTGAAAGTGGTTTCTGGTTGAGTCACTCTCATACACAAGTTCATGTTGGAAGAGAAATCGATGTCGGATTTGAGACTCAATTTTGGTTCTACGGAAGCACTAAATTCGACTTGGGACCTCACAAACGCCGTGTCCACTACTATTAAACCATTAGCGACGATTCCGGCTCTAAAAAATATTGTCAATAATTTTTCAAAAATTAACGAAATTTTTACGATTTTTCAACTAGCGAGTCGGCGTTGCGGCTCCAGATAGAAATTTCTATTTTTCCTGATAAATCGAAAGACATGGCGCCTTTAAGGTCGAGTTCTGCGATAAAACCGGGACCCAAACGAAGGTACTCGGAATGATCTTGGAGGAGAATCAGCGCCTGAAAGATAATCAGAAATTTCTGAATCAACTCAAAATTTCTAAAAAATTATCGTTAACCGGCAAAATTTTTGAGGGAAATCACTACAATTCCCTTAAGTTACCCTTCACCCTTAAACCAATAAATTTAGTTTTAAAGAACAAAATCATATATTTCTGAAACCCTGACTCAATCAAAGTCTCTTTAAGAAATTGGCATTGACAGCAATAAAGTTCTTCTATTTAATTGATTTAATGGCAATATAGGAGCTATCTAATAATTTTTTCATTTTATCACTTGAGAATTTACCAACGAAGGTTCAGTTTTAGGAAAAACTATGTTAAAATTAAAAACTGTTTCTGGTTTACCTGAAAAGCTGTGGTTCTTTCTGACGCAGTTCCTGACCATACGTGCCCCATCAGCTCTCCTTGCCCCGTAAAAAACACAAAAGGTCTAATCTGGGTATCCAGAACTGTCAATTCCATTCCAGCAGTAGCAGCTTCGTCATCCCCTTCGCTCTCGCTTGACATCAAACTGCTTAAACCTCCAGCGAAAATTCCCAACTAAAATTCACCAATTAACCAAAGTTTTAACAATCAACTCCAATACTAACACTAATCATTTCTTTATAATAACCGTTTTTATCAATAACGACATTAACGACACCTCTTTTGACGATTCCTCCAGAAATTTCTTGGATCGTCGACAAACTTCCATTGCTGGAATCGCTCTTGAGGAAATTTCGCCTCAAAGCTGTCGATAATCCTCTGGGTGAAAGAACTGAATAGTTATTAAGACAAGGAGATGATTTGATTATTTTTTCAATTTTTTCTTCAAATTCCTGGTTTTCGTTTGCAATCATCCGGATTCGTTGCAGAACGTATTGTTTAACTTCATAACAAGAATCGTTAGAAGCTAAATACTGCAAGAAATCGGTTAAGATTTCGTTACTAGGATTCGATTCTAATAAAATATCAGCAGCGATAGTTCTCGCACTCGAATCGTGCTTTTTGTCTAATTGTAAAAAGGCTCTCCTCGTTATTTTGAAGACGTTCTCGTCCCAAGAACCAAGAGATTTTAAGGCTTTAAACGCTAATACTCCTTCTTTACTAGTACCATTTCTAATCGTTGTTAAGAGTATCGGAATTGTTGAAGGCGACTGTAAATTTCTGAGTGCCCTCAAGAAAACGTAACGGTTTTCATCTTTAGAGTAATCTAAACCGTTGATGATGGCATCTTCGACGTTACGTCTAATCTGAAATAGTAATCAAGTAACAACTTGTTTTAATTAATTTCAAACATACTTTTCTACTATGGGAATTCGAAAGAGTTTTGGTTAATCGTCTTGCCATTGATGCTATACTTAGGATTAGAGTTTCTTTGACTTTTTCTGGAAAATTATCATTTTTCAAATGACGATGGAGAAGGTCCTCGATTAGTTCCGCATCTGGATGTGACGACATAGAAAGAGCCCATAAATATCTTTCACTGGCATCCAAGTGGTCTTCGCGGTCGAAATGGAGTTTCTTCATGACGGTCTCATGGACTTCTTTGGAAGGGACGTGACCCAAGACGTCGTAGATTTGAGGTCTAAAATTATTAACGGTTTAAAAAATCAATCTATTCAATTTCTAGATTAATATTCTAAATAGTACAACATGTGGAAGAACCTTGATCCGCTATATAGAAGAAACGCTATTTGTAGAAAGTTTACAAAAAGAAATATTAATGAGAAATTAATTAGGTGGACTCAAAATAATTTTGGGAAAAAACTAAAATATTTCAAATTTATTATAATAGAACCTCTCAGGGTAGGAATTTAGACTTTAGTTTCGGTAAATCAGGAAGAAGGTAAACATGCAGATTTTATTGCCAAAAAAATCAAAGTTGAAGCATATTAGATTCTAATTTTTCTAAATTAGAAATTAAATTAAAAACAGCACAGTTAGCGATTAGAAGAAGAAAGCTTAATTATCAATTGATTTAGATGGAATGGTATATATTTTTCCAAAATCCAAGATTTCTTCTACTAACCACTCAAGCTACCTTTATTAATTTCTAACTAAGGAAAATAAAGAAATATTAAAAGTTCCAACTGTGCAGAAAAGAAATCAAAACTTACAAGATTTTGTGGTTTTTCTTGGACGACAAAGCTTTGGCGATATCCTCTTTGTTAGCTTTCCTTGCTGCTTTCACAAGTCGAATGAATGATTTTGCAGAAACCACAGCACCCAAGTGTTGCGCTTTCAAATTCTCTCTCAAATCATTAATAGTATTAACAAAACTCGCTTCTTCTCCCAAAATTTCTTCTTTTTCAGTCAACAGACTTTCTTGATGGTAATTGACATGTTCTTCAGCACTTTTAAGTGCTTCGTCTAAACTATTAGCTGAGATTTGATCAGTTTTCCCACTTCTAACATGAGTTAAAATTTGGTCAGCTTCTAGGTAATTTCCCAAATCTTCCTTAACAGCCAGGTACATTTGATGTCTTTCTCTAGAAGCAATATTTTTGATAAAACTGCGACTCGAATCCAGTTCATAATTGGTAACTCTTGAAGATCTAACTATAGTATCCAAAATAACATCGCGGTTTTTTAAATAAGGAAACTCCGGCGATTGGCAGTTAGTTTTGATCTTCTGGAATTTAATCGGGTCAATGTTTTGATAATGAACAATGCAATGACCCGACGAATCAGTTTCGTTACTTTCTAGATCCAACAATTGAAACTGTAATTATTCAAATTAACTAAACAATTTCGTTAATTAAAAAGAAATTACTTGAAAAAGACTCGCAATTCCTTTCTTCAAATTCTTGAGAGCTAACGGTTCTTTTTTTGATATCAAAATTTGTTCAATTTTGCCACTTTTCCACGTCACCAAGAAAGGTTTTGAATAAAAACCATCCAGTTTTGAAGAATGTTGAATAAAACCATCAGGTGAAGGTGCTTTCCTCGATTTAATATGTAATTGTGGCGACCTCAACTAAAACACGATTAAAGTAAGCACGTTTCAAGATAAATTTAATTGTTACCTCAAATCGTAAAAGTCTCTCATTACCAGAACCCCAAACACTATCGACAATGACATCACCAGCAATGTAGAATCCCACGTTTTTAGCACCATCACTTTTTTCATTTAACAACACTGTCGAATGTAATTGATAAACTAAAGATTCTCCAACATCAAACAAATTCGTTTCGCCAGTTTGGGCAGCAGCTGACGAAATTAACACGAAACCGTAACAAACACCCAAAAACCACGCGAATACTATGTAAAGTGTTAATGTTGATAATTTAGAAGAATGCCACATATTTGTAGTGACAACACCACGTTGTATAATTAGTGATAATAGGATTAATTAGCAAACGTGCCAACAATTAATTCCAGACTGAGTTTCTTGGGCTCTTGGATAGCGAGTAGTGTTATCACAAGGGCAGAGGTCAATCAACATATTATCTCTTAGTTGCGTTATCAGCAATTCTTGTCGTTGAGAGGGAGGGCTGTTCATTTTATAGGAGAGTCCTCTCCAGTTGACCTGTAACAACAAAACACGTCAGGTTAGTTGTTCGTTGAAAAAATTGTGTTTAGGAAATTTATTGCAACAGCAAGGCTAACGTTATTGTTAGATAATTAGCAACATGCACTTTGTGCTCTCCGACTGGTTACAGTCTATTAAACAATAATTGCAAATTATCGCGACGATAGGGCAAAGTGTTTACGTACAAAGGTGGTTCGCAACGAGAAAAAAGAACTAACTTGGATCAAGAACAACAAGTTATATCTTCAAAAATTTCGCTTATTCTTCTACCTTTTTGGCGGGCCAAAATTTTGGGTTAATGCGGCAACCGCTTCCAAGTGGATCCCTTCACCACTTAAAGTTAGAAAGGATTACAGCTATAACGTAATAGCATCTTCGAATCATTTTTTCGTGACAATATGATTCTTCAGTTTCATCAAATTTTGGCATCAAAGAGCGCCAAATTTGGTAATTTCCCAAATTGCATACATACCTCTTTTGCGTTCTCGATTTATGTTTAAAATCTCCATTTTTTGTTGCAGATTGACATCTCCAATACAACGTAGCGACACAACACTAAAACTTTGAATTTAGTTTGTTTTCTGTTTAAAAACTGGAAACCTTTGGAAGAACGCGCCGCCTCACCAGTGGGATCTTCTGTTAACAAACCGGATTTGTTACGTCTTACTGTGTCCTCTGACGCGACTACTCTGACTGTTGGTTTGGTTGAGAATTATTTTCTACCCAACTACAAAACTTTTGTGGAGATTACGACGAAAGTAGTTTGACGCGAAATCAACAATAGCTACTAAACATAACCCACAACTGAAACGAATTAACAATTACACTTATGAGTCTTTAATTAGATAATTTTTTTATTGTTATAATAGTTCTTTCGTCGATAATTTGCTTGCGTACTAATCCACCTGTTAAGTGTACCGTTAATAATGTACGGTTCAAAATTTGTTCTACTTGTTAAGTTCTGCACGTCACGTTACCCACTCGTTCGTTTGTTCGTTTAGAACTCTTTAATTCAGAAGTGCTTGCGACGTTTAAATAGTTTTTGGTTCGACCGGAAATTGACCAATTACTTTACCAGTACTGGTTGTTATCAAACTTTAAGGACACGTCAGTGACGACGGGGTCGGAGTCCCCTTAAATTATGCCATAATCGAACGAGGATCCGCTTTCGTTCTTTTTAAATATCTTCACCTAGTTAACTTGCCCGCATGACGATAAGAAATGTGTTGTGTTGATGATGATGATGAAAAGAATCTGGGTGATTATTGGATTGTTTGGGGAAACATTCCAAAGCGAGGTCAAGGTGGTTTGTTAACTGGAACACTTCACACCTGTTTTGGTCGCAATTTGGTAACGTTTAGTCCCGAGTTCTTGTAGTTGCTATAAACTTCCGGAACTTAGTTTTGGTTCATTAAATTTCTTTAAAATTAAGAAATAATTAAAGCGTTTTGATGTGCGCAACCAACAATACAGAGAACTTCATGTAGAAACTTATTTCGTTTAAATAAAGTATAAAAGTTTAAGAAATCTTGAAAAATAAAGGTGCTAACTTGAAGCATAGTTCAGGAACTTTTAGGAAAAAAATAATAAAAAATTATGTACACAGAACTGCCACCGCAATGTGAAGGAGAGATAAAGGAAACAAGGCGGAAGCTAAGGGATATTGAAAGCGACAATTATTAGTGAAGTGAATTATATAGAAATTACTGCTGGAAGAATTCGGTTTAAGAAGACTAAAATCTCTAAGATATTATGATTAGCTATAGGTTTAGAGATTAAAAACTCACTTCCAAACAATTACCGAATATCAAAACCCGGAAGCTTCCTGTTACTTAATAAAGAACAAAAACCGGAAGGGATATAAAAATGGAAGATCAAAGAATGTTAGGTCAGTAGTAATACTTGTAAATTTTGTTCAACAGAAAAGAGTTTTATAAGAAAAACGTTATAGTAACCAGTCAGTGAAGATAAAGTGAAAAAGAAAAAATTGTTAGAACTAAAATATAAATAAGTTCCCTTCGGGGAACCTTATCGTTTTTGACAAAAATGGACCATCGACCCATGAACAGGACAACATCATACAGAATGTCCCGATAATGAACAACCAAATTCCACAAATGAATATATGTTTACCTCAACCAAATTTTACAATTTTAAGTACGAAAATGTCACAAATGCAAATATTTCCTAGGCAGCTTATACAGTCTACTATGTATCAACAGGCCTCTGTTCAACCGAATTAGAAACAGTATAAACAAACGCATTAACAACAAGGAAAATCATCAGCCAATTGTAAGAATGATATCTACTAGTGATGACGAGCTCGATAACACAAATAAAGATAATCCCTAGGAGCAAGTAGTGGGAAGTGTTAAAATAAAAAAATGACCATTGATAAGGACATAACTACAAGCAATAGGTATAGTGACACATCTAGAGCCAGAAGCCTCAACTAGCAAAGACAAAAATGATGAAAAGATATTGAGATTAGTTGTTACATAGGGGAGATACTCATGTTAGTATGGAGAAAGATGTATTTGTAATAATACAAGATAGAACAAAATATAAAACTTACTCTAATGCCAGCCAAGTACAAAGTGAACGTTACAGACGTAAAGATAAAGATAAAACAGGAAGGACCCGATTAGTAATCGGGTCCTTCCTGTTTTATCGGCGATTACAACGTACATTACAAAGTAGTGGTACCAACTGCTGTACCAACCTACAACTAAGGGAAATTTTACCTATTTCAACAAAAGATAATGAAACCACCACCAATTTTCGTACACGGAGTGACATATTATAGAAACATGATTACTAAAATAAGTGAAGTACTAGAAACAAAGGAATACGCTACTAAAGACTTAGCAGACAATAGTATAAAAATCAACATCACTTCCCCAGATGATTATAGAAAATTTGCAAAATTTATGAGAGAAGAAAATATAATACGCCATACTTATCAACCAAAAAAGAAAGGGCCTGTAGAGTAGTAAATAAACACTTACACTACAGTTAAGATACAAAGGATATCAAAGAAGAACTACAAAATAAAGGACATCAAGTCCGAAATATAACCAACATAAGACAAAGAAAAACCAAGTAACTATTAAACCTGTTCTTCGTGGATCTGGAACCGGCAAATAATAACAAAGAAGTATACCAAATAAAAGGACTGCAGAACAGAGTTGTAGAAGTTGAACCACCTAGAGAAGACAATAATATTGCACAGTGTATGGGATGTCAAATGTATGTTCATACAAAGTTCTACTGCAACCGATCTTACTTGTATGTAAAATGTGGAAGATCAGACGAATCCAGATCCTGCAAAAAGGCAGAGAAACGCCTGCAACATGTGCCTTATGTGGAGGTACACACCCTGCTACAAAGGATGTGAGTACTATTATAATTATCATAAAAATAACAGAAATAAATCGAATATACAACCGCCACAAATAAAATAAATACAAAATGTTATCCACCCAAATCAAACAATGACTGTACATTCCTCTTACAGTTATGCAAATGCAGTAAAAAACAACACAAAATGGAGAAAATGTCAGCAACAGGTTAAGTAAATTTCTTGAGGAATTCAAGGGAATGTTTAACCAAATCATTCAACAAAATAGCATGGTCTTGAATATGCTGACTATGTTAATATCTAAACTAAAATAATGTCTAAGTTTCTCAGGATAGCGCAATGAAATGCCAATGGAACAGCTCAACATAGAGAAGAAATAAAAGTATTTTTGAATCAAGACCAAATTGATATTCTATTAATAAGTTAAGCTCACTTCACAAGTAAATCATACTTTAAAATGCCCTACTATACCCTGTATCATACAAATCACCCAGATAATTTTGCTCATGCCGGAGCAGCAATATTAATAAAATCAACGATCAAGCATTATGAAGTACCAAAGTATGAAGAAAATTACCTCCAGGCTACCTCCATTAAAGTTAAAGGAATGCCATATGATCTAACAGTTTTCGCTGTGTACTGTCCTCGTCGACATAACATGAAAAAATAGGACTTCTAAGATTTCTTCCAAACACTAGGATTGAAATTTATAACAGGAGGAGACTACAACAGCAAACATTTACTGTGGGGCTCCATAATCATTAGAACCAAAGGTAGGGAGGTAGAGAGAAAGAAATTACTTATTTTTGTCTACCGGCACCCCGACTTATTTCCCGAGTGACCCTAACAAACAACAAGACTTGTTGGCTTTCTTTATGGCTAGTGGTATAGCGTCAAGCTACACAGATGTAGTCCCCAGTTATAACATATCTTCAGATCATACGCCAATTATTGCAACTATCAGCACCTCAGTCATACATTTCAAGCAGACACCTAAATTGCACAACGCAAAAATAAAGTGGGAAAATTTCAGAAATGAAATTAATAATAAGGTAAACCTTAATATTAGTTTTAAAACTTTCGAGGAAGTAGAAGAAGCAACAATCACATTTAACAAAATTATGCAAGATGCCGCCAAACAAGCAACACCTCAGCTAGAACCTCATGAGCAAAAACTCATTATTCCGGTAGTGATAAAAAAATTTGTAGCAGAGAAAAGAAGAGCAAGAGTGAAGTGGCACAAGTCACAAATTTCAAGTGACAAAACAGCTTAGAATCGAATAACTAATACTATAAAAACAAAGTTTAAAGAAGTGAGGGACAATAACTTCTCACAATTTATAACAATCCGCTATGATAATTTCATTTGGACACCAATTAAATCATTGAGAAAACCCTTAGCAACTTCTTCTCCATTACGAGTAGATGGAAATACATCTACATGGTCAAGGAATAGTCGAGAGTAGGCAGATTTATTTGCACAACATCTAGCAAAAGGATTTACTTCTATTACAAATACCTTCCAACAATATACACTGTTATGTTTGTAATAATAAAAATAGAGAAGTACAATAATGTTTATTGAAGTCAAACCTATACGTCTGCTTCTGTTGCTGGTCGGTGGGAAATAGGAAGAGCTCGGTCTTTGGTCTTACATTTGATACTCCCAGGTATCCGTAAATTTTCCATTTCCCGTGGCGCTACCATAAGGCGCCATTAAGGCGCCATATTTAAACTTATCTACTAACTACATACATTACATACACAAGAAGTTCTAGACAGTAATATAGAGACGTCACAGCCAATAAGCATACAATTTGTAAAACCTAAAGAGGTTGAGGAAAAAATTTCTCTACTAAACAATAGGAAAGTATCAGGAATTGATATGATAACACCAAAAATGCTAAAAGAATTACCAAAGAAAGAGTTAGTGATGTTAACGTACGTATTTAACGCTATTATAAGAATACGATATTGGCCTAAATGCCTTAAAAAATCTGAAATAATAATTATCCCAAAGCCTAGAAAGCCAATAACTGATGTTTTATCATACAGACCATTTTAAAACTATTTGAGAAGTTATTAGCTATTGCAACGCATCCAACCTATTCTCAATGTAATCCTTGACCACCAATTTGGATTTCGCCGTTAACATTCTACACTATACTACCACAAGTAACCTTCAGTTTCAAGAATATCTTGTCTTCCAAACAACATGGATTTATCAGCGGCAGAACCACGTGCACGAACCTATTTTGCTACGTAAATCATATACTAGAGGCTATGGACTGGGGTTTTGAGGTACACGCACTTTACACAGACTTTAGTAAAGCGTTTGACTTGGTTGATCATGACATACTACTTACAAAACTCGGTAACCTCGGAGTATCTGGTAATGCTTTTGAGTGGTTCCGTTCTTACTTATCCGAGAGATATTCACAAGTCAAGGTAAATGGACATATATCCAACAAATATAAGGTCAACTCTGGTGTCTCCCAGGGCTCCCATCTGGGTCCAATCCTGTTTAACATTTTCATTAATGATATCGCAGACAAGATGGACTCCGAATACTTACTCTATGCTGATGATATGAAAATGTATAGGTGGATACGAAATGATGATGATTCTCAAGCCCTGCAGCAGGATATAGATAAATTATCGGACTGGTGCACAAGAAACAAACTAAAGCTGAACATTAACAAATGCGCGATTATGACTTACTCCAGATCTCATCTCACTCATCAAATCATTTATCATATTGGTGGTCAGAGACTACCAAACCCTTCCAGCATAAAAGACCTCGGGGTCATCTTCGATAACAAGCTTACCTTCGCAGATCATATCGACAAAATAGTCTCACAAGCTTACAAAACCCTAGGATACATACTAAGATCCGGGAAGGATTTCAAGAGTCCTTGGACATTGGTCTGGCTATATAATTCATTAGTCAGACCTATACTCGAATACTGTTCTACAATTTGGTCACATACTACAAGCATACATATTAACAAACTCGAAAAAATACAGCGGAAGCTCTGTAAATACATCGCTTACCATACCAGAACCACAAATACAGACGACATATATCACCAATAGAGGATCAGCAGCCTATTGGTCCGCAGAGAGGTCTCGGATCTATCAATGTTCAACAAAATAGTCAACGGGCACATCGACTCACCCGAAATCCTCGAGCAGTTTGGATTCATCTGTACTAGACCGGATATTAGAGCACGCAGACTTCTGAACTCAATAAAATCAAATAAAAAATATGTGTGTAATGGTCCTAGAAATAGGATCTCTAAATTAGTTAATAACTACTGCAGTGACCTGGAATTTTTTGGAGTGTCTCCCGCCACGTTTCTAACCAACGCTAAAAAACTATTATAACTTCTCATTTTTTTTTTCTTCTCACTGTACTTTATTGTAAGATTTATGTGTTTATTGCCGATTGGCGTTTTCTGATAATAATAATAATACAACAGTGCCATAGAATAGTTAATGTAATTAATGAAGTTATTGAAGAAAAGAAGTATTGTTCGACAGCTTCTCTAGACGTGAGTCAAGCATTCGACAAAGTATGGCATGAAGGTCTATTGCATAAAATCAAACGAACACTGCCAGATCCATTTTATAACTTATAGAAGTCATATCTAACAGATAGGTATTTTAGAACAAAGGTCAACGATGAGGTTTTCCAGTTTCAATTCATCAAATCTGGAGTCCCACAAGGCAGTGTCTTAGGGCCAGTCTTGTATCTTATATATACATCTGACCGTCCCACAACAAACTCTACCACAACAGGCACATTTGCAGATGATACTGTTATTTTAGCTGTACATGAAGATCCGGTAATTGCCTCAACAAACCTGCAAGACCATCTCTTCCACATTGAAGAATGAACCAAAAGATGGAAGAAAGATTAATAAAAGCAAATCTCAGCATGCAGCATTTACATTAAAAAAGTCAAATGTCCTCCAGTGTACATTAACAATACAGAAATTCCATTATCATCTTGTGTTAAGTATGTAAGAATTCACCTCGACACTAAACTTAATTGGAAAGAACACATAAGCAAAAAACGGAAGCAAGTAGAACTTAAAATGAAAGAACTGTACTGGTTGCTTGGCAGAAAATTACAAACGACATTAGAAAATAAAATACTAGCATACAAAACTATAATTATCCCAATCTGGACCTATGGTATAGAGTTTTGGGGCTGCGCTAGCAAGCGTAGCTATAATTCAACGAGCACAATCAAAGATCCTAAGAGCATTAGTTTACGCTCCATGGTATGTCACAAATTAGATGCTACATCAAGATCTCCATATCCAAACAGTCCAAGAAACAATAGAGAAGATAAATTAGAAACATCAAGAAAAGATAGAATTACGCTTTAATAGAATACTGCAGCCACTATTCCAAGAGAGAAAAAACGAAGGTTAAAAAGAAAATGGCCAGCAGACCTAAAATAAGTTGAATAAGAAGCATTCTCGATGAAGAGATTTTACCAGTACAGCGGTAGGACTTTTTAGGAATGGTCTTTCAGTCAAGAAAATAGCCTATAGATTTAATATTATAATTGCTGTTTAATTTATGAATAAAAAAAAATTACAAAGTTTGCTAAAAACAATTAACGTACAAGTAGATTTTGTTACATGTTATATCCAGTAAGGATTATTTTTTTTATTCAAAGCACAGGCAAATAAAGATTTAAGAATTAGTAAATATGGAGATGTACGCCACTTAAAGGTCAGGTCAGGTCTGGATGTACCTTTGTTCATGATCTTTTAAAAGTTGTAAAAATTAAAAACTCTAAACGCTTTAAAGGTGTCCGCAGCCATAACTTAGAATTTCATGTGAAACGCAGTTAACAAAATGCAAAGAAAGAACATACAAAAGAAAATGGATGATAGAAGAAATTAAATTAAAAGCTGTAACAACTGGGAAACTACATATACAAAACTACCACATTGGATTTAAATTTGTTTTTATTTTTTTAAATTTATTTAACCATTTACAAATGCCCTCAATGGAGCAATTTTATTGCCTGTACATAGGAAAATGGTACAAAACTTATGACTAGACTTATACTAAGAAGTTTCCTACTGAATTCACACTTGTTCACAATTTCAATAACGCAAGTTAAAAAAAATATTTTTAGGTACCTATATGGATAAAATATGCAGTTTTTCTTTATTAATTTTCTTTAAGAGAAAAATAAAATAAAAAATTACATAAACCAGACACAAGAAAATACAGGGAATAACGTGAATGAAGAAGTAAAATCAAACTTTAAGAAAGGTCAAGAACTTATAAAAATACTGGGATCTTTAATGATTTGGCAATCAAATATAAAGTTTGGTTTTGATATTTATATTTTATTTCAAATGAGAAATAGAAAACTATTACAAATTGAAAATGCAAAGCCTGAGCACAGCGATCTCTATTGGGGTTTCTCCTAACTAGAATTGTAATTATTTCAGCTTTTCTGCACCGCGCCACTAGTGTGGCAAGTTTTCCCGCCTTTTAGTTTTCAACCTAAAAACTTTTAAAATTTTGAAGTTTCTCTTAATGTGAATTGAAACCATCGCAACAATGGGCGATTACCCAAATTCCGACGAGGAATTCGAACTTATGTACAGCGACGAGCTAGAATTGCTTAACCAACAAGCCGGTAATGACAATCGAGAAAGTGAGGTTGTGTTACTAATCAAAATATTGTTTTAGAACCAGAAACTAAACGGAAAAACTGTCGCAAAACCCTCAATTTCACCCCCCAAATATCCCAGAATAAAGAAAATGATGTTGGTGCTAATAATTCTCAAGATTTATTCGAAGACACTCAACCTTCTACTTCTCAGCAAACTTCAACCAGAACTGTTAACAACCAAAAAGACACTCAAGCTTCCACTTCAACCGATATTTCAGCCCTAATTGGTGATACTAACAACAAGAAACGCACTATTCAAGAATTATTCGGAGATATCGATGATATTTTGTATGGCGAAACTTTTGAAGGACAACTGAAGAAGCATAAAGGCGACGATTACGCTTTAATAGACCATATTTTGGAACTACGGAGATTAGCTAAAGAACAACACAATCCAGGGTTGAAACGAAAAGACTACACGTCAAACGTGGATCGTGACAAAACTAATTTATCTTTTCGAATTCCTAAATATCCTTTTATTGGTGTTACTCGCCTCGATGGCGAAAGAGTTTACGTCCGGTTTCATTCTGAAGAATACGAAAAAGACGAAGTTAAACGTGTGGTGAAAGAAATTAATTGCGCCGGTGTTTTGGGGGACAGTTTTAAACAAATTTGGACGGAAGCTCAACAGTTGGTATTTTGCTCAATTTTTCTAAATATGTAAATTATTTATGAATTGCAGGTTAATCGTGAATTGGATGAAAGTTCAAATGGAGAAATTGTCGAGATTGTTGATACCAATAAGGAATTGTGGGTTGATTTGTATAAACCTAGAAAATACGTTGAGTTACTAAGTGATGAAAGTACTAACAGAATTTTATTGAAATGGTTGAAACTGTGGGACAAAATCGTTTTTAATCGAAGGCCCAAAATGAAAACCGCCCCTAAAAGCGAGGAACCATTCAAAAAATTTCAGAAGGTTGAGCTAAATATGGAGCTGGATGATCACGGACGGCCCTTCCACAAAGTCGCGCTACTATGCGGACCACCAGGTTTAGGTAAATATTTTTGATGATCGTTATTTTGGAAAATTTGTTTTAATGAATTTCTAAAGGTAAAACTACTTTGGCGCATATGGTTGCGAGGCACGCCGGCTACAACGTGGTGGAGGTCAACGCTTCTGATGACCGCACCACTGACGCTTTTCGTACCGCCTTGGAAAACGCCACCCAAATGCGTTCAGTTCTCGACCAAGAACATCGCCCCAATTGTTTGATTTTTGACGAAATCGACGGCGCTCCCCAATCCTCAATTGACTTTCTAGTAAAATTTATTAGTGGCGCCCCCACAAAAAAACGAGTTAAACAAAAGAAAAACACAATTCTCAAACGTCCAATTATTTGCATTTGCAACGACGTTTACGTACCTGCTTTGAGACCTTTGAGACAAATAGCTTTTGTTGTTAATTTCCCAGCTACTTCAAGTACGCGATTATCCGAACGATTAATGGAAATAGCGAGAAGACAACAAGTTAAAACTGATAGTGGAGCAATGCTGGCGTTGGCCGAAAAGTCTCATAATGATATCAGGTCTTGTTTGTCAGTTTTGCATTTTTTTAAAGCGCAAAGTAAAGCTGTTACACTTTCTGATGTGTATCGGGCGAATGTTGGTCAGAAAGATATGCAGAAGGGCTTGTTTGCTGTTTGGGGTGATATTTTTCAAATTGAACGGCCGAATAAAATGGCGAAACAAGAAGTTACTTTGAAGAACCGCACAGAGAAAATTCTGGGAGTTGTTAATTCGTTTGGAGATTATGAACGGGTGGCTCAGGGAGTTTTCGAAAATTTTCCTAATATGAAAATTAACGATTCGACTTTGGTTGGGACCTGTAACGCTTTGGATTGGTTCTGTTACACGGATTTTATCAATAAGGAAATTTATTCGAAGCAAAACTATACGTTGATGAGCTATTTGCAATATGCTTTCGTTGTGTGGCATTTTACTTTTGCTTCCGCGAGATGGCAGCAGTTGAAGTACCCTAGTGCAGGTTACGAGGTGAGGAAAATAAAAAAAATATTTTATGTCTTTCCCTAACTCATTTTGTTTATTAAGTTATGTTTGATATTTATTGTTATTTTTTGTTATTATAGTTAATGTGAAAAAACAAAAGTTAGCAATTCAGAATGCAGAAACTGTCAAACTGTTTTCTAAATGCATATTTAAGGCGCAAGAGAAAAATTGGCGGCTTGTACATTTTTAATTTGACTAAAACACTCAAAAAATTAAAATTCTACATCATGTTTAGATTGTAGGCAAATTAGTTTTCTACTCAAATTGTGATATTACGTTAGTAGATGGCCGGTAAAGTAGTTTTTTGTCAAAAAATTTGCTGAATTTTTTATTATTTTAATAGGAGTTGTACTTCAGTAAGTTTTTGCGCATTAGCGATATCTGACGATTGCTATTTAAAGTATTTCATTTCGCCGTTTAGCTGCTTTCGAATATAAATCAATATAATTAGATATTTCAAGTACTTTATCACACTTATGCAGGACATTTTAGTTGTTTTTCTTTTTGAACAAAATTACTAAAATCGATTATCGGTAAAGTAGTTTTCTACTCCAAATTGCTATATTTTTGTGGAACTTTGATGGTTTTCTATAGCTTGACAGGTCATTTATATGTAATTTAAATCAACGTTATTTTTTTTATCTTATTTCTTTTTACTTCTGCTATAATTTGGTGTCCTACTCAGTAGTTGTAACATCTTGAACGTAGATAATGGTGCTAGCCGGTAATGTAGCTTCCTATCTCAAAAATTGTAACAATTTTTTGAAGTTACATTTAGCGTTTTTAGTAAGTGATTTAGTATACTTGTGAGAACATCTGTCGTATGTGTCTTTATCTTTCAAGTCCCACATCTAATGGTTAATATTCTTTAGTTGTCATATAAACTGTCATAATAGATGTTTTAAGTAGAGCATCACACTTATACAGGATATTTTAATCGCTTATCTTTTCAATTAATTTATTTTTAAGCAAATTTTTAAAATTGATTGCCGGTAATGTAGTTTTCTACTCCAAATTCTTAGATTTCTATTTTTGTAGAACTTCGATAGTTTTTTATAGTTTGATAGGTCATTGAAATTACTATGTGATCGTTTTTCTTTCATTTTATTTCTATTTTCTCGTACTATAAATTGATTTTTCTACTCCAAATTTGTATATTTTTGTTTTAGTGGAACTTCGATGGTTTTCTATAGCTTGACAGGTCATTGAAATCTATATGTAATTTCAATGAACGTTATTTCTTTTATCTTATTTCTTTTCACTTCTGCTCGAATTTGGTTTGCTACTCTGTAGTTGTAACATCTTAAACGTAGATAATGGTGCCAGCCGGTAATGTAGTTTCCTATCTCAAAAGTTTCAACAATTTTTTGAAGTTACGTTTTGAGTTTTTAGTAAGAGATTTAGGAGATTTAGTATACTTGTGAGGACATCTGTCGTATGTGTTTTTATCTTTCAATTCCCACATCTAGAGATTAATATTCTTTAGTTGTCATGTAAACTGTCATAATAGATGGTTTAAGTAGATCATCACACTTATACAGGATAATTAAATCGCTTATTTTTTTAACTTATTAATTTTTAAGCAAATTTTTAAAATAGATTGTCGGTAATGTAGTTTTCTACTCCAAATTCTTAGATTTCTATTTTTGTAGAACTTCGATAGTTTTTTATAGTTTGATAGGTCATTGAAATTACTATGTGATCGTTTTTCTTTCATTTTATTTCTATTTTCTCGTACTATAAATTGATTTGTTACTCAATAGTTGTAACATCTTGAACGTAGATGATGGTTCTAGATAGCCGGTAAAGCAGTTTCCTATCTCAAAAATTGTAACAATATTTTGAAGTTACATTTTGAGTTTTTAGTAAGTGATTTAGTATACTTGTTAAGACTTCTATCGTATGTGTTTTTATCTTTCAAGTCCCACATCTAACGGTTAATATTCTTCAGTTGTCATATAAACTGTCATAATAGATGTTTTAAGTAGAGCATCACACTTATACAGGATATTTTAATCGCTTATTTTTTTAACTTATTAATTTTTAAGCAAATTTTTAAAATAGATTGTCGGTAATGTAGTTTTCTACTCCAAATTCTTAGATTTCTATTTTTGTAGAACTTTGATAGTTTTTTATAGTTTGATAGGTCATTGAAATTACTATGTGATCTTTTTTCTTTCATTTTATTTCTATTTTCTCGTACTATAAATTGGTTTGTTACCCAATAGTCGTAACATCTTGAACGTAGATGATGGTGTTAGGTAGCCGGTAAAGTAGTTTTCTATCTTAAAAATTGTAACAATTTTTTGGAGGTACAAATGAAGTTGTCAGGCACAGATTCTGTTTACATTTGAGGACATCTATCGCATGTCTTTTTATCCTTCAAGTTCCTTATCGAACTGTTTAGATTTTTTCGTTAAACTGTAAACTGTTTTAATATGTGTTTTAAGTAGTGCCTCACATTTACACAGGATATTTTGTAATTTTTACAGGTCATCGAAAGTTCTATGTAATTTTAATCAAGTTAAATTTTTATTTTATTTCTATTTACTTGTGCTATAATTTGGCTTGTTGTCTAATAGTCGTAACTGTTCGAACGTAGATGATGTACTCGGCCGTTAAAGTAGTTTTCTCCCAAATGTTGCCTTTTTTATTGTTAACATTGCTGTATTCAGTAATTAACTTAGTGTTCATTTGAGGACATCTATCGGATGATTTTTCATCTTTCAAGTCTAATCATAGTCTAATCTTATAGAATCTTTTTGAGCAAAGTTACTAAAAAAGATTTGAGGTAAAGTAGGTTTTTATTCTAAATCAGTAGATTCTTGGGTTTTCTAGAGTTCTCTTCTCATTTTATGTCTATTTATCGGAATTGCAGTACGATTGCAGTTATCTAGTAGTCGTAATTCCATACGTTACTAAAGGACTGGTAAAGTAGTTCTCTATCGGATTTTTTTTACCTTTATAATTTTTGCAGTTATAATTTTAATTAAATAGTTTAGTGAAAATTTGACATTGCCGGGTGTAGTTTTCATTTTCAAATACTTTAAGTATTTCATGTCGTCGTTTAAATACTTGAGTTGAAATACAAATACGTTTTTTTAAGTACCTTATCTCACTTATGAAGTATGCTTTAATTGTTTGCTTGTTTAATTAATCTAGACCACAGCTTTTTGAGGGAGGTGAATAAGGTAAATCGTCGGTAAAGTAGTTTTCCCACTGAAATGTTTGATTATTGAGTTTTGTAGAATTTTGATAGTTTGCAATATATCAAATTTGCATGTTTGTTTGCAATTTAAAACAAAATTACTAAAATTGATTGTCGGCAAAGTAGTGTTCTAGTCTAAATTCTTCGATTTTTTGTTAATGCAGAAATTCGACAGTCCTTTGTAGCTTGTCGGATCGTCCGACTTGCATGTTTATATGCAATTTAAATCAAACTTATACTTTCTTACTTTATTTATGTTTATGCGCCTTGCAATTAGCTCAGATTACCTACTCAAAGTCGTATTCTATTAAGCGACGTAGCTCCTCCTTAACTGGTATCAATTATAAAAGCGCTATTAGGCTTGAATGAAATTCTAATATAAAAATTGTTTAAATATTGTGTTAGTTGATAACCGATAAAGTAGTTTTCTTTCAATTTTTGCCTTTTTGGATATTGATGGTAGTTTTGAGTGCGTCACTAGGAACTTGCGAACATATTTCGGTAGTCACTCTGCCTGTCAAGGACTTCCAAGTATTCCAGATATTTTAGTTGGTATATAAGCTACCCCAATATGAAAAGTGATGTCGGTAAAGTAGTTTTCTAATCTAAATCCCTTGGATTTTTGCAATCTCTTGAGCGACGTGGTTTTTTCTACACTGGTATCAAATATATAAGCGCTTTTAAAGTTGAATTACAAATGAACATAAAAATATTGTAAATATTGCGTTAGTTGAAAAGGTTTCTCTCAAGTTTTTTCTTTAATATCAAGTAAAGTTTTAATTGATGCCTTAAATACTTCATCGCACTTATAAATTATATTTCAGTTGCTTATTTTTCCATTTCATCTATAATACTTTTTTTGAGCAAAGCTACTAGTTGTAAAATATTTGTTTCGTTTCTATAAAATTTGTTAGTTCTTTATACCCTGACAGATCTTTGTGTTTGCTTTTCTAAATGTAATTTAAAGTTAATTTTGCACCGCCGATAAAGTAGTTTTCAATCTCGAAATTTTTTCTAAGTACTTCTTTTTGCATTTGAGTCTATCTTACAAGTATTTAAGTTCAGATACTTAAGTTGAAATTTGAACTACCCTAAAAGTGTTTTAAGTAATCCACCAAACTTGATTTTACATATTTTAGTAATATTTTTCTAACTCATCCATAATGCTTCATTTTAAGCAAAATGACTACAATTTTGTTTTAAACTTTCGATATGTTAACCTCTCGCTAAGACAACATTGTCGGGGTTGTGTGCAAACCGGACGTATATAATCGAGTCACGTCAATCGCTCAGATTTGAAATTTCTTCCAATCTACAGTCCTAATTATCCTAATGGCTGTATTTGGTCGTGATTATCGTTAAAAATCCACTAATCCACCTCTTGGTTTTCAAGAGATCTTTGCATTAATCATGGAGTTTTTGCGGTTTTTAGAGGGGTGGAAAACTTAGTGACGGGGAGAACCATCCGGATTTATTTATGTTTTTCGTGTTGTCTCCGATTGTGTCGCGACGCCGTTTGGAAATGCGTCGATGAGGTGGCGCGCGCGTCGCACAAAGCGCCGCCTCACTAATAATTAATGGGTGCTTATTGTGTGGCATAATTACGCTCCGGTTGTTGAGAAACCCTTTTAAAGAAATGAAAACGTATTAAAAAGTGCGCGCCCGAAAAATGGAGATTTCTCTCTTGATTTAGACTGTTTACACGGCGCCACGCCGAATTCCCTCAATCTAAACGCGTCATTTTCGATTTTTTTTATCAATTCATGGGTAAAACTAAAACTTCACTTCAGGATTGCCGGATTAAAACTTTTCGGGGAACTGAAACTTAATTACAAGAAATCCAATAATTTCCCCAATTTTTCCGCCATCAACAAAACGTGTGTTTGGCTGGTTGCTAAACCAGATTTATACCGAAATGTAGCAGTGACTGTTGCAGCTGTAAGGGTGATGGAAAAATTTTAAGTAGAAAGAAAAGTTGTCGTTTCGAGTCTTCTATGTAGCCGTCGTTTAGGGTTGCGTTTTCCCGTCTGTCGCACTGTCCCCTCGTTTAATGAGATCGTGAATTATGCAGGCGGCCGAGCAAACTCGTTACATTTAAAAAGATATCATCCGATACTTGCCCGGTAATTAACGAAGCTACTTGGAAAATTGCGCGAGTCGTGATTAAAAAAGGTCGCCGAGAGTGACGACGACGTCGGTAATAGGGCAGGCAGGCCGAGCAAATGCGGCCCTAAATAAGGTTGCCAGTGTTGACTCTACACGCGTTCCCGTATATAAAAAAAAAATAACGTAAAAACCCTAAACGAGACGATGCCAACACGTGAATAACGCTCAACCATTAATAAATAATTCGACACGTTTATTGCAGGCGAAAATGAAGAAAGCTAGACAGAAAGCAACAGTGGACGAACTGATGAGAGGGATGCTACCGTCAATCAGGACGTTCACACAACCTATTTCTTTGATTCTGGACACGCTTCCGTTATTATCAATCATAATAGTGCCACCGTTTCGACCTGTCAACCTTCATCTGTACACCAAGGAAGAGAAAGAAACTCTTGATCGCGTTGTTGGGGTCATGATTGACTACAATTTGAACTTTGTTCAAGAGAGGACGTCTGAAGGCAGTTATGAGTATAAATTAGGTAAATTAGTTGTTTATTAATTGCTAGATTAACAGTTGAGAAGAAACTCATTTTGGTGGGGATCGCATTCCCCTAAGGGTTCAAACTATCATCAACACCATCGTTAAGAAAATTTTTATTACTAGTCAACTGTCTCTCTTAAGCAGATTGGCTTACAGCAACAATTGTGTGATTAAATTTTATTATTTATTATGATCGTTTTTTATATTTTGACCGGGTTTTATCTCCAAGGGCTGTTTCTAGCTGCTGTAATAAAAATTGTTAGATAAATTTGTTTAAGTTAAGGGTGGGGGTAAAATAACTATCTCGAAATTGAAACAAACTGTACCATTATCAACAATATTTGGATTTTTGGACTTTTGTTTTGTTTATTGCCCCCTCTATTTGCTAAAATTGGTACTTGTAAATTTTGCGTTTATTACATCAAATTGTTAAGGTCACAAAAAAGTTTCTTCGGGAGTTTCCATGTAAGGAAAGCAGCCACCAATTAAATTGTTAATTAAATTTTAATTATCGCTGTTTAAAAATAAAAGTTACAGTGAATTAGCTTTTTATAGGATTTTTTTTCCTTAATTGAACTTTATTATAGCTCGTACTCTGTCTGGTACCCGCTTCTATCTTCTATAGTAAAAGAATAATAATTTTGTTTTAGATTTTCACCCTTTCTTAAGTTGTTTAGATTGGTTTACGCTTTTGTGAAAGGGGGTTAACTAACATTGTGGGGATTTGAAAATACCATCAACGTCATCAATGAGATTTCTCTTCCCATTAATCGATCCATTTTCTCTTGAGTATGGCTATTTATCTCCACAATTAATTGTTTGGTTACAAAGCAGAAATTTTGCTAATGTTTATTAAAATTTAAATTGGTTTTTGACTTTTTAGTGCACCCTCTAATTTGCTTACATAGAAAATTGTAAGTTTTTGGGTTATATCTTTAGTTTTTGTTAAGTCAAATTGTTAAGGTCTCAAAGGGGACTGGAGCTGTCACCGCCAATCAAATTTTCATTACCATTGTTCGATCATTGTTTGAAAACAAAAGTTTTGAGTGTAATATTTGCTACAATTGATTTGTTAAAAAAATTATAAGGAACTTTTCTAATCACTTCTGGCTTTCTCCAAACTTTAGTGCGCCATCTATTAACTAAAATAGATATCTAAAATTTTGTGTTTGATCTTCCTTTTCAGTGTTAAAACCACAAAATGATTGCTGTGTACTCTTTTTGTCAAGAAATTTCTTATTTTTTAATTGCTACTTATTTATGGACCTGTTCCTTTCAGTTGGTGCCCTCTATTTGCTATAATATACGACTAAGAATTTTTATTTTGAGTTTTTGCCCGTTGCTGAGGTTAATTTAGGATTTTGTGGAAGGGGTTAAAATGACATTGTGATGAGTTGAATCGGCTACTAACATCGTAAATAAGATTTCTGCTACCTTTATTTGATCCATCTTCTTTCGTTAACAGGGCGATTTTCCGCCATAATTCTCTAGTTAAAATAAGAAATTTATTAAATATTTTCAGAATTTAAATTTATCTTTGTTTCTCTTGTTACTTTTGTGCTCCCTCTATTTGCGTAATTAAAAATTGTAATTTTTTGCTTCAGATGTTTATTTCTGGTTAAGATCTCAAAGAAGGGTGACCAACATGATAGCATTGATTATTTATCTCTAAAAAGTCAATAATGATTGCCAACCACTTTTTCATACCATCACTCGATCGTCATTCAAAAGCAAATATTTTCAGTGTAAAATTTGGCGCAATTGATTTGTTAAAAAAATGGAAAAACCTTTTTTGATTTTTTTGAAACCTTAGTGCCCTCTTTATTGACTAAATTAGATATCTGTAAATTTTTGTGTTAGATTTTTTGTCTTGGCTAACTCAAATTCTTAGGTAATTTGTTTTTCTTGTAGAAATTTATAATTTTTTTTTCAATTGCTTACTTAGGCTTGTATCTCTTTCAAGCGGTGGCCTCTATTTTTCTATATTATAAAATGGTGGACTTTAATTTTGGAATTTCGCTCTTGTTAAGTTGTTTAGATTTACTTCTGCTTGTTGGTTGAAGACATGGAGTTTTGAACCTTATCTTAAAGATGCGATTTAGTCGTCGTTGCGTTCTCTGGCCCATTGACGGGGGGTTATAGGTACGACAATGTCATATTAGACTCAAAATCAAAAGCAAATTTCTTAAAAACGTAGTTGATTGAATTTTTTCAAAAACTTATTACCAAAATTTTATCCACTTAATTTTTTTCTAAAGTCCTCGCATTTAAAATTATTGTAGTAGACAACACGTTATGAACAACAACAAAATTCTGAAATTTCGGTATAGTTTAGGACTAGACAACGACACAATGCATTGTCGTGCCTAAAATGTTTCGTTTTTGCTCTTAGAAAAGTGAAAAGTTATTTTAAGGCGCGATAGCGCCCTCTACTTGCTAGAATAGTCAATTACAGATGTTTGTCAACAAATTGCCCGTGTTGTGGTTGATTTCTTTTGTTTCTTCCACAGATCCGGATATAGAAGATATCGTGACTCTGGGCGACCCCAAGCTCGGCCGTCAAAAATCTCTGTCGTACTTCAACAAACAGTTGATAGCTCGAGAAATCGAACTGGTGAAGATGAGAAAGTTCGAAAAAAGTATCGAGAAGTCGTCGTCGTCATCATCTAAAAAAGAATTGCCGAATCATTTGCAAACTTTGAAGAAGGTGGTCAAGTCGTCCGTATCGTCGAAACCGGTGAGTCCCCCCCTCCCTGGATTGATAGTGGAAATAGTCCGGATTCTGCTGAACGGTCGAGATCGCTTTACTCGCCAGCGTTGATGTGTTAACTCCTGCTAAATTGCTTCCGTACTTAATGGATTTTTTTGGGTGGAACGCGGAAAGTTGGATGGGGCGGAAACGGACTGGGCGGAAATGAAATAACTCTCTAAGAAGTTAGACTGCGATTTCTTGGGTAGGGAATACGACGCAGGGGTGGCACAAGGGGTGATAAATTAGGGCGCCCGAACATTCGGAATCGTCATTAAGTAACGAAGCGTATGTTGTGTGTTTATGACGGAAAATTCAACAATAATAATTGTAATAGAAGGGTTGCTGCTAAGGTGGTTTTGTGTGAAGCGTCTGCTGAGTATACAAAAAATGTATAAAAAAACTGTTATTGTGGCGCTTCCCGTTTTCCATTAAATGCAGTCGGATTGCGGTCCATTAGGGCCATAATTAAGACCATATCGGGGGCGAGTGGCTCTTTCATATTCTTTTCATATTGAAATGCCTCAGCCCATTACTGAACAAAACGTGGACGCGGGCCAGCGGTGGGCGGACGGAAGGCGCATTAATATATCGCCAATTTCGCTCTTAGGGTGCGCGACCTAAACGATTTATCATACAACGAATTTGCATGAAACTTGTTTTTGTCTGATCATCCGGTAATAGCTTTCTTGATGCGGTTATTCCCTGTCGAGTTTCCGAAGAATCGATTGTTGGCTTGTTTGTTTCTAAACAGTATCATCGTCGCTAATAACGCAAACACGGACGTTAACACAATAAAGATTAAACAACATTGCGTGCTTGTTTGTCGAGTGGCGGCTATTGAGAAGGTGCTCGAGATGAGTGCGGCAACCCTCGAGTCACGAGTACCACCCATATGTTGATCCTCGCCTGCTATCCAATGATCCCATTGTGATTAGGGTCGGGCGACAAAGGCGATAACTATTAGGGTGCGCCGGCGACCCTTGAATTCGCAATTGCCACCTTAAACTGGTTGCGTTTTCAATCGAGAAATTTTGGGCGAGTTCGCCCAATTTACCCCTCGCAATTTCGCCCCATCAACACAAACACACGCACACTCCACCTAATGAGCTAACCATTTCCAAACAGTTTATCATTGTGGTGTATGTATATATGGTGTAATTGCACTGTTATATCATCATTAAGTGGATGACACAGCAGCGAACAGTAACGCCCCATAAATCCAGCGGAGTTGATGTTATTAATTCGAAGGGTTGCGCCACTCATGATTTGCGACTAGTACTTATGGTAACACCAATTCTTGGCTAGGCCTTAAACTCGTTGTGTCACCAAGCCACAATTTGTGTTAATCAAAACGACATGTTGTAAATAATCTAAATCGATGATCCACGTGAAGTTAAAAAAATTCCTGCACGAATTTACATTGCAGTCCTAAACTATAAAGTACCAATTCATTGTTATCCTATTGCTATTTATGATACTTTTCTAGCTATTAATTTTTGTTTTGTGACAGCTACCTAGGCGTTCCAGGTCTGATATCGACGTCATCTTTTTAGAAATCCTTTTTCGATCACTTCTGATAGATATTTAGATCTAATTCCTTATGCGTTGTAGATTGTATAAAATTGACTTTTTAGAAAAGAAAACGAAAAGCAGAAAAACCTAAATTTTTACAAAAAGTAAGTTTAATGTTTTTAAATTTAGACGAAATTTTGGAGACAGCAACAGGATTTTGCCATTTAAAAAAAATTATCAATTTCTGAAGTAGGCAGGCTTAAGGATTCAGTATCTATTGACCTTCGGTAGGGGAGAGAAAATCACCTATGAAGCGTTGCAATAAGTTTGTTATTGAGTGCACTGCTATCAGTAGGTGTATTTTATCTTTGAGCAATTTCCAACAGTTTTAATTATTATAATTCAATCCATATATATATATTGGTCAACAATGGGAGGAAGACTTTCAAGGATCAGTTAAAAAATAGGTACAGTAACACTGAGAACAGAAGTCCCTGGATTTGCTGATGGAGACACACTTCCCGGCCAGTAGAACGCTTTTACAAGACAAGATCAGTGCAACCGAAGACATACTACTACAGGAGGTATCTAAAGAAGACCCGAAAAACAGTGAAACTATTTTACAAGACAAGATGGGTCCAATCAAAGATAAACCACTACCTCTGTGATTAGTTTCATACTTTATAGGTATCTGATAATGAGATTTGCAAGTTCTAGCTTAGAGGTGTGAAGTTGGAGTCTATTCCATTTTTGCTTCGGTCACCGTCTCTTTACTCTCTTTGGATTTAACCTTCTCTGCAAGATGGCGTTGGCGAATCACCCTGGAATCCAAAATTTCCAAACCTATTGATTAGTTTTCTACTTTTATTTGCACCGAATTTAAAACTTTGAAACTTACCATTTAAAGTGGCTTCTTGACTGGTTGTAACTATACCGGACTTGACCTGGCTAAATGGTTTAATTGCGAACTATCATGCCGAAATTAGCGAAATATGTTCTGGTGGCGGTGCTGTTTTTGGGATGGCGGCGATAAATCAGAGCCGGTCCGAAGATGGCGACGTTCCGCGATTAGGACAGTTAACCTGAGTGCGGACATCACTCACTGGTCGCGTCCCGCCCCGGGCAAGTGCTCCAATGGCCACCGGAAGGAAACGGCCATCTCTCTCCCGGCTCTTGACATCCTAGTTTCCGCTGAAGCCACGCTAACTAACGTTATAACTCGCCAACATGATCTAACCAGTTACCTTGGTTGTTGCAGGTCCTTCAACATTAAACAATCTTAAGAGTTTTCGCGTCGTCCATTAAGGATTGCGTTAAGGTGGGGGTGGATGGTGGTTGGTGGTGCCGTCGCTACCGGATAAAAGGAGATACAGCCAGACTAGATCAGCTATCTGTTTAACGACCTAAATAAAAGAGTTTCGGACGGCTAAATGGAATCTGCCGCTTATCCTGGCGCACTCTTCCCGCTCCATTTCAGACCCGGCTTCCGTTTCTCCGGCCGATTTTAACGTCTTTAGGATGTTCTTAGCTTTGTTCCGAGCTTGTTGGAGATGGTTACTGGGGGATTTCTGGCCTGTTAATTGCATGTTTGCTTTAAAATGTATGTCCGGAGAGACGAGGGCGGAAGGACGCTCTGTTTACTCAGTTTCACGCCTCCTTCATTCAGTTTCTAATCAGAATATGAAAATAAACTCCGATTTAGTAGTAACAATCAGCGATCCTTTCCAACGTTCTCTCCATAAATTTGGATACCTCAGCAACCGGACAATGGACACAATAGCTTCGGCTGAAATAGATGAAGCCTTCAAATATTTTCAAAACTTATTCTACTTTTTCAAAGAGTGGCAGTGCCAACCTTTAATTTAATTTAATCAAAATTAATTATAACAAAAATGTTGCGGAAACTGCGTTCTGAGCGCTTCTTCAATTGTCCAGTTTTTTCCGAGTTATTTGTTATCGAAAAACCCAAACGTATCTAGTTTTTGCCGAACCGAATTTACCGTCGCGATAAGATTTTTGGAAGATGTTCGTGTCGCGTTTCCGTTCGACGACGATCCGGCCAATTTGGCTTGGTCCGGGCCGTAAATGCGGCCTTTAAGGCTGCCAAAAGTGTTTTAAATTGTTCCCAGTGTATAAAATAATCCCGGACGGAAGTCGGGAACGGCAGTATTTTACGATACGAGAAAGATCACGGGGCAGTTACCACCCCATTTAACTAATACGGACGGGCGATAGAGGTCGCCGGTCCGTGTCGATCCAAGATACACCCGAACGATGTTCATGGATAAGGACGATTGTCGCCTGGATCAAATTTGAATTTTATTTTCGTCCGTATAAAAACGGGGCGAGGGGCGGCTAAACGCGTTTTGACACTTTGTATATAACGATATATTATTTCGATGTGACGCCGCCCTCTTACCCCTCTTTGCACCATCACCGCCACGAAGATACCAGCATTAGTTATCTGTTGTTGCTATCTCGTGTTCATCTCGCGGCATTTTATTGCTCAATTTGGCCGGAATTCCGATAAGCAAGTCGAAATCCTTTAAACTGGTATTGTAAAAGTTAATAAGCAGGCGGAAGCGCTAATGCAACCGTTGCAATTCATATTTATGTTGATAACTTGATAAACAGAAGTAAACACCCGATTAGCTGATTCTCAGAATTGATGAACAGGAATTTATGTTGTTATTTATCAATTAAATTTATTGTGGTGCTTAACCATTTACCAACTTGTCTGCGGATCAAAATGAAAATCCTTTTTAGATCGGACCAGGAAAAGAAAAATGTACTAACAGTCCACAAATTGTTGATTAACTAAAATTTTTGTTGATTGTATTAACCCATTCTACTTTTCTTATGTTAAAAGAAATAACAAAAATATAAAAATGGTAACGCATCAAAAGTAAAACGAACAATAACAAAATATGGACGATTCAGTCAGTTAGATTTTTTACTGTTGACCAAATTTGAGTGTGCAGTACATGTGCAAATTGAGAGAAAAAATGCCAAATAGTAAGAACAGGCTCCATTTCTGGCAGCTATCAGTTCGGTTTTTCTCGAAAATCATTGTTTATTTTGTCATTTATATATAGAATGAATTCAATACACGTGTGTTGTTTAATTTAAAAGAAGATGAAATAAAATTAACTGCGAATATCGAAATTTTCATATATTATTCAGAAGTTCAAAATAATACGTGGAAATTTTGGCTAATTATTTGGAAACTCCTACATAATAGGTGGAAACTTTCAAAAACATGTTGAGAGATATCTATATAGTTGAATGATGAATTTTTCTAGTCGTTTATGGTATTTACGACGGTCCTGAGGAGCCATCGCATATTTGTTGAACTCACAAGCACAATCTTATATTATTTATAATTTTTAATCACTTCTTTACATAAATTATAATATTTGAAAAAGGGTTTTGCATATTTATTATTTTATAATTCCAGAATAAGTGATGAAGAAAGAGAAGAAGAAAATAATACTTAATGGCAGGTTAATGTTGGTAGGAGCCCTACGCTGAGAGGCTTTTAGCAATCAGGTTCTTTTATTCTATATTAAAAACACAAGAAATAGTTTTTAAAAATAACTAATTACTAGTCTTAAATATCATTTCGTTTTTTCTTACTTTGGGACGCACAGGACTTGAATTGTTTAGGATTAAGGGCCTCTTACAGAGTTTGGGGTCCTAAGTTTTGACATGTTCATCCCAAACATGATCCCTCTGTGCTTTTATCTCAGCTTACATCAGTTGGAAATTGCGTAATCGTCTTTGAAGCATTACAGCGTGACAATGTTAAGATTATTAACAGATATTTAAAAAATATGTTTGTTTTGAAGAAAATTTTATTTTAATTCGGGCAAAATGTTGATTTTTTTTAGAAAAACATTTGGTTAATCCCATGATTGAAATGTCTTCAGGATATTTCTTAATTTGAGTAGAATTTAACGTAACACTCAACAGACGCTTGTTTTAGATGGAAATATGTTCCAACTTCCAACTATGTTCCGACTTTTTGAGGTTAACGAGAAGTAAAATGCTGAAGACAGGAAGAAAATGCGAAAGGGTAAAAGAGATAAAGTCATTTGAAGTAAATTTATTTTTCCAACTTAAATTCTCATGTAATAAACATGAAACATTTTATGTATTTAGCGTGTCTTACTTGTCGTGGGTTAAATTTAATTTCTGCCAGTGATGGCTCTGACAATGCTTAAAATTGTCCGATACAACACTGAAGCCAATTCGTTGATAGCGTTCTTCGGGATGTCCACATCTTTAGGGGGAAGAACTCCCGGTATGAAGTTAGTCTTATCATCTTCCTCTTTGGGTGGAAGAACTCCTGGCAAGAAATTGATTGGTTTGTCTTTTGGATCAAAAGGTTTTGCTTCTTTTGGAGGATTGTCTACTGGAGGAAGAACACCCGGCAAGAAATTGATGGGCTTGTCCTTTGGATCAAAAGGTTTTGCTTCCTTTGACGGTTCATCTACTGGTGGAAGAACACCAGGCAAGAAATTGATCGGTTTTTCTTTGGGATCAAAAGGTTTTGCATCCTTTGAAGGATTGTCTATTGGAGGAAGAACACCTGGCAAGAAATTGATGGGCTTGTCCTTTGGATCAAAAGGTTTTGCTTCTTTTGACGGATTGTCTACTGGGGGAAGAACACCTGGCAAGAAATTAATTCCGTCTTCTTTTGGTGGCAATACTCCAGGCAAGAAATTGATTTCTTCTTCCTTTGGTGGCAATACTCCAGGCAAGAAGTTAATTTCGTCTCCTTTTGGTGGCAATACTCCAGGCAAGAAATTGATGGGTTTGTCTTTTGGATCAAAAGGTTTTGCTTCCTTTGACGGATTATCTACTGGTGGAAGAACACCAGGCAAGAAATTGATCGGTTTCTCTTTGGGATCAAAAGGTTTTGCGTCCTTTGAAGGATTGTCTACTGGGGGAAGAACACCGGGCAAGAAATTGATGGGCTTGTCCTTTGGATCAAAAGGTTTTGCTTCCTTTGACGGTACATCTACTGGTGGAAGAACACCAGGCAAGAAATTGATCGGTTTCTCTTTGGGATCAAAAGGTTTTGCGTCCTTTGAAGGATTGTCTACTGGGGGAAGAACACCTGGCAAGAAATTGATGGGCTTGTCCTTCGGATCAAAAGGTTTTGCTTCCTTTGACGGATCATCTACTGGTGGAAGAACACCAGGCAAGAAATTGATCGGTTTCTCTTTGGGATCAAAAGGTTTTGCGTCCTTTGAAGGATTGTCTACTGGGGGAAGAACACCGGGCAAGAAATTGATGGGCTTGTCCTTTGGATCAAAAGGTTTTGCTTCCTTTGACGGTTCATCTACTGGTGGAAGAACACCAGGCAAGAAATTGATCGGTTTCTCTTTGGGATCAAAAGGTTTTGCGTCCTTTGAAGGATTGTCTACTGGGGGAAGAACACCTGGCAAGAAATTGATGGGCTTTTCCTTCGGATCAAAAGGTTTTGCTTCCTTTGACGGTTCATCTACTGGTGGAAGAACACCAGGCAAGAAATTGATCGGTTTCTCTTTGGGATCAAAAGGTTTTGCGTCCTTTGAAGGATTATCTACTGGGGGAAGAACACCTGGCAAGAAATTAATTTCGTCTTCTTTTGGTGGCAATACTCCAGGCAAGAAATTAATGGGCTTGTCTTTTGGATCAAAAGGGTTTGCTTCCTTTGACGGATCATCTACTGGTGGAAGAACACCAGGCAAGAAATTGATCGGTTTCTCTTTGGGATCAAAAGGTTTTGCGTCCTTTGAAGGATTGTCTACTGGGGGAAGAACACCTGGCAAGAAATTAATTTCGTCTTCTTTTGGTGGCAATACTCCAGGCAAGAAATTGATTTCTTCTTCCTTTGGTGGCAATACTCCAGGCAAGAAGTTAATTTCGTCTCCTTTTGGTGGCAATACTCCAGGCAAGAAATTAATTTCGTCTTCTTTTGGTGGCAATACTCCAGGCAAGAAATTGATTTCATCTTCCTTGGGTGGCAATACTCCGGGCAAAAAGTTTATTTGGTCTTCCTTGGGTGGCAACACTCCAGGCAAAAAGTTAATTTCGTCTTCCTTTGGTGGCAATACTCCAGGCAAGAAGTTAATTTCGTCTTTTTTTGGTGGCAACACTCCAGGTAAAAAGTTGATTTCGTCTTCTTTTGGTGGCAATACTCCTGGCAAGAAATTGATTTCATCTTCTTTTGGTGGCAACACTCCAGGTAAAAAGTTGATTTCGTCTTCTTTTGGTGGCAACACTCCAGGCAAGAAATTGATTTCATCTTCCTTGGGTGGCAATACGCCAGGCAAGAAATTAATTTCGTCTTCTTTTGGTGGCAATACTCCAGGCAAGAAATTGATTTCATCTTCCTTGGGTGGCAATACTCCGGGCAAAAAGTTTATTTGGTCTTCCTTGGGTGGCAACACTCCAGGCAAAAAGTTAATTTCGTCTTCCTTTGGTGGCAATACTCCAGGCAAGAAGTTAATTTCGTCTTCTTTTGGTGGCAACACTCCAGGTAAAAAGTTGATTTCGTCTTCTTTTGGTGGCAATACTCCAGGCAAGAAATTGATTTCATCTTCCTTGGGTGGCAATACTCCGGGCAAAAAGTTTATTTGGTCTTCCTTGGGTGGCAACACTCCAGGCAAAAAGTTAATTTCGTCTTCCTTTGGTGGCAATACTCCAGGCAAGAAATTAATTTCGTCTTCTTTTGGTGGCAATACTCCAGGCAAGAAATTGATTTCATCTTCCTTGGGTGGCAATACTCCGGGCAAAAAGTTTATTTGGTCTTCCTTGGGTGGCAACACTCCAGGCAAAAAGTTAATTTCGTCTTCCTTTGGTGGCAATACTCCAGGCAAGAAGTTAATTTCGTCTTCTTTTGGTGGCAACACTCCAGGTAAAAAGTTAATTTCGTCTTCTTTTGGTGGCAATACTCCAGGCAAGAAATTGATTTCATCTTCCTTGGGTGGCAATACTCCGGGCAAAAAGTTTATTTGGTCTTCCTTGGGTGGCAACACTCCAGGCAAAAAGTTAATTTCGTCTTCCTTTGGTGGCAATACTCCAGGCAAGAAGTTAATTTCGTCTTCTTTTGGTGGCAACACTCCAGGTAAAAAGTTGATTTCGTCTTCTTTTGGTGGCAATACTCCAGGCAAGAAATTGATTTCATCTTCCTTGGGTGGCAATACTCCGGGCAAAAAGTTAATTTCGTCTTCCTTTGGTGGCAATACTCCAGGCAAGAAATTAATTTCGTTTTCTTTCGGTGGCAAGACTCCGGGCAAAAAGTTTATTTGGTCCTCTTGTGGTGGCAATACTCCTGGTAAGAAATTAATCTTGTCTTCTTCTTCTTTAGGTGGGAGTACGCCGGGCAAGAAATTTACGGTATCATCTTTTACCACTCCAGGCAAGAAAGGCTTTACTTTTTCGACATCTCGTGTTACGGGATTCGAATATCCTAATTAAGCTCGAAATAGATTAAATAAGCATTAAAGGAAAACTTACCAGAAGCCAACAGTAAGGCAAGAATTGGACTGATAATTAGCTTCATCTTGTCTGTTTCGATTTAGAAACTAACTTCCTTAATTTTCATCTTGGTTTTTATACGAGATTTTACAATCGAAATTAATACAATAAACTTTATAAACCGATAAGCAGTTTAATTTATTAGTGATAAACATCATAAAATTAGTCCATAATAAAGGGCTCATTTTTTACAGTTCAAATGATTTGAGAAATTATCTCGATTGCTTAATTACCAAATCTTAGGAATTGGGAATAATGGCCAAATCTTTTTGTGTTTGTCTGACAATTTTTAATTAGTAATTTGCTTTGGAATTTGGGGTTGCAGCCAGATTAGGCCTAAAATCTACCCGCTCTACAATTCGGTCTTTAGTTATGGCTTTTGCCTTTGTTCCATTTTTCATTAATCTTCTGTTTGACTACATGGAATATCCTTATTCGTTTCTTGATGTTTCGGTAGTCATCGCGACGTTCCTCACAAACTGTATGCAATAAAATTTTAATTATTGCCTGCGTCTTCTATGAAATTGAAACGATTTGATAAATTTGTGAATGTTAAGTCTTTAGATGGGGGCAGATGTCGTAAATTTTGATCGATAATCCCTAATTGCTTTACGGTTGGTTGAGAGAGGACTTTCAGTCATCGCGAATAATCGAAACGGAATTTTCTTCCAGCGTTGACAAATGCTCGTGCCCGGCGAGCCCTCTGCGTCTCGGGACCGGGATAATCTGACAAACAATGGAATCACGGTGAAAATGGGCTATCAGCAACCAGTTTTCCCATTTCCCGGTATAACGCTAAGCCCGCAATCTAGCCAGGTCATCTTTCATTACCGCAATGATATCGTTTGGGAATAAGCATCAGACGTTCGGAAGTCGAGAAAGAGACTTTTCACGTCGATTCTTGCTACTATTATCGAGAATTTAAACGCGATAATCAAAGGGAACGGTTAATTTGGATTTATCCCGGGATTTCCTGTTTCGTTTCGGCAGAGGGAATTTCGAAAGATGGTTTTTGGCGTGGCCCAAATTGATTCCGGGGAAATTGGAATTTGAACAGGATTTTCTGCTTGAAAACTTTTATTACAAATAATGACTTAGTTGACAACACTTTACGACCGGTTTCCACAATTTCTCGCCCTCTCTGCCTACCCCTACCCCAGAAACAACTCCATCTATAGGGAAAATCCAAGAACTCGCAGGGTTGCGACAAACTTGAAATCAAATTCCTTTTGCATATTATCCTGCCTATATTGTAGCCATTGTAGACATTTATAATTAAAATAATTAAATAGATGCGAGCGTTTATCTCATGTCAGCTGCTATTTCAAAACTAGAAGCAAAAAGAACGGTTCTTTGCACGTTAATTTATATTTCAAGTTCATCATAAGACATTTTTCTAACAATTTTTGGCACATAACTTATCTAAGAAAAATGAGAAATTTGATTAAATTCTCTCTTTATCATTCGTCAGCATTTTCGTCCATTTTCCATATTATCTATTAATCATCATCCATCATCATATGGTCCACCCATATTGTTTATCATTCTTCTATTCTGTCACCCAAATCGTTCATTATTTTTATTATCCATTATTCGTATCACCCGGCATTCATCATTCTTGTTACATTTTTCATATATGTATATATTATCTAATCAACAAATGAATCGATAATAAAATATTTTTTCACAATTTTTGGTATATAATTTACCAGAAAACAGTTCAATTTTATTAAGTTTTAAATATGTTGTTTAATAGCATACATTTCGTTCATCATCCATTATTCATATCGTCCATCATTCATATTGTCCATTATTCATATCATCTATCCTTCAGCATTCATCATCCATATCGTGCATTGTCCATATCGCTCAGCATTCATCTATCTCGCATTTTTTATATGCATATGTATTGTTTATCATCAAATATTTAATGAATCTATTATAAAATATTTGTTTCAGGATTTTTGGTATTAAATTTATCTAAAAAAATTGTTGCCATTTACTAAATTTTATTGTTATTCTATATCTTGACATTCACGTTGTCCATCATGCATATTGTTGATCATCCTTATCCATCTTGTCCATCATCTATATCGTCCATTTATTATCCATATGATCTATCATTGCGCATCCTCGTAATTCATCATTATTATCGTTCAATATTCATATCGTCCATTATCCATATCATCTATTAATCATTATCCATCATCTTTATGGTCCATTCATATTGTTCATCTTTCTTCTATTTCGTTACTTATATTGCCCATTATTTTTATCTTTTATTATCCATATTGTCGGTTTTTTATATAGGTATATATTATCTAATCATCAAATATTTAATGAAACCATTATAAGCAAAATCTTTTGGAAGATTTTTCCTATATAATTTATTTAAGAAAAGATAAATTTTACTAAATTTCATATCGTTTATGTCGCCCATCATCCATTATGTCTATTATTCATATCATCTATCATTCAGCATTCATCATCTATGTCGCATTTTTTATATACATATGTATTGTTTATCATCAAATATTTAATGAATCTATTATAAAATATTTGTTTCAGGATTTTTGGTATAAAATTTATCTAAAAAAATTATTGCCATTGACTAAATTTTGTTGTTATTCCATATCTTTTATAATTCACGTTGTCCATCATGCATATTGTTGATCATCCTTATCCATTTCGTCCATTATTTATATTGTTCAGTCATTATCCATGCGTATTCTCGTAATTCATCATTATTATCGTTCATTATTCATATGGGGTGTTATCCATATCATCTATTAATCATTATCCATCATCTTTATGGTCCATTCATATTGTTCATCTTTCTATTCCGTTACTCATATCGTCCATTATTTTTATTTTCTATTATCCATATTGTTGGATTTTTTATATAGGTATATATTATTTAATCATCAAATATTTAATGAAACCATTATAAGCAAAATTTTTTAGAAGATTTTTTCTATATAATTTATTTAAAAAAGGTAAATTTCACTAAATTTGAAATGTTATTTCAGATCGTTTATTGTTTATGTCGCCCATCATCCATTTCGTTCATCATCCATTATTCATATCGTCCATCATTCATATTGTCTATTATTCATATCATCCATCATTCAGCATTCATCATCTATGTCGCATTTTTTATATACATATGTATTGTTTATCATCAAATATTTAATGAATCTATTATAAAATATTTGTTTCAGGATTTTTGGTATAAAATTTATCTGAAAAAAGTATTTCCATTGACTAAATTTTATTGTTATTTCATATCTTTTATCATTCACGTTGTCCATCATGCATATTGTTGATTATCCTTATCCATTTTGTCCATTATTTATATTGTCCATTCATTATCCATGTGCATCCTCGTAATTCATCATTATTATCGTTCATTATGCATATCGTCCATTATCCATATCATCTATTAATCATTATCCATCATCTTTATGGTCCATTCATATTGTTCAACATTCTCCTATTCCGTTACTCATATCGTCCATTATTTTTATCTTCTATATTATCCATTTTGTCGGATTTTTTATATAGGTATATATTATCTAATCATCAAATATTTAATGAAACCATTATAAGCAAAATCTTTTGGAAGATTTTTCCTATATAATTTATTTAAAGAAAGGTAAATTTTAATAAATTTGAAATGTTATTTTATATTGTTTATCGTTTATGTCGCCCATCATCCATTGTCTTTATGATTCATCATTCCTCATTCGTCCATATCACCTAGCAATCATCTTCCATTAGTTCTATTGTTCATCCATATCGTTCATTATCCATATCACTCATCATTCGTCAGATCTGTCCCATTCTTAATAGACATATACTATTTAATCATCAAATATTTAATGAACCCATTGTACAATATTTGTTTCAGTTTTGACATAGAATTTATCTAATAGAAATTTGAATTGTACTAAATTTTAAATATGCTGTGCTATATCGTTTTTCATCCATGCCGTTCATCATCCATATTGTTCATTATATCGTTCATTATACATATTACTCAGCATTTATCATTTATATTGCAATTTGGTATACATATATATTATTTATCATCAAATATCTAACGTCGTTCATCATCCTTATCATTCAATCACCCATCATCTATATCGTCCATTATCCATATCATCCAACATTCCTATCGTTCGTTTCTGTATCTCCCATCATTCATATCGTTCATTATCCATCATCATCCATATTCCATGTCACATTTTTCAGATCTATATATATTATCTAATCATCAAGTTCCAAATGAATACACATATTAAAATCCCTGCACACTACACATAATAAATGTAATACGTTTTATCTTAGACTTTAGTGATTTCTAAAGTAAATGAAAATTGTTTGTTAGGACGATTAATATTTAGTTTTTATGTGTAACATTTGTGACACTGCGTTACTTGCTTCTTGTGTTATTAGTATTTTTCTTCAAAATTTATTTCGTGAGCTTACACAGAATCTGCTGTGCCAAACTGTCTGCTATACCGAGATAGAATTGGTCGATTACCAGATGACGCGTTTTAGAACCAGCTAATCAGGAAGTTGACTGTCAAATAAAATTCTACAAATTTAACCAAATTTTAATTCCTCTTCTTGAAGGCATAAAACCATAATTTTAAATTTTTAATATTCTTTTAGTAATTTAATTTTACAATTCGACAGAATTTCCTATGACATAGTTAAAACTTGCGTTTTATAACGAAATTAATATTATGAAGTTATAAAATATTAATTTGCTCGAAACTTTATTATACTGTAACTATGGTTTGAGAATCTTCATACAGTATCTCTCTGACGTTTCTCATTATCTGCTTCTGATATTTTTGTTACTTTTTTTGTAAACAAAAGGATTGATTTATGTTTTTTTGTTCCAGACCGTCACCAAAGACTTCTTCGGCCGAATCGTAACAAAACCGGCCACCTCAGGTTAGTTCCCTTTTCTCCCCCATATATGAAACGATTCCGGTCCTGGTCGCCCCTCTTAGCTCCATCAAATCCCCGCTTCAACCCGCTACCGATCCGCCGCCACCAATTCAAACAGTAATAATCCAAATTGTAATTTTCGTCGGCAAACAATAAGCTAATAGTGAGCCGGGAGGACCGCGGGTGTGGCGATGGTGATTCCCGTTTCTCCCGGTTCCGTCCCGAAAGGCAATTACAGACATCGTTGCCGATAAATTACCGCTTCAACAAACGACCTAATTACTATATAGTTTCTCAATTTCATTGTCGCTCCCTCCTCTTCAATCGTTTCATTCCTCTTAAGTCTATTAATTTGAACGTTGCGCCTCGTTATACTGTTTGCTGAGAGGGATTGGTGGTAATTTTTTTTCTTTCTTTTAACAGAGAAGACAGGACCGGAATTGAAAAACGACATATGGTATCAATACAAGGAAGGATACAACAACGCCGTTCGTAAAAACATTAAAATAGCGTCATTAAAATAATTTTTTATTTCATGCAGTTGTCATTTCTTTACACCCGAATTTGTTGTTTGGTTCTTTGCTTTTTGATACCGGTGGTGTAATAATTGCGTTATATTTTACGAGAAATTGTTGTCGCTTTACTTATTTTACGGTAATAGGTTTTTACTTGGTGAAATTACGTTATTTTAACGCTGGACATGTTCAATTGAAATTTATGAGGGCGTATGTTTTACTAGGTAGAGTAATTTTGTTTTGCGTGCATTACGGAATTAGAATTTGGTTTCAAATTAATGTGGAACTGATGCATTTTTGCTAAATTAATACGAACGATATCCTTTGCGCTTTAGTTGAAGCATCTGCAATAAGAAAGAGTTGCCACTGATGAAGGTAAGTAATTTTCTCCTAAACCTCTTAAAGTTATTGTTAAGGTAATGGAAATTTGTTGTTTAACGCCATTCGTAATCCACAAAATTCCAAGAGATTAGTCTGACCCAACAAGTACCATCTATAGGAAACTTGAACGACAGCTGTTTGTTGGTGAGCGAGTTGTGGTCATATTAGTTTCAGTCAATTTTCACTTTTTTAGAAACTTTTGCATCACTATAACAATCAATAATTTTTTTCTTTTTTGAACTGAAACTTTTTTAGACCCGGCAGGGTAAGTCGAATGATAGGAGCGTCAGCGGTCACGAAAATAGGAAACGCTGGGAGGGGAATCTTTCTCAGACAATACGCCGCCTTGTGAGTAGATGTGGAATGACGTCAGAAGTGGGGACAGTTCAGTTGGCGTGTTAGTTGTTTACCGTAAATATATGGCAGTAACCTCTATCCTTAATTTTCTTATGTTTATTTTATATTATGAATGAAAAATTTAATTTAAAAATCAATAATGATCCATCAATACCAACGACAAAAGCAGAAACAACAAGTGATGCTGTGTTTGCCAGATATTTAGAGCAATCGAAATCAACTGTGTATATATCGTATTTCAGTTACCATAAGTATCATTTCTAAATTCAATTGAAAAGAATAGAATACAATTTTTACTTTGCCTTAATATATGTGTGCTGTGTCTGATGATAATTTCCCTTTTGTCACCTCAATTTTTCAAGAAAAATCCTTAATCAATTGACCTAAATTTATATGAGATTTGCTTACTTTTCAAACTAGAAAAGTTTCACTTCTGTCGTGTGTAGTTCCTACGCACAGGAATTTTTTGTTTCTACTATGGACCATGACACTAATTGTTACAAGATTATATAGATCATACCTAATGCTACTTAAGGTGTATTAGGTTAAATATCAAAACGCGGTATTTTGTTAATTTGAATATTAGTAAATGAATAAGGTTGTTGTGTAATTCAATAGATGGAGCAGCGAAACAGATCTATTTTCAGCTTGACCTGAAAGTTAATGTATATAATCGTATAGTATACAATATCAAATTTAAAGTTAATTTAAATTCTATTAAAATTTAAGCAATGCATTCTTAGTTATCCTCTTGGAAGCCTGTAAATTGTTGCAATTTCGAACACTCCAAAGTACTTAATTAAGACAGGACCAACGTGCTGCAATTCGATTCGAATCTCGTCAATTCCATAAAACCTCCATCATATCTTACGTACCCTAACAGGTACTCAGGCCGAGTCCATTTCGTTACACTAAAAATATTAGTGGTGTACATGAGCTTTATTGGAACTTTTTGGATTAAATTGTCACGTGTTCTCTTAATTTTCGAGTTGCGAATCGTACTGAGCAATTTCAAAGAACTTTGAATTTTCTCACTTTTTTGGTCAAGATGGGTCCACAATTATCTGTGGAAAGAAACGGGAGATCTGTGGTGAATAAAACGATTAGTAGAGGTCCCGAAATGGTGCCCTGGGGAATATCATCGTCAAAGCACATGTATCATCGAGCAAGTTTATTGTTTAATTGCGACTGGATAATATTCAGAAAATAAAAAAGTAGTGCCAGTCCATAAAATAAAACTTTGCTGGAAAATTGTATAGTTTTTCTAAGTCATTGTTGGAAAATACGCAGGTTTACAATAGTTTAGGACAATGGAAAGAAAAGGGAGATCTGTAATGAACAAAACGAATAGTGAAGGTCTCGAAATGCTGCCCTGCGGAGCATCAACCTTAAGGGACTAGCGGCCCACGCAAGTTTATTATTTAATTTCGACTGCATAAATACTCAAAAACCCACACAACACTTTTCAGTCGATATATTGAAACATTGTTGGAAAACTGGATAATTTTCCTGACGTAATAGTGGAAAAGATGCAGATTCACAATAATTTATGACAGTGAAAAGAAGAACGAGATCAGTGGTGAACAAAACGAATAGTAAGTAGAGGTCCCAAAATGGTGCTCTGCAGAACATCATTCTCTAAGCACAAGCATTATCGAACATCTTCTTTGTTTAATTTCGACTGGGTTAATAAACAATACATAGGACTGTCAGTCCATAAAAAGAAATTTTACTGGAAAATTCTATAATTTTCCTGAGTCATTATCGGAAAACACAAAAGTTTACAATAATTTATGACAGTGGAAAGGAAAAGGAAATCCGTTATGGACAAAACGAATAGTAAAGGTGCTAAAATGCTGTCTTGCGGAACTTCTACCTCAAGGGACAAGCTCCCCACGCAAGTTTATTTTTTGATTGCTACTACATCAAGACTTAAAATACCACAGAACACTTCTCAGTCGATATAATGAAACATTGCTGGAAAACTGGATAATTTTCCTGATGTAAAAATAAAAAATATGCAGATTTACAATTATTTTTAACAGTGAAAAGAAGAACGAGATCAGTGGTAAATAAAACGAATAGTAGAGGTCCCAAAATGGTGCTCTGCAGAACCTCATCGTCTAAGCACAGTCAGTCAATAAAAAGAAATTTTACTGGAAAATTCTATAATTTTACTGGAAAATTCTATAATTTTCCTGAGTCATTGTCGGAAAACACGAAGGTTTACAATAATTAATGACAGTGGAAAGGAAAAGGAAATCCGTGGTGGACAAAACGAATAGTAGAGGTCCCAAAATGGTGCTCTGCAGAACATCATCGTCTAAGCACAACCATTATCGAGCATCTTCTTTGTTTAGTTGCGACTGGGTAAATAAAGAATACATAGGACTGTCAGTCCATAAAAAGAAATTTTACTGGAAAATTCTATAATTTTTCTCAGCCATTGTCGGAAAACACGAAGGTTTGCAATAATTTATGACAAGGGAAAAGAAAAGGAAATCCGTTATGGACAAAACGAATGGTAAAGATTCCAAAATGCTGTCTTGTGGAGCTTCAACCTCAAGGGACAAGCTTCCCACGCGAGTTTATTTTTTGAATGCTACTACATCAAGACTTAAAAAACCACAGAACACTTCTCAGTCAATATAATGAAACATTGTTGGAAAACTGGATAAATTTCCTGATGCAATAATGGAAAATATGCAGATTTACAATAATTTATGACAGTGAAAAGAAGAACGAGATCTGTGGTGAATAAAACGAATAGTAGAGGTCCCAAAATGGTGCTCTGCAGAACATCATCGTCTAGGCACAACCATTATCGAGCATCTGCTTTGTTTAATTCCGACTGGGTAAATAATGAATACATAGGACTGTCAGTCCATAAAAATAAATTTTACTGGAAAATTATATAATTTTCCTGAGTCACTGTGAGAAAATATGAAGGTTTACAATAATTAATGGCAGTGGAAAGGAATAGGAAATCCGTGGTGGAAAAAACGAATAGTAAAGGCCCCGAAATGCTGTCTTGCGGAGCATCAAACTTAAGGGACAAGCGCCCCACGCGAGTTTGTTATTTAATTGCTACTACAACAAGACTTAAAAATCACAGAGTACTTCTCAGTCGATATAATGAAATATTGTCGGAAAGCTGGATAATTTTCTTAATTGTATATTTTTCCTGAGTCATTGTCATTATTTAATTGCGACTGCATCAAGATTCAAAGAACCGCAGAAGAGTTATTAGTCGATATAATGAAACATTATTGAAAAATTGGATAATTTTCCTGGTTCAATAAGGGAGATTACGCAGATTTACAATAATTAAAGACAGTGGGAAGAAAAGGGAAATCTATGGTGAACAAAATGAATAGCAGAGGTCGATAAATGGTGCCCTGTGGAACACCATCGTCAAAACGCAAGCATTATCGATAAACGTCATTGTTTAATTGCGACTGAGAGAATACCAAAGAATGGCCAGCCCATAAGAAGAAACTTTGCGGGAAAATTGTATAATTTTTTTGAGTAATGAAGGTAGTGGAAAGAAAATAGAGATCTGTGGTGGACAAAAGGAATAATAAGGTCCCGAAATGCTGCTTTGGGGAGGATCAACTTCAAAGCACAAGCATTTCTCCGCAGGTCGCGGCTTAATGAATACTGAGAGAGCCACAGAAGAGGTGTCAGTCCAGAAAATGAAACTTTGCTGGAAAAGCATATAATTTTCCTGAGTCAATGTTAGAAAATACGCAGGTTTACAATTTTACATGTGACACGGGATCAACGCAACAACGAACATCGTTGGAAAGACAAGGGAGATGTATGGTAAACAAACCGAACAGTAGAGGACTCAGAATGCTACTTTGCGGAATTTCAACTTTACAAAAAAATGGGAAATGAACAACTTGCTTCTTTTAGAAAAAACGACTTATAACATCGAAGTTAGAGATCTCTTTGAAGATCACGATTGTTTCCTTTCCATAATCATTTAATTCAAATAGATTTTGCTGTAACCTTTCGAGAAACTGTTCGTTACAATCTTGTCTTTTACTCATCATTCTGTTTCTTTAAAATCTCTTATCGTTTTTGTGTTGTTGTATATTTTTTTTATTTTAAAGAATTAAGTGATAAAAAATTGAGAAACAATCTACTGTGCTTATCTCGTTAAGGAATCTGGGGGAATTTTTCAATTTTGATTATAAAAACAATGATGTAGCAAAACTTTCAGTTTACATTCCAAACACTTCACCTGGTAATCCATTTTGATACTCTCAACTTAGTCGCTTTGTCTAGTTATAATTTGTTTATTATAATTTCTTATTGATTATTTATTTACTTCGCCGCATTTATAAAAGAAACGTTTTAATAAATTTATTATTTAAACCAATTATTTAAATACTTGCAACTTTATTAATATTTTACTTTAACAATAATTTTAAAGTGTCATAAAGAATTTGTTTATTACGCGATTAGTTTCCGCGCGATTTATTGATTCCATTGATGATGTTGGTGATGGTATCATAGAGAAGGGCAGCGCATTCGTCACTAGGTACATAAGGTTTCGGTTCTTCGACAGGTGGAAGAACTCCTGGCAAAAAGTCAATTACCGGTTTCTCTTCTGGAACGAAGGGTTTGACCTCCTTTGATGGAGTATCATCGACAGGTGGAAGGACTCCTGGCAAAAAGTCAATAATTGGTTTTTCTTCTGGAACGAAGGGCTTAACTTCTTTTGAAGGTGTGTCATCAATAGGTGGAAGAACTCCGGGAAGGAAATCAATAACCGGTTTCTCTTCTGGAACGAAGGGCTTAGCTTCCTTTGATGGAGTGTCATCTACTGGTGGAAGAACTCCTGGCAAGAAGTCAATGACTGGTTTTGGAACGAATGGTTTAGCTTCCTTTGACGGCTTATCATCTACAGGTGGAAGGACGCCTGGCAAGAAATCGATGATAGGTTTCTCTTCTGGAACGAAAGGCTTAACTTCCTTTGATGGAGTGTCATCTACTGGTGGAAGAACTCCTGGCAAGAAGTCGATGATTGGTTTTGGAACGAATGGTTTAGCCTCTTTCGAAGGCTTATCATCGACAGGTGGAAGAACGCCCGGCAAGAAATCGATGATAGGCTTCTCTTCTGGAACGAAAGGCTTAACTTCCTTCGATGGAGTGTCATCTACTGGTGGAAGAACTCCTGGCAAGAAGTCAATTACTGGTTTTGGAACGAATGGTTTAGCTTCTTTCGAAGGCTTATCATCGACAGGTGGAAGAACGCCCGGCAAGAAATCGATGATAGGTTTTTCTTCTGGAACGAAAGGTTTAGCATCCTTTGATGGAGTATCATCTACTGGTGGAAGAACTCCAGGCAAGAAGTCAATGACTGGTTTTGGAACGAATGGTTTAGCTTCCTTTGAAGGCTTATCATCTACAGGTGGAAGGACGCCTGGCAAGAAATCGATGATAGGTTTCTCTTCTGGAACGAAAGGCTTAACTTCCTTCGATGGAGTGTCATCTACTGGTGGAAGAACTCCTGGCAAGAAGTCAATGACTGGTTTTGGAACGAATGGTTTAGCTTCCTTCGAAGGCTTATCATCTACAGGTGGAAGAACGCCTGGCAAGAAATCGATGATAGGTTTCTCTTCTGGAACGAAAGGCTTAGCATCCTTTGATGGAGTATCATCTACTGGTGGAAGAACTCCTGGCAAGAAGTCAATTACTGGTTTTGGAACGAAGGGTTTAGCTTCTTTCGAAGGCTTATCATCGACAGGTGGAAGAACGCCCGGCAAGAAATCGATGATGGGTTTTTCTTCTGGAATGAAGGGTTTAGCTTCCTTTGAGGGTGTGTCATCTACAGGTGGAAGAACTCCGGGGAGAAAATCAATTACTGGTTTCTCTTCTGGAACAAATGGTTTAGCCTCTTTTGAGGGGGTATCATCAATGGGTGGCAGAACTCCGGGGAGGAAATCAATGATTGGTTTCTCTTCTGGAACGAAGGGTTTGGCTTCCTTTGAAGGTGTGTCATCAATAGGTGGGAGGACTCCGGGAAGGAAATCAATGACTGGTTTCTCTTCTGGAACGAAGGGTTTAGCTTCCTTTGAAGGTGTGTCATCTACAGGTGGAAGAACTCCTGGCAAGAAATCAATGATGGGTTTTTCTTCTGGAACGAAGGGTTTGGCTTCCTTTGACGGAGTATCATCTACGGGTGGAAGAACTCCCGGCAAGAAATCAATGACGGGTTTCTCTTCTGGAACGAAGGGCTTGGCTCCTTTTGATGGAGTGTCCTCTACAGGTGGAAGAACTCCGGGCAAGAAATCAATTACTGGTTTCTCTTCTGGAACGAACGGTTTGGCTTCCTTTGATGGGGTGTCATCAACAGGTGGAAGAACTCCTGGCAAGAAGTCGATGACCGGTTTCTCTTCTGGAACGAAGGGTTTGGCTTCCTTTGACGGAGTCTCATCTACGGGTGGAAGAACTCCCGGCAAGAAATCAATGACGGGTTTCTCTTCTGGAACGAAGGGCTTGGCTTCCTTTGATGGGGTGTCATCAACAGGTGGAAGAACTCCTGGCAAGAAATCGATGACCGGTTTCTCTTCTGGAACGAAGGGCTTGGCTTCCTTTGACGGAGTATCATCTACGGGTGGAAGAACTCCTGGCAAGAAGTCGATGACCGGTGTTTCTTCCGGAACGAAAGGCTTTGCTTCTTTCGAAGGTGTATCATCGACAGGTGGGAGAACTCCAGGCAAGAAATCAATTACCGGTTTCTCTTCTGGAGTAAAGGGTTTTGCTTCTTTCGAAGGTTTTTCTTTTGGTGGAAGAACTCCAGGCAAGAAGTTGACTTTATCATCGATATGTACCACACCAGGGAGGTAGGGTCTAACTTTGGAAATATCTCTGGTCACTGGTAGAGAGTGTAGTCCTAATATTGAGAAATTAGAAAATTAAACGTTAAAATGTTAATTTGAAACCTCACCAGGTGCCAAAGCCAAGGCGATGGTTAGAATGATTGTTGCTTTCATCTTGCTGGCTTCTAAATCGAATCTGATCATTGTGGCGTTTTCAAGAGTTTTTATATAAAAATGAGAATTTCAATTCATCGTTATAAAACCATAAAAATAGTGTTATAATAGACCCAATAAAATTTTGGCATAAGATAAAAAAAAACAACATGAATGAAGGGATCAATCAAACTTAACTATTTGAATGAACGATTATCTACCAACATATTAACATATCCAAGAGATCGCCACAAAAATTGCATAAGTTACGATTATTTTGTAATTATACCGTAATTACTGTTATGTTAACACGGGGGGTACCAAAAATTGGCAAAAATTAATTGACCTTTTAACCAACAGTTTTATCGTGGCCTGACAAAATTCAGTAAAGAGTATCTACTTGTTGACAGGAGAATTTAGGTTATACAACGCCAATTAATTCATTTGTCTATATTATGCTCATAAAAGTGATATGGGGTAATTTCTATAAACAATTATTGTTAGTTTAATCCTATTCCTTTTTTTGGCGTAATAGTTGTCATTTTTCTTCTTCCTCATAAAAAGTTACATTCCTCGAATAAAATTTCTGGGCTCTCGCCCAATTTTTGAAGAAGCCCATTTTTATTTCCTTTTTAGAACAATTTATCTCCTCCTCCCGTCTTAGAACAACTTCCATTAAAACGTAGAAAATAAAATGAAAAACCACCATTTCAGTATTCATTTTCGTTTTGGAATTTTCCGCTCTTTCCTGTCAAATTTCTGATTTACACCTTTAACCAATCTGAAGTCTCAGACAGAAAAAATGCGATGATAACAATCTTTATCGATTTATTAGTAATTTTGTTGCCCAGCTCAAAAATCTACACACAGGAAATCCGTAATTTATAAACGATGTGATAAAAGTACACAAAAGAATCTTTTTTACAAGAGATAAAAGCAATGACGGGATTAATTCGAGACATCGCTTTCGGCACGTTTTTATCAGGTGCTACCCCAGAAGTTGGAACCCTCCACATCCAACTTGGACTGTAAATTATTTTAAGGCAGACAATTCCGTTATTAATCGCGACAATTCCCGAAACCCAGGTGTTATCGTTCTTAACTCCTAAGACACATCGCCATACGAAGACAACTGTAATAGCGCAAAGTAAACAAGAAACTGAAAATTTACGGCTTTAGTTTAGAATTGGGGACAGCAACTAAAATCGTTCTGAAAGAGCCACTTTGCCTAAAGCTAACAGTATTTCAACAAAAAATTATTATTTGAAAGAAGAAAACCTCAAGGGACCCGAGAGGTCCAAAGCAAAAACTAGCCTTCGGTTTCGCCTTCAATATGATGGAAAGGCAATGATTTTAGAATTATTTTTGAACCCGAAGCGAAGACCTCAGGAAAAATTTTTGGGCGCGTTTAAACTAAAACTAAAAATAATTATAGTGCCAGCTTAATTTTTATTATCGACAATTGATGCTGGCAGGACCTGTTGAAATCTCCCATCGGGGTGGTTTTGTTCGCCGAATTTCCCTCTGACGTTCCTCTCCAAATTTTTGCTCTCCCATTCGGTTATTAGCGAACGCGATCCGTCCTAGTCTCCCCGTAATTAATTTGAAATATCGCAGAAATTAATATCCATAAATTACTGACGGGCAAACAGCATCAGAGCCAATTCCATTAGGAAGGTTGGCTGCACTGGAGCCCAGGTACCGATATCTAATTTCGCAATTGCTCCCATAACTCAGACCGTATTAAGGCACGCATCGCGATCATTACCGGAATTACGACACCCACCGCGATTAAGAATCGTCGAACACGGTAGGAAATGCGGGAGGGTTGGTGGTGGATGGGGGGAGTAATCGTTTCACATCGACCACCCCTTTCGGTTACGCAATTCACGAATTAAGTTCGATGAACGTCCGAATTTTAAAGATTCGCCGCCGCGACGCCGACAAACGTAGAAGGCGTCGCGACGTGATCGATGCATCCCCCCAACGAAGCGTTCTTATTGGCAAAACGAAGGGAGGCGGAGTCCGCACACCCCCGCTCAAACAACAGCCTGAACCATATCGTCACACACAAGGGGTTGTTTGGATCAAACGGAATTAGCGACATTGAATCGCAAAAATTGATCGTAACGACTCATATCAAAAGTGGGATCGTGGCGTCTATTGATTTATTAATTGTTAAAGTTTGCAATAACGTGGGGAGTGGGTTAAGAAGTAGACTTTGAATTCTCGAATACACTTGTTTATTGAACACACTATTATTTATACATTTTTACATAATAACCATCGGTACTTGCAGAATTAACGTTAAATCACATCACAATATTCGGGTAACAATTGACTAAATCTACGCCTACGTATTTACAACTATTGCTTACATTTTATTTAAGACAATCGCGTAGAGTTAACGGTAAGTGAATACTCAGCTCTAAGGTATTTACAGTATCGCCAACAGCGGCGTGCTTAGGTACTACGTACACTTTTCTCTGCTTTGGTGTTTATTGCGTGAAGTTGCGGAGATTGCACTTGGTTTCAGCCCTGAAGGCCCCTTTTGGTTGAATGAACTAACTCTAAGGGATTTTTCTAAAACTCCAATATTGAACGAGTTTGAGAAAAACTCGTATTGTCATTTTACACATTTCTTTATTATCTAACATCTGAAGTGGGAAAAACGGTAGCTAAAAGGGTACCTTCCGGGGCTTCTACGATTATTTTTACACTATTTACAAACTAATCTCTAAGTACTCAATTTATTAACAAAACTTCTCGGGGAAACTTAGAGCGACTCCTTGTTGTTGGTGGCGGTTTCTGCTGGTTCGTGTTTCCTGTTGAGCGCTTGCAATGTGAGAGGGGGTAATAACGGAAAATTGAGACCTCCCGCCAGTCCCGCTGCTTGTTGGAAATTGGCCACGTGTTGTAAACTTTGGAGGAGCGCCGCCGAATGTTCTTGCGCTTTCCTGCGAAGTTCCGCCACGCTAGAAGATCTCTGATCGTTGCCGGGCGATATCTGGGAACCGTCGCTAGATGGCAGCAATGTCGAGTTGAGCGCCGACATCGGTTTGATGGGACAGCAGGAGCACAAACCGGGGAAACCTGCAAAACATGATTTATACTTTAAATTTACAGCCGCTTCGGTGCTTCGAATCTCGTTATCTCGTTATGCTTATGCCGCGCCAGGTTTCTATCTACTTATGAGCCTGTTATCGCCAATTTGGCGCCACTTTGCACCTGAGATCGGCGAATTTATGCGGCGATCAAGTTTAAATTCGATAAGGAAGTTGGCCGGGATCGGCGCCGTCTAAGCGAATTAATGGGGAAAAGTTTTTTAAAATTTGATTCAGGAAGCTGAATTGTAGCCAAATCGAACATAATCGGCGACAGGTCGAAAAGTTTCATGGGACAACCCCCGCTTCAGGAAATTTACTAAAAAGTACTCTATGAAGCTAACCAGCCAAGCTTTATTGGTTCGGTGAACTTTTGAAGAAACCGCAGCCATGTAAGGTGAGTAAGATCAATTTTGAATTTAAACCACTAAAAGTGTTGTTTCAGATGAAGGAGTGAAGCTAATTACCTTTCAATGTCGGGAACAGTGGCGGCGAGAACTGGGATGATATATGCGAAGCCAGGTGCGGTGGGAAGAACAGTGGCGGCGTGTTCCTGGTAGCGGAGTTGCCGTCGATCACCGGTCGAAATCCTGCGGCGCTGTAAAACAACCTACAAATCAGTAATTAGGGCCCAAACAAGCCGAAATAGCGTTTCGTTACCGAAATTTGTTTTTGGCCGCAATGTCCGCGACTCTGTTAATAACACAAATAATTAGCGTGAATAATGGATACGCGTTGCCGTAATGAAATGTAAATGAATTTGATAAATAATCCAGCAGCAAATCGAAAAGCCTCCCCATTAGCTGGCGGCCCTTAATTCGTCCCGTTGAGTGATATAATTTCGAAATGGAAACAGGACGGTGTATCCCTGATTATGATACATGATGTAGCAATTAATGCAAACTATATCAAATTCAATTAAGCCGGCTCTAGTCCGAACATTTGCTTTGACCAACCAATGCATTGCAAATCCCTTCACTAAGTCCATTCAGCGTCGGCAAGGGGCGGAGAAGGACCAAATCACGACCAAACCTTCGCTATTAACAACAAAAATATGTTCAACAATAATCATTGGAATGCAAGCGAAACTTTTTGCGTTATTTTGAAAAATTTCATTCGATATTTTGATTTTTCGACCCCTGTTACGTGGAAATGTCACAAATTGAATGGCCGCTCTCGCTAAATGAGGTGATAGTGTAAGTAAGCTACTACACACGGGATCCAATTAATATGTTAGTGTAGCAAATTAAGCTGTCTGAGGCGTTTACGCAAATGCATTCACTTTGGCACTGCCGTAATTGTGTATAAGGAATCTTCTCAAATGTCACATATTATATTAAACAATGTCATGAAGTCAGTTTGCGGAATTGGGTTAGAGGACGGAAACTCTATCCTGCTGCGCTACACCGAACTCCTGCCACACACGGCTCCAACTATTTAATTCGTAATTAACATCCTGCGGGTCTTAATGCGACCTGATGCCTCACGACATTTTTCACAAACGACGCAACGAGCCCGAAAACGTCCTAAAACGTTTCGATAGTTGTGTTAATCCCCCAATATTGGGTGAATTGAGAAACTTCTTTGTTGTTAGTTGTTTTTAATTCCGCCAATACGACGGAGTCGTAAAACGCGATCATTTTTTCCAATTGTTTATTTCTGTGTCTGCACCCCTCTCGCGGCGCCATCTCGCGATGATTTCGCGATGTTTATGATTGCGTTAAGGTTGTATAAGCAGACTATAATAGGGAATTAAGGTAATTTAGTCGTGAGGCGGAAAATGAAGTTATAAAGATACGAACTCCTCAAAGGAGACGTTATTGTCTGTAGCTGTAATAATTTGGAATTTCGCTTAATCAGATTTTATGCGGCGCATCCCGCCACCGAGATAAATTACGAAATCGCGCGCCGCCCTCCTAAAGATGTAATGACGTCATCGCCACCAATTCTACTACCGATTGTCGTGTAATTACATCGGGACCAACCTTAAACTGCCCTTTAAACGCGTCGTTGTGTCATTTATCATCGAATCGTGGCTATTGTCTAGAAGGTCATCCGGAAACGATTCGATGGAGAGACGACGTTTCCGGTTGGACCGGCGCTGAGAGGAACGTTTCCGAGATGTGCGCATGTGCGCGTTTCCGGTTGCCATTGACTTAACGGTAATCGTGCATGCTTTGTTTGCCGTTTGGAGACCGGGCGTGTGTGTTGGCCCGCATATGCTACATTGATTTGCAACCCCTCACGAAAAACGGCTACGAGGGGTGGCAGTGGGTCATTAAGGATGGGTTTTTTTCGTGTAATTTTTTTGTTGTCAGCGGTTTCGGGGTGTTTAATTTCAGACATTAATCTTCCCTTAAAGTGTGGCATTAAAAATAGTTTATGGTCGTTTACACAATAATTTAATAGAAATTGTGTGGAGAACGATACAAACTCTTTGGCTTTTAATATTATCTACAGTTGTCGCTATAGTAGCTCTCTTTATTCAAAATTTTTCTTGCTTGATTTTTAGAAGTGGTAGAAATTCAATTTAACAACCCCATTATCTTACTTTTAATTTCCTATTTTGTTTCTTTGTGGGCATCAGTGTTCTTCTCTTGATCAAACTGGAATACCGCAATGACTAACTTAAGCAATAAATATAAAAAAGTGTGGGAAAACAATTAGGAGCTCATAACTAGACACACGGTGGTGACTCATTTTAAAAAGTTTCTAAATATTTACGTGCTTATGTCAGTACTGCCAGAGATTGGAAGAAGAATTGGAAAAATTATATGTGTAAGAAGAAAAGTAATATTTGGAACAAGCTTAAGCGAGGACCACGAGGATCTCTCTGAACTAATAAGGAAGATTAATGGATGTAAAGAAGTCGACCAAGAGTTATCAGTTCAATGGTTATGGGAATTTCTTGAAAGTTATTAATAAGAAGAAGAGAAGGAAGCTCAAAAATAAAATAAAACTGAAGGTAGTACTTATTTGAGAAAGGTTAACCTTGTGGGTTTAATGTACTTCACTTCTGAGGTTTAACGAAGTCAAAAGCTATACAATTCAAATATTTTCTCTGAAAATACTTTGTGACTACGAAGTAATGTGAGAAGAATCCTTAAGAGAAAACCCCGGAGGTTTTTCTGAGCTAATAGGGAATAGTATTGGATTTGAAGAAGTCAACCAAGAAGACGCAGTTCAATGGTTGTAGCAAGTTGATCAGCTGGACTATAGGGATGAGGATTTCTTGGAACTTCTGAGTAAGGAAAAAATAAGGAAGAGCAAGAGTTAAAACTATAATAAAACTGAATTTCACTTTAGATGGCTGTAATGGAGTCAAAAGTTCTACAAATTAGAAACCTTGATCAAGAAATCTTATGACGCTGAAGTTGGAAGAAAGTTTAAGAAAAAGACTTGAGAATGTCTATGAGCTAATAAGAAAGATTAATGGATGTGAAGGAGTCAACTAAGAAGACGCAGTTCAGTTGTTACAGCAATGTGATAGCCAGGATACGATTATCTTAGAGCTTCTGAATGAAAGAAATCGCAAAAACTTTGAAGATGATTTGCTAGAAAAGCAGGAATCGCAAATATGGAATAAAACTGGAAGCAGAACTTATTTGAAGAAACTCAACCGCAACGGTGTGACTATTGATGGTTGTAATAGAGCGAAAAATTCTACAATTTTAAAATGTTGGTCCAAAATACTTCATAATGAAGTAGTGCTGGAAGAAATTTTAAACGAAGGCCATGATAATCTTTTTAAGAAGAAGAAGCCTACTATCAAGCTGTAGTTCAATAGTTATAGCAAAATCAACAAGAGTATAGAGATGAGAGATTTCTTGGAACTTCCAAATGAGAGGAATAAAGAAGAGGTTGAAGTTGATCTGCCAGAAGAGCAGAATCATCAAAATATTTTTGTCTGTTATAGGATAAATGCTATAGAAGCAGCTTAAATCTATATTGAGCAACAACAGGTGGCGCCACCTTAGATATATAATTTTTGAAAAGATGAAAAGACTCTTCAGGGAAAAGAACTTTTTGAATATTTGTTTTCTAGTTGTGGATTTAAAACCATAATTGCTCAAGATAAGGGGCTCATATTGGGCTCAACTTTGTTAGGCGCCAAAAGTTAATTTTTTGCGCACTCCATTTTAATAGTATAACGGGGCACTTCGGATAACATCCTCAACTTGAAAGATCTCGTTACTCTGCATTTAATGTTCACCTTTTGTCTTTTTATGCGACCCAACTATATGTAAAGTTGTCTTTTATTACGCTTTAATATTTTAAGTCCGTCCTTGCGTTCCTTCGGGTTTCACGTAAATTCACTTTATGAAATAGATACAATTTTAAATTGGTACCGAATGAATTATTCAAAATTTGGGTGCAGTTGCGAGCTCACCAGCGATTAAATGTAGCGATTAAGGTCTCCTGCCGGGCCAAATTGCCAAATTATTCACTTCTCTTGCCCCCAAAAGCAGGAAGCCATAAGTCTGAAACATAACACCAGTAACACAAGGGTCGCTTATTATCCTTGCAACGGAGTCATATCGTAAATTTCAATAGCCCGAAAATAAAAGAACGCAACAATACAAAATGTTGAAAAAAACTTTTGGACAATTGTCGGTTATTTGTTGCGATGAAAACGTCGACTTTAAAGAAAAATTTAAGTTTTCGGGTTGACGGGGTGGTTGTGAGATTGTTTTCGGCTGACCGTCCGCCCGTCGTTACGTTGTTGATGTGATTTGTAGACATAAGCCAAAGTCCCTCCTCGGAGACTCTAAAGTAAATTGAAGTCTAAACATTTTAACTGGGGGGATGGATTTGCGGAGTACACTGGAAGAAACATGTCAGCAAACATTATTACAAACGTCAAACAGAGCTTCCATATCGGGAAATGTAATATAAGAAATGTGACATTTTGATTTATTTATACTCGTGTTTTCGGAGAAGCTCGCCAGCAAATGGATCTTTAAACTAAAGCGTCACTTTATCCCGGATCTCGCGCAGACTTTCTTTTGTTATTATTACCGGAGAAATTTCTTGAAGGATAGAAGAGAAAGAAAGATGAAGAGGAACAGAGAGAGGGGATTCGATTAATTAGTCAAAACGACCGATCTAGTTCGGTATTAGCGGCGAATCACGTGGAATCGCTCCACAACACCTTCTAGTAATTACATTAATGCTGATGCTCATAAATAAATAGCGATCGAATTAGAGTGACTGTGCAATTAATTAATCAGTTAATTAGCAGACTGGCGCGGATCAAAGTTGGTCGGGTTTCAGACAACAACCGCGGCGAAAGCGAAGTTAAGCTCCTTTCCACCCTCGAGGCATCCGAAAGCTACTCCACTAAAGGTGCGATATCGCGGCATGAACCACACAAAAACGTTACGGGTAATACATCGAAATCTAGGCGAGCATCCACCGATCAAAATCGCTACAAGAAACTACGTAACAGTAGAGCACCGATGTTCACTAAAGAACTTTGGTGGATAATCCTTTCAATAGTTTTTTGGCACAGCAAATATCGATGAGGAGATACTGCGCCCGTCCTTTTTACCTTTGACCATTCTCTCTTCCCCCCTCCTTGCTTTACATAAGGTATGTGCGAATAAGCTTACACTCAAGAATTGAATTTGATTTGGCTACATTAGCTACTGTTACAGCTATGGCAGTTTCAACTCACATGAAAAAGTTTGAGAGGCTGTTGGTTCGAAACAAGAAAACTTTTGAACGGGAATGGAGACATCATGCAGAGGAACAGGAGGATAGATACATAGAGGGAGTTCTAAAAATATAAGACATAACTGTAAAACCGCCCTCAAGACTGTAAAAAAAAATTAGCAAAGAAGGCAATAAAAATTGATGAGATGGGAAGATACTTAATGGAACTGATTCAAATGCTAAATGGTAACTGATTACAAAGTTTTGCAATCTTATACATAAAACCGGCGAGATTCTTGAAGGGTAGCTATATCTTTACGTCTAAGAAACACTGATAAGACTTGTGGAGACTATAGAACAATAAGTTAATGAAGAGCAAATGTTCAATATTGCAAAAATACAAGATGCAAAGATTTGTAAGGTGTTTGCTTGCTTCATAGATTTTAAGAATGCTTTTGACACAGTCCTGTGTGAAGCTAAATTAGATGGCAAAGATGTGTGTATTATTGCAGATCTATACTAGAACCAAACCACTAACATAAGAAAAATGAAGGTAGAAATTTAAGGGGGGGTGCCTCAGGACTGCGTTGTGCCTCCTACACTAATTAACTTATGCTTTGAAATTATAGTTGAAGACATTCTATATGAAGTGCCACCTGAATTTCTTGTAAATGGATGGAACGTATGCTGATGCCGATAGTGTGTCTGAAGGCTTTAAAAGAAATAAAATTTATTGTTATTAGCAAACAACCACCAGAAGATTACTATTGAGGAATGCTGAGATCGAAGAAGAATATACTTGGAAAGATCTGTAAATTCCCAATGGGACTGCTTAATAGAAATTAAAAGTCAAATTAAAAAGCGAAAAGAAAGTACCTAAAGACTAAACTAAGACTTCTTAGAGATGGAATTTTCAGAATTAATATACGGGATAGACTCGGGACGTTAAGGGAAGTTAAAAAATAAGTCAAAATTATTACAATCCTTAAAGGAATCCAACTTGGTACTTCGGTCATATGCGATACTCATTGTCATTCGAGTTGATGCATCTGATAACTGATAGATAGAAGAAAAAGAAATTAAAATGAAAGCAAAAGTCGTACCCGGATAAAACTTCTACGCCTGACATTTCGAGAACTTCTACTTTAAGAAACCATTTTGCTTATATATTTTACCTCAGTCATTAAGTCCTTATTGAACTGCATTTGAGTTTTCCAACTAACCACTAAACTTAATTAATTTAGAAGTAAAAAATTTTAATAATCGTTTACTTCATTTTGTTGTAGCGAGCGTCCCATAACGAGAATCGATTTGAGCTTTACTGGCGCTACAGTCCCATCTTGTTTAATTTTCTTAAACAAATATTATTGACAGATTGAACTTGCAAGTAGTTTTATAAAATTTTCTCTTAAGAATAGGTTTCACTTAGTGTAGCTTGACCCATCACTTTTTAAATAGTTTAGTTATGAGTTAGTGCGCCTACTCTAGAAAATTTTTGTTTACTGCCTCCCCCTCGGAAGGCAATGTCAGCCTACATATTTTAAGTCCTCTTCAAACTTTTTTAGTTTTTTAATATAATCGCTAGATTAATTCAATTAATTTTAACCGTGTCGCATTACGATACAAACACATTGTTAAGGCAATTGTAGCGGACGTCCCATAAAGGGAACGGGTTTAAACCATACCGGCGCCTGGTGATTTACTTTACTAAATTTACTAAATTTATTTTCACATTGAACAGAAGAGTAACTTTATTAAATTTTCTAATATAACAAGATTTAGCAGTTAGTTCTTCTAACGGCCTGTTGGACCATTTTTTTTTAATTAAAGCTAACATTTTAAGCAGGTTGAGGAAGGTTTCGCATTTTTTTAACTTCGTAAATTTATGTTAGTGATCCTGACTGGTCGTCGGCGAATTCTAAATCTAAAATCCATATTTATACAGCGCCAGTGAGATGGGGGGACCGATTTTTAAATTCGCCCTTTAATTTTCCATTACGTAGAAGCACCCCTCGCGATTTAAATAAATAATAGCCGTATTTATGATGTGGAGAGGCTCTTAAATAAGTAAGTACCGTAAGGCGTATGATAATACAGTAATATGCGTCTTACGATCGCGACGAACCATCCCTCTTATTGTCTTTGAGTCGAGGCCACCCCCGCGGTTACGGCAGTAAAACATTCTTTTCGCGCGAAATGAAACGCCACGAGACCTGATTTAACTAATTTAGGAGAAGCGATTAATATTAAGTTTACGTTTCTAGGTTTGTTAATAATAATAATAATTTATTAATTGAATTTTACTAAATTAATTTTAAGTAATTAGATACTTAGAAATAAAATTTACTCCAGGTCAAGATCAAATTTTTTTAGTATAATTTTATCCAATTTTTCTTGACATTAATTCAATTTATTTATTTCTACCCGATTTATTTAATTTTTATCTACAATCTACTTTCAGTCTTTTGGCATTCTAGATTTTTCATCAATTCTACGTTACGTCATTCTTCCTGCAGGTGTTTATTTTCTTTGTTTTCTACCTTTTTTCCCATTAAGTCTCATTATTTTATTTTACCTTGTTATTCTTCAGTAATTTCTAAACATTTAAATTTTATGCTCATAGTTCTTTCATGTTTGTTTTGACCATTTTCGGCTGACAGATTTTGGAATTGTAAAAAAGTAATTAAGTTTTAAAGTGTCTAATAGCTGTTTATGCAACAAGAGGAAAAAGTGATTATTTTTATTATACGTCGTAAAAGACACCTTTACCTTCTGGTTAGTACAAGATTTTTTGTAATCCTGTTGAATTAATAATTTACTAATGCGTTATTAATTTAAATTCACCAATTACATGGGTGTCGAAATCAAAATATATTCATTCCTAAGAGTTTATGTAAATGACAACCGGTTTCTGAAAAAAAATGCTCGAGTTTTACACGTTTTAGAACAGAAATTAGTAATTCAGAAGATTAAGATAAAAATCTATGGCAATACTTATTACTTTAACTCCAAAAAAAAATTGAAAATTTGGAGCTATTTCAAAAATGTGCAAACTGTTTTGGATGAATCTTGCGTAGATTTATTTAAAAACAATCGGAGGATTTCCAAAAATACTCACATTAAGATTTAATCAATTTTTTATTAGAAAGTGATTAGCAAACTTTAAAAGTGAATTACTGAATAACTGGAAGAACTTGTTACATGTTCAAAACCAGAACTGAAATAAAAAAAATTACAAAATATTGTTCAACTTATTTTATAGGCGTATGGTACGTTCAGCTAAACTAATCCGTTATGGGGGCGTTAGCAGTAACCATCAGAGCATTTTGAACCCTACCCGGTTCACCTACCACTTCCACTCCAACTTCTACCTGAAGTTAGCTCCCCAACTTGGCTGAAGGCAACCGAATTTATTTGTAATTGAGGCAAGGGTTAAGGGTGAAGTTACTCGCCCTTGTTATCCACAACACATTTCTTGTCGAGAAACTTGTTCGACTTGAGGACGAGCGACCAACAATCGTTTTTGCGTAAACGAACGCAAAAATATTATGAGAAGTACTCATTATGAAGATAATTTTTAAACCATTGTCCGAATTTGACATAAAACAGTCACATGATCTGGACATTAATACAAATTAAAAAAAGTACCAACAAATAGAAGAATAATTAGGCTATAATAATATAATTTAAGATTTTTTTTGAAATAATTAATTATTAATAAACAATTAATTTATCTGAAAATTACCGAGGCAATCTATTTGTAATTTTTAATTTTTTTGAGTAACGACTGTTAGTGGCCTGATAGTGACATAAAAAACTCAAAAAAAAATATAATTTGAACCTACCATACGGCCTTAAACTGGGTTGCTCCGATTTTACGTATTACCTTTTTGACAAATAACAAAATATTAAGTGATGTACTGAAATTAACACATTTGTTACTACTTTGAAAATAATTCCACTTTCCTTAAATTTTGACCAATATACCTTTTCGTTGATTTTCTATTTCTTTATTGGTTAATACGCTACAAGCTCTATTGACATAGAAGCGGTATAGGGGTTTGGATCTTATACCATTGCCCAATCATTCTTGGGAAGGCTGGAAAAAAAATGTTTGGCTGTAATTATCATTGCCATTGTCTGATATAAAAAAATTAATCTTCCAAAATGAAATTAAAACATTTGTTGTAAACATTTATAATAATAAAACTCATTGCTTATCTCAACTTTACAATGAGGGACATTATTCGATAACTACATAGTTGTAAAATAACCATTTAATCACTAGTGATAAAAATAATAAGTTTTCAAAATTGAGATGACATTCAATAACTTTTATATTGAACTATAAAAGAATAATTAAAACTTTTTATATTTTAGTGCATAGGGAGTTTACTTTCATTGATAATTTTTTACTCACTTGTACCATTAATTTATCACTTATTATAATTAATCCTAACTCTATCTTTCTTTATCCAACCAGTACAACAGAAGTAAGTAATATAATACAAGGGCTGAAAAATAGAAAAAGTGGAAGAGATAAGGTATTAAAACCATTAAATTCTTTTATGAGCCGGCTATTTTCTATATTTTTAACAAGTGCATTGTAAAGGAATGTGGCCAAAAGCACTAAAGAAATCAGAAATTGTACCTGTATATGAATTTGGTGATAAATTGGATGTCAATAATTATAGGCCAATATCGATTGTCTCCAATATTGCTAAAATATTGAAGAGAATTGTGTATAACAGACTTTGTCCTTTTTTCCACAAATTTAAAATAATTAACAAAAAATAGTACAGTTAAAAAAATACTACATATGCACTAGTTGATGTTTTAGATGCAATATACAGTAGCATTAAAAATGATGATGCAGTAATTGAGACATTTATTGATTTAAGAAAAGCATTTGACACGGTTAATCACAAAATATTGTTCAAGAATCTTTATAATGCTCTCAATTTTATTATCAGTTAATTAAGTGACAGAACTCAAAAAGTAAGAATAGGTGATGTAACTAGTTATGAGGAAAATATCAGTTTGAGAGTTCTTCAAGGAACTGTGTTGGGACCAATGTTATTCCTAATATATATAAATGATATATTTGAGAAATGTTCTAACATATTTGTTTTTGCTGATGGTACTCTTGTGCTTAGGTAGAGGAAACATGGTTAATGACTGAAAATATAATGTATGAATATCTTAATAATTTAAATGAATGGTTTAAAGTAATTAAACTTCTGGATGTTACGTTGATAGTGTACCACAAAGCTTAAAAATACATATAGAAAACTGTCTCGTTAAACGGAAAGATAATATCAAATACTTGGGCTTAATTGTTGATTTCAACTTTAAATGGGATTTACATATAAAACATATCACTGGAAGATGCAGATATTTTCCTTATATAGTTAATAAACTAAAACACCTTCCGCATGAAGTATTGTTTACAATTTATTATGCCTATGTGTATAGTATATTGAGTTATGCTCTTGTTATATGGGGAGGAGTTTATACTACTGAGCTATTCCCTATTGATAAACTAAACTACAGAAAAAAATTACAAAAATATTGAAAACAAAGAATATACCAGAACTAGAATGTTTATACAAAACCAGTTGCATAATACAATTTTATGAAAACTTAAGGAATCAATTTGGAGATTCTTACAGCATAACAAGACATAGACAACTTTCATTACTTTATTATTAAAGAAAAACTATTGCAAGAAAAAATCTGATTTATACGGCAACAAAATATTTTAATGGACTGCCAGATGATTTTGTATTTTTATTTGATTAAGATAAGAACTCTAAAATTACTAAATGAACTAAATAGAAAGAATTACAAGAAATCAAATTTTAGTTTTAAGATTTTTAGCTATTATGTGAATTGCTTAGATTAACAGCTCTTAGGCCCCTTTCTTCCAAGATACTTGGTACCCTCTTATGGAGAAATCTACCTCTATGGAGAACCAAATTATTAATAACTATCATCTAAATGGAAATTGTGCATTTTTTGTTTTACTTATGTGTATAAGTTTTTTGAAATTTCTAAAAAATCTTTTCCTGGAGGAGGTCGCCAGGTACTAACTGAAGCATCAAAATTGAAATCATATTTACAATTGTTCCGAAAATGTGTTAATCAAAAGACTTAAAGGTTTTTGAAACGAATTTGTTATTTATTTAAATCATTTTATTTTTTAGAAATGTTCAAGTCCATACCAAATTAATGGGGTTCAATTCCGGATAATCTGGAAAAAGTCTAATAGCAATCACTTTCACAGATTCATCATAAGCCTTTCCACTACTTCCTTACTACTAAGTGTATCTTGACCAAGATTATATATAATAATTTAAGTGATTTTCATCTTTACCCAGTGCGCATCAGGGGTGATTTATACTTTTGCTTTATACTTTTGCTTTATACTTTTGCATCAATTCCTAGTTTTCACAAGTTTCATTATTTATTCGATTTTTAAATATGTCAAAAATACTTTTAAATGATTTTCTCAAGCTCGACGTAACCAAAATTTTGTAGTGTTATCACGATCGAACCTGAAATCCATAACCTTACACAATAACCCTATTGCATAAGTCGCAAATCGCATAAAAGATCTATACTATTAGATACTAGGTATAATCGATGCCAATTTGTAACAAAAATCAATTTCTCTGCCCTGGATATTAAATTAAAATAAATAAAACCAACAATTATTCGAATATTTTCACGTGACTCAGAGCGCTCTGTGATTGGACGTGACGAATGACGTCACTCAGTCAATCATTTTTCTGAGTCTGTTAATTCTCCAAATTTTCTCCGTTTAGCAACTAATTAAAAGTGTATCGTGATATTTTGAAGTGCAAAATGAGAATTTTGAGAGCCTAGTCGGATAATTGCATATTTGTGGCCGTTTATTGACGTCACACGTCATGTTCGGACATCCATTAGAGTTGGCAGCGTTTTGGCGCGAATATTTCAAATTTGAAAACAAATACGTGAAAAAATTACAATTTTAGACAAAAACAAATTCGTGCAAGTACCATTTTAACATTTCAAAACTGGCGGTCCCTAACCTGTCTTGTTGGGCACGCCAATGAAGGGAAAGTGAAATTTTCGAGAAACGCGGAGATTGATAATGAAAAAATTGAGAAAAAGTTTAATTTAAAATTTTCCCTTAGTAATTGTGTTGTGGCGAACGTTCGGGATTGGCGCTGGCTGTAGGTGTCGTTCTGTTGTCGCGTTTAAGGGTATAATTTGGGGGTGGCGCGGTACCGGGAGCGCGTCTTTTGACCAATTAGACGGATTCGTCCGGATCCGGCGTGTTGCAGTTACAAAAAGGGCCGGGAATCCGTAGCCGATGAAATATTCATGAGGAGCCAGCTCCTTGCAGATGGAAGTGTATAACCGAGCAAAATTCAGTTGGTCAACTTGAAAGCTAACTTGTATCCGGGAAACTTTATTGAGGAAAATTTGATTTAATTTTTATAACAGCACCAAAGAGGAACGAGTGCCGTAATTTCTTTTGATGCTGCAATATAATTTTTGTATACCAAGTACCTTGGCGGAATGAAATTTTAAACGTATCGCAAAAAACTTTCAGTTGCACACCTGAATAATAAGGGGAAAAAGGGGGGAAATTCGAGGTGAATAGGGGCGGCGAGAAAAATGTGCAAGACGACGAGAAACCGGTCGTCGGGACGGCGGCGTTAATAATTAAAAACATCGCAACTTTACAGTGTACGTCGGCATAATTTAACGTACACCACTTCAAGGAGTTTACTATTGATTAAATTATTCGAATCAGCAATGTTGTTTATCAGAGACAATTGCTTAATATTCGCGAGTCCTTCGCTTGAGTGGTCGAAATATTGAATGTTTGTTTGGACATGTATTCGATGAAATCATGTCGTCATAACTCAATCAATCACACGATAACGTCCGCCATTTTTAAAATTTTTAGGAGGAAACTGAAAAAAAAATTGCGGCTATCGCCCGGTCAGGACGAGGCAAGTGATGAGGTCAATTAGAGAAAAATTCCGTCCTTGGTGTAATAATTCGTGGCTAATCATCAAATGTTTTTGGCACTTGGCTAACGAATCGGATTAGGTTAATTTTTTTGCAAGGCGCCGGAATAATTGCCTTATTAGCTTAATTCGACGTTAATGCGAGAGTTCAAAGCGAAAATTTTCGAGGACCTAACCGAATTTTGTAATTTAGGACGATAGAAGGAAAACCGACCCTCAAAGGTAACAATATTCAAATTTAGCAATGAACGAAAAATTTACCGACCTTAAGTTGAAGAAAAATCGGATAACATAATTGGTTGGAGAAATATCATTCGTTAATCATAATTTTCTGTTCGCCAAATTATTTGGCCCTAAAATTATTTTTACGTTTCCCTTAAATCAATGACAATTCTCACTTTTCTCTAAGTAAACTTTTATATTGTATATAACAATTTAAAAAATATTTATTGAAAACTATAGCAAATAACAGAAAATTTTTCTTTAGAGCATTTTTTTTAATTAAAAATTGATTGTAGAATCTTAGTCTGCTAAAGGACCAAATATATGGATTCTACCAGAAAAGTCGAAGAAATGTGGAAAATTGTACTCTCAACTTTTTTTGTCTTCTCATTTCTTCCAAAATTAATTAACAAAATATCTTACAAACATTTTAAGCTTTAAGGCTGAGGTTTAGTCGTTGCATTTTCTGTAGCAATTCACTTTGGGGTCGTTATACTCTAAAAATTGAGCAATTTTTTTAATTTCTTTACAATTTTAGCAATTAAGACAAATCAGTTATGGTACTAACATAAGGTTTAAGTTGATTGGTCAATTATTTTGGTTTCATATTTATTATATATTTGCAATTTCGAAAAGCTTCTTATTTACGTACCTGCAGACAATTTTTTTATAAATTTTGGAAAAAAAGTTGGAAATTTTTAATTAACAGTAAAGTGGAAATCTTGTGAAAACTATTTCGGAGCTTACTTGAGAGTAGCTGAACTTAATTTCTCGTTGTAAGTGAGCAAAATTACTTAACAGCACCAAGAGCCCAAAATTAATCTCCATTATGAGTTTTTAAGAAATCTACTAGAATTAGTGCCTGCGTATTTTTGTTTTTTTTTAATTATTTAGTGATAATGAAGATAAAAAAAATTATAAACATTTTTTAAGTTTATAAATAAGTTTATTACTCAAATTTACTTTCTATAATTTGAGTTCAACGATTTTCCACGGCCCTTATTTAATTTAATGTTATTGAATGCTTTAGCCAACTCTTTAAATAAGGTTAGCAAAATATCGATCTAATATCAAAAAAAAAATTTTACCTCTTACTTATTCTGGTTTGAAAACAAATTAAATTGATTAGAGGCGCAAGGGATTAAATCTGGTCAGTGAAGCAGACCCGATATTAACTCAAATTTTAATTTGACCCTTTTGAGCCATTGTAACTGTGTCAATGGATGAATAGAAAATAAAAAACTTTTTTGATTAAACCTCGGCAATTATTTTTGATTTTATTATTCGTATATATTTAACAGTAAGAAATAATTTCTCAAGATAATAGATGGTAAGTAAATCCAAAAAAATATTTGCTCTTCTTAACGTCTTTAAAGCGCTCTATGATTATAGTTTTGTCTGTGTCTTTATCTTAGGCTCTCGGTACCGGAACTGGTTGGAGCTTCTCTTATAGACCGAAATTCTCATGTAGTTTCTTGATATTCATTGTCTTTGTTATTTCTATAACTTTGTGTTCCGTGATTTTTTTCAACGTATAGAAAATTTCTGCCACTGTTTTCCTAATTGTAGTGATCATTGCCAGTTTTCGTTTAAAGCAGAATCGTCCTCTTAATTTCACTTGATATCGATTAAATCTTTTTAAAAAATTGCATTTTTATGAAGCTCTTTTTCAGTTCTAATGAAATTACTGAAAGTCTTCTTAACGAACTGCCAAAAAGTAGTTATCCACTTAATAGGTCTACGTTAATTTTGATTTGCTGAGTTTTAAAAAAAAATGATATTAGGGAGCTAAACTTTGTTTTACCTCTCATTTTACCTTAGGTGTGCGACTTTAAATTATACAACAAGAAACTTTGTTATACGACTTTTAAAATTAATGAGGGTCAAAAGGTGGAAAAACTTTTGATTCGTAATTCCTTTTTCTTTTAATAGTAAAAAAAGTTTCAAAATACAAGATCTGTTTTTTCTTCACACAAAAATTATTAAATCTCTTTTAACTAAATATCAAACGCTCAGTTTGCAGACATATTAATTTGTCGTAGTTAGTTTTTCTAAAAATTAATGCAAAATATTTTCTTAAGAGTGGGATTTAGTCGTCGTTGCGTTCTTTATCGCACGCATGGTTTGTTCGTTGTGGCGTAGCAGACCTAAAGATTACAGAAAACTTATTGCTTTTTTACTTTAAATATTATAAAGCATCAGTTAAAGGATTGAAAATATCTTTTAAGTCGGTCAGCCAAGTACTTTTAAAACCCAATTGACTGAATTTTCTCTAAAATTAATCTAAAAAAATTTGTTTTACTAAATTTTTTCTAAAGCATACAAAATTGTAACTAAAAACACCTTAGACTTCCGATATTATCACAAAAATCCTGAAGATTTACTATAATTTTCAATCCTTGTGCGACAGACTACACTCTCGTACCATACGTGTTGTAGAGAACGCAACAACCACAGCCTTAATATTTTTAGAAGCGCCTTAATTTTCATAAGTAATAATTCAAGCTTCAGATTTTTTTGTTAATAACATTTTTTATTCTAAATTCGAAAATGAGTATTTTTGAAAAAAAAATAACTCAAGTGACGTTGTTTCTACCAATCAAATGCGAGAATGATATGATTAGAATATTATCATTGCGATGATAAAGTTATCACCTTACTCTTATCTCTAAATTTGTTGCTTATAATAAATTTTGGTGTACTTAACGATATTCATCAAAAGGTTTCTGATACAATTTTAAGGTAACACGAGGGCTATAATTATTGAAGACAAGATAATTTTAATCATCTTCTTGTCATCAACAAAAGAGAAATAATTTTTTACCCGTGAATACGGGAAGTGGTCACAATTGTTTGGTCCGCGAATATGGGAACCGCAAATAAGGAACTTTGACTTTATACAAAAATACCGACGTATCTCGCATATCTGGGTTCAAAGTATTGAAGCGGGAGCGGTCGAAGAAGAAGTCCGAGATTTTTACATCGCGGTATATTTAAATTCTTTATGAAGTAATCAGAAGTTGAAAAAATATAGAAATTGCACAGTCGTAATTAAGAAGAATTAGTCTATAAATTCTTCTTAATAAAAACAATATAAATTTTGTTTCAGTTATGTTTCACTGTTTGTTTCAATTTTAAGAATTGAATATGAAAATAAAATTAAAATTCGGCTGTTGAAGTGCCAAATGTAAGAAGCAAGTGTCTAAATTATCAAAACAACACAAATATATTTTTTGTTCCGTTGAAACGACCCTTTGTTGGTTGGACTATCTTTATGGTCGCAATTACCCACACAAGAGAAGTATCTGTAAACGTGTACCTTCCCAGTTTTAGTACAAAATACGAGTACGAGATCACTTCCCCTACAATGGTGACGACAAATGCGTATTCTTACTTGGCGGGGAGAAATAGAAAGAGTGAGTGAAGTAAGAACAGAAAATAATTTGACGGCGTTTTGCTTATACGAACACGACTTTGCTATCATTAATGCAATTTTCAACTTTTCAATGCACGATGCATCAGTTTCTATGCATATATCTAGTGCTATGTATTGAATAAATTACATAGCCCCATTTATTTTTCAGCCCGTTCTTTATTGGTCTCGTTGTCTACTGTTTGTTATACTAATTTATCTCCTACTTTTAATTATTCTGATGATTACTATTGCTACCATCATTCTTCTCTTCCTTTTTTCCTGTTTTTTGAAGTAAAACTTTTTTAGGCCCGGTAGGGTAACTCGAATGCTAGGAGCGTCAGCGGTCACGAAAACGTGAAACGCTGGGAGGCGTAACTATATGGCAGTAACCTCTATCCTGCATTTTCTTATATTTATTTTATATTATGAATGAAAAATTCAATTTGAAAATCAATAATAATCCATTAGTACCAATGACAAAAGCAAGAACAACAATTGATGCTGTGTTTGCCAGATTTTTAGAGCAACTGTACTTTGATATACTATTTCTCGCTTATTTATTTATTCTTCTCATTTTTCTTACTAAATACTTTTTTTATTTGACATCTTTTACAGTCTCTTCTTCAAATACAATTTTCAAGTCCATGTACAAATTTACTCTTTTACTTCTAACTATATCTTTGTCTTGCTTTTAAACCTCATTTCATTCAGTTAGAAACTTTTTCCAATCGTTTATAAGATTTTCTAAAAATATTTCAAAAATTTTCCTCCCGTACATTTAAACTTAATTTTGCATTCCGTATGCACTTCCGTATTAAAGTTATATTTTCCAACCTCTTTTCCTTTTCTATAGACATTGTTTTTTTAGTTGGCTTGTTTTTTCAGAAATCTATATTTTCATTAAATATTAATGTTACTTTCTATTTGCACTTTATCACTCATATTAGCTTCCTTCAATTACACATTTTTTCAAGTGTTGTGGTCTCCTCACTTCTATTATCTTTTTCTTTTGTTATAATTTTTATTACTTTTCCTTAGTTTTGCATTTTCTCTACATTTTCTTTTTATGGTTCTTTTTTGCTCACCCTTTCCTTTTTGAACGTTTTCTTTATTTCTTAATTCCTCTCTAATTCATTATCTTTTGTTTTTTTAGAGTACATTTGACTTACAGTATTGCTTTCCTGTGTATTTATTTATTAAAATGTATTTCCATTCGTTCAGTCTTCTTTCTCCAATTCAATTTTATTTCAATGCACGATGCATCAGTTTCTATGCATATATCTAGTGCTATGTATTGAAGAAATTACATAGCCCCATTTATTTTTCAGCCCGTTCTTTATTGGTCTCATTGTCTACTGTTTGTTATACTAATTTATCTCCTATTTTTAATTATTCTGATGATTACTATTGCTACCATCATTCTTCTCTTTCTATTTTCCTGTTTTTTGAAGTAAAATTTTTTTAGGCCCGGTAGGGTAACTCGAATGCTAGGAGCGCCAGCGGTCACGAAAACGTGAAACGCTGGGAGGCGTAACTATATGGCAGTAACCTCTATCCTGCATTTTCTTATGTTTATTTTATATTATGAATGAAAAATTCAATTTGAAAATCAATAATAATCCATCAGTACCAATGACAAAAGCAAGAACAACAGTTGATGCTGTGTTTGCCAGATATTTAGAGCAACTGTACTTTGATATACTATTTCTCGCTTATTTATTTATTCTTCTCATTTTTTTTACTAAATACTTTTTTTATTTGACATCTTTTACAGTTTCTTCTTCAAATACGATTTTCAAGTCCATGTACAAATTTACTCTTTTACTTCTAACTATATCTTTGTCTTGCTTTTAAACCTCATTTCATTCAGTTAGAAACTTTTTCCAATTGTTTATAAGATTTTATAAAAATATTTCAAAAATTTTCCTTCCGTACATTTAAACTTAATTTTGCATTACTTCCGTATTGAAGTTATGTTTTCCAACCTCTTTTCCTTTTCTATAGACATCGTTTTTCTAGTTGGCTTGTTTCTTCAGAAATCTATATTTTCATTAAATATTAATGTTAGTTTCTATTTGCACTTTATCACTCATATTAGTTGTGGTCTCCTCACTTCTATTATCTTTTTCTTTTGTTATAATTTTTATTACTTCTCCTTAGTTTTGCATTTTCTCTACATTTTCTTTTTACGGTTCTTTTTTGCTTATCCTTTCCTTTTTGCACATTTTCTCTATTTCTTAATTCCTCTCTAATTCATTATCTTTTGATTTTTTTAGAGTACATTTGACTTACAGGATTGCTTTCCTGTGTATTTATTTATTAAAATGTATTTCCATTCGTTCAGTCTTCTTTCTCCAATTCAATTTTATTTCAATGCACGATGCATCAGTTTCTATGCATATATCTAGTGCTATGTATTGAATAAATTACCTAGCCCTATTTATTTTTCAGCCCGTTCTTTATTGGTCTCATTGTCTACTGTTTGTTATACTAATTTATCTCCTATTTTTAATTATTCTGATGATTACTATTGCTACCATCATTATTCTCTTTCTTTTTTCCTGTTTTTTGAAGTAAAACTTTTTTAGGCCCGGTAGGGTAACTCGAATGCTAGGAGCGTCAGCGGTCACGAAAACGTGAAACGCTGGGAGGCGTAACTATATGGCAGTAACCTCTATCCTGCATTTTCTTATGTTTATTTTATATTATGAATAAAAAATTCAATTTGAAAATCAATAATAATCCATCAGTACCAATGACAAGAGCAAGAACAACAATTGATGCTGTGTTTGCCAGATATTTAAAGCAATCGCAATCAACTTTGTATATATCGTATTTCAGTTACCATAAACCAATCGTATAATTTCTAAATTCTATTGAAAATTAATAAAATACAATTTTTATTTTGTCTTAATATATGTGTGCTGTGTCTGATGATAATTTCCCTTTTGTCACCACAATTTTCCAAAAAAAATCTTTAATCAATTGACTTGAATTTATATGAGATTCGTTTACATTTCAAACTAGAGAAGTTTCACTTTTGTCCTGTATAGTTTCTAGGCACAATTTTTTTGTTTTTTTGCAAATTTCTTAACGTTTTACGTAATAAATAGGCCATAACGTTTCATATCTCAACTTTCCTCGCTAACAGCGTACATGGCATTGTCTAATATGGACAACGACGTTAAAACATTGCAAATTGACACTTGACCCGTTGAAACCGCTGCTTCGCAAATTATATTTGCGATCCGCTCTGACACAACACGAATTCTTTAATTGTAACAAATGTGGCAAGTACTAAAATAGATCAAGTCGTTCGTCTCTTATAGTCCGTCCATCGTCTAAATTCATTTATATCAATTTAAATTGCATCGTAACGCGACGACGATGACGATTACGATCATGATGGGGCACCGTTAAAAATAACAACGAAATACACACATACACACACACGTCGAAAGACCCTCATCCCCCATTATCTCCCTTCATACTAGTAACGTTAAATAATTCAAAGCGCATAATAACGCGATTAAAACGTTCAGCCGTAGCGCGCGTTAATAGCGACGTTATATGGCGGAATCGGGAATTCGAACCCGTCGTCCTGTGACATTCAAATGTGAGAATATGGCGGTACCGCCACGAATTAGGAACGAAACACATATAACGCCGCCCGGCAATGTCGGAAAACGGGATACATTACGACTGATTATAGTGATGGAAACTGAGAATAATTTCAATTAACGTTGTACACCAATTAAGAGGGCTAATGGAATACGCGGTAAGGCGCCAACTGTACTCGCCCAACTTGGGGGGACGTTAATTAAAAGTTACAGAATTATCGTATGATAGTTTTTTGGATACCACTAAATCGCTGCGTCCGCAATTGCCGTTTACTGCGTACAAAAGATAACAAGTGACTTTATCTGCCATCTATCGGAGTTTCGTTAAAATAAGAAAAGTGTTTGTCCGCGTCAAATTTGTTGAAAACAAAATTTCTTAATAAATTAAGTCGATTGCCATTGTCTGAAGGGGAGCGGTCTAATCGTCCAGATTTAACTGGGGATCGAATCTGACACTCAATGGTGAGCACGCTAAACATTTAGCCAAGGTCGTTGCTTAAATAGACTTATGCTTTAAAAAATTCTAGAAAGTAAAAAAAATTAGACAACCCTGACTGGTATTTTTTGAATATTTACAAATAAATTTTTACTAATAACGTTATGTTACGTAAATTGTCGACCTCAGATTTATATCCACTTTTGGGTGCATTGTGAAGTTGCTATCACAAAATATTAAACAATGTGACAAAAGTCACTTTTTTAATATAATGTTGCGTTTTTTGTAGTCGATTTGACCCAAATTTTGGTAAGTGAATGTAAAAAACAAAATCGTATTTTGTTAGGGTGAATCGACGCCGCTAATGTAAATCACTAGATGTTAGCTGTTGCGATTTCTTATTTGAGGACTACACTTAAAACAAAAGTCATAACATTAGACATAGAAGAAAGTACGAACTGGGATTCTAAATTTGTAGAACTTTTTTAGGACAAAATTAAAATATTTAATTGGAAATATCGAAGATTAAGCAATGTGAATCTTTTAGTAAATTTATTGTTTAATATTTATGTAGTTGAAGAGATCAAAAATTAAGTTTTGGGAGGTAAGAATGTTTTTTGGCATTTACAATTAAATTAATAATATTTTGTTAAAAGTTAAAACGCTTTTGTAACGTTACCAAATAGATCACTAGATTTTAGACTTTGCGATTTTTTATTTAACGACTTGCCTCATTTTTGGGAAGTATAATATTTAGAAAATGTAGACAATTTTATTAGATCGGCATTTTATAATTTTTTTCTAGGGTTAATATTACGTCCAGAATTAATTTTTTAATTCTTGAAGTGGGAGATTTGTGACGTACGTGTCCCGCATGCGGTGTACTTCTAAAAGAAACTACATGATGGCGCCACTCAAAAACTTCAAATAACCGGTTGCTGGCATCCGGCAACGGCGACCACGGACAGTTGCGATCAGACAGGGAAGCTTGCTTAAAGTCTAATATGGTTTTATCTTACACACTCAGGCACTCGACAACCTTAGATCTATTTATAAATCGACTTCCATTTCGGTTTACACATACTGGCAGAGAAGCATAGTAACTAAAGCAATAATCTATTAAATATAGGTGTGAATCTGGGATATGAGACTACGTACGTCATCAATATCAACTTTTGCAAATATTTACGAAAATATGAAATAGAAAAATGGGAAAAAATTTCTAAGCCTCTTTCGGGTTTTTCTTCTTCTAGAGATTAAAAATAGCAATATTTTTTTTAGGCAAGTACCTCATTAAATCGAGAGTCGATGATATATCATTCGATATGAAACAAGAAGTTTGAACTCGGGTTTTAATTGTCTAAAAATTTTCTTAAAAACAAATCACAATATGTAATTGGAGGTATCAAATATTAAGCACCCTAATTCATTAATTAATTTTTTATGCAAGGATTTTGTTACTTTGAAACGAGAAATATGTTTAGGGTAAAAACTTTTAAAAGTAAATTTTTTCTTTTGCCATTGTTGAAACGCAGAATTTTTTAGAATCACATTAAGGTCACATCTTTTCTAATTTTAATTTGAAAATTATTGTTTGTCAACAAACAAACTTAGTGTTGTTTTATTAGATTTTTTTTATGCCAGTGTCGACTCGTTAGAATAGAGACTGGCACAGTGCAGCAATAAAACTAAACATCGTCTTGGAAATGATAAGACCTTTTAAAAACATTGCAAGAAAATTTTTAAAAGTAGCCAATCCCAACAATAATGTTTTTTAAATATTTATACATAGCGTGATTCTAAAAAGTTATGCTATTAAATTAAATGTGAGTGCCATTTTATAGGTTACATAATAACTATCTGTATTTTTCTTTTTTAAAAAATGTTTTTTTTAATTACACGTCTATATTGATGGTTGCGGCAATTAAAGTGCGCACAGTATTTATGTGTGAATTCTATAACTTATAAGAAAGAGTCAAAGCGTATTTTATTGAAAACTTTGAACTCAAGAGATGGCGTTGTGTTAGTACTGGATGTCAATCAAATCGTTTGTTTTTATTTTTAATGATTTTTAATATTTCAAATTGTCATCGGTAATTTTTCTAAAGTATTTTTTTTTCTAAACTAATTGTTTAACATGTAGTTTGTCATTATATCTGCAACCCTTATATAAAAAATTCAAAACTCGAACATGCATTTATAGGTAGTTAAGTTTTTATTTTTTAACCATTTCTTTAAATAAAATAAAAAATAATTTTCATCACTTTTCAATCACTTTTGTCATTTCATTGTTATTGAAAAATAAAATTGTTTAGAATTATACTAAGACTACGTTTATTTCTATTGATAATAGTTTTAGCAGAAAGCATAAATATCAAACCGGAAAACTTCCAGTAATATGAAAAGAAAACTTAAGTTATTTACTCGGCGTTGCACGTTTGTATTGTTGGTTGCGGAAAACAAAATTTGCAGAGCACCTGTGTGTGTATTTTGCATTTAAGGACTCACATATAGCGGTAGAACTTAGTACGTTTATGACTTTAAACTTAAAGGATTACGTTTGAAGCGTCTTTAAATTATTAAACAAATTTTGTTTCAAACTGTCTCGACATTTGTTGCTGGAGCTGAGCAATTAATTTTCACAATAATTTTAGATTATTACATACAATTTATTACTTCAATTAGTCGAATGATTAACGAATAAAATTATTGAATTATTAATTGATCGTATAATTAAATAACCAAATGGTGGAACATTTTATTAATCGAATAGTTATCTATTAGTTACAATTAATTATTTATGTACGACAAAAATCAATAATTTTCACTAATAGTTTTTAGGAGAAAAATTAACGTTATTGATAGCTATCGCAACAAAATCACTTCGTCAGCTATTGTTCAGTTATTACTGATGGATCTTTAAAGACTTGTATTTTTTTTTTAATATCTGTACAGTGAAACCTAAAAACAGTGTTTGTATACAGAATTGATTTAAAATAAAAATGATAAATATCAATGATGGGTTGCGAAAAGTACATTTAGTTTGATAAATTAGCAAAGACAAAGAGATAAAAAATGCTAGTAGGATGAAATAACAACTGAATAAAATTAACGAAAATATGAAAGAAACGAACTTTCATAATAATAATAAAAAATTGGACGAAGAAAATATAAAGAATCTTCACCTGGACTCCATAATATTTTGGTATAATAGAAGCAATAATTTTACAAATATAGTAACGGATTGAGGAAAAAAGTTTTCAGCATTCTAATATAAGAGAAATTTAACTATAGATGCAACTGTTGAGGAGCGTCGGAAAATAATAATCAAAGCTAATTTATCCGTTCCAATTTCTTCGAAACGCTTTGTTTAAGTCTAGACGAAAGAACGACCAGAGGACGTCATTATTTATTGAAACCGTTTACGTAGTAGAAAGAGGTAAAAGTTCATCCCACCTCCTCGGAAACGTCTGAAAGTGTTTATTTGGGAACTTTGCGCCGGCATCCGCCAGGTCCAAACTATATTTGCTCGGCATAAAGCGGATCTATAATACATATAAATTCTATATTCTTTCTGTGAAGTGCCATATTACATCTGCGAAACACTGAGAGCAGCAAAGATCTGACAAGAGGCGAACTTAAATATTCATCAAGCAGACATAAAGATCGTAATATCATAAAACGAATTTTCCATTCGTTCAAACAAAAAGAAAACCGGCTAACATCTCATTTGCATTTCAGTGAGAAAGAGAAGCGAAGAAGAAGAAAGTAACGAGAACGGAAGGAATGACAGTGATATTTTCATTACGCTAATTTCGTTGTAAGCAAATTAAACCATGTTACTTCTATTTAGCGGCGTCGCGACGCCGCCATTTTTTCGAACGTCGCGAGACTTTTTTCGTTTTCTAAATTGAAGAATGCGGGCGGTTGGAGAAAATTTCAAATGGGACGTAATTAATTAAAAACTTACGATTTGATTAATTGAAATTTATTGTTTTTTACGAGTTTGATGTCGGAACGAGAGTTTTCAAAGTGCGTTAGTGGAAACGAGTGCCGGGGTGGGTTTTACGTTGAGTAAATTTATTTCGGAATTATTTAGTATGATGGGTGTGCTTATGCAATTTAAATTCGTCACATAGCCAGGAGGCGAAGTCGGTCAATAAAGTCGTCGGAAAAATATGAAATATTTATGAAAGCGACCAGGCTCGGGCCGCTGCTTTCGCCATGTGCAGTAATAGGGTAAATATGAAATGCTAATATTTGGAAGTTAGAAATTATATTTCAAATTGAACTGTCCAATATGCGAGCTCCCTGTGTTTGCGTTCCGATATAAAAATGATGGCCCTAAGGGGGGACAGGGCGTTCTCCAACCTGATGATGCGAGATTAAAAGCATTAAAACGAACGGGACCCCATCTTGTTTTTAGAAGCTTATTGAAGAAGTGTTAATCGAAGCAGAAGGAACGTCGAATCGGTCGAGACAAAAATCTTATGAAGTTATAATTAAAATCTTTGTAGGAAAGGATTAGTGTTAGTATGAATGTGAAAAATAAAGAAAAATAGCATGGTTCAAGGTGCATCGACATATTCAAATTTAATAAATTGTGGAATTTGTTTTACTGGCTGTAAGAAAATAATTTATTTACTAACTTTTTTAATGTAATTAAAAACTCAACTCACCGTGAAGAGATTTCAATCAATAGAATTTCTAAACTATACGTCATTGTTTTTTGAAAAATTGAAATATATAGAGAAAGGTACTCAAAATTCAAAATGCTAACTGAGTTTAGAATATTTTTATGAATATTTGAATTAGTGAAACTTTTGACAGAATATTTTGATATAGAAATAAAAATCAATAACATTTCTAAAGTATTCTTCCTATTCTACTTACTAGATTTTTTTAAGAAAAAACTAAAATATGTAGTCGAAAATATCGAAGATTAGTTATTATTGCGGAGATTTAAATCGTTAAAAATTTTTTACTTGTAGGTAATGAGTGTCCATTCGTTAATTAATCAAAGATTAAGCACTGAGTCCGGAGTCTTTTGAAATGATGACTTGAATTAATAAAATTTATAAACTTGTTCTACTGGCGTCTATTTGTTGTCGAAAAAAAAATATGTAGCGGAAGAGCTCGAAGGTTAAGTTTTTTAGAATCTTTTGGTGCGGAAACTTGAATCAATAACATTTTTAAACTTAATATGCTGCATGCTTATAAATAAATTTATTAGAAAAAAACTAAGATATGCAATTGAAGATATCGAAAATTAAGCACTACAAAGCTGGAAAATTTTCTTTGCAGTGAGTTAAATAAATAAAATTTTTAATCGCTTTAAGGAATAAATATTAATAACTTTTTAAGAAGGTGACATCAATGAAATTTGGTGAGGGTTTTATTTAAGAAACATTATATTCTCGAGAAGATCAAAGATTAAGCTATGGGCATGGGTGCGGAAACAATTTTTAAAACTGTTCCACTGACTGCCTATAAATAATTTTTCCAAAGCAAATTTAAAGCCTTTTGAATTAGTGGAATTTTTAAACTTGGTCTACGATCGCCGATTTATTATTCTTTATTAAAAAAATTATATGTAGGGGAAGACATCGGAAATTAAATTTCTTGAATTTAAGTCGCTTATTTAAACTTCTTCTTCTAGCTGGCACTTCATAATTTTCTTATAGAAAAGTATAAACAGAATTTTTTTAGTTTGGTGACTTGAATTAATATTATTTTTTAAATTGTTCTACTGACTGCATAAATATTTCTTTTTTAAAAAAAATTAAAATTTATAATTGAAGATATTGAAGATTAAGCGCTATAATTCTACAGAATTTCTTGGTGCTGTGATTTAAATTAATAATATTTTTAAAGTTGTTCTATTGGCTATTTATAAGTAACTGTTTAACAAAAAATTAAATTATATAATTGAAGATATCGAAGATCAAATTTAGGATCTTTTGAATTAATAAAGCCACTTGAATTGATAAAAAATTCTAACTTTTTTACGAGCATCTTCTTTTTATTTTTTATTAAATAAAAACGAAGATTAAGCACTGCAAGTCTATAGGGTCATTTGGTAATGTGACTTGAATTAATAATATTCTTCAAGTTGTTCTACTGACTATCTATAAATAAATCTTTAAAAAAAAATTAAAATATGTAACTGAAGATATCGAAGATCAATCACGGCAGATTTAGAGTCTTTTGAATTAATAAAGTCACTTGAACTGAATTTTTAAATTTCTTCTATTTAGTTGAAGACAGTGCAGTTTGAATTAATATAATATTTAAACTTCTTCTACTGGCTGCCACTTAATAGTTTTTTTAATTGTTCTACTAATTGTTTATAAATAATTTTTTTAGGGAAAATATATAATTGAAAATATCGAAGATCAATCACTGCAAATTTAGTCTTTTGAATTAATAAAATTTTTAAACTTGATCTACCGTCGCCGATTTATTATTTGTTATTAAAAAAAATTTATGTAGTGGAAGCCATCGAAAATTAAACTTTTTGAATTTAAGTCGTTTATTTAAACTTCTTCTCTTAACTGCCACTTTATAATTTTTTAAAGAAAAGTTTAAACATATAATTGAAGATTTAGATTTTTTTTAGTTTGGTATCTTGAATTATTATCATTTTTAAAATTGTTCTACTGACTGCCTATAAATATTTCTTTTTTAAGAAAAATTAAAATATATAATTGAAGATTTCGAAGATCAATCACGGTAGATTTAGAGTGTTTTGTATTAATAATGTCACTTGATATGGATTTTTAAACTTCTTCTAAGGGCACGTTACTATTGCTTTTATTTAAAAAAATTATATGTAGTTGAAGACATTAAGGAATAAGTTTGAATCAATATAATATTTAAACTTCTTCTACTGGCTGCCACTTAATAATTCTTCTTAAATAGTGCTACTAACTGCTTATAAAAAATTATTTTTAGAGAAAATATATAACTGAAAATATCGAAGATTATGCACTCCTCATCAAAAAAATCTTTGAAAACGGACTTGAATTGATAAAATAATGAAACTTGTGCAACTGGCGCTCATTTATAATATGTAAAGAAAAATTACATGTAATTGAAGAAGTCGAAAGCTCTGGAAATTTTGAATTCTTCAGTACAGAGTTTTAAATCTAAATAAATTTTGAACTCGTCTTACTGGTTGTCTATAAAATTTTTTTTTAAAGAAAAATAAAAATGCGTAATTGAGGACAACGAAAATAAAGCACTGAAAATTTAGAGTCTTTTGACTCTGAATTAATTTAATTCTTAACTTCTTTCACTGCCGCCGATTTGTTATTTTTTTCTTTAAAATTATTTGTACTTGAGAAAATCGAGAATTAAGCTTTAGAAATTTAGAGTCTATTGCTGAGGTGACTTGAATTAATCAAAAGTAACTTCCTCTGGCGTCTAATTGTAATTCCTTTTTTTAATTATTTATACTTGAAGAAATCGAAGATTAGACTTTGGAAATTCAGAGTTTTTTGGTGAGGAGACTTGAATTAATCAAATTTTTGAATTTGTTCCACTGGCATGTCTCACTTTTCTTTTTCTTAAGAAATTATAGACGCAGTCGAAGAAATCAAAAATTATAGTGCAAATTTAGAGTTCTTTGGTGCAGAAACTTGAATCCTAACTTGTTATACTTCTCGCCTATAAATATCTTTTAAGCACTACGATTCTAGAGGGTCTTTTGGTGCAAAAACTTAAATTTATAACATTTTCAAACTTGTTCTACTGAAAATACTGAAGATTAAGCACCCAGAATCTTGGGATTGCAGTGGACTAAATTAACATTTTTTAAAAATTGTTCTTAGTTGCCTATAACAATTTTTTTAGAGAAAATATATTATTGAAGATATCGAAGATTAAGCACTGCTAATCTAGAAAGTTTTTTGGAGCAGACTTGAATTAATAAAATTCTGAAACTTGTGCAACTGACGCTCATTTATAATTTTTAAAGAAAAATTACATGTAATTGAAGAAGTCCAAGATTAGGCTCTAAGAATTTAGTATTCTTAAGTGCGGAGACTTAAATCCATATAATTTTTGAACTTGTCCTACTAATTGTCGATTAAAATTCTTTTTAAAAAGAAATTAAGATACGTAATTGAGAACATCGAAAATGAAGCACTGAGAATTTAAAATCTTTTGATATAATGACTTGAATTAATTCAGTTTTTAACTTCTTCTACTGGAGCCTATTTGAAACTTTTTTTTTAATTATTTATACTTGAAGAAATCAAAGATTAAGCTTTAGAAATTTAGAGTCTATTTCTGAGGTGACTTGAATTAAACAAAACTAACTTTCTCTGGCGCCTAATTGTAATATCTTTTTTCAATTATTCATACTTGAAGAAATCGAAGATTAAATTTGGAAATTCAGAGTTTTTTGGTGAGACTTAAATTAATCAAATTTTTGAATTTGTTCCACTGGCGCGCCTCTCTTTTTTTTAAGAAATTATAAACGCAGTTGAAGAAATCAAAGATTATAGTGCAAATTTAGATTTCTTTGGTGTAGAAACTTGAATCGTAACTTGTTCTATTTCCCGCCTATAAATATTTTGTATGCACTACGATTATAGAGGGTCCTTTGGTGCAAAAACTTAAATTTATAACATTTTAAAACTTGTTCTACTGAAAATTCTGAAGATTAAGCACTCAAAATCTTGGAAGTGCGGTGGATTGAATTAATATTTTTTTTAAATATTCTACTAATTGCCTATTGATATATTTTTAAAGAAGAATTATAATATGTAATTGAGGATATCAAAGATTAAGCACTGTGAGTCCAGAAGTATTCTACTAGTTGCTAGGACGTCCTTTTTATAATAATAAAAAAAAGAGTAAAACTATCAAAGTTATTTAGAGCGCCTCAGGAAATCGTCTTGATGTGAATATTCAATAATAAAGAAAATATGACTAAAAATATCTTAGTCTGATCAGGGTAAGTGATGAAGTTCTTTAAGAACATTTTCAAGTTATTTCAATTCTTAGAAGTGTTCTGTTGGCTGCAATTGCTGAAAAATTTAAAATTATTATTCAAGATATTGAAAACTACTCAAGAAAACTCTAAATGGCTCTTTGATACCGAGGCTTGAATAAGGCAAATTTTGAAAGTGTTTTAGTGGCTGTGTATTTTTGATACCCTCAAAAAGTTTGATTAGAGTGAAGAAAAAAATATTCGAAATTTTTTTAAAACTACAGATAATTTTATTTTGGACGTTAAAATTAATCAAATTGTTAAACTTTTTGGTTGCACAAACTAATTCCTATTACAACAAAATCAAAAGCGGTCATTAAAATTTTTGAATGCCTTTATCCATTAATGTCCCCAGTATTGCCGTAATGAATCACTGTCGAATTTTGATTTAACCAACTAAATGTGGCGTTTTTTTTTAAATGCGCATTAATAATTTGAACAAGTTATCGATGGTTGAGTTCCGCCGACTTAGACATGTCCTTACATAATTGGCACTAATTGCAAAAGCTTTAATTGCCACCTAATTGTTGTCGTTCCTAAAACCGTACCATACAAGATCCAAAAAACGCAATAATTAATATGACATGCAGCCGACAAAGCAATTAACTCCAATGACATCATATCTCGTTTAGATTGGAGATTTCAATGGTGACTTGATGGATTAGTTAATTTCGAGTGCGTGTTGTTGTCAATTAACAAGTGTTTAAATTAATTATATAATAATTACCCTACAACGTTCTCGCCCCGTCCCATTAACTCATGTTGGTCCAATTAATCACGTCAAGGATTTTATAATTTCCATCGAAAAACTAACATCTGTTCAACCCTCCCCTTTCTTAATTGCACCCCGGTACTGACCTGTCTCCAAACGGAAACATATGGGAGAAAGGCGGCGGTGCCGGTCGTGGTGGTTCGGACGAAGCCGAAGGTGTAGGACTGTGAGGCGATGACGGATTCGGGGACGCTTCCGGAGCACTTCGTAACGGTTCCGGTGATTCCCGGCCACCGCTACTACGACTCGAACATTCCCGAGCTAATTCTTCGTCTTGACCCGTAACATCGGGGGAACTCGTCGATTCTTCCACCTGTTACGTTTTTTTTTGTAATTCGTTCGATTTTAACGCAATTTCTTACCTTCTCCTCTTTCGTTTCTTCGTCTCTTTTTACTATGTCTTGACCGTCGCGTTTTCGTTGTTCTTCCTTTAAACGTTCGGCTTTTCGCCATTTGGCGCGACGATTCTGGAACCAAACCTGCAACAAAAATTGTTTCGAAAATTTCGTATCAAACGTAACGTCGTTAAAAAGAATTAAAGTATCGGGTTACGTGGAGGGTTGCGTTAACGATTTTTAGTGTCAATCGTTTCGATTCAGGGGTTGGGGTTATTTATGGGAAAAGTTGGGTCGAATTTGGAGGTTCGACAGCGCGATTGACACCTTGTAAAGTTGAACGTCGTTTCGATGACAAATAAACGGATGAAAATGCAAATCTAATGAGGGTTTCATTGTCGTCGACCCAAGACCACTTGTTGGGTTGAAGAGCACCAACAACACAACGGCTACCCTCCTCTTAATAATTCTCGTATTGTTCGTCTAATTGGACGCGCACCACCCTTTTGTTTCATTATTTTCTAAATAACGGTCTCGTGTTGGAAGCGCGATCGGAGGGTTGGTTAAAAATTGGAGAAATCGAATTAATGTTTACGGAAGGGTAGGTTTTCGGCGACGTATGCGTGGTTGTGTTGTGAAAATATAAAAATGACGGGAGACATCGGCCGATAAGTGACTGTAATATGACGCCGGACATGTCGGACCCGGGACTCCGAGCACTCCGGGGACCGGTTCCGGTAAAGATGAGACTTACTGTGGCGGGTTGTTTTATAATGCGGCCACGTGTCCGTTCCGTCTTCATTTCTGTCTCGGGAGTTTAACGTTTTCGGTCAAAAATCAAATTTAGCTTTGAAGCGGAAAAGTTCTCGTCTTTCACTGGATTTAGTGGATTGCGTCACTTTTTTTATCTGATAGGAAACGACGCCTTTGACGTCGACCCCCAATAATTCGAACCGAAGCCATTTTTCGAACGTTATCTAACGATATTTACACGTTACGTATTCGGACCTGACCTGGACCGCCAGAATTTTTTCCATTTTGCCGAAATTGTTATTAAATCGATCTAAAATTATGTTTAAGGTTGGCGCTCAAAAAGTTAAAAATCGCGCTAAGACGTACGTTGCTAGTTCAATAGTTCAGGTTTTAATTTTTGACGTGGCACCAAAAATTAGCACGGTTGCAAAGTACAGAGAATAAAGATTAACATTACGAAGCTTGATTTTGAATTAAACTTGTAGTACGCCCATTTTTTATAAAATAACCAAATTGCGCTCAATCAAAAATATGCAAAAATGAGTCAAATTCAAATTTTTTTGACAATTTACTTGATAACATATCGTGGTCATAAGAATTTGTTTACTTGCAATAATTTTTTTTCGGATTAATGCATTTTTGAGGAGAAGATGGGTGAATGAAGAGTAAGAAAATACCCGAAGACATTTCCAAAGTTAATTTGAAATGGTTTCCTCCAATTTCCTTAAAAATAACAAAATTGCACTCAACCAAAAATATTGCAAAAAGATTAAAATTAAATTTTTTTTTACAACTTACTTGATATCATGTTGTGGTCATAAGAATTTGTTTTCTGGCAATAGGTTTCCTCGGATTAATGCATTTTTCAGAAGAAGAAGGGTGAACGAAGAGTAAGAAAATACGCGAAGACCTTTTCAAAGATAATTTGTTATTGTTTCCTTTAACTTTCTTAAAAATAACCAAATTACCTTTAATCAAAAATATGCAAAAAAAAATCAAATTCAAAAATTTTTGACAATTTACTTGATAATATGTCGAAGTCATAAGAATTCGTTTTTTTGCAATAATTTTTCACGGATTCATGGATTTTTGAGGAGAGGATGAGTGAACGAAGAGTAAGAAAACACGCGAAGACCTTTTCAAAGATAATTTGTAATTGTTTCCTTCAACTTTCTTAAAAATAACCAAATTGACCTCAACCAAAAATATGCAAATAAGAGTCAAATTTAAAAAGAATGACAATTTACTTGATAACATGTCGTGGTCATAAGAATTTGTTTTCTTTTCAATAATTTTTCTTGGATTAATGCATTTTTGAGGAGAAGATGGGTGAACGAAGAGCAAGAAAATACGGAAAGACATTTTTAAAGTGAATTTGTAATGGTTTCCTCCAACTTCCTTAAAATTACCAAAATTGCGTTGAACCAAAAATATGCAAGAAAGAGTCAAATTCAAAAAATTTTGACAATTTATTTGATAACATGTTGTGGTCATAAACATTTGTTTTCTTGCAATGATTTTTCTCGAATTAATGCTTTTTTGAAGAGAAAATGGGTGAACCAAGAGTAAGAAAATACGCGAAGACATTTTCAAATTTAATTTGTAATTGTTTCCTTCAACTTTCTTAAAAATATCCAAATTGCGCTGAACCAAAAATATGCAAAAAAGAGTCAAATTCAAAATTTTTTGACAATTTATTTGATAACATGTCGTGGTCATAAGAATTTGTTCTCTTGCAATAATTTTTTGTTAATGCATTTTTGAAGAGAAGATGGGTGGGTGAACGAAGAGTAAGAAAATACGCGAAGACATTTTCAAATTTAATGTGTAATTATTTCCTTCAACTTTCTTAAAAATAACCAAATTGCACTCAACCAAAAATATGCAAAAAAGAGTCAAATTCAAAATTTTTTGACAATTTATTTGATAACATGTCGTGGTCATAAGAATTTGTTCTCTTGCAATAATTTTTTGTTAATGCATTTTTGAAGAGAAGATGGGTGGGTGAACGAAGAGTAAGAAAATACGCGAAGACATTTTCAAATTTAATGTGTAATTATTTCCTTCAACTTGCTTAAAAATAACCAAATTGCACTCAACCAAAAATATGCAAAAAAGAGTCAACTTTAAATTTATTTGACAATTTACTTGATAACATGTCGTGGTCATAAGCATTTGTCTTCTTGCAATGATTTTTCTCGAATTAATGCTTTTTTGAGGAGAAGATGGGTGAACGAAGAGTAAGAAAACACGCGAAGACCTTTTCAAAGATAATTTGCAATTGTTTCCTTCAACTTTCTTAAAAATATCCAAATTGCGCTGAACCAAAAATATGCAAAAAAGAGTCAAATTCGAAATTTTTTGACAATTTATTTGATAACATGTCGTGGTCATAAGAATTTGTTCTCTTGCAATAATTTTTTGTTAATGCATTTTTGAAGAGAAGATGGGTGGGTGAACGAAGAGTAAGAAAATACGCGAAGACATTTTCAAATTTAATGTGTAATTGTTTCCTTCAACTTTCTTAAAAATATCCAAATTGCACTCAACCAAAAATATGCAAAAAAGAGTCAAATTCAAAATTTTTTGACAATTTATTTGATAACATGTCGTGGTCATAAGAATTTGTTCTCTTGCAATAATTTTTTGTTAATGCATTTTTGAAGAGAAGATGGGTGGGTGAACGAAGAGTAAGAAAATACGCGAAGACATTTTCAAATTTAATGTGTAATTATTTCCTTCAACTTTCTTAAAAATAACCAAATTGCACTCAACCAAAAATATGCAAAAAAGAGTCAACTTTAAATTTATTTGACAATTTACTTGATAACATGTCGTGGTCATAAGCATTTGTCTTCTTGCAATGATTTTTCTCGAATTAATGCTTTTTTGAGGAGAAGATGGGTGAACGAAGAGTAAGAAAACACGCGAAGACCTTTTCAAAGATAATTTGCAATTGTTTCCTTCAACTTTCTTAAAAATATCCAAATTGCGCTGAACCAAAAATATGCAAAAAAGAGTCAAATTCGAAATTTTTTGACAATTTATTTGATAACATGTCGTGGTCATAAGAATTTGTTCTCTTGCAATAATTTTTTGTTAATGCATTTTTGAAGAGAAGATGGGTGAACGAAGAGTAAGAAAATACGCGAAGACATTTTCAAATTTAATTTGTAATTGTTTCCTTCAACTTTATTAAAAATATCCAAATTGCGCTGAACCAAAAATATGCAAAAAAGAGTCAAATTAAAATTTTTTTGACAATTTACTTGATAACATGTTGTGGTCATAAGCATTTGTCTTCTTGCAATGATTTTTCTCGAATTAATGATTTTTTGAGGAGAAGATGGGTGAACGAAGAGTAAGAAAACACGCGAAGACCTTTTCAAAGATAATTTGCAATTGTTTCCTTCAACTTTCTTAAAAATATCCAAATTGCGCTGAACCAAAAATATGCAAAAAAGAGTCAAATTCAAAATTTTTTGACAATTTATTTGATAACATGTCGTGGTCATAAGAATTTGTTCTCTTGCAATAATTTTTTGTTAAGGCATTTTTGAAGAGAAGATGGGTGAACGAAGAGTAAGAAAATACGCGAAGACATTTTCAAATTTAATGTGTAATTATTTCCTTCAACTTTCTTAAAAATAACCAAATTGCACTCAACCAAAAATATGCAAAAAAGAGTCAACTTTAAATTTATTTGACAATTTACTTGATAACATGTTGTGGTCATAAGCATTTGTCTTCTTGCAATGATTTTTCTCGAATTAATGCTTGTTTGAAGGAGAAGATGGGTGAACGAAGAGTAAGAAAACACGCGAAGACCTTTTCAAAGATAATTTGCAATTGTTTCCTTCAACTTTCTTAAAAATATCCAAATTGCGCTGAACCAAAAATATGCAAAAAAGAGTCAAATTCAAAATTTTTTGACAATTTATTTGATAACATGTCGTGGTCATAAGAATTTGTTCTCTTGCAATAATTTTTTGTTAATGCATTTTTAAAGAGAAGATGGGTGAACGAAGAGTAAGAAAATACGCGAAGACATTTTCAAATTTAATGTGTAATTATTTCCTTCAACTTTCTTAAAAATAACCAAATTGCACTCAACCAAAAATATGCAAAAAAGAGTCAACTTTAAATTTATTTGACAATTTACTTGATAACATGTTGTGGTCATAAGCATTTGTCTTCTTGCAATGATTTGTCTCGAATTAATGCTTGTTTGAAGGAGAAGATGGGTTAACGAAGAGTAAGAAAATACGCGACTTTTTCAAAGATAATTTGCAATTGTTTCCTTCAACTTTCTTAAGAATATCCAAATTGCGCTAAACCAAAAATATGCAAAAAAAATTCAAATTCAAAATTTTTTGACAATTTATTTGATAACATGTCGTGGTCATAAGAATTTGTTCTCTTGCAATAATTTTTTGTTAATGCATTTTTGAAGAGAAGATGGGTGAATGAAGAGTAAGAAAATACGCGAAGACATTTTCAAATTTAATGTGTAATTATTTCCTTCAACTTTCTTAAATATAACCAGATTGTACTCAACCAAAAATATGCAAAAAAGAGTCAAATTTAAATTTTTTTGACCATTTACTTGATAACATGTTGTGGTCATAAGCATTTGTCTTCTTGCAATGATGTTTCTCGAATTAATGCTTTTTTGAGGAGAAGATGGGTGAACGAAGAATAAGAAAATACGCGAAGACATTTTCAAAGTTAATTTGTGATGGTTTCCTCGAACTTCCTTAAAAATAATAAAATTGCGCTGAACCAAAAATATGCAAAAGAGAGTCAAATTCAAAAATTTTTGACAATTTACTTGATAACATGTAGTCTTAAAAATTTGTTTTCTTGCAATATTTTTTCTCTGAAGAGAAGATGGGTGAACGAATAGTAAGAAAATACGCAAAGACATTTTCAAATTTAATTTGTAATGGTTTCCTCCCACGTCCTTAAAAATGACCAAATTGCGCTTGGTATTATTTAAAAAAATTGAAACTTTTACAGAAATGTTTTATCTAAAACTTAGTTGCTATTTTCAAAATTTCATATTTTACAAAAGATTTCTTGTTCCCAATTAATTTCTAAAGTAACCACAAATTGGAGAAACTCAGAAACACGCAAAATTTATAAAATTAATTTTTTTACAGTTAGAAATTTTCCAGATTTTTCACTTAATGAAAGAAATTTGAAAAGTTCAATACTTAAACCACTCGAGTTGTGCTTCACCATAATGTCTTTAGCTGTGGGCGTAATATAATTAGTTGCCACATCTTAATCGCAAAAACGCGGTTTTTCTGTGAGACTAACACTAATTAACGCGCCTATTAGGAATTCCCATTTTTTTATTAGGTGATTTAGGGAGCACCATTTAGCAAAACTTATGTTAGAAATTGCGTATTTGTCACAATACAAGATTTACAAATTGCTGGATTGTGACCAATTTTTTACATTAAAAATTTTAATTTCAAAATACTCACGTTGTAACTGTAACGTAACAGTTTTGTTATCTAAAAGCAAATAATTAAATGATATCTCATGAAAGCTTCAACCAATTTTAGTAATTTCTACCAAAAATTTTCATCGATATAAAATTGATACAATAATCCCACAAAATTAAAAAAATACAAGTAATTGCTATAATTTAACGTGAGTACCTAAAAAATTACCGACACAATTTCTTTTCCAATTAATTTCTCTGATTTTGTATCCAATTTGAAAACCGTCCATTAAAAACAATGTCGACCATAACTTTCCAGTTAAAACAAATGATTACCCCAGTCACATCTCATGCCTCAAGCAGTAAAACTGCACCGCCAAAAAAATAAATAAGTTATTGTTCCATCCTCCACATATTCCACTTTTGTAGTCGGGAAGGGGTCGCGCGACTCTAGGGGCGCAAGGCGGACCCCGTGGGGTGCAGCGTTATTATGATTGCTTGTGACCGCGTGCGGGGCGGCGTAACCCGACACCGCCTCCACAACTACTCGATTTACCAACAAACCACCCCAAAAAAGAAAAAATATCAGCCACATAGTTCGAAAAAAATCACGACGACCATGCTTGAGGCCAGTATTGCAAGGCGTCGCGACGCGAGGTGTGTATTAAATTCCGACGGCAATTAGAGCTCGCTAATGAGCCTCTACGGACACAATTACGCTCGTCACGAACCCCACTCGCTTTGTGAAGTCCTACCTGTCCATTAAAGCAATCCTGCAACGTCGAGGACGTTCTTGTGAAAAAAAAGATTTGTCCCGGAAATAATTATGTTTTTGTAGGTGGTTGATTCGGGATGTAATGGGATAAGGTGGCCCCTTTATTTGGTGTAGCAGGGACGACTCGTTAGTCGCTTGTTAGGGACAAATTAAAGCGTGTTCGATACAATTGCCGTTTACACACTTGGGGACCTGCCTAATTGTCTGGCTTCATCTCTATGCATTGAAATTATTTCTATTGTGGCGAAAAAGCGATGGGGTAGAGAGGTCTAATTTCTAATTTGACTTCGGCTGTTGGAATAACAATTGTTAATTTCGAATGTTGGTTTTTGGAAGGAAATTGAACGAGAATGACGGGCGGCTTGGGAAAGGAGGAATTTAAATAAATGTTTGTTAGTGTTTTGTATTAATTTAATCGGTAACGGACGCTTTAATTAAACGTGTAATTAAATTTGAATTGAATTAAGGACGAATTTTTACTTAATGTTGTTTATTGCACTTATGAATATTTTAACTCGGTATCTACATGAATTTACAACAAATAAAGTGAAAATTAGGGGAAGTCACGCGATCTAAACGCCTTGCGGTAAGTTGAAGAGCCTCATTAAACTAATTTGTTAAAATTTTATTTTAAATTTCAACCATTGAAGCTTAGTTTTAGTTTCTAATTGGAGGAGATGAAATTTAAATTTACAAATTGATGAAATCCAAGAACTAGAACTAGAACAATCTGGTGAGTCTCAGCTAATTACATGGAGTTGTATAAAAAAGTTACAAAAGCTTTAAGAGCTTATGACAAGTATTCAGTTAAAGTATTTGCATCTGAAATACACATAAACTGTTAAATTTTTCACCAATATAATTTCTCTATAAATATTATGAAAATTGTTATTTAAATCAATTTATCTACTGCAAGAATTTTTTCATTAGAAGACTTTTACATATGTCGCATGATTTCTTTTGTAATTCGACTTGTTTGCGCTTCAATTTGAAGCGATGAGACATTGAAAATAAACAAATAAAAAACAAAACAAAATTTAATAAAAAACATTAAAATAAAAACGCAACTTATTGTTCTTTTGTTACCCAAAAAGAATAAAATTTCTTAGTGTTAATTAATTGATGGAGAAAGGTGAGCAATATTAATTTGAACAACTAGAACGAAAATTTCCGGTTAAAATTTACGTTGAAACATTTTTTTTAGTTTTCAGGACACTTGCACTTTGTAAAAAGAAATATTACAATGACAAAACTGTAATCGAGAAACCGAACTTTCATTATTTTTAATGCTAACTGGAAGAATTGAAGTGATAATTTCCTATTAGCTGAATTATAGTGATAATTTAATTTCTGACTGAAACTATGTTAAATATTTTTGTCTTGTATAGCAGCAAAGAAACTGGATAGAGACTACAATAACAAGATCTTAGACTAATAAAAAAAATTAAAACCACTTAAAGCCGTTGCACTTCATAAAAAACTTGTCGAGTGGCATTAAATGGTCCACAAAAAAATTTTTACTCCTAAATGCTACTTTAAACTGATATTCTGAATTTTAAAGAAAATTCTGGAAAATCTTCTTAAAACAGTTTTTAAAATTTGTTTGTTTGTTGAAAAGCGTTGCATAGTTTTCTAAATTCTTGCTGAATCAAGTTCTAAAATTTGTTTGTTGCTTAAATGCTTTTGGGTTTTTCATGAATGAAGGTCAACATGATATGAAACACTTCTTCGAAAACAAAAATTTTAAGCCTAAGTGTTAATTGAAAGTGACAATATTTACAAGCTTAATTTTGACATAATTTCCAAAAGTTTTGTTGAAGCAATTTTTTACTGAAAACGGTTGAAATTGTTTGGAATTTTGATTAATATTGCATAAAAATGCTCTCAAGTTAAATTCGAATTTTGCATTTTAATTCAAACCGTCATTATTAAAAATATAAATTATTAAGATAATTTTCTAAACTCGGGATGAAACAATTTTGATTTCTTTCTCAAAAAATTTTTGCACTTGTTGTATTGAGTTGAGAATTAAAATTAGATAAAGAAATTTTAAAGAGAAACTATTAAATCCTAAATGCTAGTAATGTTAGTATTATTGACAAGCTAAATTTTAGGACAATTTTTTTAAATTCTTGTTGAAGCAATTTTTCAACTATTTTTATTTTCTAAAAGAGATGAAATTTTTTCAAATAAGAGTTATGCCATAAAGACATAACAAAGTAAAAACAAATTAATTCTAAATGCTAATTTAAACCGCCTTTATTAAAAATCTGCAGTATTAAGTTAATTTTTTAAATTTTTGCTGAAATAATTCCTAAAATTTATTTTCTGAAAATCTTTGGATTTTTTAGAAATAAGAATGAGAATATGACAGAGAAAAATTAATCAAGATTGCTAGTTAGAATTAGCATTATTGACAAACTGAATTTTTAGAATAAATATCTCAATTCTTGCTGAGACATCTTTTCAGATTTTTGTTTTTTGAAACTAATTAATTTTTTTTAGATAAGTTAGAATGTCATTAAAATGCCTCCAAATTAAAGAATAATAATTTCAAATACTAGTTGGAACTGTAATTATTAAGAATTATTAAAATTATTTTTCTAAATTCTTGCTGAATCAAGTTCTAAAATTTGTTTGTTTCCTGAATGCTTTTGGGTTTTTCATGAATGAGGGTCAACAGGATATGAAACACTTCTTCGAAAAATTTTTTTAAGCCTAAGTGCTAATTGAAAGTGATAATATTTACAAACTTAATTTCAAACATAATTTTCAAAATTTTTGTTGAAGCAATTTTTTTTATTTACTGCAAACGGTCGAAATTCTTTGGAATTTTGATTAAAATTGAATAAAAATGCACTCGAGCAGAATTTGAATTCCACATTCTAATTGAAACTGTCATTATTAATAATATAAATTAATAAGATAATTTTCTCAATTCGGGATAAAACAATTTTGATTTTTTTTGCTGAAAATTTTTACATTTGTTGTATTGAGTTAAGAGTTAAAATTGGATAAAAAAATTTTAAAGAGAAAATATTAATTCATAAATTCTAATAATCTAAGTATTATTGACAAGCTAACTTTTAGAATAATTTTTTCAATTCCTGCTGAAGCAATTTTTCAATTTTTATTTATTTTCTAAAAGAGATGAAATTTTTTCAAATAAGAGTTATGAAATAAAGACACAATGAAGTAAAAACAAATTAATCCTAAATGCTGATTTAAACCGTCTTTATTAAAAATCTGCAGCATTAAGTTAATTTTCTAAATTCTTGCTGAAATAATTAGTAAAATTTATTTTCTGGAAATCTTTGGTATTTTTATAAATAAGAATGAGAATAGGACAGAGAAAAATTAATCAAAATTGCTAATTAGAATTAGCATTATTCACAAACTGAATTTTTAGAATAAATATCTCAATTCTTGCTGAAACAGCTTTTCAGATTTTTGATTTTTGAAACTAATTAAAATTCTTTAGGAAAGTTAGGATGTCATTAAAATTACTCCAAATTTAAGAATTATAATTTCAAATACTAATTAACTGTCATTATTACGAATGATTAAAATTATTTTTTTTAATTCTTGCTGAATCAAGTTCTAAAATTTGTTTGTTTCCTAAATGCTTTCGGGTTTTTCATGAATCAGGGTCAATATGATATGAAACACTTTTTTAAAAACAAAAATTTTAATCCTAAATGCTATTTGAAAGTGACAATATTTACGAACTTAATTTTGAACATAATTTCCATAATTTTTGTTGAAGCAATTTTTTGTATTTATTGAAAACGGTTGAATTTTTTTGGAATTTTGATTAAAATTGCATAAAAATGCATTTAAGTAGAATTTAAATTCCGCATTATAATTGAAACTGTCAATATAAAGAATGTAAATTATTAAAATAATTTTCTAAATTTGCTTTGAAATAATTTTGAATTTTTCTCCCTGAAAATTTTTGCACTTGTGGTATTGAGAGTTAAAATTGCATAAAAAATTTTAAAGATAAAATATTAAATCCTAAATGCTAATATCGTTAGTATTATTGATAAGCCAAATTTTTAGGATAATTTTCTCATTTCCTGCAGAAGCAATTTTTCAATTTTTTTTTATTTTCTAGAAAACTTAAATTTTTTTCAAATAAGAGTTATGCTATAAAGACATAATGGAGTAAAAGAAAATAATTCCAAATGTTAATTCAAATTGTCATTATTAAAAATCTGCAGTATTAAAGTTAATTTTCTAAATTCTTGCTAAAATAATTTATAAAATTTATTTTCTGGAAATCTTTGCATTTTTTAGAAGCTAGAATGAGAATAGGACAGAGAAAATTAATCAACATTGTTAATTAAAATTAGCATTATTGACTAAACTAAACTAAACTAAATTTTTTGAATAAATATCTCAATTCTTGCTGAAGCAACTTTTCAGATTTTTGTTTTTTGAAACTAATTAAATTTTTTTAGAAGAGTTAGAATAGAATTAAAATGCCTTCAAATTGAAGAACTATAATTTCAAATACTAGTTGAAACTGTAATTATTAAGAATTATTAAAATTATTTTTCCAAATTCTTGCTGAATCAAGTTCTAAAATTTGTTTGTTTCCTGAATGCTTTTGGATTTTTCATGAATCAATATCAACATGATATGAAACACTTCATCCAAAACAAAATTTTTAACCCTAAATGCTAATTGAAAGTCACAATATTTACGAGCTTAATTTTGACATAATTTCCTAAATTATTGTTGAAGGAATTTTTTTTACTTACTGAAAACGGTTGAAATTGTTTGGAATTTTGATTAAAATTGCATAAAAATGTACTTAGCTAGCATTCGAATTCCGCATTCTTATTGAAACTGTCAATATTAAGAACGTAAATTATCAGAATAGTTTTCTAAATTTGCGTTAAGATAATTTAGAATTTTTTTCCTGAAAGTCTTTGCACGTGTTGTATTGAGAGTTAAAATTGCAAAAAAAAAATTCAAAGATAAAATATTAAATCCTTAATGCTAATACTGTTAGTATTATTAACAGGCCAAATTTTTAGGATAATTCTGAAGCATTTTTTTATTTTTTTTTTATTTTCTAAAAGAGTTGAAATTTCTTCAAATATGAGTTATGCCATAAAGACATAATGAAGTAAAAACAAACTATATCTCAAATGCAAATTTATACTGTCATTATTAAGAATTATTGAGAAGAAAATTTTGTAAATTTTTGCTGAAACAATTTCTAAAATTTATTTTCTGGACGTTTTTGCATTTTTTGGAAATTAGGATTAGAATGAATATAGAACCCCCGTTTCCCCCTGTAGAGAATAATTAATCACAATTGCTAATTAGAGTTAGCATTATTAAGAAAAATTGAAATTTTAGAATAGATTTATAAATTCATGCTGAAACAACTTTTCAGATTTCTTGCTTTCTGAAACTAATTAAAATTCTTTAGAATAAGGTTTAGAATGGCAATAAAATGCTTTCAAATTGAAGACTTATAATCTCCCATACTAGTTGAAGCTATAATTATTATGAATCTGAACTATTAAAATAGTTTTCTAAATTCTTACCGAAACAATTTCTCTGATTCTTCTTGTTTCATGACAATAGTTGAAATGAAGGAGAAAGTTTACAATGATAAAGGTCATTGAAAAAAAATTCTGATCCTCAATACCAACTTGTTTTAGCTGAATTAATGCGATACTTTTCTAATTTCTTGCTGAAACTATTTATAAAACTTTTTCTTTTTTTAAACCAAAACCTAATTTTGAGAAGAAAATTATAATGGCAAAGAAAACTTAAAAATAAAAATATCAATCCTTTACTCTAATTCTTAAAACAATAATTTTATATTAATTGAATTATTACATTAATGTTGTGTCAATTTTTGTGTCGTTGTGGACTCTGAAATAAGTCGTGCTTTTAAGGACAACGGTTAGAAGAGCAACGTCTCGTTAACTGATTCAACTTGTTTTTTGAAAATTATTCAGATTGGCAAGAAGAAAAAAATTAATATCTTCAATCTAACATAGAAATAATTTTCCCCTAACAGAATTAGTGCGTCATTTTTTTATTTATTGCTTTTATCCGGCTCGTTCCTTGAAAGTCGTCGCACCTTTTACGTATAAGGGTTGAACGTGCATCCGGCTCTCACCGACAACGGCTTAATGAAGTTAAATAATAAAACGAACATTAATCTGACCACTTTTTTAAAGCATACCCGTGGAACTAATATACTTTCAACATAAATTTACTTTAGGAGGCTTTTCCACGAGATCAAATTCGTTTTAATCACACATTTCCCTGAGTGATTTCATAAAACAGCAAAGTGCTGCCTCTTACGACGTTTTATCATATTAAAATAAATAATCCGCTCATTTGACGTCAGCTTTTAGCCCTGGCAAATGCTCTTTAAAACACGCCCGGCACGTCTTAATTTTATTTGTAGTTTAGTTATTTCGCCCTCTCCCCGTTCGTTTCGTTTCGCAACGAGACGAAAAGAAATCGTAAAATAGCGATTAAGTTTTTTTTTAATAATAACCGCACTCACCCGACTCTCAAACATTGGTATTCATTGTAATAGCTCGTTTGTTTGCGAAGGGATTATTTTCAACCCCTGCTTGGCGAAGAGAGAGTGTTTGTGGTAGCAGGTTGCGTCTATATAGGGGTCGGAAACATAGTAACATTGTGCTTTAACAAAGGATAACATCTGTTGCGGTTTGTCGAGCAAACTAACTGTAATTACGGTTCGCAGACTTAATCGCTGCGATTCGCGCGGTTTAAGGGATGACGGGACGTCTCCGGAAAACTCGCTGAAGATTAACAATATTGACGGTGTTGACAGACGGGCGAGTCGATGATGTCGTTTTGCGTTATTTTCTAATATTTTTATGGGGGTTGGAAAGAAAAGTAGGGAAAAGTTCTCACTTGGACGCGAGCTTCGGTTAGGTTGATTTTCATTGCGAGGTCTTCGCGAGTGAAGACGTCGGGGTAGTGGGTTTGAGCAAAAGCGCTTTCCAGTTCTTCTAATTGTTGAAGGGTGAATGTCGTTCGGTTTCTTCGTTGTTTTCGGCGGACGAAAGTGTCGTCATGGATGGCAGGATGGTACGAGTAACTAGTGTCTGAAACAAAAACAAAAAATTATTACATTTTTGTAAATATAACCGAAATTTTACGTTGGAATTTTACCAGTTGACACAACCATTGTAAACGAAATTACAAAACACTTTCAAAAACATTTTATTTTAAATTTTTTAACGTAGTCAGGATAGAGGTTTTGAAACTGGTGGGCCTCGAAACTTTACAGAAAAGCTTGACGAATCAATATTGAAGTTTTTTGCAAAAAATTCGCGGCTCTTATCGATGTATTGGGCAGGGTTTCTAAATTTTTCTTCAATTCAACGAGTTTCAGACTTTCTGCAGCTAAAATTTTGGATCAAATGAGACATTGAATTCTTTATCAGTTATTTGAGGGCTTGTAGATTCAACTTTTCAGCAAGGACTAAACATCACTCTTGATCATTCATATTTTTGTATTTTTGATCCTTTAAGCGGATTAGCGCAGGTACCGAAATGGAAGCTTCTTCGTTTTCTTACATTAATTAAAAATGTATTTATTAGACGCAAATACACAATCATTTTTTGCAGTTGAACTCTAAATGGCAAATTCTCTTATGTGACACCACCAGGTGACACAATAACTAACACCTGGCGCTGATGGTAATGCGGTAAAATTGCATCGGTAAACAATGAATTTAAGTCAGGCTAATTCGATTTGTTTTGTCTCATATTAGAGACAAAGGAAATAATATGTAAAAGTCACTTGTTGCCATTAATAAAATTGTTCGTTTTGTCTTTTACATGGCATAGTACTTTCAATTTATTTCTATCAAAATTAAGTTTTTGGTTCTAATCTTTTTCTGTGTTTTTTTACTTCATTCAGAAATATCTTGTCATTCAATCTTTTTAAATGTTTTTGATTGTTTTTATGATATCTAAAACTTCTACAGTTGTGACAAGATGATAATGGAGACTTTCTGAACTACGAGAATAATTTCCTGAGAAATCATAAACTTTAAATAAAAAAGGCGCAGCATTCGTAAATAGCCTTTCCTAGGGAGATGTTGGGTCCCACCGTAACCCCTTGATAGTCAATATAAAGATTAAAGTAAAGTAAATTAGATGGAAAATAAAACACCGAAAGAGAATAAATTGGACATGACAATGTTATATAACTTAATAATTAAAAAAAATAGAAACAAATCTGGAGAAGGCGATTAAACAAAACTAAATAAAACGGTAAGGGTTATACAAAAGATTGGAGACGAAGTAAGGATAGGTGACGAATAATGAGATTCTACAACTACTGGAGACTAAAATGATGTGCAAAGACACTAATAATACAAAATCAAATTAAGCAGAAAATGCGCTATTCAAAAAAAAATGTTACAGTGGAAAGTGCATTAGAAGAGAATTCATACACAGAAAACATTACGCCTACCATGTTCATAAGAAAATAAGAGAATCGACTTGTAACATTAGATACGTAAAGTTACTATTGGACAAAAAGGGAAAAAATTATCATAGAAGAGAAGAAAAACTGGAGCGGTGGAAAAGCTGTATTGAAGAACTTTTCAAAGATATCACAAAAAGTGGCTCAAATGTGAACACAGAAGAAATTCTACACACAGTTCAATTTTCTAGGCCAGATCACATAGAGAATTACTAAATTTAATTGGCAAAGAGTATATAAATTGTTTAAATTTCTTAACATAATTTATAACACAGGAATTCTACCCAAAGAATGACTTCGTGACGGTTCCAAAAAAGCAATAGCAAGGTAGTTGTAGTACATATGATTTTATAAGTTAAATTTTCAAGATTTTTCAAAAAACAATACAAATTAGAGTATACACTAAGGTCGATTTTTATGTTAGTTTCATAAATTATAATAAAGTTTTTGATCAAGTTGGTCATAATCATTTACAGAAGATTTTTTAATATAAAATTTTGGACTGGAAAAATATTACAATTATAGTACAATGAAAATAGACAATAGAAATTTAAAATAATTCTTTGACGGAAATTTAAATCCGAAGAGGATTACGACGGTTATGCAAATTATTGCCAGTAGTTTTGAACCTTTACTGAAAAAGACACTAAACAATGAATTGGAGGCATTAAGGTTAACAATTAACAATCAATCAACAGAAGATACAATATTAGCTGCAGAAGGACCTTCAAAGAGTATTTATTCAAGTAGTAGAATCTAGTGAATAATATCAATTAATCTTAATGTTTATGATTATTGAGAAGACACCAGACATCAATGAATAACTATATAAAAAGCCAAAAACTGGAAAACGTTAGCAGATGTGACTATCTATCTGGAGTTTTAAATAATAAAAACAATCCTATAGAAGAAATAAAATTGAGAATGAAATCAGCGAGGAGAGCTTTACTTAACATTAAATAATTTTCTTAGTAAGGAGTTTAGTTAATTTTTTTATTACACTTGCATCAAATTCTTGGATTAACAGCAGATTTCTGTTTGTGATTATACAGTTGTTCAGATTTCCGTATATATGTCAGCGTCCCTGAGGAATTGCAGTACTTTTGTTGTTTCGTGAGGGTGTTTCAGATCGACAGCATTTTTAGTCAATCTAGTTGTTGTTTTAGTGGGCTCACTATTAGGCAGCTTAAAAATTGTTGCACTGTATGCCTCACGTGGCAAGTACTACACACAGGAGGCTCATTGTTGGTCAAAATGATTGAATGTGTGAGTCTGGTAAGTTCTATTTTCACTTGGTCACTTGTGCATGATAGTTTGAGAATATCAAAGAAGTAATCAACTTTGATTGATTTCAGTAAACTTTTTTTACTGATAATTTTGTGGATTCTGAGGTGGGTGTCATGTTTTATATCACTTAGCTTTTTCAATTTTGTAGTATTTGGCAGGTTTGATTTATTCACTCCTATAGCTGCAAGATCTGCTCTTTTATTCGCCTTTATAACTATGTGAGAAGGGATAGAGTTTAGAATTGAAAACAAGAATAGTGAGATGTTATATCTTTTCCAGTTTGCTATAAGGTGTGGAATCATCAGGAACAGGTAAAGAGGCTTATTTTAGATTTGGATTTATGAATATTATAAATATGGATTGCGTCACTAACATCGAAATGATGCAGGGAATGAAAAATTAATGAGAATGATAATTAAAAGAATCAAATTGCAACACTTGCGGCCTATGGTCCTGGGAGAAAATACTAGCTAGGTACACTAAATTGTTGGGTGAAAAAAATTAAAAGAAAAATCTTTATGGTAACAAAAGCAGAGGGAATAGTTCAAAAACAACACAAATTAACTACTCGGATAAATCTTCAAAAAACATCTAGTCCATATATGTAATTCTACTGTCCTTTCAACTATTTGTTGGATTACAAACACTTCATCAGTATAAGATCTTTCAGGTCAGTACCCGTGCAATTCCTCTGTTAAAATAATAATTGTGTGGAGTAACTTTTTCAATGTTTACTCTTCAATTTGTTAACTACCAGTTTTGTTTTATTTTTAAATAGTTTATACTCTTCATACGATTCAAAATTTTTGTATCTGTCTCTTGTAAGTCTTTTTCTTGCCACACCATTTTTTATTTAATTCTTTACAAATTCATAGTGACGACTGTATCGTTTAAGATTTTTTTTATTGTCTTGCTGACAGTCTTCAGCATTTCTACGTAACTGTTGTTTAACTGTTTGTAGGCTTCTTTGTATATATATATTTTAACTCTAGTTTGAATGAGTAATTTTGTAATAATGCAAGATTAAACGCTCCTTGGTTCATTGTTACCTCTTTGGTTTTATTCTTGCTTTTATTTTTACTGCGTTGAGTCTTTACGTCCAATACCTCTATTGAAATTATTGTTAAAAATTCTATTATAGATTGCTATTATATATTATAGATTTTTGCAAACATTTTAAAGAATTAAATTAACTAGCCCATAGAATAAAACTTCTTCCATTGATTCACCAGGTTTGGGAATTACATCTATTTTTGTAATTTTGCAGGTAATGATGGCATCAAATATCTTAATCGCTTGTGGTTTTAAAGAATTTTAATGGTAGCTTCAGCAACACTCTCCCAGTAGTTAAGTTAAAACCAATTGCTTTTTGGGTCAACTTAATTTTAATTTAACTTTAACCTTCTGAACACTAAACTTTTTTATAGATAAGTTCTTGATAAGAATCCTTTTGGAGATGTAGTATATGATTTAAAGCACCTTTGGTGCTTTGATTGGATTAACCGTAAATATGCTTGATAAATGACGAGATGCATTAGTTCTCGCCCAGTTGTTCTAAATTTTCTTGAGTAGGTATAGTTTCTAATAAATTCTGTTAAAAGATGTTTTACCCTAATCTAGGCTTCCAATCCTCTGGCACAATTATATCTTTTTTTGGTTAAATTCCTATGACACTTCTTAGAATTTTCCATCTCCATTTTATAAATAATTTTTTTACTTCTTTATTTTTTATTTCTATACCTTAAATAAATTTTTTCAAGCACTCAAAAATATTTTTAAATTTTTTCTGATTTTTTTTCTCTGAATAGACGCCGAATTTAACCAAAGAAATGTAAGTTAAAGCTTGAAAGCCTTTTTATAAATTTAGGAAGCTTTAGAATTTAGTTATTTAATTTTATTTCAATGCCCCCATGTAGCTTGAAGTTTTTTCCAAAATCGAAATTGTTTATATGTAAAAATTGTGCTATACTTAACTCAATTTCTTTATATCCTCAACTTTTTCTAATATATTATGAATCGTAATTTTTTTTCACTTCTATTCATTAGGCGCTAGATATGATAATGTAAAGCGCTGCCCGAATAAATTTTGGATTTCATAAATCTTTTTGAAAGAGAGCCGGAATTTAATAGAAGAGTTTAGAAGAAGCTCAAAAAATGTGAGGTAAAGATTCGAGGAGATAGCTTCGATTTAAAAGACGTAGCAATTACTTAATTAATTAATAGATCTCCCTCTCCTTTCATTACGATGTTGTTATAATAATTATTGATTATAGCTAAAGGAAGTCCAAACCTTTTTATGGTAAAAAATATTATTTTTGAATATTTTAGCCTAATGACTAAAAGTAGTGGAACTGAGTTGCATTTTTCCATTTTTCTAAACAGACTTGGCCCTTTCTTTAATTCTTCGTTTCCCAACTTTTATTCAATTTCTTTAATAATTTCAACATTCTTTTTCAATTTTATTTATTTTATTTTTCCATATATAGAGAAATTTCTTTCGGTTACATTTTATCATGATTCACTACCCAGTGATAATGTTAAATGTTTGGAAAAAAATATTTACTGCATTACTCATTTTTTAAGGGCTTAACCGAACGAGTGAGAGTCGAAACCGAAAAAAGTGGGTTAAAGCTAATTTTGATTTATAAATTGCACCACTTAACTAATTATTTGATCTGACTCTGCGTTAATTGCATCGTTATTGTAGTAATGATCGATTTTCAGTAAGGGATGAACGTAATGGAATCGGAACCCACTTACGGATGGAAAGTCTAATTCGCGAACATTTCGAAATTGAATTTGTGGAAAATGGTTTTTCGTCCGAAAATCCGTTTAACGGCATTGAAACCGGCAAAATGTTCGTCGTCATAATTGAAAGTTCTTGCGCTGTTCGAGGATTTGCGGTATAATTTTAATTGAAAAATTTCAAAACGCAAAACAGAAAGCGGCTTACAGCAAAATACTCCCGTCCCACTCCCCTCAAAAAAAAAAAAAAAAAACAACGGCTCCAGCGTCCGGAAAAAAGCATTAACCGCACAATAAAAAGCAATTTTAGAGCTGGCAAAACCGATTTTAATATTAAATCGATAAAGCGGTTAAATATTTGATGAGTTTCGAAATAAGCGATGTTTGCGCGGTTTTAATTCGCGGGGAACAGAGCAGATTACGAGATTAAATATACAATTTCTCTGAATTAAACATGAGATTTTAATTAATATATCCTCGGCATGGCGGTAATGTAATTACGCATAACTGAAATTAAAGTTTAGAGATGCCGGCTGCGGATTCCGACCGAAAAGTTATCCCTATGATGATGAAAGAAGCCTCGTCGGGATAATTGCATTCCCGGTTATTTGAATTTTTAAAGCTCGTAACGAAAACACTGAAAAGAATGGAGGGGATGAAAACTAATTGCAGCACGACCGGTCCTGCATCGTGACGTCTAACAGGAAAATGGAGGACGTCCACGAAAAACCTCAAAAACCTATTTCTCTTAATTAGTTGAAGGAAGGTATTTAACGGGACAGATAAGTATAAGTATATGGCGCTTTTATACAATCATTATCATTTCCAAATGGCCCGTTACGATCATTCGACTTTCCCATCTCTAATTAGATTGATGTGCAAACAATAAACCGAGCAATGACGTCGGAACGCTTTACATTTTTATGAAGGAAGTTGGGAACGAGGTATATCCGAAAACTATCAGAATAGGGATGTTCACAAAAAATAAAATGATGTTCACTTTATAAAAACTTTTTTAATTCACATTAATGTGTAAAAGCACATCAAGGTAGGTTCAAATTTAATTATTTTTCTTGAGTTTTAGTAAAATAAATCCTTAGAGTATAGAATATCATGAAATTTAGTTGAAACAAAGAAAATTAAAATGCATTATTTAAACAAATAGAACAATAACAAGATTCAATGTTATTTTGAACACCCCTAAGGATCCATTTCTTCAATGGTTGATTTTTGAAGGTATTAAAGTTTCTTCAATCTACTTTACAGTGATATATTTTTTATTGCTCTCCAATAAGTAACACCATCATAATTAATTATTTGCTTTTAAAAAAAATGACTGAAATTTGGTGTAGCAAAGAAACATTAATTAAGTGCATTTAACTGGCAGCTATTGGAATGAAATTACCTTCACTGCATAGTCTATAGTTTCTTGTTACTTATTCTTCTTTTGTTTTGAAAATCGTATTAATGATAGCAAAGTCGTGTTTGTATAAGCAAAACGCCGTCAAATTATTTTCTGTTCTTACTTCGCTCACTCTTTCTATTTCCCCCCACCAAGTAAAAATACGCAGTTGTCGTCACGATTGTAGGGGAAGTGATCTCGTACTTGTATTTTGTAGTAAAACTGCGAAGGTACATGTTTACAGATACTTCTCTTGTGTTGGTAATTGCGACCATAAAGATAGTCCAACCAACAAAGGTTCGTTTTGACGGAACCAAAACTATATTTGTATTGTTTTGAAAATTTAGACAATTGCTTCTTACATCTGGCACTTCAATGTGTAACAGCCAAATTTTAATTTTATTTTCATATTAAATTCTTAAAAGTGAAACAAATGGTGAAACCTCAGTGAAACAAAATTTATATTGTTTGTATTAAGAAGAATTTATAGACTAATTCTTCTTAATTATGACTGTGCAAGTTTTATATTTTTTCAACTTCTGATTACTTGATAAAAAATTTAAATATACCGCAATGTAAAAATCTCGGACTTCTTCCTCGAGCGCCCCCGCGCCTACACTTTGAACCCAGATATGCGAGATACGTTGACATTTTTTGTATAGAGTGAAAGTTCCTTATTCGCGAACCAAAGGATTGTGACCGCTTCCCGTATTCACGGGTGAAAAATTCTGTATCCGCGGATCCAAAAGAAAATTGCATTTATTGAAAATGAAAGAAAAATTATAATTTACTCATATGGTTAATAAAATATTAATTCGGTTTAGAAAAAATAATGAATTGGTCAATTTAAATCGAGCAACAGCTTCCACATCATCAGGCCAAATTTTGCCAGCTGCCAATTATGAATACAAGATGCAAACAAATAGGTAAGTAAAATTTGTAAAAGGATTTTGCTTTTCAACTTTTATTTTAGCAGTTTGTTTCTATATGTGTTGAAGAAGTAGAGCCACCAATAGATAGTAAAGATTTATTGTCTGGAAGGCGTGGATTTAGGATATGTACTGAAACAACATCCTAAAGTTGTCCTGCATTCGATCAAATGTACTACTGACAAAACGGTTTGATATCAATGCAAAGGGGAGTGAAGGTGAAATGTCTATCGTCACTATTAGGCCACTAAATACGATAGTCAAAAGACGGTATGCTTTAAAATTAGAAATGGATTGCCTCGGTAATTTTCAGATAAATGTTTGTAAATTAATTAATAATTATCACCTTTTAATTTGAAGCAAAACCATAATTATTTATGATTAATAATTAAATATTTCAAAGAAATTCCTTAATTATATTATTATTGCCTAATTATTCTTCTATTTGTTGTTACTTTTTCTTATCTGTATTAATATCCACATCATGTGACTATTTTATCTCAAATTCGGACAATGGATAATTAAATATCTTTATAATGAGTACTTCAAATAATATTTTCGTGCTCGTTTACACAAAAACAATTGTTGGTCGCTCGCTCTTAAGTCGAACAACTTTGTCGAAAAGAAATGTGTTGTGGATGACAAGGGCGAGTAAATTCATAAATGGGACTCTTGCCTCAATCATAGTTGAACAGCTAGCTTCAGGTAGAAGTTGGAGTGGAGATGGTAGCTCAGCTAAATAGGGGACTACATTATCTTAAAATGCTCTGATGGTTACTACTAGCGACCCCATAACGGATTAGCTTGGATGGTGAACGTACCATACACCCTTAAAAAGCCAAGAGTTTTTTAATTATTTGTTTGTATCTGAGAACGCCTTCCGAGCTCAATCTTGGTGGAACTTAGCGCATATTTGACAGATGCTCCCTACCCAATGCACGTGGTTTCATGCAAACGGAACAAAACCCTTATAAGTGGTGAAAGCGGGCTAAAATCAACCAAAAATATAGAAAACCGAATTCAAAAAGCTTATTCACAGTAACGGATGTTACGAAAGTGACCAATTTTTGGCACCAAACAGTGAACTAATCAAGTACCGTCAATTTCGGTAAAAGAATTTTACAATGGTTGACTATGACGAAAAATTGCTTTCATATTTTTAAGATAATATTTTTGATTGTTTTATGCCCGATTGCACAAAAAAAAATTTGGTACCGGACTTTGTAATCCGGGATCAAATTTTGGTCCGGTATCAAACCGCCAACGGATTGCACAAACAAAAATTTGGTACCGGACTTACTAACCCCGAGCGCAATGTAAACATACTAAGCACCGGCCTTCCCATTGGCTAGAGCCGTCGGGGATCGGTTCGTGGCTTGTGCATCATAGACGGCGCTAATGGGTGTTTTGACATTAGCTCGTTATTTGAAATCATAACCTAACAAATCCGCGAATGTTATAAATTTCCAACTTCACTTCGTCGCAGTCTACCTGTGTAGTTGGCATCTTTACGTACTGTGGCCTTAATTGTGCAATGTGTGGGGTAACTCTGGCCACAATTCTACACATTGTTGATGCGTGAATATTCAAAGTATCCCCCTACCAATTTTTGAAATGCACCAGTAGCATAAAATCGCAGAGTGACAAGCAGTTGGTCCCTTGCACAAATTGTTTTGTTGCGGTTACTTCGAGGTTCAATGAAATGGCCAAATATATGTAGTAATGCCATAACCGATGCTTCATCAAACCTGAAGCGTATTTTAAATTTACGGTCATTATAGATTTTAAAGAAGTTATTTCTCTCTCAAGATGCGAGCTCGCGGAATTTCTTCGACATCTTCGTTAGAATTCAATGATGATAGCGACGATAGTGACATTCTGATTTTATTCAAAACTTCCGAACGTAAATTTGAAATTTGAATTTTTAGCGATCTGTCACTTTGATACCTGGGTGGGCGTGGTATCAAAAAGATCCGGTATCAAATGCATTTGGTACGGGATCAAATGTTTTGTGCAATCCAAAATGAGGTTAATCCCACGTTTGGTGCGGTATCAAAATAGTCCGGTACCAAATTTTGATCCCTGTCGGATCTTTTTTGTTTGTGCAATCGAATTTGCTGTTTGGTCCCGGATCAAATAATTTGATACCGTACTAAATATTTGGTACCACGTTTGTGCAATCGGGCATTAGAGTATGTTAGTATAGTTAATATTTAGGTCAATTAAATATTTTAAAATCTCCTAAAGTTGCAAATATAATTTAAAATAAACTATAATATTATATTCGATTTACAATAGATTTTTTTTAATGATTCCATTTTTATTTACCTTTTCCTTTTACATAGCATACAAGTTCACATCACAGTACATGTTGCAGCCTCATTATGCAGCTTTACACTACCATATTTCACATAGAAAAGAAAAAAAAATCGTACTGGAGATTTGTGAGAATCCGTATCGTAGGAGGCAAAATACTTAAAGACTAAATTAAATAAAAGTTACATAAACGAAGGAAAAAACTAACTTTTAAATTAATTATGCCGTAACTCAATATTATCAGCAAAGTGGTCGACTAAATCTAAATTAGGGATTACATGTGGACTTCAAATTTTAAAATTTTTAACACGTTTCATTGAAAGTTTGATACGAATTTGCACACTAGCTAGTGTATCGTCTTTCGTTATTTTTTCTTTACTACTAACGCTTGCATGTACTTTTTTTATTTAAACTTTTTTCAGTTTCCTTAAAACCTCTAAATAGCATTACACATGCACCTTCAGGAAATACTTTTTAATATCCACAATTTTCAAATAGCGCAACATTTTTGGTACGACCACTATTCTCCTCAAAGGTAAAATTTATAACACCATCAAGAGTAGATGGAATTAAATATTTAACGGTGTTGCACTTTTCACATTCCGACTAGGTGAGAGCCTGAAGATCTGCTGCTCGTAGTTTTCTAATGAACTAATTCTAAACTGTAAGGAAAAGTTTTTTTATTAGCGGTTCTAATTAATTATTTCATAAATTTTTACAAAATTGTAGTGTTTTGGTGAAATATTTCACTTGCATACGATTTTGAGATCATAAATAGATCACCGATATTTTCAAACGAATCATGACTTTTGATTTTTACCAACGTTACATATATGAAAATTTTACTTAAAAAGACTCTTCTGCGTAAAATATTTCCGCAAGACTTCTTCTAGTTGCTGCAAACCACTTTTGTTTTATTTTGAAATTCCGGGGCACAGTTCTAAAAATTTTGTTTGCAATTTTTACCTTTTTATTTTCACGTTTTCTACATTCTGACACTACCCAATGAGTTTAAAAGTACAAGATGACTGTAGGTTTTTTTCATTTGACTGTTTGCCCGACAGAGCAAACAGGTGACGTCACGAGTGTTAGCTTCGCTCTGGTTTAGGTTTTCTAGCCTCGCCTTAAAAGCAAAAAATATTATCGCTTTATTTCAGTAAAATTTGACTGTTATAGATCATATTACTAGTAAAAGAATTGTTTTAAGTAATAATGAAAATTGTTGAATATGCCCATTACAGAGACTTTTTCTCTCTGGCTTTGTTATTGTGCAGTGGACTTTATAGTTTGGTACATAATTTCTACTTTTTGTAGCAATTTTTTTTATCAACTCCATAATTTTTTTAGTTTTATTTTTATATTTTTTGTTGTCATTTAATCCCAGGATTACTAATAGTTTTAATAGTTTTTACCTTCACCCCGTTATTTCTGTATGTTGAGTCAATTATGAAGCTTGTTCTCCTTTCATCCACACGTCTGTCTTTTACTTTTTTATTTTCTTTAATTCTCTATGTATTTTTAATCATTTACCTTATAAATTCTTCTAATTATCTAGCATTTTAAAAACCTTTACAACTATCTATCCACTTTTATTCTCTTAAAGTATTATTTCTGACCATAATTTCTATCTTCTTCTACAACCATATCTGAATCAAATCTGTTATTCTGAGCTTGCTTTATTTTGATTTTCATAATTCGACAATAGTTTCGTAAATTTCCCCAGTTATTTTAAAATTACCATTTGTAGTTCTTGACCCCTCGAGAACAAGTCCTTTGCTTCTTTTTAATATGAATTTCATTATCAATTACTACATTAAAAAAAATTACAAGTTGAGTGTAATTAATTATTAGAAAACTACTTCAAAATACACTCGCATTGGAATTTTTAAGTTTTTTCTGTTTTTTTTTCATTTGTCATTGTACTTTGCCCACATTTAATTGATTTTCGTTGCCAATATTCTTGAAAGCAGAACCTTCCGTTGTTCTTTCCTTTGGAGACCTTAAGTGTTTTTGCATTGTATTGTTGCATTTTTCACCTACGCACAAACTTCCACTTATTTCTCCACTTTTGTTGTCTTAAGTCAATTTTTTTATTAATGACTTATTCACTTTAAGGCGATTTTTATATTTTTTTTCAAAATTCACTTCCTGCTTTAAATTATGCTTCTATATTTAGTTCCTATCCTTGAGAAGAGCTGAAATTTTGAAAATAGCTTTATGAGGGACAGTTGAGTTTAATTTTTACAATTTTTATATGAAAATATTTTATTTTGTTCTATAAATATGAGCGTATTTCAATATTGACTAACTCTTTACTATGGAGAATTCTGTAGATCCAAATGGCTAGCCCTCTAGTTGCGTCCTTCATAAATTTATCGTTAGAATTTCAGCTTAATTGCATAAAATCAACGAAACAAGACCGTAAATGCTAACACCCTGCACGCGTCAGTTTTGAGAAAGTATCGAAGAAAAATTAAATACAAATATTAAAGAAATCTGCACATTTTATTTTTTGTTTTCTCGGAGTTGTTTTACAAATTATAATTTTCTACCTTCTTGTTCTTTTCAACTATTTCATTTGTTTTCCGTTTTATCTAACGTTTTTTTATATAAAGTTAGATTTTTTTTACTGTTCTCATAAAGTTAAACTCATTACATTTCCCTTGCCATATTCAGCTCATTTGATAATTTTTTTCTTTGTTCAATACGTTATTCACGAACACATTTTCTCATTTTTCTCCATATGCACTAAAATGGAATTTGTCTTTTTCAAGTTATAACATTTTATTCCTTATCCTAGAGTACTTTTTACTTGATGGTTAATTTTTTTTGTGACTTCTATTAAACTTTCTGATCTTCAATTTTCAAGCTTTCTGTATATGACACTAATTACATTTACCCCTTTTCTATGTTTCACAATAATGATTCTATTACTTCCGTTCCATCTTTTACTCTTCTCTTTTTAACCTAGTTGCAATTTAGAAATAAAAAAAAATTGTGCTTGTTTTCAAACAATTTAACGTCTTTCATTTTTTAACTAATTTTTTTAAAGAGTTTCGTATCTTCACTACCTTCTGGTAATTTTCTTGAATTATTTTTTTTTAGTTAAAATGCATGTTCTTTATTGTTATTTTTAAATTACGGTTTTTTCTGTTAAAAACTATTCCTATATCTTTTTTGTACTTTTTAACTCTCCATACATTTACCTATTCTTTCTTCATTTGCTCTTTTAATTTGATTTTCTATTATTTCTTAATGCCTCTTAAAAAAACTCTTATTTCTTTTCCACGTCTTCTTCACTAAATTATTTCTGTTTTCCATTCAGTATGTTATTGGCAAATACTCTTCCTCTTTTTTTACGGTCACACTTTATATATTTTTTAACATATTTATCCTAATTTTGGTAATAGCTCAATTACCTTAATAATTTATGGTAATTAATTAAGGGAATGGGCCCCGTGGCACATCAGATGCTTAATAATTATTATAATTTTTTTAAATCTTTTCTTCTTCTCTTCTATTCTTTTACTTTTCTTGTCAGTTATTTTTCAAGTTATTGTTTCCAGTTTTTAGTTATTTTATATTCCTCCCTTATATTTCATAATTTTTATACTTCTATGGCCTATTAGTATGTTTTAAATTTGACTATTTCTTCCTGCCTTAGTAAAATTAAATAATTTAAAATTTATTTTTTCAAGCTCTCCCTCTTAAATTATTCTTCTATTCTCTTTAGCATGTTATGCCATTTCTCTTTTTTTCTAAATTTATACTTGAGTTGAATCCATTCTTTTAAAAAAATAATTTAATTTCGGTATCTCAATAACAATTCAATTACTTAAATAATTTAGACGAATTAATTATCAGAGAGAACACGTGAAAAAATTAAAAGTTTTTATTATTTTAATTTTGCACCTTGGGTTTCTCTTTACTCTTTTTCTTGATTTATCTGCTTTCTATCTGTACCTTTTTTCAAAATTACATTTCTCTGTTCTTCTTTTTGTTGAATATTTTCAATTATCTTTGCGAATTCTTTATCTAAGTGAATTTCAACTTACGTCAATTTTTATCTATTTCATTATTTCTATATTTTTTAAATCTAGTTTTCTATTACTTCCTTATTTACTAAAGTTTTTTAATGTTTTCCTCCACGCTTACCTTATTATTACATTTCTGCTCTTTCCAGCAGTTTACCCTCAAATATTCCTTTTTCATTCTTTCTATATCCACACCTAAATCGAATCTACACATTTTAAATATTCTAATCTAAATTTTGGTAACTTCTTAATAGTTACAGCATCTGAATTCTTTGCGTTCATTTTGATTATCTCCTTAATCAATTTTTACACTTGGTTTTATCTTTAAAATTACAATTTTCTGTTCTTCTTTTTCAAATATTTGTAGCTATCTCAGTTCATTTCTTGAACTTTAACACTAAAAGTTGTAGTAGATCTTCTGTACAATAATTTCTTTTTGTCTCTAGAAAAATGTTTTAATGTTTAACTTATATTTTTTATTAAATAATTTTTTTTTACGTTGGCCTTAAATTATGTTATTCCTGTTATCACATTCTGTAGATCAACAAATTAGCTTCAAAAAATAGGACGGTTTATCAAATAGGTACCGCAACTTAAGTTTTATTTTTTCTGTTTTTTTCTCTTTTTGTTAATAAATGCTCTGATCTTATTCCCTATCACTTGAATAATTTCCGATAATTTGTAGACAAACCAAATATTTAATAATTCTTCTTTTTATTGTTTCCATAGTTTCTCTCTTACTTTTTTCTTAGATTTATTTAATTTTTTCTTGTAGTTATTTTTAATTTTTTTTTTAATTATATTTCTCACCTCTCCTTTATATTCCTAAGTCATTTTATTAGTTACATATTGTCACCTGTTTCTTTACCTGCTCCTTATTCCAAATCAGAATTTTTTAAAACTTCATCACTTTCCTTCTTTAATTTTTCTTCATCTCTAGTTAGCACCTTATCAACAGACATCTTTTGTCCCTTTTTTGCAAACTTACTTAGTATCACTAATTTCAATAAATAATTTCATTGTCAATAAATTATTTCGATAATTGTAATTTTTTTCTAACTATTTGACCCCTCTGCTTCTATGTATTTTGATGTGCCACAATTCTTATTTGTTTTCTTCTTTCAGACGCTGTGACTTGTTCACAGAGCTTCATATCGAAAATCACCCTGTATAACATCAGATTTTTATGCTGCACTTCGCGTTTGTCGGTTTCTCGCGTCGAATTACAGAGGCGTACCGGCCCTAATGTCGCTTTGATTCGTGCAATCAAACGTAATTTGGCGTGTTGTCACACAAAGAGCATTGTTTGTCGGGCTATTGCGCGTCCGTTACAAACGTATTCGTCAATATCGGCTCTCTCGTTGCATATACGCGATTAGGGATCATTTCATTTAATTCCCGGCCGATCCCTGTCATCGCTGATTATTTTCTGATTTCGCATTCCATTTGGGCGTCGCATCGATGAAACGCGGTCGCGAAATCAAACAGAACACGCGATAATCCCCTTTTTCCAGCAATGACGAACATTCCGACCGAAAATCCGCGTCTGTCATATTCGTGTGTAAAGTAAATTAGGGGGATTAACTACCCCGATGCGAACATTACGGGGGCAATAATGGGGGAGGCGAACGACGCGATCCGACAGGAATTGAAGCTCGATTATTATCGTTTGGGCTATTATTAAGGGATGGTTTTTTGAAAAGTGACGATGCAAAATGGCGTTATTGTCGGTGTTATTATTTCCGGAGTTCGGAAACGTCGGGGGTGATTACGTGAAAAAGTGACCGCCGGTCAAAGTTGGAAAGTTCCAAAGTAGATTTTTGGCGAAACAAGATAACTCCATGTAACACAAACTCTGTTAAGATTATTGGGTTTACAGGAAGCTTACCAGACGGCAAATATTACCGAATACGTCGCCCAACTAAATCCAACGTCGATAGGGAAAGCTCGATTTTTCTACAGGGAAAATCAAAAAGTTGTTTCAATTCGAAAAACGGTTACAAGGTGTTTCAGTAATAAGTATACGAAAAGTTACGACAATTTTCGGTATCACAATTAAAATATTTAACATAACTTACCACTAGTTAAAAGTTAAACTGGAATGTTGTTAACAAAATTTTTTTGGTTTAATTAAATAGAAACAGTAAGTGATAAAAAGCTGAAATTCGAATCACAGACATTTACATAAAATATTGTAACACGAAATTGGAAAAAGGGATGAGAGGTAGTAAAAATATTTGAACAGAAAACTGTAATTTCAAAAATAATTGTAAAAAAAGCAAAAAAATAAAAATTACAACAAAGAACTAAATAATTCTTAAATATTTGATGTATTGCTGTTATTAGTCAACTCTCGCAACTTATTGGGGTGCTGCGGTTATTAGCAAGTTACCGAAACCAAAATAAGAAAAAATTAAAGGGTAAATACTCAATTTCAGTGGAGATATAGAAAGAATTAAAAAGAATATTTGCGAATAAGATGCTAGATATAGAGGAAAATAATCTAAATGAGATATATATTGAGTTAAAGTGTACTAGGATACAAAAAAGAAGCAGAGATAGGTAAAAATGTTTAGGTGAAACGTAAACAGAAAATTATAATTTTAAACACAGCGGCCAAAATGGGAATAAGCAACAGTAGTAAAAATAAATCCAAGAAGCAGCATCAAAATTGTAAGTTCTTACATGTTGACGTATTGTGACGTTCCCTATTATTAATTAATTACTGTAAATTATTAAGATAATTCAGTTATTACCGAGTTATTAAAATTAAAATAAAGAAACTTCAAAAGAATGTATTCGATTGAAATATGGATTCAGAAAAAGAAGGGAGAAGAGCATCTACCGAAAAGAAGAAATTTTTTTTACAACTACTTCTTCTTAAAAAAGACCAGAAGCAATTGAAGTAATTAAACAACTCTTAAACATTTGACGTGCCATGAGGTCGCCTTCTATTAATTAATTATCAAAAATTATGCAGATTATCGAGCTAGAAACTAAGATAAGAATATTTTAAATTAAAAGATTTGCTTGAAGTGGAGGAAGAAGAAGTGAGGAAAGAAGAGGAAGAAAATATTGGCAGATAATAAGGGTACTGAATGCAAAAAAAAATGAAAGGAGGTTGCGAGGAAGAAACTTAATTTTTTTTAAGTAAAGAAATGAGTAACAGAAAATCAGATTAAGCCAGAAAATGAAGGAGCAAATGGGAAAAGTTTATAGAAAATTAAAAAATGTAAGAATACAAAAGTGATGTAGAGATAGTTGAGAATTTTTAAAAAGAAGAAATTGCAATTTGTAAGATAAAGGTGAAGACAAAATATTTTATCCGAAAAAAGGAGAAACTTAGACTTACACTAAGACGAGGGATGAGATGGTATAAGTTGAAAAACCAAATTCAATTTTAGTACATATAAAGAAAAACAAAAGAAACCATCCCTTGCCAAGGTACTGAATGCAGAAGAAGAAGAATTTAAAAGAGAACATGGTAATGAAAATAAGCCAATAATAGAGAAAAGGGAAAAGATCGGTAGAAATATATTGTGACTTAACAAATATGTATCAATACACAATGAGAAATAAAATATGTAGTTAAAAGAATTAAAAGAAAAGAAAATCGCAAGAGAAACAGACAAATATAAAGGAACAGCGAGGAGGAAAACAAGGACGCAAAAATATATATTTTTTCTAATTTGATATTTTGTTAGGTTTTTTCTATCCATCAATTATCGCAAATGATTTGGATAATTGAGTTATTATCGAGTTACCAATACCATTATCACATTTAAATAAAAAATCGATTTAAGTAAGGCTAGAGAAAGAAGATTGTTTGCGGACAAGATACCAAATAGCAAAAGAAGAATAGTTTAAGACAGAAAACATGAAAAAATAATTATAAAAAACTTTTAAAATAAATAGAGAATTGATGACAATTTAGATTTAAAGCGGAAAAAAGGAGAGGAACAAGTAGATGTTTGTGGTGAGTTCAGAAATTAAAGAATACAAAAATAAACGTGAAAATACTTGAAAGTAATAATAACCCCTGAATTTTTCAAGTGAATAGAGAATTAATAGCAATTTGAGTATAAAACGGAAAAGAAAATAGGAACAAGTGACAGTTTGTGGTTAGTTGAGAGAAAAAAAAATACTTAAAAGTATTTAAAAAATGATTCAGGTAATTAAATTGTTACCGAGTTATTAAAATTAAAATTAAAGAACTTCAAAAGAATATAATTGATTAAAATATGGATTCAGAAAAAGAGGGGGGAGCATCTACCAAAAAGAAGAAATTGTAAGAAAGGTTATACTTCTCTTAAAATTACTTCTTCTCGGGAAGACCAGAAACAACACAAAGAATTAAAAAACTCTTAAACATTAGACGTGCCATGAGGTCGCCTTCTATTAATTAATTACCAAAAATTATTCAGATTATCGAGCAATTACCGAAACTAAGATAAGACTATTTAAAATGAAAAGCTTTGCTTGAAGTGGAGGAGAGAGAAATGAGGAAAGAAGAAAAATAAAATATTGGTAGGCAACATAGGTACTGAATGCGGAAAAAAATCAAGGGAGATAACGAGAAAGAAAGTTAATTTGTTTTAAGTAAAGAAATGAGTAACAGAAAATGAAGAAGCAAATAAGAGAAATTTGTGGTAAATTAAAAAATGTGAGAATAGAAAAAAGATGTAGAGGTAGTTGAGAATTTTTAAGAAGAAGAAATTGTAATTTGTATAATAAAGGTGAAGACAAACAATTTTATCCAAAAGAAAAAATTTGAACAAAAATTAAAAAAACAATCTAAAATATACAAAAGCAAGTAGAAACTTGCTCAATTTGTGGTAGTGCACAAAACCAATAAATAATGGAGTGGCAACAATTATTTATTTCGAAATAGATGCTTGCACTTACACTAAGACGAGGGATGAGATGGTATAAGTTGAAAAACCAAATTTGATTTTAGTGCATATGAAAAAAACCGAGAGAAGCCGTTCTTGGACAAGGTACTGAATGCAGAAGAAGAAGAATTTAAGAGAGAAAACATGGTAATGAAAATTTAAACAGTTAAAGAGACTAAGGCAATAATAGAGAAAAGGGGAAAGATTGGTAGAAATATATTGTGATTTAACAATTATGTAGCAATATGCAATGAGGAAAAAAATATGTAGCTAAAAGAATTAAGAGATGAGAAAACCGCAAGAGAAACAGACAAATATGGAGGAACAGCGAGGGGGAGAACAAGGACGCAAAGATATATATTTTTTTAATGTTTGATGTTTTGTTAGGTCTTTTTCTATCCATCAATTATCGCAAATTACTTGAATAATTGAGTTATTATCGAGTTACCAAAACCATTACCACATTTAAATCAAAGAAATCGATTGAAGTAAGGATAAAGAATAAAGAATGTTTACGAACAAGGTATCAAATAGCAAAAGGAAAATAGTTTACTATAGAAAACATGAGAAAATAATTCTAAATTTTTTTTTAAATAAATAAAGTAATAATGACAATTTAGATTTAAAGCGGAGAGAAGGAGAGGAACGAGTAGACGTTTGTGGTGAGTTCAGAAATTAAAGGATACGAAAAGAGATGTGAAAAGACTTGAAAGTAACAATAATCTCTAAATTTTCAAAGTGAATAGAGAATTAATAGCAAATTGAGTTTAAAATGGAAAAGAAAACAGGAACAAGTGATAGTTTTTGGTTGGTTAAGAAAAAAAAATTCTTGAAAAAAATGAAAAAAATTATTCGACTAATTAAATTGTTACCGAGTTATCAAAATTAAAATAGAGGAACTTCAAAAGAATTTAATCGATTGAAATATGGATTCAAAAAGAGAAGGAAGAAGAGCATCTACCAAAAAAAAAACATAAGAAAAGTTGCACTTTTCTTATAATCTTTTTTTTCTTACAAGAGATGTGTAACTTCCCTAACAATTACTTCTTCTCGGAAAAAACCAGAAACGACACCCAGAATTAAAATATTCTTAAACATTTGACGTGCCAAAAGGTCACTTTCAATTAATTAATTATCGAAAATTATTCAGATTATCGAGGTATTATCGAAATTAAGATATAGGAATATTTAAAATGGAAAGATTTTCTTAAAGTGGAGAAGGAAGAAATGAAAAAAAAGGAGGAAAACGTTGGCAGATAACATAGGTACTGAATGCAGAAAAAAAATGAAGGGAGATGACGAGGAAAGAACTTAGTTTTTTTAACTAAAGAAATGAGAAACAAAAATTCAATTTAAACCAGAAAATGAAGAAGCAAATAGGAAAAATTTGTGGTAATTAAAAAAATGTAAGAATGCAAAAGAGTTGTAGAGGCAATTGAGAATTTTTAAGATGAAGAAATTGTAATTTCTAAAATAAAAGTGAAGACAAATAATTTTATCCGAAAGAAAATGAAACTTAAAAAAAATAATCAAAAAACAATCTAAAATATACAAAAGCAAGTATAAACTTGAGCAACTTCTGGAAGTGCACAAGACCAATAAATAAAGGAGTGGCAATAATCATTTATTTAGAAATAGATGCTTACATTTACTCTAAGACGAGGGATGAGATGGTATAAGTTTAAAAACCAAATTCGATTTCAGTACATATGAAGAAAAAAAGTACTGAATGCAGAAGAAGAAGAATTTAAGAGAGAAAACATGGTAATAAAAATTCAAATAATTAAGGAGACTAAGGCAATAATAGACAAAAGGGAAAAGATTGGTAGAAATATATTGTGACTTAACAAATATGTATAAATATTTAATGAAGAATAAAATATGTAGCTAAAAGAATTAAGAGAGGAGAAACCGCAATTTTAAAAAAGAAGCAGACAAATATTAAGAAACAGGGAAGAGGAAAGCAAAGATATATATTTGTTTAATATTTGATGTTTCGTTAGTTTTTTTTTATCTATCAATTATCGTAAATTATTCAGATAATTGAGTTATTATCGAGTTACGAAAACCGTTATCACATTTCAAGTTACAAAATTTGAAAAAAGAATGTTTGCAGACAAGGTAACAAATAGCAAAAAGAGAATAGTTTAAGACAGAAAACATGGGAAAATAATTCTAAAAAAACTTTTAAAATAAATAAAAAATTAATGACAAATGAGATTTAAAGTGAAGAAAAGGAAAGGAACAAGTAGACGTTTGTGGTAAGTTCAGAAATTAAAGAACACAAAAAAAAGATGTGAAAATACTTGAAAGTAACAATAATCTCCAAATTTTTAAAGTGAATAGAGAATTAATAGAAAATTGAGTTTAAAACGGAAAAGAGAACTGGAACAGGTGACAGTTTGTGGTAAGTTAAATAAAATACTTGAAAGTATTTAAAAAGAGAAACACGAGAAATTATAATTTTAAAATAAAAAGAATAACAAACAAATAGAAAAAAGAATAAGTAAAAAATGAAAAAGCAGTACAAGAAATTTTTAGGGAGAGAGTAAAGAACTTATAAGTTCTCTACTTTTTGGTTTAGGTCCGAGGTTGTATAAAGAAAAGAAACACAATCAGACTCTAAACCCTTACAATTATTTGTAGTGAAGCCCTTAGAAATTTGAAAAGAAGTACATTATGGCAAAAATAATTCAACAAATTTATCTTCCGGGGAATGTCGTAGGGTTACTACGTAGTTGTTCAAAATTAAAAAAATAGATAAAATTCAAAATTACTATTTATAATATTTAAGAAATTAATCGATGCCTCAAATTTTTGTATCATTTTTCAATTTTCGTATTACGAAACAAAATTAGTGACTATTTTGCAAAAATTCCTCTCATGCAACATTTACGTCACTTTCAGCTTTCGCTTATTGAAATCTATGGTGCGAGAGGTCGCGTGTTTCTCTGAAGTCATAGGTCAGTAAAGCGCTCTGTGATGATGCGATTATCCATTAATCTACCTGCTCGCCGTCACTCTGTGATTACGTTTCCCATTGTTTTAAAGCGCAAACAAATTTTTTGTCAACCAACATCGCTCACAGTCTGGCATATGTTTGAGCGTCACCTTTGATGGAACCAACGTACATATGTGTACATATAGAAAAAGTAAATTAGCCGGGGTGATTTTATTGAACAAGTTGATCTCGAGGGATTTAACCGTCCCCTCTAATGACAGTGCCAGTAGCACCACCGCATGACATTCTTTATCTCTTTTTATCTCGTAAGTATTAACGTAAAGGAGAAGGGTGGATTTGGTTATCGTATTAGTTTGACCTCATAAAAGAAGTATTTCTGACAACCTGTGATTATCGACTAATCCGAGTCGTATTGGATTATGCTACTTACAAGGGTGGGTTGGAGTGAAGGGATATTCCAGCGTCGGTAGGCGGGGTTGTGGGGCGCCTGGATGAAGGGCCGGCGGGCAGTGGTAGCAGAACATGCCTCTGCCTCCCCCGCCCGCAATCTGAAACCAACGAAAGTTTTTTAGATATTTACAACCACAATGATAGAAATTATTGTTACGAGCATTAATCGATTAAGATCAAACAAGAAAAATAACAATTAATTCGCATCTTTAATTTGAAAACATCAAATAATGAAAGAAATGTAATCCAAATTGCAAATTTAAAAATTTAATTTTTCGCTTCTTATAACAGTTTGAATTTTTGGTCTTCCGCTACAACTAGGCCCATCACTTGTTTAATTTTTAATAAAGCTAACAAGTTATTTAACTAATTTCATCTCAATAGATAAAAACTCAAAATTTGTTTTGATCACATGATACACTAAATTTTTTTCAATTCTAGAGACGTCAAGTTGTTCTAAAGAAACATTTTCAATAAAGCAATTGCGTTAGACGGTTTTCAACAAGTTGATTTTTGCTTTTATTTTTTTATAATGTGTTTAAACTGTTTTACTGGAAGTTACAAAATCTCTTGTAAATTTTTTTTTAGTTCGCCTTTTATTTATTTTATTTATTTTTCATCATTTTTGGACTTTTGCTATTTGCCTCATCACAATCTTTCCAATAATACTTTTATAATTCGCTTAATATAACAATTTTTTAAAGTAAAATTATTTCAGTCAAAGTAATGTAAAATTGTCGAATATTAACGCATACGTAACAAAAATTGAAACGCTCGCTACTCTCTTTACAAAACTATTTGCTTCAAGTTGGATTTTTTTTGTACATCTGTTTCTTAGTCTCCTCGGTATCTATTTTGAGAAAATTATTTCTTGAGATTTATTTTAGTGTCTGAAATTAATTTTTTGTCATTTTGGGACTTTTGCTACTTTACTCTTTAAGTATCTTTCTAGTAACTCCAATAATCATTAAACTGCTTAATATAGCAAAGTCCCAGTTTGTAAAGTAAAATCTTTTTATTCAAATTGATGTAAAAGAATGCGTAACGAAAAGTGAAACACTTATTACTCACTTTAGAAGGCTTTTTACTTGAAGTTAAATTTTTTTGTAAATCTCTTCTTTAATTTCTTCGGCACCTATTTCAAAGAAATTCTTCGTCTTTATCGTCATCTTTATTGAATCGTACGAAATTAATTTCTCACCATTATTTGATTTACTACTTTTTAGTAGATCTAATTGTAATTAAATTGCTTAATATAAAGAACTCCTAGTTCTTAAATTAAAACTTCTTTAGTCAAATTAGCGAGAAATTGTCCAATAAAGTTTGTGTAACAAAATTTGAAACACTGACGACTTTCTTTAGTAGACCATTATCTCGAAACAAGAATGTTTGTTTCTATATCTTATTTTTGTAGACTCTTCTTTATTTATTTTAAAGAAATTCTGCATTATCGTCGACTTTATTATAACCCTTTTCGTCATTTTTGGATTTCTACCACTTTCTTCTTTAACTATTCTTGTTAGTAATTCTTATAATTAATAGTTTACCTAATATAATAAGCTCCTAGTTTAAAAAGTAAAATCTTTTTATTTGGGGTAGTATAAATAGCTCCATGTAAACGCATGCGTAACGAAAATGGCAACGCTTATTATTTGCTTTAAAAAATCATTTATCCGAAGTTAGATTTTTTTGATTTTTTTTTCTTAGTATCTGTTTCACTATTCTTTGAAATTTATTCCTTATTGTTGTTATGTCGTTGTTATTACAACTTACAAAATTTTATTTCCCACATTTTTTTTAAATAATGTAACAAACTCTTAGTTTCTAAAATAAGCTATTTTAATCAAAGTAGTGTAAAATAGCTTAATGTAAACAAATGCGTAACAAAAATTGAAACACTTACTCTGTTTACAACTTTATTTATGAAGTTTGATTTTTTCTGTTAACCATTTTATTAGTAACATTATCACCTGTTATGAGAAATTCATTTTTTAATGTCCTCATCATCGTTTTTAATACAACATACAAAATTTATTTTTACTCATTCTTGATATTCTTTTCTTAATTAACTTTCTAGTAACTCTCATAATTAATAAATTACTTAATATAATAAATTCTAAGTTTTTAAAGTAAAACCTTTTTATTCTAGGTTGTATAAAATAGCCCAATGTAAACGCATGCGTAACAAAAATTGAAACGCTTATTACTCTCTTTACAAGATGATTTACCAATATTTTGGAATTTATATCTTAAAATCCTTATCATATTCCTTATTACAGCATACGAAATTAATTTCTTTTCCGTTATTTTTAGACGTTTCTTACTTTTTTTCTTAATTACATATCTAATAACTCTTATAATTATTAAATTGCTTAATGTAACAAACTTTTAATTTCTAAAGTACACCTTTTTAATCCAAGTCGTGTAAAATAGTTCAATGTAAAAGCATGCGTACCGAAAACTGAAACGTTTCCTGCTTTATTTACAAAACTCTGTATTCAAAGTTAAAATTTTTGTGGTAATTTCTTTTGTTTAGATAATTTTTTCCACTTTTAAAAATTTGTGGATTAGGGTTCTTATCAACGTCAATATACAACATTTTCTTGTTATTATTTTTAACTTTGTTAATTTTTTGTAACTATCCTTCGAGTAACTCTAATAATTATTAAATTGTCTAGCATATTAAAGTGCTAGTTTCTAAACTAACACTATTTCAATCAAATTGGTGTAAAATTTCTCAATGTAAACGCATACGTAACGAAAAATGAAACATTCTCTATTACTTTAACAAATTTTTTCACCCAAAATACACACATTTCTGTAAATCTCTTAATTAAAGTCTCTTTGTTACCTATTTTTAAAAAATTTGATTCGTGAAATTTTTACCGTCGTCCTTATTACAGCATCTGTCATCCTTGGGCTCTTGCTACTTTTTTCCAATAATAATGAAAATGTTTAGTATTAGAGATTCCTAGTGTAATCGTTCATTGTATAAAGATTTTCGTAACAAAAAGTGAAACGTTGTCTTCTTTATTTACAAAATCAGATCTGAGTGGGCCACACTGTATTTTATAAAAACTTATTGACATATAATTAAAAATGCGATTACTTTACTGGAACACTGTGGTGACTTCTCTAGTAGCTGACTTGGTCGTCGCAGAAGAGTGCAACTGTTCTTATTCATCGACGCTTTGTTGCATGCATTATTTAGCAATTTCAATTATATTATACTGCATTTTTTAAATAAAAACTCTGTATTAAACTAAATTTCTTCTTTTACTTTGGCATTTTAAGTGAAAATTGATAAAAATAATTATTTAAATTTAGTATTAACTTATATTTTTATTTTATGTGTCATTGCCAAAAAAAAAAATAGAAACGGATCCAAAATATCATTGGTTTCTATTAAAATCTGAAAAATATATTTTGTTGCAGTTTTGTCAAATTTTACCAATTTTCTGACTTTAATTATCAAGCGATTATTATAACTTTATTTGTTATAACTTGAAACCTTTTTATTATTGTTGTAGTTATTTTTTATTTTGAGTATTATTCAAAAAATTTATAAACATATTTTGAATACTCTTAGGTAGCATTCTATACCAATATGATTTTTTTTTTGTTCTACAACATTAACAAAATATTTTTTGGCATTAGCAGTTTGGTAAAACTATTTCCCACATATATTTTCCTAGTATTTGTTAATGCTTTTTAATTTGTTATAACTTTTTTCAAATTCGGGCCAATTTTCTTCCATTTCTTTTTTGATCGAGGTTCTTCTCTCATATCAAATTACCCACGCTGCTTGTAGATGCTTTTCAGTTTTATCTCTTCACTACCGTTTTATTTTTGATTCTTTATAGTGGTTTCCTGAACCAAATCTCAATAAAAACTTCTTTAATTTTGTTAAAAATATCGCTTACCCTAATTTCCAGAAATTCTTAACACAACATTTGGTTAGTTATCAAAATTACTTTTTTCACAATTTAAGCGATGTTAAAATTGTTGTTTTTTGTGGATTTGTGGTGATTCGTGGAAATACCATGTGGAATTGGATGAGTTTTAAATTGAATAAAGCCAACAGTGATGTCGGTCGCATCGGTTAAATTAACAGCGAATTAATTCTGATTAAGTTAACTATATTAAGTAGATACGTGACATCATGAGCGAGACAGTCGTCATACTGGTAATTATACATCGGGTATTGCGCTTCTCTCCTTGCCTCCTTTACTTAATCTGTTTGTGGGGCTGCCGAGATGGCGCCACCTTTCCTCCATTACCGCCGCCAACAACGCAGAAAGACACCTTTCAAATCTTACCAAATCTCAAATTTTGATATCAGCTTAAAGTTAAACAACGACGCCACCACAGTGAATGACACATCTGTTGATTTTGAACATTGTGACGCAAAAAAACACTTTTCAAATTTTTGTTAATATTAAATTTTGATACCAGCTTAAAGTTAAGCAACGACGCCACCACAGTGATCAACTCATCTGTTGATTTTGAACATAGTGACGCAGAAAGACAATTTTCAAATTTTTGCAAATCTCAAATTTTGATACTAATTTAAACTTAAACAACGATGCCACCACAGTGAACGGCTCATCTGTTGATTTTGAACATAGTGACGCAGAGAGACATCTTTCAAATTTTTGCAAATCTCAAATTTTGATAGCAGCTTAAAGTTAAACAACGACGCCACCACAGTGAACGACTCATCTGTTGATTTTGATCATAGTGACGCAGAGAGACACCTTTCAAATTTCTGCAAATCTCAAATTTTGATACTAACTTAAACTTAAACAACGATGCCACCACAGTGAACGACTCATCTGTTGATTTTGCTCATAGTGACGCAGAGAGACACCTTTCAAATTTTTGCAAATCTCAAATTTTGATAGCAGCTTAAAGTTAAACAACGACGCCAACACATTGAATGACTCATCTGTTGATTTTGAACATAGTGACGCAGATAGACACTTTTCAAATTTTTGTAAATCTCAAATTTTGATATCAGCTCAAAGTTAAATAACGGCGTCACCACAATGAACGACTCATCTCTTCATTTTGATCATAGTGACGCAGAGAGACACCTTTCAAATTTTTGCAAATCTCAAATTTTGATACCAGCTTAAAGTTAAACAACGGCGCCACCACAATGAACGACTCATCTCTTGATTTTGATCATAGTGACGCAGAGAGACACCTTTCAAATTTTTGCAAATCTCAAATTTTGATAGCAACTTAAAGTTAAATAACGACGCCACCACATCGAATGACTCATCTGTTGATTTTGAACATAGTGACGCAGATAGACACTTTTCAAATTTTTGCAAATCTCAAATTTTGATATCAGCTCAAAGTTAAATAACGGCGTCACCACAATGAACGACTCATCTCTTGATTTTGATCATAGTGACGCAGAGAGACACCTTTCAAATTTTTGCAAATCTCAAATTCTGATACCAGCTTAAAGTTAAACAACGGCGTCACCACAATGAACGACTCATCTATTGATTTTGATCATAGTGACGCAGAGAGACACCTTTCAAATTTTTGTAAATCTCAAATTTTTATATCAGCTCAAAGTTAAATAACGGCGTCACCACAATGAACGACTCATCTCTTCATTTTGATCATAGTGACGCAGAGAGACACCTTTCAAATTTTTGCAAATCTCAAATTTTGATAGCAGCTTAAAGTTAAACAACGGCGTCACCACAATGAACGACTCATCTATTGATTTTGATCATAGTGACGCAGAGAGACACCTTTCAAATTTTTGTAAATCTCAAATTTTTATATCAGCTCAAAGTTAAATAACGGCGTCACCACAATGAACGACTCATCTCTTCATTTTGATCATAGTGACGCAGAGAGACACCTTTCAAATTTTTGCAAATCTCAAATTTTGATAGCAACTTAAAGTTAAATAACGACGCCACCACATCGAACGACTCATCTGTTGATTTTGAACATAGTGACGCAGATAGACACTTTTCAAATTTTTGCAAATCTCAAATTTTGATATCAGCTCAAAGTTAAATAACGGCGTCACCACAATGAACGACTCATCTCTTGATTTTGATCATAGTGACGCAGAGAGACACCTTTCAAATTTTTGCAAATCTCAAATTCTGATACCAGCTTAAAGTTAAACAACGGCGTCACCACAATGAACGACTCATCTATTGATTTTGATCATAGTGACGCAGAGAGACACCTTTCAAATTTTTGTAAATCTCAAATTTTTATATCAGCTCAAAGTTAAATAACGGCGTCACCACAATGAACGACTCATCTCTTCATTTTGATCATAGTGACGCAGAGAGACACCTTTCAAATTTTTGCAAATCTCAAATTTTGATAGCAGCTTAAAGTTAAACAACGGCGTCACCACAATGAACGACTCATCTATTGATTTTGATCATAGTGACGCAGAGAGACACCTTTCAAATTTTTGCAAATCTCAAATTCTGATACCAGCTTAAAGTTAAACAACGGCGTCACCACAATGAACGACTCATCTATTGATTTTGATCATAGTGACGCAGAGAGACACCTTTCAAATTTTTGTAAATCTCAAATTTTTATATCAGCTTAAAGTTAAACAACGGCGCCACCACAATGAACGACTCATCTCTTGATTTTGATCATAGTGACGCAGAGAGACACCTTTCAAATTTTTGCAAATCTCAAATTTTGATAGCAACTTAAAGTTAAATAACGACGCCACCACATCGAATGACTCATCTGTTGATTTTGAACATAGTGACGCAGATAGACACTTTTCAAATTTTTGCAAATCTCAAATTTTGATATCAGCTCAAAGTTAAATAACGGCGTCACCACAATGAACGACTCATCTCTTGATTTTGATCATAGTGACGCAGAGAGACACCTTTCAAATTTTTGCAAATCTCAAATTCTGATACCAGCTTAAAGTTAAACAACGGCGTCACCACAATGAACGACTCATCTATTGATTTTGATCATAGTGACGCAGAGAGACACCTTTCAAATTTTTGTAAATCTCAAATTTTTATATCAGCTCAAAGTTAAATAACGGCGTCACCACAATGAACGACTCATCTCTTCATTTTGATCATAGTGACGCAGAGAGACACCTTTCAAATTTTTGCAAATCTCAAATTTTGATAGCAGCTTAAAGTTAAACAACGGCGTCACCACAATGAACGACTCATCTCTTGATTTTGATCATAGTGACGCAGAGAGACACCTTTCAAATTTTTGTAAATCTCAAATTTTTATATCAGCTCAAAGTTAAATAACGGCGTCACCACAATGAACGACTCATCTCTTCATTTTGATCATAGTGACGCAGAGAGACACCTTTCAAATTTTTGCAAATCTCAAATTTTGATAGCAACTTAAAGTTAAATAACGACGCCACCACATCGAACGACTCATCTGTTGATTTTGAACATAGTGACGCAGATAGACACTTTTCAAATTTTTGCAAATCTCAAATTTTGATATCAGCTCAAAGTTAAATAACGGCGTCACCACAATGAACGACTCATCTCTTGATTTTGATCATAGTGACGCAGAGAGACACCTTTCAAATTTTTGCAAATCTCAAATTCTGATACCAGCTTAAAGTTAAACAACGGCGTCACCACAATGAACGACTCATCTATTGATTTTGATCATAGTGACGCAGAGAGACACCTTTCAAATTTTTGTAAATCTCAAATTTTTATATCAGCTCAAAGTTAAATAACGGCGTCACCACAATGAACGACTCATCTCTTCATTTTGATCATAGTGACGCAGAGAGACACCTTTCAAATTTTTGCAAATCTCAAATTTTGATAGCAGCTTAAAGTTAAACAACGGCGTCACCACAATGAACGACTCATCTATTGATTTTGATCATAGTGACGCAGAGAGACACCTTTCAAATTTTTGCAAATCTCAAATTCTGATACCAGCTTAAAGTTAAACAACGGCGTCACCACAATGAACGACTCATCTATTGATTTTGATCATAGTGACGCAGAGAGACACCTTTCAAATTTTTGTAAATCTCAAATTTTTATATCAGCTCAAAGTTAAATAACGGCGTCACCACAATGAACGACTCATCTCTTCATTTTGATCATAGTGACGCAGAGAGACACCTTTCAAATTTTTGCAAATCTCAAATTTTGATAGCAACTTAAAGTTAAATAACGACGCCACCACATCGAACGACTCATCTGTTGATTTTGAACATAGTGACGCAGATAGACACTTTTCAAATTTTTGCAAATCTCAAATTTTGATATCAGCTCAAAGTTAAATAACGGCGTCACCACAATGAACGACTCATCTCTTGATTTTGATCATAGTGACGGAGAGAGACACCTTTCAAATTTTTGCAAATCTCAAATTTTGATAGCAACTTAAAGTTAAATAACGACGCCACCACATCGAACGACTCATCTGTTGATTTTGAACATAGTGACGCAGATAGACACTTTTCAAATTTTTGCAAATCTCAAATTTTGATATCAGCTCAAAGTTAAATAACGGCGTCACCACAATGAACGACTCATCTCTTGATTTTGATCATAGTGACGCAAAGAGACACCTTTCAAATTTTTGCAAATCTGAAATTTTGATATCAGCTCAAAGTTAAATAACGGCGTCACCACAATGAACGACTCATCTATTGATTTTGATCATAGTGACGCAAAGAGACACCTTTCAAATTTTTGCAAATCTGAAATTTTGATATCAGCTCAAAGTTAAATAACGGCGTCACCACAATGAACGACTCATCTATTGATTTTGATCATAGTGACGCAAAGAGACACCTTTCAAATTTTTGCAAATCTCAGATTTTGATAGCAGCTTAAAGTTAAACAACGGCGTCACCACAATGAACGACTCATCTCTTGATTTTGATCATAGTGACGCAAAGAGACACCTTTCAAATTTTTGCAAATCTCAAATTTTGATACCAGCTTAAAGTTAAACAACGGCGTCACCACAATGAACGACTCATCTATTGATTTTGATCATAGTGACGCAGAGAGACACCATTCAAATTTTTGCAAATCTCAAATTTTGATACCAGCTTAAAGTTAAACAACGGCGTCACCACAATGAACGACTCATCTATTGATTTTGATCATAGTGACGCAGATAGACACTTTTCAAATTTTTGCAAATCTCAAATTTTGATATCAGCTCAAAGTTAAATAACGGCGTCACCACAATGAACGACTCATCTCTTGATTTTGATCATAGTGACGGAGAGAGACACCTTTCAAATTTTTGCAAATCTCAAATTTTGATAGCAGCTTAAAGTTAAACAACGGCGTCACCACAATGAACGACTCATCTCTTGATTTTGATCATAGTGACGCAAAGAGACACCTTTCAAATTTTTGCAAATCTGAAATTTTGATATCAGCTCAAAGTTAAATAACGGCGTCACCACAATGAACGACTCATCTCTTGATTTTGATCATAGTGACGCAAAGAGACACCTTTCAAATTTTTGCAAATCTGAAATTTTGATATCAGCTCAAAGTTAAATAACGGCGTCACCACAATGAACGACTCATCTATTGATTTTGATCATAGTGACGCAAAGAGACACCTTTCAAATTTTTGCAAATCTCAGATTTTGATAGCAGCTTAAAGTTAAACAACGGCGTCACCACAATGAACGACTCATCTCTTGATTTTGATCATAGTGACGCAAAGAGACACCTTTCAAATTTTTGCAAATCTCAAATTTTGATACCAGCTTAAAGTTAAACAACGGCGTCACCACAATGAACGACTCATCTATTGATTTTGATCATAGTGACGCAGAGAGACACCATTCAAATTTTTGCAAATCTCAAATTTTGATACCAGCTTAAAGTTAAACAACGGCGTCACCACAATGAACGACTCATCTATTGATTTTGATCATAGTGACGCAGAGAGACACCTTTCAAATTTTTGCAAATCTGAAATTTTGATATCAGCTCAAAGTTAAATAACGGCGTCACCACAATGAACGACTCATCTATTGATTTTGATCATAGTGACGCAAAGAGACACCTTTCAAATTTTTGCAAATCTCAGATTTTGATAGCAGCTTAAAGTTAAACAACGGCGTCACCACAATGAACGACTCATCTCTTGATTTTGATCATAGTGACGCAAAGAGACACCTTTCAAATTTTTGCAAATCTCAAATTTTGATATCAGCTCAAAGTTAAATAACGGCGTCACCACAATGAACGACTCATCTATTGATTTTGATCATAGTGACGCAAAGAGACACCTTTCAAATTTTTGCAAATCTCAGATTTTGATAGCAGCTTAAAGTTAAACAACGGCGTCACCACAATGAACGACTCATCTCTTCATTTTGATCATAGTGACGCAAAGAGACACCTTTCAAATTTTTGAAAATCTGAAATTTTGATATCAGCTCAAAGTTAAATAACGGCGTCACCACAATGAACGACTCATCTATTGATTTTGATCATAGTGACGCAAAGAGACACCTTTCAAATTTTTGCAAATCTCAGATTTTGATAGCAGCTTAAAGTTAAACAACGGCGTCACCACAATGAACGACTCATCTCTTGATTTTGATCATAGTGACGCAAAGAGACACCTTTCAAATTTTTGCAAATCTCAAATTTTGATATCAGCTCAAAGTTAAATAACGGCGTCACCACAATGAACGACTCATCTCTTGATTTTGATCATAGTGACGGAGAGAGACACCTTTCAAATTTTTGCAAATCTCAAATTTTGATAGCAGCTTAAAGTTAAACAACGGCGTCACCACAATGAACGACTCATCTCTTGATTTTGATCATAGTGACGCAAAGAGACACCTTTCAAATTTTTGCAAATCTGAAATTTTGATATCAGCTCAAAGTTAAATAACGGCGTCACCACAATGAACGACTCATCTATTGATTTTGATCATAGTGACGCAAAGAGACACCTTTCAAATTTTTGCAAATCTCAGATTTTGATAGCAGCTTAAAGTTAAACAACGGCGTCACCACAATGAACGACTCATCTCTTGATTTTGATCATAGTGACGCAAAGAGACACCTTTCAAATTTTTGCAAATCTCAAATTTTGATATCAGCTCAAAGTTAAATAACGGCGTCACCACAATGAACGACTCATCTCTTGATTTTGATCATAGTGACGCAGAGAGACACCTTTCAAATTTTTGCAAATCTCAAATTTTGATACCAGCTTAAAGTTAAACAACGGCGTCACCACAATGAACGACTCATCTATTGATTTTGATCATAGTGACGCAGAGAGACACCATTCAAATTTTTGCAAATCTCAAATTTTGATACCAGCTTAAAGTTAAACAACGGCGTCACCACAATGAACGACTCATCTATTGATTTTGATCATAGTGACGCAGAGAGACACCTTTCAAATTTTTGCAAATCTCAAATTTTGATAGCAGCTTAATGTTAATCAACGACGCCACCACAGTGAATGATTCATCTGTTGATTTTGAACATAGTGACGCAGATAGATACTTTTCAAATTTTAGTAAATCTTAATTTTTGATACCAGCTTAAAGTTAAACAACAACGCCACCACAGTAAACGACTCATCTGTTGATTTTGAACATAGTGATGCAGAAAGACATTTTTTAAATCTTTGCAAATCTTAAATTTTGATATCAGCTTAAACTTAAGCAACGACGCCACCGCAGTGAACAACTCATCTGTTGATTTTGAACATAGTGACGCAGAAAGACATCTTTCAAATCTTTGTAAAGCTCAAATTTTGATACCAACTTAAAGTTAAACAACGACGCTACCACAGTGAACAACTCATCTGTTGATTTTGATCATAGTGACCCAGAGACACCTTTTTGCAAATCTCAAATTTTGATACCACCACTGAAGCAATGAACAAGTCGAGGTTGATTTGGAAAAAGTTTTTAATTTTTGTTTTTAAGGTCTAGTCATATTGGATTCTTAACTGTAACCAACTGGTCGAAAACAAGCGTCAAGCTCGAGAACATCTGCACTTATTAGGTACAATTTAATAAAACATAACGCTCTTAATGACGTAAATTAACTCGATTATGGGTCGTGGCGTTATTTTAAGTCCACTTGGACTTCGTTTTTTTTAATTGTCGAAACGTCCCCCTTCTCCGACGATGGTTATCTTAATGGAATTATTCGATTGACAAAAATAACATTTAAATTAGTCAAATGTCAAATATGTATATTAGGAGATGATTTGATAAAGACATATCGCTGCTTATTTACAAATCGAATAAGACCCGTATAGTGTCGCACATCAGAACGTAACAGAAACTCGCTTCAGAATCGGTGCCAAAGGGCGCATTATTAAGTGGCATAATTAGGCACTCTCTCCCGAACCGTATTGATTAAATTTAGAATAGACGAGCCTGTTGCCTGCAACTGAAATTAACATTTGTGGCAGCATAATCGAGACACGGACGTCACTAGTAAAACTTATTTAGGAATTCCCCAAAACAATTTTCGTATAGTTCAGAAAAAAATCAAAATTGATTTTAATGGCGCAAAAGGTAAGTCGCGGTCTTGTGGGTAAAGATGTTTTCGTCGTGATGGTGATTGAGATGGTTGGAATAGAAATATGTGGGCGCTCGCGTCAACTAGTTGGATCCATCATCTGTCCAATGAAGACTTGATTGTTTTCATGATTTCCATTAGCGACTCTAATAACAACAATAATCATCTCGACTGATTTTATTACATTGTGATTTATCTCGGTCGTCCGATCCCTAATTGATTGATTCATGTTTTATGAGCCCCTCCGGAGACTGTGAACAAGGTGATTTTCGAATGTTGTCGCGCTATTGTTTGATTATATTTTTTTTACGATGGGGGGTCCCTGAATCTTTTTGACGCGTCGCAATTGAGTTTGCACTTAATTTACACCGCGGGACAGGATGCGTTTTATTAGCGATATGTCGTAATTGTTGTAATAGGGTTAATAAACTAACACATCAGCAAAACGGTTGTGGCGAATCAACAAATGGATAAACATTGTTTTTACGGATGACCGCGTTGGTATTGAAGGGGGTTTTAACAGCGATTATGACACTTGGTGAGCATTCATTTCGTTTGACCGATTGCCGAATTGTTGTGGTTTTGGTATGTGTATAGAAGAGGGGCGATTTTTAGTGGGTGCGCAAATCCATCAACAAAAGTGCCATTTCCCGTCCTCGAAACTTCCTCCAACGTCTCGACAAAGCCTCATCCGTTTCGCACTTGAATCCGCATAAAAGGACGAAATTCGGTTTTTTGATGTTTGAGACGATAATAGGTCGCTTTAAACGGCGAATTTCAACGCAAATCGTGACCGCAGAAAGAATTTTCACGATTTAGTTTTTGGCTATAACAACCATAAAAATAATTTAAGTAATCGGGAGAAAGTTCCCAGCACTCCCACATTCATGCATTAATATCCACAATACAGTGAAGCATTTGCATTATTCTCGTTATTGTACGAGCGTTGCTAAATGCATCAATTTTCCAAAACATTTTTTACAGGAAATATTTTTGATCTTGAGCTAGAAACTTGTTACAGTTTCTTAATTGCATATTTTTGTACAATTTTTCCTATAATCCAACTAAACACTTGCTGCACCCTTGTTTTATATATCTTATAAAAAAACGATAATTTCTAATTTATTTCTTACGAACTGCTTCGCTTGCTGCACCTTCTTCATTGCTTATTTTTGTTCAAGAAAATCAATTGTTAAGTTTTTACTTGAAAACTTCTAAGGAAAATAAATTTTAGTTCCTAACTTGTCACTGTTATACTTTCTCTTTTTTATATTTTGGCTGATTTTCAAAAATTACTTCCCATACTTGCCAAGTCTTTCACAAGAAATGTTCTTAATAAAAAAAATCCCAATTTTGTAATTTCGTATTTTTTTACTGATTTACAATTTTAAGTTGTTCACTAACGGTTATAGCGACCTGATCACACAGGGCATATTGAATTTGCGTTTAAGTTTTGCCGAAGATCCGTGAAGGCTAACTACAAAGATACAAAAATCTATAATGCTGACGACACGGATCTTTTAAAAATTAATTCTGATAAAACTGTGAAATTTAAGAGTATAATATCAAAAAGTGAGCTAACAATTCTAGTTGCTGCAAACATGACAGGATCTGAAAAAGTGAAACTATTAGTTACTGGTAAGGCAAAGAAACCAAATTGCTTCAAAAGTGTAAAATCGTTGCCAGTCACCTAGGGACATAATTCTAACGCCTGGATGGCATATGATATTTTTGAATATCCGCGAATAGAATAGCAGGTTGTGCTCAAAATCAGAAAATTTCACTTTTGGTTGACAATTGCAGAGTTCATCCAAATTTGAAGAATTTAACAATTTTACAACCAATTGATCAAGAAGTAATAAATGCATTATGAACGCGTTTCAGAGAACTGCAAGTTTTAAAAATTCTCCAGGATATTGAAAATGAAGAAGAAAGTGCCATGTCTCAATCATGGGACCATTGCTCATAATATAATATTATATTATATAGCTAAGTCATGCAGGACTTCATTTGGCTGAAGAATTTTATGAAGATGATTTACCTTTGCAAGAATGAAAAAGTAGACACTGCAATTTATTGTCAAACAACACTTTATTAGAAGAATTGATTGAAGAAATAAACCTATCAAATATAGCAACGGAAGAAGATTGAAAGAATTTTGCTAGCGTTGATGTAGATGTAGCAACTGACGAAAATTTGGATGAAGATTAAATTGTGGAAGCGATTATGCATCATTTGGCTGAAGAATTTAATGAAGATAATTCACCTTTGCGAAATTTTAAAAGTAGATACTGCAATTTATTGTCAAACAACACTTTATTAGAAGAATGGATTCAAGATATAATTCTACAAAATATAGCAACGGAAGAAAATTGAAATAATTTTGCTAGCATTGATGTGGATGTAGAAACTGACAAAAATTTGGATGAAGATAAAATTGTGGAAGCGGTTATGCTTCATTTGGCTGAAGAATTTGATGAAGATGATGATTTACCTTTGTGAGAATGAAAAAGTAGATACTGCAATTTATTGCCAAACAACACTTTATTAGAAGAATGGATTCAAGAAATAACTCTACCAAATATAGCAACGGAAGAAGATTAGAAGAATCTTGCTAGCATGATGTGGAAGTAGAAACTGGCGAAAATTTGGATGAAGATAAAATTGTGGAAGCGGTTACGCTTCATTTAGCTGAAGAATTTGATCAAAATGATTATTTACCTTTGCCAGATTAACAAAGAAGATACTGCAATTTATTGCCAAACAACACTTTATTAGAAGAATGGATTCAAGAAATAATTCTACCAAATATAGCAACGATAGAAGATTGAAAGAATTTTGCGACCGTTGATGTGGATGTAGAAACTAACAAAAATTTGGATGAAGATAAAATTGTGAAAGCGGTTATGCTTCATTTGGCTTAAGAATTTAATGAACATGATGATATACCTTTGCAGGAATGAGAAAGTAGATACTGCAATTTATTGCCAAACAACACTTTATTAGAAGAATGGATTCAAGAAATAACTCTACCAAATATAGCAACGATAGAAGATTGAAAGAATTTTGCTAGCTTGATGTGGAAGTAGAAACTGACGAAAATTTGGATGAAGATAAAATTGTGGAAGCGGTTACGCTTCATTTAGCTGAAGAATTTGATCAAAATGATTATTTACCTTTGCCAGATTAACAAAGAAGATACTGCAATTTATTGCCAAACAACACTTTATTAGAAGAATGGATTCAAGAAATAATTCTACCAAATATAGCAACGATAGAAGATTGAAAGAATTTTGCTAGCTTGATGTGGAAGTAGAAACTGACGAAAATTTGGATGAAGATAAAATTGTGGAAAAGGTTATGCTTCATTTGGCTGAAGAATTTGATGAAGATGATGATTTACCTTTGTGAGAATGAAAAAGTAGATACTGCAATTTATTGCCAAACAACACTTTATTAGAAGAATGGATTCAAGAAATAACTCTACCAAATTTAGCAACGATAGAAGATTGAAAGAATTTTGCTAGCTTGATGTGGAAGTAGAAACTGACGAAAATTTGGATGAAGATAAAATTGTGGAAGCGGTTACGCTTCATTTAGCTGAAGAATTTGATCAAAATGATTATTTACCTTTTCAAAATTAACAAAGAAGATACTGCAATTTATTGTCAAACAACACTTTATTAGAAGAATGGATTCAAGATATAATTCTACAAAATATAGCAACGGAAGAAGATTGAAATAGTTTTGCTAGCGCTGATGTGGATGTAGAAAGTGACGAAAATTTGGGTGAAGATAAAATTGTGAAAACGGTTATGCTTCATTTGGCTGAAGAATTTAATGAAGATGATGATATACCTTTGCAGGAATGAGAAAGTAAATACTGCAATTTATTGTCAAACAACACTTTATTAGAGAAATGGATTCAAGATATAACTCTACCAAATATAGCAATAGAAGAAGATTGAAAGAATTTTGCTAGCTTGATGTGGAAGTAGAAACTGACGAAAATTTAAATGAAGATAAACTTGTGGAAGCGGTTATGGAGAAAACAATTCATGGTGAAATAGACGATGAAGAAAGCATTGAAGATGAATTTGAACCACTATCATTACAAGATGCACTGAGCGCTGTTAAGTGTATCAAATTGATTTTCTCATGTAATTCTGCCGTGCAGAGTAGCGAAACTACAAATATCTTTTTAGTGGAGGTTTATAATGTTATTCACAAAGAATTTTTGAACAGAAGATCTCTGAAGAAGTCTTATGTTGTTATTTCTACTCTTAACATTTTAGTTTAATTACTATTGAATGTTATCAGTTGTTTGATTTATAATATAATGTACAATATCTATATCATTTACACACACACAAATGTACAATTACAAAGTAACACATTTATATGTACATACTTACATACAAACGTAATTTATACATTCAGATATGTATATAATGCATACATACACTATGTCTTATGCCAACTGATTATAGCGACAATCGGATATAATGACATGGTTTGGCAATTTTTATTATTAACCGACATTTACCACATTTTTATTTAATTTTTTTAGGAAAATTATTTACATTTTCTATTCAATCATTTCCTATTATGAACTTTTCTAAAAAAATTATTAACTGTCAATTTTCCTCTTACTATACCGTAGAGGTACATTTTTGTAAACAATCTCTAATTTTCCACTTAAAAACTTTCTAATTCGGCAGCTTGCAAGTAATTCTTTTGCTTATCGCTTATCTTTTGTAAGAAAATTCGTAAATTTCGAACATATTACTCACCACACTCGCATTTTTTTATTCTTAATTTTCTATTAATCCCTCGCCAATTTTCTAATGGCACATTTCTTGCAAGAAAATTCCTTAACTCCGATGTCAAATATTACTTACCACTTTTTTTTGTCATGCTTTTTTATAAGAATTTACTTCAATTTCTAATTAATGGTTACAAGCCACACCTTTCTCATTGCTTCCCTTTTAATATATATTTTGTAATTTTTATTTAATTATCTGTAAATTTTCTCATCCCGCATTTTTTGGAAAGAAAATTCAATTCTCAATTCGCCGCTTGTCTTAGCTTCCTAATCGCATTTCCTCTACTTTTTCTTTAATTTCTAACTCTTTACTACCCAAATTTGTAATCGCATAAATTTTTGTTTTTTTTTATTTAAATAAACATATGTATTTTCATCATTGCATATATTTTGTAAAGAACATTCGGATTTCAAACTTTTTATTTGCCACATCTGTGATGAGATTCATTTTTAATTTTTAACTTAGTAGAAAAAATTTTTTATTTATAATTAATTGCTAGATCTTTATTTTACAACTTTGATAAAAGAAATTTTAATTGCTAACTGATGAGTTACTTCTTATTCTTCTTCTTCAAGTCATATGCCGGGTTCTCGAATGTTCTTGATCACTCTTATATGGCTCACTAACTTTCAATTTTTTTTTTATCTTGTGGGAGATTTTTAACAATTTTAACATGCCCCGCCAGTCCTATCACAAATCATTAAAAAAAACTTTAATTCCTAAGTTGCTATTGTAATCTTTAACACATATCTTTGAAAATAATTTCTTAAATTGCAAAATTCGACTTACTAACTTTCTTAATGCGTACTTTTTGTAAGAGAATTTTTATTTCTAACGTATCATTTATTCTAACCCTTTCTTTATCTTTAGTAAGAGAACTTTAACTTTTAAATTAGCGCCTATCACACTTTTTTTTTATAATTTTTATAAATATATTTTTTAAATTATTAACTGATTACTTGCCAACTTTCTCATTGCACATTTTTTGTAAGAAGCATTTTCAATTTTCAATTTTATCATTGTTTTGTCACAAGCTGCACCTTTTTAATCTTCTTCATAATTTTTTGTAAACTTTTTAAAATTATCAGCTGATCCAATTTCCTTATAGCATTGTATATGGATTAATCCTATGGAAATGATCATACAAGGGTCATAGCATATCTTTGGCAAGAATAATTTTTTATCTCCAATTGACTATTTGCTGCACCTTCCTCCTCGTATATGTTTTATCAAAAATGTTTCCTTTTAAGTTCTCACTTGTTCTACCTTTTTATTTACAAGATAAAACAAGTTTTAACTTCCTACTTGTCACACCTTCTTCGTTGCAACTTTTTGTAAAAAGAAAAATATTTCTAACTTACGCCTTACCAGCTTCTTAATCGTATATTTTTACGACACTTTTTTTAACACATCTTTCAAGGAAAAAAATGTTTAATTTTTAAGTTGTTTGTACATTTTCTGTATTTGTTGCATTTTTTCAAAATTCCTCATGTTTTGCAAACATTTATTTTAACTTTTAATTAATTACTTGCCAACTTCCTCATTGTATGTCTTTTGTAAGTAATTTTTTTAATTAGCTGCTTAGTGGACGTTTCTTATCACGTTTAAGTTATCATTTGCAAAACTTTCCTCTTTCTATTCTTTGGTAAGACAATATTTGTTACTTATCGCATATTGCTTATATTTTTTTTCTTCATCTTCTCATTTGAGGCATCTTCTTATTTTTTTTGCAACTTTCTTTAATTATTTTTTTTATTGTTAATTGATCACTTGTCAACCTCTTTATCGCAAATCTTTTGTAGAAAAATTTTGTAGTCCCTAATTACCCACTTACTACACCTTTCTCATTGTATATTTTTGGTAAAATAAAGATTTATTTTTAATTGTCTTTACCTATGTTTCTATCTTCCACTCTTTACTTTTCTTCCTATTCGCACTTTTTTGGTAAGTCAATTTTTCAAGTTTTACTTGTCCCACCTTCCTCATCGCATGTCTTTTGCAAGATTTTTTCTCTATTTTCGATGTGTTACTTGCCAAACTTAAATATTGGCCCATTTTCGTTAAGACTTTTTTAATTTCTAACTTTTTACTTGCCAAATCGATCTCTTCGCAATTTTTTGTAAGTATTTCTCTAATCGTCAGCTGATAGCTTCTGATCTTCTGCAAGAAAGATTATTAACTTCCAATTTGCGATTTGCCACATCTTCGCCATGGCATATAAAATTTATAACTTTTGCCATCTTTTCAATTGCACATTTTTTATAGGAAAATCTTTTAACTTATTTGCTGCATCACTTGCTAGACCATTATTGTCACATATTTCAATAAAAAAAAATTAATTCCTATTTTGCCACGTATCAAACTGTTCTCATCGCATTTTGTTAGTAATTTATTTCTAATTTCTAACTTGTAAGAAAATCTTTGATCTCCAACTTGTCATTTGTAAGTAGTGTAAATTTTTAAATTGTTACTTGCCCACCTTTTTTCACTTACTTGCCAACTAGCAGTAATTAAAAAAAATTATTGAGGTATGGGTCGAACCAGAATTGACCTATTTTTTAAATTCCCGGATTTTCCCTCTTTGGCTTCGTTGTAAAAAAATTCTCGATAATAACTTCTCGATTTCTCATAGCAGTTGGAACAAAGTATAGTGACGAATTTGGCCGTGATTCCTGGCGGATGCAGATTGGAGGGGTAACGGGGATAGAGGAACGGCCGTCGGTAAGTTGATCATAGGGGCTCTCCTGTAATTCTATTAGACTGGATATCCCTTACTGTGGGCCCCCTCCGTTAGCGAATTAGTCCCTAATCATACGTACGGAATGCAATTTGGTCCTCTAGTCTCTTTGCTTATGATGGGGCGATATAATATGCTAATCACGCCTAATTCAGGCAACGCACATTACGTACCAGGCAATTGATATTAATGGTGAACCGTGTTCCAGAGAGATACTCTCTTGATATAGCTATAGCTGGGTGTTATCATCGGATGGTGTATTAAGAGGAAAACGCGAACTGTCGTCGCAACACCTGATACCGCAACACTAACGTGATTAAGGTTTGAGGTATAACGCAAATTTATTGGGATTTCTTCATTTGTTAAGTGGTTGGTTTATAATTTAGATGGGGACGAGGGAGGTGGCGGTAACGTCGTCCTCGCCGCCATAGCTAATTAATTAAAGCTATCTGCACTCAGTTTCGCAGGTTTTGAAATTATCGATGTTTCAGCAGTAAATGGCGGAGTTTTTTGACAATTATCAAACTTTACGCGACGAAATTCAATTAATTCCAACAAATCCACCAGCTTGTTCGATCAGCAAGTGCGTTTTTGGAAAACATGAGAAGAATTGTTAAGAATATGCTTTAGACAAAATTAACGCATTCGAACATTAAAGTTACTCTCAAATAAGTTAATTTTATTAGAAAGTAGTAATTTACACTTAAAGGTGCTCAAAGGGCTAGTAAATAAATAAAATTATTAAATCGTTTACAAATATTTCAAATTCATTTTTTAAAAGTCAGGCACTATTGGAAGAAAATTGTGTCAATTCTTCACTTGTTCTAAAGCAATTGGTTCTCTACTTGTATTGGGAGCGGAAGGTAATTTAAACTTGAGCCAAATCTGGTGAGGCTTGAATTCAGTGGGTTAAATTTTGCTATATCGATGGGCCACAATATTTTTTTTTTTTTAAATTCTGCCAATTCTAAGAGATCTGTTAACATTGTGATTTTGCTGCATTGTTATTTGATGTTGCAAAATTATGAGTTTTTTTAATACTTCTGCAAGATTTTTTTTGCAACATTTTAACTTTTTTGTTGCTAATTTTTAAAACTAATATAAAAATTTATGGAAATGAAACAAAAAACGCAATCATCTCTATAAAAAAATTGTGTTAACAGGATTGAAGTAAAATTAAAATTAAACCAACAGTTACTCTACAGCGATAACTCGAGATTTATGTGGGCAAGTCTTGATTCGACAAATCTACCGGACCAAGCTATGAGTGAAACCGTCCATTTAATTATCACTAAATTCGGTCCTTGCACCGGTTCCGGTTTTGCCGGAGTGTGTGAAAATGGCTTCAGAAAAGTTTCTCTTTGAGATAAGTATCAAATAATTACCAAAAATTAGTCCCCAGTTGTACTGATTTTGCATAATTTTTTTTTTTATTTTGAATTTTAATTTTGTGCTTTTGCAATTTTTTTAAATAATTTCTGTTAATTACGGATTGAAAGGATATTGCCGGAACTAACCAATTAAAAGAAACTGCACCTAAGTGGGGTAACTTTAAAATAATTTAATATAATTTTTGGAGTGACGCTTACCTTCAAGAATTTGCTATAAAAATTTTTTTTTAATTACAGACAAATTTTAAAATCTCTAACACGTTTTATTGCCAGTTTAAAATTAATTTGCACACTACCTAGTACATCATCCTTTGTTATTTTTTCTTCACTACTAACGTTTGCCTGTCTAACTATCGTATTTTTCTTATTTAAACTCTTTTCAGTTTTCTTAAAACCTCTATATGACATTACACATGCACCTTCAGGAAATACTTTTTAATATCCACAATTTTCAAATAGCGTAACGTCACTGGTACGACCACCATACTCCTCAGAGATAAAATTTATAACACCATCAAGAGTAGATGAAATTAAATATTTAAAGGTGTAGCACTTTTCATATTCCGACTAGGTGAGAACCTGATGATCTGCTGCACGTGGCCTTTTAATGAACTAATTCTAAACTGTAAGGAAAAGTTTCTTATTAGAGGTTTTAATTAATTATTTCATAACTTTTTGCAAAATTGTTGTGTTTTGGTGAAATATTTCACTTGCATACGATTTTGAGATCATAAATAGATCAGCGATATTTTCAAAAGAATCATGACTTTTGAATTTCACTAACATTACATATATAAAAAGATTACATAAAAAGACTCTTTTGCGTAAAATATTTTAGCAAGCCTTTTCTAGTTGTTGCAAACCACTTTTGCTTTATTTTTAAATTCCGGGGCATAGTTCTAAAAATTTTGTTTGGGTTTCTTTTTGACAAAACACACATTTTTACGTTTTCTACATTCTAACACCACACGATGCTTTCAAAAATACAAGAAGAACCACTTGACTGCTTGCTCGACTCGGCAGTACAAACAGGTGACGTCACGAGTGTTAGCTTTGTTCTTGGTTACGTTTTCTAGTCTTGCCTTAGAAATGAAAAATATTTTCGCTTTATTTCAGTAAAGCAACATATTTGAGTTAAAATTCTACTGTTGCAGATCATCTTACTAGTGGAAAAATTGATTTAAGTAATAATGGAAACTGTTGAAATGCCCATTAGAGCAACTTTTTCTATCTGGCTTTGTTATTGTGCGGTGGATTCTATAGTTTGGTACATAATTTCTACTTTTTGTAGCAATTTTTTTTATCACCTTCATAATTTTTTTTTTTGTTGTCATTTAATTTCAGGATTACTGATAGTTTTAATAGTTTTAGCTTCACCCCATTATTTCTGTCTGTATGTTGATTCAATTATAATGTTCTTGGTCTTTTTACTCACACGTCTGTCTTTTACTTTTTTATTTTCTTTAAATGTCTATGAATTTTTAAAAATTTTCCTTTTCCCACATATTTTTCTGATTATCTAGCACTTTGACAATTTTTACAACTTCCTATCCACTTTTATTTTCTTAAAGTGTTATTTCTGGCCAGTTTGCACCTTGTACGCATATGATATTTTCTTCTTTCTTGTATTTTCATAACAGAATCGAATCTGTTATTCTGAGCTTGCTTTATTTTGATTTTCATAATTCGACAATAGCTTCGTAATTTTTCTTAATTATTTTTAAAATTATGATTACTAGTTCTTGTCTCCTTAAAAACAAGTCTTTTACTTCTTTTTAATATAAATTTCATTTTCAATTACTACATTTAAAAAAATTACAACTTATGAGTAATCAATTAATAGAAAACTACCTCGAAATATACTCGCATTGGAATTTTTAGGTTTTCTCTCATTTGTCATTGTACTTTGCCTACATTTAATTGATTTTCGTTGCCAATATTCTTGAAAGCAGAACCTTCCGTTGTTCTTTCTTTTGGACACTATCAAGTGTTTTTACATCGCATTTTTTCTATTCTTGCATTTTTCACCTACTTCCATTTATTTCTCCACTTTTGTTGTTTTAGGTCTATTTTTTTATTATTGACTTATTCACTTTAAGGGGATTTTTATATTTTGTTTCAAAGTTTACTCCCCGGTTTAAATTATTTTTCTATATTTCGCATCCTATCTGTGAAAAGAGCTGAAATTTTGGAAATAGTTTCATAAGGAGCAATTGAGTGAAAGTTTATAATTTTTATATGCAAATATTTTATTTTGTTTTATAAATATTGACTAACTCTTTATCATGGAGAGTTTTGTAGATCCAAATGGCTAGCTCCCTAGTTGTGTCCTTCATAAATTTATCGTTAAAATTTCAGCTTAATTGCATAAAAATAACGAGACAGGACCTTAAATGTCAACACCCTGCACGCGTCACTTTTGAGAGAGTTTCAAAGATACCTTACAAATATTGAAGAATTCTGCACTTTTTTATCTTTTGGTACCTCGGAGTTGTTTTAAAAATTATAATTTTCTACCTTCTTGTTTTTTTCAACTATTTCATTCGTTTTTCTTTTTATCTATTTTTCTTTCTATACTAAGTTAGATTGTCTTTCACTGTTCCAATAAAGTTAAACTCTTTACATTTCTTCTGCCATATTCAGCTCTTTCAATATTTTTTTTCTTACGTTATACGTTATTCACGACCACATTTTCTCATTTATCTCCATATGCACTAAAATGGAATTTGTCTTTTTCAAATTATAACATTTTATTCCTAATCCTAGAGTACTTTTTACTTAATGGTTTAATTTTTTTTTTGTGACTTCTGTTAAATTTTCCCATCATTAATTTTCAAGGTTTCTGTATATGACATCAATTACATTTACCTTTTTTTTGTTTCACGATAATATTTCTATTACTACCGTTCCATCTTTTACTTTTTTCTCTTTATCCTTGTTACAATTCAGTTTAAGTTACATTCAGAAATAAGAAACATTTAGTGCTTGTTTTCAAACAATTTAAGGTCTTTCATTTTCTAACTTAGTTTTTTAAAGAGTTTCGTATCTTCACTACCTTCCGATAATTTTCTTCAATTATCTTTTGTCATTGTTTTTTATTTCTTATTTTTGATTTACGGTTTCTTCTTTTAAAAACTTTTAACTACCACTATATTTTTTTTGTATTTTTTAACTCTCCATACATTTTTTTATTCTTTCTTTTTCTGCTCCTTCAATCCGATTTTTTACTATAACTTAATCCCCCTTAAAAAAACTAATTTTTTTTCCAAGACTAAATTATTTCTGCTCTCCTTTCAGTATGTTATCGGCAAATGCTCTTCCTCTTCCTTTTAGATTATTTACACTTTTTATGTATTTTTTAACATATTTATCCTAGTTTTAGTAATAGCGCGATTACCTTAATAATTTGTGGTAATTAATTAAAAGGAATGGGCCTAATGGCACATCAGATGCTTAATAATTATTTAATTTTTTGTTTTCTTCTAGTCTTCTTATTATGTTTCACTTGTATTCTTTTGCTTTTCTTGTCAGTTATTTTTAAGTTAAATACGTATTTATTAACGCTACTTCAAGTTGCTAATTACTGAAATATCTTAGTTTAACTAATATCAATTATTTTTTTAACAAACTCTTTGTAACCTCAAATTTTCTAAAATAACAGAAATTTTTTTGTTACCACAGTTTATTTGATTTGTATTTTTATAGCAATTTGCATTGATTTGTAAAAAAAACTCCAAGTAAATGAGGTACTTTGGAATATTTTTCTACAACTTTGAAATTACGCTGAGCATCTAGAATTTTTTTATTAAATTTTAAATGTTTTAAAAGCGCGCGCATGAAGGGGCGTATTTAGTAATGGGCCAATCGCATTTAGTTATTCCTGCCTTAAGTTGTTGAGTAGTAAAATATCCTAGTTTAACTAATTACATAGTTTTTTAATATTCTACTGCAACGGACAATATAGTTTTGTGAATCCTAAGATTTTCTTAATTATTCGAAAATTTATTGTTACTACGCTTTATGTAATTTATGTCTTTACCTATAATAATATGATTTCATATGCGTTTTGAAAGAAACCGTACAATACTAGCAATTAATTTTTTATCATTTCATTTAATATTTTTGATTTCTATTTACTTTGCTCTAACTGTGAAAATGTTAAATATAAGGTCTTTTCCTAGAATGGGGGAAAATCAAAGTTAAAAACACAAATGAATTTTGATTACCATCAACCAACTTCGCTGCGAGACTCACGCAATTAGCCGGTTACGAGATGACGCGTTTTCGAACAAACTATGATATAATACCTTATGGATTTAGTCAAAATTGAACCATTTTAAATGCCTAAATTCAACCAAAAGGTACTTTTGTATTTTTTCAAATTGTAAAGGCAGATTTTTAAGTGTTCCTAAAGTGGATAATTATTTAATTAAATAATTAAGTAGTTAAGTATCAATATTACGATGAGCAGCAATAAACGATTTTTAATTATTAAAAATATTTAACTTTAGAATTAAATTATTATAAAACAAACTGGTACTTATTTACGTAAATTCAATATTAAAAGATAATGTCTATAAAGGAAAAAAAGTACTTTTTCTACTTTTGCGTTTTCACGCTTACCCTCTACTTAATAATGTCAATGTTTTATTAGAAACTGTAGAAAAAATTGAGTTGTAGCGTCGCTTTGAACCCTTTAGCCAATACCGGCATGCAATAGCAAATTTTGACACAAATATTTCTACATTTACAATTCTGAGGTAAACGCTCAATTTTTTTAGGGAAAGTACCAGGTGTACCAAAGTGAGGTTTGACATAAATAGACTACGATATTAGACGTTAAACTAAGTTGTAAGAAAATGAAGCAATCTTGTGGAGAGAAAGCAGTATATTTGAGAACAATGATTTTTGATAAAAAATTGTACCTGATTTGGCTCCCTGTGACTTATTGTTGTTTAGTTAAATGTAGCTCCTCAATGCCAATATGTCAAAACTGATACACTTTAGCATTGTAAAAATTCTCACTGTACGAGTACGTCCCAAACAACCTTGTATAGAGTTATTTGTGTTTTAAGGTTAGGATTTAGTCTGGTTACGTTCTTTGTCGCACGCATGAGGTGTTATGGACACGACAACGTATTGCTGTAAACCCCAAAATTATAGTGATTTTTTTTATTGTGCATAAAAACAATTATGATGTCTCGGACCCAATATCCTTTATACAATGATCTTGTTTGCGACGGTTTTAGAAAAGAATTATGTAGGAATATGAGAAATTTAACTATCCAATCGACTGTAACTTTAAAGTACATAGCCGATAGATTTGAAATTTATTTTAGGTGCAAAATTGAAAACAAAATTGGCTCTAGTTTTAGAGTGGTGTACAATGCAACGTGCGATAGAGAACACAACAACGTTTAAACCCCACCCTTAAATATCTCGAAATTAATTGCTATTTTTAGCTAATTTGGGATGTATTATTAGTGGCGGTTTTGCAAAATTTAAAAAATTGCTACCTATTGGTTGAAGTATTTTCGAAAATAACAGTCTCAAAAATTACAAAACAATTTCAATCAATTTCGTGAAAACGAACGGAAAACTATTATTACATGTCGTTAATTTTAAGCGCGTTGGAACAAGAATATTAAATAAATGGCAACCCGTTTTTAATTTCCCAAACAAATTGGCATCATTATGTAAAATTTTTGGGCAATTTTTCACAAGAAATTTAGCAGTTTGTAATCAATTTTTTACAAAAAAAAAATATTTAATAAAATGTTTAGATAACAAAATTACTAGTTTTAGGATTCTGAAAATTTTATTTGTTTAAAATCTGTTAATTCTTTAATTCAACAAGATTTTTTCAAGTAGGTACCTACGTTACATTAATTGTTATTTATTCTATTCAACGACGAGCTTTACGAAATTAAATAATTAAGTGTAGATTTGGATTCTAATTTTTTTTCTATGCTCTATACAAAATAACTGGACCAACTCTTTAACCGGGTGTATCTTAAGTGTATATCGTAAATTTAACCCGCAAAAGACGTTAACGGGCCGCTCTATTTTCGCAAAATGTTAACCTCAACAAATTTTCAAAATTATTGGATCGACTTTTGAGAAAATTGTCAAATATAGAAGCCAAATAATTTCTAACTAAATTAGAAAATATTTACCAGTATCTCTTTTAACTTTGCAAAAAGTTTGCGTGGTTATTTGATTTTATTATTGTTAATAATGGAATTTTGTTAAAACCGATTGGGCCAAACTTTGTTGGTTCGATAACTCGAAACTTTGTAACCAAATTAAGTCAATAAAAAGAACCATCATTGATTTAGCTACTCAATACAAAAATTGGACGTGTAACTTTTATTTTGGTGATTCTAATAAAATTATTACTTTATTAATATTTTTTGTAGTAAAATTACAAATAAATTAAATTAACTTTTTAATATTTGTAAAATATTCCACATGTTTTCTTGAAAATTTGTGACTTTTTAAATCTTTAACGGACCCCAATTCTTAAATTATTTATCTTCATGAGAAATTGCGATTAGCGGCACAGTTAACGACAACCGACCAATTTAACTGAAGAATTTACACCATTGACATAACGACACGTAACAGGAAATAAATTTGCGGATCCTCCGACAACTTAACAGCCGTCTAACATGCGATACGCTTGTGATTCAATCAAAATTCAATAATGACCCCCGGATCGTGTCCAATTTCGTATCAAGAATCACCGAAATAGGGGACGCAATTTGTCGAGGTCTCTATTAGCTTATTTTAAGATAATCCGATTAGTGTCGCAACCCCTATCGCAACTCCCCACAATAATATTATTTCGTAAATAATTTTAATTGTTAAATAAAAAAAAATTGTTCTTACCTTGTGACTGTCGCCGAAAATCGTGATGCTGAACCTGGGGGCAAACCCCCTCGTTATTTTCAAAAACTTTCAAGTCAAACCACATAAACTGTCACCGAAAAAACGCGCCGATTAACACCACTTGTTATCCTGCAGGATCGTCTGTTCGTGTCTGTGTTCTTATGTAGAGTTCCGCGTTGCGGTGCCGGGATAGATGACAGATCAACACGAGATACTGACGTTGCTAGGGGAGGTCCAGATGCTGTTAAGTGAAGGGGCTTGCGCACATTCAAACCCGGATTCCGGAGGCGGAGCCTCCGATTGTTGGATAAGGAAAGCTTCGGGACTCTGGCGAGATCCGGAGCGAGAAACGGCTAGGTCGCGGTCCTGTTCCGGTGTACCGGACCCGCGTTAATAGTGGGGGATACCGATACAGTTTATGGCTAAACACTAAACACTTTTTTTACGACCAGATTAAAGCGAGAGAGCTTTAATGGATTTGTTTTGTTATAAGCAAGATGGATGATGAGGTCTTTGTGCCGTGATATATTTGCTTGCGCTATTGGATGATGCAAAAAGATTCCGTATCGTCCTTTTCATTTATTATCGTCTCTCTAGATTTCGCTATTATGTTCTTTCGCTTTTCCGCGTTTTATTTATTATTTAAAAGTAATTAACTTTTTCCTTTTATTGCTTGTTTTTTTTTTCTCGCAACTTTTCTTCCCGAAATCGATTAATCATAACGGATTTTCGCGTCCTCTGGAAATTCGAAAAAACGCGATTCACATGTAAAGTGTGTAAATGTAGCAAAACAGTTACAATATAAATGAAGTTAATCTGTAAAAGTGGCACATCAAAAAGACTGCGAAATTGATATGCAATTTTGTCACCAGCTTTTGCCCTTCTCGGTTGTCGTTCGCGAGGGAATCGCTCTCTCTGCTCGTTGCTGATGCCGGGACTTTATTGCGTTAACTCTAAGTGAGCTTTGATTTTAAATTCTATGCCATTGAGCTTTATTGCTGCCGACTTTAAAAACAATAAGAACTTTAAGAAATTATTGCGTTATTTCGTCACGCACCTTCCTCCAAAACGAAAAAGGGACACTTAAGAGAGAATTCAGCTGTCATCTCCACGCAAAGAACAACGACGTCAAAATTTCTTCAGCATAAACCTAACAACGTCTACTTCCTGTTTTAATGAAGTCAATAAGAAGTAGATAAAAAATCTATAGGTTGAAGGAGAGAAAGAATTAAAATAATATTTTTCAACTCAACTTCAAAACACCTTTTACTTTGATTGAGATAAAAATTGAGTTGCTTAACAATTTTTTTTCCTAAGTACTTGAAAAAAAATTTATACGGGGTCAAATCTAAATTATGCTTTTAGATGGTTCTTGAAGAAAGAAATACAACTGTATGGTCTGAGTTTTAAGATTAATTAACAGAAAAGTACAGAAATTTGCAAGAATTCTGAAGAATGCTGAAAATGTTATTCAATTTGTTTTTTTTTACCTTCAAAAATCTTATCGATTTGAGTAATCATAATTTGAATTGGGCCACAAATAAAATTATTTGTAACAATTTAGAAATAGAAAAGTAGTTAGGTCGGGATGAACATAACTTTAGAAAATTTGGCATCGAGTGTATAGTTTCGCTAGCAGTTTTCAGAGCAAAAATGCAAAAATTAGGGGAATGAAAAACATAAATAATTAAGAATTCAACTGCAAAATAATTATTATTGCTGTTTTTTTCAAAAAGTAATTTTTCTTATAAATAAATATACTTGAAGAACTGAAAATTTCAGCCGGAGCCAAATCCTGACTTCAACTACATTGCTTCTGTTTCTTGAAATCACAAGTAACAACAACACTAAATTCAACTAATTTGACCCAAAATTATATAGAAAAGAGAAAAAATTCAGAGATTTTAAGGATGAAGATGAGAAGTAGTTAAAAAATCAATCTCTTCTATACCAGTAAACTTTATTGGTGCTGACCTCTAGAAAATTATTTTGTTATTTTGTTGCGAGCTTCTTTCAATATAAAAAAGAGCACTTAAAAGATAATTCAGATGCCATCTCCACGCAAAGAAAAACCACAACATAGAAATTTCTACAATTTAAACCTAACATCTCTACTTCCACTGTTTTAAGATATTCAAGTTAATAAGAAGAAGGTAGAGAGACTTACAGATTGAAGAAGAGGAAGAATTAAAATTAATATTTTTCAACTCTTAACCTTTTACTTCTCTTAACTTTTTACTTCTATTGAGTTACAAATTTAGTGGCTTTTCGTTTTTATTCTTGTAAGTAAAAATATTTGAAAAGAAAGTCATACGAGGACAAATCTGGATTATGTTTTTCGAGGCTTCTTGGAAAGAGAACGACAACTTTATAATTCAATTTTCCGTTTAAGTGTCAGTCTGAGTTTTAAAATTAAATAACAGGGAAGAAACAGAAATTTTTTAAAATTTCGAAGCTGTCAAAAATAATATTCAATTTGCTACTTTTGACCTTTATAGATCTTAAGAGTTCGAATAACCGGAAATTAAATTGTTCCATAAATGAGATTTTTAAAAATAAAATAATTTTCAAAAATTTGGGAGTAAAGAAGTAGTCAGATCGGAGTGAGAACTAATTTTATAAGGTTTGTTTTTCTTTTTGAAATCACGAGAAGACACTACGACGATGCCAAGATTTGAACGAATTTTAGTATCAAGTGTATAGTTCCGCTAGCAGTTCTCAAAGTAAAGATGCAAAAATTGGAGAAATGAAAAACATTAATAATTATGAACTCAACTGCAAAATAATTATTATTGCTGTTTTTTTCACGTAGTAATTTTTCTTATAAATAAAAATACTTGAAAACCTGAAAATGTCACTCGGGACCAAATCCAAACTTTAGCTACATGGAATCTGTTTCTAAAACTCACAAGTAACAACAACGCTAAATTTAACTAATTTGACACAAAATTATATAGAAAAGAGAAAAAATTTAGAGATTTCAAAAATGAAGATGAGAAATAGTTAAAAAATCAATCTCTTCTATACCAGTAAACTTTATTGGTAATGACTTCAAGAATTCTAGAAAGTTATTTTATTATTTCGTCGCGTAGCTTCTTTCGAAATAAAAAAGAGCACTTAAAAGAGAATTCAGATGCCATCTCCACGCAAAGAGAAACCACAACGTCAAAATTTCTACAGTTTAAACCTAACAAACTTACTTTTTCTGTTTTAGGATAATCCAGTCAATCAGAAGCAGGCAGAGAAAGCTACAGATTGAAGAAGAGAAAAAATTAAAATTAATATTTTTTAACTCAACCTTTAAACACTTTTTACTTCTATTGAGTTGCAAATTTAGTAGCTTCACAATTTTGTTCTTTAGGTAAAAGTATTTAAGAAGAATGTCATACGAGGGCAGTTATGTTTTTTAGGCCTCTTGGAAAGAGAACGACAACTTTTTAATTCAATTTTCCGTTCAAGTGTCGGTCTGAGTTTTAAAATTAAATAACAGCAAATAAGCAAAAACTTTCAAGAATTTCAAAGGTGTCAAAAATAATATTTAATTTGTTACTGTTTACCTTTATAGATCTGAGGAGTTTGAATAATCGGAAATTAAATTGTCTCATAAATCAGATATTTAAAAATAAAATTATTTTCAAAAATTTGGGAGGAAAAAAGTAGTCAGATCGGAATAAGAACTAATTTTATAAGGTTTGTTTTTTTCTTGAAATCACGTGAAGACACTACGACGATGCCAAGATTGGACCGAATTCTAGCATCAAGTGTATAGTTCCGCTAGCAGTTCTCAAAGCGAAGATGCAAAAATTAGAAGAATGAAAAACATAAATAATTAAGAACTCAACTGCAAAATAATTTTTATTGCTGTTTCTTTCACAAAGTAATTTTTCTTATAAAAATAAAAATATTTGAAGAACTGAAAATGTCGCCCGAGATCAAATCCGGACGTCAGCTACATTGCTTCTGTTTCTAGAGTCACAAGTAACAACAACGTTAATTTAACTAATTTGACCTAAAATTATATAGAGAGGCGAAAAAATTTAGAGATTTCAAAGATAAAGTTGAGAAATAGTTAAAAAATCAATATCTTCTATGACAGTAGACTTTATTGCTACTGACTTCAAGAACTTTAGAAAGTTATTTTATTATTTCGTGGCACAGTTTCTTTTAAAATAAAAAAGTGCACTTAAAAGAGAATTTAGATGCCATTTCCATGCAAAGAAGAACAACAACGTTAAGATTTCTACAGCATAAACCTAACATCTCTTCTTCCACTGTTTTGAGATAATCAAGTCAATAAGAAGCAGGTAGAGAAAGTTACAGATTGAAGAAGAGAAAAAATTAAAATTAATATTTTTCAACTCTTAACTTTTAAACACTTTTTACTTCTATTGAGTTACAAATTTAGTTGCTTTACGTTTTTATTCTTGTAAGTAAAAGTATTTGAAAAGAAAGTCATAGGAGGGCAATTCTGGATTATGTTTTCGAGGCTTCTTGAAAAGAGAACGACAACTTTATAATTCAATTTTCCGTTTAAGTGTCAGTCTGAGTTTTAAAATTAAATAACAGGGAAGAAACAGAAATTTTTAAAAATTTCGAAGCTGTCAAAATAATATTCAATTTGTTACTTTTAACCTTTATAGATCTTAGGAGTTCAAATAACCGGAAATTAAATTGTCCCATAAATAAGATTTTTGCAAATAAAATTATTTTCAAAAATTTAGGATTAAATAAGTAGTCAGATCGGAATGAGAGCTAAGTTTATAAGGTTTGTTTTTCTTTTTGAAATCACGTGAAGACACTACGACGATGCCAAGATTTGACCGAATTTTAGCATCAAGTGTACAGTTCCGCTAGCAGTTCTCAGAGCGAAGATGCAAAAATTAGAGGAATAAAAAACATAAATAATTGAGAACTTTACTGCAAAATAATTATCATTGCTGTTTCTTTTACCAAGTAATTTTTCTTACAATTAAAAATACTTGAAGACCTGAAAATGTCACTCGGGACCAAATCTGGACTTTAGCTACATTGCGTTTGTCTCTAAAAGTCACAAGTAACAACGTTAAATTCAACTAATTTGACTCAAAGTTATATAAAAAAGAGAAAAAAATTAGAAATTTCAAAGATGAAGACGAGAAATAGTTAAAAAATCAATATCTTCTATGTCAGTAAACTTTTTTGTTGCTGACTTCAAGAACTCTAAAAAGTTATTTTATTATTTCGTCGCGCAGCTTCTTTCTAAATGAAAAAGGCCACTTAAAAGGGAATTCAGATGCCATCTTCACGCAAAAAAGAACAACGTCAAAATTTTTACATCATAAACCTAACATCTCTTCTTCCACTGTTTTAAGATAATCAAGTCAACAAGAAGCAGGTAGAGAAAGCTACAGATTGAAAAAGAGAAAAAATTAAAATTAATATTTTTCAACTATAAACCCTTAAACACTTTTTACTGCTATTGAGTTACAAATTTAGTTGCTTTACAATTTTTTTCTTGTAAGCAAAACTATTTTAAGAGAAAGTCATAGGATGGCAAATCTGGATTATGTTTTACAGGCCTCTTGGAAAAAGAACAACAACTTTATAATTCAATTTTCCGTTCGAGTGTCGCTCTGAATTTTAAGATTAAGTAACAGGGAAGAAACAGAAATGTGCAACAATTTCGAATGTGTCAAAAATAATATTCAATTTGTTACTTTTTACCTTTATAGATCTTAAGAGTTCGAATAATCGAAAATTTAATTGTCCCATAAATAATATTTTGGCAAATAAGATTATTTTCAAAATTTGGGAGTAAAAAAGTAGTCAGATCGAAATGAGAACTAATTTTAAAACGTTTGTTTCTCTTTCGAAATTACGTAAAAACACTACGGCAATGCCAAAATTTACTGAATTTTAATTAACATCAAGCATATAGTTCGTAGTTCCAGTCGTAGTTTTCAGAAAAAATGTGCCTAAATTAGAAGAATGGAAAAGAGGAATGATGAAAAACTTAACTGCCAAACAATTATTATTAATGTTTCTTTTACAAAATAATTTTTTTTATAAGTAAAAATACTTGAAGAACCGAAGAATTCAATGGGAACTAAATTCGGACTTTACCTAGTTTGACTCGATAACAAGTAACAACAGCAACGTTAAAATCCAACCAATTTGCACTTAGTATTAAGTAGAAAAAATAAAAAGTTGAGAAATTTTAAAAAACGAAGACAAAAGATGGTTAAAAGAATAAATTTTGTTTATATCAATAAACTTTACTGGTGTCAACTTTAAGAAGAGTTCTATCATGAACATCAACGTTCCTACTATCAGCTCCGGTTTCATAAAGTTTGATTAAACTCCCATCAAAATTTTGATTGGTGATTACAGAGCCATCCGCTGCTTTTTAGGAATTTGACAGAAAGCAAAGTCACTGTCTGTTAAATTTCTACAAAATGCAACAAACGGCTAATAACTAATTATTGTAATAAAAATTTTAGAGAGGCGCTAACGCCTTCTTAAACTTTTGTCATGTAGTTCAGTGTCTTATCATAATCATTTTAATAAAAAAGGAATAGAGTGATTTAATCTTTTAAACTTTTAGACAGTTTTTAGTTCGATGGAGTTTTGATTTGAAACAAATTTTGATTATAATTTTAGAAGCCTCTTAAAAAGAAAACAGAGACAACTTAAAAATTTTGCTTCTCAAGACCTAACTATATGTTCACATTATCGAGTCTTCAGATTACAAGGAGAAGTACAGGAATTTGTAAAAATTTGAAAGAATGCTTGAATATTATCGAGTATGTACTTTTTTTACTTTCAAAGATTGGATCAAATAATCATAATTTGAATCATTCTACAAGTGAACTTTTTGCAAAAAAATATTTGAAAAAAAAAACTATAAATAAAAAAGTATTTGAGTCATTTTGGAAAGTTTGGTTTTGTCTGCGAAGGCACATGAAGACACAGCAACAACATCAAAACTGAATTTTAGCTTCAAGTGTACACATCGGATCATAGTTTGAAAAGGGAGTGGTGCAAAAATTATAAGAATAAAAAAGATGAATGTGAAAAATAAAATGTCGCAATTTTTTACGAAGTAATTTTTCTTTAAATAAAATTACTCGAAAAACAGAAATAGTTAACCAAATTCGGACTTCAACTAGATTGGTTATGTGCTTAGAAGCCACCTAAAGTCGCAATAACCATGTTGAAAGTTAACTTATTTGCACTTAAAATTAAGTATAAAAAAGTAAAGTTAAGAAATTTTAAATATTAAAACATAAAAAGTTTTGTCTATGCCACTAAACTTTCTTGGTGGCAATTTTAAAAACTTTAGAAAACTATTGCATTTCCAGTTTTTTCTAAAAAGAAATCGCGCACTGCAGAGGGAATTCCAATAACACTTTAGCGCAACAAGAACAGCGTCAATATTTCAAAAATTTCCAGCATCAAGATTAATGTAAGGATGCACTTCTAACCAAACCAGTAAGGTGAATGAGAGAAGTTTACACTTTGAATAAGAAAAAAAATCGAAATTAATATTTTTTAACTCTTTCAATTTTAAAACTCTCAAGAAAAATTCTTAACGACTCTATTCCTTTGCTTTAAAAGTTTTTAAAAGTTACTAAATAAAAGTGTAATTGAAACGTACAATGATCACTGCAATAAATAAAAGAGAAAAATATGGCGAAAATTATCTACAAGTAGGAGGAAGGTATGCGCGCGATTGATATTTATAAAAAACTTGTGAGCGACACCCCAACTATTTTCTGCATTCATTCACAACAATCGAGTTGAAACAATGTACCTAGAACAATGGAAAGACGTCGAAGAACGTTAGTGCTGCGTTTTTGCAATATTTTTAAATTTATTTATTGATCTACAGAGATTTAGTCGAAGAATAAAGCGTTTTTTACTTTTTATTTATTTGTCTCACATCAACAGTTATCATGACTAAAAGGCACTAATTAAGATTTGAATCAATATCGCCTCTACTATACCGACATGATTTGGGAACTTGCAACCTTAATCTAAAAAATTTTTTGTTTGTTTTTAACCTGGAGTAAATAAACAGACCAAAACTGTTAAAGGAGATTCAATTTGAACTCCTGATACTCTTAATTAATTTTATTCAATTCTAACAAGATATTAGATTCAATTATTCATAGGTACTTAAGGCTGCCGTTTGGTCTGTTGGTTACTGTCACACTCACGGAGCATTATAGACATACCAATGTATCTCTAGTTGTGCGAAACTTCTAAATTTGAGGAAATTTAAAAGTCAATGATAGTGTCTTAAAAGCCCTTAACCCATTGGTTTCAAATTAGTTTTAATTCCTTAACTGGTATTTTATATTATTGAAGTTAAAAAATTTAAGGCATTTAGTCTAATTTTGAATTTTTTGGGCCGATGTATTATCATTGGAACTGAAGTAAGTTTAATGGGTGTTTATAAATAAATCTGTGTAACTAACTTAAATTTTCGAGTAGGGCTTTCTAAGTTTGATTTAAATAACTGTTAATAGAATATTTACAAAAAGTTACTTTAAATTTTTTTAATTTCTGTCTTCTCTATATCTTGTCTCTCGGAATTAAAGTTATTCGATAATTACTTGTAGGACTACTGTTGCGCCTCTTTCTGTTTGCATTATTTTCCATAATTCCTCCAAGAAACTTTCTCTGCAACAATTTTTAAAAAGGGTAATATTCAGTAATAACATATAATTTAGACTGTGTTCTAGTATATATACACAGAGTCAGCAATCGAATCTTAAAACAATATCCTATGAATATATATTTGTTGCCTTCCAGGTAGACATCACATCTTCTCATTTCAAATGCATTGGGAAAACACAATAGCAGGCGGAGACATGAAGAATTCTAAATTTATTTTCCACGGATCGGGGTGTATTGATACGTATGTGATTCCGATTGATTGAAAATAGATAACGCGACCGAGGAGACGGCATCATTTCTTTTACGTTTCCTTCAATTCTCAACTTCCCGAAACTCAACCCTAAGGCCCTCAATCGACAACACAAAATTTCTCACCCCAACAATTAAATAACGATCTCAAATCAAGCAATTGAACAAATTAAAATTTCTGTCAATAACCTCTCAATATAGTAACGCAGAAGTAATATGCAGGTACCTCGTAAAACTATAACTAGTCAAACATTAAAATTTTTAAAGTAGTTAAAAGATTGACGCTTACATTATTAGAGTCGACCACAAGCTATTGGAAAAGACCCAGAAGGGTTTCGAGGTTTTAATGACACTACTAATAGTTCGAAATACAGAAATTTTTGAATTGATTTAGCCATTGTCAATCGTCTTAACTCCTACTCAGATTTACTGTTTTCTTGAATTTTATTTCAATTTTTTGAAATGCTACTAAAGATTGTTTCCTGTTTAAGAAACATAATCTCTTGCTATTTTTTTAACCTATTAAATTTATTTTGGTATTACCAAAATCATGCAACAATGATCGAATCAAAAACTCATAGAAAATGGTCAGTTAAAAAACCTTTAATATAATAAATATAAATTAGAAACAATATAGGTCCCAAATGAGAGCCTTGGAAGATCCCCGACTAAATATAAATAAATTTATACTAAGCATCAGGAACCGTCACCCTGTTCCCACTATAATAACCACCTCCTTCCTTCTCAATGGTGAATCTAGAGAAAGATCCTTAACATGTAGAGTAATTACTTCTATTGTCTTATGTTAGTAAAACTAAGACGCAGGACAGGAACATATTTTTTTATATTATTTCTCCATTGGGGTAGGAAGTTGAATCATTTTTTGAATTGTTTCTTCCAGAGTTTTTCAAATCCTTTTTGTCTTAATTTCACTACTTGCCACTTCATTTCTCACTTTCCTTCATTTTTATTTCTACTTTCTTCCAAGTAGTAGTTAGTTTTTTACCGCATTAAACAATCTCTTTGCTATTCTGTTTTTTCATTTATCTTTACAACTTGTTACAACATTACCTGCTTCCTTTATTTTTCTCTCTGCCATTTGTATTTGGTGTTACTTCTCCTTACTGTTTAATATCATGATTATTGCCTTTTATTTGTTTCTAAGTTGTTATTGTACACTTTAGGATTTTTAATCATTGCGTTTTCATCTTTTGCCAATAAGACCATATAGTCAACATAGAGATTTTCTGATATTTATCCTTCGTGTTCAAGTATTTCAATTTTCAGGAATTAACACCTTTCTAATAGCTAATTTTTTATTTCGAAGTGAGAAGAACAGTAGAGGGCTTAAGATACAATCCTGCAGTATTTTCTTGATACCTAGTTTCAAATCTCTGGATGTTCTTACAAATTCCTTTGCTCTTATAAAAAACGTTCTTACTTCTTTGTTTATATTTTACCCAGAAGATTTTCCTGCACTATCTCTTTATTCATTTTTATTACCTTTCACTATCATCTTAAGTGTTCTTTTTTAATTATATGTTGTATTGGGTATGTTTGGTAGAATTTCTTAGCTCTCCTTTTAGCAAACAACATTTTCACAACGCTTAAAATTCTGGTATTAAGCTTTAGAGTTTGTGACTATGTTTGTTACTTTTATATAAAGATTAGAGAATGTACCCTTAAATGTTTCTATTTAATTTTGCTTTGGTACTTTCTTTTAATTTGGTTCTTTAACGCATTAAACAATTTTTCTATGCTCCGGTTTATTGATTAATATCTTCAACAAATCTTCCATCCTATAACACTACCTAGCTATTTAATGCTACTAACCTATTTTAACTTTATCTTAACTATTTGTATTTGATGCTTTTTTTTTACACCTTACTACCATGCTTTGTGACTACTTTTTGTTTCTACTTATGTTAATGGTTTTTAACCTCTTTCTCTACACTTTTAGTCTTTTATGAAATGTTTTTCTTTGGCACAGTGGCTAAGTCGTTAGGGTAGAGAACTTTTGATATTTGTAGATCTTTCATCATCAAATCTTTCCGTTTGTAAGATTTTACCTCTTTTTACTTGCTTAAGTGAAGTAGATGGCTTAAGATGAAACTCTGCAGTACACTGTTAGTAGAAGCACTAACGAACCAGTAAGGATTTTGCATCGTAGCGTCATTTTTGTTTCTATAACAAAAAAGACTGTAGCCAGCTTCCAGATAATGCACTTTGAAGCCCTATTTCTCAGAAACTGTAACTATGGTTGGGTTCTGGTTTAAAGCACAGTGAAGCACTAATAAGGCGCCAAAGATTTTGCATAGTAGCATCATTTGTGCTTCTATAACAAAAAAGGCTCTAGCTAGCTTCCAGGTAAGCACTTTGAGGCCCAATCTCTCAAGAACGGTAACTGTGACTGGATTCTGGTTTAAAGCATAATGAAGCACTAATGAAGTATTAAGAGTTTTGCATAGTAGCATCATTTGTGTTTCTAAAACAAAAAAACTGTAGCCAGCTTCCAGGTCTGCACTTTGAGGCGCAATTTCTCAGGAACCGTAACTGTAGATGGATTTTGGTTTGAAGCACAATAAAGCATTAACGAAACACTAATAATTTTGCATAGTAGCAACATTTGTGCTTTACCTTCGTGGCTAGCTTCCTGGACCCGTATCTTCCGACTACACAAATTCTTGTCTTTTTGTACAGCGTTCTTACTTCTTTGATAATTTTTTTATGTAGCATTTCAGCATTTTTTCCTTATTCATCTTCATTATTTTTTTTACCATCTTAATTGTTTTTGTTCAATTATATTTTGTAATGGTTTTGATTTTAAGCTTTCTCCATAGAAAGTGTCTCCTAGTTTGTTCATTTTATTTATTAAAAAATCATATTTCTGTGCTTAGAATTCTGTTACTTTTATGCTTATGATCACATTTCCGAATCATATATAAGGATTGAGATATCTATTCTTTAAATACTTTTATTTTATTTTTATTTGATATTTCTTTTTTGATCAGTAATTGATTCTTTATCGAAATAAACAATATTTCTGTCGCTTCTGATATTTCTTCTATTTCCTCAACTAGTTTTGCTTTTTCTATGATAGATTCGACCTTGTTATTTAAAGCTAAAGACTTTTTTAAATTTTGCCACTTCTATTTAAAATTGGTTCTTCTTTTATTTCCTGCTTAGTATCACGGTTTCTGCCTCTAGTTTAATTGTTTTTATGTTAATTATTTATACACACTTGCAAATGTAAATTCATTGATTTTTCATCTTTTGCCAAGTCGTCAAGGTAGAGAATTTTTGCTATTTGGATGTCCTTCATCTTCCAATCTCCTACTTTAAAAAGTTTAACCTCTTCTTAATTGCTCAATTTTCTATTTATTACATGTGGGAATAATAGAGAGCTTAAAATGCTACTCTACAGTACTACTTTGGTAATTTCAAAAATCTAGATTTTAGCTTTTTGATTTTACAAAATTCTTTCTCTTCATGTACATCTTAGATTGATTTTTCTCTACTACTAAATCTACCAGCATTTTCTATGGATTTCTTATGTTTACTTCATTTAATGTTTTGAAGATCAATAACGCCAGGTGTGTCTCTCGGTCTCTTCTGATTGGTTTTTCTATCTAATTATTCTATTTTTACCCTTTACGTTCTAAAGTAGTTTTTTTCTCCACAATTGCTGCATATATTTTTTCAACTGCACTCAATAAGGTGACCCTCCTCTAGCTTTAGCAATTCTTTATATTTTTTGTTATAAATATGAATTACCACCTTATTTCCCAATGCCCTGGGACTTCTAATGTGTTCAGTGCCTTATTCATAATTTAACATTTCAATTAATTTCTTCATCATATTCATTATTCTCTTAATTCGTTTCTACGTGTTCTTATTTTTTAACGTCACTTTTAATTTTTCTATTATTACATTGTCATTTCCTGATTGTTAGCCGTCTTTTACTGCTCTTTAATCTTTCTTTCTATTGCGTTTGTCCTTTCTAGCAGTTCTTTGTAATGTTGCCTCTATCTCTAAATAATTTCTACTTCTACAGTAACTATCGCATATTCTTCATTTTTTATGTAAATAAGTGCTTCAACTTTCTTTTTTCTTACGTTTTTAATGGTCGTGTAGAAAAGTTTTCAGCTCTCTTTCAATTTTTTTTTTCAAACTTCGTTCATGTCTTTTTAAATTTATAAATTTCCACCGCCTTAGACTCTGAACTTAATCATCCAATAATTTTAAAATTCAAAATTAATTTCTATTGTAAAATTGGGCTTTTCAATAAAATTATTTTCTTCTTAAAACAAGACAAGTCCTTTCCTTCCATCATATTCTAGCATATTTTCTAAATTATTTTACTTCCATAAGTTTCTTTCTTTTGCCATTTATGATTGTGTTTATGAATTTATGAATGGTTTTGTTATAACGAAGCTTTTTGAAGAAAATAACGGTTAAAGAATCAATTGTTAAACTATTGTTTAAAAATTCTTTTGCATTATTGATATGGTAGTTAAAAATAGTAACCAATCAAAAGTTGCTTATCAATATTTTAAACTGACATAAAAAATAATTGCATTGTGTCTGAAAACTGAAACAAGCATAGCACATTTTACCAACCCATCATCCCATTTTTGTTTTACGAAATTGTATGTGTTTTGTTAAGATAGAAGAAAAGTCTACATCTTAGCCTAGCGCGTTAACTTTTTTTACCCTAGTCCACTTAAGCATAAATCACTTTCTAAGTGCACTACTAACCAATATTTAAGCTTTGACACTAAATAAATTGCGTGATTTTGAACCTATGTGAAACTGGTTGTTGACTTTAATATCGTTATTAATTTTGATAGTGAGGATTTGGAGACGTCACGTTTTTTTATTATTAAGTTTAAGAAGGCGATTTATAATGTTACTCCCCTAAACTCCTTAGAAAGGACCTCTAAACAACAGCGCTTTGGCGCAATCGTCCTATCAAACACACAGGCTTGGTTTACACTAGGGAAAAAATTCGCTTTCTAAATATTGGTAGGCAGTGTACCCAAAGCGCTAAAGTTTGATAGATTCTCTTTTAAAGTGTCGTAAACTCGACTATTATCTCTATTTTTTCTTATTGCCATAACTCGTCGATGATGGCCCGGCGCCTCCGCCAATGTTTATTCGTTCATTACGCACATTTTGGGTTTCATCCCAACTAATTGTGGTTCTCGTCCAGAATGTAAATTTCGGAAATAACGTTTTAATGACGTAATTAAAAATTGAGACTGCGGCCTTGTTCGTGAAAAGAGAGAAAACGACGAAGCCGGTCGTCGGACCGGCTTCGGCGTGTTTTTCCAATTGCGAAATTAATTTCTTTCCCCGGCAAAAGCGGATAATGAAATTATGTATAATTTATAGAAGACGGGTATTTGCGCATTACCAAGATTTAATCCCGAACTTAATTAACGAACTTGTTTCACCGAATTTTTCCTCCGTAATTACAAAATTTTCGAATTGTTTTTAATAATTACCAAAAACTTTGCACGACGACTTCTCCCGCTATTTAATTCTTTTCTTAGACGTACATTTTCGCGTCTCTCTTAATTTTCCCAGTGGTCGAATTAAAAGGCCACAAAATCGATACAACAATTCAAAGTCAAGACAAATAACCGTTCGAGCTTCTTAACCGAATCAAGCCCCTACCTTAAGTGAGTTAACCGCCGCCCCCGATAACAAATAAAAATAACTCCAATAAAGTACTAACGCAATTTGGACCTTTCACTATTTCTCACTCGTTAACGTTACGGCCGGCGTTCACGAAACTCTTGTGACGTAATTAAAGATCGACGTAGACGAGAAGGAACGAAAGGAAAAAAAACAGGAACGGAAAGATTTAACGATCATCCCCGTATATTCCGGTGAAAGATGGTTCCAGAGGCGTTCGTTGTGTTGAGTCGTTGTAGAGAGGTCAGCGGACGGCTAGTTGCTAACGTTGTTACTGCACGAATTACGAGATAATGGAATTATGGCGGCTTGGCCGCAGTTATCCTGTTCCTGCGAGGACCGAACACCAACTCCCCGCAATTCCGGGCAATCACCACCGGAGCGCAAACTTGAAACCGGCTCGTCAGAAAGCGAAAACTAGCTATTGCATTATTTCAATCTCAAAACTCAACGTCTCTCTTATTAACATTCAACTGTTCTGCATAGAAGTAGATATGGAGAGGTACTTAAAAGTCACGCTAAACTATTTAGAATTTTTGATACAGTTTGCTAGTCTTCCGAAAACACTTGAAGCAAAGCCAAATTATCGACTCGAAAGTGTTGAAGTAAGAACCAAGTTGATTTGGTTCTGCAGAGTGGCCGGCTAACAACAGTGAGGATCGTTTTAAATATAATTTATGATGACTGCAAATTTTTTAAAATCTTGAAATAAAACTGGGCATGGTTCTTCTCATGTTCTTCTTTACAATTTTTTTTTTATTTTTAATGCAGAACCTCCTAGCTTTGCACATGTAAGAAGCCATAAATGGACAATATTAAAACAATTTCTCATCTAAAACCCAAAAAAATTTCTGCTTTTTTTGCTAGATCAAACTTGATTTGAAAAATTCTAGTTATAGTTTATGAGCGAACCTTCCTAACAAATAAATGATTGAGAATTTCTGTTGGCTTCGACCGATCCGATGTCCGGATTTAATTTTTAAATTTCAAAGCATGTGGAAAAGAAACTTTGTGCTGGAAGCCTAGACACATGACAAGGGCACCTTTTTGTATATTTATTTTTAAATTAATTAATTAATTAATTATTAAATTATTACCTATCAGGAAAACGAATTGGCAAGTTTCTTGTAAATCGGTATCTATAATTTCAGGCAATAAACAATTTAAATAAAAGTTAATTAGCTTCCTTTCCATTTTATATTGCCAATAACAGTTACGTGTAATTTGAAAATAACAATTTGCAATTTTCTGTAAGAACAAGTACTATAAACCTACATACACACCTTTTGAATCTCTATGCCAAGAGGCATTCACACAACAAAATAACAGTATTGCTTATTGGAAATTTGCAATTGTCCTTGCATTTGTTACATATAGTGATGATCAGTCTTTAAAAACAATTTATTATTTTGTACGGTAGCAAACTTATTTTTTTTACATGTATTGCCGCTTCTACTGTCATCCCGGATCCCACAGCCGCACATTTTACTTCCAGTACTGCCCATGCTAACATTGATGATAATGCCATCGGGGCTAGCTCCTAGAAAATCGTATTTTTCATTATCAAAAAGCCCAGAAACTTGAAACTGTTTTTTTTTTATTGACTTAGATAACGTTATAAAACTCTTCTGATCTTGAGCTTTCTCATCCTTAGTAAATATTATTTTTATTCATAAATTAAACATCAATCAGAATTTTAAATCTATGAGCTATTTTCTTGACTGAAAGACCATTCCTAACTAGTCCTATCACTGTTCTGCTAAAACCTTCCCAACTAAAATGCTTCTACTTCACTCTATTTTAGGCCTACTGGCCATTTTCTTCTTAACCTTCTGCTTAATCTCTTGCAGTACTGACTGCAGCATTCTATTACAGTCTATTTCTATCTTCTCGTGATGTTTCTGACTTCTCTTTCTTATTGTTTCTTGGACTCTTCAGATATGGAGATCTTGATGTAGCATCTGATTTGTGACATACCATGGAGCGTCGACTAATGCTCTTAAGATCTTTGATTGTGCTCGTTGAATTATAGCTACGCTGGACTTGCTAGCGCAGCCACAAAGCTCTATTCTATAGGTCCAGATTGGGATAATTATAGTCTCGTATACTAGTATTTTATTTTCTAATGCCATTTATAATTTTCTGCCAAACAACCAGTACAGTTCTTTCATTTTAAGGTCTATTTGTTTCCGTTTTTTGCTTATGTGTTCTTTCCAATTAAGTTTAGTGCCGAGGTGAATTCCCAAGTACCTAACACAAGGTAATAATGGAACTTGTTTTCTTAATGTACACTAAAGGATATTTTCCTTTTTTTAATGTAAACGCTGCATGCTGAGATTTGCTTTATTAATCTTTATCTTCCATCTTTTGGTACATTCTTCTATGCGGAAGAGATGGTCTTGCAGGTTTGCTAAGGCAATTATTGGAGCTTCATGTACAGCTGAAATAACAGTATCATCTGCAATTATGCCTGTTGTAGTAGAGTATGTTGTGGAAAAGTCAGATGTATATATAAGATACAAGACTGGCCCTAAGACAATCCCTTGTGGGACTCCAGATTTGATGGGTTGAAATTGGGAAACTCCATCGTTGAACTTTGTTCTGAAATACCTATCTGTTAGATATGACTTCAATAAGTAATAAAATAGATCTGGCAGTGTTTGTTTGATTTTGTGCAACAGACCTTGTCAAATGCTAGACTCGCGTCTAGAAAAGCTGCCGAACGATACTTCTTTTCTTCAATAGCTTCATTAATTACATTAACTATTCTTTGGCTCTGTTGTAGTGTGGAATGTTTACGGCAAAATTCAAAATGCATTGAGAATAGATTGAATACGTTACAATAATAACTTCTCAAATAGTTATGAGATGGAGGACAATAAGCTTATTGGTCTGTATAAGGAAACATCAGTTATTGGCTTTCCAGGCTTTGGTATTGTTTCAGATTTCTTAAGGCATTTAGGCCAATATCGTAATCTTATAATAGCCTTAAATACATACGTTAACATCACTAACCCTTTCTTTGGTAATTCCTTTAGCATTTTTAGTGTTATCATATCAATTTCTGGTGATTTTCTATTGCTTAATAAAGAAATTTTTTTCTTCACATCCTTAAGTTTTATAAATTATATGTTGATTGGCTGTGTAGTCTCCATGTTACATCTAGAACTTCTTGTGTATATTGTTGAAAGGAAAAACTAATAAGAGTAAATAATTTTGCTAGATGTTGTGCAAAAAAATCTGCCTTCTCCCGACCATTCCTTGCCCATGTAGATGTATTTCCATCTACTCGTAATGGAGAAGAAATTGTTACGGGTTTTCTGAATAATTTAATAGGTGTTCAAATGAAATTATCATAGCAGTTAAGGTTTGTTATAAATTGTGAGAAGTTATTGTCCTTCACTTCTTCTATAGGTGAGGTGTTGCTTGCTTGGCGGCATCTTGCATGATTCTAATAAATGTGATTGTTGCTTCCTCTACTTCCTCGAAAGATTTGAGCTTAAAATTAAGGTTTTTGCGTTGTGCAATTTAGGTGTCTTCTTGGAATGTATGACTGAGATGCTGATAGTTGCAATAATCGGCGTATAATCTGGAGATATGTCATAACTGGGGACTACATCTGTGTAGCTTGACACTATACCACTAGCCACAAAGAAATCCAACAAACCTGGTTGTTGGTTAGAGTTCCTCGACCAACAAGTCGGGGTGCCGGTAGACAGAAATAAGTAATTTCTTTCTTGTAATAGATTTAATAGCTCTCCACCTTTGGTTGTGATGATTTTGGAGCCCCACAGTGAATGTTTGCTGTTGTTGTCTCCTTCTGTTATAAATTTAGATCTTAGTGTTTGGAAGAAATCTTAGAAGTCTTCTTTTTTCATGTTATGTCGAGGAAGTACACAGCGAAAACTGTTAGATCATATGGCATTACTTTAACATTAAGGGAGGTAGCCTGGAGTTAATTTTCTTCATACTTTTGGTACTTCATAATGCTTGATTGTTGATTTTGTTAATATTGCTGCTCCGGCATGAAAAGAATTATCTGGGTGATTCGTATAATACAAGGTATAGTAGTATTTTAAAGTATGATTTAGTTGTGAAGTGAGCTTCACTTATTAAAAGAATATCAAATTTTTTTCAAAAATACTTTTATTTCTTCTCTATGTTGAGTTATTCCATTAACATTCCATTGGGCTATCCTGAAAAACTTAGAGATTATTTTAGTTTAGATATTAACATAGTCAGCATGTTCAAGACCATGCTATTTTGTTGAATGATTTGGTTAAACATTCCCTTGAATTCCTCAAGGAATTTACTTAACACGTTGCTAATGTTTTCTCCATTTTGTGTTGTCTGATTTTCAGCGTTTCTTACTGCATTTGCATAACTGTAACAGGGATGTACAGTCACTGTTTGATTTGGCTGGATAACGCTTTGTATTTGTTTTATTTGTGGCGGTTGTATAATAACAATAATAATAGATAATTTATAAACTCCAGATCAATTTACATGCTCTTCAGTTATTTAACTTCAGTTTAAATCTTGCAGAGTGTCTCTTGACACTGTGCGTAGGATTGGTTATAAACTATAATCTATAAAACTAAATACAAAAATAAAATAAATTAAATCATTAAGAAATAACATCATAGGTATGGTTTTTCCTTTCCCTCTTCCCTTTATCCCTTTCTTCCAATGGAAACAGTAGACAGTAGCAAAGATTTTTTTCCCTCTCTTTCCTTTTCATTTCTTTTTTCCCTTTCCTCATTACTCATATTGCACTTAGAGATATCCATTTTTTTAGTTTTCTTTTATTAATATTTTTACTAATTGGTAATACTTTATATTCAGGTGGGAGAGAGTTGAAAAGTGTTATGGCCTTTATGTAGCTATTTTTAGTGCTGATATTTTTGTGTCTTTCTGGCATAATCAAAGAATTGTTTCTTGTTATACTGTTAGAATTTTGATATAGTGTTGTTAGTTTTTGATGGATAGTTACTAGTAACAAATTGACTTTTATATACTATTTTTAATATTTTACTTTGGAAGGACTGCAATAATTGAAGGTTGTTTGTTTAAGCACCTCCCCATGCTATTATGCCATATGTGGCAAAATTGGGGAAAAAGGCATAGTATGATATTTTTAAGGTATCAGTTTTTATTATTTTTGACATTTAAAAAAAAAGATAAGGTATTTTGTTTTATTTCTTATATATTAGATATGTTCATTCCAGTTAAGTCTATAGTCAAGATGAATACCCAAATATTTACATTGTTCAAATTTCTGTACATTTAGTTTATTTACAAAAATGTTAAATTGCTCAAGTACACTTGTGCAATAACTTCAAAAAGTCATTGTGAATGTTTTTTCTACATTTAATGATAATTTATTTTCTGCGAGCCATTTAGCTATTTTATCTAAATTTTGGTTTTTTTTTATACTAGAGACCAGTTATGATTATATGATACTACAGCTGTATCATCGGCAAAAGATATTATAATACTATCAGGTACAAAGTTCTAAAGATCATTAATGTATACTATAAATAACAATGGTCCTAGTACAGTTCCTTGTAGCACTCCTGTTTTAACAAGACAAAATTAGCTAGTGATATCATTAATTTTTGTACATTGCAGCCTTTTGTCCAGATAGCTAGCTATGAGCTTATGCGCATTTCCTCTTATGCCATATCGGCATAGTTGTTTCAATAGTATTTTGTGATCGACTGTGTTAAAAGCCTTAGTCAAATCCAGAAAACTTACTGCAATTGGGCACTTTTTATCTATTTTCATGTATAGTGTATTTGTTAGAAATTCAAGTGCATCCTCAGTGCCGATTTTTTCAAAAATCCGAATTGTTTTTTGGATATTATTCTAACTAATAAAATCGAGCATCCTACCATAGATGACCATTTCCAAAATTTTAGCCAAATTAGATATGATTGAGATAGGTCTATAATTTCAAGCAGAATATTTGCTGTTTGATTTATAAACAGGTGTGATTTGTGCTGATTTTAGACATGAGGGCCAAATAGATGTTGATATGCATAGATTAATAATATGAGATAAAGTTTCTGCGATAAATGAAACAAGATTTTTTAGAGTAATTGCATGTATTGCATCAATACCTTCATGTTTAGGATTTAATTTTTTAATAATATTTCTTATTTCTGTTATTTCAGTGGGTTTCAAAAATATAGTTTCTGGATCATGTGGAGAGGCAGGTATATGATAGACAGTAAGTTGCTGAATTCTGTCAGCCTACCGAGACCCTATTTGACCAAAGTACTTGTTCATTTTATTTGCAATTATTCTTCAATTCTTTAGTTCTTCAATTTTTTGTTGATTTTCATCTAATAAGTATTTAATGTGTTTTCTTTTTTTTGACCCATTTTGGATTTAATTAAGCCTTACATTTTTTTTGGTTCTTTTTAATTTTTTGATTTCCCATTCTTTACAGTTTTTCTTTTTATGCACATAATTCAATTATTTCTTTGGTAATTTATTTTTTTGTAGGTACATATTTATTTTTTCTTCCATTGTTTTTTTTTATTTTTCATTTTTCAGTGCATTTCTGAATTTGAGCTATCAAGGTTTCGGTTGCTTCATTAGGATCCCGTACTAACAATACATTTGACCAAATTATTCTTTTAGCTGATTTAGAAAGCCTTTCACGATCTATATAAATAGATGTACTTTGTGCATTTAATACTGTCTGAAGTTAAAAAAATAGGGTTGTAGTCATTAAATAGATTAGAGAATTTTATAGTCCTAGTTAATATATTTTCCGTTCTAAAAAATATATTGTTTATGCAGGAGCCTGTATTTGGATCATCAGGTGATGGTCTGGTAACAGTTTGAAAACCCAGGAAATGTCCATTACTTTAAAGAACGTTTAGAAATTCCAGGCAATTATTTTTAAGATTTAACAAATCAATGATAAAATCCCCAATCAGAAAATGATTTTTAGGATGTTTTTTTAAAGTGAGATATTCTTTTAGATTAAATATAAATTCTTGCTTAGGTATGTTCGATTTATTTCTGTTATTTTTATAATAGTTTCAATAGTACTCACATCCTCTGTAATTAGCAGGGTGTGGAGCTCCACATAAAGCACATGTTGCAGGCGTTTCTGTTTTTCTTGCAGGATCAGGATTCGTGTGATCCTCCGCATTGCACACACAAATAAGGTCGGTTGCAGTAGGACTTTGTGTGACCATACATTTGACATCTCATACACTGTGCAACATTATTGTCTTTTCTAGGTGGTTCAACTTCTACAACTCTGTTCTGCAGTCCTTTTATTTGATATACTTCTTTGTTATTATTTGCCGGTTCCAGATCCACGAAAAACATGTTTAATGGTTCCTTGGATTTTCTTTGTCTTATGGTGGTTATATTTTGGAACTGATGTCCTTTATTTTGTAATTCTTCTTTGATATCCTTTGTATCTAAACTGTGGTGTAAGTGTTTAGTTACTACTCTGTAGGCCCTTTCCACGTTTGGTTGATATGTATGGTGTATTATATTTTCCTCTGTCATGAATTTTGCTACTTTTCTATAATTATCTGGGAAAGTGTCTGCTAAGGTTTTGGTGTTGCTCTGTTTCTAGTACTTCACTTATTTTAGTAATCATGTTTCTATAATCTGTCACTTCGTGTACAAAAATCGGTGGTTTTTCCTACCTATTATTTATCGAAAGCACGTCTCTTTCCAGCTAAGGTTCGCTATTGACTCCCTTCGTCAATAAGTGTCTGTCTACGTGATGAGGCAAATGCATATAATTAATATGAAAAGCATCTCGCAGTCTCTGCTGTTGTCATTGGAATGGTATTTAATATTTTCAAAAATTTTACTGTTGTTTGAAGACCTTCCAAATCTTTTAATTTTAATTTTTTTCTTGTCTGATAATAGCAAAATTTTATTATCTAATAAAGTAATGCACGGAATTCATTCTATTAGTTTAATTTCTAACTCGGCATCTGATTTGACCATTAGGTTTGTTAATAAAACAATGCTGCATAGGACCATTAAGTTTCTGCTATATTACGTCACTGGAAATAGAATTAAAATTTGGTTGGGTTATCACTCAGAAGAGGATATTCATTTTTTGTTAAGGTTTAAAATTTCAAAATTGTTGCAAAATTTTGTTTTTAAACTATTGTTGCAAGCAATTTAATAAAACTTTTCTTTTCTGTAGAAATAAATTCAGGTACAGCACTACCTTTGAATGAATTCTGAATCTATAGAAGTTTATCTAGTTTTATTTTTATGCTATTTCTAAAAGTAGGTCATTTGTGGTTCAGAACTGCTGCAATATGAAAAAACAATCTTTGGTCGCACCTTCATTAATTTTTTTTACCATAGTCTTAGTTTGTTCCAAAGAGGCTGAATTTTTTTCGATCGACATTAATAGGGTTGAAGAGAGAAATTTAATGCATTCAGCTTTGCAAAAGATTTATATAAACTTACTAGTTTCATTAAAAATTTTGCATCAGCAAAATGCTTTTGCCATTTTATCTCTTTCTTTAAGAAAAATTTTAACTTTCAAACGCAATTTAAATGTATTTCTCAGCGTTTAGATATTTGGGTGCAAGTGCTTGAACTTTTATGTTCAGGGACTTTTCTTGAATAAGAAATCCTCAATAAACTTTTCTGCTATTTTTGGACACTGCAGTCTGTTATGATAAGAATTTGAAGGATAATCACTATTTGAAAATGTTAAAAAATCAAGTGGAATCTTTTTTGATGGTTTACTCTTGAATCGTTTAGTTACCACTTAGTACCAATTAGACGTTGCTTTAGCACACTGTGACAATATAATTAAAAGGGGATTGACCAAAATTTTCCAAGATAGATGGATTGGAGTTTAGTTTTCTAGATTTACGGACATGTCTCTACTCGACTTTTTTCTTTGGTGAAAAATTGCTATTACTTCAGTGGTCGATTTACCAACCCACCTAACAGAAACCATTTTTCTTAATTGTTTTTGTATACTAATACAAAAAATTGCTGTACTTTCGATCTGAAACGAATTTTGACATAGATAATGATAACAACTCCATATCAAATGTTTTCAACGACAAAGAAATTGATATGCGCGGCGAAAGCTCGAAAACAATGACAGATAGGTATAGGAACATCCTATATGACTAGAGCTACAAAATCCGTCATTTCATTTAAAAAAATTGACTTTTTACAGTTTTCTTAAAATACAAAAATTATTCTCGAGAATTCTGTTCCCTATTAGAATTTTCAAATTTAGTTTACTGGAGCTTTATGACCCAAAATCTCGTCTCAATGTTATAAAATTTTTAATGTTATTAATTTTCTAATTTTGTTTAGAAGTTATTTTTATTCAAAAGAGGTTTTTTTGTGTTTATAAGACAAGATATTTTTTTTTCAAAAATGGTGCAACATTGGGGCATGGTCTTATTAACAGATTCAAAAATGAATGAAAATAGAGGGTGTTCCATTTTAAATAAGAAAGTTGAAATCAACTTCTGGTATTAGCAGAAGTACCACAATCTAAAAATATTTTCCTTCGATAAAAAATAAGTTATTTGAACCCTCTACAAGATTTCAGATTTATGACTTCTCTCTTCCTTCACATTTTTTTTAATGAACCGTGTATTCTGAAAAAATTACCAAGAAAATTCAAAAAATTACAAAAACTGTTAAGATCAAAATCCAGTGATTTATACAATTTTAGAATTTAAACTAAAATTCGTAAATCTTGATCTTAGCAGAGCTCCGATTAAGCGATTGAAAAGGGGGAGCAAAACAATTCGACATGGAAAGAGGGATACAAATGCAAAAAGGTTGAGAAACACTGAACTATGGGGTACAATTAGCTAAACTTTCACTACAGCGGGTCTCCCACCGCAACCCGTAAGAAGAAAATGTAATAATCAGCAAGAGTTTGGAAGACTTTGATGTAATCTTCTTTGTCCAAAGCATACCTAGTCTAGGTACTCAGTTATTGCAGTAAATGTCTTTGATTTCGTAAAGATTTTTACAGCAGTTGCTTGTATTCAGATGTCACTACTTGTACTTGTACTTGCACTAAGTCGAAATTTGCATAAAAGTTCTACATTAATACTAAATGATATATAATCGACGCCAATCTAAAAGAAAATTTGTTTCCATGTCTTGGATTTTAATTATTCAATGAATAAAGTCAGCAATTATTTGAATATGTTCAAGTGACCCAGAACGCGCTGTAATTGGACGTGACGAATGACGTCACTCAACCAATCACCTATCTGAAGGCGCTATAGTCGGTTTTACTACAGATAAGTTGTTTTTTCACATTTCTAACAATTTTCTACTTTTAACAAAAAGAAAATTATGCACGTAGTCATATGCAATTGAAAGACCAGTTATGACCAAAAAAAATTACCTGCAAGCACCCCATTAGTACCGCTAAAACTCTCCTTGTTGTGTTGTCCTAGTTAATATGGTAAGGTTCATAATATTTTACATTTAGGTAATTTTCTTAGTGAGTTGAATCTCACAAATCAAACAGACGTCTATCTTTTGTCCCCATAAGACTAACTTTAGCTAATGAACACGTTGGAGTAATTGAAACTTTTAAAACCATTGGCAAAAGAATTTTTCTTTCACTAGAAGCTTTAAAAATATTTTACATCTAATTGCTTGTGGTTAATTATTGATAAAAGCAATTAAAATAATTTTTTTAAACAAAAATCAAAAGTTGTACATAGTTTCTACAAATTTTTTTTTTTTAGGTTTTCTGATAATAATTGAAACATTTCTGCATTTTTTCTTCTCTAGTTAAGACTTTTTGTGTGTAAATCCCGAAATCCTCTTCTCAACTTTTGTTAGTAGCCAGTTTACGTTCTTATTGACTTGTGTCGCGAAGAAGTGTTTTAACTCAAAACACTTTTTAATCTTCGTTGCGCCTCTTGAAATTCGGACCTGACGTCGTCGTATGGCGGCGATAAAGAAGTTGAGAGATGTTTCTTTCAATTCCCGCCGTCGTTGGTCTATATTACATGTAGGTAGGGCGAGAGCTGGAACGATGTAAAAGAGACGTTGGATAAATTCGACACGAAATGTCCATAAATCTAAAATGAATAACTCATTTGCGGCCGGAACCCGATTATACTGAGCGCTGCTTGCCGCAGGTTAAATGTACAAATTTAAAAATTGTGTTCATATTTCAAAGCACCGCCGCGCTCTGTATACTAACAGGTAGATAAGATAAAGCACAGAATCGTGTCCATCAGATAATTTCGCTAACTTTTCAATTTTGCCAAAATTCCAAAACTTTTCCCAAACTAATTCCTTTTTTTTCCACATCTTTGATCACAACGCATTTTGCAAAAAAACGTAATTAGTAAAACGTTTAGCGAGATTAAAAGAATTTTCTAGTTATTAGGGGATGAGATCCGATGAACTGCGGGGTTGGAGGAGTAACCAGAGCTATAGTGGATGGTTCCCGTGAGATGCCGTCAATGGATTGCCTGTCTGGATCGCTCAGACGCCGGCATTCATCCTATCCGCATGCAAAAATACCCTCCGACGGCGTAACGCCTTAAGAAGACGGACACTACCACCTACTTTCAATTTATTGCCAGTAAAAAGAGGAACGCGAGATAAATGCGAGAATGGCCGTTAGGTGACGGGAAGACTCCTGTAGGACGCTTTATCGGGTTTCGTCAAATGTGAAAACATCGCGGGAGGTCAAGAATTCACCCGGCGCATCCGCCATTTCAATTTCCATGCTTCAGCACTCGAGCCAGGAGACAAACAGACAATCTAAATAATTTTCATCACGATTAATATATTTGGAGACATTTTGCGATCACTTGAACGCCTACGATATATTGTTGTTTTAGCTAAGTGTTTCTTTCTTGGAAGTTTTTGCTAGTTTGTTACCTTGAACAATTAAGTAATGCGGAACTACTGTTGTAAAGTCTGGTACTTCTATAAAATTCTAAAAATTAAAATTGCAAAGAAACTGTAAAGGCTGTTTAAGTTTAGAAGAATCTAAACTTGACATAACATTAAGTAGAAAACTTTCTGGAGAACATTCTGTTAGTCATCCACGAAGTTAGTTTTTCATATTCCTTCTCAGATTAAGAAATCTCATTTTAAAGGTTAAAGATGAAATTTTAAAATCAAATTTTATACTTATTTATATTTTCATTCTAGTGTTTTATTGCTTTTTTGCTATTTCTTGCATACTTTTTATTTTTTCCTTTTCTGGCTTCTCTGTTACGTGCTCGTTTTTCTCTATTTTCTCTTTTTTCTTAATGATTGATAATTATCAAAATTATTTATTTATCTTTTATGTTTCTTCCTCTCTTAGCTTCCCTCCGTCTTTTTTCTCTTTTTTTTTTCTTTCTCTTCTCCGTTTTGTTTATTTTCTAAGCATTATGCTCTCTCACTTTCTAATATCAATATTTTGTTATTGATGTTGATGAATCTCAATATTATTCCTTATAATTTCTACAGGCCTTTTCTTGTTTTATAATATTTTCTGTTCTCCCTTCCTCACTTTTCACTTTTCTTTTTTATTTTATTTTTTTATTGCATTATTTTCGGACACATTTTTAATATCAATATCATATTGTTAGGGATGATTGATGATTATAAGAATTTTTTTTCTTCTCTTTTTGTCCTTATTTTCTCTTATGATTCTATTATGGATTTATCATTAGTATAACTACACCCTTATCATCCTTTTCCTCTTCCATTTTCTTATTTATTTCCTTTTCTGATTGTATTATTCCGTGGCATATTTTTAACATCAATATTTTGTTATTGATTGATCTTAATAATTGATGATTATTAAAAGTATTCTCTTCTTTTTTGTGTTTTATTCTCTCTTCACTTCTATAATTTTCTTTTTTGTTTTGGTCTTTTTCTTCTTTGGTTTATTCCCTTCTCTAACTGCATCATTTTGCGTCGTACTTTGTTATTATCGTCTCATTTGTCCGCTTTTCTCTGATTAGTTTTCTGATTGTAATAACTTTAACATCAATATTTTTCTATTGAAGATTGAAGATTATAAAAATTATTTTCTTCTTTTTTTATATTATCTTTTCCTTTTTCTCTTATTCTAATTTTTGATTGTATTATGATCTATGGTTAATAAAATTAAGTCCTCTGTATTTTTTTATCTTTTTTTCTTTCATTTCTTTACGTTTCCTTTCTGTATTCCCTTCTTTCATTTTATTATACCGTAACACATTTTAATTATTAAAGTTATTAAAACTACTTTCCCACTTTCTTCTCTCTTTCTTTTTCTTGTTTTTTCTTTTTTTTATCTGATTATATTATTCCGTACCACTCTTTTAGTTTTAATATTTTGTTATTGGTAATTCATAATTATCTGCTTCTTTCATGCTCTCTCGTTTATTTCTCTATCCCTTTTTCTCTCTTCTTCTCTTATTTATTTTTCTCTCTCCTTTACTCTTTTTCTCTCTATTGCGTTTTATGATATTTAATATTAATATTTCATTATTGATAATTGATAACTATTAAACTTATTTCCTTCTCTTTCTTCTCCGTCTCTTTTGTCCGCTTTTCTCTGATTCATTTTTTGTTTGTGATAATTTTTAATATTAATATTTTGTTATTGAGAGTTGATAATTATTATTTTTTTTCTTTTTACACCTCTTTTCAAGTTTCTTCCTTTTTTTTTTCTATTTTTTCATTTAATTTGTTCTTCTATTGCATTATTTCCCATCACATTCTTAAAATCAACATTTTTCTATTGAAGATTGAAGATTATAAAAATTATTCCCTTCTATTTTCATATTATCGTTCTCCTTTTTCTCTTATTCTATATTTCTACTGTATCATGATTTATGGTTAATAAAATTACGTCTTTCCTATCTATTAATTTTTTTCTTCTTTTTCTTTCATTTTTTTACGTTTCTTTTCTGTATGTCCTTCTCTCATTTTATTATACAGTATCACATTTTAATTATTAAAGTTATTAAAACTACTCCCACTTTCTTCTCCTTTTCTCTTTTTTGTTTCTTTTTTTTCATTCATCTGATTACATTATTCCGTATCATACTTTTAGTATCAATATTTTATTATTGATAATTAATAATTATCTGCTGCTTTCATGTTCCCTCGTTTATTTTCCTATCTCATTTCTCCTCCTCTCCTCTTATTAATCTTTTTCTCTCCTTTACTCTTCTTCTCTCTATTGCCCTTTATGATATTTAATATCAATATTTCATTATTGATGATTGATAATTATTAAATTTATTTCCTTCTCTTTCTTTTCCGTGTCTCTTGTCCACGTTTCTCTGATTCGTTTTCTGATTGTAGTAATTTTTAATATCAATATTTTGTTATTGAAGATTGATGATTACTAAAATTATTTTTTCTTCCTTATACACTCCTTTTCATGTTACTTCCTTTTTTTCCTATTTTTTTTAATTCGTCCTTCTATTGCATTATTCCTCATCACATTTTTAACATCAACATTTTTCTATTGAAGATTGATGATTATAAAAATTATTCCATTCTTTTTTCTTATTATCTTTTCCTTTCTTCTCTCGTTCAATTTTTTGATTGTATTATGATTTATGGATAATAAACATTACGTCCCTACGTCATCTTCCCTTTCTCTTTCTTTAATTTCTTTACGTTTCTATTCTGTATTCCCTTCTTTTATTTTATTATACCGTATCACATTTTAATTATTAAAGTTATTAAAACTACTTCCACTTTCTACTATCTTTCTCTTTTTTGTTTATTCTTTTCATTTATCTGATTATGTTATTCCGTATCATACTTTTAGTATCAAAATTTTGTTATTGATAATTGATATTTTTTTTCTCTCACGCTCCCTCGTTTATCATCCTCTTTCTTCTTTTCTTTTCTCTTCTTAATTGACTTTTCTGATTCTGATAATCATGAAAACGATTCCTTTCTTTTTTCTTACTGATCTTTTGTTTCTTCTATTTTCTCTATTCTCTTTTTTGACTGTATTGTGATTCGTAGTTAAAAAAATTACACCCTTCTCATATCCTAATCTTTTTTCTGTTTTTTAGTACTTCTTAGTGTTTCTCTCTTTTTTCTCTTTTTTCTTTTATTTCCTTTTCTCTTTCCTCTGTTTTCTTACTTGATTTCATTATTCCGTGGAATATTTTTAATATTACTATTTTGCTATTAATTGACCTTAGTACTGATGATTATAAAAATTATTCTCTCTTCTTTCTGTTTTGTTCTCTTTTCACATTTCTTTTTTTGTTTTCTTATTGTATTTATGTTATCTCTTTCAGGTTTATTCTTTTCTCTATTTATATAATTTTGTGTCACTTTGTTAATTTTGTTCTTGATGATTGACAGTTATCTCCATTTACCTTAAGCTTCTTTGTTTATCTTCCTCTTCCTTCTTTCTGTTTCATTTTTCTTTTTCTTATTTTTTCTTCTCTTCTTTCTTGCTCATTATGATTGCATTATTCCATGTCAAATGTTTAATATCAATATTTTCTTCTCTCCTCCGCTCTTTTCTATTCTCTTCTCTGTTTACTTTTCTAATTTTATTATGTATATTTCTAATATCGATTTTCTGTTGTTGATAGTTAGTAGTTATTAAAATTATTTCTTTTTTTTGTCTTTTTTCTTTGCTTCTTTTGTTTTTCCCTAACCTCTCCTCCATTTTTTTCTCTCTTATTTTTATATTTTGTCCACTTTTTCTTCTCTTCATTTCTTAATTCCCTTTTATAATTATAATATTCCGTATCATACGCTTAATATTATTATTTTTATATTAATTATTGAAAGTTACTAAATTTATTTGTTTCTCTTCTCTCCTGTCCTTTCTTTTCTCTTTGTCACTTTTGTTCACTTCTAATTTCTGTTACTTTCTCCATTTCTTCACTATTTTTAAAATTAGAATTTTCTGTTTTGCTTTTTTTTCCTATTTGACTACTGTTGTTAGGTTGATTACTGTAATATCACCAGTGAAAATGCAAAAGAACAAGAAAATGTATAGAAAAAAGTAGCAACTACATTAACATAAAACTTTTCAAGATCAAGCTGTTCTTGATAAAATGTTTCCTAATAAAAAATTATTCGTTTTATTAATGAATTGTATAAATTATCTTAATAAAGAAAAATTACCACCAATTTCTATCGAACAGTTTACTGAATCCTTAGACTACGTTTATTTAAACTTACGTTCTGAGCTTATAAAGGAGACTTTCTACTTCTGATAATCGGCAATAGATAATTTAAACTATTAAAATTTCAAATAAAATTTTCCAACCAAGAAAGTAAATAAAAAGCAGAACAGCAATGTTAGGAAAAAAGTTTAGCAGAAATAGTTTATCAATGATGGCATAAGCGTTATAAAAAGAAGAAGAAGAGGAAGAAGAAAGAATTGAGTCAATCAAGTTACAAATGTTAGATACATTTGAAAACGGTGATTGGTCCAAAAAGGGCCAAACTTAAAGAATTTTATGAAAAAGAAATCTACTCAGACACTAACAAATTCCCGTAACATTTTTTTCAAAAACTTTAAGAATTTTAGGTTAACAAATTCAGAAAAAATGATTTTATAGAATTTGTTTACTTCAAAAATTTAAACGAAATAATCAACAAAACCCGTTAATCGTCAAAATTATATTTAGAAGTACGAAATCGAATAATTTGATCCAAATGCCGGTTCGTGATTGGTGTTGGACGCGTGATATACAGTGATACGATATAGATGTGTGCGTGTGGCGTGTGTCGTAGCTAGAAGCCGCCCAGCCGGTGCCCGAGGTATGAATAATGAATAAAGTTATCGTTTAGTTCATATTTTTGATGGGGTACGGCAGAGCAAAATGAAATTTGCATTTGTAAGAGATATTGCGAGATCAAAGCTGGCTGGCCCACCCCTCCATCCCTACCCGACGCTGTTCTTCTAACCCGCGGATACTTTCCGTCCCCTTCACTATTGCCTTATCCGTTTAACAATTCAGCTCCAGAGAGCCCGATTCAGAATCGCTCGATCAAATCAACTATCAAGACTCACCTAAGCCAAATTCAAATTTCCAACAAAAACTCAACAATTCATTTCAAAGCAAAAGACAAGCACAAATATCGACGTTAAACAAGAGGAAATTTTGATTGAGTCAGATTTGAGTTTTGGTGTTGTTGTGTTTGTTGCAAGTAAAAAGATTGGATGCTTTAAACCAAGTGGATGCGCGGTTTGGCTTTGTCGCGTTAGAGGAATTCCGGTGGCGTCCGCCTTTCCCTTCTCCCGACCTTAAATGCAATTGGGTCTTTGAGGCCCGAAACGACGTCGGTTTTAGGGTGCACAACCGCTCGCCCGCTCCTTCATGGACTACTTGATTCTCGCAATCAGTCCCGAATGCGATTTGTCGTCGTGCACTGAATACTCCTTGTGATCACATAAGCGAAAATGGAGAAAACGAATTTGTTTGTGTCGCTGCACTAGATTGGAGAGAATTGGTTTACAAGTTCCAGTAAAGATGATGCGGTTTACTCATCGGCGCCTAACTAACTTCACTTTGTTTCGCTTCACCAAGAAACGGCGACGGTGCCGATGGCGGCCCGGGGCGGGATATAATTTCGACGCTTCTCGCAATCGATACATTTGGTGGTTTTTGGTGATTTCAAAACGGATGGCGGAGGCGCCGGGTTACAAAGTTTTTTTGCTAAATAACTACACTTTTTTATTCCTCAATAACAAACATTTTCAAAATTCTTTAATCGGTTCGAAAACCTTTGACTTAAACTGTTACTTTCACTCAATTGCAGAATAGCGATCACTGGACTTTCAGAATCTACTCAAAAATGAAGAAATTAATTTCGGTTTTTTCTCTTCCACACATGCTGTCATTGTTTGAGCCTTTAATTTGCAAATTCTAATTTTATTATAGACTTAAGAATAATCGGAACAAGAAGACCGAAAGCTCGTTAAAACTGCAGAAATTATGGTTATTGGTAAATTTCTATTAATTTATTTACATTTCTTCTTGTTCTTCCTCTGCAAATGGAGGTATTGTAAATATTGCGTAAAAACAATTATTAGTCATCAATCTTTGACTTTAACATAGAGTTAAGAATAGTTGAGGTAAAAGAAATGCAGAAGTTATGGCTAAACACTGATTCTCTCTTAATTTCTCCTGATTTTTCATCTTCTTCACATTGTGAATGTTAGAGTCATCAAGAGAAAGCAATAAATTTTTATTTTATCGTAAAGTTAGAAATAAATGCAAAACTAACTCTGAAAACTTTTCAGAAAATGCAAAATTTACGGTTAAAAGCTGTTACTTCCTTTTAATTTCTCCTTTTTTTACACGCACGTATAGTTAAGGTTTAAGCCATTACAAAAAAATTAGCTACCAATTGTAACTTTAATCTCAAACTAAAAATAGGTGAGAAAGAATGAGAACTACGGTTTCAAAAACTTTTCAAAAAATTCAGAAAATCTGTTAAAACTTTTCTTCCTGATAATTTGTTTTTTTATATGTAGAAGTGGCTTAGGTTAAAGCCGTAACGAAAAACAATTATTTATCAATCTTTGACTTTATGATAGAGTTAGTAATAGTTGAAGAAGAAGAAAAAGTATTTGAGAGCTTTCCAAAAAATGCAAAAATTATGGTTAAAGCTTGATCTTCTATTAATTTTCTCTCCTTTTGTGCACATTCAAGTATATTAAGCATTAAACTTATTTTGAAAAACCGATACTCATCAATATTTGTCTATTTCATGGAGGTTGAAGTAGTTAAGGAAGGGGAGGACGTATGAGTTCCGAAAGCTCTTCAGAGAATGCAGAAATTGCAGCAAATATCTGATTTTCTCTTCATTCTTTTTTCTTCTGTACATGCACATGCACAATTAGTCGTCAATCTTTCATTATATAAAAGAGCTAAAAATAGTTGATAAAAAAGAAGACTTTGCTTCTGAAAGCTCTGTAAAGAGTGAAAAATTTACGGTTGAAAGCTGCAATTTTCTCTTAATTTCTTCTTATTTCTTTGGACACGCACGTGTAGTTAAGGTTTAAGCCATTACAAGAAAGAATTGGCCACCAATTGTAACTTTAATGCAAAACTAAGAGTAATTGAAAAAAGATGAGAACTACGGTTCTGAAAACTTTTCAGAAAATGCAGAAGTTCTGTTAAAACCTTCCTTCCTGTTAATTTCTTTTTTTATATGTAGAAGTGGCTTAGGTTAGAGCCGTAACGAAAAACAATTAGATATCAATTTTTGACTTTATAATAGAGTTAGTAATAGATGAAGAAGAAGAGAAAGTATTTGAGAACTTTCCAAGAAATGCAGAAATTATGGATAAAACTTGATCTTCTATTAATATTTTTTTCTTTTCGTGCACATTCAAGTATATTAAGCATTAAACTCATTTTGAAAAACCAATACACATTAATATTTGTCTATATCATAGAGGTTGAAGTAGTTAAGGAAGAAGAGGACGTATGAGTTCCGAAAGCTCTTCAGAGAATGCAGAAATTGCTGCAAATCGCTGATTTCTTCTTCATTTTTTCTTCTTCTGTACATGCACATGCACAATTACTCGTCAATCTCTCATTATATAAAAGAGCTAGAAATAGTTGATAAAGAAAGAAAACTTTACTTCTAAAAGCTCTTTAAAAAGTGAAAAATTTACGGTTGAAAGCTGTAATTTTCTCTTAATTTCTTCTTATTTCTTTGGACACGCACGTGTAGTTAAGGTTTAAGCCATTACAAGAAAGAATTGGCCACCAATTGTAACTTTAATGTAAAACTAAGAGTAGGTGAAAAAAGATGAGAACTACGGTTTTGAAAACTTTTCAGAAAATGCAGAAGTTCTGTTAAAACCTTCATTCCTGTTAATTTATTTTTTTTATATTCTGAAGTGGCTTAGATTAGAGCCGCAACGAAAAATAATTAGTTATCAATTTTTGACTTTATAATAAAGTTAGTAATAGTTGAAGAAGAAGAGAAAGTATTTGAGAGCTTCCCAAAAAATACAGAAATTATGGTTAAAGCTTAATCTTCTATTAATTTTTACTCTTTTTGTGCACACTCAAGTATATTAAGCATTAAACTCATTTTGAAAATCCAATACTCATCAATATTTGTCTATATCATAGAGTTTGAAGTAGTTAAGAGCACGTATGAGTTCCAAAGGCTCTTTAAAGAATGCAGAAATTGCTGCAAATATCTGATTTTCTCTTCATTTTTTCTTGTTCTGTACATGCAAATGCACAATTAGTCGTCAATCTTTCATTATTTAAAAGAGCTAGAAATAGTTGATAAAGAAAGAAAATTTTACTTCTAGAAGCTCTTTAAAAAGTAAAAAATTTACGATTAAAAGCTGTGATTTTCTCTTAATTTCTTCGTTTTTTTTGGACACGCACGTGTGGTTAAGGTTTAAGACATTACAAGAAAGAATTAGCCACTAGTTGTAACTATAATGTAAAACTAAGAATAAGTGAAAAAGAATGAGAACTATGAATACGAAAACTTTTCAGAAAATTCAGAAATTCTGTTAAACCTTTTTTCTTGTTAAATTCTTTTTATCTTTTTTCTATATGTAGAAGTGGCTTAGATTGGAGCCTTAATAAAAAACAATTACTTATCAATCTTTGATTTTATGATAGAGTTAGTAATAGTTGAAGAAGATGAGAAAGTATTTGAGAGCTTCCCAAAAAATGCAGAAATTATGGTTATTCTCTATTAATTTCTATTTAATTTTTCTTCTCTTAGTATACATGGAAGTATATTAAGCGTTAGACTCGTTTTGAAAAACCAATAGTCATCAATATTTGTCTATATCATAGTGTTTGAAATAGTTAAGAAAGAAGGGGACGTATGAGTTTCGAAAGCTCTTCAGAGAATGCAAAAATTGTGCAAATAGCTGATTTTCTCTTCATTTTCACATGTAGTCTTTAATTTTTCTTTATATAAAAGAGCTAGAAATAGTTCTGAAAGCTCTTTAAAAAGTGCAGAAGTGAAGGTTAAAAGCTGATTTTCTTTTTTAATTTTTTCCTCTTTTTTTTCTTCTCTTACACATTTAGATGTAGTTGAGTCTGAGGCAATTGCTAAAAACGATTAGTCATCAGTCTTTTACTTTATTATAGAGTTGGAAATAATTGAGAAACTTTACTTCCGGAAGCGCCTCACAAAATGCAGAAATTACGGTTAAAACTTAATTTCCTATTAACTTTTTATTAGTTCTTACTCTTCTATTGTATATGTAAGTTTCGACATTCAACGCACCATTTGCTTGCAAAACGATAAAATTACAGTTGTAGAATTGGTAACCCTTAATGGGCAACTTCATACTGTTGATTTTTGTTGCATCGTGCACGCGCAACGTAAAATTTTACTATTTTCATTTTTTCTTAACGCGCCTAAAGATGTATAAAAATTGTTGGAGAATCTCCCGCGGTAAAAGTGAAACTTTTGCGCCGATTGGAATAACGATTAGAAGAGCAACCACTTAATGTTCCCTTGTTCAATAAGAGTAGAAATGATCTGGCCTGAACTCCCCTATATACACCAAACGTAATCTTCAGATTTGTGTTGTAGACATAGCGTTTTACTTTCCGTTACGTACTCTTTTATATTAGTCAATTTTTCCGTTATTAATAGCTTCTACCTACAGAACGTCATAACTTTGTATTTATCTGGACTCAAAAGAAATAGTTAGAGGCTCTTCCTCAAGAAAGTTTAACAAGCCCTTAGTGCCTCTCTAAAAAATGTATTACGTTAATTAGTCATTAGTCGTTTGTTGCAGTTTGTAAGAATAGAACCGACAGTAACGTTGCTTTCTTTCAAATTCTGAAACGACATCTGATGGCTCTGTAATCACCAAATTTTGACAACAAAATTTTCACGCTTTGTGCAACCGACACATACAGTTTAAAGTTTAGGCTTTTAGGCAATTATAACTTATGTGACTGTAATTTTGTTTTTAAAGATTAAAATGGAATTTTGGCGGGGAAATATCATCAGGAAAGTTATTTGAAAATACCTGAAGATGGGGCAAAAACGCTGGCATGCCTGAAGTGCCCCACCAAACTATTAGCAACATCTTTCTTTGTTGTGGTATTGTATTTTATAACATGCTTTTCAATTTTTTCCCTAATTCAGAAAAAAATTAGAATCATTATTTATATATTTTAGTGTTTCTGACATTCCACTTTTGATCATTTTTTTTACTATCTTTTCATTTTTTGCTATGTATTATGTATACTTTATATTGGTCAATTGTACGTCATTGATGCAATAGGAAACCCGACAGCATATCTTCTACTTACAGAAAATCATAGCGTTGTATTTATTCCAAAGCAATTAAATATTAGGATCCCCAACCCTTAACAGTTATAGTTTGAAGATTAGGCTTTTAGACGATTATTATCTAGAGGTAGCTGTAAAGATTTTCATATTATAAAGAGCATCGTCTGCGAAAGAGCATAGAGATTTATAAACATTATTAATTAAACATAATTTAAAAATAGTAAAAAAACAGTACCTCCGAATGGGCCACCCAAATTTTAAAGGGGGCAATAATTTTTTCATTGTAATACTCTTTTTATAATTTTATACTTTTCATCTGTTCTACTTGTTCTAAGTTTTCGGACAAATTTCTATCCCATCGTTTTCACCTTCGTCAGTTTCTATCTAGATTTCCATTTATTTCTTAAGTATATTCTCACTTAGCAATAACAATACGGTTACCCTACTTTCAGCAGTTTCCATCTTAAAAATTTGCAGTTTAAAACTAACCATAAACCAAAGACAATAACATTGCTCAGAAATTGCAGTAATTTCTACATTTCTTGGTGCTTTTATGTGATTTTTGTTTCCATGTTCGTAATTTGTTTTCTTTCCCACTTTTTTCCACAAAACGACTTACCCACCATAATTCGCTCATCAATTATAATCGATCAATGGCACCTAAACATTTATTTGCTGAAGGTCCCTTTACTAACGATAAAAAGCATCATAATCACTTGAAGACCAATGCAAAGTCAAATTAAAACTGTTGAATTCTTTAACTATCGTTTCATCTACGTTTTTTATTGTTGCAAACAACAAAATTAATTAAGTAACGATGCAGTTCTTCCTCGAATCCCCTCTGATTTCGTAGAAAGAGGTATTGTGCTCCCCAGCATTTGCGCCATTTTTTCCATAAATTATGCATAAGTAGATATAAAAGTTAAGGGCGTTAAGTATTGAATTAACGAGCGCAGGCTGACGTAATTCGTGTAATTGACGAACCGTTTGTGGTGCATTTTTACCAATTAACCATTGCTTTAGATGTTTACCGGATTATATTTGCATTTTAAATATAGAACCAGCCGCATTGTACCTGCACTTTTAGCCATTTAATATTTATAACCGAAATTCAATCATGTCGGCTATAATGGATATACCTACTATAGAGCTATAACGTAATACTGTTACAATAGGGCGCGTTTTTAAGTGATTAAGGTAATTGTTTAATTATTTTTTTGGGCGGACGGTCAGAAGAAGAGACGTCAGGATTAACGTCGAGGCGCCGTGCATTTTTTAGAGTTTTGCCGGTTTTATTGGCAATTATATTGCCTAATAGACGCTGAATTGTGCTGCCGCTGGATGAATGCGGACTTTTACCCTATTTGTGGTTATCTCGGGATTTCCGACCAATTTCCATAATGCAATTCTGTTTGCATAATTTTTGCTATTATTATTACAGTAGCGAAGCGAGTTTTCGACTGGAAGTTGCTTACTCCAATATTGAAGAGAGATATTGGGTTTTGCTCTAAATTATTGACGAAATTCAAAAAGGGCGCTGGCATTTCAACCCTAAACACATATCGGACGAGTGGCGCCATCTCTGAAGAATTATCTATAGTGAATTGTGCAGGAAACTATAATTAGCTAAATATTTTGCCTGTATAATTGGTTGCCTAACTCTCGCAATGTGACGAAAATAAAATATAATTTTGAACCTTTGAATTGTTATTACGGGACAGCATAAAAATATGAACCAAATTTCGGTTTGGAAGAACTCGAAATTCAAAATCCTAAGTCAGGGTCGTAACAAATTTTGTCACCATGACCTTTAGTTCTATAACACAGTTACGTTTCAAAATTTGCCATAATATTTCTTCATTATTTTTCATATGAGTAGCACTTTTCTATATTTTCTTAATTTTTTTTTATATTTTGCTTTCAGAACTTTTTACAATTCATTTTCACTCATTATCTGTTTTCATCTTTGCCGATTCCAAAGATACAACTGCTGGATGCTTAACCATGTAACTACAATAAAAACGTACTTTTCTTCAAGAAAAGTTAATTTCGCGTATCTATTCCTTCTCTCGACATTTTCTCAATTTTCCTGCAATTTTCTTCCTCTCTTTGAAATCTACATTGAAATTCTGACATATCTGAAATGAAGCTTTACTTCCTTGACCATCTCTGTCGTTTTCGAAATCAAAGGGTACTTTGTGACTACTTTTAAAATGAAAACGATTTGAGGCGCCACTGGCAGGATCTTGTACTATTATTTTAACCACATACTACAACTAACTGTTACTTGAAGCCGGTCTATGTAATTGCGTACATCCTGAAGACAGACGTTTTAGTGAAACGGGTTTCACCATCGAAGCGCCAGGTTGATCTCCTTCTTAAGGACATAATAACAGTCGATGGCTGATTAATTCGCATTGCAACAACTCCCCACAACCGTTTCTTCAACTGATCGCTATAGTTAATTTATTCCCAACGACCAGTTTCTTGTTTGATTAGTTTTATATCTGTGCACTTTCTTGAAAGTTGACAGTGATGCGGATGAATGCATCTATAAATGTTCAATGAGACCGAAAGATTCCTAGAAATGTCAACGTTTCCGAACGGTACTCCATTGGTGATGGTTCTTTCCTTAATCTCTTATAAGTTTTTTCTTAATTTTAAACAAGCAACCAAAAGATACGTGTATACAAGTATTGCAACTCTTTTGGTAACAACCAAAAATCGAAGCATTGGTGCTATATGGGAATAGTTGGTTGATCCAATGGTTCTAAAACTGTCCACTATCTGCCACAGAAATCTCTGACCATTAACTTGGCTTCAGAGAATTTGATTGACCAGTAAATGCATAAAATAGTTAAGCCAATTGCTAAATCGAAGAAAACACATTTCGTACCAAGCATATTTGAACTTGCTCAGATTCCGATTAATAATTAATAATTAAAAATAATTTTCTAAAACTCACTTATTGCTAAAATTTTGTCGAAAACTACTTTCAAACTAAGTAGACTTTGAAGTTGTGACCTAATAAAGTTTGGAGTACCGCAAGGAAGCGTTCTGGGACCTCTTTTGTTCCTAACACACGCCAAGAGTAAAGAACTTATAAGAGCTCTACTCTTTCCAGATGCTGCGAGTTTATCTACTTTAAACAAAACCAAAATTGCAACGTTTTTAGAAGTTATAGTCTTTCCATCAGTAAATACTGGAATACAGCAGACTACAAGACAAAGAAAATTATTATAAAGCAGAGCTGATCATTGGTTCCAACAGTACAACGAAGAAGACAACAATAGTTCACAAACTTGAGGTGGATGATAAATAATTTCTCTACATAAGTCATTTTTCTTACTTAATTCCAGCAAAACTTAAAAAAATATCAATTTTTCAAGCTGCTTGATAATTATTAAAATTTAAAGAATGAGCAATTATTTAATGGACTGCGAAGAGATTTTGCTGGAACTGTTGAGAATCTCACCGGTTTCACTTATGTAACGTCAATTAATTAAACTAGTTTCTAAAATACTTTTTTTCATTTAATAGAATAATTGGTCACACGACTAATTAATTATTGAATTGATTAATCATTGAATTAAGTTCAACTAATAGACTGTGAAAATTTGAATTTGATTTTGATTCAGTTCTTTATTTAGTTACCTAATAATTTCAAGCATTTCTTTAATGTATACAAATAATTTTTTGTTTCTTTTTTAAGTTATTTTGCAATTTTCATTCTGATTGGGTTTCTCTCTAGAATTGCTTCATTTGCATGCGTTCGTCGGTTCGGTATGCCAAAGAAGAACCTTAATCTGTTTGGGATAATGGCCATGGTGATGATGTACGGCGCTGTATAGTGAAACGTGACTTGCTTACAATTTACTTAATTCGCGATGCAACTGATGAAAGTCTATTTAGTGGCGTTTAAAACATCTGTCGACTAGTGACGTCTTCGATAACCATGACCACTATTCCATGACGGGATAGGTTACCTTGTTGTTCATTCATATTTTGGTGTTACAACACAATAGTAGACTTAAACAGCCATGAAGAATGAAATTACAACCAAGAACAAAACCAATTGTTTATTTCAAATACAATTTTTAAAACGTTTTTAATAGTTTGCTTTAATTTCTTTATTAACTTCAAGTATTCAAACAATAGACACAAGTGAACGCCAATGGAACAAAGTCTGCAAGTTTTAGGATAACTGTTGTTTTAAAAGTAGTAATTGATGTAATTAATTATATAAAAAATAAATCCGTTAATCAAAAATATTTTCTGTCTTTGTATCAGTTTTTGTATTTTATTTATCTCCCAGATGGTTATCACGCGGTAAAGTTTTGAAGCGTTGAGCGAAACGAAAGAGGGTCACAAGCATGTGGAGGAATTCTAGAAAAAGTTATTTTTAATGAAGCTTCTCTATTTAATAGACATAATTGAGAAACTTAATTCACTTAACACTCAAGTTCAGAAAAATTATACAATTGAGCAGTAAGACCATTTGTGTACACCTACCGACCTATCGTGGCCAGAAGAACAACTAATAAATCTTTCTTCAGATAGCATAGAAAAATCGAAATTTGTTTTTAAGTTCTTAAATTCCTGTAGTAAACTGATTTATACTTATTCTGTTATTAAACCAAACAGATTTTGCAAAACTGGTTCTCTACTGTGGCTGCTTTAAAATCTGGCATTGAAAGTGAGTTGTAGTATCTCAAATATAAAATAAAATTTGAGCAAGCTGTATACGTCAAAGCAGGCACAGAGTGATCATAACTGTTTTTACCACATATGTAGGAACCATACTTGGGTTCTGTATAGTATAGAGCAAGCACAATGTAGAATTGACCACGCTTCCCTGTGGTACACCGGCAAAAATGGTTGTAAATCTGTAGATTTGTTTAGTTTGGCTAGAGAATATCATCCTCTAAGTAAATTTTTAGAATTTTATTCATTCCACATAGAATAACCTTTTTGAGTTTATACTATAAGTCTTAAAGCTTCACACCAAACTTTACCAAAAGTCTGTGGTACGTCTAAAAATGCTGCAGATCAGAATCAGTTACCTGCTAGGTCCCTGTTTACTGCACTCATAATTCTGGAAATTTGTGCAATTGTCCCATGTTTAGTTTTAAAACCAAATTGATAGTAAGGTTTTTTGTTTCTATAAAAAAATAAATTTTCTTATGAAGATATTACAATTTTTTACAGTATAGTAAACTAACTGGACCATTCAATAAAACTTTTATTCTTGGTTTGCAAGAATCGTAAATCATAATTACTTTTGCAATCTTTTAGATCTCTAGAAATTGTCATTTTCATCACAACACTCCCCAAGTCAAGTTAAAATCATGGGCCCTTCTGGCTCAATTTCTTTCTTAATTGTTTTTTTTTACCTAGTGCATTCTGATTTTATTCATTGGTAGCTTCACTTGATTAGTAGCTTCAAAGATTTTTTCTGTTCAAATTAGAAAGCTTGAAAGATCAAAGTTTTAGTGTGTTCTATAGCTGCTTTTAAAAACTGTGTCAGGACTTGCAGATATTTCTGTAAAGATTTTAATTTTTTGTTTAGTACGATGCCTGTCACTCTTTCTTTCTTTTTCACTCTGCTATAAATTAGTATATAGTCACAGCAATCTTTCTAAGTTTTTTTTTGCATCCTACACAATACATATATCGATCATCTTTTGGTTACATTTTTTTATTACTTCTTGGTCTTGACCATTAGAATTGTGTAGATTTTTAGCTTTATCTCAAATCAAATTTTCTGATCCTTTGATTCTTCATTGCCATATTTTAATATTTTTTTCTAAATCTGTATTTCTATGTCTTTCACTCCATTCTCTCTATCATACGATATCATGTGCTTTCTATGGTTATCAGTAACTTTATATCTTTTTCCACGCAATTTAAAATTATCAAAACCCCAGTTAATTCTTAAATGTATTGTGTGTGTGTGTAGTTCTTCTAGTACTAGAACTAACATATTTATTTCCGAGCTTTTTTGCAGCTTGTTGTTAATTGTTCGTGTAATTCAATTCATTTTGTGCAACTGAAATTCTAGTTCTTTTTTTTTAATATGTTTCTACCAATTTTGTTCTCGGTCTACGTGCATACCAAAGTATGTAACGCCATCTATCTGATTCAATTGTTTGCTTTTAAACATTACATTGGGACGGTCGTCTCCTTTGTTGGTAAATGTTATATCAGAAAATTAATTTTTATTAGCTGCCTTTTGCCAAAGGTTTAGTAATTTTTCTATTTTGTTTAGACTTCCACGCTTTCTCAATATGTGTGAAGACCGGTCCTGGTATCTACCACAAGCACTGTTATATAATCTTGATACTTGTTTCTTGTGGAAAGAAATAAAAACACTTTTTGTATGTTAGCGATAAAGTACGATTATTATGGAATTATTAATTAAAGCAAAACATTGAAACTGTGTAAAAGTAATAAACAATTGTTATTACCGTACTTGTGTATCAGTGTATCAACCCAGTATGCAAGTGAATAGAAAGCATGCTAGTGTTGTCCCCATATGAAGATGATGCAACCATAGTTGTCTTTGATATAGGCATATCTGCCGTGAAGAGTAAGTGCAATATAGTGCCTAACACGCTTGCTTGTGGTACACCGACCAAAATAGGATTGAAGTTTATTTTACATGTTTGGCTACGAAATATCGATTATGCTTTAGATTTTAGTACATCCAATGTGAAATCGTCACTTCTTTAAGTTTTTATATTAAATTGTGTTGTCTTTTATTCCTGGCTCTGTACTCGATAACAATTGTCTCAAATACTTCAAAGCACTATTAAAAGCAGTATTACTTACCTTTTAGGTCTCTATGCTATGTGTATTTATTCTATTGTTTCGCGCTAAACCCAAATTAATCGTCATGTATCAGTGTTTTTGTGTCTAGAGCAATATTAATTATTTATGCAGATTTTCAATTAATTTGGCAATAGGATAAGACTTCTTCTACTAGTTTCCCACCCTGGAGATATCATTCAATATCTTACCAATGTCTTTAATGGTTTTTAATGACAGCGTTTGCAACACTCTCTCAGTAATTAAGTTAAATCCAAGTGGTTTTGTAGATGAGTATTATGTTTAATGTAATTTTTACCTCTTGATTACTTTTTTCCTTAGGTAGGTTTATTTGAAAAGAAGTTTCTTGAAGATTTTGTAGGTCTTCAAGCACATCTTGTGGTGTTTCACTTGGATTATGTGTAAATACTATACGTTTGGTATATTTTAAGGAAACTTTTCTGCATTAGTTCTTGTCCAGTTGTTCTAAATAATCTTAAGTGATGTAGCTGCTAATCAGCTCTGTTAAGACAAATCTTTTTCTAATCTAGGCTTGCATTCTCTGGAACAAATACATGGATTCTCTTCCTGATTAAGTTCTTCTATTACTTCTTGGTATTTAGCATTCAACAATTTTATGTTCCAAGATGCTATTCGAATTAAATTTATTTTTCCAAGTTTATTTTATATAAAAAAAATTTACCAGTTGATTTCCTTATTTTTATTACATTTTGTAATAACCCAAAACTTTTTCTTTATTGAACAAGTATTGATTTTAATCAAAAAGTTTGGAATAAGCCAAAGAATTATAAGGTAAAGCTTTAAAACTTCTTTCTCAACTTAGGAAACTAAATCTAATCAATTAGTTAATTTTGATAGAACTGCGCAAGACAAATCATTCATTTGAAGCTTTGTCTAAGAGCCTGCTCGCTGCTTTATGTTCTTTTCCAAAATCAAAGATCACAGTTAGAAGTTGTTTCATAATGAACTCATTTTATTTTCCTAAACTTTTTCTATTACATTCTGACACGTTGAAAAATTTCTTTCTTTACTTTGACTACTATTCATTGGCACTGAAGGTGATAATGTGCTGGCTAAATAAATCTCGGATTTTTGAAGTGGGACTGAAAAGAAAAGTTTAGCAGGAGCTGAAGAAATGTAAAGTTAAGATTCGATAAGTTAGCTAAAATTTAGAAAACGTAGCAATTAGTGAAAATTAAAAATAAAGTTAAGGAAGAAATTAAATGAAAACAGGACAAACGGTGTCGTCGACCACAATTATTTTATATTGTCCTGTATACAGCAAGTACAACGTAGGACCAAGCACGCTCCTCTGTGGTAGATTGGTCAAAATTAGTTACACGTGCGTGACTACAAAATATATATCCCATAGAGGGTGGCCAACTTTATTTCAAACTTAACCCCGATAATTAAGATTTGCAAGAAGGGAGGATGGAGGGTTTAAATAGTTCACCAAAACATTGTCAGTGGTATACGAGACAAGATTTTGGAAAATCAAACTGCAGTTATTCATACATGTTTTTAACTTTTTTGTAATAGCTGCGGAAGTTTCATGCGAATTCTCGTAGAAGTCTATTATTTTGTTGGAATACCTCTCCCATGGTAAAAATATTTAACTGTGTCCGTAGCTATGGAGAATGGACGAATATTCATTTCTTGTAAGACTGTTTCAAAAGATTTCGGCGAAGAGACACTTGCAACTAAGCCTTCAGCTTTTGTTCTTCCACAGTGAATTTTAATGGATAATTTTGAATCGCTGTATATTTTTGAAATTAACTTGATACCATTCTTGGTGCTCAAAAACTTCGTGGTACGTAGTGATCTTTTACCATCATGCTTAAGTGTAAATATTTCTGACGCGTCTTGCAAAATTATAACTGTGGGCAAATATAAAAACTTTCATTAAAAAAAAATCATAAAATCACAAAATTATTGATTCAGAATAAAAGCTCGGAGACTTTTCGTCTAAACCCGGAGCCCGGTGAATTGGTTTGAAATCTGGAGATTCTGGATCAAACTCTAAGAGCTGGCAACTCTTATCTTACATGTAAAACTTTAGAATTTCATGAATTTTATAAATTTTAAATTGAAACCTAAAAAATATTTCTTCTTACCAATTCATTCAACACAAAAATAAACAATTGCAGGGTCCTCTTGATTATAAATCTTTCACCTTTTTGACTTTCTGTTTGTATGAAGAGAACCAACTCAGGAACTTCACCATTTGCCTGGTAGTATAACTGGTTGCTGTTTCTACGTTGTTTACGACATTTATTTTTTGCTAATGTACACTGTCCAGGATAAAAATGTTAGACATGGGAATCACGCTTATTTGAAGAGTGGTAACTTTGGTCATAAGAAAGTTACTCCAGCTAGGGCTACTAGCCTACTAACGTTGTACGATTATTTATAATCCATATACAATGCTACTAACAATTAACATGCTTAGCATGGTTTATTTGATATTGCAGAAAACTGAAATTCTCGATTTTGGTTTTTATCAAACAGTGGAGAGAAAACTTTTGCCATAAGAGTTGCACATTATCAGAACATTTTTTCAAAAGCTATTGAACACCTTCAATTTTTTGCAGAAATAAGAAATAATACAAACTTTGATTTTCCTATTACTTTTGTTCCTTTTTACAACAATGTGTAGCATAACCGTCACAAAGTTTAACAAGCCGTTAGTGCCTCTCTAAAATTAGTAATACATTAACTGGTCATTAGCTGTTTGTTGCATTCTGTAGAAATTTAAATTAACATTGCTTTCTTTCAAATTCTATAAAAGCAGTGGGTGTCTCAGTAATCACCAATCAAAATTTTGACGATAGTTTAATCACGCTTTGTGCAACTGGAACATGGATGATTAAATCGCTTTCTTTTATTAAAGTTGCAAGTTTCTGATCCTCCACAGCAGACTGTGAAATTAAATTCTTGTAGTAGACTGTAACTTTATGATATTTCAAGAAGAAAATTGTAACAATTGTTTTGGTGTTTCTTCTGAGTATTCTATAATATTTCTGATCGAGACTTTCAACAATGATGAGAAATGTTTTAAAATAGATTATTACTTCTTATAATTGATGAGGAGCAATAATTTTCTAAAGGCATATGTTGCTAAAAGGTATTTTCAAATCAAGTATTTAGACTTTGAAACTGCCGCCTAATACCATCTAAAGTACCGCAGGGAAGTCTTCTGGGGCCTATTTTGTTTCTAACATTTATCTACGTCAAACGAAAGAAAAGAGGAATATTTCTAGAAAATATATCCTTTCTGATGTATCTCAAACAAAAAGTTTCTTCTGACATTCGAGATTATTAAAGATTTAAGACGATATGTTAAGGAGAAGGTATCTCAAATAATTCCCCCAAAAATGTTGAAAAATTCTATGATTGAGGCTGATTTGTTTTGCTTGGAATAAATTGGAAATTTATTCAGACATTTTTTGCAATTATTTCTACTTAAAGTATTTGCTATAATGGAATCAGTTTCTATTTATGAAGATTTTCCAATAAGTAATTTTGGGTATTCTCTTTGCATTTTTGGATCCTTGTTAACCATCTGAACTACTTACGAGATTTTCTGTAACCAGCTGTATAACAACAAAATAATTGAAACATTTATGTCAGTCTGCTAGGCTTGCACAGCTTGCAGTAGAGAATAAAAAAAATCCATTTTAATGAAAGAAAATGATTTAAGCACCCATGCAATATATCGTTGTAAAGATAGATAAAAGTGCTTTCAGAATTCACAAATAAACTTATCATGATCCATACGGAAAATTCCTACAAAAGAGTGTGCAACGATTTGATAAGAACCAAAATAAAAAATTTTAGCTCTTATTTAATATCAAGTAAACCATGGCAAGTATATTAAACGATACAAGTCTATTGGAATAGACCTTGACAGGGAATTTTCTTACTCTTCAAATAAGTGAGATCTCCATATTTAACATTTTTATCCTGAACACATTGTATAGTCGACAGCATTCCTTTGCTTTCTTAAAAACGTCCTGCTTTCGTCCTGATTCAACAGTTTAACAGTAAACTTCTATGAGTTTGGGGTCACTTATTTAGCGTACAAATTTTATTTGTAAGTACATATTACATCATGTATTTTTACACACATTTTACTTACGCGTAGTGTTCGGGTCAACTTAAGGACTCCTGCAGACGTTCAGCTCGAAGTGTATTTTTAAGCTTTCTAATCAATAGATTTTGATGAAATCAAAAATGGGTCTTAGTAAAAACTCTACACTTCCCCGCTACAATTGAAAATTTGGTCGAATATGTAAATTACAGTAAAAATTAATAAAAAATTAATTAATATTTTTAAGTTAAAAGTAGCTGTAGAGGGGGGTAGATTAACTCTTCTTTTACGTGCATTTTGCAGGAAAAACCCTACTGAAAAAACAACTGCTCAAACTACACTCTTTCCGCCGCCTGTTCCAGGTAAAATGCACAGAGTTGGTTGCCTATGCAAATATAATAATAAGTTGGATCCAATTGGAAGGCGTAGCCGAAAGAATTTATGACCTGCTTGTGGTAAATGACTTACAACACAAATTGTTGTAAAGAAAATTTTTAACAATTAATTTGCAACGAATTGCTATGAAAGAATAAAATTTATAAACCCGTAACTTAATTCAAGCAACATTTTAATTAAGACATTATAGCTAAAACTAACATTGCAATTAAAGAAATAAATTGTTTAATGAATAAAATTTGTTTGTTGTAATAAAATATTAAAATAAAATGTTTGTTATACTAAAATGATCTAATTAAATTGTTCGTTAAATTAAAATTTGTGTTATAAATCAAATATCTGCGTTTTTCTGCTTTTTTCAATTTTCTCTTCTTCATTTAAAAGGGACGCAATTACTATTAATTCTTCTTGTTGGGAAAGCATTTTTAAAACTAAACGCACGTACAATGTTTAGTCGCTGGTGTTCGAACGCAGGTAGTCTGTTTAGTTTTTGGGTTGAAATGACGCCACAAATTATGATAAGTGTGCAAAATGGTCCGCCTACAAAGACTGAATTTTGTATCTCTGCCTCACCCGCGGGACTCCTGAGAAACTGAGAACACTACGCTCCTAATTTCTATGTGTAAATATATCACATTGTTATTTTCATTTTTTTTTTCGTTGTTAATAATAAAAGTGTTTTGGCAGTTTTTTTTTTAATTTAAAGATTAATTGAAAGTAATTGACTCAATAATTTTTTTAATACACTTTTGGTTAAAACCGCAACTATCTTTACTCGAGCGTTTTCATTTCAAAGCTTGTAGACATTAACTTTTCTCTTCTCACGTTTATTGCATAATTCATGTATCATTTACTACTATAATATTTTATTCGTTAATGCGTAACTTCTTGGTCCTTCGACCCGGATCAATGTGTCTGATGTGAAGAGAAGTAATGTAGTAACGAATAAAACAATACAATTTGTTTGAACTAAATAGTAGTTTCAGGTCGAGAGCTACTTCAATTTTGATTAAAGGTGCACTTGAATCGTTTTGCGTTCTCTGTCGCACGCATGGGCCGTTATAAGTACGACAATGCCTTCGTATTTCATACCTAATCAAGTTAATCTGCGACGGAAAATAAAAATATTAGCATGGCTGTAAACTAGAAAGTTGAAACATTAGGACTCATGGCTTGTTTTCAAATTTAATTTGTAATAATTTTCTGTCACCTCCTCAAGAAATAACTCGAATTGCGATCGATTTTATATGCAAATAATCATCAAAATTTTAAATTTTGACGGCGAGGCCTTTAGTTGGCAGCTATCATTTTATTAGAATTTGGCTATTTGCAATAGTTTCCGAGTTGAGATTTAGGCAACCCACTTTATCTCGATCAATAAACTTACATTGCATTTTCAAAAATATGGGCGCAAGTTCCCACAGCCTCCTCCTCTCCGCACTAGCGTTGACAATGTTTTATTACCTCAAAGGCATTTCAATTTTTTTTTCTTGCAGTCGATCTAATTACACGTAAAATATTCAAAGTTGTCTACTAATCATCACTAAATACATGATCATCGTTTTTGAGATTTGTGCCATCTGTTTCTTGTCTTGATAGAATTTCATCAATTTTCTTCGTCTCACATTTTTGTTGTCCTATCCAAATTCTTCCATTACATCTTCGCTTTGTTCATTTCTAATTTTAACGTTAATATCGCCCAATATGATTCTAATTGATACAAATGTTTCGTTCTTTTCTTCGCTGTTTGCTTTACCTTACTTTATCTTACTTTACCTAATCTTGTATCACCTCACGTTATCTCAACTTACTTCACCATATTTTCTTTCATTTTACCGAACCAGAACTTAACTTCTTTCACATTTGGAACGCTATTGCTCGGACTAAAAGTATTTTTTCAAAAAATTCGGTTTGGATTTTATAATTTAAATCAGCACTAATAAGTTTACCTCTTTTTTGAGATTTGTGCCAACTGTTTGCGGTCTTGATAAAATTTTATCAATTTTCTTTCTCTCACAATTTTGATATCCTATCCAAATTCTTCTATTACATCTTCGCTTTGTACATTTCTAATCTTAACGTTAATATCGCCCAATATGATTCTAATTGAAACAAATGTTTCGTTCTTCTCTTCGTTGTTTGCCTTACCTTACTTTATCTCACTTTACCTTATCTTGTATCACCTCACGTTATCTCAACTTACTTCACCTTATTTTCTTTCACTTTACCGCACCATATCATACCAAACCAGAACTTAACTTCTTTCATATTTGAAACGCTATTGCTTGGACTAAAAGTATTTTTTCAAAAAATTCGGTTTGGATTTTATAATTTAAATCAACACTAATAAATTTACCTCGTTTTTGAGATTTGTGCCAACTGTTTGCGGTCTTGATAAAATTTTATCAATTTTCTTTCTCTCACAATTTTGATATCCTATCCAAATTCTTCTATTACATCTTCGCTTTGTACATTTCTAATCTTAACGTTAATATCGCCCAATATGATTCTAATTGAAACAAATGTTTCGTTCTTCTCTTCGTTGTTTGCCTTACCTTACTTTATCTCACTTTACCTTATATTGTATCACCTCACGTTATCTCAACTTACTTCACCTTATTTTCTTTCACTTTACCGCACCATATCATACCAAACCAGAACTTAACTTCTTTCATATTTGAAACGCTATTGCTTGGACTAAAAGTATTTTTTCAAAAAATTCGGTTTGGATTTTATAATTTAAATCAACACTAATAAATTTACCTCGTTTTTGAGATTTGTGCCAACTGTTTGCGGTCTTGATAAAATTTTATCAATTTTCTTTCTCTCACATTTTTGATCTTCTATCCAAATTCTTCCATTACATCTTCGCTTTGTACATTTCTAATTTTCACGTTAATATCGCCCAGTATGATTCTAATTGATACAAATGTTTCGTTCTTTTCTTCGCTGTTTGCCTTACCTTACTTTATCTCACTTTACCTAATCTTGTATCACCTCACGTTATCTCAACTTACTTCACCTTATTTTCTTTCACTTTATAGCACCATATCATACCAAACCAGAACTTAACCTCTTTCATATTTGAAACGCTATTGCTTGGACTAAAGGTATTTTTTCAAAAAATTTGCTTTGGATTTTATAATTTCAATCAACACTAATAAATTTACCTCGTTTTTGAGATTTGTGCCAACTTTTTGCGGTCTTGATAAAATTTTACCAATTTACTCTCTCTCGCATTTTTGATCTCCTATCCAAATTCTTCTATTACATCTTCGCTTTGTACATTTCTAATCTTAACGTTAATATCGCCCAGTATGATTCTCATTGATACAAATGTTTAGTTCTTTTCTTTGTTGTTTACCTTCCCTTATTTTATCTCATATTACCTTATCTTGTATCTCCTCACGTTATCTCAACTTACTTCACCTTATTTTCTTTCACTTTACCGCACCATATCATACCAAACCAGTACTTAAATTCTTTCACATTTGAGACGCTATTGCTTGGACTAAAAGTATTTTTTCAAAAAATTCGGTTTGGACTTTATAATTTAAATCAACACTAATAAATTTACCTCGTTTTTGAGATTTGTGCCAACTGTTTGCGGACTTGATAAAATTTTATCAATTTTCTTTCTCTCACATTTTTGATCTCCTATCCAAATTCTTCTATTACATCTTCGCTTTGTACATTTCTAATCTTAACGTTAATATCGCCCAGTATGATTCTAATTGATACAAATGCTTCGTTCTTTTCTTCGTTGTTTGCCTTACCTTACTTTATCTCACTTTACCTTATCTTGTATCACCTCACGTTGTCTCAACTTACTTCACCTTATATCCTTTCACTTTACCGCACCATATCATACCAAACCAGAACTTAACTTCTTTCATATTTGAAACGCTATTGCTTGGACTAAAAGTATTTTTTCAAAAAATTCGGTTTGGATTTTATAATTTCAATCAACACTAATACATTTACCTCGCTTTTGAGATTTGTGCCAACTTTTTGCGGTCTTGATAAAATTTTATCAATTTTCTTTTTCTCACATTTTTGATATCCTATCCGAATTCTTCTATTACATCGTCGCTTTGTACATTTCTAATTTTAACGTTAATATCGCCCAATATGATTCTAACTGATACAAATGTTTCGTTCTTTTCTTTGTTGTTTGCCTTACCTTACTTCATCTCACTTTACCTTACCATGTCATACCAAACCAGAACAGTTCTTTCGAATTTGAAATGCTATTGCTTGGACTAAAAGTGTTTTTTTCGAAAATTTGGCTTGGATTTTATAATTTCAATCAACACTAATAAATTTCCCCAAAAACTTTTGCAATTACAACAAACTAAGAGTTCTTATCGGAATCTAATACCATGACGTCATGTCTGTATTATTGTTAACGACTTTTGTCGCTGTTGTTTTCTTTTATTACCCATATTATTGAATATACACGTCCGGTGAAAGTCGTAATTAAACAACACAATTATAAAAATTAACATAGCGACAGAAGAAAAGTAAATAAAAAGATCAACAAAACCATACAAACATTTACGTTAATTTTTGCAGGAAAATCTCCAAGATTCTAATCAACAATAACAAGATTGCCTGCAAAACAATAAATCAAATTTAACAAATGTAGCAAAAAAGTCGCAAGAGTAAATTTAAAAAAAAATCCTAATCGTCAAATTAAATTTAAAACAATTTGGACGAAGAAAGTACTCACAGCAATTTTTTTGAAAATAGACAGTGGCGCATGAGCGATGCGCCACTGGTTCGATTCATAATTCCGTCGTATTCAGTCGATTATTCTTCCCGCCGCAAATCACGTTTCGTTATCCGTTCCAACCACTTGTTGCCATGAATGTACACGTGGTCGTCCCAGAAGGGGGGGAATAAACGCGTGTTTGTTAGCCGAACTCGACTCGTGAAAAGGGGGGAAAACTAGTGACGTCCTCGCGACCAGCTTCGCTGTCGTTGGCAGCGACTCGTTCCTGCCAGCAATTCGTGTTCCTGGCTCATCATTTAATATCAAACAATGTACAATGTGAAATTACACAACAACCCCCAGTGACAAGCAGTGGCGGCGACGGCAAGTTTTTGTTTTTTTTTAGACAGTTTTTAACAGTTGAGTGATCGCACAGTTTTGTTTATTTACGTTTCGAAAATACACGTGTTCGATGGTTCAAGCGAAATCGCGTTTTGTTTGTGCTTCTGTCTCTTTTTATTTTAAGTGTGTGAGTTATCAAGGGATTTAGTTGTTGATTAAAGGAATTTGATCGGTGAGTTGGACAGAAACAAAGTGGAAATTTCCAAAAATTTGGCACAATTAAAACATTTTTCTCATTCGGTCTAAGGTTATTGTTTAGATGTTAAGAGGAAAAAAATTGGAAAATTTCCGGAATTTTGGCACAATTTGCCAATTTTTCTATTTCAGTCAAGCCTAAGTTAGAGGTGGGTTTTTAAGTGTGTCGAGTCTAGACCCCAACAGAGGAAATTTACAGGGAAACACTCGAATCTTGTTTGGCGCAATTCTTTGATAACAATTTTTTTAGAGAAATCATTGGATCGACACGTGTCGCTATCGAACAATCCAGAAACATTTTATTGTTATCAAAAATGTTTATGGGGAATTTCTTGTAGCCTTCTCGATCCGGTTGTTTTTCTTGTAGATGAATAAATTGTGAAATTGCGAATTTAGCAGCAGATTCGATTGATTGCTTCTAATATTAGCAAAAATTTTTTTCAAATTGACACTAACGATAATCGACCGTCACTTTTCGCCGTAAGCCGGGACCGTTGCTAGGAAATACAAGTTGACTTTTCCAAGGCCGCCTTGCCTACATGCGGTTAGGTTATTCATTTATTCAAACAACAAAACGCGTTTTCGCTCCCATTGTTGATGTTAGTCGAAACTTTCCGCCATTTTCGATTTTTTTTCTTAAACAATAAATCACGAAATTCCTCTTCAATTGTGGCGACACCTAAAAATAGCTGCTGGTTATATTATTGCGAATTAAGTTCAATTTAGAGGCAAACAATAAAAATTAGCCGCACTTGCGGAGTGACCTTTAATTAGAGTTATTGCGAAAAAATCACTGGACCGATTCTGACTATATTTTTGGACTAAACGTAATTTGGGATCGAAATGGAATTTTGCAACCGGTTCTTTTCTTTTCATTCTTCTTTTCGCAAAATAAAGTTTTGATCTATTTTTCTTGTTTGTATAAATTAACTGTGCGGGTTTCCAAGGCCGTTTATTTTCGAACTAACAATCGATTTGACTCAATTGTTTATTTATAGATGGCTTATGTTAGTTGGGAAATTGCGAAATTGGGGTCGATGTTCATGTTGAGATCGCTCGATTCGGTGTTAGTTATCTTTGGTTTTATGTCATTTTAATCCAGGACCTTCTTTCTATAGTAACTATGCCGATCATCAACTTATCTACGGAAATTCACTATGCATCATAATTCCGTCATAGTTCATTGCTTTACTAATCACTTCTAGGTACTTGGTAGGGATCAGTGGCGGCTCGCCAAGTGTAGATTCATAATCATTAGGAAAGAAATAAAAAATTAAGTATCAAACAAGTTACGAAACAAATATGAAACAATTCAATAGAAATTATACTTTTATTACTTGCATTGAAAAAACTATTAAAAAACAATAAATTGTTAAATTTGTATCAACAATGGATTTGACCTTCTATATTTTTCCAATCTTTAGTTCTTCGCGACTTTCCTCTTCGATGTAACTGAAGATTATCTTCTCAGCCTCCAATTTGTCTTGCTTCTTCCTCTTCCACAATTTGTTCGCTGGTGTCGTTCAACTTGCTAAAGCGTTTTACCAATCTTCCTGGTTGATCTTCTATTTTTACACTTTTGCACTCTCTTAACGTATCGTTAGAAATTTCTGTTTTCTTTATTTTTGTAGTACTCTTTAATGTTCAGTAGTTTTCGATCCAGATGCTCTCGATTATTAGTTTACACAAGGAATTTTGTCTTATACCGTTTTTTAAAGAATTTATGGAATTAGTCAGATGCTTTTCCATTATTGCTTCCACGGTGTTGTTGTTTTAGGTATTTTTGATCGTGTTAAACTGGCAGTTGACAATTTATTTTGGCAATTGTGAGTTTTAAAAAAATATTGCAGGGGTTTGAAGTTTACCAGAATAATGTGTCAATTGCCAGAATAAAGTGTCAATTGCTAGATAAATATTCTTTACTCATCTCCTTTTGACACTTTTGTAGTATTGGATTATTAGAAAGGAATGTTTCCGTTATTTAATTTGTTCTTTAAATTGTTTCACTTTGATCGTTTTTTTATGCCACTTCTTCATATTTTCTATTATGAAATATGGAGAATAGCAATAGGAAATTCTTACAGCAACTCATGTTCCATTTTTCCTGAAACCTTTTCTAGTGCTTACTTTTTATTTTTCTAACTAGGACATGCCTTTCGTTCTTCTTATACTTACTGTAGGCTTGTTGTGTCTGTTCTGCTCTGGAGAGACACTTTCTTCTTTTTTTCACATTCTTTCTTTACTTTCCACTTCACCGGGAAGTTTACTTTGTTGGTGTGTTTATTTTGTTAATTTTTTTGCCTTGTTAGTTACTCTTCCCCAGTTTTGTCCTGCGTTTCCAGATTTTTTGGTAGATATTTTATAGATTTATCTTGCAGTCTTTTCACTCAAATTTTTATTTCTTTATTTTGTGTCTTGATACATTGCCAGCTTTACCGTAATAAAGTAATTTCTATCATTATGCAGTGCAGTGCAGCGTATTAAAAAATGAAAAAAACTTTTTGCTATTTACTTTTTATCATACCTTACATGTTATCGTATATTCTCGATGAAATAATGTCTTTATTATTATATTATTATGTCTTTATTAAATGTGTAATTACGGTTTTATTTGACTTGTTTTTGCTGAGGAATAGTAATACAGTAGGGTCGATAATGTTGAACCATTTTTGAGAAAAATTGGCGTTGTTGAAAAGTTGGGAATAAATTGAAAAAGGGCCCCGCGGTTGGTTGTAGCCAAAATCCGTGAAAACATTTAGAGACCTTGGCAGCATTTACCAATCTTCTTCTTTTTTCTACATAACAATTCAAAAAAATTGAAACTAGTTGCTGAATTTGATCTCCAGCTTTTGACGGAAAATATAGATAAATCACTTTGGATTTTTTTAAGTGGATTTAATCTATAGCTAGTTAAAGATGACTTTAGCAAAGTAGCAAAGTGACAAAGGATTTGTAAGGTGCAGTCGGATAAATAGAGAGTGAGCGTTTACTGACGTCATACGTCAGGTTCGAACGAGAGTTTTGGCGCGAATATTTCCAATTTGAAAATGAGTAATTACGTGAAAAAATAACGATATGAAAAAAATGCGTGCAAGTGCCCTATTGTATAGAAGGTAAAGAATGGGACCCAAAACACGATCTTATGGTAACATATGTTAATATCGATGTTCTTGTAAAAAGCATGAAAATTCAAAACCTTCATTAGGGACGTTTCTTATTATATTTGCATCTTTTTATTTAAATAATGTTTCACTTTTATAATGTCATTTGGTTTGTTATTTATGTAATAATTACAAGAGTAATAAAATATACCTATCGACGTTTCTTTTTTTAAAACATATTTGTGACATATAAGGAATTTTGTAGTCTTAACGTGGCATATGTTGAGAAAAGGTTGGCCACCCCTGTTCTAAAGCTATAGTAAAGTCTATAGTAATGTGGTTATGTCTAAATCCAATGTGGTGATTTGGAATTAGATTTTTCTTTCTATTATCTGTATGCTTTGGAACAGCCGTTCGAATAATTTGGACATAATACATAACAAGAAAATTGGTCTATAGGTAGCTAGATGAGGCAGCTGACTTGGTTTTGGGACCATAACTATTTCCGCAGTCTATTTTAGTCTAATCTCAGCATTAATCAAATGTGTTAACATAACAGCTGATTTTCTTATGACCTGTTATTAAGTGGAATCCATGACATTTTTTACTTATACCATATTTAACTTTTTAATACATTTCTTTGGAGTTACTAAGGTTATGTTAAAAAATGTATTAAAAGAAGGTAAACATAGTAAAGATTTTTATGTAAGAACTTATATAAATTCTGTCCACTTTGATTGTATCTTCTTCATCATGTAGGGTAATATTTTCTATTACTTTTTTTTTCTTTTTGAAGGGTATGTGTTTGAAGAGCTTTCTATAGGAGAGTGAAAACTATTTCCAGCCCAAGTATCCCGTTATTTTACCTTCATTTTTATATCTACCTGCCCATTCAGGATGTAAGGCGGAACTTAGGAATTGTTTGGTGGGGTTCTTATCCAGATTTCTCTCTAATTCTTTCAAAGTCTTCAAATTGTATTCCTCTTCATTTGTTTGTTTTGCTTATTTTATCTTGCCATGTTCATTTCTTCTTCCTCTATCCCTGTTCTTTATTGCCCTAGCTTGCTATACTTTTTTATTATTATCGTCTGGTTCAATTCACTTATCCATCATAGTTGCTTTTCTTTCCCCGTCTGACTTATCATTTTTATTGTCGAAATTTTGCTGTTTGTATTTTTTTGTTTTTGTCCAGGATTTTGATGAGTATGTGAGAATGGGTATTGCTTCGTTTTTTATACCCCAACTTTAAGATTTTTGGGTATTTCTTATTTCCTAGGAACGTAAATTTTAATGGTATTGAAAATTTTTCCTGCTGCTGATATTCTTGCTACATTTTTTTCATCTAGTTTTGCCACGTGTGTTATTATTACTCTTAGGCATTTAAATTTTTCCAGTTGTCTTAATTCGCTATTGTTTATGTTAACTTCACGCTAGTCATGATGATAATTTCTTTCTTTCCAAAATTTATTTCCTCCTTATATTTGTGTAGAATTTCTTGATGTATTTTGATTTTTTTTGAGGGTTTTTCCCTCTTTTGCTATCCTTACCATGTCGTTGGGGTAGCGTATTTCTGATATTTTTCTTTTATAATGCCAATTTTATATGTTTGTGCAACTCTTTGTAATTTGTTTATTTTCCTGTGGTGATGATAGCTCTGGGTATTACTTTTGTCGTTTATTGAACTTATTATGCCTATTAGCTATTCTTCTGGTGTTTCTTTCTGTTTCATTATATTGTTCATCATTTGGCTCGTTATTTCCATCGTCAACGTTGGTAGTGTAAATATAATTTTATTTGATATTTTGCCATGCTTCTTCTAATTTACATATCCCAAATGCGCCTTCTATTTCTGTTGTTGTTATTTCTTTCACTTTATCTATTGATGAAGTTAAATATAACTTGATTATAGATCTATGCTATTCGTTGCTTCCGTTATGTGTCTTTCTGTCAATAATTTCTTAAAATATTCCTTCCATCTTGTCATCATTTTATCTTCCTCTGTTGTAACTTTTCTAAAGTTTTGGCTTTTTTTTAATTGATACAATTGTTATTATTGCTCTGTTTACCTTTTTGTCACCCTTCACAGAGAGTACTCCGCGTAACAGAAATTAGTCCCCTGGTTCAAGCAAGAACTAAATTTAAAAGAAAATATTTTCTATCCTATGTACCACTTCCCTTTTAATTTGATGGAATGGGCATTAGGTCTTGTTAACTTTTTTCTTACTCTTCACAGAAAGTAGTCCGTGAGGCAGCTCCTTTAAGTGAAAAGTAATAGTTTCTTCTGAAATTCTTTAGTTGTTTTCTGAATAACTTTAATTTGAAGGACTCTACTCTGTAGCCATCTTTTTGCATTTTCTTTATATTCTGATCTCAGGATGATTACAGCTTTTAAAGGTATTTTAATGTTAGGAGTGCATCCCAAAGATCTTGTTTGAATATCTCTATTAATTTTTTCTAACTTTACCTTCAAAGTCTTCTTTTCTTCTAAGTGGTCTATTTAGATCATTTTTTTCCCAATCAGTGTTAGTTAATACACTTGATATTATTTTCTTTTTCAATTATCTTCTCACTTATAGTAAATTCAGCAAGACCAGGCACCGCGTTAAAACAACTAACGTGAAATTAGCTACGCGCGCTCTAATTGGTTCCCTCCTGCTGCGATTTTTGGTCGTAGACCAAATGCGAGCGTTTTACGTAAAATCTTGAAAAATGTCTTCAACTGATTCAGCTCGGTGCGTTGTCCGATTTTACGTAAAGCGTTCTCGTCAGAACTAAGCAACTGACAATTCACGTGCTTTTGTTTTGACCCGGTGCCTGGTCTCAATGAATTGACTATAGTATTGATCTATTTGTAAGCAATTTAATGATATATTTCTGATTACGAGAAATGGATTAGGTCAAATATCTTGTTAGGATCTGTCAGTCAAAAAGTGGCCTTTACTGTTAATAGGGTTGCAGCTCCATTTTTATTGACTATTCGAGAAAGCTCTCTGTCTTTTGTGTAGTCAGTTCCCATTGGTGTTTTTGGCATTAAGGTCTCCTTCTATTATAAATCTATTCCCTAGATTGATGAACAGTTCGTTATAATCTTCTTTTTGTTACCTATATCTTAGGGAATGCAAATTTCGCGATCGGAATTCTATTTCGGGATTTCGGGATCAGAAATTCTAATCCCGGGATCCCGGGATTAAAACTCGAAAAAACTAAATTTTCAGTTTTTAACAACAGAATTATAATATGCTTTAATAAAATAGTATTTTGAACAGAAATGTCTTCTTACACAGTAAAACATGAATTTGAAAATAAAAAATGAAGAACAATAACATAAACTAAATTCTAGAAGACAAACAAAGTAACACCAAGAACTCAAAATAATAAAAGTAAGTTACGCGTACTATTTTCTACAGAAAAATTCTCTCAAAAAGATTAAGGTATCTAAAGTAGAGTCACCTAATCTTGATCTTATTTTTGTTCCCAAAGATACCGCTGAAGAAAATGATCTCTCTGATTCTACGCTTGTCGGTGGTATGGTCACAAGGTATTCGTAACATTGCCGCAGATGAGAACATCGTGTACCTCCGTTTTCATAAAGAATTATTTCTTTTTTTATAGTGCTAAGAATAGCTTGCAGAGACCGCCTTTTAGTTTTTTGGGGTTTTAATGCTCCTACAATAGCTTCATCAAGTTTTTACCTTAAAGATTTTTTTAATTTAATCGCAAAACGGGTACAATATTTTCTTCCTCGTCATCAGATTCTAGCTCTATATCCACGCACAAAGTACTAATACTTTTTATTGGCCAAGTCGTCGTTGAATCACAAACAAGCTATTGAGTCAAAATCAGGTAAGTCAAAAAAGTTGTCCTTTGGAGATTTCTCCTGGTTTGGATCAAAGACAAAAAAACGCTTCAACATGGTAAGGGGGCTATGCCATCGGGTTTTGCAGTCTTGGATCAAAGAGAGTTCCTTACCATATTTTTCAGTTACATAATTTTACAAAATAGGATTTTTTGTAGGAGATCACCGAAACATTTTAACAATTTTTCTAACCTTCTGCACTAAAGGATAAATACTATGAATGTTGGTAAGTTGAGTTATGACATTTTCCGCTTCCATGAATTCAAAGTCTACAATACTGTCATCAAAATTTCCCTCACTATCACTATCACTGTCCGTATGTGAAATGTCAATTTTTTCAATCTCTTCTGCAGGTTGCCATTTATAAAGGGCAAGGTGAATAGCAAGCCCAAAGCATATTTGATGATTTGGTTTTATCAGTCTTCCAAACTTTTTCATAACACTTGGTCCGTCCGTTGTAACACTTACTACATCATTATTTATAGATAAATCGAATTTTTGTAATCTGTGATTGAGTATCTCTACACATTCTTCAGCTGGCATTGAACCTCTTGTTTGTGTTAGCCTTATGTTCCAAATTTTAATATTGGAATTTGAGTCTAATCTATAAAAATTTTTCTGCATAAACCTCTTATTTGCAACTGAAGTCCATTCGTCAAGCGTCAAAGAGAAACATTGCCCTTTTTTTCTAAGTGCTTGTAATTCTTGAATATAAAAATTTACAATTTTCTTACTATAAACTATCACTTTGCTACGAACAGTGTTTGCCAAATTTGGTGTGCTTCCCAATCCTCTAGCTTGCAGTGCTCTCTAATCGTTAGAAGTGATAAATAGTCTAAATGGTAATCCATCATACGAGCAATCAGGGCATTCAAAGAACTCTCATCAGTGAAAACAAAATATTCCATAATAGCAGGGGCGGCTCGTGGTTAAATTAGATGGGAGAGCAACCTCTAGGACAAACTTATAAGTATCTAATAACAATTGATACCCTAGTGAACTGATTTGATAGTTATTAATTTATATTTCCCTTATTTTTCATTATTTTTATGAATGACAATGTAAAATTTGTAACGGACTCCAAGATTTTATTATATGCTGATGATATCAAAGTTTTCTCTCAAGTTGAATCTGATTCAGATCGTATAAAATTGCAGAATGATCTTGACAGTGTCTCTCTTTGGTGTAGAAAAAATGGCTTGAAATTTAGTATGGATAAATGTATGTCAATTACTTTTTATAAAGCAACCTGTATGCCAAATGATTACTCTCTAAATGGCCAGATGCTTAATAGAGTACATGTTGTTAAAGATTTAGGTATTTATTTTGATGAAACTCTGTCATTTTCCTTTCACATTGACTCAATCGTAAAGAGAGCGACAAAAAATTTGTATTTCATTTATAGAAAATCAAAAGAGTTTAAGAATATCAATATTCTTGTAACTTTATATTATAGTTTTGTTAGATGGCTCAGTAATTTGGAATCTCAATCGATTATGTGACTCTTCGAGAGTTGAATCAGTGCAACATAGATTTTTGCGTTTAGCATTTTTTTAAATGGGCAACCCTATGTCGAGACTTGAACATGATTATTCCTCAATATGTATGTCTCTGAAGATTTGTTCTCTCGGTTCTTTTCGATAGTATACAGATGCTCTTTTTTTGTACAAGCTTCTCCACTCATACATTGGCTCTTCATACCTGTTGACTGAGATTCAATTTCGTGTTCCAGGACGTAATCTTCGTCCGGGTTTGCAATTTAAATTATCTATTGTAAGACACTCTCTAGTCGAGAACACAGTAATTCATAGAGGTTGTCATTTGTTTAATGAAGTGGATGATCTCCCTGATGTAATTGATATAGATTCTATTTTTTCATTTAAAATTAATTTAAGAAAAATTATATTTGTACACTACTAAACAATCGTTCTAATTTGAAGATATATTTTTTTTCTTTTTCTTTCATATTTTTTGTTATAATCTTGCTGTGTTTATACTCTGTTGCGGCATAGTAGTATATCTACTGTTTTATTTTATAAGTATTCTTTTTGTAATTTTGAGGACCTTTGGTCTGTTTACTATTAAATAAATAAAATAAATAAATAAATAAATAAAAAATATTTTACAATCAATTTTAGTAAGTTGCCAGATCACCTTTGAGGTACTACTATCAATCCGTTGACCTATAAAGGAGTTCTCGCCAGTAGCCGTACTCCCAACAAAAAACTAGAAAATGATTCCTACACTAAATTAACCCTATTAACCTAAATTGGAATATAAAAGCGAAAAAAATAATTTTTGATCTAAAAGAGATATTTACTTAAAAGTCTTATGGATAAAGTCTATTCGTCTATTTATTTGAGCTAAAAAATGACTAATAACCAGATTATTAAAATTGTCTGTGGACTTAATAAGTTCACGTTCAATAGAGCATGTAGATAGCGTGCAAAGCAAAGCCTATCTTGGCCCATAGTATTTCGGGAAAAAGTCTTAATTCTTTTTAAAGAAGAAAAGCAACGTTCGCTTTCAGCTGTTGTCATCGGGGTTGTACAAATAATTCTTAACAATTTGACAGATTCACGAAAAACATTTTGAAAGTTATTGTCTAAAAGAAATTTGAGAATGTGAAGAGCTCCATTGGCTTGACGAAAATCTTCCCTGCTATATATGGTTATTAATTCTTGCTTTGATAAAAGAGAATCTAACTTAAAAAATGTAGCTGCAATACTAAAAAATGCTCTGGGAAGTTTACAGCAAAATCTTTAAAAGAGCTTGCCTCAAAGAGTATAGAAGCTCCCAGATTATTAACACAAAATCTATCTATGATATTTGTTATAATAACATCACATACTTCTTTGGCCATTTGCATGTTTCTGTCTACATATCGAGCTCGCTTCGAAGGTACGGGTTTTGATTTATCATCTGCATCATAATAGTCATGATCAACCTTTCTTCTGATATTCTGCACCGCATTCTTAAAATCGGAAATGTATTTTTGAATTTTGGCACTATCTAACTGGCGTAGTTGTAATTGTTTATAGAGAATATCACTGTGTGGTAAAATTTTATTAAAGAAATATAACCAAAAATTGAATTCCTCATCTTTCAAATAATTTATTAAGCCGGTTGATTGCTGAATGGTTAGTTTATCATTTTCATTATCAATAATAAATTCAAAGCATTCAAGGAGTTCTTGTTATATTTAAAAACAGTACAAACAACTCTGGAGTTAAAATTCCAACGAGTATTTAATCCGCGTGGCATAACTATATTATCAAGAATTTTTTTTCGTTGGGGTGATCTAGAAAAAAATGTTGAAAAAGCAGAAAATTTTTCAAAAAATACTCGAACTTGCTTACTTTGAGTGGCTGCTGTTTCTAGAATTAAATTTAATTGATGAGCATAACATGAGCATAACTGAACTGACTATGGCTTGTACTCCATTATTTCAGCCCCATCATAACTTTGAGCTATTAGCTTTTCAGGAGATTTGTTTATATTAATTTTCTCTAATTCAGCAAAAATTACGTTACTTATGTCTTCTGCGCTATGACTAGGCGGTATTAAGTATCCCATAAAACGTTCATATACTCTAGCAGCTCTAGCTTTTTTAACATAACGTACTATAAAGATTAATTGGGATATCTTTGCATTATCAGTAGTTTCGTCAGCTTAAATTACAATGTACTTACTTTCTTCAATTTCATTTTTTATTAAATTCAGAGTTACCGCTGATATAGAATCTAATAATTCATTTTGAATTGTCTTTGATAAACCAGAAAATACACCATTTTTCGATTGCTTTATATATGATTTGAAAAGTAAATCAATTTCGCTCATAAAATTTATTAAGCATCTAAAAATGTCCAGGTTGTCGCTATCCAATGTTTCGTCATGTCCTCTCAATGCTAATTCAAAAACACCACCAAATTTGATGCAGTCAATAACTTTTCCTAGAATATAACGGTTTTCTTTTACTTTTTCATTATGCTTTAGCACTTCAATCCGATAAGCGTCACTTAACTGATTTCGTAGGTCAACATGGCCAAAAGTTGCAAATTCGAGAGAATAAAGCAAATGCCTTTGACATATTGAATGCTTTTTATTTTTACACCCTAGTGCTTCAGATCAGTAATGCCTGTGTAGACCCAAGCGGGATCACAATCGTCGGACCCCATCAATAAACACACAAAGCAATAAAATGAATTGCTGACATCGCAACCACATAGCCAATCTGCATTTTGGTACATACCTGCATTGAATGATCTTACCACAATTTTACTCTTCACCACATGTTGTTTTAGGATCTGAAGTTTGGCCGAAATGGACCCAACTCTTTTATTTTCTTACGATCCTCGAAACTTAATCCCCTCAATCTTGCGGCGATAATTGGTTGGACGGTATTCATTGCTTAAATTAGAACAAAAAATCACCTAGCAACTGCTGAATCTCAGTAAAAACAAGAAACTAGAACGGTAGAGCAACGAAATTATTTCACAGCTGGATAAACCGCTAATACGCTACGCCACACACCACACTTGCATGTATTGTATTTAGTTTATAAGCAGATTGTCGTTGTCGAAATCTTTGAAACAACGGCAAAGTTCGAGAACGTTCGAGGTTCGGGTTTAACAAGTTACTCTATTGGCTTAGGCAAAATGATTCTGGCCCCTCCTCAACTCTGTTGTCAGCGTTTTTTAAAGCACGCTCGATGTATAATTGCATGGGAAAATAAGGATAGCATATGCAAAGTTTCACGCAATCTGGCAAAGCTTGGGGGGCAACGCCAAGCTAGCTCACAGCGCGCAGCGTTCAGTTTGGAAGCGGGAAACTTAAAATAGAAGCAAGTAATATATCTGATGGTCTTTATAAATTTCTCGCTTGTGCTTAATACATTCTCTATTTTTCTGGAGAGCTTTGTTAGGGCATTGTCCCTTTGTCCCTCCTGCACCAGCCGCCACTGCATAATAGTTCTTTGTTTTTTTTTGGTGCAGATGTTCGACGTTGCTGATCTTGGTATCAGTGTCTGTGCTTGTAGAAGATCATGCTTGGGTTTTTTGTGCTAGTGACTGTGAATGTTGAAAATTTAAATGTACATGCAGACCTTCAGTAGAGTCTCCTTTAATATTTATAATTTTGTCAAAAAGTTTACATTTTGCAGTATCTTTATTTTTAGAAATAAAGAACTGACGCCACATCGATTTATTATCGTCACTCTTTTTTGGATAAATAATATACTTGCTATTATCGGCCATTATTGAAGTTAACTTAATAAGTACACTCACTGACTCATTTGTCTTGTAAAGCTCTACAGTTTGAGAACCGCCGACATACTATTGCTTCACTTGCTATAAATGTTGCGAATCGCCACTGGTGGAAATCCTTAATTGCATACGGAACCTCAGTCGTAATGAACATAAAAGGGCACAGATTCATTCAAACTATAGGTAACTTTAGAAAGTTAATTTCCAAACTTGTACGTATTGATGGCATGCAATCCAGCAGCAATTCAATTGCAAAAATTATAAAAATTCCGGTTTACGATTTCCTCGATCCTACAGCCTTGCAGGTACCAATCCCAATTCTGATTTTGCAACCCTTGATATCAACGTTATGCTCCATTTCTGATGTCATATGCCAGCAGACGTCCGAAATGGGATCTGACGCCCATCTTCTGGCTCTCTTTTACCGAACTACCCAACCACTCAACTTCATCGCGTTCCACCTGATCTTTACACCAACGTTATGATGAGAATTTCTTCGAAATTCAACAAAATTGCCACCCTTCAGCAACGAAATTCCCCAAAGCGGTTCCAGCGCTCCTGATGCGTGAATAGCAGACGCGACCTGCATGAAGTAAAGACAACGTCTAAAAATAACTCGAAAACTGCCCATAAGCAAGAATTTGACCTTGACGGGCGCCTGTTTCTTGTAAAACTATCCGTTTGTATGTGTATGTGTATAGTAATTAGACGCCCATCCCGACTCGGTTCAACTTTTATACACCTTGCAAAGAGAATTTTCTTTTTAAAATTCGGTCGTTTCAGCTCGTGTCACAAATTCAATAATTACACAGTAATTCCACTTACTTAAGTAATTGAACGATGTGAAAATCGAAATTGCGTAAAAGGGGGCCTAAAAGGTTATAGAGATTAACTAGCTTTAAATAAAAGTCCTTTAGTTAATCCACTGTTATATTTTATTAATTTGTTAGGTCTTCACACCACGAATGTTAACGAACAACTAACTTAAAATATTTCAAAACTAAAGAAATGTGCACACACGTGCAGGTGGTTAAACGTCAGGAAATGTGATTTCACAGTTTTGTTTGGGCGGCGACGAACCCCTAAAATGAAATTAGATATGCCTCTTAACTTTACATATTTACGAGTTTATTTTCTGTGGTCGAATATTATTTAACAAATCCAACACTCCCACTCAAAGAAAATAAATCGTTACTTAATTATATTTACTTTAGCCTTTTAAATTTTTAAATTAATAAGTATATAGTTAGCATAAATTAAACTTAGTAATATTACATATTTGTATTTAGTGTGATGATCAACAGTGTTTATCAGGGGTGGTAATTTTTTAAGATTTGGTCCAACATTTGTTGCAAATGGATTGGGAAAAACCCCAATTAAAAACCCAATCAGACCAACAGAAGATTATAATTTTAATTTAGTATTTAAAATTTATTCGCTTCTTCTTTTCTTCGTTCCGGTTACTCGCTCAATCCCATAAGAGAGCGAAACTCCAGGAATTTTGGTGACGGTAGCGGTTTGGTGAATACGTCCGCCAATTGCTGACCTGTAGGAACATATTTTAGTATAATTGTTTTCTTTTCAATTTGTTCCCTCGAAAAATGATATTTTATATCAATATGCTTTGATCTTTTATGGAAAGTAGGGTTATTTGCAATACTTATGCAACCATTATTATCTTCAAAAATAGTAATTGGCTCTGATTGATTAAAATTAATACTGGTTAATAGCAATTTTAGCCATAAGGCTTCCCTAACTGCTTCAAATAATGCCATATATTCAGCTTCGGTTGATGAAGCTGCTACTGAATTTTGACGTTTTGTATTCCAGCTTATAGTACAATTATTAAATAATTTAAAAATATATCCCGTCGTGCTTTTTCGATCGGTTTCATCGCTACCCCAATCAGAGTCCACATACCCTATTAAAATATCATTAAATTCGTTCTTTTGATATACTAATTTTAGATTTATAGAACCTTTAATGTATCTCAAAACTCTTTTCAAATGCTGCCACAGTTCTTTATTGTTTTTATTTTGATATCTGCTAAGTATATTTACAGCATTGCATAAGTCAGGACGAGTGCATAACATGGCATACATTAAACACCCAATAAGATTTTTACAAGGAGCGTCATAGTGCTCGCTTGAGTTCAATGAATTATAGTTCAATTTATTCGGTAAAGGAGTACTCACAGTATTACAATCAGTCATTTTGAATTTTGTGAGTATGGTTTTTAGAAATCCACTCTGATCAATTGTGATTTGATTTTCACATCTTTCAACTTTGATACCCAAAAAATGTGAAATCTCATGCAAATCTACCATATTAAACTGATTCATTAAATACTGTTTAAATTTGGTCATTGTAGTTTTATCATGTGTAGCTATTAAAAGATCATCTACATAAAGAATAACATATATATTTTTATTTATATGACCTCTGTTTAGGAAATATAGACAATGGTCAACTGAAGAGTTTTTGAAATTATAGTCTTTTAATACTTCATCAAATCGTTCAAACCAGCACCTTGCTGATTGTTTTAAGCCATATAATGATTTATGCAGTTTACAAACTTGATCATCTTTAGCTTTAACCCCTTCAGGAATTTTCATGTAATATTCTTCCTTTAAAATTCCATTTAAGAAAGCAGTCTTTACGTCCATTTGATGGAGTAACAATTCATATTGGTTTGCGAACGCAATGAGAAATCTAAATGTCGATATGCGTGCAACTGGGGCAAATGTTTCATCATAATCAAATAAATATTCTTGACTAAAACCCCTTGCAACTAATCGAGCTTTATATTTAGATGGGTTTCCAAGTGCATCATTTTTTAATGTAAACACCCATTTGCAATCAACAATGTTTTTATTTGATGGTTTAGGAACCAATGACCATGTTTTATTTATTTCAAGAGAATTAATTTCATCTTTTATTGCTTGCTCCCACTGAATTTTATCTTCCATATTATTTATGTCATGAAAACTTTTTTGGAATTTTGTGACTTAGCGATTTCGCACACATGAGGTAGTTTTGAAAATCGATATCATCCTCATTATAAGATACAGCTGGAAGATTTTTTATCCTGTTACTTTGTCTAAGTTTGTTTACCTTAATTTCAGTAACTTCATTTGATAAATTCTCGTTATTGTGTTCAGTATCTGTTTCTGGTACAGATTTATCAGGTTTGATTCCTGATTTATCTGAGTTTTCATCAGATTTATTATTATTGCTAGTAATAGGCATTTCCACCAATTTTACCTCAGTTCTAGGAACTTTAATAGAGTTGTCAATATCAACTCCTTCAATGCTTGTAGACCTGGATATTCTGAAATTTACTTCATCAACAATAACATCACGTACTGTAATGAATTTTTCAGTTTCGGAATTTAACACCTTATAGCCATTTGGTTCATACCCAACCAGTATACCTTTAAATGATTTTTCATCAAATTTAGTTTTTCTGGTTTTATTATGAATATAGACGGTAGAACCAAAAACCTTTAGATGGTTTAATCTGGGCTTCTTATTATGCCACAGTTCAAATGGTGTTTTGCATTGTTTAAGAGCTTTGGTTGGTGTTAAATTAATCAGGTAAGTAGCAGTTAGAACCGCTTCTCCCCAAAAAGATTTACCGAGGGATGCTCCGTTTACCATTGCACGGGCTTTTTCGGTAATTGACCTGTTCATACGCTCAGCAACTCCATTTTGTTGAGGTGTATGTGGTACAGTCAAGTGATAACTTATGCCTTTTTGAACACAATAGTCTTTAAATTCATTTGAGAGATATTCACCCCCATTATCACAATATAAATTAGCTATTCTTAAATTAAAATGTGCTTCGCTTTTTGCCGCAAAATCTTTAAAAATTTGAAGAACTTCAGACTTATATGCGAGAAGATAAGTAACAGTGTAATGAGTAAATTCATCAATAAATGTAACAAAATAATTTTTGCTATCTATTGTTGTTGGTGTTATTGGCCCACATACATCAGAATGAATTATGAATAAGGGCCTTTTGATATGACTTTTATCTTTGGCTTTTCTAAAAGGTAGCTTTGATTGTTTACCAAAAATACACGCTTCACAAATATCATTTGTAGGAAAAATTTGTTTAATTTTATTTACATCATCAGCCATTTCATAATTTTTAATTTGTAAAAATTTATCTTTACCAATATGGCCTAATCGTGCATGCCAAATTTTGTAATCATTTCCATTATTGTTGGTTGTGTTAGCTTGAGATTTTGTATCCTTATTTAAATTGAATACTACATATAACAAGTCATTTAAGGGCTTACCTTTTATGATGACTTTATTCTCTCTCGTTATTTTAACATTACCAGTTTCGTCGAAAATGACAGCCATTCCTGCTTCTTGAATTCGACGGACAGATAACAGGTTTTAAGGGACCTCAGGTGCATAGAGAACGTTTTCCAATACACCGGAAAAACCTAGTGTTGACGTCACGTTGATTTTCCCTTTCTTGATGGCCAAAATTGAAGCACCCTCCTTTGCTACTGATATTTTGATCGGAACGTCTAATTCGGTGGAAGAGGTAAACACGTCCAATCGGTTGACCAGATGATCGGTGGCGCCAGAATCCAGAATAAAATGTAATTGACTTGATTCATCTACGTGATGATCATTTATTCCAGCCATAAATGCAAATCCCTGAGAACTTGAAGTGGTTTGCACTGTTTGGAGAGTTCTGTTGCGAACTCGGTCGTTAGTTTGACTTTTGTTGTTCGTCCTTTTATAATAAAAACAATCGGCTTTTACGTGGTTGCGTCGTCCACAATGATGACATTTTACATCCGATTTGTGGTGAGACCCGCCTTGATTTTTGTTTTTGCTCTGATAGGTTTTGGTCTTGTAATTTTGACGAAAATTGTTTTTCCAGTATTTTCGGTTCGAATTGGTACGCTGAAAACTGCCTTTTTCGTTGAAACTTGCTTGCAGAACTTTTGAACTTGTTGTGTTCTCATTCTTTAATTTTACTTCGTGATCTAGCAAACGCGTTTTGACAAAAGCTAGCGTAATGTTGTCTTCCGACAACGTTTCTAGTGCCGTTATTACACCTTCGTATGACGCTGGTAAAGTGATTAATAAATGCGATACCTTATCCATTTCATCCATTTTACCACCAGCGGTGATTAATTCAGCAATGATTTCTTCAAATGTGGTGAAATGTTTTAATAATGACACGTCACCTTGCAGCTTTAGATTTAGAAGTCTTTTTCTTAAAGCTAATTGTGTTGCTAGACTTCGGCGTTCGTACAATTCGTCGAATCTTTTGAATATTTGTTTGGCGGTTTCTGATTCTTGTGCGAATCCAAGAAAAGAATCACTCAAATATTCGATGATGACACTTTTTGCAACACTTTCTCGTTTCATCCACTCATTGTCCGGCATATCCGGCGTTTCTTCCTCAATAACACTGAGAACGTCCAGTTCAGCCAAAAGAGCTTTTACACGGAACTTCCACACACTGTAACGTTCACCGGTAAATGGTTGAATGTTTCGTTTGGTATGCTTGTTTTCCATTTTCACAAGAAATAAAAATTACGAACACTTAATACTACTGGATTGTTGTTAACGCACAGAAAACAAATTGTCCTATCAATATTTATTGCACGGGTCTGGGCCCATAACCTAAAAGGTTATAGAGATTAACTAGCTTTAAATAAAAGTCCTTTAGTTAATCCACTGTTATATTTTATTAATTTGTTAGGTCTTCACACCACGAATGTTAACGAACAACTAACTTAAAATATTTCAAAACTAAAGAAATGTGCACACACGTGCAGGTGGTTAAACGTCAGGAAATGTGATTTCACAGTTTTGTTTGGGCGGCGACGAACCCCTAAAATGAAATTAGATATGCCTCTTAACTTTACATATTTACGAGTTTATTTTCTGTGGTCGAATATTATTTAACAAATCCAACAGGGCCACGGTAATTTTTGATAATAATGTTTGGCCGGCATCCACGAGTTTTGTTGTTCAGTTCGTAACCGTCGTCGGTCCGTTTCGCATCCTTCAAATCGCTAACGCTGTTAAATCTTGAACCATCCACCTTTTTCGGTAAGTAGTGACACTAAAATTTCCGCTATTAAAAAAAACTAATAAAAGACCATTAAAAAAACGATTACCGCACCAAAGTGGTCAAGTCGGTAACTTTAATCCTCTTATGGTAAAATTATTTATTGCTTAAGTGTGGCGAACTGAACTACTTCTGTACCTACAGGTGATTTACTGGAAGAATTGTGGAGAAAAAAAATTGGTAGAATTTTTGATATTACGAAATTTGGACAGTGGTGTCGTTACTTGTGGTTAGTAAAACGAAATTGTTTGATAAACATGGTCATTAATTGTGTTTGATATTGGCCGAGTTGTAGCCAAGAAGTTGTTTGTTTTAAGTGCAGTTTTAGATCGTTGCATAAACACGCATAAAATCTGCACGAGCTGCTGATAATGATAGAAAATTGTTTACCGCGAACATGAAAGTTTCTTCGTAAACAATATGCAATTTGCATTGACAACAACTAACGGAATTGCATAAATATTTGGAATTTTCTTTATTACACTTCGATAAAAATAAAATGTTTATGTTAATGCGTAATCCGTAACGTATTTGAATCGCAATTTCTTTTAGAACGCCACTGGTTACAATTTAGTGAGGCAAAATTTTAACTTTGTTAAAAAAAATTTGTTACACACAAAACATTTAGAGGTTACCTCAATCGAACTTTTTGGGTGCCCTGTGTACGTTTTCCAATTTAGTACTTTATGTTTTTTAGTTACTTCCGCATTTAGATAAAACTTTTGGTGCTATCCGGAAGTAGAGTGGTTTTATGGTAATTTTTTGAAATTTTTTGAATTGTAGATATACGAAATTTCGTTGAATGAAAGAACTGGAGAATTCAATTGGCCTAAATTATTAACAACCGTGATATTTATTGATTTTTTTTCAAACATTAATTGCAATTTTTTTTTCTATTAAGTTTTACGGTGGCGCCCGTTAGGAATTATTGTGCCAGTTTTTTGAAGCAGGGAGCATTGACGTTATAAAATACGAGATTCCTCATGAGTTGAACAGGAAAACTTAATAACAATTTCTACACATATTTAAATGTGAACCGAAATTAAGTCCCCGTCACTGGTTAACATTTTAATGGAAAATTAGGACGTCTATTACCAAAAAGTAGTGTTTACAGATAACCTCAGTAGAATTTTAATGAAAAAAAACTAGAAAACGAACTAGAAAGAACTGGAAAAGAAATTGCAAAAATATTATTCCAGTTTAGGGGTGAATCCTAATACATAGTGGACAATTGAACCGAAATTACAAGTCTCCGTCACTGGTTAATATTCTAATGGAAAATTAGGACGTCTATTACCAAAAAGTAATGTTTACAGATAACCTCAGTAGAATTTTATCGAAAAACAACTAGAAAACGAACTAAAAATATGATTCCAGTTTAGGGGTGAATCCTAATACATAGTGGACAATACCATTAGAATGTGACGCTTGGTGAAAATGTACACTGCCAATGTCACAATCTAATGGTGTTGTAGATTGTGTATTGTGTTAGGATACTCCCCCAACCCCAAATTGGGTAGACCTTTATAGCAAAATCTAAGGTTAAGAGAGCTTAAACGCGAGTTTTATTTTTTATTTAAAAATAAACGGCTTGACCTAGGGAAAAAAGTTTCACGCTTGTATGACATCTAAATTAGGTATTTCACAAATATAATTGTTTAGGCAGAAGAGGCTTGGTTCCATACTTTTGACTGATCCCCTACTTTGGACAAGTGATGGCATTATAGCATTGGCCAAGTAACTGTTCTCTTGTTTAAATGTTCCTTATCAATTTGCCCATTTGTGGCTGTAATCTGGTCTCATTTATTTTCAAAATTTCAGTCATTATTCCATTTTCACATTCACTTTCATTGTATTTTCGTTTTTTTTTTGGTATGAAACCATTTCTACTTCTTTGTTATCATTATAAACCTTATATCATTATCCTTTTTCACAATTTGTTTACTAGTCAAAGTCTTTTGCCCATCTAACCAGGTTTTCTTGCTTGTTAATCTTCTATTATTCGTCCCTTTTCATTTTCTGCTCTATTTACGTTTTGCTAGAAATTTTTGATTTATTTATTTTTGTACTGCTCTTCGATTCTCTGCATTTTTCGTTTCAGGTGCTCTCGATTTCTTTATCTACAGTTCTTTTCACTTCTTTTTCTTGAGTAGAGTTTTCTATTTTAATGTTCTTCGGAAACAATAAAGAACTTTATTTTCTGCCATTTCTTAAACTGACGGCTAAAACATTGTTGTACGTGATGAGTTTTGAATGTTTATTTTTTTAATTTGCAAAAACTAAAAACTCTCTTTTATTAAGAATTGTTGGTAAGAAGTCGGAAATGTGCAGAATAATTAATTACTGATACCTTAATTTTTTAATTTGAATTAATTTGAAAAATTGGTTTAAGTCAAAATAGGTTTTTTAAATTCCTCGTACAATTTTCATTATTTTTCTGCCTTTTTGTTTGTGTTTTAATTTCTGACTTCGATTTTTTGATCTTCTTTTTATTCCAAAAATTAATTTGCCCAAAAATAGTTAATAACGCCTGAGTTAAAATTCCCGACTTCTGATAAAACTGCAGATATATAAAATTATTTTTTTTCACTTATTTTTCAATTGACACTTCGAAGATTAGTCCATATACAATAATTGTAAAGTGCTGAAAATTCTTCAAGTAGATCATCAATGTACAGTACGTGATTTTGAAGTAATAACAATATTGGTGGTATATTATAATATTTTCTTTGTTCATTTATTCATTGCCATTATTCTTTTTTTCAAACGTCTCAAATTTTTCCAATCTTTCTCCAATTCTACATTTCCATATTTTTTTACATCATTACCCTCCCTATCCACTCATCTGATCTTCACTCCCTTCACTTGGACACATTTCGTCATTCCTTCAACAATTTTCTTTGTTACTCTTGCTTCTCCAGTTCCGACAACACGTTCACTCATCTCAATATTGGTTGTCTATCTTCCCATTTCTATATTATTATTTTCATAAAATAGTTAGTCCACTTCTTGATTATATCGGATTCTCTTCGTATCGTTGTCTCACTTCTATGAATCATTTTTTACAGGTCTCCAACTTTCTCAGTGTAGAGGAATTATTTTATGACTAACTTTTTCTTCTTGATGAATATTTTGTTTGGTATTTTCAAATCTGTATCTCCTTATCTTCGTGTTTTGTTCTGTCCTCTCAATGTATTTCTGTAACTTCAACTTCATATAGTGTGTTTCACTTAAATTTCTACATTAATTGCCTCTCGAACTAGCACCTCTTGGTATATTTACTCATCAGCATAGGAGAAACCCTGTATACTGTATACAAGTGACTCGCCGGTTGCTAGTAATTCTACTTTTTATTGTTCTTTTTGCTTGTTCTGCACTATCTCCATTGCCATCTTGAACTGCTATAAGTGCTCTCATACTTGTGTGACTATTCTCTTCCGTCTTTTCACTGAACAGTTGCTACATTTCCTGAAGGCACTTGGCTAAACCAAGCAGAAAAAGTATATAAAACAATCAGTAAACAAACCGAAAGGGGTAGTGCTTCAAATGAGACCAAGATGGTTCGATCTTGGTCTCATTTGAAGCAAGTGGTTAAATGGTGGTGAATTGATGGGCATCAGGCAATTTCTTCCCTTGAACCACTCTTGATATAATCTTTCATAATAAACTAGTCAAAGCATGAACTATTAGGGCAACTATTGTGTCACTGAAAAAGGTCTAGAATTTTCCACACACTTTTTTCTTTACAATACACTAGAAACATGGAAAATATGGAAAAGACAACACAAGAATTAGTAATGGGGATATTGCACAATGGTACTGATATTAATAACAAAACCAATAGTGATGTGTGATGGTTACAACCGGAGTCGATAAACTCCGGAAAACCCAAACCCGGGCTAAAGGCCACGAGGAACAACGAAAAAATTTATCGGATCTGCTAAGTCGCTAGAGATCGAAGGTGTCTTCCTGTAAGAGTTTTGGATGGTCAAAAGCTGGTGGAGATGGCGAGATAGAATTCGGCGACAAAGGGAAATCGCAAGGGTCGTCAAGGACTACCGCAACGTCACCATGATGTCTCAAGATGCCACTAAAACAACAGTGAGGGACCAGAAGAAACCACTCAAGGAAAAAGCACTAACGTTAAGCATAAAAAAACCAAAAAAGCTTCCAGTGAGGGTTTTTAACATACCAAAGAGTCACTTCGTATGATAGCCTGGAAGTCGTAGATCCCGAAATCGATGCCAGAAGGTTTACTATAAGGCTTTTGCGGCAACAAGGCACTTCTGACTAAATTGCTGCTTCAAAAAAATATCAATAATTTGGAAACGAAAGTTTGTAAATATTGGAGCAACAGGTCGTTTTCCAACGCAAACACAAAAAAAAGAAACTCGAAAGTGCCCTACGCCATCTACTACCACCCAACTGCATTCATAATAGGGGATCTGATCTCCAGCAAAATACAAACGTAACACAATTTCCTGAAATATTCCCTCCATCTTTCAATTTTTTTTTTGCGGGTTAGCCTTTTGTCTGGACAATTCCTGTTTAGGACATAGATTTATCAGCTTTTCTCCGGATGTTAATAAAACTTCCCATTGTTCTTTACTATCCTGTTATTTTCCAGACTTTCTTTCAGATCTTTTTCTTTATCTTTTTTTTCATCATTCTATGAGCAGTTGATTTCTCTAGCCACTTTCGTGTGGCAATTTTTTATCGTACTATTATTTACAATCCTCAAAATTTGTTCTGCTGTTTTTTCTTTGATTGATTGTTTCTATTGGGATCTCCACTCCATGCTCCCTTGGCTGCTCGTTTATGAGAACATCACCGATAGCATATACCGTCTTTGACTCTCTTGAATCACTTGACTCTTCGCGAAAACTTTTTATTCCCACCACCCTCTTGAACTGACCTTTCTGTTCTTTACCTTTGCATTCAGGTCTTCTACTATAATTTTGGTATCAAAAATGTTTTTCAATCTGATTAAAAAATCTTTTTCCTCTCATTGTCTCTCATTAGTCGGGGCGTGCAAGTTAACTAACATACATTAATAATTTTTACTTTTACCAGCACAACACATATTTCTTCGCTTTCTTGATTCAAATTGAATTAACAAATCGATAACATGTGGGAGTTGTTAAAAAAAATTTGTAACTTAGCCAATACAATTCTGATAGTGCTTTGAAATATAGCCCTGGGTACGCTTCAACAAATTTTGATTAATTCTAGCTCTTCGATTCCAATGAAGATTTGATATAATTTCTATTTTTTTAGTATTTCACGTGTCACCTTGTTGACTATCAATGAAGCAGACATATTAAATTATCTTTGCAATAGAATTATTATTCCAAAAGACGTCTTACTCCCGGCTAGATCTTTTTTAAGTTGCATTTATTTGTCCTAATTTTTGTAGAATTTCTGTTACAAAATATTATGAGGAGTCCTGTCCTGACATTTTTCGGCACTGGCCATCTTAGAAATTTTTTGAAACGCCATTATCAAGACCAAACGGGCAACATTTTTTAGTTCTGGCTCCAAATTATTGTTGTCTTCTAGTCCAATCTCATATTAAATGATTAAGGAAAATAAGTTAATATTAACTGAATTAGAACAAATTGCTATTTCTGAATTGATTTATTTATAATATTCTGCTATAAAATTCTACTTAAGTAATGCTATGCCAAAGCACTGATTATTGATGCCATAACATTCCGTCTTATTTATGAAGATTTAGAAATTGTTAACTTTACTGTAGGTATTTTTAAATTCAATTGTAAAGTATATTTTTGTTTTTAAATTGATTTAATAAACGTAAACTACATAAATATTGAACTCTATAAAAATTAGGAAAGATGTTTCTTCATTCACAAACTGCAACAGTTCCACTTTTTTAATTACTGCTTTATACGGAGTTATTTTTTCATTTATTTCCCTCTCATTGTGTTATTTTTTCAATTTATTTTTTTTTGACTTATCTGTTCAAACCAATCTTTTATGCAACTTTTTTTGACTATATTTAATTATCTTATTTTTTATATTTTATTAATGAAAAAGTTATTTTTTCATTTTTTTTTCCATCAAATTCTTGGTTATTACTTGGTCTTTACTGATCTATCTATGTGTTAGTATTTCTTCTTCTTGTCTATTGACGTTTAAACCTTTTTGCCATTATCAGACCATGAGATACGTCATGGTTCGTTTCTGTTCCTTCCTGCGTGTTTACTTTTCAGATATTTTTATTTATTTTTGCTTATGTTCTTTCGTCATCATTTAGAGGCATAATTTTTATCAAAAACACAAATCTTCCATTGTATTTTAAAAATTTAGAATCTTACATCCAGAAGGTAAAATCGATTCAGTTTAAAAAGGCTTCAAAAGATCTGAACAGCCAAGATGTTAATCGACCAAAATTTAATCTCCAGTGTACTTAAGTCTCAAGAGTCACTTATATCTGTTTTGGCAAAAATCCTACCTGTCTTCGCGAATCCATTTGTTCTAATTTCAAGTTTTTGCCAATAGTTCTAATTCTTGGTCTCCAATTCTGATACAAAAAAGTATATTACTGGTAAAAAAACTAATATAGGTCATGCAGGTGCTTTTGTTTTGAATGAGGACTAGAAGTACTTTTGATTGTTTTGAAGGTACTCATTTTTTACGCTGTTTCGTTATTTTCTTTCATTTTCATCTACTGATCGATGCAAGCCCAAAATAGTGATTTTCTGAAAAAAACTGACCCTTTTGACTTCATTTCCTTACTTTGTTTTAAAATAATTTATACCTGTTAATTCTTTAGTTTTAAGAGATTTTGACCAAAACGATCTCCTCCTACGTTTAACCCAGGAGCAACTCTTCTCTAGCCTTCAATTAGAATCTTCAATTTCAATCAAATTTTTCGAATCAAAGTTTTGTTTTGCTATTGCACTTTCAAATTGTGTCGCAATAAAAGTAAATTATTCATCAACCATCGCGTAATTTAACAGTTACTATTTAGCAGTTATTTTACATGTATACATCTAGACTTAGCCTTGCTCTTGACCCAAGGTCTTCAATCACTTTCCCTCTCTTTTGCTCGAGCAAACAACTCTTCCAATAGGTAGTTCAACTCCCATCAGCATTGTAATTGTAAGTTAACAATTTTCGATGACATAGCAACGCTTCTTTGTCAATACCCAATTTTTTGTTCGTTTCCTTTCAACATTTTTCTGTCCGCTTTGATGTTTTCGCATTCAACACTAACGTCAACGCACTAACACCAACCAACCAACCATTCCCGTAATCGTAAAAGTTTATAAATAGGAAGTGCGCGCGTAAAAATAGCACTGATATAGACCATTGTTCGCACACAGGATGATTTTATTTAGTTGGCATTACCGGCACGAGTTCTTCATTTGTTAATCAAATAGCATCAATGTAGTTGATTTAATTTTATGTTGACGACAGTTCTTCTTGTTGCAGGTCTCCTCTATCGAGAGGATTCGATCGTAACGAGAAATGTGTCAATTAAGTGTCTGATAACGTTCAGATAATTCGACGATAAAGAAACCAAAACAATAAAACCAACAGTGTTGTGTCTCGTGTCGCGTGTGGTTGTCGAAAAAAAAATTTTTTTTGGCACTCAATCAAAATTTGCGAAAATCCCGATCATCCCGACTCCTCCTTCCTTCCTCCTCCACAACCCTTCTCCCTCCTCGTGGTAGTAAACCGCGTGAATGCGCGTCTGTTTCGGAACACTGTGCTTCTCGTCGAGGCTTAACGCTAACGACGAGGAAGCAGCACCAGGTGTTGTAACAGCAACAACAATGGGTTCGATGGAGGATCTCCAAACGGTGTTGGGCCAAAAGGAAGAGAAGATAGCGGAACTCACCAAAATGGTGCAGCAACGCGATCTGGAAATCAGTAATTTGAGATCGCAACTCGACAAGTTCCAAAGCGTTCTCTCCCTGTACAATCCGGCTAGTCCCAAACATGTGATGAACAACAATGCCGGTCGAAGACCCAGGAAGCAAAGGGCCGGAATTTCGGCGGAACCCCAAAGCGAAGCTTCCATCTTGGAATTATCGAAACAAACATTCCCCACCTACAACAAGGACGAAAGGTAAGATTTTAGCAACCCTTATTTTCAGTTTTTTTTTGGCTTTACCTCAAACCACGTGGTTTGAAAAATTGGAACGTCTGACGTGTTTTTGTTGATAAAATTGCTTGGGCAAAAATTTTGGCGTTCATCCCTTTGGTTGGTGAATTCTTGAAATAGTTACTTGGTCGTACGATTTACGTCACGAATCGATTAGATATCAATAAAACACGACGATAACAATAATTGTTCGAAAAGTGTTGTTGCTTCGCCAGTATCCAGTCGCGGAACACAATGACTAATTGTTTCATAATTCTAAAAATAACCCATCACTGTTTGCTTTGGTATAAACCAAGTCTGTACGTTGATGACCCGAAATAACTAAACGGTGATGTTATTGATGGTTTTGGCTCTTAATCTAATTATTTTATGAAACCTCGAGAATCCCAAAACCAAAAAATATTTTATTAGTCCGCTATTAGCGAAAACGACCCAGAACTTTTCTGGAAATAGAATTAAGGTAAAAATAGCGTTTCTAGCTGTGGGTATTAGAGTTATTGGACTTGAGCTGAATGGTCGAGTTGTTCGTTTAATGATTTCAAAAATAAAAATTAATTGCTTCCTAGTTAGGCGTTCATTATTTTTATCTTTATTGACGCGTTAATGAGGTTTCAAATTGAAGGACTGTGCTTTTGGGTGGCGCAAATGATTCTTTTTTTTTGGGATTTCGTCCGCTAAATTTATGAGTTATCAAGGTTGTTTGGTTAAAAATACGAGACCTCTCCTCCGAGTTCCAGATTTGCTTTACAAAAAAAAAACGTGTGTTTGTTATTGTGGATACGGTTTTCCTCTAAAACAGTGGGAAAGTCCGGGAAGTTCTCGATAATGTTTGTTTTAAGTCATAACTTTTAAACTTAAATCAGCACATTGCAACAAACAACTCAGAGTGATTGATTGTTTAAAGATTGGATTGGGAAAGTTATGAGTTCTTGCACCTTTTTGACGTCAAATACAAAAAAAATCGTGAAACTCCTAACTTTTTCCTCATAAAGTAAAGTTATAGTTTTATAGTTTCAATCGTTGCCTGATTAAAACATCCGGGTCCCCACAAAGACTTTACATCCCACGCCTACAGTTTGCCTATCCCACTTTTGATAATAGTCCGAAACTGGCCGGCTTATAACAGTATCTTCCCACTTATATATGCTCTGTTCAAATGCACCTTTGTGAATGCTGTTGCGGAGTGGCAGCGCCTTGCTGTTATTTTGTCAACATTGACATGTAGCATTTTGAAGCACCAAATTTGCTACTTACTCGTAAGCGGGCTCCAAAAAGTTAAACTATGAACACTGAGCATTATCTGAAAGTTGTGAAAAGAAAAAAGTTCTGTTTTCAAATCGTCCTTAAGAGGAATTACGGACATTTACCGATTTATTGATATTAAAAAATTGCTTTGCAATAATCTTATAAAAGTATTTAAACTTATTTTAAAATGAACAAATCAATTTGTTTATCTTAACAATTCAATCACCTGATAATTACCGTTAATTGATTGAATTGAGTCCTAACTTTTTTTTAATGTTTTCTTTATTTTTGTTCTTGTTTATGTTACGTAATATTGTTGCACAATTGCATAACATTTTTGTTGTATTTTATTTATTTTTGTTCAATTTTTTTGTCTTTTTGAATATTTTTGTACGGAGCTGCTTATTTATTATAGCGACTCAAATGACTTAAACGAGTCCCTTAAATTTAGAGTGATTCGTGATAATAGGTGGGCAGATGCTTTTGTAACACGTGATTTAATAATGTCAAAAATTCCGTGTTTTTTGTTATGTTTACCCATTTCTTATTTTTATTTGTTTTTATACAAAACTCTTCGATTATTTTTGAGTTCAAGCTAAATTTTATTCTATTTCCATTTTAATTTTTTCTGGTGTTTTTTGTTGAAAGTGCACACCAACACTTTTTGTTTTTAATATTTTTATTTGTTGTCTATTTTTTATTTTTCTACGTATCTACATATTTATATTTTGATTATTTTCTAATAACTTTTGCACTTTCTATTTTCAAACTTTATTCATTCTAATTGGTTTTCCTGTTTCAAGTCTTATTATTTCTACGTATAATTTTTTTCTTAAATCCGACTTGTTACTTTTCTAACTCTATCGCTCCTGTTACTCTTATGATCTATGCCTGGCTGTTTTCGAAGGTTTCAGTTTTTTTTGGCTGCTGAGATTTTATGGTTTTTTCAGTTTGTACCTTCGTTACGTGATTTTTCTCATTTATGTTTTTCTATCTCTTGATTTCCTCGATACCATACGCAAAGCATATTCAGCGTTTCTTCTCTGTTTTATAGCTTTCTTTCTTTTAATAAATTGTTATTGTTTCTTCAAAATTTTGTGTTTTTTGTTTTTTTCAACCTCATTTTAGTTCTTTTAACAATTTTAAACACCTTTGCAATAATTTTTTTCCATTTATTTTCGCAGAAAAGCAAAATTTCTTTTCTATTTCTAATTTTTCTGATAGTGGAAATTTCTTTAGTAAGTGGCTGTAAGTGGTTTTCCAATAATATGTCAACCTTATTTATATAACACACTGTATAATGCGGCTTGCTTATCCTAGCGGCTGGATCATGTTAATAATCATGGTAGTCTTTTTCTCTTTTGATTTTTTTTATTTGTCTGTATATATTTTTTTCAAATTCATTATTAATCGTTCCTCCATATTTTGATTTTCCACACTTCTCAAAATGGCAGCTTTCTAACCTTATTTTTATATCTGTTTTGCTTGTGATTTTTTGCTTCTTTGGTTATTTCCCGATAATCTACACTTTTTATTGCTTAACACTCAACATCAAATTTGTATCTGTATTGAAAAATTTGCGATTATGTTTCTTTCTAATTGCTTTAGAACTTTACAAATTCTTAAACTTTTTTGTTTCTAGGCCGATTAATGGTTTTTCTCAATTTACTTTTGCATTCTTTCTCTTTTACTTTTTTGTTTCTACTTTTACTGCTGTATTTCTTTGACCAGTCAATTGATTGCGATTTGAGAAACATATTTAACAGTTTAAGACCTGGCAGTTTGCAAATTATTTTTTTAATAATACGTTAAGAGTTTTGCAATCACATTTAGAAAAAAAATTATATAACCCAGCTTGTCTATCTTAACGACTTGATCACGTCCAAGAATAATGTTATGTTAACCACTATGTGAAAATAAACTATAACACGACTTGTTCATCTTAGCGATTCGATCATCGGAATAACTTGTGGTAATCGCTCAATAGGTTTTAATTTTTTCAATATTGCGTTCGACTCTTTTACTTTTTTATATTGCATATCAAGTTAGTTTTTATTCTTTTCTTTTTACTGTTTTTTTATCATTTTAACCTTTCGACCCTGCTCAAAATTCGAGTTTCTTAATTTTATTTTTATACTTACCTGGTTCTTTGTTCTCTTTACTTTTCTTCTTCGATTTTGATATTTTCTTAATTTTCTTAATATTATGAATATTTGGAAAAAATACCATCGGGTTTGTGTATACATTAAAAACTTTTCAGTTGCTTCAAAATTTTACATTTGTTCCAACTTTTTTATTCTTACCTCGATTAATAATTTTCTTCAATTGGTTTTGCATTTTCTAAATTTTATTCTTCTATTTCTAATTTTTCTGTTAATATTTTTGGACCAGTACTTGTCAATCAGTGTGATCCATTAAATTTATATGACAGCGTCCGAGAGTAACTTCATTTAAAAAAAGCGCGGATTGTTCACCTTAGCTATTCGATCATCGGAATAACTCCTGGTAATCGGCCGATGAGAAGTTCTATATAATTCTCTTTTACACATCAAGTTTGTTTTGAATCTTTTCTTTTATACTTTTAACCTATCTATACTTATCAAAGTTTTAACTTTGTAAATGTGTTCAATTTTATATTTAGATCTTGTTATTTTAGCAATTGAACGATTTTTTTAAATTAAGCGTCCTCTTAATATCATAAACTTTTTCAAAAAAATTTGTTTTCTAATTTATGTCTATATTAAAAAAAGATCTTTTTAATTGCTTCAAAGTTATTAATTCTTTCAACTATTTTTCTTAACGTGATATTTTTGTTCAATTTGTTTTCACATTTTTCTAAATTTTGTGCCCCTATTTTTAATTTTTCTATCGTCAATCGCTTGCGATTTATGAAACGTAATTAACAGTTTAAGATCTGACACTTTCCGAACTGACCTTCCAATGATTAAGAATTTTTTCACCTCATTTTTTAAAGAAACTATAACACAACTTGTTTGATGAGAAATTATATTTTTTTTGATAGTGCGTCCGAAGTTTTTATTTTTTACCTTTCTATATTATTTCTTCTGCACATCAGGCATTTTCTTTAATTTTAACTTTTTACTTCTCATTTTTTTTCTTTTACTGTGTATGCGCTTCTTAAAGTTGCACCTCGGGAACTTCACTTTTATATCTGTTTTTTATTTGTGCTTTTTCACATTCTTTATTTTTTTTCCTTTCTAATTTTTGTTATTTTTTCAATTTTAATATAATGAATTATTTTATAAAAAATGCCATCTAGTTTGTGTATATATTACAGAACTTTTTTTCAATTTGTTTTCGCATTTTTCTACAAAAAAAATCTTATTTTTAATTAATTTTTTCAATATTTTAATATGTATTTGACTTTTACGTTTCTCTATGCTTTTTTGCATACCAAGTTATTTCTTTATCTTTTTTAACTCCCTTTTTATCATTTTAATCTTTCAACACTCCCCAAACTTTTAACTTTGTAACTTTACTTGTTTACTTTTTCGTTTTTTTTATGTCTCTTTACTTTTTCTGTTTACATTTTATTATTTTCTCAACTGAAACATTTTTTTAAAGTCTTCTTAATATTATGAATATTAAAGAAAAATGCCATTTAGTTTGTGGCTACATTGAAAAAAATTCGATCTTCTTTCATTTCAATTGCTTCAAAAATTTGTTCTAACTTTTTTTATTCTGAACCCAATTAATACATTTTTTCAATTTGTTTTCCCATTTTTCTGAATTTTATTCATCTATTTCTAATTTTCATGTTAATATTTTTTGACCAGTAGTTGTCAATCGGTGTGATCCATTAAATTTATATTACAGCGTTTGAGGGTAACTTTATTTAAAACAAACTATAGCACGGATTGTTTATCTTAGCTACTCGATCAACTGAATAATTCCTGGTAATCGGCCGATGAGAAGTTCTATTTTTTGAGTACTGCGTCCGAATTTTTTTTACCTTTCATTTAATTTTTTTACTTATCAAATTTGATTTGATTTTTATTCTGCTTCTTTTATCCTTTTAACCTTTCTAATCAAAATTCTAAGTTTTTTCTCTGTCTAGAATTTCGTATTTTCTCAATTGATTAATTAGGCTCTTTTAATATCATGAACATTTAAAAAAAAAATTGCCATCTAGTTTGTGTATATATTGCAAAACTTTTTTTTCAGTTTGTTTTTGCATTTTGCTAAAAAAATATTTCTAATTTCACTGTTAATATTTTTTGGACCAGCGCTTCTCAAGCGGTGTGATCCATTAAACATTAATTGTATATTACAGCGTTCAAGAGTAATGATATTTTAACTTCATGTGAAACAATCTATAACACGGCTTGTTCATCTTAGCGAATCCATGATCGGAGTAATCGGTCGAGAGGTTTTAATTTTTTCAATATGTATTCGACTTTTTACGTTTTCCTATCATTTTTTGCGTACCAAGTTAATGTTTAATCTTTTTTTTCTCCCTTTTTATCATTTTAGCCTTTCGATGCTCCTCAAAGTTCTAACTTTGTAACTTTATTTATGTACTTTTTCGTTTTTTTGATTTCTCTTTACTTTCTCTACTTACATTTTATTATTTTCCCAGTTGAAACATTTTTTTAAACTCCTCTTAATATTATGAATATGAAAGAAAAATGCCATTTAGTTTGTGGCTACATTGAAAAAAATTCGATCTTCTTTCATTTCAATTGCTTCAAAAATTTGTTCTAACTTCTTTTATTCTGAACTCAATTAATAAATTTTTTCAATTCGTTTTTTCATTTTTCTGAATTTTATTCATCTATTTCTAATTTCCATGTTAATATTTTTTTGGCCACTATTTGTCAATCGGTGTGATCCATTAAATTTATATTACACCGCTTGAGGGTAAAACAAACTATAGTGCGGATTGTTCATCATGGTAATTGGCCGATGAGAAGTTCGAATTTTTTTTCATATAATTTTTGTATATATCAAGTTTGATTTGAATTTTGTTTTCTGCTTCCTTTATCCTTTTTACATTTCTCATCAAAATTCTATTTTTTTTTCTGTCTAGAATTTCGTATTTCCTCAATTGGAAGGTCTTTTTCTTTATTAATTAGGTTCATTTAATATTATGAACATTTTCAAAAAAAAATTGCCACCTAGTTTGTGTCTATATTGAAAAAATTCGATCTTCCCATTTTTTAATTACTTTAAAAAATTAAATTTTTTTCTACTTCTTTTTCTTCCTGGTCCAGTTAATTTTTTCTCGATTTGTTTTCGATTTTTTCTAAATTTTATTTTTCAACTTTTTACTTCTTTTTTTTTGTCATATTACTCTTTGTTCACTCCAGTTCTTTCCACAAATACTTTGTTTTTTTTTCATATTCCCAAATACTTATTTGGGATGTCTACTTTTCTTTGTTCTATTCCTTATTTTTGCAAATTTTTATCCCTTTTCTTCCCATTACATATTTTCTTTTATTTGTTGTTTCTTTTTAGTTCCATCATTTTTTAACTCACTTATATGATATATTTGGGTGGATGATTTATTCCATATTTTTTTCCATTTACTTGTCTTTATTCATTTTTATTCTATTTAGTCCGTTATTCTAAATTTTGTGTACCTACATCCAAAAATGTCGCTCGCATACCAAAGTAATCGACCTTCTGACTTGATTCTATTTTCGTTAATCACAAAATCAAGAAGATAATGGCAACAATAATAATAAAACTCAAAATTTGATCGATGCGTCTCGATTTAGTTGGAATGGCTAAAAATAGTAGTCGAAATGAAGTCATAAAAAGCGACCTACTCTCTTCCTTTATCAATCGAAATGAGCTTTAACGACCGACTCTTGATTGGAGACCTCGCCGAAATTTGCATGATTTTTCTCCTTCGGCCATAACGTCTCACCCCGCACTCACTCGTTTCGATTTAATTGTTATCGATTTATTTAAGTGTTACAAGGTGATGCAACTGCATTCTTCCATTGCATTTTTTCCGGCCCACCAAATTATCACGTCGTCGATTAAATTGTCGACGAATTAATTACAAACCGTTGCGATAAAATTAGATAAAACCCGACTAATGCTCGCTAAGAAAGCTTATCACTTTTCTAGAATTAAGTAGACTATTAGAAGGAGTTAGTTAGGAAGCGAGGACGGCGATAAAACCAACCGGAACGGAGATAGAGGACCTTCGTTTCGTTTTTTTTTTTTTCGTTTTTCTTTCGAGGATACAGGGTGATTGATTGCCAAATTGCTCGACTTGTTGTTGGTGTTGGAATTATTCGGGTTAATTAATTGCATTAAAACTGGTTGCGTTATCGCCCGCATAATTTACGGGGTGTAATAAAATTTTTAATGATCCCGTCTAGTCATCGCAAGAGTAGTCTTTTGATTTTGATATCCAACAGCTTCTCGTTATTTTGCTGATTCGAAGAATGTGCTGGACGGTGACGCCAGCTACCTTCGTTTCTAGTAACTAATGGAGTTGATTATGCAAATTAATTCGAACGACTCGCGTCATGAACTTGTTTTAAACGATAGCTTCATGTCTCGCTGTTATATATGTAAATAAGTTTCAACTAGTCGTAGGCATTTGATGTTGGTCGGTGCTGAGGTGTAGACGGGATCGTTCTAACACACGCGATTACACAACTATCAATTTTTTTTTTGGAAAAAATTAAAAGAATTGGTCCAACAATATTCGCGGTAGCAGATTTTGTCCTCGCTGAACATAACGAAAATATTTCTTACTTTTCATCCTAAGTTCTCAATCTCATCATTTTATAACTTTTCTATTTTTTTTTTGTATTTTTCTCATGTTACCATTAGAAAGTATGCGATCTGTAACAATATTTCTTTTCCTACATTAGCTAAGTTTTTTAATGCTTTAACTCTATTGAGGGAGACCTTATGAAATGTCATAATGGTATTTAAACTTTATTTACAAAAGAAACTATGCTGCGGCTTGCTTATCGTAGCGGTTCGATCTCTTAAACAGCTCGCAACAATCGATTGATAGAAGGTGCCTTCATCACATATCATTTAAGAACGTCTCATATTTCTTTGTTTCTTCTGATTCTCTTCTCTTGTTCCTTCACATTTATTTGCTTCTAAAGTAATTAATTTAATTTTTCTTGGAAACTTATTTCTTTTGTTTTAAAATTTTTATTTACTTTCTCATCTCTTTTTTTTGTCTCGAGCAATCTTCATGCTTTTATTGCATTATCAAATTTTACTCAAAATTTATATGGATATAATACTCTACTTGTCTCTCTTATTCGTTTCTAGTTCTTTCTCTAATTTCAGTTTTTGAATGTTGCACTCTTCATATTTATTACTATTTTATTATTCTGTATCTTCTCTCTCGGCTTTTTGATTTTTTTCTATTTTTTATCTTTACTTCATAATTTTCCTTTTCCCTAAGGGTTACTTTTGTTTTATTCTGCTAATTATTTTGCTTTTTACAATTTTCATCTACTTCAATTAATTTTATTTACAGTATCATATACGAGATGTATGTGACTTATGATAAATTTTTTCCTCTCTGGGTCTGCTATTGTCACATTTTCTTATTATTGTTTTATCCCTGTTGAGAAAGACCTTTGTGAATTTTGTCCTGTTTAGGTCGTTATGATAATTGCTAGCAAGCAATTCAAAATATTATGAGTATTTTCAATCCTTTTTCTACATTTCTGCTCTACCAACATATATTGAAAAAATCATTAACCTCTTTCCCTCTTAACTGTTACCACTCGTTTCACTCGTTCTCCTTTTTATTTTATTTTTATGCTTTAATCATTTCCATGCAGATTTCTGGTCATTTTTCTCAATAGGGTAGCCGAATATTTCTGTAACAGATCTTGTAATAATGTGAAAATAGTATTTTAACTTTATTTGCAAAACAAACTCTGTGAGCGGCTTGTTTACCTAAACGATTCGATCTGTTAAGTAGTTTGCAGCAACCGTTTGATAGATGATTTGGCAAACGTCCTCTAAAACCGTCGATTTTAATTTCTTCTGTTTTTTCTCTTCCTTTACATTTGCATCCAAAGAACTATTTTTTAAATGTCTGTAAATTTTTTCTTGGATTTTTATTTTTTATTCTTTATCTTAATTTGTTTGTCTCGAGAATTCTTTATACATATAATTATCGTTTACTCTATTTCCAAACTCTATTAAAATTTTTTTTTTGTCTAATCTACTTGTCACTTCTATTTGTTTTTAGTTCTTTCTTTTATTTTTATTTGTTAATTTTTTTATATTTTATTCTGTATCTTCTTTCTTGACTTTTTTTTTTGAAGTTTTTTATTTTTATACCATCACTTTGTATTTTCCCTTCTTTTGAACACAAGTAATTTTTTTTTAACTTACTTGATATTTCAGTTTTTATCTGGTATAATAATTTTTTGCATCATTATATACGAGCTGTATTCAGAAACTATTTGAGTCCTCTATTTTCAATTTTTTATTATCGTTGTGGCCTTGTTGAGGAAGAATTTTGGGACTGTTGTCTTGTAGGTCTTTATAACAATTTTTACCAAATGGCATCGCCCTTTAAAGCATCTTAAGTATTTTTAGCTCTTTTTCTACATTTTTTTGGTACCAACATATATTGAAAAATTATTAATACTGTTCCCTCTTTACTGTTGCGGTTGTTTTCGCTCGTTTCAGGTTTTAATTTTACTTCCTTGCTTCAATATTGCCATACAGGTTTCTGGTAATTTTTTCATTCTGTTCTTCTTCAGTGACGTAGAGGTGAATATTTGTCTTAATATGACAATAGTACTTTAACTTTATTTACAACATAAACTGTATAGAGGGACTTCTTATCTGAACTACTTAATCAATTAAGTAGCGTGCAGCAATTGTTTGATAGGAGATGACTTTACACATGATATCTAAAAACTTCTTTTTTTCTTCTATTTTTTCCTGTTCCTTTACAATTATTTGCTTCCAAAGGACTATTGTTTTAATTTTTGCTAAAAATATATTTATTTTGTTTAAGAATTTCTTCATATTTCTTTATGCTAATTTTGATATTTCAACAATTCTTTATACACGTAATTATCGTTTACTCCATTTTCAAATTTTATCCAATTTTTTTGCACATACTAATCTATAGTACTTGTCTATGTTATTCGTTTCTTATTCTTTCTCTTATTTCAGTTTTTGAATGTTGCACTCTTTATATTTTTTGCTCTTTTATTATTCTGTAGTATATCTCTTGGCTTTTTTTATTTTTTTTTCTATTTTGTTACCGTTACTTCATAATTTTCTTTTTTTTTTGTATAGCTGAAAGTTTTTCCGTAAGGGTTACTTTTGTGTTTTATCCTGTTAATTATTTTGCTTTTTACAGTTTTCATCTACTTCAATTAATTTTATTCACAGTGTCGTATACGAGGTGTATGTGACTTATGACAATATTTCCCTCTCTGCGTCTACTATTGTCACATTTTCTTATTATTATTTTAACCCTGTTGAGAAAAACCTTTGTGAATTTTATAGTGTGTAAGTCGTTATGATAATAACAATAATAATGTTCTACCAACAAATCTTGAAAAAATCACAAATTTATTTTCTTCTTAGGTGGTACCTTTTGTTTCACTCATTTCTGTTTTTTATGTTATTTTATTGCTACAATCATTTCCATGCAGGTTTTCGGTCATTTTTTTCAATATTTCTGTAACAGCCCTTGTGATAATATGAAAATAGTATTTTAACTGTATTTGCAAAACTAACTCTGTGAGGGGCTTGTTTATCTGAACGATTCTATCTGTTAAGTAGCTTGCAGCAATCGTTTGATAGGAGATTATTTTGCATACGTCTTCTCACACCGTCGCTTTTAATTTCTTCTGTTTTTTCGGTTTTCTTACATTTATTTGCATTCAAAGAAGTATTTTTTAAATTTCTGTTGGAAATCTTTGCTTGGATTTGATTTTTATTTTTAATTCTTTATCTTAATTTGTTTGTCTCTAGAATTCTTTATACATGTAATCGTTTACTCTATTTCCAAACTCTACCCAAATTTTTTTTTGTTTATTTTACTTGTCACTGCTATTCGTTTTTTGTTGTTTCTTTTATTTTTGTTCGTTCATTTTTTTATATTTTTTTCTGTATTTTCTTTCTCCACTTTCTTTGAAAATTATTATTTTTTTTAAACTTACCTAATATTTCAGTTTTTATTTGTTATATCAAATTTTTCCCGTATCATTATATACCAGGTGTATTCGGAAACTATTTGACTTATATTTCTCTACTTGAGCCACCTATTATCAATTTTTTATTATCGTTGTGGCCCTGTTGAGGAAGAATTTTGGGACTGTTGTCTTGTAAGTCTTCAACAATTTTTGTATTTTTTTTAAGTTTTTTTTAGCCCTTTTTCAACATTTTTTTGGTACCAGCATATATTGAAAAAATTATTAATACTGTTCCCTCTTTACTGTTGCCCTTCTTTTCGCTCGTTTCAGTTCTTAATTTTACTTTATTGCTTCAGTTATTTCCATACAGGTTTCTGGTAATTTTTTTTCATTCTGTTCTTCTTTAGTGACGTAGAGGTGAATATTTGTCTAACACCTCTTGTGATAATGTGAAAATAGTACTTTAACTTTATTTACAACCCAAACTGTATAGAGAGGCTCGTTATCTGAACAACTTGATCTATTAAGTAGCTTGCAGCAATTGTTTGATAGCAGATGACTTCACACATAATATCTAAAGACTTCTTTTTTTCTTCTATTTTTTCTGTTTCTTTATATTTATTTGTTTCCAAAGGACTATTGTTTTAATTTTTGCTAGAAAAAATCTTTATTTTGATTAAGAATTTCTTTATATTCCTCTATGCTAATTTTGATATTTCAAAAATTCTTTATACACGTAATTATCGTTTACTCCATTTTCAAATTCTACCCAATTTTTTTTGCACATAGTAATCTACTTGTCTCTGTTATTAGTTTGTAGTTCTTTCTTTTATTTTTATTTTCTTATTTTTTTACCTTCACTTTAAATCTTTTCTACGTTTAACTGGAAGTCAAACTTTTTCTGAAAAGTTACTTGCTTCGTTTCTTAGAGTTTTTGCCTATTTAAATTATTTAATTCCACATCGTGTTCTACGAGGTGTGTTCAGAAACTACTTGACTTATATTTTCCTATCTGAGTTCGCTATTGTCAATTTTTTTATTATTGATGTAATCTTTTTGAGGAAGATTTCTATCGTCTTCTAACATCTTGATATCAACTTCTACAACTCTTTGAAAATAATTTTGGTCTTTTCAGTCTTTCTTGTACATTGTACGCCCTTACATTGAAAACATTATTCATTTCTTTCCCTTTTTACTGTTACTGGTAATTTCTTTCAATTAGTAGAGTCGAATAGACCTTGAGATAGTATGATAACAGTATTTCAATTTTATTTATTAAACAAACTTTATGGGGTCGTTTGTTCACCTAAACGGTTCGATCTCTTAAGTAGCGCACAGCAAGGGTTTGATAGGAGGTGACATCACAAACATTTTTCTCTATTTCTTCTGTTCTTCTTTCGTTCCCTCACGTATACATATTTGCTTCCATACAGACCTGACATTCTTCTTCTATGATTACATGGCGTTATTTTACTTTTTATTGCATTTTTTTCTAGTAGTAGGTTTTGTCTAAAGTTTTCATTTTAGACCTTTTTATTTCTATATCTTTCTTTTTTTTACACTCTTTTACCTACTTATTATTTATTATATTTTTTGTGCAAAATTTGCTTGTAATAATATGCTTCTTCCCTATTTGTTTATTTTCTAGTTTGCAAATTTTTTTCAAATCTTCGATAGTTGCAAAGACATTTCGTTTGTTTTGCTGAAACCAACCAAACGCGTCGAAACCGGCGGAAATTATCCCACTTCTGAAACCTGAACCGCTCATTTACCGATTTCGGATCTCGTTTCGAGATCTTGGTCGAGATAACCGCCCCTAAACCGTCTTGTAATTACGTTGCAAATTGAAAACTTTTCTTCGAACTTCGATTTCTGTCGAAAAATTCGTGAAAAAAAATCGATAATCAAAACGAGTTTAATTACCCGCGATTTTTGCCCATGGCCTTTCTCCATACATACATGAGTAGGTACCCAAAAATTGAGTGTTGAAGTACGGTGGGTCCACATACCTAATTGACCATTAACGTAGATGCATTACATACTGATTTTCAATTCCCCTGTCGATTTTTCCATGGTAACAAATCATTAACCTGTCGAAATTTCGTCCATGATTGATGGGCAAGTAATGAGTGCGGCGGCACTGAGAGGACCACCACACACACGGAATCGGCTCGTTACCGGCCGAAATGCGCAAAAAAAAATCCGCAATACCTGCGCTTTCGGCGCCACTGGTTCGACGAAAAGTCAGATGCTTGTTAAGGGACTATACGCGAGGGTAGCGGATGATGACCCCCAAAATTATATTTTTGATCATACTGTTAATACCGATAAAACCATTCGAGATCGGAATACGTCCAAAACAGCAATTTGCGAGGGTGTCATTGAAAACTTCTAAATCGGAGCAAAATTAGGATTTGTGTAGACAAACCATCGGCGAGGATGTTGAGGAAAGCAGCTCGAAATAGGAACATGATTCAAAACCAGAATTGGCTAAAACAACCATTTGCGAGGGTGTCATTGAAAACTTTCCTAAATTGGAGCACAATTAGGATTGGTGTTGACAAACCATCGGCAAGGATGTTGAGGACAACATCTCGAAAACAGAACGTATATAGATAAAGCATTGCTGTTGAAACCACTCCGAATCGGAATTGGCCGAAACAACCATTTGCGAGGGTGTCATTGAAAACTTTCCTAAATCGAAGCACAATTAGGATTTCTTCAGACAAACCATTACAATGGATGTTGAGGGAATTCAGGTCGAAATCAGAACGTGCATAAATAAAGCATTGCCAATGAAACGAGATCGGAATTCGTCTAAAGCAACCATTTAGAAGGCTGTCATTGAAAACTTTCTTAAATTGTAGCACAATTAAAATTTGTCTAGACAAATCATTGCCAAGGATTTAGAGGAAAGTAGCTCGAAATCAGAACGTACATATGTAAAGCATTGTCAATGAAACCACTTGAAGCCGGAATTGGCCAAAACAACCATTTGCGAGGGTGTCATTGAAAACTTTTCTAAGTCGGAGCACAATTAGGATTTGTGTAGATAGACCATCAGTAAGGATGTTGAAGGGAAAAGCTCGAAATCAGAACGGACATAGATAGAGCATTGCCGATGAAATCACTCGAAACCGTAATTGGTCCAAACAACCATGTACAAGGGTGTCATTGAAAATTTTTCTAAATCTGAACACATTTAATATTTGTGTAGACAAACCATTGCCAAGGTTGTGGAGGAAACCAGCACAAAATCAGAACGGACATAGATAAAGCACTGCCGACGAAACCACTCAAAATTGGAATTGACTAAAATAACCATTTGCGAGAGTATTATTGAAAACCTTCCTAAGTCGGAGCACAATCAGGATTTGTGTAGATAAACCATCAGCAAGGATGTTGAGGATAATAGCCCGAAATCAGAACGTACATAGATAAAGCATTGCCGATGAAACAACTCGAAACCGGAATTGACTAAGAAAATCATATGCCAGGGTGTTATTGAAAACCTTCCTAAGTCGGAGCACAAATAGGATTTGTGTAGATAAACCATCAGCAAGGATGTTGACGGGAAAAGCTCGAAATCAGAACGTACATATATAAAGCATTGTCAATGAAACCACTTGAAGTCGGAATTGGCCAAAACAACCATTTGCGAGTTTGTCATTGAAAACTTTCCTAAGTCGGAGCACAATTAGGATTTCTGTAGACAAACTCTTGCCAATCATGTTGAGAAAAGTATCTCAAAATCAGAATGTATATAGATAACACATTGCTGTTGAAACCATTCCGATTTGGAATTCGCCAAAACAAGGCCGTCATTGAAAACTTTCCTAAATCGAAGCACAATTAGGATTTATTCAGACAAAACATTACAAAGGATGTTGAGGGAATTCAGGTCGAAATCAGAACGTGTATAGATAGAGCATTGCTGATGAAACGAGATCGGAATTCGTCCAAAGCAACCATTTAGAAGGCTGTCATTGAAAACTTTCTTAAATTGTAGCACAATTAAAATTTGTCTAGACAAATCATTGCCAAGGATGTGGAGGAAAGTAGCTCGAAATCAGAACGTACATATATAAAGCATTGTCAATAAAACCACTTGAAGCCGGAATTGGCCAAAACAACCATTTGGGAGGGTGTCATTGAAAACTTTCCTAATTCGGAGCACAATTCGGATTTCTGTAAACAAACCGTTGCCAACGATTTGGAGGAAAATAGCTCGAAATCAGAACGGACGTAGATAAAGCATTGCCGATGAAAACACTCGGAATTGTAATTGGCCAAAACAACCATTTGTGAGGGTGTCATTGTAATTTTTCCGAAATCGAAGAGCAATTTAGATTTATGTGGACAAACTATTGTGAAGGATGTTGAGGATAAAAGCTCGAAATCAGAACGTACATAGATAAAGCATTGCCGATGAAACCACTCAAAATCGGAATTGACCAAAATAACCATTTGCGAGGGTGTCATTGAAAACTTTCCTAAGTCGGAGCACAATTAGGATTTGTGTAGATAAACCATCAGTAAGGATGTAGAAGAGAAGAGCTCGAAATCAGAACGTACATAGCTAGAGCATTGCTGATGAAACAACTCGAAACCGGAATTGACTAAAATAACCCTTTGCGAGTGTGTTATTGAGAAACTTCCTAAGTCTGAGCACAATCAGGATTTGTGTAGATAAACCATCAGTAAGGATGTAGAAGAGAAAAGCTCGAAATCAGAACGTACATAGATAGAGCATTGCTGATGAAACAACTCGAAACCGGAATTGACTAAAATAACCCTTTGCGAGTGTGTTATTGAGAAACTTCCTAAGTATGAGCACAATCAGGATTTGTGTAGATAAACCATCAGTAAGGATGTAGAAGAGAAAAGCTCGAAATCAGAACGTACATAGATAGAGCATTGCTGATGAAACAACTCGAAACCGGAATTGACTAAAATAACCCTTTGCGAGTGTGTTATTGAGAAACTTCCTAAGTCTGAGCACAATCAGGATTTGTGTAGATAAACCATCAGCAAGGATGTTGAGGATAATAGCCCGAAATCTGAACGTACATAGATAAAGCATTGTCGATGAAACAACTCGAAACCGGAATTGACTAAAAAAATCATATGCGAAGGTGTTATTGAAAACCTTCCTAAGTCGGAGCACAATTAGGATTTGTGTAGATAGACCATCAGTAAGGATGTTGAAGGGAAAAGCTCGAAATCAGAACGGACATAGATAGAGCATTGCCGAAAAGACCACTCGAAACTGAAATTGGCCAAAACAACTCTTTGCGAGGCTGCCGTTATGATCTTTCTTAAATTGGAGCATAATTAGGATTTCTGTGAACTAACCATCGCCAAAGATGTGGAGGAAAACACATCGAAATCAGAACGTACATAAAGCATTGGCGATGAAGACACTCATAATTGTAGTTAGCCAAAGCAACCATTTGCGAGGGTGTCATAGTAATCTTTCTGAAATCTGAGCACAATAAGTTTTGTGTAGACAAACCATGCGTGCTCATAAATTAATTCCATAGTCTTTTTGAAAACCACACAAAATCAGAGCGCTTGTAAATAAATAAGTCGTAGACTATGAAATCAGAATGCCTGTGATCAAATCGTTACCGAGGCAGCTACGAAAACAGCTCGAAACTAAAATGTGTATAGAATAACAATTACTGGTGAAATCACCCTTAATCGGAATGGTTCTGAACATACCATTTTGATAGTGAAGATAAAGACTGAACGCATATAGCGATGATATAACGCGAAAGCTAGAAGCTCCTGGACAAAGCATTTCCAAAGGTAATATTGAAAACCTTGCGAAATAAGAGCATACGTAGACAAGACTTTTGAGAGGAATTGACGAAAACCAGGATTGGAACTGCTCGAAGAAGTTGCATTGACGATTGTCGACAAAATCGCACAAAATCAAAACTGCGCTAACTAAATCATTTCCGAAAGTGACAAAAAAATATTCTCCGAATAAAAACTTGCATTGATCAATCATATAGATACTGTATACCGTATAGATAGGCCGTTTTTCAAGCCATTTCAATGGAACATCTCGAAAACCAGTCGAAATTGAAATTTATATAGAACAACCATAATAATAGACCATTCCCGAAAGTGGCGACGAATAGTGGGTCTAAGCATGTAGACAAACCATTCCGAAAGTGGTAAAGGTCATATTGAGAAACTACTGCCAATAGTCCTTATGAAAATAGCTCGAAATTATAATTAATAGAAACAAACCATCACCGATGAAACCATAAAGAACGAAATTAGTCTAAAGCAAACCCCCCGAGGGGGTGAATCTATAACTTATAGATATACACAAACTAATTCCGATGAAGCAAGCTAAAGTCAGAATGGTTGTAAAGAAACCATTCTTGACAGAGGAATTGAAAATCGTCCGAAAACAGAGTATGTAGGCAAGCGAACCATTGCCTATAAAGCATGCAAACCATTTCCGAGAGTGGCAATAAAATCGACTTGATATTGGAACGTGTACAGTTAAACCATTATCTAAGAGACAACCCAAAATTGCGATAATTTTAGACAAAACATTTTCGAGGCTGGTAGTTAACAGTGAAAGCCACTTAAATCAAGAACTTGAATAGACAAATCATTGTCGATGAAATTGTTAGGCAAACCACTCCTGAGGGTGAAAACGTTTAGAAATCAGAACTTATATAGACAAACAATTCCCGAAATTAGAACATGTTGCTGATTTAAGAGGTCCAAATTGGTTTTGTCTAGAGGAGCCATCTGTTGGGGTGACCGAAAAAACAACTCGAATTACGATGACGTTGTGGACAAGCTGAGAATGGATTGTTGGTTTAGCGATTTTCGTCAAGCTTTTTGGGCGGGTAATCGCGTTATCTCAGGCGGTAAAGGTGATCGCGCAATTTTCCCTCGTGTACCGGCAAACCGAAAGCGTCCAAGGTTACAAACAGATTATCTTATTCATCACGGTAATAAATTGTGCGTAAGAAACACTAAATCGTTCTATAGTACACTTGCACAATGGCATTAACGAATAGGTATAGCTCAACTAGTCTAATTGTATAAAATAAATCTTTAACAAGGACCCAATCAAATTCGATTCCGTTTAGGAAAAGTGGCGGTTGAAAGAGAAAAAATGTTTTTCATTTCGTCCATTAACAAAATGGGTCATGGATCTATCTCGAAATTTCCCCCAGAAGGCGACCGTTACGGAATCGAGATTTTTATTGGAGGAGAAAAAAATAATTTGGTAACTTTTCTGTTTAACTAATTACTAGTGTTAATTAAGGTAATTTATATGTTAAATTTTGCGAAATCTCGGTTCCCTTGGTGGAGCGACTTTTACAGGCCCGTTGCGGCCTTCGTTGATAACGCAACGGAACCGTTTGAGGGGCGCTGGAAGTTATCAGATTCGGCGATAAAGTGCTTTTTGGTGTTAGGGAGATAATGACGCTATGGTAATACACGTAGTTGCGGTTCGAGTTTCTGATTGGTGAAGTTGAACGTCTTAAGGACTTTGATAAAATTCCGGCTAATTATGGCGCTTTTTGGACGAATTTTTCTCGATAATGAGGCGATTTTGTAATCTTAACTACCAAGGGGCTGTTGGATCGCAGTCGACAATCTCTTCGATTGCTCGACGATCGAAGCTTTCTGGTTTGACAACATTTCTATTTTTACTGAGATAAAAAATTACAAAAAAGTCTCAAATTGCTCAGTTTAGTTCTTTAATTCAGTTTGATAGTTTTTTAACACTTTTATGTGTTCTAAAAACGGAAGAAATCTGACGTTTCCATTAACAATTCTGTTCTTGTTTTTTTAGACATGGATTGAACTTTGAAAGTCGCCTCCAAAATTTCAAAACGGTAATTTTTTTCGTCATTGCCTTGTTACTTATTCTGCTCGAAATTCGAATATTTTTTTTTTCAAATTTGATGTTTCCCTAAGAGATTAAGCATTTCGTATGTTTTTTCTAGAGTTCCTCGAAATTGAGTAAAATTCAATTTTTCTTTTCCACCACTACAAATTTCAAAAAAATTTTTGTTGAATTTTTCAGGACCTTGTGAAAATGTTTTGGGTACTGGAATAGTTTTGAAAATTTGAAAGTGAAAATTTCCACCTTTCTGTTTTATGTTCCTTGAAGCTTCCGTTTCGTCTGTATCGGCCATTCGTCTAAACAATGAAAGGAGGAGAACCAAAAAGTGTTTCACCGTCTGAATTCTGAAAGCAAGGCTTACCTCACTGTTCATGTCCCGAGGGCTTAGAAATCGCGAACACGGCTCTGCTCTTGCTCGCTCCATGTTGGTGGACATAATTTGTGCGACTGCTACAAAAGACAACATTTGTAAATATTTGCTAGTTATGCAGAACAGACTCGCTCCGATTCTGTATCAAACTTACAAGATATGATCCTGATTTACGGCGTTTCCACCTTGTATATAAATCAGCGATTTTGTTTTAAACCGGCTGACATGACCGCGTTATTAAAAACGTCCAATAATTCATTATTCTAAATAAATAAAACGTGATGCTAATAAATTATCATTTTTGGTTATTGTTTTATGGCTTTCCGATGCTAATTTAGACGCGCGCGACTATGAATCACCCACCATACTCCCATAATAATCACCAATCGTACAGTGTGGGCCATTAGAATTTTTTTCAGAAACACCAGGAAGAAGCGTGGTTGTTTTGCACGAGGTTTCGTTTATTAACTATGTGCGATAAAACAATAAGGGCGTGTGTCAACGTTGACGTCACCGAGTTGTTGAACTTTGCCATCGAAACGGATCGTGTCAATTCTGCGTTTTCGATCTAAATTTATAGCGGACCAGATAATTTGTAAGACTTCTCGTTTAATGACCGGAAAGATGGCCAGATTAACTGACGGCTAGACAACTCGTTAAGTGAACAGCACCGCAACCCAACGTATTCCCGTGCGTCGGATGCGCATACCTAGAAATGTGATTAATGGGAACGAAGTTCCGCTTGACCAACAACTACGTCAATTTCTCAATTTTTTGGCCCGCATGAGGAGTTTAAACCGGCTGTAGACGCGTTTTGGACCGAAGTTCAAAATAGTGGAATCGACCCAAATTCCTCGAAATCGTATGGAGCTATTAGGTGTACGTCACCTCTGAACTTTTGAACAAAATTGACAAGAAACTTTGCGAAATCGAGATAAGTCGCCCAAAATTGTATCAAAATTGTAATTTTTGTAAAATCTTTTCAGTAAGAAGAAGTTTAAACTGTAAGTAACGCTGTTTTGGGTAATAGTTCAAAATGGCGGAATTGATTAAAATAGTCCGGAATCGTATGCAACTGCTAGTTGTACGTCATCCTTAATTTTTTTAGCAAAATTTGACAAAAACTACGTCTCTAACTGTAAGTAATACCGTTTGGGGCAAAAGTTTAAGATGAAACAATCGAACTAAATTGCTTTAAATCGCATCAAACTATTACTTGTACATTATTGTTCAAAAAATTGACAGTCAACATCGTAAACCATAATAAATGCTCTATTGGGCTTAAGTTGAAAATGTCGGAATTGATTCAAGTAAGTCGATATAATATCAAGATACTAGTTTTACGTTATTACTAAAAATTAAGGCATAATTTGACAAAAATTGCGTCTTAAACTGTAAGAAACGCCGTTTGGGGCAAAAGTTCAAAATGATGGAATCGACCCAAATTGCTCGAAATCGTACGAAGCTGCTAGTTACACGTGACTCCTAACTTTTTTGTTGAGATTGGACAAAAACTGCCCCTCGAAATGCATGTAACGCCGTTGGGGGGCAAAAGTTCAAAATTGTGGGATTGACCCAAATTGGTCGAAATCGTACGTAGTTACTAGTTATACGTCACCCCTAAATTTTTTAGTAAAATTTGACAAAAACTATGTGTCGTACTGGAAACTAACGCCGTTTGGGGCAAAAGTTCCAAATGGCCGAATCGAATCAAATTTCTCAAAATTGTATCAAATTATCACTTGTGGATTACTGCTAAAGATTTTGACGAATTTTGACAATAAGCAATGTCTTAAATCCGAAATAAGGCTCTAAATAGACGAAAGTTCAAATTGGCGGTATCGATCCAATTTGTTCGAAACCATATGAAACTACTAGTTGTCGGTTACTCCTAAATTTTTTGTCAAAATTTGACAAAACCTTCATCTAACATTGTAAGTAACGCCGTTTTGGACAAAAGTTCAAAATGGCGGAATCAATTAAAATAGTTTGGAATTGTATGCAACTGCTAGTTGTACGTAATCTCTAAATTTTTTAGTGAAATTTGCCAAAAACTACGTCTCTAACTGTAAGTAATACCGTTTGGGGCAAAAGTTTAAGATGATAGAATCGAACTAAATTGCTTTAAATTCCATCAAACTAATACTTGTGCATTATTGTTCTAAAAATTGAGAGTCAATATCGTAAACCATAATAAATGCTCTATTGGGCTTAAGTTCCAAATGTCGGAATTGATTCAAATAAGTCGATATAATATCAAGATACTAGTTTTACGTTATTACTAAAAATTAAGGCATAATTTGACAAAAATTGCGGCTTAAACTGTAAGAAACGCCGTTTGGGGCAAAAGTTCAAAATGGTGGCATCGACCTAAATTGCTCGAAATCGGACGTAGTTACTAGTTATACGTCACCCCTAAATTTGTTGGTAAAATTTGCTACAAACTGCGTCTCTAACTGCAAGTAATACCGTTTGGGGCAAAAGTTTAAGATGATAGAATCGAACTAAATTGCTTTAAATTGCATCAAACTATTACTTGTGCATTATTGTTCTAAAAATTGACAGTCAATATCGTAAACCATAATAAATGCCCTATTGGACTTAAGTTCCAAATGTCGGAATTGATTCAAATAAGTCGATATAATATCAAGATACTAATTTTACGTTATTACTAAAAATTAAGGCATAATTTGACAAAAATTGCGTCTTAAACTGTAAGAAACGCCGTTTGGGGCAAAAGTTCAAAATGGTGTAATTGACTCAAATTACTCTATATCGTACGAAGCTACTAGTTACATGTGACTCCTAAATTTTTTGTTGAGATTTGACAAAAACTGCGTTTCGAAATGCATGTAACGCCGTTGGGGGTAAAAGTTCAAAATTGTGAAATTGATCTAAATTGCTCGAAATCGTACGTAGTTACTAGTTGTACGTCACCCCTAAATTTTTTGGTAAAATTTGACAAAAACCACGTTTCGTATTGTAACTAACGCCGTTTGGGGCAAAAACTCAAAATTGCAGAACCGAGTAAAATTTCTCAAAATAGGATCAAATATCACTTCTAGATTACTGCTAAAAATTTTGCCAAATTTTGACAATAAGCAATGTCTTAAACCCTGAATAAGGCTGCAAATAGGCAAAAGTTCAAAATGGCGGTATCGACCCAATTTGTTCGAAACCATATAAAACTACTAGTAGTCGATCACTCCTAAAGTTTTTGTTAAAATTTAACAAAAACTCTATCTAAAATTGTTAGTAACGCCGTTTGGGGCAAAAGTTCAAAAAGTTGAAATCAAACCGAATGCCTCTAAATCGCAATAATATGATAATTTTGCGTCAATGTTACAATTTTTGACGATATATGTCTAATAACATTGCCATAACTGTTAATGTCGTAGTTTAGGGGTAACGTTCAAAATTATGGGATTGCCTTACTCGTATTAATATTTTGCGGCAGTTTTGCATGGTGGATCGCTCCTAACTTGAACAGCCCCGTGATTCGTCACAAACTTTTAAATTCGTATCAATAAATCAATCTTGCAATGCCGACCAGCTGCAGTTTATAATTACCATAAATCGTGTCGATTTTTGATCATGAATGGAACCGATCCCGCTTTTAACCATTGTAAATACGCTATTTACAGTATAAGTTGTAATTTATGGCGTTATCCCACAACACGTAAAGGTTGCGACGACCTTAAAAAAATAACCGCCTTCACTTTTCTTGGTTTGAATTTTTTTTATTTCGAGTGCATTCAAAGAATATGGACTTCGATTTGAATAACATCGGACGATTCAAGAACGCCCGCTTGTGTTCCAACACTATTATTATCGTTGTACAAATTGCATACGGCAACCTTGAATTTTAAATTAAACTTGTCTAATGTTTAATTAATGGCGGATAGGTTCGATTCGGATGTTCGACAGGAACGTCGTGTTGTTAGTCACGGATTTTTTACTCGTGTCTTCAATAAAAGCGAACATCAGACGAAATTAGATAAAGTTCAAGCGAGACATGGATCTGGTTTCGGGCCGATGAAAAAAATTTTGCCGTATTAATTTAATTGAAATCGCCGTTGTTGTGTTTGTTGCTATAAGCGGATGTGATGTGCAGTAGGTTGCGAGTTTTTTTCTTATCTGATATGCAAGTGTAATTGCACAGAAATGAATTATTTACGGCGTGATGTCGGTTTTCTTCGTGTTGAACGCGTTTTTCTTACAAAATCAAAGACGGTAAAAGAAGTTGTGAGGCTCGCGCCCCATACCTGCTAACATCTTTTTCTGTTGAACCCAACTTAATCGAGTTTTCAAGAAATTTCCTGGTTTATCTACAAATCGTGATCGAACACGTGTCGTCACCTTTTTGAAGAGTTATATTGAACCGTTTACACTAGTTGTAACATGTATTCAAAATGGTGGAACTGACCCAAATTGCTAGAAATCGTACGAAGCTGCTAGTTACACGTGACCCCTAAATTTTTTGTTAAGATTTATCAAAAACTGCTTTTCGAAATGCATGTATCGCCGTTGGGGGTAAAAGTTCAAAATTGTGAAATTGATCCAAATTGCTCGAAATAGTATGTAGTTACTAGTTGTAAGTCACCCCTAAATTTTTTGGTAAAATTTGACAAAAACCACGTCTCGTACTGTAACTAACGCAGTTTGGGGCAAAAATTCAAAATCGCAGAATCGAGTCAAATTTCTCAAAATTGTATCAAATTACCACTTGTGTATTACTGGTAAAAATTTTGACTTATTTTGACCATAAGCAATGTCTTAAATCATAAATAAGGCTCCAATTAGGCAAAAGTTCAAAATGGCGGTATCGACCCAATTTGTTCGAAATCATATGAAACTACTAGTTGTGGGTCACTCCTAAATTTTTAGTCAAAATTTGACAAAAACTCCATCTAAAATTGTAAGTAACAAAGTTGGAATCAACCCGAATGCCTCGAAATCGCAATAATATACTAATTTTGCGTCAGTGTTAAAATTTTTGAAGATGTGTTCAATAACTGTTGATGTCGTAATTTAGGGGTAACGTTCAAAATTATGGGATTGCCTTGAGTACCCCAAGTCGAATTAATATTTTGCGGCAGTTTTGCGTGGTGGATCGCTCCTAACTTGAACAGCCCCGTGATTCGTCACGATGTGATATTTAAAATGCCAAGAAGAAAACGCTTCCTTCTAACTCGGGGTGAGAAACAAAATTTGAAATAGCTTTCGAAGAGAATATGGAAATTTTTGGAAGTTTTTCATAAAGTCTTCGTAATACTAATCCTTCTGTACTTTCTATAATTTTTATGTATATTTTCTTCTAAGTTGATATTATTGTTGGTGTATTTTTTTTTTGTAGTTGATAACCATTTCTTTATTGCACCCATCAAAATATCGAACGATACCTTCATTAATTCTACATATATCTTACCAAGTTCAAAAACTTCCGAATTTTACATTTCTGATTATCTTATCTCCCCTGCTCTCACTTTTGCTTCTTCTATTTCTTGTGCTTCAGCTACGACATTCAATTTTTTTATAATAATCCTTTCAATTCTTGACACTAATAAGCCTTTTCTACCTTCATTTTGTCTTTTCATTCCTTTAATACAGTTTTCTTTTTTTTTCCAGTTCACACATTTTTGTTTTTGTCATTCTCTCATTTCTTGGTTTCACCCTTCGTGTTTCACATGGGTTCGTTTTAATTTCGATTACTGTCTCTAAGTTGTCATTCGCCCCTTGCCCCTTTTTTATTTTTGTTATATGTTATAGTGACCATTTTTACTGATCTTGAAGCAACACTGTATTGGGCCATCGCCAGCTTAAGAGGTGGTGGAGTTAATTTTTCAAAATCAGTGACCGGAGGCAGAAATTCTAAGTTTCAACCACGGATACTTTTTTATTGCCTTGGGTACCAAAGAAAAGTGTAAGTTATCCCTTTGCGGCATGCCAGATGTTCGAAATTGTTAACCTGAGGTATTTCTTCACATGAGTGGAACTACGAAATTCTTTTAATTATCGCACCGTCAAGTGATCAGTGAGGATTTAATGAACTGTTCAAATACCAGGTATTCTTTGAATTTTTAAGTCGAAACGTGGAATTATGGCAAAATTATTCTTCGCCCAATTAGATGGGAAGTTTGGTATTTGGAACCACAAAATTTTAGCTTGATAATAGACAAAATCACTGCATTGTAGTTACTCGTTAATTTAGAAATTGAAAGTATTGAGACAGGGTCAGATCTGGACGGTAGAAGAGATAATTCAACATTTTTTACTATGTGAGGAACTTTCCTCAACTCAAACTGTGAGACGGGGCCCACCTAGAGACCGCAAGAGCCTTACAGAGATGGATGGGGGACGTTGAATAAATACATCAAAAATATTTTTTAACATTCTTATTTCAAATTTTAATTTGCAAACGTAAAATGAAAATGAAAACATAATAACCAAAATTAAAATAAGTGTTACAACAACCCGTAAGGAAATGCAAAGATTACCATGACTGCTAAGTACTTGGACCGTCTGTTGTCCAGATTTGGTTTTATTTTTATTATAGACACTCTTGTTTTATATTTGAATTCTATTTCTATATCTATAGCAGTCACAGCTGAGGCTAAGGTTTTCTTTTCTATTCACAAGTTTTTTTTTACCACCATTTGTCTCTATCTTGTCTAATATGATATAGTAAAATAACACTTAAAACCTTACTGGCTTATGACTTTGGCTAACCTTAATTTTTCCCTTCTCCTCCAATCTTTTTAACTGTTTATCTCCAGATTTTCTTATCTTTTTTCTTTCTCCCAGTCTCTGATGTTGAATTTCTCGCTTTTTTTACCACCCTTTTCTCTCAACAGCTGTCTTGAGTGCCTTCTATCTACACAGAGTGCTCCCACTCTAAGTAGATAGAAGAGTGGTAGGTGACCCATCCACTTAGCTTTCTGTGCCCTTACTGTTTAGGTAATAACGTGTTTACTCTACTTTTTTCCACCTGTTCATGAGTACTCATTTTCCACAGGCCATTTACGTCCTTCACTTCCTATACAATTTTTCTTTCACATATTTTCATTTTTTTAAAATTCTTGTCTATACACCTTATTTGTTGTCTATTCCATTGCCATATAGGCCTTCGAGAGAAATCCATGTATATGGGTTGCGAATATGTTGTTTTTACTAATGACAGCTCGTGCCCTCCAGGATTGAGATGGCGAGGTAGCGATAGGCGAATAATAATAACACGGAAAATACTAAAGAATAGAGAGGCAACTGGTTCGACGACAGAGATGCCACACTTATAACCTGGTAGGCAGGGTAGGCAGCGAGTGCACGGAGAAGTTCTGGATACGGCCAAGACATCGATGGCCGCATCCCGTAACTACGATGCCACCTACATGCTACCATTTTATATGAATTATCATACAACGATGCTACTCAAAAACACGGAGCTGGGTCAAAGACTTATTCCACTTCTTGATACACACGCTCGATTCTTGCATACAGCAATTACGGCCGACCGCTAGCTGGCCGTCGTAGTCCGAAAATCAAGCGCATTAGTTTGCGAAGCAGGGCCCCTGACCAGTTGCCACTGGTTTATAAATTATATTTACTATTACTAGCTAATTGCTGGTGCAGAACTTTATCACTCTTTCGCTTTTTTTATTTCTTTTTCCCCAATACAGAATATATAGGCAAAGAAGTAGTGAGCCCTACCTCTGGAATATTCTAATTCGGACTCGGAAAATGACGAGTTGGTTAAGAGAAACCAAATGGGAACGAAGAAAAAGAAATAATTGATGCCAAGACAAGTTAAGGATAGGGCACAGATCCAGCTAGTACCTCGGTCTTGCTTACAGAAGTGAGTCCCAGAGGTGGATAATAACAAAAACAATTAACCTGTTGAGGCTTAATCGAACCCTTTTTGGTGTTGGGGCTGACAATTTTCTCATGGAAGTCATTGTTATCATTTGAAGATGAAAAACCTCAATCTTTTTCTGGTCTCTTTTTGCTGTTTTTTTGTCTATAAGAATTATTGGATTTGTAGGTACGTGACGAAATTTAATAAGGAAAAGTCATATTTACCATTGATATTCAAAAAGTTTAAAATCAGCAGCAATTTTGAGTCATCGGAATCTAGTAACACCATCACTTTGTCTTTGAACAACAAATATCGCTCATTTCAGAAGTTTCTACAGTCTTTTTGTCAAATAAAGTTGCGTTCACCTAAACCGTATCAACTTATTTTAATATACAGGGTTAGTCAAAAATTTGCCTGTTTAGACTATTAGACTTTGAGTAAAAATGATAACTCTTCGTCAGATGACTAATTGAGGCCATGTTTGTCTGCGGCGATTTTTTTAATCACTACCTAGTAATATTTTTAATTAGCCTGAAGTATAGAAATATTTTCCTTACAAACGTGAATTTTTTTTCAATCAATTTTTGAGTAAATAAAAAAAATTCGCATTTCAGCTTTCTGGAAGGGCGTATGGTACGTTCACCAGCCAAACTAATCTGTTATGAGGGCGCTAGTAGTAACCGTCAGAGCATTTTGAGAGAATGTTCTTCCCTACTCGGTTGACCTACCACCTCCACTCCAACTTCTACCTGAAGCTAGCTGCCTAACTCGCCAGAAGGCAACCAAATTTATTTATCACTGAGGCAAGGGTCCCATTTATGAAGTTACTCGCCTTTGTCATCCACAACACATTTCTTGTCGACAAAGTTGTTCGACTTGAGAGCGAGCGACCTACAATCGTTTTTGCGTAAACAAGCACGAAAATATTATGAGAAGAACTCATTATGAAGATAATTAATAATTCTTTGTCCAAATTTGAGATGAAATGTCCACATGATGTGGACATTAATAGAGATTAAAAAAAATCAACAAATAGAAGAAGAATTAGGCAATAATAATATAATTAAAGAATTTTTTTCAAATAATTAATTATTGATAATTATGGTTTGGTTTCAAACTAAAAGATGATAATTATTAATTGAGTTACAAACATTTATCTGAAAATTACCGAGGAAATTCATTTGTAATTTTAAAGCATACCGTCTTTTGCCTAACGTCTTTTAGTGACCTGATAGTGACGGTAGACATTTCACCTTCACTCCCTCTTTCGTTGATATCAATCCATTTTGCCAGTAGTACATTTGATCAAATGCAAGTCAACTTTACGATATTGTTTTAGTAATCCACTTTTTGCCTTCCAGACAATAAATTTTTACTATCTATTGGTGGCTCTACTTTCTCAACGCATAAAAAATTTAACAAGAAGGATAAGTAACAAGAAACTGTAGGCATGCAATGAAGATAATTTCATTTCAATAGCTGCCGGTTAAATGAACTAAATTAATGATTCTTTGCTACATCAAATTTCAGTAATTTTTTCGAAAAGCAAATAATTAATTATGATGGTGGTACGTATCGGAGGGCAATAAAAAATATGTCACTGCAAAGTAGATTGAAGAAGCTTTAATTTCATGAAAAAAATCAACAATTAAATAAATGGGTCCTTAGCGGTGTTCGAAATAAGATTAAATTCTGTTATTGTTCTGTCTGTCTAAACAATGCATTTTAAATTTTTTTGTTTTAACTAATTGTCATGATATTCTATACTGCAACGATTTATTTTTCAAAAAATAAAATAAAATATTAATCTTACATACCCTCTTAAGGGTGATTTAATAACTGGTTCCAGTTTGGAAGATTTTTAACTATGTGACTCAAGTTAAAAAGTCTTCGTTTTCTTTACAATCTATTTTTGCTATCTTTGTTTTACATCTCTTTAGCTTGTTTTACTCTAGAGGACTTTCCTGTCCGTAGTTAGTTTCTTAGTGTGTAATGTTTAGCTTCCCTCAAGCCCATCTCCGCCGGAGATGTGATTGAGGAAAGAATTTTACTTTCCTAGTATTTAACATGTAGTAAGGTTAAATATTGTGAGATATTCCAAGTATTTTGAGTACTTTTCCAGTTCTTTCCTCAATGAAGAATATCGAGATAAAGAAAATCTTTCGCTCTCGACTTTAATTGCGCTAGGATTGGAAAAATCAATAGTTGGTCAAAGAAGACTGTAAACGAATGATTAAAGAGAAAGAACACGTTAATAAACTGCCTCGAAATTCCGAATTTTCTACTTATAATAAGTGAAAAAAATCAATAAGTTTCTTCTGCTGTATTTCTTCACTTTCACTTTTATTAGAAAAATTATTGAAAATATTTCTGTTGGATCCCTTAGTTTGAATCCACTTTCGGTTCTTGGCAGCATCTTGTATCTAATTTCACCGAATCGTTTTATTGTTATCAAGTTGGACATTACAATTCCGGACGTGACCATTACCAATTTTTAATTAACGAATAACGCTTCAAATCACCATCAAGATCAGAATAATTCCATGTCGCTGGGCCGGATTTCTAATAGTTTCGGTGTCGATTCACTTCTTCGAAGCCGCTAGATTTATGGAATTTTCACTGTAAAACCCGTGAAATCCTCTCAACAAAAACTTAATCCAACATGAATAACAGCAAACAATAATTTTTCGCTTGCACACATATCTTATTGACAAATAGCCGGTCACTACGGTCGACGTGTTAAACATTAATAAGACTAGCCAGATAGACAGTTGCGTACTATCGATGATAACGAGACAACTAACGGAACGAAGATAAAGTGGAGTTAAGGAAATTGACGGTCGACGAGGCGGTGGTAGCGAATTTTGAAAAACGTTCGAGAAGTGTCAATTTTTTTATTGATCGGATTAGCGAATGTGGAACCCGATTTTCTAATAAATTTACGTCGTTGAATGGGATTCAAACGATATTTCACTATGAATTATGTTATCGTAAACAGTTATCGAATCGTTCATTAAGTCCGGTCGACCATGGGAGAATCGGATCCGAGGTGGGTCTCCGGAGTTGAAAAACGTCGGATCGGGGCCAAAAAGAATAACGTCCCTGTATAATAATAAAATTATAATTTATATTAATGACCGCGTTACCCTATGATCCCGCCGGATTGATGTTGATAAGTTTTGTTTACAGAATATTAACATGTCAGATGATATCAACAGGTATGAATTATGTAGTGTTGGTGTGCCGAAATTCTCGTTTTTCCACCGACGAACATATCGTGTTTCTGTATTCACGCCGGGAGGATGCTCGGCTTCAAATTTCGATTCGGTGTTGGATGAGTTTACTTTTTTTTCTGGAAAGTCCGACGTTATTAAATTAATATTGCCAGAACTGCTCAAGAAATAAAAAAATTCATTCATCATTCGGTTTAAATGCCGATAAAAAATTGTGCTTTTGAAAAAATTTCTAGCGCACGATCCGGTATGTGGGAAAGTGCAAAATTAAAGTGCAAATGCGGTTTTGTAACTTGTTCGTATTCCGCAGTGATATTTGTGGGCAAAAAATGCAATGTTGGCGACGTATCAAAATTATTTCGTCATGGATTTTCCGTTTCACAATCAGGAAGTGGCACATGAACTTTTGATTTCATATCTACCCAGACAAAGATTCACAGCTACCCTCTCTAATACTACCCAATGGTACCATTAAATGTTTCTTACATATGTAATTGAAAAATTAAAAAAAAAATTATACTTAATGAAAAAGTTGTTTTGATATATCTCTTCTGTTTAGAAGTCTTTTTTGTTGCTATTTTTTCAATTTTTTCGGTTTTTCGTTTAAATTTTGTTTTGTTTGTTTTATTTAGTCAACCCTTGTTGTGCATTCTTCATTGAAGCGGCGCTACTACCAATAATTTATGTAGAAGAGATCTAGAAAATTTTAATGAAGCATTTCCTGAAAAAAAATTTGGTAAGGTGAGGCAGATAAGAAAATTACAAAAATGCATAAAATAAAAATGGTTATGTTTCGAAGAAAGGAAGAAGAGGAAAAAGAGAAAGATTTTATTCTGAATTGTCTATTTTATTCCTCTTAATAATTCTTCATATGAGTTTATTCAAACAATTTTGTTAGAATTTGATGGAAAAATAATAAAAACAAAAGAAACACGCGTAGGAGAAATTAATACTTATCGGAAAGAGGAAAGTTACCTATACAATTAATTGATTTTTTTGCAATTTTTTTATTGCTGAAAACTATTTTGATCCGAAAATCATTTGCCACTTTCCTTTTTTTTATAGATTTACTGAAAAGCTTGTGCCGTAACTATTTTCATCTATTTTCTATTTATCTATTATACATTCAGTTAATAAGATAAATTGACCTAATTTAGAAAAAAAAGAAACATCCTAGAAAAGTGTTTATGGACAACAAACATGTTGGAGGAAGTCAATGAAAAAATAAATAAAAATTTAAAAAAAATTAATATGGATCATTGAATTATTTTCATTCCAGAAGGGATAAAACAAACGAGTAAAAATGGTTATGTTTCGAAGAAAGGAAGAAGAGGAAAAGGAGAAAGATTTTATTCTGAATTGTCTATTTTATTCCTCTTAATAATTCTTCATATGAGTTTATTCAAACAATTTTGTTAGAATTTGATGGAAAAATAATAAAAACAAAAGAAACACGCGTAGGAAAAATTAATACTTATCGGAAAGAGGAAAGTTACCTATATAATTAATTAATTTTTTTGCAATTTTTTTTATTGCTGAAAACAATTTTGATTCGAAAATCATTTGCCACTTTCCTTTTTTTTTGTAGATTTACTGAAAAGCTTGTGTCGTGACTATTTTTATTCATTTTCTATTTATCTATTATACATTCAGTTAATAAGATAAATTGACCTAATTTAGAAAAACAAAGAAACATCCTAGAAAAGTGTTTATGGACAACAAACATGTTAGAGGAAGTCAATGAAAAAATAAATAAAAATTTAAAAAAATTAATATGAATCATTGAATTATTTTCATTCCAGAAAGGATAAAAGAAAAGAGTAAAAATGGTTATGTTTCGAAGAAAGGAAGAGGAGGAAAAGGAGAAAGATTTTATTCTGAATTGTCTATTTTATTTCTCTTAATAATTCTTCATATGAGTTTATTCAAACAATTTTGTTAGAATTTGATGGAAAAATAATAAAAACAAAAGAAACACGCGTAGGAGAAATTAATACTTATCGGAAAGAGGAAAGTTACCTATATAATTAATTAATTTTTTTGCAATTTTTTTATTGCTGAAAACTATTTTGATCCGAAAATCATTTGCCACTTTCCTTTTTTTTGTAGATTTACTGAAAAGCTTGTGTCGTGACTATTTTTATTCATTTTCTATTTATCTATTATACATTCAGTTAATAAGATGAATTGACCTAATTTAGAAAAAAAAAGAAACATCTTAGAAAAGTGTTTATGGACAACAAACATGTTGGAGGAAGTCAATGAAAAAATCAATAGAAATTTAAAAAAATTATTATGAATCATTAAGTCATTTTAATTCCAGAAGGGATAAAACAAAAGTTTTTTGGTCTTACCATTTTTATCAATTTTTTTCCAGTTCCTTCTTGGCTGAAAAATTTGTCATATATTTTTTTAAATTTAGTTGTAATTGTTGCCTACATTTGGTTAATAAATTAATTCGACGTAATTAACAAAAATAAAATGGAAATCTTTGAAAATAACTTATAAAAAATGTTTATGTAATTAAATAAAGGAAACGGTGTAACGTTAAAGTCACTTAGAAGCAAATAAAGCGAACAAAGAAAGAAATGCATTTATATACACATTTAAGGACCATTGTGATTCCAGAAGCCGCCACAAGAATTTTTTTAATTTACCATTTTTTTTGTGTTTTTATAAAGTTTATTTTTCTTCGTAGATTTACTGAATAATTCCTTTCATGCGAACTTTTTTCAATTTTGCAGTCAATGTTGTCTACTTTAATTAATAAAATATTCTGACGCAATTAGACACATGTAAAGTCTTAGAAAAAAAAAATAAAGAAAATGTCGATACCTTAAAAGAATTAAAATCAAAACAGAAAAATTGTAACGCTAAAATTAATCTGAAGCAAACAAGGGGGAAGGAAAAAGAAAAAAGTTATTGATATAGAATTTTGAGGGTCATATTTATTGCAGAAAACCTGAAAAAAGTTCTTTTTGTCTTACCACTTTTTCTAATTTTCATCAAATTTATTCTTATTAGCATAACCATTTTTTTCAATTTTGTAGCGTTTGCTATCTACATTTAGTTAGTAAAATAATTAGACTTAACTATTTATAGAAAAAACGGAAAATCTTAGAAAAATATTTATGAAAGAGATGATAATACAATTAAAGTTAAGAAAATTTTTAAAAATGCGAGACAACTAAAAAAAGAAAAATTTGTATATATACAAATCTTAAGGTTACATATTTTTATCTGAGCAAGCACGAAATAAAAGTTGCTTGGTTTTTGTAGATTTGCAGAATATTTTGATTTACAAAACTTTTAGTTAATAATATACGTAATCATGGAGAACTCGAAAATCTTGATATAATTAAATGAAGAAAATGGAATAAAGAAATGTGGTGTATATAATGATATAAAGCAAATAAAAAAGAAAGTTATTTATATACAGCTATACAAACTTAAGAATCATTTTAATATAGAAAGCGTAAAATTGAAGTTCTTTGGTATTTTTTCCAATTTTCTTCAAGTTTTTGTATTTTTGAAAATTTTGTATTATCACATTTTTTTAGATTTTGAACTCTTTTGAACTTATCCTTAAGACGGTGATTCTACCTAATAATTGTTATAAAAAAATTAGTCTTAGATAAAGTTGATTCAAAAATTGTTTTGGTAGAGTCAGAAAGAATAAAATTACCAAAGTGCACTGAGTAAAGTTTTTTGATACTACCAAATTTATTTTATAGTAATTTTTTTTAAGTAGTAGCGGGTGATTTTGACTCAGAGTCAAACTTTGAATTCATTTTCTCAGCTCTGGGAAATCGTATACTTAAAAATTTGAATATTAAGGTACTCTTTCAGAATAATAGAGCGAAGGTATGACGTAGAATCAGTTTTTGAAAGAAAGCGTAAAAAGTAGGTGTGCAAAGTTACTGTCCTTTGCGAGTGGCTTTGCCTCATCGGATATTTTTTTAAATTTTTCTTTTAGTACTATAGATCGAGGCAAAGTCTCCCAACAAAAAGATTCAAAAGTTATTTGACTTGAGTTTCGTATTTTCTGAAATTTATTTTCATTCAAATCTAATAACATGAACATATCAAACGTAGAAACTTATAAATTTCATTTAATGACAGAAATTGCACTCAAATTAAATAACAGTTCGTATTTTTGCAAACAAAGAAACAAAATTTCTTTTCCTTTAATTTTTTGGCTCTTCAGTAACATCTGCTAAATGGTATAGGTTTTGAGAAATTGATTTAGGCCACTGCCACAATCGCCTGACAAAAGTGCTACATTTTCAGAAACCGCCACATATCATTTGAAATTTTTACAAACTACATGAAGTTTCGGGAAAATCCTAAAAAACCCTGCAATCTTGAAATAATTTTAAAGTGTTGCATCAATTTTCAACGCTTTGCGGTTAATATTTGCATAGTCGTCAAATGTTCCTGAGAATCGTTTGTCATTTTCTGAGACGATTATATAATTTCTCTACTAGATCCTCAGGATCAGATTCATTATCCAAAAATATGGTGTTGTCTGTTAATGTGTCTGAGGAGTGTAAGTCAATATTTTTGAATCTCCCCTTCTTCTAACCATTGAATGAAACTTGTTTTGGTGGTTCGTGAGCGATGAAAGCGATCCTGAGGATTTAACTGAAGTTTTTCTGATCTCTGCTGGTTCAGAGGAAAATTGAGATTTCGGTTGTACTGTGATTTTATTTGTGAAGGCTTTTTTTAGTTTTTACTCTTCTTTTTTTTGGTTTCAGGAAGATTCTTTTTTAAAGGAATTCTTTGTTGTTGTATCTTAGCTTGTATATGCATTTAATTACCTTGGAATTGTTCCATTCCAGGTGTTCATCCGCGTTGTCACTGGTTGGTCCTGGAAAAGACCGGTTAAAAACCAACATTTAATTACATTCTGTAGAGGTAACCTCTGTCATGAACACGCTGTCGAAAGGTGGGACAAAGTCTAAAAAAGGCTAAAAAATTCGCGACTGAAGGAATACTTAGGAAATCGACCTTTTGGGACTTTTTCAAAATAGACCTTGGTAGTAACCTGTAATAATGATCGAGCAGTTCTGCTTCTAATTTTGCTTTCAAGTGGAAAATTTTGTCAGTAGTATATATGGGTGTGTTGCAGTGCTGTACGAAAATTATTATTATAGCAAAATAATTTTTTTTATAGTAGACAAAAACTTTTTCTCGAAATGAGACAAAGTTATACCCTTCTACGGTAGTTAATTTTTATTTTTATTCTGGAAGAAAAAAAATATATTAACATACTACAATTTTTTGTTTCTTAAGTTTATTTGTCTCATCAGTTTTTTTTTCAATTTTGCAGTCATTGCTGCCCACTTTTAATTACGCAGCGATTACACCAAAAATTCAAAAAGAAGAACTTTGAAAGCTTTTACAAAAAAAAATTGTTTATTGCAAAATAAGATAAATTTGTAAAGATAACAAAGGGGGAGAAGGAAAAAGTGTAATTATTTACATATCAAATTGAGAATATTTTATGTTTTGAAAATTAAGAAGTAGAAATTTTTTTATTCTACCATTTTTATTAATTTTATCTTTTTTCTCTACGATCTCACTATTCCTTTGTTGTGAGGAATGTTTTTTAACATATGGTAATTTATATAGATGTACAAGGGGGAGTTAAAATACGTTTTTTTAAAAACTATGGATTAATTGTTAAATTTTTTAATTCTCTGAATATATTTTTCTAAATTTTGTGATTTTACAGCAAAGAGACAAAACTGTACACAATGTGAGATTCTAATCCTAACTTGAAACGATCCTGAAAAACGGAGTCGATATGAAATTTTTGTTAGAATTGAAGAAAGATTTTGAAAAATATTTCAACAAATGATTAACAGAATGAAGCAAAATTCCTAAAATTAACGCATAAATCGTCAAAGTGACGCCACCAATAAAGTGTTGAAAAAAGCTCAACAAAATATTTGAGTTAAAAATTTGGTTGCTACAACTCGGTACCAGCTGCTTTCCACGTATCTTGTCGGCTATATCTCCATTTACCTTTTATCATACCTTATGGTTGTTGCCAGTGCTAATTGTGTTAATTTTATTTTTTATTTTTCCAGGTAAGGACCTCTGCGAGTTGGCCCGTCACTACTTTGTAAGTAGTCATTTTTCAATTTCGGTTGCGGCTCTTGCGCCTTTATTATCTCACGCCACCATCGCTGCAGGCACGACAAGTGCAAAATCATCCGATTACCACCGGGTTCTTCATTATTGCAATTTGCAAAACCAGTTTTTCTTTTCCATGAACGTCACGAGCAATTTTTTTCGAAATCCATCATCGAAACGATAATGGTGGTTGGAAGTTGAACTTATCGTAAATAAATGATGGCGATAACTTAATTGTCGCAGCTGGTCAACAAGAGGCATCAACGCAACGCCCACGAGGAGGCGCTGAAGACATGAAATATTCATCGGTTTGCGGGGTCGTAAACGGCGATTAGCGGACGCCGGGGCCGATGTTGTCGCCTTGTCTCTTCTATCATCCGGATTAGGATCAATTTAGCAACTATTAGGCTGATCACCATATCTACTATAGAAAAACACCTTTAACTTCACAACATATACTTTTTACTTTTTCTTCAATTATTTCACTTTCTGATTTTTTGGCAATTACCTGAAAATGACAGACAGGCAACAATTAATTAACGAAATTTAAGAAATTTTTTTTTTCGAGATCCGTTGTTTTAAGCGAAATTGCAACATGTGACGTCACACTGACAACGCGCACTGTCTTCTCAAACCGAGAACTGGCGAGTCTAGTTTTCGATCTCTTGCAGTTTTGTTTCGGCTCCACTCCAAATTCGTCCTGTCGGACATTGCCGGCATTCCTGTCTTCGTGTTGGCACAATTACCAGGAATCTCGACTGTCGGGATAAAAACTCGACAACGCGGACTCCATATGGCGGTAACAATTTGCACTAGCAAGATTCCTATATCGAAATCCACAAATCGTCCGCTTGGTTGGTATTCATTCCTTTTCGGCTCTTGCTCCATCCGAATCGATCAACATAACCTTAACGATTCTCGATGAGTGCCGATGTCCAATTAAAAAACAAACTTTATTACCTGTCATTTTACACCAAAAAGTCGAACTTGAACCCGTCAATTTGGTACGACCTTTCACTTTTTTTGCTACCACCGAAGGAAATTACTCCTACACTTTTCGGACAGTTTAACATAATGACGGAGATAAACTGCAATTTGGTTATAAATAGTGTGGATTTGAATGAATTAGATTGAAGCGTTGGTGGTGTCACAAGGTGACTGCATCGTCGTTGCATTTGTTGAAAGATGCTTGTGCGAAATTTGATTAATGACGAAATTACAATAGTTGGCCACCTTAGACGTTAATGACAACCGACGACAATGAATCAAATTGAGCTATTGACGGTCGTTATAAAAGTACCATCGACGAGAGACGCTCGAGGCCCACGTTACCATCATCGAAGATCCAGGTAACTGTCGATCAGAAACTCAACTCTTGAGCGTGAACGCGATTTGCATGTGCGATTATGTTGTCGTGACCCTTTATCGAAACGCCGCCGCCACCATCAATCATCTACAGAAACCGAAAATGTACAACAAAACTTTTCGCCACTAAGAGGGGCAAATAAAAGACTTGATAACATAGATTCAATCAAACCATCACCATTAACTTGGTTTTAGTAGTTATAACTTTCAAAATCGGTCTAAGACACGGTTTGGTTCGTGGTTGAGGCCGCGCGGTCTTTGGTGAGGATGGTTGAAAAATCGGAAAGACGCGAAAACTGGAACGAAGATGAAACCCGTCGTGGTTTGGGGTGTGGTTCGGGAAAATCGCGACGCCATCGCCGAGGATTGTTTGATTTCGCGAAAAATGCCCCTATTTGGTCAATTTTCGCCGTTATGAGGTCGCAATCGGCAATAAACCCTGACGCGCTATTCTCATTAATCACGCTCCAGTCTGACATTTTAAGAAGAAACTTGTCGATGATTGGTCAGCTTGTGACCAATATCACATGAGTGTAGTTCTGGTCGACCTCAGATGATTTAATTTGCACGAGCCATGGCCTCCTTACACCACGCACACTTTGCACGTTCGCTGAATTTCAAACCGTACCCAACCAACGACCAAACTGCGGAACTCTCTCCGACTTATCGACGTTTTCGTAATTGAACCAACAAAACGTGATGGCGATCGATTTTCGATCGTCTAGTGACCCGTTTCGTTTTTTTTCTTCATCTTCTCGTTTTAACAAGAATTTAATTAGTTTTTGGCGATACCACACGCATTCGGTCGAAATGACTTGGTAATTAGTGAGATCAGGAAACGAGTTATCGAAAACTATCGGTAAGATGAAATTTTGTCATGGTCGTTCGATTTGCGAGGATAACAACGAAGTGGGTCAAAAGAACAACCCTAATTATGTTGATTATTAGAAAGTAACGGACGATGAAAAAATTTGCCAAGAACAAACGTAATTGCGGAGAGCAAAAACAACCGAAATCAACAATGCCCATGATCTGTTTTCAAAGTCGCTAGTTAGCGTAAACACGCGGCCACATTTAATGGGCTATTGTTAAATTAATGAATTGACAACGTCATGGACGACCTTGAAATAGAAATGGTTTTGTTAATTCGACGTCTAAAAATAAACGCGGACGAGATCAAAACAAAACCGCAATTGTCAAGAGACTTCCTTTTTCGGAACGTTTCCAGTTCTGAGTATTTCACTTTCTACTCTTTTTGGGTTTTGGATTTTACGATTTGCACATTTCATAGTTGCACCTTGCTTGGTCTGGAAATTAGAGCAGTTTGGAGATATTTAATTCTAACCTCTTTCTGGTTCCGCAATTTGAAAGAAACATCCTTTTTCCCACTCGCAGGTCACGCTTTGGTCCGCTTCTTTATCAGCCAATCAGAATTCGTTTCCTTTACGATTCCAAACGAATTTGCACAGCGGAGTTTTAAACTATTTGGTTATCTCTGTCCTCGGATCGTTTGTCTTGTCTCGCTATCACCTTTTTATACCTTTTTTACGTTTTCTGGTTCTGATCTTGCAACAGTTTTGAGATATTTAACTCTACCCTTTTCCCGGTACGGTAATATCAAGAAATTCACCTTTTCTCACATTTTAGGTGTGATAAATTTTATTCTTATACTCTTTATAGTTCGGAACTTGAAGTAGTTCTAAGAAACCTTTTTGGTTTCATTCGCAGCAGTTCTTAGATGTTCGATTCTACACTTTCTATGCTTCGAAAAATGTTATGAAACTCTCAGTTCAATTTTTTAGTACGTACACCGTACACCCTTCCTGGTTCTAGACTTGTGGCAGTTTTGAGATGTTTTAAGTTTATCCTTTTTTGAGTTGGTCATGACCAAAAATTTGATGTTTTCTTCCAATTTTGATACATACAATTCTTAAACTTATTGTGTGTTGAAATTTGCATCACTTCAGAAAAATTCAAATCGACCGTCTTTCTAATTCAGTAATTTTCAAGTCTTTTTCTTTTCCCATTCTTAGTTGTATTATATTACAAACTTGTTGGTTTGAGATTTGGATCGTTTTTGATATATTTAATTTAGTCTCTTTCTGGTTTGGTAATTTAAAAAAACAATTTTTTTGGTCGCACTTCTAGATAGTTTTTTCTTTTCTGGCATCAGTTTTGTCTTTTTTAAATAAACCTTTGCTTCTAGTAGTGGTAGTGATTAGATGACTTCATCTCTTTTCCTATTCCTAGTTATGATAGATTTGATTCTTCCACTATTTTTGACTTGCATCAGTTCTGTGAAATTTAAACTCTACCTATCCTTCGTCTAGTTTTCAATAACTTAACTCTACTTTCTCTCTCTATTTTTGTAGTGGTCAAAAGTTTTTTTTTCCATTCTTAGCTGTGATTTATTTACTCTTAAAACCCTTCCGGTTCGAAACTTGTAGCATTTCTGATATATTTCAGTTAATTTTTTTCACTCATTCTGGTTCACAACTTGCAGCAGTTTTGTGATTTCTAAATGTTCTTTCCTGCTTTATTAATGATCAGAAATCTTCACTTTTCTCCCCATTTACAGTTTTGGTACTTTTAATTCTTATACTTTTTCTAACTTGCAGCAGTTCTCAGTTTTAAACAGGTAATTTTTTACCCAGTCATTGATATCGTTCAGAAGACTTAATTTTTCCCCCATTTCTATTTTGATACATTTAATTCTTTCACCCTTTCTGCTGTAGTTCTGAAAAATTTAAACTCTACCCTCTTTCTAATTTAGGGATGGCCTAGACTCTTTTTGGTTTCTCATTCTCAGTTGGGATACGTTTACTCTTTCAGTCGTTCTGATTTGAAACTTGTAGCATTTCTGATATAATTAAATGTAATTTTTTCACATTTGGTGGTTAGAGACTTGCCGCAGTTTTATGGTATTTACATATTCTTCTTTTTCTGGTTTGTCAATGGTCAGAAGTTTTAAACAGGTAATTTTTTACCCAGTCATTGATATCGGTCAGAAAACTTAATTTTTCCCCCATTTCTATTTTGAAACATTTAATTCCTCTACTCTGTCTGACTTGCTGTAGTTCTGAAAAATTTAAACACTACCCTCTTTCTAATTTAGGGATGGTTTCTCATTCTTAGTTGGGATACGTTTACTCTTTCAGCCTTTCTGATTTAAAACTTGTAGCATTTCTGATATATTTAAATGTAATTTTTTCACATTTAGTGGTTAGAGACTTGCCGCAGTATTATGGTATTTTTTATTTATTTACATATTCTTCTTTTTCTGGTTTGGCAATGGTCAGAAGTTTTAAACAGGTAATTTTTTATTCAGTTATTGATATCGTTCAGAAGACTTAATTTTTCCCTCATTTCTATTTTGATACATTTAATTCTTCCACTCTTTCAGACTTGCTGTAGTTCTGAAAAATTTAAACACTACCCTCTTTCTAATTTAGGGATGGTTTCTCATTCTTAGTTGGGATACGTTTACTCTTTCAGCCTTTCTGATTTAAAACTTGTAGCATTTCTGATATATTTAAATGTAATTTTTTCACATTTAGTGGTTAGAGACTTGCCGCAGTATTATGGTATTTTTTATTTATTTACATATTCTTCTTTTTCTGGTTTGGCAATGGTCAGAAGTTTTAAACAGGTAATTTTTTATTCAGTTATTGATATCGTTCAGAAGACTTAATTTTTCCCTCATTTCTATTTTGATACATTTAATTCTTCCACTCTTTCAGACTTGCTGTAGTTCTGAAAAATTTAAACACTACCCTCTTTCTAATTTAGGGATGGTTTCTCATTCTTAGTTGGGATACGTTTACTCTTTCAACCTTTCTGATTTGAAACTTGTAGCACATCTGATATATTTAAATGTCATTTTTTCACATTTGGTGGTTAGAGACTTGCCGTAGTTTTGTGGTACTTACATATTCTTCTTTTTCTGGTTTGGCAATGGTCAGAAGTTTTAAACTGGTAATTTTTTACCCAGTTATTGATATCGGTCAGAAGACATAATTTTTCCCCCATTTCTAGTTTGATACATTTAATTTTACCACTCTTTCTGACTTGCTGCAGTTCTGAAAAATTTTAACACTACCCTCTTTCTAATTTAGGGATGGGCTAGACTCATTTTGATTTCTCATTCTCAGTTGGGATACGTTTACTCTTTCAGCCTTTCTGATTCTAAAAATGTAGCATTTTTGATATATTTAAATGTAATTTTTTCGCATTTGGTGGTTTGAGACTTGCCGCAGTTTTGTGGTATTTACATATTCCCCTTTTTCTGGTTTGGCAATGATCAGAAAAGCTCTATTCTCTCATGTGATACGTTTAATTCTAATGCTCTTTCTGACTCGCCGTAATTCCGGGAAATTTTACTTTACTCTTTTTCTTTTTGAGGAATGAGGAAAAATCTTTACTGATTTTTATTTTTAATTGATTCATTTACTCTTACAACTTTTCTGGTTCAGAACTTGTAGTATTTCTGACATATTTAATTCTACTCATTTTTTGGTTGTGTAATTTTAAAAAAATATTATTTTTCTCTCATTCATAGTTACAAACATGTAATTTTCTTAACTCTTCTTACAGCTCTTCTGGTTTAAAACCTGTAGCATTTCTGACATATTTAATTCTACTTCTATTCCGATTCGGTAATTGTCACATCACTTTTTCTAATTCGTATTTCTAAACATGAAGTTTTCTTACCCTTTCTTTGGTATTTTGGCAGTTTTCTGATCTGATGATCAGAAAACTATCTTTTCTCCTATTTACTGTTATGATTCATTTAATTATTTCACCTTTTCTGATTTGCAGTAGTTCCGATAAAGTTTATACTTTACCTTTTTTCTAGTTCAGTACTGATTTTTCTTGTTTTTCTATTCTTAGTTGTGATACTTTTAGAATGCCCGCCCTTCTAGTTCGAAACTTATAGCATTTCTGATATATTTAATTCAATTTTTTTTTAAATTTGTTTAAAGTCTTACCGAAGTTTTGTGATATCTTTACCCTCTTTTCTGATTTGGTAATAATCAGAAAATCTTACGTCTTTTCCCATTTGATACGTTTAATGTTATGCTATTTTTGACTTCTAGCATTTCTGATATATTTTAGTCTATTATTTTCACCCATTCTGGTTCAGAACTTGCAGCAGTTTTGTGATTTCTGCTTTATTAATGGTCAGAAATCTTCACTTCTTTTCCACGTTACAGTTTTGGTATTTTCAATTCTTATACTCTTTCTGACTTGTAGTAATTCTCAAGAATTTAACTTTAGTCTCTTTCTAATCTAGGAATTGGCAAAAGTTTTTCTTGTTTTCCATTATTAGTTCTGATACATTTACTCTTACAGCTGTTCTGGTTCGAAAGTTGTAGCATTTCTGATAATTCTACTTCTCTTCTGGTTTGGTAATTTACAGTTTTAAACAGGTAATTTTTTTACTCAGTCATTGATAATGGTCAGAAGACTTAATTTTTTTCTCATTTCTATTTTGATACATTTAATTCTTCCACCTTTTCTGACTTTCTGTAGTTTTGAAGAATTTAAACTCTACCTTCTTTCTAATTTAGGGATTGGCTAAACTATTTTTGATTTCTCATTCTTAGTTGTGATACGTTTACTCTTTCAGCCCTTCTGATTTGAAACATGTAGCATTTCTGATATATTTAATTGTAATTTTTTACATATTTTGTGGTTAGAGACTTGCGGCAGTTTTGTGGTATTTACATATATTTCTTTTTCTAGTTTGGTAATTGTTATAAAAGTTCTATTCGCTCATATGATTCATTTAATTCTTATGCTCTTTTGACTTACAGTATTTCTGAGAAATTTAACTCTAATATCTTTCTTGGGGAACGAGGAAAAATCTTTCGTGTTTTTCATTTGTGATACATTTCTGGTTCAAGACTTGTAGTATTTCTGAAAGATTTAATTCTACTCCTTTTTTGGTTGTGTAATTTTAGAAAAAATATTATTTTTCTCTCATTCATAATTATAAACATGTAATTTTCTTAACTCTTCTTACAGCTCCTCTGGTTCAAAACCTGTAGCATTTCTGACATATTTAATTCTACTTCTATTCCAATTCGGTAATTGTCATATCATTTTTTCTCATTCGTTGTTCTAAACATGAAGTTTTCTTACCCTTTCTTTGGTACTTTGGCAGTTTTCTGATCTGATGATCAGAAAACTGTATCTTTTCTCCTATTTACAGTTATGATTCATTTAATTATTTTACCTTTTCTGATTTGCAGTAGTTTCGATAAAGTTTTATTTTACCTTTTTTTCTAGTTCAGTACTGATCTTTCTTGTTGTGATACTTTTAGACTTCCAGCCCTTCTAATTCGAAACTTATAGCATTTCTGATATATTTAATTCAATTTTTTTAAATTTGTTTAAAGATTTACCGCAGTTTTCTGATATTTACCTTTGCCCTCATTTCTGATTTGGTAATGATCAGAAAACCTCCTGTTTTTTCCCATTTGATACGTTTAAATGTTATTCGGCAGTTCTGAGAAAGTTAACTCTACCTTCCTTCTAGTTCAGGAATGGTCAAAAGTTTTTTTTTTCCATTCTTAGTTATGAGCTCTTCTAATCCAAAACTTGCAGTTTTTTTCATTTACTTAATTCCCTTTCTAGTGATTTCTAGGAAACGTTTTTCATAACACTCAAATGCACCTTGAACATAGAGTAAAGCACTTCTTTAAAGTTCTGAAACTAAATTTTGTAATTTCCAAACGCTAGTACCTTTAAATTGAGTGGGTGCCCATGCACGCACTCATTTGTTTAGTTGACGTTTCGCTATCAGCCAACCAGAGCTCGTTTCTTGTACGATTCAGAACGAATACGGTCGACAATTCACGACGAACCTTTAAACTGGGTGGTTTTGGCATAATGTTGTTTCTTCTTAAGTTCTCTACTTTTCGGTTTTAACGTGGTCGAAATCTTCTAAAATTTGCAAGAATGCAACCGTGCCATCTCGATACATTCAGCTGTTTACGCTAAATAGAACTATTTAAAAACTAGAAATCGTTCTTTTTAATTGAAAATATTTTCTTAATTATTTTTTAAATTAATAACAAGCACCATTACACCCTGTCTGTAAGTTCCACATGGGTCCATGCAACGTAATAAAACGACATGTCCTGAACTATTTTATTCCTTGATGTATCACAAGTCGTCAGGAAATGGGCGTAATTGCAAATATTTTAAAAGTGGTAGCGCTCTGGGACTTTTTGGCTCCAGCAAGAACTATCAGTTTCCCAAATTTTTTTGTGCAGATTATTAAAACTACAATAAATTGCCTATCTGATGACACCGAGAACAACATGTGAATAGTTTTAATTTATGCGTTAAAATGTACACAAACTTGAACAACTTGCCAAAGCTCGGGGCTTACTACCGAAACAAATTTATTATCAAAAAAATACGTCACCGAATTCTTTGATCTTTACTCTTTCTGTCAATATGATCAGATTATTTTAGAAATGGATAGCAATGTCTGGAACCAAAAAGTCCGTGAGCGTGTTTTGTCTCTTTTTGGGCCGAACTTGACGCCCACCTTAATCTACAACATAGAAATCAAGACGAGCCATTGCTGATACAAACAAGATATTACTGTTATCCATCTCATAATCTTCATCTGGTTGCAATTATCCGGCGTTATTCACGTATTTTTTGTAATGCGGACCGAACGAAGCGTCTATTGATGTTAACAATTTGTTCTTTCACTTTCATCCTTTACCAAGTAGTTCGTCTCCTCCAACGGACGGTCTAAAAATACCGTCGTCTCCCTATTAACTTCAATCAGTCATGTTAATGTTTCAGTACAGTCATAGTCAAGAGTAACTACGACGAGCCACGCTTGTTTTCCCAAATTAGCCAGCAATTAATCTGATGAAGGATCAAATTGTCGAAAATCTAGAACGATCCGGCCGTTTTTAAAGTGCACAATTTAATTCTTTTTCGGCCTCTAAAGGATACTGTCAATTATCAACCCACTCCTTTTTACGTCCAATTGGAATGACATTTAGATGCAGTCATTAAAATTGAAATAAGTGCATCAGCCTCGCGACTCGAAAATCGCTTTTATATACATCCATTCAGATTACAGGGCTGTCTTGTTATTATTACATATGATAGCTGTGTCGCTCTCTAATTTATCAGCCGCCATCATAAATCGTTGCATTTAATTACAACGTTTGCATAGGAAACTTTAATAAATATCCCACTTCTGACTGAAGTAAATTCTAATTAATTCGTTATTTTGCCGTGTTGTTAGTTGTGGCATGAGTCGTGAAGTTTATTCATCGTTGCCGTCTTGTAACGAAACATCAAAACAGATTGTAATCGTCATGTTTATTATCCCGTAACTAATTGAATTAACTCAACGGGAAGATTGATTCCATCTCAGGTGGCTAGAGAAAACAAACCAACTACGCGCTGTACCAAACGACTTGATGACGAAAAAATTGAAACAGCATGAAGCATCAACCATCGTTTTTGATCGCGTCGCAAATTTATGAAAACCACTTCGGGACCAGGAGAGATTCTAATTTTTGATACATTAAAACCTGTATAGGAGATACCATGAAATAAGTGTTGGCGAACCTGATTTATTTCGATTTACACGTGTTGGTGGTAACACTGTTGGAATCAAATTGTGCGGTCGATTTATCTGACAGTTGTAGTGCCCTCTAGAGTTGAGATGCAATAGTAACGTCGCTGGCGCCCTCTGTCACAGGAATGTCGCAGGTAAAGGCGAGTCGCCACATGATTTCCCTTCCAGTGACTGATCAAGTGTTAATTTTTTTAGACACTAAGGTTTGTGTAAGCTTTGGTTGTGTTTAGTAACGAAATGTTGAGACTTTTTCAATTCTGAGTCTGTATGTGGAAGACATTGCATAAATTTCTTCGAGTCGAGTTTTGACTTTTAGTGAGATAAGACTGAGTTTGGTTCTTATGTTGTAATCAAGAAACGAGTTCGATTAACTTCAGGACTGGCTTTAAAGTTTGAAATTTGCGTCGAACGCCACCGAAATCTGCATGCTACCAGGTAATTACCATGGAAATTTTCTGAATGTTGCCCCATTTACACTCATCGTTACACGGCCATCCTCCGACCATGCGTAGGTTTCACCTCTTGTTAAATCAACACAACCTTGTCGAACATCGAACGTTACATTTTTACACCTAAGTAGCCCACCGGTGCTAGTTAAATCGTCCGGTTCGTTAATAAGGTGCCATGTAATCGTACAGTTTCCATCTCACTACAATGGTTGAAAAAAAACTAGTTTGGGGAACACAAGGCGTGTTCGCTGCTCTCCACTTACAATAACCATAGAAGCTATTTGACTATTGTCCATTGTAATGCCAATCCGTCTATTTACATAAGGAGCGTACAGAGAGATCGCGTTAATTAACCAGCTCGAATTATTAACGATCGTCATTCGAACTCGTGCTGGGAGGAGGAGAGGCCCAATTACATATTGCAGCATGGTTGGGTCAAGTTTTCTTCTTTTTTTTTCTTCTTGTAATACCATCGACTCGAGTAATTGCCGAGGTATAAGTTATTAGATTAATTAGAGACGGAACCGGTGTAGAGAATCAGCGATGTAATGATTTAATGCACGGCTCAGGTGTAGTTTTTAATACAGTTGTTGCCAGTTACACCTGGTAATTACATGGTCAGGTTTCTTTCGTAACTTCTTAATGGGAAGTTTTTGATTTTTGATCGAGGAAATTTTTTGCTTCCAAAATTGTTGGCGTGAGAAAATTGCGATTCTTTTAGCAAAAAGTCGGATTTTTGCAGTTATATTTGTTTTTTTTTTACCCTTTTATTGCTCGATGACACTTCTTTTGTGAGTTTCAAACTTCGGAGAAAATTTTTCTGGTCTTCTATACAGCAATGTTCAAGAAACAGAAACAGTGGACAAGACCTTTTGGATTGATTTTTACATTTAATTTTTATAATTTTTCAGACTTGCAGAAGCCCTGAAAATTTAAACTTTACGCTCTATCAAGTTTTGAATAATTAAACTCTTTTTTCTTTGCACTTCATTAATTGGCACAAGTTTTTCTTGTTACTCATTTTTATTTAGGGTTCATTTGCTTCTTCAACTCTTCTGGTTCTTTGGTTCGAGACTTATAGCATTTCTAACATTTGCTGGTTTGAGACTTGCAGCAGTTTTGTGGGATTTAACTGTACCCTATTTTCTGGATTAGTAATGGTCAGAAGATTTTCGCTCTTCTCTCGTTCCCAATTTTGATACGTCCAATTCTTATCATCTTTCTGACTTTAGTAGTTCTAAGAAATTTAACTCCATCCTCTTTCTAGATTTTTTTGGCCTTCTATACAGCAATCGGATGAAATATTAAACAAAAAGAAACAATGTGCTAGTGTGCTAAATCTTTTGGATTGATTTTTACATTAAATTTTTATAATTTTTTAGGCCTGCAGAAGCTCTGAAAATTTAAACTTTACACTCTTTCAAGTTTTGAAAAATTAAACTATGTCCTTATCGTACTTATTAATTGGCACAAGTTTTTCTTGTTACTCATTTTTACTTAGAGTTCATTTATTTTTTTAACCCTTCTGGTTCTTTGATTCGAGGCTTGTATAGCATTTCTGATATTTGCTGGTTTGAGACTTGCAGCAGTTTTGTGAAATTTAATGGTACTCTATTTTCTGGTTTAGTAATGGTCAGAAAATGTTCTCTCTTCTCTCGTTCCCAATTTTGCTACGTCCAATTCTTATCTTCTTTCTGACTTTAGTAGTTCTAAGAAATTTAAATTCAACCTCTTTCTAGATTTTTCTGGCCTTCTATACAGCAATCCGATGACATATTCAAAAAAACAGAGACAATGTGCTTGAGTGCTAAACCTTTTGGATTGATTTTTACATTAAATTTTTATAATTTTTTAGACCTGCAGAAGCTCTGAAAATTTAAACTTTACGCTCTTTCAAGTTTTGAAAAATTAAACTATGTCCTTATCGTACTTATTAATTGGCACAAGTTTTTCTTGTTACTCATTTTTACTTAGGGTTCATTTACTTTTTCAACCCTTTTGGTTCTTTGGTTCGAGGCTTGTATAGCATTTCTGATATTTGCTGGTTTGAGACTTGCAGCAGTTTTGTGAAATTTGATGGTACTCTATTTTCTGGTTTAGTAATGTTTAGAAAATTTTCTCTCTTCTCTCGTTCCTAATTTTGCTACGACCAATTCTTATCGTCTTTCTGACTTTAGTAGTTCTAAAAAATTTAAATTCAACCTCTTTCTAGATTTTTTTGGCCTTCTATACAGCAATCGGATGAAATATTAAACAAAAAGAAACAATGTGCTAGTGTGCTAAATCTTCTGGATTGATTTTTACATTTAATTTTTATAATTTTTCAGACCTGCAGAAGCTCTGAAAATTTAAACTTTACGCTCTTTCAAGTTTTGAAAAATTAAACTCTGTCTTTACTGTACTTATTAATTGGCACAAGTTTTTCTTGTTACTCATTTTTACTTAGGGTTTATTTACTTTTTCAACCCTTTTGGTTCTTTGGTTCGAGGCTTGTATAGCATTTCTGATTTTCTGATATTTGCTGGTTTGGGACTTGCAGCAGTTTTGTGAAATTTAATGGTACTCTATTTTCTGGTTTAGTAATGGTCAGAAAATTTTCTCTCTTCTCTCGTTCCCAATTTTGATACGTCCAATTCTTATCATATTTCCGACTTTAGTAGTTCTAAGAAGTTTAACTCCATCCTTTTTCTAGATTTTTCTGGCCTTCTATACAGCGATCGGATGAAATATTAAACAAAAAGAAACAATGTGCTAGTGTGCTAAATCTTTTGAATTGATTTTTACATTTAATTTTTATAATTTTTAGACCTGCAGAAGCTCTGAAAATTTAAACTTTACGCCCTTTCAAGTTTTGAAAAATTAAACTCTGTCCTTATTGTACTTATGAATTGGCACAAGTTTTTCTTGTTACTCATTTTTACTTAGGGTTCATTTACTTTTTCAACCCTTTTGGTTCTTTGGTTCGAGGCTTGTATAGCATTTCTGATATTTGCTGGTTTGGGACTTGCAGCAGTTTTGTGGAATTTAATGGTACTCTATTTTCTGGTTTAATAATGGTCAGAAAATTTTCTCTCTTCTCTCGTTCCTAATTTTGATACGTCCAATTCTTATCATCTTTCTGACTTTAGTAGTTCTAAGAAGTTTAACTCCATCCTCTTTCTAGATTTTTCTGGCCTTCTATACAGCAATGCAATGAAATATATAAAAAAAACAGAAACAATGTGCTAGAGTGCTAAACCTTTTGGATTGATTTTTACATTAAATTTTTATAATTTTTTTGACTTGCAGTAGCTCTGAAAATTTAAACTTTACGCTCTTTCAAGTTTTGAAAAATTAAACTATGTCCTTATCGTACTTATGAATTGGCACAAGTTTTTCTTGTTGCTCCTTTTTACTTAGGGTTCATTTACTTTTTCAACCCTTTTGGTTTTCTTGGTTCGAGGCTTGTATAGCATTTCTGATATTTGCTGGTTTGGGACTTGCAGCAGTTTTGTGGAATTTAATGGTACTCTATTTTCTGGTTTAGTAATGGTCAAAAAATTTTCTCTCTTCTCTCGTTCCCAATTTTGATACGTCCAATTCTTATCCTCTTTCTGACTTTGGTGGTTTTAAGAAATTTAATTCCATCCTTTCTAGATTTTTCTGCACTTTTATACAGCAATCCCATGAAATGTTCATAAAACAGAAACAATGTGCTAGAGTGCTAAACCTTTTGGATTAATTTTTACATTAAATCTTTATAATTTTTGTGACTTGCAGGAGCTTTGAAAATTCAAACCTCACGCTCTTTTAAGTTCTGAAAAATTAAACTCTGTCCTCTCTGTTTTTCATTAATTGGCGCAAGTTTTTCTTGTTACTCATTTTTAGTTAGGGTTCATTTACTTTTTCAACCCTTTTGGTTCTTTCGTTCGAGACTTTTAGCATTTCTGATATTTGCTGATTTGAAACTTGCAGCAGTGTTATAGAATTTAATCGTACCCTATGTTTAGTAATGGTCAGATAACTTTCTTTCTTCTTTCGTTCCCAATTTTGATACGTCCAATTCTTATACTTTTTCTGACTTTAATAGTTCTAAGAAATTGAACTCAACTCTCTTTACAGTGAAGTAAAAACTTTTTTTTCATTCTTAGTTGGGATTCATTTACTTTTAAAGTTCTTTCGGTTGTAAGCTTGCAGCATTTCTGATATTTAATTTGACTTTTTTCTGGTTCGCTAATTTTCAAGGAAGGCAATTTTCCTCCCATTCGTATTTCTAAACATGTAATTTTTTACCTCTTTTTTGTTAATGATGAAAAAACTTCCTCTCCTCCTATTCCCAGTTTTGATTATTCTTATACTCTTTCTGACTTGTAATGGTTTGTAAGAAATCTAACTCTACCCTCTTTCTAGTTCAGGAATGGGCAAAAGTCTTTCTTGCCTTCCATTATTGGTTGTGATAGTTGTGATGTTGGAGTCTTGTAGCATTTCTGATATATTTAATTCTACTATTCTTCTGGTTTGGTAATTTTCAAGAAACATAATTTTCTCCCATTGCCGGTTTTGATCCATTTCATTCTTGCACCCTTTTTGAGAAATTTAAACTAATTTTATTATCGTCATCAATCTTGAGATAGAGTTTTATAAAACTTGTGCTAGTAAGTCCAACAATTTAGAAAATTTGTTCGTCCTCAACCCCCCCAATACACTACAGTTTTGTATATTGATAATTTCTAACGTTTTTATTAAGTTAGAGAGTGAGCGACACTCGGTTACTGTCAGCCATTGGCTAGATTTGATGCAAAGATGTAAAAATAATCCTAAAAATTTCCGTTAACTTAATTCTGAGTATTCTTTTTCCGTTAGGTTCATTTCCATTGTAACCTTTAATTATTTTCAGTGTTTTGTAATCATAATTATTTACCTGGGATTATACATTAAATTCAAACTATGTTGCGACGAGCTAAGATTAGTTCAACAATAATTTTCACCTTATTACAAAATGGGTCGTGGAAAAAAATAATTTCTTGAAGAAAAAGGAAGATTCCAGCTTGTCGACAACTTTTCTCCAATCGAGAAATAGCTAGAAGAATCGGACGAAGCACGTGGGTAATTAATGCTTACTTAATAAACATGGAAAATTATGGCAATAATCGTCGAGGTCGAATTGCACGAGCAACACCAAAGGAGCGGCTTGCGATTCTTCGACTGCCTCTCCTTTGCTATGGGTGAGCAAAATAGGGCAAAAGAAATGATAATAAAAAATGTCCACTCTGAAAACGAAGAATGTTACTAAAAAAAATTTCTAAACTGTCTTCAAGTCAAATTTGAATTTTCTGGCCACCATTGGGCACAGAAATCAAGAACTGTTTTTAGTGATAGAAAGAAGTTTTTGGATAGACCTTCCAAAACCACTTCCATAATTGAAGACTGGAGTATTGGTAGTTTGGGCGGCGATTGCAAATTTTGCTAGAAATTTGGGGGGTAACTCGATGAAATTACCACATTGATTTCGGAACAATTGACTTTTCAGCACAACGATGTCGCAATTCATTCAGGAAGAATTTTTGGAACTTGGCTGAATAAAAATAATTTTGAAGTTCTGGAATGGCATGTTCTGTTCCCCGATTTAAATTTTATAGAGAATTGACTGAATGAATAAACAAATTTACGGAGAATGACGTCAGCTCAATACTTGCAATACTTGCCACCTGGCAAGCGATTGTGATAAATTTGTTAAATAATTTATTTCATTTACTGCCAAATTGTTTGTTGATCGTTATTGAGAAGCGAGAGGATTATAATAAAAATTTGTTTCTATATTTTTACATTCGGGAGGTTATTTTTGAATAATTCAATCTCGCTTTGGAAGTGACCACCAAACCTAAAAAAAATTCGAAATTAGTTTCTGAAATTTTGGACTTAAACTGATACCAAAATTTACTGAAAACTCCTAATTCAACCATACTGCTAGTTCTTTTAACCAAAACAGGGTTCTCTAACATTTTATATGGAGCTGCATAGGTTTCTATCAAAAGCACCCTGGAAGAATTCTATTAAAACTTTTAAACGTTCACCAAACTACTCTTACTCTGGTGAAGGATTTTAACACAATAAAAATTAATCGATAGCGAGTGAGTGCAAAAACTTTCCTGATATTTTTAAAAATATTAAATTTGAAATGGCACAAGACACGTCTCCATGGTTTTATTTTGGAAGCGGTAAGTACCGAAAATCGATGTCAAAAAATTTACCAAACACTTTTGACTTAATTGATGCTTAAGAAATTCCAATTAAATGGCAACCGGAAGTGAAATATTCAATCAACAGTTCATCTCTAAACTAAAAATAGAAAAGAAAGACTCAAAGGTGCCTTGCGCCGTTGATCCTCACGCCATCTACTACGACCTAATTACATTCCTACATCGGGGATTGGATTTTGAAAAAAATAGAAAAGTAACAAAATACAATAATTATCGTTAAATTATCATTCGATAACTAAACACTGGGTGTTCAATCCTTTTTTCCAGATTTCCCTCTCTGGCGTCAATTTTCTCTTCCATCGTCTCCCTTATACCGTCACCAAAGAGTAAAGAACTTATAAAGAGGCGTCGCTTCTAGCGGTTCCTTTCATGTTTTGAAACCAAATTCCATCATCACCTTGAAACAGCAGTCCTTTTAATTTGGTAGGGTAGACAAAACATCGTTAAGCACGTTCGTGTAATACGATATTCGGCTGGCGGCCTCTTCAATGCCAGGTGGTTGGTTTTTAGAGTCAGCTGTGGTAATTCGAGTCCGTTGCAGTCACAATTTCAAAACAAACCTTTTAAATTGGTAGGTTGGGCATCTCTGTCGCCGAATCAGTTTCCTTGTTCGACCGTCGCCTCTTCATAAGTTCTTCACTCTTTTACTTCACTCTAGGAACGACGTGGTCTTCTTCTTTCTGACGCTCATGCCAGTGGTTTAAGCCATTGATCCACTGCTACTCGCATTAGATTAACCTTATTAGATAACCCTCGTATTTCATTTCTATCGGTACGGTTTTTTTTGGTACTTCCATCAATTGTCTGATGTTTCCATTTGGTACCTGTTCAATTCTAGGTACGCATTTGAAATAATCAATTTATTCTTTGTATCCTGCGTATTGAATACTCAGATTTTGAAACTGTAGCACAAAATTTAATCCACCATGCTGAACAATTTCTTGACATTCTTGGATGTCTTTTTTCCTACCATAGCGAGTTGAGACAACCGATTACTACTTTCCTGAATTTTCGGTTTTCTTTTCTCCCTTCTGATCGTTTTCGAGCTATTCGTCGCTGATGAGAAGAAATGGCGTAATTACCAAAAATTGCAAAAAGGAGTTATCTGACCTGGCCTAACAATAAATTATCAATTGACGAATTAATAACTTTCTATTTGTACCCATTATTTGAATATAATCCATTTGGTCTGTCGTTTTGTGTGAATCTGACGGTTTCTCAAAGATACTCCCATTGCTGAACAGTGGTGACTCCATTAATGCAGCACGATTTCTAGGTAGAGATTGGAGGGTATTGGAGATAAGCTGCACCTTTGACAGAGTCTTTTTATTATTATTACGTTTATAATACAGAACTACACCCCATATTACCCCATGCCTTGGGATAAATTCCCACGCCCTTATTTTCCTCATCTATCGCTTTTACTAACAGCCTCCAACTTCTTCTATTTACTCTGTCTATTTTCTCCCAACCTCGTCTCTTTAGCTGTATTTTCTTCTTTGAGCCATTCATTTCTTTATCTTTTTATATGGTGCATTATGTCTGGATATCCATATGTCTTTCTCAGTTCAACTTTTTCAAGACACATCTTCCATCTTTGGACTTCACAGTACTATCCTTTCCTATATCAGTATCTGATTCCATTCTGTCAGCTTCTAAGATTCATAACCATATAGAACATTATTCCATAAGCCAATATTGTCGGTTTTGTGGATATTTTTTACTTTTAGTATACTCTTTAGACTTCCAACCGCTCTACTTCCTTTTGCTAACTTGTTCTATATTTCTTTGTTTCATCAGAGTTTGTATTGATTATCGCTTCAAAGCAAAATTTTTAACCCTTTCACAACTGTATGTTTTAGTTCATCATCAGTGGACTTTACTATCTGCTGTGGTATATTATTATTTTGGTTTAAAGTTGGGTTTCTCTTACAATTCATTCCAGTGCAAGATTAAACACAAAGGATTTTTGTATTTTAGTCCTCTTATAGAAATGAAACCATTTGATCGTTTTTCTTCTTCTAACATTTTCAATACTATTTTCCATATGGTTGGTCTAATCAGCTTTATTAATTTATGCGACTCCCCTAAGCAACTTTAAGGCTCATATAGTTTTGTCTTGAGATTGGATGCTTGTAAGAAATTTATAAACAGTTTAGTAAAGATTTGGTCAACTATTCTTTGTTCTTGAACATCCTTGGTTCCTCTCAATTTTTCTGTTTTATATTTGTTTTATATTTATATTTATACGTGGAATTATTCCAACTAGTATCTTGTAGATTACGTCCAATAAAGTTATTTTTGTTTTTTTATTTCGACTTTTGAATTAGTTTAATATAGCGGACTGTATACGCTTTTGATGTCTTAACTAAATTTATTTGCATGGTTGGTTTGCTAATAGGCATGTGGTTTGCTTGGTAGCAGAGCGTGGATACCTTTCTGATGGCAAGAGAGCGACCTTTCCTCCCTGAGATCTCACCTGAAGCTTAAACTTGTCACGTCACTCCAGGTGAAGTGGTTGGAAGCAGAGATGACAGGAATTCGACAAACTGTTATGTCGCCAAATGCTTAAAAAACTTAAATCTAAACCTTTCTGATTAATCTGGCAATCCTATCTACTGTCACCTATTTTTGGGCCACTATTCTATTTTTACCCTCACTTTTATAGTTTTTATTTTTTCCTTTACTCCTTGATTTGACGTAATTTCTGCTTCTTTGTTTCATCTGTTCTTTTTTATTTGTAAAGAATCCAATATTTTATGTCTAGATGCTCTCGTTTGCTCTATCACACATCTGTTTCTTTGACTGTTTGTATACTTTTTCATTTTTATGTGAATTTAGTTTTAGCACTTGACTCTAACTTTACTTCTTTGATCTAATGCTTTTCTACGTTCCTCGTGTAGCATTTATTTGTTTATGCTACATTGTAGTGTCTTTAATATCAGATTTTGCATCTTATTCTGGTGTCTCGGCCAATCCAGTTTCTATCTCATTCTTTATATTAAATTTTCTTACTTATTTTTTTTTTCTGAACGTAGATATCTGTTAATTTATCTTTGGTATCACCTGAAGATGATCTAAGTCTGCATCAGACCCTCAATAACTTGTTATGTCCTTTATTGCCGTTCCATGTATTCTTTCTATGAGCTCATGGTCCATCTCGTTTCTCCCATCCTCACTCCATGAATATCCACAATTCCCAAATTCTTGCCAGTGATTGGAAGGCGAGATGATTCTAAAATCACATTACTGGCGCCAGTATATCCTTTCGAAGGATGCAACAGAAGAATCTCATTTATTAACCCTTAGATGCACCCTAAAAACTTCCAAATTCTATTTGACCAATTTTACCAATATCGATAGGTTCTTTCTCTTGATGCTGGGTTGTTTGACGGGATATTTCGAATATGGTAAAGTCCGTTAAACCCTGAAACTAATATGCGTGACATGATCGCCTCACCTTGTTGCAGTTGCGATTATAAGCAAACAATTTTGAAGTTAAATATTGATATACATGTATTGTCCTCAATGATGTTTTGTAATAGCATCAATTGTAACCACAACATCAGTTTTTTTGTCGCTGTTGCTCTCTATTAACGTTACATTTCTGGTTATTTTGTCCACGTTAATTTAAACCGACAATATTGGTTTTTTAATAACGAGTTGTGAAACGTTCGTGACGTAAAACACCACTACCAACTCAACAAGGAAATAACAAATTGGTCGAAACCACGAAAGATCTACAATAGATCTCTATCGTTCCGACTTTGGTCGTTATTACGAAAACTTATAACCTTATTAGCTCGATGAGACAGTATTTGCATAAATAAAAGATTTTTTTGAGTTTAGATATCCTGTAACCGGACGCATTACGAATTTTTGTTTGCCGTTCCAGTTTTTTATTTGTATCATTAGATTCTGTTTTGTGCCTCGGTATGTGTACAATTAACATTTATTTTCGGCTTGTATTCAAATTTTGGTTAAGTCCACTTAATCGGACACGACATAAATCGCTTGAATTAATCAAAATATTTACCCAGAAGGTTCCCTGCTTACTTTTGATTTGTGGCCCGCTATAACTAATCGTACGAAATTCAACTTAATTGATTTGTTCCTTAAGCGAAGCGATTTTTTGGAAAATTTTAAACAACTGGTGACGAAATTGAGCGATTCAAGTAATTGAAATCTTTTCGGCTACTGTTGACTGTTTGATGGACAATACGAATGGACGATGGAAAGTTTTGTTGATGGCGATTGTACAGGAGCCATTGAAAAAAATTCCATTCGCGCCCATCTTTTAAGTAGACATGACTGCGACAACGACGATCGCTCATTAGTTTGACAGGTCGTAAATCACGGATGTGATCGGATATCTAAGAAAATGTAATGGAGTTTCGAACAGGTCCATGTTCAATTAATTCGAGAACTACTTAACTTGTTTCGGAAATTCGAGGTGTGGGAATTTTACTTGTAATTCAAATGCTAAAATTCCTTCTGTTGGTTACTTGACACTTCGAAATTTAAGTGCCAGTTAATTTAACACCTAGACATTTGGGATTTTTTTAACATTCTGTGCCTTATTGAAGTCTTCAATTCTATCCCAAAACTTGATTCATTTTTTATTTTACACCTCCAACATTTCTTTTTTTTGCGATATGTTATTTGCTTGGCAGTTCACGTCTGTATTGCTGGTTGTCGAAGACAAGGCATCTGGGTGTGTACTATACTTACGGTTCAGGATTTATTAGTAGTGGCGTTGTTACTGATTATTTAAAATTTAAAGAAATATCATTAGTTTGATTCAAGTCTGTTTTTGTACATTCACTTTCAAAATTAATTTTAAGCATTGTGACGATTGCGTACATAGATTTAATATAAATTGGAAAATGCTTAAAGTTTTGAGAACATGTAAGACTCGATTAAATTTACAATTAAAATGTAAACGTTTCTCCACCGTTTCGGACTCAGAAGATATATCAAATATCGATTGAAATCTTCTATATTGATGGTAAAAATTAAGTAAAATTTAGAAAACCGGTTAGAAGAAAATTGAAAAACAAGTTAAATATTTTCTTTCTTATTTTTAATTTTTGTTTCTGTTAGAACTTCATATAGAACTGAAATAGATTTCTCTTCAAAAAAATTTCTTTATAATTTTCTAAAATTTGATTTAAACCCACAGTCAAAAGTGTAAAATTTTCCCACCGCTTTTAACTCGAAACAAAAATCAAATACCAAAAATATCTTTGAAATCTTGTTTTTTGATGGTGAAATCTTTGAGCGTCTTGAGTAATTCCAAGTTTCTTCTTCGCCTTAGAATTAATCTTATGGTGCTTGAAATTTAAAGAACCTCTTGAAAGACTCTTTAGATCTACAGTTAGAATTGTATAAATTTTACCACCGTTTTGGACCAGGAATGAGAATTTGATTCAAATCTTCTATCTTCATGGTAGATTGAATAAAATGTTATTTATGAGTTAATATTTATATTAAGTTGCGAAGCACATTCTGTTAAGAGATTAATTAAAACTAATTTGAGTAAAATTTCAAAAATGGATTCAAGTTCTTTTCAATATTTTGAGAGTAACTTGAATCGCTCCAACTTTCTTCTATGGCTTTAGAATTGATCGACGGCCCGAAATTTTGAGAACCTCTTCTAAAATAGCATTTAATTTCACAATCAAAAGTGTAAAATTTTCCGACCGCTTTTAACTCGAAACAAAAATCAAATACCAAAAATATCTTTGAAATCTTGTTCTTTGATGGTGAAAACTTTAAGCGTCTTGAGTAATTCCAAGTTTCTTCTTCGCCTTAGAATTAATCTTATGGTGCTTGAAATTTAAAGAACCTCTTGAAAGACTCTTTAGATCTACAGTTAGAATTGTATAAATTTTACCACCGTTTTGGACCAGGAAGGAGAATTTGATTCAAATTTTCTGTCTTTATGGTAGATTGAATAAAATGTTATTTATGAGTTAATATTTATATTAAGTTGCAAAGCACATTCTGTTAAAAGTTTAATTAAAACTAATTTGAGTAAGATTTCAAAAATGGATTCAAGTTCTTTTCAATATTTTGAGAGTAACTTGAATCGCTCCAACTTTCTTCTATAGCTTTAGAATTGATCGACGGCCCGAAATTTTGAGAACCTCTTCTAAAATAGCATTTAATTTCACAATCAAAAGTGTAAAATTTTCCGACCGCTTTTAACTCGAAACAAAAATCAAATACCAAAAATATCTTTGAAGTCTTGTTCCTTGATGGTGAAAACTTTGAACATCTTGAGTAATTCCAAGTTTCTTCTTCGCCTTAGAATTAATCTTATGGTGCTTGAAATTTAAAGAACCTCTTGAAAGACTCTTTAGATCTACAGTTAGAATTGTATAAATTTTACCACCGTTTTGGACCAGGAAGGAGAATTTGATTCAAATCTTCTGTCTTTATGGTAGATTGAATAAAATGTTATTTATGAGTTAATATTTATATTAAGTTGCGAAGCACATTCTGTTAAAAGTTTAATTAAAACTAATTTGAGTAAGATTTCAAAAATGGATTCAAGTTCTTTTCAATATTTTGAGAGTAACTTGAATCGCTCCAACTTTCTTCTATGGCTTTAGAATTGATCGACGGCCCGAAATTTTGAGAACCTCTTCTAAAATAGCATTTAATTTCACAATCAAAAGTGTAAAATTTTCCGACCGCTTTTAACTCGAAACAAAAATCAAATACCAAAAATATCTTTGAAATCTTGTTCTTTGATGGTGAAAACTTTGAGCGTCTTGAGTAATTCCAAGTTTCTTCTTCGCCTTAGAATTAATCTTATGGTGCTTGAAATTTAAAGAACCTCTTGAAAGACTCTTTAGATCTACAGTTAGAATTGTATAAATTTTACCACCGTTTTGGACCAGGAAGGAGAATTTGATTCAAATCTTCTGTCTTTATGGTAGATTGAATAAAATGTTATTTATGAGTTAATATTTATATTAAGTTGCGAAGCACATTCTGTTAAAAGTTTAATTAAAACTAATTTGAGTAAGATTTCAAAAATGGATTCAAGTTCTTTTCAATATTTTGAGAGTAACTTGAATCGCTCCAACTTTCTTCTATGGCTTTAGAATTGATCGACGGCCCGAAATTTTGAGAACCTCTTCTAAAATAGCATTTAATTTCACAATCAAAAGTGTAAAATTTTCCGACCGCTTTTAACTCGAAACAAAAATCAAATACCAAAAATATCTTTGAAATCTTGTTCTTTGATGGTGAAAACTTTGAGCGTCTTGAGTAATTCCAAGTTTCTTCTTCGCCTTAGAATTAATCTTATGGTGCTTGAAATTTAAAGAACCTCTTGAAAGACTCTTTAGATCTACAGTTAGAATTGTATAAATTTTACCACCGTTTTGGACCAGGAAGGAGAATTTGATTCAAATCTTCTATCTTTATGATAGATTGAATAAAATGTTATTTATGAGTTAATATTTATATTAAGTTGCGAAGCACATTCTGTTAAGAGATGAATTAAAACTAATTTGAGTAAAATTTCAAAAATAGATTCAAGTTCTTTTCAATATTTTGAGAGTAACTTGAGTCGCTCCAACTTTCTTCTATGGCTTTAGAATTGATCGACGGCCCGAAATTTTGAGAACCTTTTCTAAAATAGCATTTAATTTCACAATCAAAAGTGTAAAATTTTCCGACCGCTTTTAACTCGAAACAAAAATCAAATACCAAAAATATCTTTGAAATCTTGTTCTTTGATGGTGAAAACTTTGAGCGTCTTGAGTAATTCCAAGTTTCTTCTTCGCCTTAGAATTAATCTTATGGTGCTTGAAATTTAAAGAACCTCTTTAAAGACTCTTTAGATCTACAGTTAGAATTGTATAAATTTTACCACCGTTTTGGACCAGGAAGGAAAATTTGATTCAAATCTTCTGTCTTTATGGTAGATTGAATAAAATGTTATTTATGAGTTAATATTTATATTAAGTTGCGAAGCACATTCTGTTAAGAGTTTAATTAAAACTAATTTGAGTAAAATTGCGAAAATGGATTCAAGTTCTTTTCAATATTTTGAGAGTAACTTGAGTCGCTCCAACTTTCTTCTATGGCTTTAGAATTGATCGACGGCCCGAAATTTTGAGAACCTTTTCTAAAATAGCATTTAATTTCACAATCAAAAGTGTAAAATTTTCCGACCGCTTTTAACTCGAAACAAAAATCAAATACCAAAAATATCTTTGAAGTCTTGTTCCTTGATGGTGAAAACTTTGAGCGTTTTGAGTAATTCTAAGTTTCTTCTTCGCCTTAGAATTAATCTTATGGTGCTTGAAATTTAGAGAACCTCTTGAAAGACTCTTTAGATCTACAGTTAGAATTGTACAAATTTTACCACCGTTTTGGACCAGGAATGAGAATTTGATTCAAATATTCTATCTTCATGGTAGATTGAATAAAATGTTATTTATGAGTTAATATTTATATTAAGTTGCGAAGCACATTCTGTTAAGAGATTAATTAAAACTAATTTGAGTAAAATTTCAAAAATGGATTCAAGTTCTTTTCAATATTTTGAGAGTAACTTGAGTCGCTCCAACTTTCTTCTATGGCTATAGAATTGATCGACGGCCCGAAATTTTGAGAACCTCTTCTAAAATATCATTTAGTTTCGCAATCAAAAGTGTCAAATTTTAATTACGAGATAATTTCTAGAGTATTTCTTAAGAATCCTGGGAACGAGTATATATAGATTTCAAGTAAAACTAACTTGAGCGAAATATAATCTTCTAAAATGATTTTAAATTTACTTGAAGATTTTGAGGGAAACTTGTTCGCTCGAACTTTCACCGCTTTAGAATTAATCTTATGGTTCTTGAAATTTAAAGAATCTCTTGTTAAACTGTCTTTAAATATACAGTCAAAAGTATACGAGGATACCACAGTTTTGGGCCAAGAAGAAAAATTAAAGATTGAAAATGTAATTCAAATCTTTTATTTTGATGGTAGATTGAGTAAAAATTTATTGATGAGTTCTCTCTGTTTTAAAATGGAAATTGCAAACTGGTACACGACTCTATATAGAATACAAGTTGAACTAACTTGAGTCAAGTCGTTTTACAACTTTCTACAATTCAAGTTTCTTTGAAAATTTTGAGATTAGCTGGAGTCCATCCAACTTTTTTCTTTGCTATAGAACAAATCAAGTGATGCTTGAAATTTTGAGAATTTCTTTCAAAACGTTTTTTGAATCCACAGTCAAAATTGTAACAATTTTACTATCGTTTTGGGTCTTAAAGAAAAATTAAATAATTAAATTTTAACTCAAACCTTCTCTCTTCCACAGGTTTAAAAATGATCTAATGCGGCCTGAAATTTTGAGAACCGCTTCTAAAACTTGATTTAGGTCCATAATAAAAAATGCAAATTGTTCCACATAACGCTGTCACAACTTGTCGTGAAACTGACACTGGATCAACTACTGTGAAAATCTTTATTGTTGTATTGAAATTTTCGCATTAATTTCTGGCAAGAGGCGTCACCTTGGAACTATTTAGTCGACAAACTTACGCAGTGTTGTTGGACGTAAAGTTTGTGAGTTATAGGTTGAGTTTAAACATTTAAAAATGTTGTAAAGTTAATTCGGAAACTTTATCTCATAATTTTAGTTTCAAAACTAATTCTGGTGCATCGTATGCTTTAAAACCTCCACATGGATTTCAAATTAAAAGTTATAAACTAAATTTAGCCAGACCTCTCAATAAACAGCTTAACCGGAACGAACTTGAACCACAGTTTTAGAATTGATTCAAGATCGCGTGGCGTTTGACGAGCACCGTCATAAATTCGATTTATATAAACAATTAAAGGTGCAACATTTTTTTGTAGCATTTTTCGCAACACAAATATTGAAAGAAATAGCTTTTTTAGTATGTAGGTTGAATTTAAGAATAAATTAGTTTTCAGAAACTTAAAAAATCTTTCGATTTTTGGATTTTGTTAAAACTCGGAAAAGTGGTCCGAAATTTTATTTGAAGTGGTAATCAAAATCTCATTTTAATGATAGAATATCAATTGTGGGTTAGAACGTTCAAATTTTGCTGCGACACTGAGGTTATTCGAGAAGTACGCTTGATTTTAACAGTGGCGTAGTACGAGGAATATACAAAAAGCGCCTTATCTCACATAAAAAATTAAAATATTGATCAATTTTACTTTCATTACTATAAATTAAATTTTTGCCAAATATTTTGTAATTTAGTCTAAAATCTACTTCCTTTGGGTTTTTTTTATCTTGATCATAGACGACATACCATCTAGATCCTAATGGAAAAAATGTCTATAAGTTTACTCACTATAGTTAAAATTTATTATTATTACTGTTCCATTCCAGATTGTTCCTATTACTAAGCACTTCCATTTATTATATATCTACGATTTTCAAAAATTATCTCAAAATTTAATTTTTCAAAATTTGCACATCACCTAGACCTACTGTATTTTGGTTTATAGCTGCTATTTGGCAAATTATTTTTTTTGACTCTTTTAGTCCATGTCGTATCGTACTTAAGAAACATGACCGTCAAAAACTAACCGTTTTCAAAATGTTAACTAACTTTCCCTCAACAGTCGTTATTACTTGAAGAAGAAAAATCTTTATTTTGTTCTTTGGCTTGGTTCTTGTGCTAGGATTTTTCTTCTGTCTTGCATTTTCAGTACCTATTCAACTTGGAGCACTAATATTTTTATAACTCTTTTTGCTGTTTAAAATTATATGACTCTTCGCCCATATTTTGACCAAATTCCTAATTGAGTTCCTCGACATCTCGCTTCTGTGTGTAACTAAGGATTACTACTGCCACCGTTAGTAACAAGAACTTCCGGATACACGTTCACCATTTGGCATTTTTCTATTTGGTACTATATCAGCTTGAACTGCTTTCTGTCTTCTTTTTTTAAATCAAATGGTTTCTCTTCTCCCATTTTTAAATCGTCTGGGAATGTCAGAATTAAACAATTCTCCCAAGATTTCCTGAATGCCATTACGTTTCCCACCATTTTGTTTCGAACCATCTACCTATGAAGTTTGATTTTTTTAATTATTTGTCAGTTAGCCTATAGAGGTCTTTCATATTATTTTTGCGCTTCAGCAGATCGTGTTTAGATCATTGTTTTATTTTTTCAGTGTTGTCCTTGCATTTGTTGGTTTAATTGTGCGTAACTGCTGCTTTTGTCTAACGCGTCACTAAATATGTCTGTCATCTCTAAAGTTATATCTAATATCCATTGTTGATTTTTTTGTGGTTAAGGGTCCTTTGGTAATTTCTTTAAAACATTCAGAATAGCCGTTGTTTGGAAGTTTGGGATTGTTCTTTAATTTATCTTCAGTATGTTGGGAAATTATATTTCATCATAAATTTCTAGTTTCTTTGATAGATTTTTCTTCATACAAATTTTCATCTTTGGATGAAATCGGGTCATTAGTAATCTATAATCGCTAGGTGCTAGGAAGAGTTTTTGAGTTGTCCCTAGATGTTCTTCACCGTATTTCTATCAATGTGAAACCTATTTGATTGCGGTATTGGTCTTTAGAGGAAGTCCTTTCTGATTTAATATTTTCGTATCATATTTCTTATCTGATCATCGTTCTCTGTTTTGTCTACTTTAGCGTTAAGGTGTCCCATTATAATGACTACTTTTCTACTTGGGATACTTTGTTATTGTAGTTTCAAGGTTCGCGTAAAGCTCTTCAGTTAGTTCATCGACTAATTTCAATTGTGGGAGCGTAAACTTGTATGACCTGAAAGGGAATTGGTTTATCAATGAGTTTTACGAATTATCTAGTCATTGATGGTATTATTATCTTCAAGGATTTATTGATTTTGACCAATAGCATTATTCCTGCACCATGTGTGTTTTTATCTTCACTGGCAGAAAATTATATGTCTTACCGCTGGAAGTTAACAGTTGTCTGTCTTCTCTCCAAAGGGTTTCTGATATTCTTTTGTTGTCCATGATGCATCTCTTCAGCTTCTACTATAAAAGTCTTCCCACCTTGTAGTAATCCACGTACGTTTTAGGTCTATAATATTTAGCTTTGCCTACCATCTTCTTGGATTGGGGGACATTTTGATTTTTTGAATACTTAACATTGAGTAAAGCTATAGATTCTCATATCAAATTATAACTATTTTGGGTACTTGCCCCAGTGTAGAACGTTAAGGAAAAAGATAGAGATCCCTACCCCTCGAATGTCGGGATCAGAAAAATGAGGTGTGATAGATCAAATGGGACATATTGTCTCAAGACAATTTAAAGATTAGTGCCTAGGACTTTGAGATAAATAATAACAAAAAGAAATTAACTAGTTGAAATTTAATTGAACTTTTTTTAATGTTGTGGCTGATAATTTTTTCATCGCAGTCATTGTTATCACTTGAAGTTAAAAAACTTCTTCTGGCTTCGTTTGTCAAAATTATTAGATTTGTAGGTATGTGTCTAGCTTTTAAAAGAAAAATTTATTTTACTATTCGATTTCGGAAAAAGTTTAAAATCAGCAGCAAGTCCTTCGACCTTCCATAACAATGTCATTTTGCTTTTGAACATCCCAAATACCATATCACCAAACCCTTTCACATATTGTTAAACAATTATTTTCTTCACCAATTTTTAGAGGTTTTTTGTCAAATTAAGGGGTTCACCTAAGCGAAATCATCTTATTTTAATAGAAGAGTTAGTCAAAACTTTTGAACTAAACTTCTCACAAACTGTTAGACTTAGAGAAAAGATGTTTGACAAACTACCGTATTCCAACTTGTTTTTTTTCCTAGTATTTTTAATAAACCTGATGTAGAGATTTATTCTTCACATAAGCTACTACATCAAGCCGTTTACTTTTAAATAATGAAAGAAAATTCACATTTTAACTCTTCTAAAGTCGGAAGATCCGCCCAGTCTGGCCTTCCTCAAAGATAGGGGCGTATCAACAAACAATACAATCTAAAAACTATTAGAATATTACTTTTGAAGTAACAACGCATATTAATAAAACTGCTTTTAATTTAGGATTCTTTTACCCATTCTTGAGAAATATCTACCATTTTCTGGCCTAATACCTTGAAACAGCACAAGAAGAACAAGTAGACTAACGATCCATTTTGAGTTGACTAAAATGTCTTCTAAATTAAGGTACTTACCATTTAGTTATTAACCATTTGACAATTTTGTTTCAACTTTTTATTTTTTTCTATTATTTGATACTGCATAGTCTCAAAAAAACTATTAGAGCCGTCATTGAAATCCTTCCTCTGCGAAATTTTGTCTTTTAGAGTACTAGTACTTTTTTTCTGGAAAACATTTTTTCCAACATTATCTTCTTTCTGATCATCTATTGTAACTTTGTTTCTTGAATTCTGTTAGTGTTCTAACTTTTTTAAACGTTCAAAATAATTTTTTTATCCTGGCTGAATATTGTAATTTTTATTGGGTATGAAGGTAGAAAATTTACTTATCAGGTGTCCCATCTTGAGATTCGTTGTTACCAAAAAATGTAAAAGATATTTTCAATTGTTACAAGTTCAAGTTGAAAACTGTATCAGATTTAATTAATTGACCGGAGATAAAACTTTAGGTTGGAGAACTTTAGTTGCACACTTTTCACTAACTCTATATAAGACATAGTGAAAGCAGATACGTCTTTGAATTATTGATAGTTCAACCAACTTTTTTTCTTTGTTAAGTTTTCTCTTTCTAAAGTTCCGAAATTATCACTTTACAATTTTCACACTGATTGGTGGAAGAGGTTACAGTGCTAACTGGACGCCAAGGTGACGAAAACTTTCATTAGAGCAATTGCTCTTGCTGCAAAGTCTCCTCAAAAAAAAATTCTATTTACGTTACGATTTCTGGTTCCAAAAAATTTCTTTGTTATCACCAACCCGCATTGTGACTGAACTAAAACATCTATTTGCTGATAATCTCTTGAAACTTTGTTCTTTGAGTATTGTTGGTGTTTTAACTTCAATTTTTTTAAGTTTCGAAATAAATTTGTTGGCATGAAAATATGAATATTGTCATTTCGATAAGGCATGAAGATAGAAAATTTACTTACCAGGAAGCATGCGACATTTTTGAAGCGATATCCCATCTCGAGATCCTTTGGCAAAATCTGTCAAAGATTTTTGAGGTGGGTCGCGTAAATAATCGTGACAAGTCGGCAGCATGAAAACTGTATCAGATTTAATTAATTGACAGGAGATAAAATTTTAGGTAGTAGAACTTTGGTTGCACACTTTTGGGTAACCCTGTATAAGACAAGTGAAAACGGGTACGTCTTAGGGTTATTGTGATTTCAAGCAAATTCTTTTCTTTGTTAAGTTTTCTCTTTCTTAAGCTCCGAAATCTTCACTTTACAATCTTTACACTGATTGGTGGAAGAGGTTACAGTGCTAACTGGACGCCAAGGTGACCATAACTTTCATTAGAGCAATTGCTCTTGCTGCAAAGTCTCCTCAAAAAAAATTTCTACTTACGTTACGATTTCTGGCTCCAGAAAATTTCTGTTTTATCACCTACCCGCATTGTGACTGAACTAAAACATCTTTTTGCTGATAAACTCTTGAAACTTTGTTCTTTGAGTATTGTTGGTGTTTTAACTTCAATTTTTTAAAGTTTCGAAATAAATTTGTTGCCATGAAAATATGAATATTGTCATTTCGATAAGGCATGACGATAGAAAATTTACTTACCAGGAAGCATGCGACATTTTTGAAGCGATATCCCATCTCGAGATCCTTTGGCAAAATCTGTCAAAGATTTTTGAGGTGGGTCGCGTAAATAATCGTGACAAGTCGGCAGCATGAAAACTGTATCAGATTTAATTAATTGACAGGAGATAAAATTTTAGGTAGTAGAACTTTGGTTGCACACTTTTGGGTAACCCTGTATAAGACAAGTGAAAACGGGTACGTCTTAGGGTTATTGTGATTTCAAGCAAATTCTTTTCTTTGTTAAGTTTTCTCTTTCTTAAGCTCCGAAATCTTCACTTTACAATCTTTACACTGATTGGTGGAAGAGGTTACAGTGCTAACTGGACGCCAAGGTGACCATAACTTTCATTAGAGCAATTGCTCTTGCTGCAAAGTCTCCTCAAAAAAAATTTCTACTTACGTTACGATTTCTGGCTCCAGAAAATTTCTGTTTTATCACCTACCCGCATTGTGACTGAACTAAAACATCTTTTTGCTGATAAACTCTTGAAACTTTGTTCTTTGAGTATTGTTGGTGTTTTAACTTCAATTTTTTAAAGTTTCGAAATAAATTTGTTGCCATGAAAATATGAATATTGTCATTTCGATAAGGCATGAAGATAGAAAATTTACTTACCGGGAAGCATGCGACATTTTTGAAGCGATACCCCATCCCGAGATCCTTTGGCAAAATCTGCCAAAGATTTTTGAGGTGGGTCGCGTAAATAATCGTGACAAGTCGACAGCATGAAAACTGTATCAGATTTAATTAATTGACAGGCGATAAAATTTTAGGTAATAGAACTTTGGTTGCACACCTTTGGGTAACCCTGTATAAGACAACTGAAAACGGGTACGTCTTAGGGTTATTGTGATTTCAACTAAATTCTTTTCTTTGTTAAGTTTTCTCTTTCTGGAGCTCCGAAATTTTCATTTTAAAATTTTTACACTGATTGGTGGAAGAGGTTACAGTGCTAACTGGACGCCAAGGTGACCAAAACTTTCATTAGAGCAATTGCTCTTGCTGCAAAGTCTCCTCAAAAAAAAATTCTACTTACGTTACGATTTCTGGCTCCAAAAAATTTCTGTGTTATCACCAACCCGCATTGTGACTGAACTAAAACATCTTTTTGCTGATAGACTCTTGAAACTTTGTTCTTTGAGTATTGTTGGTGTTTTAACTTCAATTTTATAAAGTTTCGAAATAAATTTGTTGCCATGAAAATATGAATATTGTCATTTCGATAAGGCATGACGATAGAAAATTTACTTACCAGGAAGCATGCGACATTTTTGAAGCGATATCCCATCCCGAGATCCTTTGGCAAAATCTGCCAAAGATTTTTGAGGTGGGTCGCGTAAATAATCGTGACAAGTCGACAGCATGAAAACTGTATCAGATTTAATTAATTGACAGGCGATAAAATTTTAGGTAGTAGAACTTTGGTTGCACACTTTTGGATAACCCTGTATAAGACAAGTGAAAACGGGTACGTCTTAGGGTTATTGTTATTTCAAGCAAATTCTTTTCTTTGTTAAGTTTTCTCTTTCTTAAGCCCCGAAATCTTCACTTTACAATCTTTACACTGATTGGTGGAAGAGGTTACAGTGCTAACTGGACGCCAAGGTGACCAAAACTTTCATTAGAGCAATTGCTTTTGCTGCAAAGTCTCCTCAAAAAAAATTTCTACTTACGTTACGATTTCTGGCTCCGAAAAATTTCTGTGTTATCACCAACCCGCATTGTGACTGAACTAAAACATCTTTTTGCTGATAAACTCTTGAAACTTTGTTCTTTGAGTATTGTTGGTGTTTTAACTTCAATTTTTTTAAGTTTCGAAATAAATTTGTTGGCATGAAAATATGAATATTGTCATTTCGATAAGGCATGAAGATAGAAAATTTACTTACCAGGAAGCATGCGACATTTTTGAAGCGATACCCCATCCCGAGATCCTTTGGCAAAATCTGCCAAAGATTTTTGAGGTGGTTCGCGTAAATAATCCTGACAAGTCGGCAGCATGAAAACTGTATCAGATTTAATTAATTGACAGGAGATAAAATTTTAGGTAGTAGAACTTTGGTTGCACACTTTTGGCAAACCCTGTATAAGACAAATCAAAACGGGTACGTCTTAGGGTTATTGCTATTTCAAGCAACGTCTTTTCTTTGTTAAGTTTTCTCTTTCTGGAGCTCCGAAATTTTCACTTTACAATTTTCACACTGATTGGTGGAAGAGGTTACAGTGCTAACTGGACGTCAAGGTGACCAAAACTATAATTAGAGCAATTGCTCTTGCTGTAAAGTCTCCTCAAAAAAAATTTCTACTTACGTTACGATTTCTGGCTCCAAAAAAATTCTGTGTTATCACCTACCCGCATATTGACTGAACTAAAACATCTTTTTGCTGATAAACTCTTGAAACTTTGTTCTTTGAGTATTGTTGGTGTTTTAACTTCAATTTTTTTAAGTTTCGAAATAAATTTGTTGCCATGAAAATATGAATATTGTCATTTCGATAAGGCATGAAGATAGAAAATTTACTTACCAGGAAGCATGCGACATTTTTGAAGCGATATCCCATCCCGAGATCCTTTGGCAAAACCTGCCAAAGATTTTTGAGGTGGGTCGCGTAAATAATCGTGACAAGTCGGCAGCATGAAAACTGTATCAGATTTAATTAATTGACAGGAGATAAAGATTTTGGTAGTAGAACTTTGGTTGCACACTTTTGGCAAACCCTGTATAAGACAAGTGAAAACGGGTACGTCTTAGGGTTATTGTTATTTCAAGCAACGTCTTTTCTTTGTTAAGTTTTCTCTTTCTGGAGCTCCGAAATTTTCACTTTACAATTTTTACACTGATTGGTGGAAGAGGTTACAGTGCTAACTGGACGCCAAGGCAACCAAAAAACTTCCATTAGAGCAATTGCTCTTGCTGCAAAGTCTCCTCAAAAGAAAATTCTACTTACGTTACGATTTCTGGCTCCAAAAAAATTCTGTGTTATCACCTACCCGCATATTGACTGAACTAAAACATCTTTTTGCTGATAAACTCTTGAAACTTTGTTCTTTGAGTATTGTTGGTGTTTTAACTTCAATTTTTTAAAGTTTCGAAATAAATTTGTGCCATGAAAATATGAATATTGTCATTTCGATAAGGCATGAAGATAGAAAATTTACTTATCAGAAAGCATGCGACATTTTTGAAGCGATTTCCCATCCCGAGATCCTTTGGCAAAACCTGCCAAAGATTTTTGAGGTGGGTCGCGTAAATAATCGTGACAAGTCGACAGCATGAAAACTGTATCAGATTTAATTAATTGACAGGCGATCAAATTTTAGGTAGTAGAACTTTGGTTGCACACTTTTGGCAAACCCTGTATAAGACAAGTGAAAACGGGTAGGTCTTAGGGTTATTGTTATTTCAAGCAACGTCTTTTCTTTGATAAGTTTTTTCTTTCTGGAGCTTCGAAATTTTCACTTTACAATTTTCACACTGATTGGTGGAAGAGGTTACAGTGCTAACTGGACGCCAAGGTGACGAAAACTTTCATTAGAGCAATTGCTCTTGCTGCAAAGTCTCCTCAAAAAAAATTTCTACTTACGTTACGATTTCTGGCTCCAAAAAATTTCTGTGTTATCACCTACCCGCATATTGACTGAACTAAAACATCTTTTTGCTGATAAACTCTTGAAACTTTGTTCTTTGAGTATTGTTGGTGTTCTAACTTCAATTTTTTAAAGTTTCGAAATAAATTTGTTGCCATGAAAATATGAATATTGTCATTTCGATAAGGCATGAAGATAGAAAATTTACTTACCAGGAAGCATCCGACATTTTTGAAGCGATATCCCATCTCGAGATCCTTTGGCAAAATCTGTCAAAGATTTTTGAGGTGGGTCGCGTAAATAATCGTGACAAGTCGGCAGCATGAAAACTGTATCAGATTTAATTAATTGACAGGAGATAAAATTTTAGGTAGTAGAACTTTGGTTGCACACTTTTGGCTATCCCTGTATAAGACAAGTGAAAACGGGTACGTCTTAGGGTTATTGATATTTCAAGCAACTTCTTTTTTTTGTTAAGTTTTCTCTTTCTGAAGTTTCGAAATCTTCACTTTACAATTTTTACACTGATTGGTGGAAGAGGTTACCGTGCTAACTGGACGCCAAGGTAACCAAAACTTCCATTAGAGCAATTGCTCTTGTTGCAAGATCTCTTCAATAAAAAACTTTTACTTACGTTACGATTTCTGGCTCCAAAAAATTTCTGTGTTATCACCAACCCGAATTGTGACTGAACTAGAACATCTTTTTTTTGATAGACTCTTGAAATTTTGTTCTTGAATTTTGTTGGTCTTCTAACTTCAATTTTTTAAACTTTCCAAACAAATTTGTTGCCATGAAAATATTGATATTGTCATTTTTATTTGGTATGAAGATAGAAAATTTACTTACCAGGAATCATGCGATATATTTAGAAACTTAAAGCGAAATCCCATCTCGAGATCCGTTGGCAAAATTTGTAAAAGATTTTTGAGGTGGGTCGCGTAAATAATCGTTACAAGTCGCCAGTATGAAAACTGTAACAGATTTAATTAATTGACAGGAGATAAGAGTTTAGGTTGTAGAACCTTAGTTACACATTTTTGGCTAACCCTGTATAAGACATAGTGAAAGCAGGTACGTCTTTTGGTTATTGATAGTTCAAGCAATTTCTTTTCTTTGTTAAGTTTTCTCTTTCTGGAGCTCCGAAATCTTCACTTTACAATCTTTACACTGATTGGTGGAAGAGGTTACAGTGCTAACTGGACGCCAAGGTGACCAAAACTTTCATTAGAGCAATTGCTGGATGGTTTCTTAAAAAAAAACTTCTACTTTACAATTTCTGGCTCCAAAAAATTTCTGTTATCACCAAAATGTTAAATTAGCAGGTGCCCAAAAGTGTAGATTGAAATGGTTTGATCTTTAGATGTTTGGAAGATCTATCAAAACATCTAAGTTTTGCTGTAAATTGTTGTTAATTTTGATTCGTTTAAAACCAATCATATTAATTAGTAAACTCGTCCAAAGGAAAGACAGCAACAACCCGCATTGTGATTAAAGTAGAACGCATATAATATACAACTGCGATAAAAATTTAAAAAACTATGCGGTTTAAAATTTAAAGCGGAAGAAAGGAAATGCGATAATGGTGTTTGATAATGACCTAAAAATAAAACTGGGCCCCAATCTTCAGCTTGTAGATAGTTTTTTTTTGCATCTCGTCAATTGGCACCTAGACCCGTTCTTTGGCGGGCGTTTTCAGGTGCAATTTCGAAAACAATCTGCGTGGACGACACCTTGCCGTCTGTTTAATTTCGTTACAATTTTGGCGATGATTCATCCCAACTGGCGTTCCTACCACTTGCATTTACAGAAAATTTCTATTTCCATCCAGTATTATGGTAAATTTTTGACGCCCAAGCCTAACAAATCACCTGAAGGTAGTAGTCGGGAATCAGGTGTCTAAAAAGACGGTTTTGTAGGAGAGAAGAAAAAGAAAGATGAAATTCCTCCTCCGCGCCGCCACATTAGAGACTTTACTACAACCACATTGCCTGACGTTCCTTCCAATGGAACTCGCTCGTTAGTCGGTCGGTTCGACAGTTTATAATAAGCCGTCGAAGCGCGTGTTGTTTGTTGTAAACCGAAACGGAACTTGCGGCCGGTTTTGGCGATTTTCGGAAAATTCGCGTGTGAAAGGGTGAAAAACGAAAAAGGTGGTTTTTTTGAGTGGTGACGCGGCCAATTTTCCGTTGTTATTCCGAATTTTCGAGAATTTCCACGATTTTCGAAATTCCCTTCGCTTGACCCCGAACAAGCGCCATAACTGCCATAATCCTAATCGACGCACGTAATTAATTTAGTAATTAGCATGTTAATCGTTACATTTTCTTAATTGGGTATAGCTCAACTAAAAACCCGACCCGAAACCGTGTCAATAACGAAAATTTCTTGGCGTTTCTTCTCGCATTCGTTGCCGAAGGTGTGGCGTTGAGCAGAAAATTGACGATACGTTTCATAATTTTGATGGAAGTTGCAAAAAAAAATTGACACGACCTGAATGGAAATGTTGACTGGGTGAAGACGTTAATGGTCCTCCCGGATTATGCGGATTGAGGTGATATTTCAAGTTGCTATGGTTAACGGGCCGCTAAAGGTCCATAATTTTAACGTTTAGTTTGGTATATTGCCTGCCATATGCTAAACGGCCCCGATGGAAATATTAAAAGTCGACTAAATATAAACGTAAATAACATCAGAAAATGGCGGCAATAAAATTATATCACCTTTTTTTTCAACATGATATTAATGGGCTGTTAGGAAAAAATTCGACGATATATATTTATGCGTTCTGTTTATCGATTTGGGACGCGAAATTGCCGCTAATTCGCGATTATTATGCATGTGAAACCAGCGGGCCGCACCGGCTGTATTTTCAGCGATTTTTTTACACCCAGTAACTTCAAGCAATAAAATTGCCCACAAAACACGAGTGACTCACCCGAATTAACGACAAGTAAATTTTAATAACTTGACTAATCCTGTAACACCTATAAATTTGTGGAGGAAAGTTCGACTAGATCCCTAGGTGATTATTTCTAGTTTGGCGACAATTGTTTTTTTTTTAAACTTTTTTTCAACGTATTTTGGGTCAGTATCTTTAATAAGAAACTCCAGAAATTTCCCAATATTTCTGTCGATTTAGGGTCGCGCCACTATTAACCAAATTCAAGCGACCAAAACTAAAACTCGTTGCAGGCATGTAAATTAAGGTAATATCAACTGTTGCGTTCGCTAAATTTGCAGATTTCAGCAATAAAATTGCCCACAAGACAAGTGACTCATTGTGATTACTTGAGAAAATGCAGAAAATTATGCGTTACGTTGTATTTCTTTTTTGAACTAAAAATAAGTGAATACGGTGAGTCACCTGTGTAGCTTATGGGGATATTCGTTTCGTTTTTTTAAGTAGTGATTTTATTTTAATTATACTCTCAAGTATTTTTTTTCGCTTCCTTCGAGTTAATATTTTTACATATTAAAATTTTTATTTCATATTTTAAATTGTAAAAGAAATTACTTGATGACGATACTGTAGATATGGTAGAAAATGAAATTGAAAAGAAAAAGAAATAAAATTTTAAAGGTAATGATTTTTTTCTATTTTGGGCTCTTGTTTGGACAGTATTTTAGATTTAAGAAAAAGTGACTTGACCACAATACCTCACTTCTTATGAACTAAAAATTGTGTTATTTCTTCACTTACTTGTAATTAATTTTTTTGTTAATACTTCAGCTATTTCAATTGACATTTTTTAGTTAGATCAAAGTATTTTAGTTGAAATTTCAAGCTCCCAATTTTATTGATGCAAAGAGAACAAAACTGAGAAAATATAATTTGAAGTATAATACTTCAAGTAGTACTTTGTGTTCCTATTTTAAGTACACTCCTAAGTGTTTTCTTTCTTCAAATTAATATTTTTACATTTTGAGAACTGCACCTCTCATTTCAATCCCTACAAAAATTACTTGATGACAGTACTTTAAAGTAAAAAATAAAAATAAAAATGTTAAATTGAGCAGAAATAAACTTTTAAATGTAATACTTTAAATGACACTTTTTATCTTTATTTTAAGTATACTTTAGGTAGTTTTTTTGATCTCTTATTTCAGCAGTCTGAGATTTCTAGTCCTTATTTTAGATTTAAAAAAATACTTAATGAAGATACTTCAGCTCTTATAGACTAAAAGCATGTCACTTCCACTCTTAAGTTGATTTTATGGTTGCTTAGTACTTCAAGTATTTTAAGTGCTACTTCTTTACTTAAATAACTTTTAATACTGTAACTGAATTTTTGGGAACTTTTTAAAATGCAAAATTTAAAAAAAATGTGAAAATATAACCTAAAACGCATAATACTTCGTGCTCTTATTTGACATATACTTCCAAGTATTGTTTTTTCTTTGAGATAATATTGAGATAACTGAAAGTATTTCAGCTCACTCCTTAAACTTAGTTTTATTTTATCACAACTGAAAGCGGAAAAATCTTTTGAGGAAGAATTAAATTACCAATAATTTATGTAATGTTAGAGTTTGCGCCACATAGACCCCCATCGATGGGTGGGCTACATATAGACCAAAACTTGTCGGATCAGTCCATTATGCCAGGGGTGTTTTTTCGTATTTACTTAATATTTTGAACTGACACGTATTTTTAAATTTGAATTTAAATCGATTTAAAATCTCTAAATCGAATAAGTTCGATAATTTATTACAACTCGGAATTGCAACTTCAACTAGTCCACTTTGGTACAGCGGGCCAAATTTTTCACAGTCAAGCACATGAATTTTGTGGAAAATGTAGCGAAAATTACAAAGATTTACAGTCGGCGCAGTAGCTCCGCCCATCGATATGGGTGTAATATTTTTCGGACATCTACCTAACACTTTGAATCAATTTTTTTTCAAATATTTTTTTAAATCTTTATCTTCGTACTTGTCAAAAACTATAATTGTTATTATTGATTCACTTCCGGTCTTGTTTTTAATCCATTTTTGTTGGCTCTTTAACTATTTGAACATACTTTTTGTCTTTAGTTTAGATAATTGAAAATGTTTTACTTCTGCGCTATTTCATAGAAGTAGAGACGAGAAATCATTTGAAATGTAAAATACTCCAAGTCCTACGTTGCATCTTTATTTAAGTACTGCGAATGTTTTATCTGATACTCCCAGGTCAAGTTTAATGAAAGTACTGTTCGATCTTTTGACACAATATGTCAAGCCCCTTAATTTTTATTTATACTTCAGCTACTTCAATTGACATTTTTTTAGTTACATTAAAATATTTTAGTCTAAATTTAAAGGACCCAATATTGATGTAAAGAAATCAAAACTGAGAAGTATAATACTTCAAGTAGTACTTTATGTTCTTATTTTAAGTACACTCCCAAGTGTTTTCTTTCTTCGAATTAATATTTTGACATTTCGAGAACTGCACCTCTTATTTCAATCTTTACAAAGTTACTTGATGACAGTACTTCACAGTAAAAAATAAAAATTGGAAAATTGAGCATAAGTAAAATCTTAAATGTAATACTTTAAATGACACTTTTTATCTTTATTTTAAGTATACTTTAGGTTGTTTTTTTTATCTCTTATTTTAGCAGTCTGAGATCTTTAGTCCTTATTTTATATTAAAAAAAATACTTAATGAAGATATTTCAGCTGATAAGTTGATGTTATAGTGGGTTAGTACTTCAACTATTTTAAGTGGTACTTCTTTAGTTAAATAAATTTTAATACTGTAACTGAATTTTTGGTAAATTTTTAAAGTACAAAATTTAAGAAAATGGGAAAATTAAACCTAAAACGCATAATACTCTGAATAATACTTTGTGATTCTATTTAACGTATACACTCAAGTATTATTTTCTCCTTGAGTTAATATTTAACTTTTAAGAACTTTTTTCTCATTTTAAATTTGGAAAAAAACGATTTAACGCCGGTATCTGAGCGGTACTTCCGCTCTAATTTTCCATTCATGTTTCAACTATTTTGGCTTATACTTCTTAATTAATACTTTTACTAACTGAAAGTATTTCAGCTCACTCCTTAAACTCAGTTTTATTTTATCACAACTGAAAGAGGAAAAATCTTTTGAGGAAGAATTAAATTACCAATAATCTATGTAATGTTAGAGTTTGCGCCACATAGACCCCCATCGATGGGCGGGCTACATATATACCAAAACTTGTCAGATCAGTCCATTACCCCAGGGGTGTTTTTTCGTATTTACTTAATATTTTGAACTGACGTAGTTTTAAATTTAAAACGATTTGAAATCTCTAAATAGAATAAGTTGGATAATTTATTACAACTCGGAGTTGCAACTTCAACTAGTCCACTTTGGTACATCGGGCCAAATTTTTCACAGTCAAGCACATGAATTTTATGGAAAATGTAGCGGAAAATTACAGAGATTTACAGTGCAGTGGCTCCGCCCATCGATATGGGTCTAATATTCTACCGCCTCTACCTAACACTTTGAATCAATTTTTTTTTATATTTATTTTCGTACTTGTCAAAAACTATAATTGTTATTATTGATTTTAATCCATTTTTGTTGGCGCTTTCACTATTTGAACATACTTTTTGTCCTTAGTTTAGATAATTGAAAATGTTTTACTTCTTAGCTATTTCATAGAAGTAGAGACGAGAAATCATTTGAAATGTAAAATACTCCAAGTCGTACGTTGCATCTTTATTTAAGTACTGCGAGTGTTTCATCTGATACTCCCAGGTCAAGTTTAATGAGTGTACTTTTGGATATTTTGTCACAATACGTCAAACCCTTTAACTTTTTGATTTATTAGTCCGCTTCCCACCACCTGCTGCTGGCAAAGTTAAAACGTTTCAGCCAATTTAATCTCTTCTATTGACACACTATTACATCATCTCTCCTTGCGTTATTTGCGATCGTTTCGCTTCGGCTCTCCCTAATTATTACCCGGAGATACCCAACGACACGTTCCGCCATAATTAAATTTCCCACACGTGTGTACCGATAAAAGAATGAAAAAAAAAGGAGCAGAAGAACAAGCGTAATTCTCGACCCATGTCGGAACTTTTTTCGCCATCATCAACCAAACGTAATTTACGTCCAGTAGCACCCGACAAGCAGCTACTTTCACTGCACCTGTTCGCGATTTATGATGATTTAAGATGGCGACTGAATATTTTTCGAAATTTCGTGACGTTTTTTCGACCAAAAGTGTACGTAAAAAATTAGCACGCGAACGCTCACATGCACACACGTTTATTGATCTGGAAATAGAATCGACGGCCGTGAAATCGTTTTATGCCAACATCATGATCGCCGCACTTCTTCTCGTGCCGTTCTTTTTTTTTGTATTTCTTTCAAATAGGTCTATTGAGTTTTTCTATGGTTTGTATAGTGAGTGGCGAAATAATTATCGAGGGAAAAAAATTAAGGTGAAGGTTGGGATATAGTTATTAGAGTTTGCAATAATTTCAGGTACTTAAGAGACTTCAATGCCAGAAGAGGCTAGGCCAGACGTTAATTTGGATTAGGTCGCGAATTTTGACGAAAACAGATCTCGCGTGATCGGAGGTCTTTTCCTATTGAAACAATGGTCCACCTTCTAATTGCGCCATCAACCATAAACACGATATGTGCCGGCTGGAAATGAACGTTTAGAACGTTATTACAACACGAGACGCATCGGTCAAATCACCAAAGATAACATCTGGAAAATATCGTTTTTTTTTTTAATTTTTTTTCTTTTTTTTTTGATTAATGCATTGTGACGCAAGACAAAGATCTATGGAACGATTATTAAACGGCTAGTATTTTAATAATAGCCTCAAGTCAAGACATCACTTTTTTTCGACCTTCTCTATAACGTTTATTTTCGTACACGCGCATTTTTTTATCGCAAGACTCGTTATTTTTATCATTTTACTAGTACTTTAAAGTTGAAATTACCTAAAAAAATACGGAAATTACATAATCGAAATTCTGAAATAATTCTTAACGTAGTTGCTAGAAAACAGGATGTAAGGTCGGGAAACGAACCAATCAGTTTGGTTGTCAATTAGAAATGATGACGGAAGGTTTTTGTGTATAGCAATTTTTTTACACATTCCGCCATCTTTTTGCTACTTTCTTTAATTAACGACGCCATTTATTTTATGTATTTTCAACTGTAGTTTCTTACGTTTTTTGTCTTCCGCCGCATACTTCTGTTCATTCGTTTTTGATTACGGTTATTATTAACTTCCATTACCTACGTTTTAATTAATTATTTTTATTTTTGTCGGAATTTCTAGAAAAAGTGTTTTTCAAACAATTACCATAAATTGAGTTTTTTTGCTTTTGAAATCGCTCCTGAAATTATCTCCATTTTGTGGAAAAAATTTGAGTAAATTTTTCTTGCTATCAGTTATCTCATGCAGTACGCAGTACATTTCTAATTTTACTACTTCTAACATTTTCATGAATGTAGAGTTTTTTTTTTCTACATTCTGTACATTTTTTTCATAAGAAACTATTCGATTCGCAGTAGTATCTAAATCTGGGTCCGCTTTTACCAAAGTTTAAAAATTATATTGGGGTTCAACGTACCGGCGTTACCACGAAGCTATTTAGTTGACATTGGTACGCAGTTGCCTAAAGGATACCTAATTTTGACCGAAAATTGGACATTGTAATAAACCATCGATTTACTTGTAGATTTTTCTCCCTGCCTAGTTGTATAACCTTAAAGTTAGTTTTAATTTTTATTAAAATATCTGCAAGAACAGAACTCAATTTTACAGTGTTTCAGAAAATTTGGTCGTTAACACTTCATGGCCAATAACCCCTTATTCAACGGCGATATGGTAGTTTTAATAGCATTCTCCTATAATCTTATCTTTGATAGGAATTCATTGTTGTGATTTTTTAGATTTTTTTAAACTTGTTCATTATGTAAAAGTTTTATTATCAGCGCTGCAATTTACATATTTGTTGCGTCGTTTTTTAATTTTTGTTTTAACGTTCATTGGTCTAAACGAAACTTCAACTCTCAAACCATGAAGAATCGCCCAAGAAAATTGATACCGAATCGAATCAGCACCATGAATTTTCTTGGTCTTGTTCATTTCGTTTTTCTGACTTTCATATACTACTAATCATAATTTTCTACCTCGAGTCTTTCTTTGCTTTTATATTTTATACGCTTCTCACCTTAAAATGTGTTAATAAATTTAAAAAAAATACTTTTACAATATTCTAAAAAAATTGTTGTAAACATTTTTTTATAAATATCTTTCTTTGAGATACTTCTCCAATTGAAGTTGTAGGAAGGATATTCCTTTCCTGCAACGTTTGGTTAGCATTTTAACGGTTTTACTTTCACCAACTAAAACATTTCTTGTAAAAGTTTCTTTATAATTCCTTTTTAGTTATTTTGAGGATTTTCTACTTTCTTCGGAAACTTTCTTTTCAAACACTCTTCAAATTGTTTAATATAACAAATTGTTGAAAGACAACATTTTAGTCACAACTCTCATTAACTTTTAGTCAAAAAATTCTACTTCTAGTTCTTTTTCTCTATACTTCTTTATGTTTTTTTTTTTTTACAGAAGATCTCACAATTGAGTAATAAATTACTCAACATGTTGCAGCGTTGAGCAATGTTTTATTTTTGCACTTCAGAAAATTCTTCGTATAATTTTTTAAATAATTTTTTAAATTTTATTTTTTATGTTTCTCCTTTCTTCATCAATTTTTCTTTTGAAACACTCTTTTTCTACTTTCTTTCGAAACTTTTCTTTGAGACACTTTTTGAATTAGCATGCTTAAAATTGGAAATTGTTGAAATGAAATCTTCTTAGACACAACTCTCACAATGGTTTTAATTAAAGAAATTACTCCTAGTTTTTTATTCTAGATACTGTTTTATATTCTTCATTTTAGAATAATTTGATTATATTTTACTTTCAAATTTCGGAATAATTTAAATTAAATGTATTTTTTAAGCTTTTAGAATTTCTTTCCTGCAAAGTTTTATTTTCACCCCCCAGAAAATTCATTGTAAAGATGTTTAATGATTTTTTAAGTTTAATTTTTGGTCTTTCTTTACGTTCTTTCTCAACTTTCCTTTGAGACGCTTTTCGAATTAAATTACTTAGTATAACAAATTGTTGACGCTCAACATTCTTAGTTACAAATCTCACATTGATTTTTAATTTAAAAATTCTTCTTCTATATAGTTTGTTTTCTATATGTTTTTTATATTTTTTCCTTTACAACAATTCGTATATTTCTCGCTTCCAGAGTTCCTAAATTTGGTAAAAACAATTTTTTTACGCTTTTACAATATTCTCCTCCTTGCTGCAACGTTTATTTTCACCACCCAGAAAATTCCTTACAAATTTCTGTTATAACTTTTTCCTAAGTTTAGTTTTTTTTCTACTTCCTTTTTCAATGTTTTTTTTAAACGTGTTTCGAGTGAAATTGCTTAGTATAACAACATGTTGAAGCTCAACATTCTTAGTTACAACTCTCACATTGTTTTTTAATGGACAAATTCTATTTCTATGCAGATTTTTCTCTATATTTATATTTTTTTCTTCTACAGCAACTCGTACATATCTCACTTTCAAATTTTGTAATAAATTAGACGAAACAATTTTTTTTAAGCTTTTACCATATCTTTGTTCTTCCTGCGAAGTTTTATTTTTACTACACATACAATTCCTTGCAAAATTTTTTAATACATTTTTCGAAATTTTATTTTAATCTTTCTCTACATTCTTTCTCAGCTTTTGTTTAAAACACTTTTCGAATTAAATTGCTTAGAATAACAAATTGTTGAAGTGCAACTTTCGTAGTCACAACTTTCACATTGATTTTTACTTTAAAAATTCTTCTTCTAGGCAGTTTGTTTCCTATATGTTTTTTATATTTTTTCTTTTACAACAATTCATATATATCTCGCTTCCATGGGTCGTAAATTTGATAAAGCCAATTTTTTTACGCTTTTACAATATCCTTCTCCTTGCTACAACGTTTGATTTTCACCATCCAGAAAATTCTTTACAAATTTTTGTTATAACTTTTTCTTTCGTTTAATTTTTGTTTTTTTTTACTTCTTTTTTCAATGTTTTTTTAAATGTTTTTCAAATGAAATAGCTTAGTATAACAAATTGTTGCAGCTCAACATTCTTAGTTACAACTCTCACATTGGTTTTTAATAGACAAATTCTATTTCTATGCAGATTTTTTTTGTTTTTTCTTTTTTTTTTTTTGCAGCAACTCATATATCTCCCTTTCGAATTTTGTAATAAATTAGATGAAACAATTTTTTTAGCTTTTACCATATCTCTTTTCTTCTTGCAAAGTTTTATTTTTACTACCCAGACAATTCCTTGCAAATTTTTTTAATAATTTTTCTAAGTTTAATTTTATTCTTTTTCTACGTTCTTTCTCAACTTTCCTTTGAAACACTTTTCGAATTAAATTGCTTAGAATAACAAATTGTTGGAGTGCAACTTTCGTAGTCACAACTTTCACATTGATTTTTAATTTAAAAATTCTTCTAGCTAGTTTGTTTCCTATATGATTTTTATATTTTTTCTTTTACAACACTTCGTATATATCTCACCTCCGAATTTCGTAAATTTGTTGGAATGAATTTTTTTACGCTTTTACAATATCCTTCTCTTTGCTGCAACGATTTTTTTTCACCACCCAGAAAATTTCTTACAAATTTTGGTTATAACTTTTTCCTAAGTTTAATTTTTTTTCTACTTCCTTCTTCAATGTTTTTTTAAATTTTTTTCAAATGAAATTGCTTAGTATAACAAATTGTTGCAGCTCAACATTCTTAGTTACAACTCTCACATTGGTTTTTAATAAACAAATTCTATTTCTATGCTGATTTTTTTTGTGTTTTCTTTTTTTTACAGCAACTCATACATCTCCCTTTCAAATTTTGTAATAAATTAGATGAGACAATTTTTTTAGCTTTTACCATATCTCTTTTCTTCCTGCAAAGTTTTATTTTTACTGCCCAGACAATTCCTTGCAAATTTTTTTAATAATTTTTCTAAGTTTAATTTTATTCTTTTTCTACATTCTTTCTCAACTTTCCTTTGAAACACTTTTCGAATTAAATTGCTTAGAATAACAAATTGTTAAAGTGCAACTTTTTTAGTCACAACTGTCACATTGATTTTTAATTTAGAAATTCTTCTTCTAGATAGTTTGTTTTCTATATATTTTTATATATTTTTTCTTTTACAAAACTTTGTATTTTTTACGCTTTTAGAATATCTTTCTCTTTGCTGCAATGTTTTATTTTTACCACCTTGAAAATCTCATACAAGTTTTTTAATAACTTTTTTAAGTTTAATTTTTATTTTTTACTTTCTTTCTCAAGTTTTCTTTTAAATCATTTCGAATTAAATTGCTTAGTATAACAAACTGTTGAAGCCCAATTTTCTTAGTCACAACTCCCACATTGTGGTTAATGGAAAAATTTTACTTCTAGTCAGTTCTTTTTTCGATGTTTTTTTATATTTTTCTTTTTACAATAATCCCAATATATCTCACTTCCAAATCTCGTAATAAATTACATGAAACCAATTTTTTCAAGCTTTTGCAATATCCGTCCCTTTCCTGCGACTTTAATTTTATAACCCAGAAAATACCTTGTAAATTTTTTTAATAATTTTCTTTAAATTTAATTTTCGATCCTCTTGTAATTTTTTCCTCAACTTACCTTTAAGGCACTCTTAGTACATAAATTATTGAAGTAAACCTTTTTAGGAGCAACTCTCAGGTTTATTTTTAATTTCTAGTTTCTAGTTCTTCGTTCTATATTTGTTTCTATATTTCTTTTCACAATAATTCGAGTATATCTCTAGAATTTGATAATAAATAAAATTAAACAATTTTTATTCCAGGTAGATAATCTTTTTTCAAGATTTTCCAGATAATTTCACCCGCCAGAAAATTTCTTGTACTTACCTAAATCTTTTTTGTAATCATTTTTAGGGATTAATTTTTGTTTCTTTCTACTTTTTTTTTAAAACTCTACGAATTAAATTGCTCAAAATAATAAATTGTTGAAGTGAAATTTTATTAGCGACAGTAGCGTAAAATCCTCCAACTTGCGACAAAAGTAACGAAAAACGAAACGCGGTGCTGCTGACATTAGAAACCTCGATATTTCTTTAAGTGGAGTTTTTTTCAAATAATTTCGTCATTTTTTCAATCCTTTCAGTTCTTATTTGTTATTTTACTAACTTGAATTATTTTTTCTTTGTCTTCTCACAATCATTATTTCTAGTACCATTGACTGGTTTTTTACGTAATCTTTATTCAAGCGAATTTCTACTGCTGATTGGATGTTCTTGAGCCAATGAGTATCTTTATTTGTCGAAATGGTCTCCGCAACCTCGCGAATTGAGTACCTTAGTAATAATAAAATTCAACGGGACTTCAACAATGAGTATATGAAGAGTTCAGTAGAGGTCAACAATTTTTGGATAACCAACAATGTTAGAAAAAAAATTACTTGGTGAATGACAAATTTTTCTGTCATGCCCCACAATAACAAAGTTATATCGGGTATTTCGTAATGACGCACTTAAGGCAGGCAATTGCGATGTCTTCTCAATAGGTGGGCCAATAAATCTGAATATCGGCAATTACGAGCGAGTAAATGTTATGATTCGTTTCGTGTTCCCACGCATTTCTTTGGTTCGATGGTATAATCCGGACTCTCGATGGGCGGAACTTCGTGACATTTCAGATACGAGAGGAAAAAAATAAGCTTCGAAAATACTAATTAGTGGCGTTGCGCCACCTTTAATTTCATAATAATTCTTTATTATTCAGTAAACACACGTTGCAGTGTGATAGAGTTGTGAAAAAATTAGGTTAATCGTGTGCGGAATTACTTTACTGTTGGCTTTGCGTTAGGTTAGTTAGGGCGGCATGTGGTCGAGGTTAGATCACCAAGTCCACAGTTGACAGCAACGTTATTGGTTTTAATTGAGAATTTTCAACTCTCCAAAACTAAAAACAGAAGCTGTTGACGTGTCAATTAGATTGAAATATCGAGCTTAATCCCACGTCTGAAAACTCGCCGCCAAAAACGTTACCAACCAACCACTCAAATTCACCCACTTTTTCTTCTTCTTATTATTTTTTTCAATTAATACAGTTGTGAAATTATTCGGTCGGAACGCTTTGACAAAATCATGTTATGAGTTGCTACAATTTCATAACGAAAGTGCTCCATCGCCGGAAGATCGAGTCCGAGATGCCGCCTGAAAGTGAGATTGTTCAAAATCTGAAACGGATGCTCGAAGATAAAAATCGCGAATTGAAACTGAAAGAGGAAACAATCACGTTATTGGAGAAAGAATTGGACGATAAAGATGTGATGATTAAGCATTTACAGAATGAAATTGATAAATTTCGACAAGTGGTCAGACCGATCACGCAGAAAATTATCACGAAACAATTCGCTTTGGGTGATGATGAATTTTGGCCGGGACCTGGAGTGGAAAATACGAGGGTGCAAGCGTTGATTGAACCGAGGATCAAGAGACAGGCCATCAGTGCCGAACCGCTGAATTTGCAAGGTTCCGATTTGCAGATCAACAAGATCGCCAAAACGGCCACGTAAGTCCAAACTCGTCAAACCAATTTTGGTCTTCCTTAATTATTTTTTATTTATTAATTTAGAAGTTATTTGCTGTGACCTTTTTAGGTCAATAAGTAAATGATTGTATGCTATTCGAGAGGATCCAACCAACAACTTTCTTAACTCTAGAATGTTTTTACTATATAGAATTTTATTAGGAATTAAGTTTGAAAATTTAGTTCTTAAGTCAATAGTTTCTTCAGTTCTTCCATATCGTCTTCTAATTACGTTTCAATCTCGTCTTGCAGTAACTATCACTACTTTTTTAATTTACACTTTAATTAAGGTCACTTTGTTCCATTTGAGAACTTCATTGGGGTGTACCGAAATACATTTACAACCATGTGGTTGTGAATTGAATTTTCTGGAGGAGTTCGATTTTACAGTGCACTTTCATACTTTAAAGTTCGATTCGATAGGTGCCACAATATATTACTTTTTAGTTCAATTAGTTACTTTTGTAATTTCTATACCTTCTTCTTTTATTTATTTTTTTTGCTACACTTTTATGTTTTCCTGGAGCTTTATTACTATTCATTTCGCTTAGAACGTTTTCTTTCCTCTTTAATTCTTTATTTATTTTCAGAATTTCTGGATGTGATGTAGTTTTCATTTCTTACTTGTATATTTTCTTTGTTCTTTAATGTCATTAATTTTCTTTTAATATTTCCTCTTAAACTTTCATATTTTTGTTTTATTCAATTATTATTTCTATGAGTATTTCTTGTTTTTTTTATTTCTTTTCTAATTGATTCTCATATTAATTTGTTTATTTCTGCGTGTACTGGTACCTATATACCATTTTCCAGAAGTTGCTATTTGTCTTCTCCCTTTTATAAAATTTCTGGTTTCCATTTCTAGATGCAGATTTTTGTTCTCACGAAACGTTTGCCACTCCCAAGTGTGATACTATTTAGTAACAAGATCTCTTGCACGTTTTCTCTATGTGTTAGTAGCATGTAATCAATTTAATTCTTTACTTTACACGTCCATTTTCTCTCATTTTTCTTTTGAAAGCGTTCATCGCGTACAGGTTTTCCCTTTTTACAAGATCTATTTCTTCTTTAATTTTTCTCATCATTTATTTTTGTTTATTTCTTGTTGTTTTTAATTTAGAGCAAAATTTGTCTTTAGCCATTATCATCTGTGATTTATTTTTCTCTAGCTTTGCTTACTTTGCAGAAGTTTCCTACTTTGTACCTTGTATTCATGGTACTTTTTTCTGCTGGTGTTTACATTTGTATTATTTTTACTTTGTGCTCTTTAATTAAAATGGATCTTTCCTCTTAGGTATCTGTGCATGTCCAAATATTTAACTTTTTTTTTTTAGAAGTGGCTGATATTCCAGGACATGGGTTTGCTTTTATTTTAAATGTTATCTGGACATAATTTGGTTCGTTATAATCTTCTATAATAAAAACAATATCTATAATTCTCTATTTTTTGGGCATTTCTCCATTTTTCTAAAAAATTTTTACAACATTCGCGAGGTAATATCGTGCTATTGCTGGTGCCAATGATATTGTTAGTAACTTTTATATTTTTTGTATACAATCGTAAAGTATCGGTCCTACAACGTTTCCCTGAGGCGCACCAGTATGACATTTTATACATCTTAGGGCGATGACTTGATTTTCTCTAGTTTCGAGTATTTAAGGCATATCTCAGAGTCTTCTGGATGAATGCTACATTAAGTAGAGCTTTTGACGTCTTTCCTTGCTTCTCAGCTTTCAATCGCTCTCTTGTGAACCTCTGGCATCCAGCCAAGGCACATGGAAGTCATCTATTGAAGAAGATCGTACCACATTAGTCTGTTACTTAGGTGTTTAATATTATTCCTTTCAATCCTATATTGTTATTTCTAATGGGGTCTTTTTTCTACCTTCCAGTTCTTTATCTGATCATCTTGATCATCAGTAAAAAGCAGCGTATGTACCGTAATGTCTATTTTTATATTTCTATTTTATAGTATTTCCTCTTCCATGGTATTGGAACCTCTGCAAGAAACCAAAGAATTTTTTAAGAAAAGTGTCTGTCTATCGTAACTGTAAAGAATCTTTTACAACTTCCACATAATCTCTAAATCTTGGTGGACAATCCTTTTTTTTCACTAGTTTGTTTCTAAAATGTTTAATGAGAATCTTCTATCTTTTCAAAAACACTCAGTTTTGAATCGATTATGTTCTTCAAACTGACAACTGTTCTTCTATGCTCCTGTGTACGGACTCTTTCGTAAGAAATTGGTATCTAGCAGATAACTTCTATAGTTTTGATCGCCTTTCTTTACTCTCTACCATTTTTGGGTTGCTTAAAATCATCCAACCACTTGATGATCTAGAAGAACATCAGAAGTTGCCTATATGAAATCGACTTATGTAAATATTTCGAAGACCACGAGCTTTTCCAATTTGTATTAGTTAGAGTGGTTGTCGTACCTGTATTGAAGTTATTATTTTCACTTCGTCTACTTCTATTTGTTGCCTTTCTATTTGGATATTTGTTGAAATAACATTGTAATACACCTTCTACTCCTTCAGGTTATTCAACCTTAAAGGTCTTTACTTTGCAGTAATACTTTTTTATATTCTATTTGATTTCGTGGTTACTAGTAGATTTTTTACTTTAATTCAGTTTCTTGTTTTGTCCTTTTTACTTTTGCTCTTAGAAATTTTTTAAATACGTTTAATTCTAAACGCCCATTCCATCATGTTACATTTAATTTTTTCTATACGTTAACTTCTCCCACTCTTAGATTGTTCATTTTTTTATTTAACATTTTTATATAAGAAATCAAATAAATCAAAGATCAGAACGGCCGAAAAGAAATCAAACGAAACTCTGTGGCCAAGTAGATAATTTTTATATCCCAAAGCCTTTCCTCCAAGGTTTGCACAGCTGTCACTTCGTTGAAACTGTAGATGCTATTTTTAGTCATTCTTCATATAAATTATTTTTTCTTTCAGTAGTTCTAAGTTGTCATTTTACAATGCTATTTTTTACTTATACGTTGAATTCTCCACAATTACTTCTTTGGTGATCTCTTGATTTGAGGGTTTCATACCTTTAAACATTTTATGTTTGGCGTCATCTTGTAATGTTCTTCCTCTATTGCAATCAAGAAACAGTGATTGGATCTATATTAAATAGACCGCTCAGGACTCTTGCGTCTTGCACTATAAGTGTAGTTTATCGTTGTACTATGAGGTTTTGAGCGAAGGACATTTAAATCAACTCTTTGTAATTTTGTTGCCTTTATTATATTGACCTCTCTTCGTTATCTTCAGCACATAGTTCTACTGCAACGCGGCATTTTCTTCAACTATTTAAATCAGTCAATATGATTATTTCTCTTTGGTGATCAATTTTGTTCAGCAACTTTGTAAATTCATTCTTTTTCTCTACTGACATTATCATTGGCACCATTTACGACCATTTGTAGAATTTATTTCCATTTCCACTTACAGAATTGTATCATTGATCTATTTTCAGATTTCGATGTGTTTGCCATTTTTCTTTCTTGTTGCCTGCCTTCATTTTGATTTGCCACAATATATGCATTTCTTATTTTGTCAATTTTTTTTCAATTTTAGTATGATTTTCTTAAATATTTTATATTCCTTACGTCAAAGTCTCTCTTTAGTCCGTTTTCTTCTTACTTGATCAGATGTCAACAATTTGTTAAGAAATCTTTCTTTTGAACTAAAGAATAGACGCAAAGTTTCCATCGGTTATTTTGATGGGTTAAAACCGAACTTTGTAATCTTAAAACGCCCGCCGCTTTAAACTGGGTGGAAGCGCATGCATGTACTTGTTTAGTTATCCACCAATTACAGCGCGGTTCCTCCACGATTCAGAACGAATAGGGTCGACAATGTCCGATAGTCATTTAAACTGGGTAATTTACCCATCTCTGTCATCTCTTTAGAATTTTTCTACTCTTTGCTCGAACCCTTTCTTTTTGAATGGTAATGTGAGGGTACATTTGTTCAACTTCTAACCTGAAGAACCAGAAATTATTTTTTCCTAAATAAATTATTTTCTCTACAGCTTAAAAGTCTTGTATGCCTCGCTCTTTTTGATTGGTGGCTAGTATTTTATTTTCTATCTACCCTCCGACGTACCATTTGGTAATAGTTTTTTGGGAAGCTCCAAGTTTTAATGCCTGATTTAAAATTGTGTACTATTTCAATTTTAATTAAACGTTCCTCAATCGACCATCAAAAGTTCTTCAAATTATTAGCAAAGAGACGAAGAATTAATAATATTATATGTACATCATTTTATTAAAGACCAAAAATTTTTTCTCTTTTTAGTGATAACGAACCGCAATTGTGGCTAATCAAAAATTTTCTAATATAAATAGTGATCAGTCATTACCTATCTTTTGCAGAAATTATGATGTTGATGCAGAAGACGTAATAATTTTGTAGGTATATAACTAACGACTTTGGCAATACTGAGAAAATCAAAATTTTGGGACTGGTTTATAGAAAAATTCAAGCGCAACTGTTGATCATTTGATTGATCTTCGGCAAGGGCCGTAAGATGGGAGTTAAACGATTTTCTTCCTGCTAGCATATCGGCGTTCTTTCGACGAGATCAGAAGCGGCGATAAGGCCATAAGGTAGCCAAATTCCGACGTGCACGCCGCCCACGGCCGGTTTTCACGCATGAATTGGCCCAACACCTCTTCGTAATTACAGTTTCGAGTAAACGAGCCCCATCCGTCACTTGAGCGATTTAATTGGCCCTCAACACGGGCCACTGTTTTTAACCAACGATTGCCACCTGATAAATTAAACTTGAAACCAAACTCAATTGCACCGACAACCTTCATTACCACCAACAAGAGTCTCTCTTTCAATTCTTTTTTTTTTTTGTCTTCTTTCAAGCAATGATCACCGTCCACGATCAGTCTAACAAACAGTCCAATTACGAGACGCGTTTCGAGATTTATCCCAATCACTTTTTATACGGATTCTTCTCGTGACACACTCATGAATATCAATAGGCAAAATGTTAAAGCGATTAAAATTCCTTGTGGACACTTGAGTCGTGTAATTATTTCGTTCACAAAGCGATTCCGAATAACGAAAATCTTAATTGGGGGAATTATTAAGTAGTGGACGATGGCGAAACGATATAAATTAAAGACTTAAACGAGCCTGACGAGAGACAGGACTTAAATCTAGAAAAGCAATGCGGATCATCGGATATGGCCACAAATCGATTGAAGTTACCTCCAATTAGTTAATTGCGAAATATCCACGAGAAGAATATTGGAAAGAAGAAAATTACTTAAAACAATAGAAGGAATAATCTGTTGAGATTACTTAGGCAGAAAAAAATTAATGATAGAAGAATGGTCGAAAAAAATTGGGGAAGAAGACTAGCAGGGAGAAGATTACTTAGAGCAACTACTATAAGCTACTATAGGAGAAAGAATAAAGAGTTTGGGTTTAAGTGTTGATTTTTGTCGCAATTTCTAGCAAAAAAGGACTTTTTTTAATTCTGAATTTGTTGCAGCTCCCGTGAGCTGATCAAGGCGGCGATCCTCGACAATGACTTCATGAAAAACCTGGAAATCACCCAAATCAAAGAAATTGTCGATTGCATGTACCCGGAAGCCTACAAAGTGGGTAGTTTGATAATTAAAGAAGGCGACGTCGGCAGCATCGTGTACGTCCTGGAAGGTAAGTCGAAACAGATTTCTGTAACGCGGCGACATCTACCTGTACGTAATCGAATAACAAAATTCCTGCGCAGTTAGACAACCAACAATACTCGATGTCATTAAAGGTTATCGCGCTTAACACCTGTCTAACTAGAAAGTTGTTGACCTCTCCTGCTATCAACCAATTCCAGTAGTGGTTACCTTTATACAAAGACTCGCCATCGAGATATGTCCATAATTAGTTGAGTTTTTTATGACTTGTTAACGGGTTCTTTGTTAGAAAACTACTGTAAATGACTTTTGAACCTGTATGGCTGGTTTGGACAAAAGATTAAAGACCTCAAATCATCAGGTTACTTTGATTCTGTAGCTTTTTTACACTAAAAACGTATAATTTGATTGAGGACAACTTTTTCACCCTAAGAGCTGCCAACTAAAATCAAGTCCTGGTATTTATTCTCAATAGTCCAGAAGAATATTGAAATTTTGTAAGTTTTTTCTCCCTGAAAGGTCTTCTACCTCTCTAATTTTTTGTATACAATTTTATTAAATATCGCTCGCTTACTTATCTTTAATTGGGCGTGCATAACTAATGCTAATAACGCTATTTATTTCTATAAAATACGTGCCATGGTTCTTGTTTAACTTTCTAATTCGATTTGATAAAACAATTCAGTTAGCGGGTTTATTATGCATTCCGGGTGATCACCGCCAATGCGATTCCAGTCATTTCTATTATTATTCACGCTGTTTCCAATGACCTCTTGGCTCTTCACTACCTTACGTTTTCGTTTCCTGGATCACCAAACAGTTTCAACATAAACATAGAAACTCACCATTAAAAACGTCCATCGCGATAAATCGTCTCCCAATTTTTGGCAAATTCTTATGGGAAAAAGTGGTAAATTCCAAAATTAATTTTGGAAATTTTCTGAAGCCGCATAAAATTAATTGAAGTTATGTCGAAACTCGATCGCGATTCAATGTTGTTTCTATGTGTATTTCCATTTACCTTTTCGACAACCTTGATCTTTTCCGAACGGTTACAGCGAATCTATCGTATCCTGGAAGGTGTTGCTTTCACTGCCTTGACTATTTTTAGTTGTTAGCGGGTTGTAACGACGTTTCGTTCCCTTTTCTTAACGATTTTCAATTGGAACCATTACGCGTGATGAAGCAAAGAATCGCGTGCAATTCGAGTAGCTAATTGGATTCGGCTCACAATGCGTCACAGCAAACAAAACAAGATCGCTTTTGTTGCATGTAATTAGCGGGTATTGAACAGACATCAAACATGCAGATTTGCTGTATCATTTCTTGTAAACAGGGACGGATCCAAGTCTAAAACGTCGAAATTTTTGAAATTATTTCAACCATGATACGGTCTCTGGAGCAAAAACTGAATCGTTTGGACACCAAAAGCGTGACCAATCAGGTACGGCTATTACTTGAAGAAACCGTTTTGGTCTTTCCACTTTTACTTTCTGGAGATTTGCTTGAAATTTTTGAAATGTTTGTGAAAGCTTTACAGTTCACAAACTTCTTATAACTTAAAAAAACTATATACAGCAATCAGGCTCGCTGGCCAACGCTGTGGCTTAAAATTCTGTGATTTTCTTTATACTGGAAAGCTTTTGTCTTGGGTCTTTGGAATATCCCGTCTACCATGTTTATATCTAATTTAATAGATAGAAAAATTGTGATTGTAATACTTTAAAAAACATTTATTTCTAATTTGTTTTAAAAAACAATATCGTCCTGTTATGAAGTTGAAAATTGCCAGTCATTTGTGGATACTCAACCAATAAGGATGTTAATTATGTTCAAGCTTTTAGTTCTTGACCTTTTGCTATTAAATTAGCTAAAAGCGGCAGGTGCAAATTTTTACCATCACATTTTTCTGCAAACGTAAAGTCCGTAATGTAAATGGGAGAACTAGTGATAGAATTATAAATATTTAAAGTATTAGAAATTAACAACAATTACATTTATTAAAAATTTAATTTGGGGCAGAAGCTACTATAACACGGCAAAGCTATTAAGGGCGCGGTTTAATCGCGTTCTCTGTCGCACGCACGAAGCGTTGTAGCCACAGCAATAAACTTTGTCGTTTGAAACTCGAGCAAATCTTCTAATTTTCTTTCACTTTTAACAATCTAGAGACATCATTTGGGGGTCCATTACATTTCTCTTAAAATTTATCACCAGAATGTTATCTCTATTTAATTTTTTTCTGAAGCAGCCGCATACAAGATTATTTGTTATTAAAAACACATTAGACCATAGACACCATCGTTGTTTTTCATGTACAACAAAGAAAATTTGAAGATTCACTTTAGTTTTACACCCTCGTACAACGACAGAATACATTGTCGTACCTATAAACCTCTTTGGGTGCGATAGAGAACGCCAACATACTAAACCGCACCCTTAAGCACAAATATATTGCTTTAACTTGCTTTTTTGTAGTTGAAGTTAACGCCATTTAGGAGCAGATTTTGAAAACACGTTTGGTCGAAATCAATACGTTAGAGTGAAGTTCTAGGTTGCAATAAATTTCGATAAGAACGTCTGCAATATTGAGTTGCAATATTTATTTCGTATTTCCGAAATTTAAAAAAAAAATGAAGTTTGAAAGTTTTTTAATTGTTCTAAGTGGATAGAAGTCGTTTATCCGAAAGTATCAGAAAGTTGAATTTGAGTTTTCCACAAATGTAGACAAAAATTGATTTTAAACTTAAAACGTTGTCTTGACATCATTTTCACTTTCTTCGCCAATAACATTTTCACCCAACTGTGCTAATTTCGGATCGTTTCTTCAATCTACAAAAGCTAATTCTATTAGCAATTTAGTTTTGTACTTTCCCCTTTTCCTCACCAGGTGATGCCTCCAGCAGTCTTTATTTTCTTTGCCCTGTTCAACAATGTTTTATATTTTCATAAATTATTATTTCTGTAATTTTCAGAATTTATCATTTTTGTAATTTTCAGAAATTGAAAAAAGTCTAAAACCTTTCTGATTGTCTAATACTGTCTTGGCACAACTTTTAACTAATACACCAAGAAAGTCTTTCCATTTTCCAGTTAAAATTGGACCCCACCGTACCAATTCTGGATCGTTTCTTCAAGCTGCAAAAGTTAATTCGATAACTAACTCAGTTTTTTGTTCCGGTTCAGGTGGTACCTCTTTAATTCATAATTTCTGTAAGATTTCACAAATGGTACTGTGCAAGAGCATTTTAATTGTTCGAAGTGACTAGAAGTGTCTGTTTGGAAATATCAAGAACAAATGCTCCTTGGTAAGAAAGCGAAGCAACTCCCGAAAGTTCCGTTTTTTTTATAGAGTATGAAACTTATTATTGCAAAACAGAAATTGAATAAGAATAAATTAAAAACTTAAAACATTGTCTTGAGATCATCTTCACTTTTTTCACCCAGAAAATTTTTATCTTCTGCAGGTAGAATTAAACACAGCACTGCCAATTTTAGATCGTTTCTCCAATCTTCAAAAGTTAATTCTATTAGCAATTTAGTTTTGTACTTTCCCTTTTTTCCTAACCAGGTGATGCCTCCAGCAGTCTTTATTTTCTTTGTCCTGTTCAACAATGTTTTATATTTTCAGAAATTGAAAAAAGTCTAAAAGTTTTCTGATTGTCTAATGCTGTCTTGGCACAACTTTCACCTGATTCACCAAGAATGTCTTCACCTTTTCCAGTTAAAATTGGACCCAGTCAATTCTGGATCGTTTCTTCAAACTGTAAAAGCCAATTCGATAAGTAACTCAGTTTTTTGTTCCGGTTCAGGTGGTATCTTTTCAAGTCATAATTTCTGTAAGAATTCAGAGATAGTACAGTGCAAAAGCATTTTAATTGTTCGAAGTGACTAGAAGTGTCTGTTTGGAAATATCAAGAACAAATGCTCCTTGGTAAGAAAGCGAAGCAACTCCCGAAAGTTCCGTTTTTTTTATAGAGTATAAAACTTATTATTGCAAAACAGAAATTGAATAAGAATAAATTATAAACTTTAAACATTGTCTTGAGATCATCTTCACTTTTTTCACCCAGAAAATTTTTATCTTCTGCAGGTAGAATTAAACACAGCACTGCCAATTTTAGATCGTTTCTCCAATCTTCAAAAGTTAATTCTATTAGCAATTTAGTTTTGTACTTTCCCTTTTTTCCTAACCAGGTGATGCCTCCAGCAGTCTTTATTTTCTTTGCCCTGTTCAACAATGTTTTATATTTTCAGAAATTGAAAAAAGTCTAAAAGTTTTCTGATTGTCTAATGCTGTCTTGGCACAACTTTCACCTGATTCACCAAGAATGTCTTCACCTTTTCCAGTTAAAATTGGACCCAGTCAATTCTGGATCGTTTCTTCAAACTGCAAAAGCCAATTCGATAAGTAACTCAGTTTTTTGTTCCGGTTCAGGTGGTATCTCTTTAAGTCATAATTTCTGTAAGAATTCAGAGATAGTACAGTGCAAAAGCATTTTAATTGTTCGAAGTGCCTAGAAGTGTCTGTTTGGAAATATCAAGAGCAAATGCTCCTTGGTAAGAAAGCGAAGCAACTCCCGAAAGTTCCGTTTTTTTTATAGAGTATGAAACTTATTATTGCAAAACAGAAATTGAATAAGAATAAATTATAAACTTTAAACATTGTCTTGAGATCATCTTCACTTTTTTCACCCAGAAAATTTTTATCTTCTGCAGGTAGAATTAAACACAGCACTGCCAATTTTAGATCGTTTCTCCAATCTTCAAAAGTTAATTCTATTAGCAATTTAATTTTGTACTTTCCCTTTTTTCCTAACCAGGTGATGCCTCCAGCAGTCTTTATTTTCTTTGTCCTGTTCAACAATGTTTTATATTTTCAGAAATTGAAAAAAGTCTAAAAGTTTTCTGATTGTCTAATGCTGTCTTGGCACAACTTTCACCTGATTCACCAAGAATGTCTTCACCTTTTCCAGTTAAAATTGGACCCAGTCAATTCTGGATCGTTTCTTCAAACTGTAAAAGCCAATTCGATAAGTAACTCAGTTTTTTGTTCCGGTTCAGGTGGTATCTTTTCAAGTCATAATTTCTGTAAGAATTCAGAGATAGTACAGTGCAAAAGCATTTTAATTGTTCGAAGTGACTAGAAGTGTCTGTTTGGCAATATCATTAACAAATGCTCCTTGGTAAGAAAGCGAAGCAACTCCCGAAAGTTCCGTTTTCTTTATAGAGTATGAAACTTATTATTGCAAAACAGAAATTGAATAAGAATAAATTAAAAACTTAAAACATTGTCTTGAGATCATCTTCACTTTTTTCACCCACAAAATTTTTATCTTCTGCAGGTAGAATTAAACACAGCAATGCCAATTTTAGATCGTTTCTCCAAATCTTCAAAAGTTAATTCTATTAGCAATTGAGTTTTGTACTTTCCCTTGTTTCCTAACCAGGTGATGCCTCCAGCAGTCTTTATTTTCTTTGCCCTGTTCAACAATGTTTTATATTTTCAGAAATTGAAAAAAGTCTAAAAGTTTTCTGATTGTCTAATGCTGTCTTGGCACAACTTTCACCTGATTCACCAAGAATGTCTTCACCTTTTCCAGTTAAAATTGGACCCAGTCAATTCTGGATCGTTTCTTCAAACTGTAAAAGCCAATTCGATAAGTAACTCAGTTTTTTGTTCCGGTTCAGGTGGTATCTTTTCAAGTCATAATTTCTGTAAGAATTCAGAGATAGTACAGTGCAAAAGCATTTTAATTGTTCGAAGTGACTAGAAGTGTTTGTTTGGAAATATCAAGAACAAATGCTCCTTGGTAAGAAAGCGCAGCAACTCCCGAAAGTTCCGTTTTTTTTTTTATACAGAATGAAACTTATTATTGCAAACCAGAAATTGAATAAGAATAAATTATAAACTTAAAACATTGTCTTGAGATCATCTTCACTTTTTTCACCCAGAAAATTTTTATCTTCTGCAGGTAGAATTAAACACAGCACTGGCAATTTTAGATCGTTTCTTCAATCTTCAAAAGTTAATTCTATTAGCAATTTAGTTTTGTACTTTCCCTTTTTTCCTAACCCGATGATGCCTCCGGCAGTCTTTATTTTCTTTGCCCTGTTCAACAATGTTTTATATTTTCAAAAATTATCATTTCTGTAATTTTCAGAAATTGAAAAAAGTCTAAAAGTTTTCTGATTGTCTAATGCTGTCTTGGCACAACTTTCACCTGATACACCAAGAAAGTCTTCAACTTTTCCAGTTAAAATTGAACCCAGTCAATTCTGGATCGCTTCTTCAAACTGCAAAAGCCAATTCGATAAGTAACTCAGTTTTTTGTTCCGGTTGTGGTATCTCTTTAAGTCATAATTTCTGTAAGATTTCAGAAATGGTACAGTGCAAAAGCATTTTAATTATTCGAAGTGACTAGAAGTGTCTGTTTGGAAATATCATTAACAAATGCTCCTTGGTAAAAAAGCGAAGCAACTCCCGAAAGTTCCGTTTTTTTTTATACAAAATGAAACTTATTATTGCAAAACAGAAATTGAATAAGTATAAATTATAAACTTAAAATATTGTTTTGAGATAATCTTCACTTTTTTCACCAAGAAAATTTTTATCTTCTACAGGTTGAATTAGATTCAGCACTGCCAATTTCGGATCGTTTCTCCAATCTCCAAAAGTTAATTCCATTAGGAGTTAAGTTTTTTGCTGTCCTTTTTTCCTTACCAGATGTAACCCGTGACAGTCTTCATTTTCTTTCCTTTCTTCAACGCGTCTTTAATATTGTATAAAAAGGTGCATTGTAAAAGCTGCTGGTCCGAAATGGCTGGATGTGTGTTTGAAAATATCTTAAATGCTGTTTGGTTTTGGAAAAATTAAACTTCATAGCAAAACAAATATTAAGTAAGTGTGAATTTTAAACTTAAAATATTGTCGTGGCATCAATTTCACCTCCTCAGTCTTCAGTTTCTGCACCAAGAAAGTTCTCATCTTTTTCACATAGAATTGGACTCGGCCGTGTCAATTCTGAATCATCCCACACAGAATCAGACTTGTGTCTGTTAGTAACTTAGTTTTGTTGCTTTCCTCATTTTCCCTACTAGTTTTTCTTTTTCCTTTGTTCAACAAAGTTTAATATTTCTGTAATATTCCAAAAAATTAAAAAATGTGGAGGTTTAAAAGCTTTTTGATCGTTCAAATCGGACAAAATTTATGTCTGGAAGCAAAGACGATTTAAATTTAGTATATCGTCTTTACTGGAGGTATCAGAAAATTGATGGTGTTTGGTAGAAAAACGAAGCAGTTCTTGACAGTAACATTTTATTTTTATACGAAATAAAAATGTTTATTGTAACACAATATTTAAATAATTATGAATTTTAAACCTAAAACATAGTCTTGACATCTTCTTCACCAGTTACACCTTCAATTTCTGTTCCAAGAAAATCTTTACAATTTTCAGTTAGAATTAGACTCAGCTGTGCCAATTTTGGACCGCTCTTCCAATCTTCAAATGCCATTAAATTAATTTTTGGTTTTAATTTTTTTTTTCGACCAAATGGTACTTCTGATAGTCTTCATTTTCCTTCTTCCACAAAGTTTCGTATTTCTGTAAAATTAGTCAATCTCTCCAACAACTTTTTAGTTTATTTAAAACTCTTTCTAAAGCTACAAGCATTTGCACCTCCAATTTATTTACTTCTCTAATTTTAAAACAGAAAATGTTTAATAATTTAATGGCTTTCGTACTTTTACAATTTTTTTATCCTGCGGAACGTCCTGCTTGCATAAGTTATTTTTGGTACCACAAACTTTTCAAATAATCAGTTCACAGTTCTTCTACAGTTCTGTATTTTCTAAAATTCTAAAAATGTCTTATTCTTCTGAACAACAATTTCTTGGGTACCCCCTACAGCATTGAGAATTTTTTGCAACCCCCTAAAATTTTCTCCACGATACTCCAAGAATTTGTCTATTACCTAACCCTACAGAAGAAATTATAGAAAATTGCCGTTACTGACGTGAATTTTCTTCGAGTCGATCCATCAAGTCTACATTATTTAGCTACACTTTATATAATTCAATGGTAGAGTTTTTAGAAATTTGCGAGAAAACGTGGTTGGTGATTTAACATTTTTTGAACAAAAAATATCTAAATTTCTTGAGGCTTCTGAACCATATAATGTTGAAAAATTGAATCTGTAGCAATTTTAAAATTCACATTAAACAATAATTCACTTTCGAACCGCATCAGTCAACATAAAATTATTTCACTTAATTGGTATTCAACAAAACTAGTAGTGAAATTTTCGCGATCATCACTTTACATAAATCTCTTAAGTTGTTTACAGTGGCGCTTGACTCTTTTCCAATTAATTCCGCGTCATCTCGTTAATTTCGCAAATATTTTATTAATTTCTAAAATTTTTGTAAACTTTCCAATATTGTTTTTAGTTAAAACGTAACAATTAAAGATGAGACGATTAGAAAAAACAGAATCGCTGGTTGAGCCCTACTTTTCCCCCTTGACCGTTCCTGCTCGCGCTTACTTTACTGTGACTAGACTTTCAGCAGGAGTTCCTTCACTTAGTCACAATCGGTCGTCGGAGGAGGTAACGTCGTTCTCCGCTGTAATCGCCGTCGACCTCGTGCTCTCGCGACCATCGTGAAATGTAGTTCCGTGTTGTGACCAGAAGACATTTCCATCAAGTGCCTGATAAAATATTTTTTTAATTAAAATTTTTTTGTAAGTTCTCCATTGAATCGTTTCACTTTCTGCGAGTTTTCAAGGCGATATTCGGCAAACAATGCGCCTCCAACCCGGTTTCTCCATGACTTACGTATTAATAATAGTTCCGTGCAGTGAGTAGGTCAGTTTGTTGGAAAGTTGAACGATGGCGCTATTTCTGTCAATTATTACAGGAAATCGATTCTTAGACTTTTGTTTACGTAAAGTTTATTTTTTCTTCGTGTCGATTAAACATTATCGAAATTAAGAGTAGCGCATCGGGTTTATGGAGCGTAAACTGTTTTTAGATGCGCTTCTTTCGATGAGCGAAAAAAACACTTTCGAATGTTAAATGTTTATGCGGTTAATTAAAAAATTGTTTTTATTGGTAGTCGAATTGGGTCGACGTTATTGGCACAACCCGATTCAAACGGATACGCTAAATAATTTATTGTTTATGACGATAAAGTTTGCTTTCATTGTTGTATTTGGAACGGAGCGAAATTATTAGGAGGGAGAATGGCGATCGAATTGCAATTTTAGCGCCCACGTCCACTACGTGGGAGGAGTACAGAAATATTGCAAAATTATGATAGAGGATTCGAAATTTTATAAACAATCTGCTTTCTCCGGTTTTCTTCATGAAAAACTCCCATCACTCGAAAACTCTATTAACCACTTTTTTGTGTAAAAGATTCTTAATATTTATTTACTTTCTCATCTTCAGTTCCTCGCCGATTTTGCGTTCCATCTTCTTCTTCACGTCTTCAAGCGTTCATTTGCAACTCTGGCATAATATCAGTTCATTTTGTAATTTTACTAAAAAAAATTCGAATCTATTTCAGCCATTTTGGTATTTGATAAATCCTTCATTAATCGAAAAACATTGCTGTTCGTCTCCCATTATTTTTTTATAATTACAGCGTACTAAAAAGCACTATCTAGAGATTTATAAAGCAACGTACCTTCAATTCAGTTTCCAAGCTTGCGTCGAACATCCTGCACAATATTTTCAGGGTGCGAATTGGAATCGCTTCAACCACTTCAGAAAATTGTTCTATCACTCAATCTATAATTAACAACATTGAGCAGTTGTGCCACTCTCACTCACTGATGGTATTTTTTTTCGCTGACCATCTTTTTAGTCTTCTGTTGTTCCTCCCTTGTAGTAGTGTCTGCAGTATCTTTAGGTATAAATATTAAAATTACGGTTAATATGTAAAATTGTTTACAAACTAATATTAATTATAAATCAGGTGAAAAGTTATTAAAAGTTTTCAGTATCGCTGTCGCATTAGATTTTGGTGTCACAAAATTGAAATTTCCGTACAAATTTCGTTCCTGTATAAATCTTCATGTTGAGTCACAACTTTAGAACAATTTTTTTTCTGGCTAAAACAACAGTTTTGCACCAGTTTTTCTTGCTTGATGGACTCGAAAGCGGGGGAAGCTGAAATCGGCCCCTTTGTGGGATGTCGATTGCAGATCGATTAGAACCGAGTAATGTTCTATCTGGAGGATGCGGATGTTTCCCTATAAAGCGGTCTTAAATAAGAACATGATGTTCATTGCTTTATTGCTTATTGGCAAGCACCCACATCCTCCAAATAGGATTTTATCTGTAACTGGCGTCTCACAAAAAAGCGATTTCAGTTTTAGCAACATTTGAGTAGGTACCATCCTATTTTTAAGCAATTCGTACAGTTTTTGCATGTTCATAAAAAAAAGTTTAGCTGGTTCATCATTAAAAAAAACAAAGGAAAGTTTCTGCCTGAATTTTGCAACTAAACAGTTATAATTTTTAGAATTGCTTGGAAATTTTTGACTAATCCTCTGTTTCTCTTCTTATTTTTAATTTTGGTTTTTTGCGTTCCTATTTCTTTTTTTATTTAAATTTTGTTCAGCATATCAGTTATTTAATTTTTCAAACATATAAGACGATAGTTTCAGAAAAAATGATAGTTTGATATTTGTGATCAACCCCTTTACACCTATGTGTTGGCCTCTAATACTTTTTTTCTATATCTGCGTGTTACGTTTTTGTTCTTTTTGCGTTCCTTTTTTCTTCTTTGTTTCCATATTTTATTTTTTTCTGCATATCGTCGAAACAAAAATTTTAAACAATCAAAATGTTCTTTGGGAAGGAAAATGTTGAATCCATATAATTGCCAGCTTTATTGTTCATTTATTGGATTTTTTTCCAATATAATTTTCATAATTACTATCTATTTTGTGTCCAACATTTCTAATTTTTTTCTATACACATAAAACTATCACTCCAAATAGTCAATACTGTCAAAAAGGATATTTCTAAACTATGGCCCACCCTATATATGAGCTTTCTCTCTCTTGATGTTTTTGATTTTTGTTGTCTGCTTTTATATTTATATATGCACGTTATGTTTTTGTTCTTCTGCATTATATTTTCTTTTTACATTTAATTTTTTTTTAGCATATCAGTTATCTAATTTTTCAAACATATAAGACGATAGTTTCAGAGAAAATGATAGTTTGATATTTGTGATCAACCCCTTTATACCTATGTATTGGCCTCTATTACTTTTTTCTATATCTGCGTGTTGCGTTTTTGTTCTTTTTGTGTTCTTTTTTTCTTCTTTGTCTCCATATTTTATTTTTTTCTGCATATCGTCGAAACAAAAATTTTAAACAATCAAAATGTTCTTTGGGAAGGAAAATGTTGAATCCATATAATTGCCAGCTTTATTGTTCATTTATTGGATTTTTTTCCAATATAATTTTCATAATTTCTATCTATTTTGTGTCCAACATTTCTAATTTTTTTCTATACACATAAAACTATCACTCCAAATAGTCAATACTGTCAAAAAGGTTATTTCTAAACTACGGCCCACCCTATTTATAAACTTTGTCTCTCTCAATGTTTTTGATTTTTGTTTTCTGCTTTTATATTTATATATGCACGTTATGTTTTTGTTCTTCTGCATTATATTTTCTTTTTACATTTAATTTTTTTTCAGCATATCAGTTATCTAATTTTTCAAATATATAAGACGATAGTTTCAGAGAAAATGATGGTTTGATATTTGTGATCAACCCCTGTACCTATGTGTTGGTCTCTAATACATTTATCTATATCTGCGTGTTACGTTTTTGTTCCTTCTGCGTTCTTTTTTTTCTTCTTTGTCTCCATATTTTATTTTTTTCTGCATATCGTCAAAACAAAAATTTTAAACAATCAAAATGTTTGTTAGGCAGAAAAACGTTGAATCCATATAATTGCTAATTTTATTGTTCATTTATTGCATTTTTCTTCAATATAATTTTCATAATTTCTACGTATTTTGTGTCCAACGTTTCTTTTTTTTTCTATACACATGAAACTATAACTCTAAATAGTCAATACTGTCAAAAAGGTTATTTCTAAACTACGGCCCACCCTATTTATGAACTTTGTCTCTCTCTTGATGTTTTTGATTTTTGTTTTCTGCTTTTATATTTATATATGCACGTTATGTTTTTGTTCGTCTGTATTATCTTTTCTTGCTGTATTGTTTTTTATAATTTCCACCTTTTTCCTCACCAGCAAACATTGTTTTTCATTATTCTAAATAATCGAAACGATAGTCATATTTCTTAATAATTTATCATTTAATATCTTTGTGTTATTATTTTTTTACTTCTCTATTTTTTTTATTGCGTTAAGCATCATTTTCATTCTTCTTTTATTACTTTTCTATATCTATAAATTGAAATTCTTTTTTTATATTCTCATTTTCATTCTTGTTTGGCGCTTTTCTATCTACAAAAAATTACGTTTTTTTTTTCGGGTGTTATTTTTTATCTTAAACCTTTTTCATTACCACATTCTTCAGAACTTCCACTTTTATTTACATAGCAATAAAACAATATTGAATCAAAACGATTTCAAATGCATTCAATACTTTAACGACATTCACTTCCATGTTTAATCTCAAGTAATTCCAAGTGCTAATGTTGTAAAACCATTCACACCCACGTTAATTGCCTGTCTACTATTTACCCATGACGATTCCGTGGTTTTAGTGCAAACAATATGCAAGTAATGATGTCACTTTGCCGAAATTCATTAACGTTAATAATTTTAACACTGACAATTCTTGTTATTTTGTTTATAAGAATTTGTCATATTCAATCATAAGCCAGTTACGTTGGTATCTCCAACTTCATTTATATTTAGTTGGTAATATTCATTGGCGTTATTTTCAAACACAGAGCACAACTGTTTTTTAAAAATTTAGGCTGTGGTTTAGTTGTTGAGTTCTTTACCGTGCACCACTTCAAAACTATAGTAAATTTATAAAAAAAAAATACTTTTAAGAATCTAGACACGAACGAATTTTACATCGATCGCCCGAATACTTTTACAAACACGGTCGATTGAATTTTCCTATAATTTATCGCCAAAATTTTATTTCTACAAAAATTTTTTTGAGGTCGTCGTATACAAGATTATTTTTAAAAATATGTTAGAGCTTAGCCATCAATTTCTTTCAGTTACAACTAAGTTTTCAACTTTCGTATAACAAGACGGAGAACGCAAAGTACTAAACCGCGGCCTTAACCTAAAAACTGAAAATTGCTGACCAATTAGTTCTGAATTGAAACACGCGGGTGAAAAATGTGTTGCCAACTGTTGAAATTGCAAGTATACCAACTCAATTGACATGCCACCGCCATCCGGAAGAGTGATAGTTTGAACTTTTTGGAGATGCTTTGTTGTAAACTTTTCGATTATCGATTCAGGTCGTGTTTTTGTATCGTCCTCTTCCAGGATACCAACCAATTAACCGCGAGTGTTTTAAGGTTAATAAAAGCGGAAATTGACGATTAATAGTCCGTCTTGTAGAATGGTTGCTTCGATTCTCACGGACTTGGGCGGCTTGACGGTCGCATTTTTCACTTCAACAACAATTAATTCAACAATTATTTCCAAACACAACAAAGCAAATTACACAACCACAATGACTGCAATCGATGATGAGAAACTTTATAATCACGAATCTCGAGTGATTTACTTCTGCAATTATTGCACTTTCGTTTTAATATTCGTAACATTGATTCTTCGCAAATCAGAAAACTTAATTTCTCCACTCGAAAGTTTGTTTTTCACCCATCTCGTGACAAACGTTCCGACTGCACTCTTCGTTTGCGTTAATTCAAGTGATTAAGTGGGTCTGTTTGCTGTAATTAAGCTTAAGAAACTTTCCTATCGTGCTTGTTGTTTCTTCTTAGTTTTTGTTATCATAATAGACGGTGTTTAACAATTGATTTTCCATTTTGTTTTAATTATTTTACCATAAACGGTCATTTAATTCGTTTCATAATTGAGCAAACAATCGAAGAAGTGAAATTGATGGAGGTGGCGTCCCGGTAACGTTCACTTTTTTCTTTTTGTCGTAACCCAGCACTTAACAATATCGGAATAATAGAAAGTTGCAATTACGGTAATGATCGGCTGTTTTTGGTCGGTTTCCGCATGTTTCTAACAATTACCACCATTTTGGTAACGCTAATAAGTGTCCCCAGTCGTTCCCATCAACTAACTAGGGGAAGAAACGACCATCTGAACTTAAAGTTATAATATCGATTGTTTGTCGCAGTGACTATCAAAAATTTTCGGAACTCTTTGTTTGGTCTCTTTTGGATTAAATATCAACAACTTTTTTTACCAATGCTACGAATTTTATCACATTAAAAAATTTTTGTTAAGTTTAAACAAATGTCGGCTGTCGAGGACTTTCGTTGTTTTATTTTGTTATAATCTGACTAGTGGGTTTAGTGGCCGAGGAGAACGACCTCCAAAAGCGGTTTTTCCAAAGCTTAGTACTGTTTGGGCTGAAATTAAAAAATTATTTAATAAAAAAAATATTTTTGTTCTTAGACAGGAAGAATGTTTAAAATTTGTAAAAGTATAAACTGGCAATTTTATTTCTTTTAGAGTATTTAAAATTTTGTCTAGTGGCCGAGGAGAGCGTCCATGAAAAGCAGGTCCTCCTTGGTTCAGATTTTAACTTTTTCGAGTTCAACATTTTTTAACCATAATTTTCTTTGTGAGTTGCCGGACTCTTTCGTTCCGATAAATTATTTTTTCAATTGTTTGATACCAACTGAAAATTATGAAATTTTTATTAAATGGCCCCAAAAATGAAAAAAAATATTTAAAACTTCCCAAAACCAAATTCCAGTTCTGGATTAATTTAAAAAAATTCTGCGATATTAAAAAAATTTTCTTCCCAATTCCACATATATTTGAAATTTATAATAATTAATTGTTAATAATTGAGGTCGGTTAGTTTCTGAGCTGTGCAGAGTTTTGTCATAATTGCGGTACTACTTTGCTTAATTCGTTTGTTTGATTGTTTATTTCATCTGTTTCGTTACATATTGTTACAAATAACATGATAACGACCTTATTTTCGCAACTGTTCCCCACTTAAAAAAGAATCTCCTGCAATATCGGACGTGTTACGTTTTATCATTCCGGTAATGATGCCACTTTCTTCATTTTTAATAGAGCTTTCTTGTTTTCGCCGACACGTTACTTATTTATAAACAATAAACAAATTTAAATGGAGTGGAAAACGATTAAAGAGACAAACAATAAAACGGCAGGATCCCGCTCTTCTAAAGAATACCGCCGTCTGCATAGCCGTTCGGTAGCTGTTTGAATAACAGTAAGTAGAGCGTAAAAGTATTGTATAACGATAAACAAGGAGGATGGTTGTTGTGTTTGGTAACGTTTCGCAACCGCATCGGTACCTACTTTCAAAATATTAGCGGTGCATGTGAATAATTACGGTAATGGTTCTTCGAGTGGCATATGGTGCAAGTGGTCCCCGGATCCAAGGATGCCAAAATCTGACATTTAACACCAATCGAAAATTTAACTGTATGTTGTTAATGTATATGTATATTAAATGGGCAGCGTAGACAAAGAAAGGTCGTTCAGAAACCATCTAAGTCTTCCGTTTGATCATTGATTATTTATCTCTTTGTCCTACGACATCTAGCGGTACTAGTCCATAAACACAACGAGGTTGATAGTCTATAAGTAAAAAGTCAATGGTTTGATCTGCGCGTGCGCACGAAGAAATTATGTGGCTTGATTTCCCATAAACGTCAATTCTTCTAACCGTCTAACTCAACCCATCCAGATCTATGTTACATCTGTCTAGATTTACATTTCTGTCTATTCCAACTTATATATCTATCAAGCTCTTTATATCTATTTAAGTTGTCGTCTTCATACTTGGACCCGAAACTGCAATTTTGTATTTTCCATAAAATCTTGCAGCATCCTCTGATCTTCTAGAGGAGGTTCGGAGGGTAACTGAACTATCCTGATATCCAGATTTATCGACCTATCCAGGTTATTAGATTGATCTATTTAAATCTAGTTGTCTGTCTATTCTGATCCATCTTTCTAACAGATCTATCAAACCACCCATTTTGTATGTTACGAATTACCAAATAATGTGCGATCCAGTTCCAAGAGGATCACACTATCGGCGTACGAAAATTTGATGTAATCTTAAAAGACTATGATGTTGTTTCAAATCTGTAGTGGACTGTAATTCTGAATTTTGAAAATTACAACATCGGAAAGGCCGAATGTGTAGCTTGGGGTCGATTTTGATCAGCGACAAATGCTGAGAAATGCCAAAAGAGATTTGTAGCGGATACAAGAAACGTTTGACTGGACTTTGGTCAGCTTAGATGGCACTGCGACTAGTAACAAAGAACAACAACAAAGGGAATGCACCCGAAAATGTTCACAAACTCGAAACCACTCGTCTTGGTGGTGCAAGGAACCAAACTCGACACTCTTCAAGGACGACACCACTAACGCTGTATGTCGTGAAGATTCGATATTTTGTTTACTTCACTCGTCCGAGTCAAAACAAGGGAACAATTGGGAAATGAAACAGGATTTCAAATCTGTAGCGGACTGTAATTATGAATTTTGAAAATCACAACATCGGAAAGGCTGAATGTGTTGCTTGGGGACGATTTTGATCAGCGATAATTGCTGAGAAATGCCAAAGGCGATTTGTAGCGGACACAAGAAAAGTTTGACTGGATTTTGGTCAGCTTAGATGGCACTGCGACCAGTAACAAAGAACAACAACAAAGGGAATGCACGCAAAAATGTTCACAAACTCGAAACCACCCGTCTTGGTGGTGCAAGGAACCAAACTCGACCTTCTTCAAGGACGATACCACTAACATTGTAGATCGTGAAGATTCGGTATTTTGCTTACTTCACTCGTTCGAGTCAAAACAAGAGAACAATTGGGAGATGAAACAGGATTTCAAATTTGTAGCGGACTGTAATTATGAATTTTGAAAATCACAACATCGGAAGGGCCGAATGTGTTACTTGGGGGCAATTTTGATCAGTGACAAATGCTGAGAAATGCCAAAGGCGATTTGTAGCGGACACAAGAAAAGTTTGACTGGATTTTGGTCAGCTTGGATGGCACTGCGACCAGTAACAAAGAACAACAACAAAGGGAATGCACGCAAAAATGTTCACAAACTCGAAACCACCCGTCTTGGTGGTGCAAGGAACCAAACTCGACCCTCTTCAAGGACGACACCACTAACACTGTATGTCGTGAAGATTCGGTATTTTGTTTACTTCACTCGTTCGAGTCAAAACAAGGGAACAATTGGGAAATGAAACAGGATTTCAAATCTGTAGCGGACTGTAATTATGAATTTTGAAAATCACAACATCGGAAAGGCCGAATGTGTTGCTTGGGGGCGATTTTGATCAGCGACAAATGCTGAGAAATGCCAAAGGAGATTTGTAAGGGACGCAAAAAAAGTTTGACTGGATTTTGGTCAGCTTAGATGGCACTGCGACTAGTAACAAAGAACAACAGCAAAGGAAATGCACCCAGAAATGTTCACAAACTCGAAACCACCCGTCTTGGTGGTGCAAGGAACCAAACTCGACCCTCTTCAAGGACGACACCACTAACGCTGTATGTCGTGAAGATTCGGTATTTTGTTTACTTCATTCGTCCGAGTCAAAACAAAGGAACAATTGGGAAATGAAACAGGATTTCAAATCTGTAGCGGACTGTAATTATGAATTTTGAAAATCACAACATCGGAAAGGCCGAATGTGTTGCTTGGGGGCGATTTTGATCAGCGACAATTGCTGAGAAATCCCAAGAAAATTTGTAGCGGACACAAGAAAAGTTTGACTGGATTTTGGTCAGATTAGATGGCACTGCGACCAGTAACAAAGAACAACAATAAAGGGAATGCACGCAAAAATGTTCACAAACTCGAAACCACCCGTCTTGGTGGTGCAAGGAACCAAACTCGACCCTCTTCAAGGACGACACCACTAACACTGTATGTCGTGAAGATTCGGTATTTTGTTTACTTCACTCGTTCGAGTCAAAACAAGGGAACAACTGGGAAATGAAACAGGATTTCAAATTTGTAGCGGACTGTAATTATGAATTTTGAAAATCGCAACATCAGAAAGGCTGAATGTGTTGCTTGGGGGCGATTTTGATCAGCGACAAATGCTGAGAAATCCCAAGGACACAAGAAAAGTTTGACTGAACTTTGGTCAGCTTAGATGGCACTGCGACCAGTAACAAAAAACAACAACAAAGGGAATGCACCCGAAAATGTTTACAAACTCAAAACCACCCATCTTGGTGGTGCAAGGAACCAAACTCGACCCTCTCCAAGGACGACACCACTAACACTGTAGGTCGTGAAGATTGTTTATTTCACTCGTCTATTAGGTAAAACTATGTATGTTGTATATAAAGCTCTATATATCAATTTATCTGTCTATTTGGCCTTAAATTAAAGTTTCGCATTTTCGATGGACCGGCCTTTCTCTAGTTTTGGCGTAAGTTTGCTGTGGCGGAGTCGAAGTAGGGGTCAATTTTGAACAAAGCGCTTCCTTGGTTCTTTAGTGGGGCTATTAGGTATTACCGCTGTCGATGAAAAAGCTTCAACAAAAGCCTTCCTTTTAACGAGTCTCGCCAACATTGGAAGCTAATTAATTTCGATAATAACAATCGGATTAATCAACCGACGACCGGTCGGTGCTGTTAGGTTTATAACTTGGAAATTTCACGGTCGACTACTATGGTTAAAGTTTAGTTTGGTTCTCTTTGGATGGTCATAAAATCCGATTGAAAACAGTTTTCGAAACGAAACACCTCGTGGAAGTTGCGAAGTCGTTTCGAAGAAGAACCTGATAATGGGGAGAGAATGTTGAGTACGAAGAAACTTACGTCAATGGTTTTTGATAACGTTATCGGAATTAGAAAGGGTCTTGAACCGGGAAATTCGTCATCGACTTGGAGTATTGTAGAGAAACGTCAAAGAGTGATTGAACACTTTAACCTCGTTTTATAGTTTAGTTTCTTTAGATTTTGTGGCTAGCAAAGAAAGAAGCGAAAAGAAATTGAAGTTGCCCAATGACAGGAATCGAAATTTCTATAAATTATTTTTCTGAAAATTTTTTAAAAAGTAGATTTAAACAAAAATTTCGAAAAAGAACAACTAAGGAGTACTTTCGGATTATTTCACTCTCGTTTTGTATATCTGCATAATTAATGCAAATAATTAGTTTTAGTGGCTGATGGAAGTCCAGTAACACTTGTCTTCGATTTCTCAATAATTTGCTCAATTAACGTACAGAGGACCTTCATAGGTGTTCCTAAGTAGAGTTAACATGGACAAAGACTTAAAAAAAAAACACAGACCGCCAGCAAAATAGTTATTGACATTATTTTGAGTCAATTTTGTAAAGCTTTTTATAAATAGAAATAATTGACTTTTATGACCGACGAAAGATAGATGCGAGCTGATAAAGAATTAAAGCGGTGCAATGGTTGGTTCTGAAGGAGGTCAAAACTCTTCAATGATCTAAACTTGTCAACAATAAATTATATTCTGAACGTATTCTTCGACTTCTTAAGAATTTTACCGAATAACTTCTAGGTGCTGGTGCTTCTTGAAAAAGTGAAACTAAAAAAGAACATTTCGAGATTAAACCAAATAACTAGATTTTGTGGTTGACGAAGATAGTTCATAAGTTGTGCAATGGTGTGGTCTATAATGGATCGAAACTCTTTCGCGGCCAAACTCTGTTTTTGATTTCTAAATTATTTGCCAAATTAACATAAAGAGAGACCTCTATATGTGCGTCTAAGCAGAGTTAAGATAAGCAAAGACTTTAGGAAAGTTACAAAGGAACAGCAAAAAGGTTGTTAAATATTATTTTGACTCCATTTTAGTAAAGCTCCGTTTAAATAGAAATTATTAGCTTCTATGGACCGAAAATGTTTTTTGTGGCCTAACACTTTTCAATTTTTTAATAATTTGGCAAATTAACTGAGAGAAAAACTTCCATAGGTGCCCCTAAAAAGAGTTAACACAGGCAAAGACTTTGAGAAAGTTACAGAGGGGCAGCGAAACAGTTGCTTAACATTATTTTTGACTCCATTTTTCTAAAGTTTGATATAAATTGAAATAATCCACTCTTATGACTGAAGAAAGATAGATGCAGGCTGATAAAGAGTAAAGCTATGCAATAGTAGGGTCTGAAACGGAACGAATCTTTTTTCAGTGATCTAAACGTCTTGAAAGTAAATCGAAATTAAAAAAAATTATATTCTCATCATATCCTTCAATTTTTTTACCAATTAATTTCTTGGTGCAGGTGTTCCTGAAAAAATTGAATCTAAGAAAGATTTTTAAAAAGAACCAAAAGAGGAACGAAAAAATACTTTCGCAGCATTAAACATTTTCTTGTATACCTTCAAATAATTAGTTTTTGTGGCTAATGAAGAATAGTTGCAAGTTTATGAATTGGGCAATGATTTAGTCTAGAATGGACCGAAACTTTTTTTGCGGCCTAACACTCTTCGATTTTTAAATAATTTGGCAAATTAACTGAGAGAAAGACTTGCATAGGTGCCCCTAAAAAGAGTTAACACAGACAAAAACTTTGAGAAAGTTACAGAGGGGCAGCGATACAGTTGCGAGACATTATTTTTGACTCCATTTTTCTAAACTTTGATATGAATTGAAATAATTCACTCCTATGATTGAAGGCTGATAAAGAGTAAAGCTATGCAATAGTAGGGTCTGAAATGGAACGAATCTTTTTAAGTGATCCAAACCTCTTGAAAATATATCTAAATTTTTATCATATTCCTCGACTTCTTTTTACCAATTAATTTCTTGGTGAAATTTTTGAAAAAATTGAATCTAAAAATTATTTTGAGAAAAATCAAAAGAACTAATGAGTATTAATTCTTGCATACCTGCAGAATTAATACAAATAATTGGTTTTCGTGGCTGACGAACAATAATGAATTGGGCAATGGTTTGCTCTACAGTGGATGGAAATTCTTTTTGCGCCCTAGAAATGTCTTCGATCTTTCAAAAACTTTTGCCCAATTAACATACAGAGACCCCTCTACATTTGCGCATAAAAAGAATTAAAGTAGACGAAGACTTTGAGAAAGTTACAGAGGTGCAGGTGTTCCTGAAAAAAGTTATTCTAAGAAAGAACCAAAGAGCAACTAAAGAATACTTTTGCATCACGTGTTGCATAACTGCAGAAATAATCCGAATAATTGATTTTCGTTGTTGATGAATGGTAGTTGCAAATTTATAAGTTGTGCGATGGTTTGGTCTAGAGTGGACCGAAACTTTTTCATCGATTTTCCAATAATTAGCCCAATTAGAGTGCAAATATAGCTATGGGTGACCCTAAAATGAGTTAACATTCAAAGACTGAAAATTTTATGGAGTTTTAACTCCATTTTTGTAAAATAATTAACTTTTTGGTTGACGAAGAATAGATGCGCTTTAATAAAGATTTGAATCCTTTTTAATCCAAGATCTGCCTAAATTATAATCTGAAACTATTCCTGATACGTTTATACAGGGTGTTTTTCAGAGGTGTGAATTTCGAACTATTTTTGCTCTAATAAAATTTTGGTCTTTGCTCTCACCCGCTATGGTTGTTCTAGTTAAATAATTTAAGTGGTTTTGGCAAAATCAATTACTACAAGAAACATGATGTTAGATCTATTAGGCAATAGTTAATGTCATTAAAATCGCATAAGCCGTATCTTGACTATTAATGTTTAATATTTTTATTTAACAAAAAGTTTCAAGCTTAATATTACTTTATGGGAAAAAAAATGATGAAAATAAATGAGTGAAATTTTCTTATTTGGACCTAAACGATATGTTACCACTCCATAATTTTCGAAAATTGTTTGTACGTTAATTAATTTATTTAGTAGACCCTGCCACCTCATTGAATCAAGTGTAGACAAATTAGTAGAAGTGTCGTCTCTGGAAATGCTCTATTGAACCTCTTCACGGTGAAGATCAAAACAAAAGACCCCATTAACATATCCGTCCGCTTCATTGTGCTTTAATCCGCTTCTAGCCGATTTAAACTTCCTTATTTATGAGGTCACTCACCACACATTTTATCCCTCAAAAGACGCTCCTATTTCTCAGATAACCTACTTAACACAACAAAAAAGAAAAAACCTCGGATGACATCACATCAAACTACCAGATGCGCGCGTGACGTACCGCTTTAACAACACCATCACGATTTTCTCTAAGTAGCTGTGACGTTTGTTCCGACGCAAAACTGAATACAGCACGAACCAAAAAAAAAATAATTTTTTTTTGTTAAATGTTTTTCCCGCGCTTAAATGCAAGGCCGTCGTCGTTTCTCGATTGTTGTAGCGTGGAATCCTCGACGGCGTCAAAAACGCGAAATTCTCACGATTCCTTTGAAATAATAATTAAACCAGATGGATAGGAACAATGCACCATCATGAAAACGATTCGGGCCGTAATGGTAAGAATTCGAAATATGATAATAAACAAGAAGTCAGCTTTATAGTCGAGCTTTCCAGGAATACCGCGTTGATGTTTTCTTTATAAGTCGATGGGAAAGAAAGAACGATGTGACATCTGGTGTTGGTTCAATTACTGCATTAACGGAATCCTTAATTGCCTCGTTTTCTTTCAAATACTAATAAAAACACGCGAAGATAAAGCTGTAAACGTGCGATTTAGTTCAGGTGTTGAAAAAGTTAAAAACTCACGTCACAAGATGGCTGAGGATTCAGAAATTTTTCAAATTTTCAAATATTTAGTTGTGCCATGTATCATATCAGAAGTGGGATTTCAACCAAACATCGTCTTCGACACTAATGGGGTGACTGAAATTTTTATCAAAATTGAGTTACGTCGATGCTATCGATATCGTGACTGTAATCAAAATTATTTTCTGTTGTTGATTCTATTTTTGATTATTTCTTCTATGTCCCTTTCAAGGACTTTTTGTGTTTAATTAATTTATTTGCTTTATCTCTCATAGTTATGTAACGCCGTCTCTCATCTTTTTGATCGTAAATACTTTTTCTATATCATCTTTTTGTCTTTGACTTTCCGCTTTACCTCCTCACTCCACCAATTTGTTGGTTTCAGTCTGAGGCGCATTCTCTTTTTTCCGCAGAATATTTTGTAGTCCCCTTGTTTTTAGAATATTTTTGGTTCTAACCTTTAGTTAATTTTATTTTGGCCTTTTTCTTTGGATTTGGGGTAAGGCTTTCACTTTTTCTCTCTAAACAGTAGACCCTAAATTGCGTCTCTTTTGTGGTCTAACCACATTCACTCCAAAATTTCAGAAATTCTTCATTTTTTTCAGCGTCATAAAAATCTTTTTATTGGCCAACAATTTTTTTTACAGATTTTGACCCTTTTATTCAGAATTTTAATTTGTTGATTTCGCTAACTTTCTACTTAAAATCGAATGTAAATATTATTTGAACATCAAGAGTAAGCGGATTTTACTGGTGGAGGAAGATGTTTGGAGACCGAGACGAAGTAAATGTTTAATAAAATCCAAAGTCGTTACAATACGAATAAAAAAAATCGAGGAAATACAAAAGCACCACTGCATTTTATCTGTAACTGCTACATTCACAGCGGTGAAAACGAGATTGAACATTATGAGACTAACTACAAAATTGCAAAAAGTCTGAGGAAAGCCTAAATCAGATAGTAATAATCTCATTTCTCTTGAAAATAATTTTTAGGTTTTATTAATTTAATTACTAACCCAATCTTGCTGAATTTTACTATATTTTTATTTAATGCTCAAGGACTTTTGGTCAAAAAAATTGTTAAAAAAGTGTCCGATTGTGCAAAAAATACCGTAAAATTTTCAAGTAAATGTTCCGCTTTTTTCATTGTTACACCATAAAATTAGTTATTGCTCAATTGCATATTTATGGCGTCTACACAAAATGCGTCAATAAGATTTCATAAGAAATATTGACCGTTTTTTCTGGATTTGAAAAAATTAGATGGAAACTTCTATAAGTATGCAAGGTTAGTTTAAAGTATGGAACAAATCTTTCCATGACTAAACCATTAATTCGAGATCATATTAGAATTTGTTTTTTCTTAAATAGTAGCGCTCTAATTTTTATATTTAACCTGACGTCGATAATTATTCTCTACACAAATGTGGAATTTCTATAATATGATACTTGGTAGATGGCTAGATGGGGTTGTATCCCAATACACCACCCATCTTTCAGGTAGCCCAGACTGGGCGTTCTCCACCTTAGCCTACATTGAAATATTATTACATTGTCGTTAGGAAAAATTTAAGCAAAAATGACCCCAAATTTGTCATTTTCTCTTTATTGTTTAGGCAAGAAGAGATTTGTTTCATACTTTTGACTAACCCTGCATAATGAGGACTAAAGTCTATGGTTTGGTTAACTACATTCCTCTATTCTTTCCTACTTATTGTTTATTCTTCCAGTTAATATTAGGTTTGTTAATGTCCTTCAGGTCATTCATCATGATTTCTTCTATGCTGCTCTTGAGCACCTTTTGGGCATTCATTGTTCCTGCATTCTTGCAACATGTCCTAGCCACATTAATTTTCTTTTATGGTTGCTAGAATATCTGGGTCCTCTATTCGTTCTTCTCTTTTATCTATTATCTTCTTTTTTTGCTCTTTTATATTTTCTTCACTCTATTAACTTGATAAATGGGACCCTTGCCTCAGTCATAAATAAATTTGGTTGCAGTCAGGCGAGTTGGGCAGCTAGCTTCAGGTAGAAGTTGGAGTGGAGGTGGTAGCTCAACCGGGTAAGGGAGTACATTCTCTCAAAATGCTCTGATGGTTACTAGTAGCGCCCCCATAACGGATTAGTTTGGCTCGTAAACGTATCAGACGCCCTTAAAATATTTTCTATGTACAAGGCCAAGATGTTGTAAATAACATTAAGTAGTACTTGCCTCTGCAGTTCTCGCACTCTCCTGTATCATTTTTTTATGAACAGGATGCATAATTGCTTCCTTCCAAGTATCTGATATGTTTTCTTCGTTTTACACTCAGTAATTGTTTACAGTTTTCCTTTTATTCTTTATATTCTTTCTTTGTGTTTTGTATATTTTCTAATTCCTGTTTACAGTCATCATCTTCAGCTTCAGCTCCCAATATTTTGTTACTTATGTTCTTGTTTTCATTTATTTGTTTCTTTGGTTTTCCAAGTTACTTTCATTCTGTCTTTGGATTTCTTTAGTTTACAATTTCTTGCTATTGCTATTATTATTTTTATTTACACAATTTCATCATAATTCAAAACGGATTTTTATTTCCATCAACATATGATCAATTTGGTTTATGTAGCTCCCATCAGAGGATATCCAGGAATATCCTTTGAAAGTAATTGCTTGAAGATCTTTTTTTGCAAAAACTTTGAGTAGTTGTCTGTTCTCATTAAATAGAAACTCGTACTAAAATAAAATATTACAATGTAAAATAGAAAAATGTTATCTTACGTCAGTTTAGGTTGGAAGGGTCGGTAATAAGCCCTACGTTGACAGATTGTGGAGTGCCATGCCAAAGACCTGATTTTTAGTGTCAAAAATTGCTATGAGCTATTTTGTCTCTGCTGTTTATAATTTTATGAGAATTGAATTGAATTGTTGTAAGATTTTTAACTTTATATCAGAAAATTTCTTTTTATTATGATATTGGTCTTTTGAATCAAAAATCTTTTTTCTCCTTTTTTAATTGTAAATTTTCGGCTTTATAATGTAGTCTCTGAAATTAACCAGAGCCGGTAAAAGAACTAGAGGCCCAGGGGTTGTCAATATGTGGCCCATGGTCTTAAATTGGAGAAAAAGTAGTTGACATGTTTGAATTAAGTTCTTCTGATAACTTTCTATTATTGATAGAAATTTTAAAGTTTCCTCCTTCGATTCGAAAAATTTTACCCAAAACCTTAGGCAAAACCTTCTGATTCGCTTGAGTTGAAGATAAACAGTCGTTCACTTCCGAAAGTTGTTCTAAATCTTGTAAATAGCCAAAAATTCCACAACCGGCAAACGGGACGATTTCCCAATGAGTAACCAGACACGTACCAGAGCATGTAACTCGAACATAAAACAGAAATAACACCGGCAAGGCCGAAGATTTAGCATTGAAACTTCCACCATTATTATTATTATTAAAACCGCTCCGTTCAAAAACGAATCTTGCAAAATCCTCGACTAATTATTATCAGATCCACAACTGGAGAACCAACCGGATGTCGTCCATTATGACGGGTTGCAACGATAAACGCCGCAACAGAACAATGTTCATTAATAACGCGATACAATCACTTCAAACGCAAATAACATGCGCCTACCTTGGTCTCTTCATTCCGTAACCTTTCTAGTCGCCCAAGCAGAAATTTCGCAAGAAAACTCGCAAACGAAAGTGAAACTTTTAGTGTGTTTCTTCAAATTTTCATAATATTTTTTCCAAAAAGTGCCAACATGAAGATCAAACATTACCCGGGCAAAGCCGTGGTTGACGACCCGGCCTGGCTCGAAATGGACGTCCCCAGCGACACCAGAGGTCGTCAATACGAAGCCAGTTGGGAAGACGCCCAACGAAACTTATCATCAAACAGTTCCAATTCCAATTCCTGGGACAAATACAGCACGAAAAGTCTCGATGGTACAATCAAATCGAAATTAGGTCTCTACCAAGACATGGTCGAAGATCCTTTGTATGCTGTACCAAAAAAATTGAAGGCCACTGACAGTGTTAGATTAAAGTACCATAGCGATAAGTGTTTAAGAAGAATCAATTCCAAAAGCAAAACCGAAGCGATGGTTGATTATTATTTACCATCTCAAACGAAATTGCAACGTGATAGAAGTTTTTGTAACGAACAAGAAGAGACGAAACCAAAACCGAAACCACGAACGAAACTTGCTAATCAAGAAAAATTCAAAAATGTGATTAACGATCTCCAGAAACAAATCAAAAAGTCTGTTAGATTTAACGAAGATGACGGTGAAAAAGGGCAAGGGAGAATCAGCGAATGGATTGATGAACAAAACAAATATATCGAACAAGATGAAAACAACGAAGAAATACAATCAGATAATTGTGTTTTAACTAGAAACGATAGCGGTTATTACGAAGCTCCTAAAAAAATTCGACAAAGAATTCCACCAAGAAATATTTATCCTTCTTCATCGTCGTCTTCTGAAACGAGTGAAACTAGTTCGGTGCGGAAAACTTCGAGTTCTTCTCATACGGATATCGGAACTGCTAGTGAAGTTTATCAGTTGTATAAGAACGGGACGAGTTTGGACAGAAATGTGGCGGATTTTAAGCCGAAAAGGACCAAAGTTGTCAACTCGAACGCTTCGAATAGTGATTTTTTAATACCACGACCTAAGTTGATTGTGCCCGTTCATACTTATGCGGTGAGAAGGAGGCGGACCGGTAATTTGCAGAGCAGACAAAGCCTGTCGGAATGCGATTTCGACCATAGCAGGACCGAAGAAGGTGAGTGGCGGGAATGCGCTTTTCTATCCTTACGTCAAGTTCGAAGGATTATTTGCAACTTTTTAACGACCAAAGCACTTTAGAGCAACTGTTCATGTTGTCTAAAAAAATTGTAGATTTTGAGAATTTTTGCCACAAATTAATATTTACGGGTGTCCCGAAATTGGATGCGTATAGTATTTCTATTGACCTACACAATGGTACATGATTTCATTCTTAAGTAAAATCAGTAAATTAATTAAATATAGAAAGGAGTTTTTTAGAAATTTTTATCTAGAATTTTGAGAATGATCTGAATTAAATGGGCACATCGTGGTTTTTGAAAAATTTTGAATTTAAAAGAAAATAATTTTTGGATTTAACTGTTGCCATTTTGACGTATGATAACCATTCAAAGATAGTTTTAGCAGCTTTCTTTAATCTTCTAGTGGGTTAAACACGCAATCCAATGGCAATACCTTTCGTATACCTATATACACTTTCTATTTTGGGACTCCTGTATATGGAAATTTACCTTCATTTAAATCCTTTTGGTGTCTTTTCGTCACTATATGCTGTTCATCCTTTTCGAAATCTTCTGGTAATATTTTCTCTGACAAAAACTTTTTCCGGCTCAATAATCTTGTAAAGTTTACCAGTCCAACTTCAACGACTGTTTTTGTTTTTTGTTTGAGTTTTTTGAAAATTGTTCTATAACATTCAAAATAGCATGAAGGGCTTCTAATTATCTTAACTTTGTTGATTTAGATATTTTTTATTTTCTTCTCCTCGATTTCCGGTATCCATCTATTTAAACCCCCAAATAATTTGTGGCCCATGAAACAAAAAAAATTTACCAACAACTGACCTGATCTAAATACTTTGATTTTTTTATGGGAGTACTTTAAAGGTTTTAGTAACTCACAACACGCACCTCAGATACCAGGGATACCGAAAAAGAGCTTTGAACATCTTTAATGAAGTTACTGGTGTTGATTTTATTTGAATATCATTGTCTTGGTTCTTTAGTCGATCAATCTAGAAAGGACTCGGACTTCTTTTTAAATATCTCCTTGCAATGTTTTGCTGGAAGTTCTTAGCAACAGATTTTGATTACCATCAAATATTGTACAAACGAATAAGTTTGTGGGGGCGCAATTACAAGAGTTAACCAAAATAACTAGATACAATATTTTGGTTATATCTTCTGTAGCTCAGTGATTAGCCCTCTTGTTGAATCAGTTGGTGTTGGGTCCAATGCCAGATTAACTGCATGATTTTTCTTTAGTCGCTTCTCCTCAAAATGACAAACCACTTAGTAGTAGCATGGTTAAAAAGGGTTCTCTGCGAATTAATAAAAGAGCTTGTCACAGACACTTATAGAGAGGTCTTTAACGAATATGGCACTCAAAGAAGATATCTTCAATATGAAGAAAAAATTTGAGCCAGGCTATTATAAAGATATGGAACCAAACAACTTAAATGCTTCAGGACCAGTACTGTCAGGACAATATCTGCTTTGCCAATTCGAAAATTTTCAATTTATAAAATCAAGAAGTGAAACTAAAAGAAAAGTTTTGTAACAGAATCTAGAACAAAGGAAGAGTAGTTCAAGATAAGAATCCCGAATTGAAGAATGGGAAATAATTATGAAATTATGGGACCAAAGCAACTACGAAGAGCTTTCAGAGGAAATTCTTTTGGGTCACTTCCATCGAACATGATTGGAGAGATGGAAAAGTCGAGTTTTAGCTGGTTTTGAAAAATGCGAGAAAATTTACTGGTTCAGTACACATAAGAAACCAAGATAGAAAAGTTCTATGTACATTCTTCAACCTCATTTTCAATCCACAAATAATCTAAGTAGATCAGAAACTACGTAAGGTTTTACCATAGGATTGATACTTTTGCAGAAGTCTTTGAATTAGGTCGTGCAATCATCGTCACAGAATTACCAAAATTGGTACCAATTTTCATCAAAATTTTAACAATTTAATTTTTATAGAACCTTACAAAATAGGAGGAATCTTGAGGCCTATGTCTTTACATCCTTTATTCCATCAGCTTCTGAAGACGTAATTTTTCTAATTCTGATAAAAATCTTACATTCTTGTACGAAAATTTTCACAATCTTCTTCATTAGTCTCTAATTCCTATCCATCAAAGTTTGGTTCAACCCTTTCATCACCTTTGGTGAAGTTCGTTTTAACCAATTAATATTGATAGAAATCTTAAATCGGCGAGCAAAAATTTTGATAACGTCAATCTAATTCAGGTCCACCAAGTCCGACCACAACTTCTATTTCATCAGTTTCTACGTAAATCGTACTCTTTGTTAGTTTGTTTTGACGAAAAACATTTTGTTAATGTAGCGTCCTGGTGCAAAAATTTTGATGACACCATTCATCAGTCTGTAATTCGAATCCATCAAGTCCATATACAACCTTTACTACATCAACGTCTAGAGAATTTATACTGTGGGACATAGTCCGCTGTGACTAGAAGCAGTTCCTTAATTTTGAAAAAAAATTATCTTTGTGCAAAAATTTAGGTTACAACCTTCACGAGTCTCGAATTCGAATCCATCCATTTGGATACCATCCATATTACATCAACTTCAACATAAATTATACTCTTTGGTAAAGATGGTTTTGATCATAGACATTTCCCTAATTGATAGAAAATCTTGCATCTTCGTGCAAAATGATTTTGACGATGTCCTTCATCACTCCAAATTTTTGCGGTCATACGGTTTGGTGAAGTCGGATATGAACGAAAACATTTTTCTGATTTTGATAAAAGATCTTTTATCCTAGGCAAAAATTTTGGCAACGTTATACATGAGTCTACTTCCAATTCGTCAAATCTAGATATCTACAACATGTTCTATCAGCGTCTACGAAAATCAAACTGTTTGGTGAAATCCGTTTATGTCACTCTTGTCTCTAATTCGAATTTAACAAGTTCTAATTCCATCATTTTCTACAGGAGTCACACCAATTGGTGACGCCCGTTTGGAAAAAAGACCCCTAATTTTGATCAAAACAATATTGCATATCTTTCAAAATTCTTGGATGGAAAGCCCAATTCGTTTGAATCAATAACTGTTAATGTGTTTTTAGAGAAAAATCAGAAGTAACTATTGGAGTGTTCTGTAAATAAAAAACGTTTCACTTTTCGTTACGCATGATTTTATTTCGCTCGATTAAGGCTACCGCGACCAAAGTTTTACTTCCAAATTCGCTCATTTTATTGCCAAAATTTTTTCTGCGATTATTGAACCCAAATTTGGGATCTTCAAACATTAATTGTTGTAATAATTTTTTTGAAATGGCGTGCATGCAGAAAGAAGATTTTTTATATTTTTAGTTGGAATTTGCTGAAACTAACGGCAATGTTTTGAAAATAAGTCGTCACGATTTCGGACAAACGGCATGCAATTTTTATCGCAAAAAGTGTATCCTAAACATCTTTTTGCCGCCACAAACGAGAAAAGCGACAAGTCTTCGGGTTGTTTAATGGTTTACGTCGGTCATGCTCGGTTACGTTTTATGTGATTTTTTCCCTTTTTTTTGTAATGGCATTCGTGATCTCGACCTGCTTTATGATTGAGATAACGAAAACGAAAGTCTCCGTTCTGTTATTTAATATATTGATTTTATCGAATCGAAAGGAATTTCAGGAAACACCCAAAATTCGCAAATGTCAATTTTTTTCTTTGGAAGAGTTTTTCGTAATTCTTTGAATCACCTGGTAGGTGATCGCACTTCTTTATCTCACCCATCTTCCCTCCATTGCGTTATTCAATATATTTATTCTATTGAATCAAAAGGGATTTCTGAAAGAACCCAAAATTTCCAAATGTTTTTTTTCTTTGTGAAAATTTTTCGTAATTTTTGTCGGAGCACTTGGTAGATGATCGCTCTTCTTCATCTTACCTTTCATCCCACATGGTCATCCACTTTCTTTTATTTTACGATTCAAAGGCCAAGTTTACAACCCACTCGAATTTGCCAAACTTCCCACAACCATCCCCGAAATTCCGCAACAATTCCACGAATTTCTCTCCAGTTATCGTGGCAATAACAAAATTGTTGAAAATTCTACAAAATTCCTTTTTCTTTGTCCCGTGGTACATATTAAGTGGTGAAATTTGAACGGCGGCCTTGCTGTATTTCAAGGCTCGTTACTCACCGATTATTGCAAGAACCTGTTCGTTGTTTGAAGCCTTGCAGCGTTCCGAAATCAATCGGGTCTTTGCATAACTGACAAGTACCACCATCGAAATGGAAAGTCCTCGATTTGGTCATTACAAATTTTCACGGGTACTTCCTGTGTGCCACCGGCAAGCGTGAGAATCAACACCACGACCTCCAACAGTACTAAATTACTAAGTACTGTTAATCGTACAGAAACAACGTCGCTAGAATCGCCGATTGCCATTATCAATTCAGTCCATCATACCTCTGAGACTTGTTGATGTCCTATTGGATGAAAAGACACTTAATGGAGAGAGTACCCGGAAATTAGGTACAATTCAAGTGATCAAGAGTTAGGTAGAGTTTTTCAACGATATTGGCGAAGCAATAATTGGAGATGAAGTCGTACCTGGGTACTGTTATTATCGATTCAGTTCATCTATCATAATATCTTCGCCGGTCCATAAATTACTGTTGGAACAAACGTAAATAATTTCTTGCTGCGATCTGAAGAACATCAATAAACTAATAGAAGCCTTGGTTGGTTGGGTTTCAGGAAAAAACTTAATTGAAACGTCTTTATTGTTGGTAGTTAATTGGTGTTATCATGAAAACATTGATTGGTAATTTAATGGAACCGGCACCAGCAACGACGTGAATGGCGCTGTTTACGGCCTAGAAATGGGCGCAGAAGAAAAAACAACTGTATCCAGTCCAAGGAGATGAATGGTATAATTTCAAGACTCCAGGTACTGCTCGTACCTTTCGATTGAATTCCTCTACTGGTTGATACTGAAAAGAGGGTGGTCAATTGAATAACTAAATGTTGATTTGTTGTTGTAATAAATTGGTGATGCTGCTGATAATTGATGAAGCTTTGTAGCTTAATTAAACAGTAATTTGGCAAATTGCTGTTATTACTCGTTCTAACATTCCGCTCGAAATTAAATCGTAACTCTTCTATAGTAGCGCAATTGATCAATCGAAGAATGAGTAATTGCAGCCAATCCCGTTGACATTGGACAATGAATTGCAATCAAAGACGCGGTTACCGACTTAATGGGCAACGAAACTGGAAAAATTGGTCTATTAGATAGTTGTTCATGAAGTAGCGGCTGTAACGCAATATTAACCAATCAAATAACAAAAAAATTAACTGAACCGCAGTGTGATCGTCCGATATAAAGAAAACGTAACGAAAACTGAAACGGTTGATTTTCTTTCTACAGCAAAAATTTCCAACTTTTTTTGGGACAAATTATTGTTCAAAAGTTATTTAACTTAGTTGATTTAATTTTAAGTTCTGAGATGATTAAAATTTTGATGCAATTAAAAAAAATTCTTGTTCAAAGTACAAGATTATTATAATTAGATTTTCTGATAAAAAAATTTACATTGCGCATTTTTTTTACCGGATTGTTTGTAATTATAAGGCAACTAAGTTTAGAAGATGGGGGCGAAACGTTATGATTTCAATCAAATGGCCGATATTGCAATTTTTGAGCTGAACGGCGTGTAATTGCTCTATGTAAATGAAACGTAACGAAAAGTGAAACGGTTTTTCTTCTGACTACAGCAAAGGCGTGAAGATCGAATATGATGGATCATAGGGGAGGTTTCCAATTTTCTTCGTGCAGACGGGAAGTTTTGGTTCGAAAAATTATTGTTGAAAAGTTATTTCCCAAAATTAATTAATTTCGAACAGTCGTGTAATTTAGTGTTACGTTTAATAGTAAAAAAGATTTGGCCATCAAAGAACAAGATTAATTGTTACTGCCAAAACCTACTTTTTTATAGATGCATAAAAACCCACCAAATTATGTTTAATTATAAGGCACCTAAATTGATTCCTTGATTTTTTCCGAACCTTTTTAGTCCCATGTAATTTTTAAATTAGAATTGTAAAACTACGTGAGAATTTGTTTCTAATCTTTATTACATTGCAACGAATTTCATTATTTTTTTACTATTTACAACACAAAATAGACGAACAATAAAAACATTGTTTGTAATTATTAGCACATAACTATTACGAGTTTGATACCGGGATATTTTGAAGATTTCGAATATGTCTACTCATAATTGCGTGGTGGAGATGAAATGTTTATTTATAGCAAAAGTATGAATCACGAAATTATTTTTAATTTAATAATTTAAACTAGAATGATAAAATTTGATTTCAGGTAAATTGAAATGAAAGTAGTGACCACTTTAGAGAATTCGCCAGTGTTCCCGTAAAACAAACGCATACATTTGGCGTAACGTTTCTAATGCATCATCTCAGCTTGTCTTGTTGACAAAATGTTTTAAGTTTTATTACAAGTTGCACCATTCTACTTCTTTCGACAGAAAAAAAAATATAAAAACTTCAAGCGACTCAAAAAAAAAATTATATCGAAAATTTTTTGATCAGTTTGGTGAATAAAGAATTTTGGGTATACAGTAGATACTCTTAATGCAGACCGCCAAGAGGTTGCAAAAATAGCAACATTTTTTTATTTATATATTTTAATATATTTTTCAATATTCTCGAATTTAGTAGTAATGCTTTGCATAAGAAATAAGAAAAAATGTTTCTTAAAATTTAGTGAAATTAGTCAATTTTCTCGTTTTATGAGAAGTTTGTTTGGTTTTCTTCATTATTTAGAGCGAGACCAAATGTCTTTAATAATTTCATAGAACGATTTGGTATTTAAATTTCTTATTTACTACAGAATTTTTTGTTATCAATCTAATACAAATCGTCATTAGTAATAAACTCTTCTGAATGGAAATAAGAAAGTTTAGATCCTACATTCTTGAACTCAACAAATTGGTAAACTTTTGTCTTTCCATGTAAAATTTGCTTTAATTCTCTTCAAGATTTATTCTTTTGAGTTCAAGAATATGGTCTCACTTCAGTGCAAGCTCAAGTGTCTTTAATAGCTTCATAGAACCATTTCTTGGTTTTTGATTGAATTTCTTATTTACCACTAAAGTTTTTACTTAACACCCTAATACAAATTGTCAGTAACAAGAATCCGTTCTCATTGGAAATAATGAAGAAGAAGACCTATACTTTTGACGTCAACAAGAGATACTTTGCATAAGAAATAGGAAAAGTTTTTTTTTAATGTACTGACATTGCTCGAGTTTCTAGTTTTTGTATGAAATTTGGTCTGGTTCTCTTCAAAATGTATTCTTTTGATTTTGAATATACGAATCAAATAGATTGTGAACTTTAGTACAAAACCAAGAGTTTTAATAACTTGATAGAACAATTTCGTTGTTTGAATTTCTTATTTACTACAGAATTTTTTATTACCATTCTAATACAAATCGTCAGTAGCAAGAAACTCTTCTAAATGGAAGTAATGAAGTTTAGATCCTAAATTCTCGAACTCAACAGAAGGTGTTTTACGAGAAAAATAAGAAGAGGTTGTTTAATCTGTTGAAATTGGTAAACTTTTGTCGTTCCATAAGAAATTTGCACTAGTTCTCTTGAAGATTTATTCTTTTGAGTTCAAAAATAGAGTCTCACTTCAGTGCAAGCTCAAGTGTCTTTAATACCTTCATAAAACCATTTCTTGTTTTTTGATTGAATTTCTTATTTACCACTAAAGTTTTTCATTACCACCCTAGTACAAATTATTAGTAACGAGAATCCGTTCTCATTGGAAATAATGAAGAAGAAGACCTATACTTTTGAGGTCAACAAGAGATACTTTGCATAAGAAATAGGAAAACTTTCTTTAATTTACTGAAATTGCTAGATTTTCTGGTTTTCATAAGAAATTGGTTCTGGTTCTCTTCAAATGTATTCTTTTGAATTCGAATATACGGAGCAAGTAGATTGTGAACTTTACTACGAGATCAAGAGTCTTAATAACTTCACAAAACGATTTCGTTGTGTGAATTTCTTATTTGCTACAGAATGTTTCATTACCATTCTAATACAAATCGTCAGTAGTAAGAAACTCTTCTAAATGGAAGTAATGAAGTTTAGATCCTAAATTCTCGAACTCGACAGAAGGTGTTTTACGAGGAAAATAAGAAGAGGTTGTTTAATCTATTGAAATTGTTAAACTTTTGTCTTTTCATAACAAATTTGCTCTAGTTCTCTTGAAGATTTATTCTTTTGAGTTCAAAAATAGAGTCTCACTTCAGTGCAAGCTCAAGTGTCTTTAATAGCTTCATAAAACCATTTCTTGGTTGTTGATTGAATTTCTTATTTACCACTAAAGTTTTTCATTACCATCCTAGTACAAATTATTAGTAACGAGAATCCGTTCTCATTGGAAATAATGAAGAAGAAGACCTATATTTTTGAGGTCAACAAGAGATACTTTGCATAAGAAATAGGAAAACTTTCTTTAATTTACTGAAATTGCTAGATTTTCTGGTTTTCATAAGAAATTGGTTCTGGTTCTCTTCAAATGTATTCATTTGAATTCGAATATACGGAGCAAGTAGATTGTGAATTTTACTACGAGATCAAGAGTCTTAATAACTTCACAAAACGATTTCGTTGTGTGAATTTCTTATTTGCTACAGAATTTTTCATTACCATTCTAATACAAATCGTCAGTAGTAAGAAACTCTTCTAAATGGAAGTAATGAAGTTTAGATCCTGAATTCTCGAACTCAACAGAAGGTGTTTTACGAGGAAAATAAGAAGAGGTTGTTTAATCTATTGAAATTGCTAAACTTTTGTCTTTCCATAAGAAATTTGCACTAGTTCTCTTGAAGATTTATTCTTTTGAGTTCAAAAATAGAGTCTCACTTCAGTGCAAGCTCAAGTGTTTTTAATAGCTTCATAAAACCATTTCTTGGTTTTTGATTGAATTTCTTATTTACCACTAAAATTTTTCTTTACCACCCTAATACAAATTATCAGTAACAAGAATCCATTCTCATTGGAAATAATGAAGAAGAAGACCTATACTTTTGAGGTTAACAAGAGATACTTTGCATAATAAATAGGAAAATATTTTTTTTAATTTACTGAAATTGCTTGATTTTCCAGTTTTCATAAGAAATTTGTTCTGGTTCTCTTCAAAATTTATTCTTTTCAATTTGAATATACGGATCAAATAGATTGTGAACTAAGTACAAGACCAAGAGTGTTAATAACTTGATAGAACAATTTCGTTGTTTGAATTTCTTATTTACTACAGAATTTTTCATTACCATTCTAATACAAATCGTCAGTAGTAAGAAACTCTTCTAAATGGAAGTAATAAAGTTTAGATCCTGAATTCTCGAACTCAACAGAAGGTGTTTTACGAGGAAAATTAGAAGAGGTTGTTTAATCTATTGAAATTGGTAAACTTTTGTCTTTCCATAAGAAATTGGCACTAGTTCTCTTGAAGATTTATTCTTTTGAGTTCAAAAATAGAGTCTCACTTCAGTGCAAGCTCAAGTGTCTTTAATAGCTTCATAAAACCATTTCTTGGTTGTTGATTGAATTTCTTATTTACCACTAAAGTTTTTCATTACCATCCTAGTACAAATTATTAGTAACGAGAATCCGTTCTCATTGGAAATAATGAAGAAGAAGACCTATATTTTTGAGGTCAACAAGAGATACTTTGCATAAGATATATGAAAAGTTTTTTTTAATTTACTGAAATTGCTCGATTTTCTGGTTTTCATAAGAAATTGGTTCTGGTTCTCTTCAAAATTTATTCTTTTCAATTTGAATATACGGATCAAGTAGATTGTGAACTAAGTACAAGACCAAGAGTGTTAATAACTTGATAGAACAATTTCGTTGTTTGAATTTCTTATTTACTACAGAATTTTTCATTACCATTCTAATACAAATCGTCAGTAGTAAGAAACTCTTCTGAATGCAAGTAATAAAGTTTAGATCCTAAATTCTCGAATTCAACACAAGGTGTTTTACGAAGAAAATAAGAAGAGGTTGTTTAATCTACTGAAATTGGTAGACTTTCGTCTTTCCATAAGAAATTTGCTCTAGTTCTCTTCAATATTTATTCTTTTGAGTTCAAGAATAGGGTCAAGTTGATTGTAAACTCCAGTGCAAATCTTTAATAGCTTCATAGAACCATTCCTTCGTTCTTGATTGAATTTTTTATTTACTTCTAAAGTTTTTCATTACCATCCTAATACAAAGTGTCAGTCGCGAAAAACCGTTCTTCTTGGAAATAGTGAGGGAACCTGTACTTTCGAGTTTAACAAGAAATACTTTGCATAAGAAATAGGAAAAGTTTTTTTTCAATGTATAGAATTTGGTCCATTTATTTGTTTTCATGAAAAATTTGCTCTAGTGCTCTTCAAAATGTATTCTTGTGATTATGAACTTTAGTACATCATGAAGAAATTTCGTGGTTCTTCGTTAAATTGAAATGAAATTCTGGACTTAAATTTTCGAGTTCAATAGAAGATGGTTCGCATAAGAAATACAAAGAATTATTTTCTTAGATCTATTCAAAATGGTCGATTTGCTCGTCTTATGAGAAATTGACTTTGGTTCTCTTCACAACTTATTCTTTGGAGTTTAAAAACGCATGTCATCTAGATTATGGACTTTTGTGCAAGACTATGTGTCTTTAATAACTTGATCGAACGATTTCGAAGCTTGAATTTCTTATTTACTCTAGAACTTTTTCATTACCATTCTAATACAAATCGTCAGTAGCAAGAAACTGTTCTCAATGGAAAAAATGAAGCTCAGGTCCTATATTTTCCAGCTCAGTAGAAGGTGTGTTATAAGTGAAGTAATAGGAGGATTTTTAATCTATTGAAATTGATAGATTTTCTTGTTTCTATGAAATTTGCTGTCGTTCTCTTCAAATTTTATTATTTTGAGTTCAAGAATAGGCGTCAAGTAGATTGTGAACTTTTGTGCGAGAGCAAGTGTCTAATAGTTTCAGAAAATCCCTTCTTGGTTCTTGATTGAATTTCTCATTTACCACTAAAGTTTTTCGTTACCATCCTAATACAAATTTTCAGTAACGGGAAACCGTTCTCACTGGAAATAATGAAGAAGCGGACCTTTACTTTCGAGTTCAACAAGAAATAGGAAAAGTTTTTTTAAATTTATTGAAATTGTCTATTTTCTGGTTTTTATAAGAAATTTCTTCTGGTTCTCTTCAAAATGTATTCTTTTGAGTTCGAACATACGGATCAAGTAAATTGTGAACTTCAGTGCGAGATCAGAAGTCTTTAATATCTTCAGAAAACCATTTCTTGGTTCTTGATTGAATTTCTTATTTACCACAGAAGCTTTTCATGGCGATTCTAACAATTGTAACTAGCAATAAGCGGTTTTTATTGGAAATAATTAAGTTTTAGACCTTAATTCTTGAGTGCAATAGAAGATGGTTCGTATAAGAAATGAGAAGAGTTTTTCTCTTAAATCTATTGAAATTGTTTGATTTGCTCGTTTTTATGAAAAATTTGCTATGATTCTCTTTAGAATTTCTTGTTTTAAGTTCAAGAACTTATGGCAACTAAATTGTGAACTTTTGTGAGAGATCAAGTGTCTTTAATAACTTCATGGAGCAATTTTGCCGTTTTTTATGGAATTTTTTATTCACTGCTGATGTTTCATTACTATTCCATAGCAAATGGTCAATAACACAAAAACTGTTCTTCTTGGAGATAATTAAATTCAGAACCTGTATTCTTGAGTTCAGGAGATCATGCTTCTCATGAGAAGCGGGAGGTGTTTTCTTTTGAATCCCAATGAACTGAGCCCATTTTCTAGTTGCCAGAAAAAATTTGGTCTTATTCTCTACCGGTCTAGTAATTTTCCAATTTTAAAAAGTAACAAGAATCTTAAATTAAGTACTTAAAAGTAATTTCCTCAAACCAATTAGTGAAATAATAAATTTACAGTCCACAAAGTTTTTTCTTTTTTTATTTTCTTAATAGAGCTGACTGACTGAAACCTCCACGTTTCCATCTTCTCTTCTTCAGTTTTTTTGTCTTCCTTTTTTGTCTGTCGGTTGTAACGAGTCACGGAATGGTGAGTAGAAAAGACGGATCGCTGCCCGAACCAGTACCGCCAATAACTAATAACAAAAAATAAACCAAAGCGAAAGTTCTTAACGGGTTAGTAGTTTGAACAAAATGCACGCCAAATTTCGGCCCACCGACCGGTTAACCTTGTCATTTAAGTAACCAAATCCACCCGCCTGCGTCACGATCCCAACCCAAAAAACCACCGAAAAGCGACAACGGAAGAAGACATGATAAACGTGACACAACTTTAACGTTTCTCAAACGTCTTTATCTGGCGGTTTGTTGGTCAAGTCGCGCATCTCGAGGGCATCAATTGAAATATTAACAAGTCTGCAAAAATGAAGACATACCTCTCGCCCGACGACAAGACTCTTGTTTGCTTTGTACGCCAGCGAACGCGGGACACCCACCAAGTGCCGTAACGGCCCGTGTGCACCTCCAATAGTACAATGGCTGTTCAGATAAATATTCTGCAAGCATTTTGTAGGCTTGGCATGTTAAACACCGTTGTTCGGTTTCTTGACTTCACGTCTGTAGGCCGATTTAATAATGCAATAATGCACCTAAGAGGATCGTGATATTTGGTTATCGCTCGCGAGGTGGATGGAAAAACGAAAATCGCAGCGGATGCCCTGCGGCTTGAGAAAGCCGACCGCAACCTTAATTAAATGTTGAACGAAAATCTTCGGTTGGAAGTAAAAACTTCGCAGCTAATCCTCAACTTTCGATCAAGAGGACGTAGGATAAAAAGGAAACACACCCAGGAGCTTTTTGAGTTGCAATTTTTATAGCAACTGTCTGGCGAAGAAGCTTAACTTTTTTTTGGTGAAGAATCGTGACGACTTATTCCCAAGCTATTTCTGCTTCGGCTTCCTTCAACCATGATGGGTTCTCGTCGTGTGTTCAACAACCTCTCGCTGTTTTTTTGCATTCAAGAAATCTCGCTTGATTAATCCCTAGCGACGACAACTTTTCTATATAAGGTCAAAAGAAAGTAATTCCTTTTGAGGGATCGGAAATGATTAAAAAATTGTTGGGATAATGACACAAGGTCGCAGGTCAAACGATTTGAAATCATTTCCTCCTTTGTTTATGCGTAAATAATTCATTCAAGAGTCACGCGAGGGCAATCTCTTGTTTTACTGTCAGTTATCAGAGAAATTAAATAGAAATGATTGAACCCACACATAAAGAAACCGATGACCTGTGGCCTTGTTAGGAAAAATCGATGAAGAAAGTGAAGAATCACGGAAATTGCGAAAAAACATCAATATTCACTTCGAGTGTTGTAATCGAGACACGTACATTACAAGTACCCAGTTGTAACGGGAATTGCTTGGTTAACAAAAGACGTCGGTATTGGCAAAAACCAACAAAAATTCCAAAATTTTGAGTCATTTTAGTTACTTTTCGTGGTAACGCTGCATTTAACATTTACCGCCTCAAGTTTCACCTAATGAGAACAGTTACAATAACGTTGATTGCTTCTGGTATGTACTTGGACGTAATGGGGATAGTACCCATATCACATCTATTTCTGTGATCTTTCCAGTTAATTGACTCCAACCGTTACAATCCGCGCACCAATTAAGTACCGCTGGTGGTATTTTTTTAATTAAACCAATGAAATAGTTTAAATCAATATCAAAAAACAAAAGAGTACTGCTTCAGTACTTTTAACGAATTTAATGAAGTTTCCGGCAATTGCTGGCACTATTGTTACTAAATGTATCCGTTAAGTGATGGTACTTCCTTCAAACATAACAAATCACTCGTTGCAACCATTTGATGGTCATGCTAACAATGATCTAATTTGAATTCGGGAAATCGTACCGTTAAGGTCACGCCTTGCAATCGCAACGAAATGGTAATAGTACCATCGAACTAGGTTGAAGTTTAGAAAAATTTGACGCAGTATCACCTGGAGCTAATAATGATGGTAATACTAGAACGGATGTATTCGAGTGAAAGCAAGCTTTGACGATCATTTATGAAACGATGCGGAAGTCGTACCTAGTGTGCTACCGAAAATCCAGTTTCTTTTCACAAACACCTGTTGTTTATGGGCACGGTCGTTTAGACACTTTCAATCATTTTACTTGCAGTTCTCTAAATCTATGTAGTTTCACGTTAAGAATTTTTTACTCAAGTTTCCCTTTATTGAGATTAGTAGTACCGAAGTTCAAACCGCATTTATGCAATCTTGGTCTTTACTAACTAATACGCAAGCAATCGGAAGGAGAGTTGATGAGTTTCCTCGTTTTTCTACTCGTTAATCCAAGTTTCCCCCTATTGCTGTCAGCAGTAGTACCTGAAGTTCAAACTCTGGTTGTAGTTAATGAATTTTTGCGTTCTATTCCACCAAATCTAAGTTATTGTAGGGAAATCATGCGCTAGTTTCTTTGAGTCCAACCCAAGTTTCGCTCTATTGCCACTAGCGCTAGTACCTAAAGTTTAAACTACGTTTATGCAATCTCAACCAAAATAAATTTGTCTTTAAGTAACCGTAAAGAAAGTTGAAGCTAGTTTTGTAGTCTTCAACCCAAGTTTCGCTCTATTGCGATTACCAGTAGTACTTCTAGTTCAAACTGCCTTTATACGATTCTTGACGAAACCGAAGTACATTTACTTGTAAGTAATCGTAAGGACAATTCACGAATTTGCTTGTTTTTGACTCGCTAGCTAAAGTTGTATTCAATTGCTATCAGCAGTGGTACCTGAAGTACTAAATTCTTTTATATTACGCTTTACTGAACCAAAATAATTCTGGCCTCAACTAATGACTTAAAGAGCTTGCTGGATTTCTAGTCTAACCCAAGTTTGTCCCTATTGCAGTAGTACCCGAAATTCAAACTGCGTTTATGAAATATTCTGCTTCACTTAACTGAAATTAATTTGCTTCTAAGTAATTGTAACGAAAGTTGACGCCAATTTCCTCACTTTTATCCCTAGTTTTGCTTTATTTCCATTATCACTAGTACCTGAAGTTTAAATCCTCTTTGTGGTTTATGCAATTTTGCGTTTTACCCACCCAAAAAAGAATTCCTCAAGTTATTGTAAATAAAGTTAACCCTAGTTTCTTAGAGTCATTAGCCGGTAGTACCTGAAGTTCAAACTGCGTTTATGCAATTTTATGCTTCATATAACCGAATAAATTTGCTTTCAAGTAATTCTGACGCAAATTCCCTAACCTTTGAACCAAGTTTTGCTATATTACCATTATCAATAGTACCTAAAGTTCGAACCCCGTTTGTGGTTTATGCAATCTAGCGGTTTACTCAACCAAAATAAATTTATCTTTAAGTAACTGTAAAGAAAGTTGAAGCTAGTTTTGTAGTCTTCAACCCAAATTTCGCTCTATTGCGATTACCAGTAGTACTTCAAGTTTAAACTGCCTTTAACGATCCTTGACGAAACCGAAGTACATTTACTTGCAATTAATCGTAAGGACAATTCACGAATTTGCTTGTTTTTGACTCGCCAGCTAAAGTTTTATTCAATTGCTATCAGCAGTAGTACCTGAAGTACTAAATTCGTTTATATTACGCTTTACTGAACCAAAATAATTCTGGCCGCAACTAATGACTTAAAGAGTTTGCTGGTTTTCTAGTCTAACCCAAGTTGGTCCCTATTGCAGTAGTACCCAAACTTCAAACTGCGTTTATGAAATATTCTGCTTCACTTAACTGAAATTAATTTGCTTCTAAGTAATTGTAACGAAAGTTGACGCCAATTTCCTCACCTTTATCCCTAGTTTTGCTTTATTACCATTATCACTAGTACCTGAAGTTTATCCCTCTTTGTGGTGTATGCAATTTTAACCAAACTTTTGCTCTATTTCATGCAGCAGTACTACCTGACGTTCAAACTGCGTCTATACAATTTTAACCTTACTCAGCCGAAATTAATTTGCTTCCAAGTAAGGAAAGTTAACACAAGCTTCCTAGTCGTTCACCGAAATTTCGCTCTGTTACAGCAGTAGTAGTACCTAAAGTTCAAACTGAGTTTATGCACCCTTGTGGTTTACTGAACCGAAATAGGTCAGCTTAGAAGTAATAGTAAGGATAATCGGCGTGTTTGCTAACTTTGTAGTCCTATTTTTGACAAATTTTTGTCTTTTCCAGAGGGCTGCGTCGAGGTATCGCGTGAAAACAAGTTCCTCAGCACTTTAACCCCCGGTAAGGTCTTGGGCGAGTTGGCTATTCTCTACAACTGTCAGAGGACAGCTACTATCAAGGCAGCAACCGATTGCAAATTATGGGCCATCGAACGACAATGTTTCCAAACTATCATGATGAGAACTGGTTTGATCAGGCAGGCGGAATACACCGATTTCTTGAAGAGCGTCCCAATTTTCAAGAACTTGCCCGAAGACACTCTCATCAAAATTTCAGACGTTCTGGAAGAAACTTTTTACGCCAACGGAGATTATATCATCCGTCAAGGGGCCAGAGGTGACACTTTCTTCATCATCAGTAAGGGTCAAGTTAAAGTTACAAAGAGGATGCAAGATTCGTCTGAAGAGAAATATATAAGGACGTTAGGAAAAGGAGATTTTTTCGGCGAGAAAGCTTTGCAAGGGTGAGATTTTGAACAATTGCGTCAACTATATATTTAACAATTGTTTTCAGGGATGATTTGAGAACCGCCAACATTATTGTCGACCATCCTGAAGGCGTTTCTTGTTTGGTTATTGACAGGGAGACTTTCAAGCAACTCATTTCGAACTTGGACGAGATAAGAACCAAATACAAAGATGAAAGTGTTGATAGAAGAAGGTGAGTTTTTTCTTTTGATTTAACTCTTAACGAATTTCGATTTTAATTACACGCTTTAACCGAAATTTTGGGTTTGGTGAGTCAAACATTTACCAACTTTTTTAAAAAGTTTTTTTGCTAATTTGAGATTTTTTCTAGAATGAACGAAGAGTTCGAGATTGTTGAATTGGGACATTTGAAAAAACTGACAACTCTTGGTGTTGGTGGTTTTGGACGCGTCGAACTCGTCCAAATCCAGAGCGATCCTTCCCGCTCTTTCGCCCTCAAACAAATGAAGAAAGCTCAAATTGTGGAAACTCGTCAACAACAGCACATCATGTCCGAAAAAGAGATTATGGGCGAAGCCAATTGCGAATTTATAGTAAAACTCTTCAAAACTTTTAAAGACAGGAAATACTTGTATATGTTGATGGAAAGTTGTTTAGGGGGTGAATTATGGACGGTATTGCGAGACAAAGGTCATTTTGACGACGCCACAACGAGATTCTATACAGCTTGTGTGGTTGAAGCTTTCGATTATCTCCATTCTCGCAACATCATCTACAGAGACCTGAAACCAGAAAATTTACTATTGGACAACCAGGGTTACGTGAAATTGGTTGATTTCGGTTTCGCTAAAAAACTCCATAGCGGTCGAAAAACGTGGACTTTTTGTGGAACCCCCGAATACGTCGCTCCTGAAGTTATTTTAAATAAAGGACACGACATCAGCGCCGACTATTGGTCGTTAGGAGTATTAATGTTTGAACTACTAACAGGAACTCCTCCCTTCACAGGATCTGATCCCATGAAAACCTACAATATTATCCTAAAAGGAATCGACGCCATCGAATTCCCCAGGAACATAACCAGAAACGCTATGGCGTTAATAAAGAAATTATGCCGAGACAACCCCGCTGAACGTTTAGGTTATCAAAAAGGCGGAATCAGCGAAATTCAAAAACACAAGTAATCAGTTTGCTCAAAAAAATATTTAAATTTAAATCTTTTTAATTTCAGGTGGTTCGATGGTTTTAATTGGGAAGGTTTGATGAATAGAACTTTAGCGCCACCTATAATGCCGCAAGTTAAACACGTGACGGACACTTCCAACTTTGATGATTATCCACCAGATGCTGATGGACCACCACCTGATGACGTCACTGGTTGGGACGCCGATTTTTAGCGTTATCTTAATTGTTTAGGTTATTGAAATTTTTTTCGGAGAAAATACTCTCCTAGTTTTATTGCGAAACCAAGCGGGTGGTGTTGTGATGTCGGAAAAGATAGCTTTTTTGTAAATATATAGACGAATTGTGCCAATTCGCAATTGTTTGTACATGACATGGGTTTACACGACTGATTTCGATTGTTTTGAAGTTCAGGAGCGAGTAGTGCCATTTTTAATCTTTTTGTTGGAAGCTCAAGGAATCGTCGCGTTTTTTATTTAATTGTTTTTTTTTTATTTGCTTCGCCAATTTTAATTGTAACTAGGTACTGTATATAATTTTAACGCAAAGTTACCCACTCTTACTATGTCTATTTTTTTAGTAACTAAAGCAATAATAATCCTAATATTTTTTATTGGATAAGTTTGTGAATAAAACCGTTTGTAATTAATGTATATTACCGCTCATTGTAATAAATGCATTGTTTGATTACCACATGGCGATTTACTATTTCAGTACTTAGTAATCGTAATCAAGGCATGACAACACCTGAAGGTTCAGTACAGTGAACAGTTTGAAAAACTAAACGCGTTAGAGGAAAAGCAACCACGAATCAGATTGTTTTTGCACAATTTCAACGACTTCATATAAGAAACTGTTAATTTACAATTTTATTATACATGCCAAAGTTTCATATCCGACCCTAGTTCCTCTTAGTTAATTTTTGTTCCCAATGCCAACAATCGAATTTTAACATTTAAACCCCAATTGCCGCTGTTGGTTGGTTTATGCTTATCAATCATATGATGTTACATTTGGAATTTCAACTTAGTTTTATGACACTGCATTCAAGCCACATCACCGGAATTTCATCATAACGATTCAAAACCCGATTTTTTCTTACCGCAATTAAAAACCGGAACTTATCCTTATGTTGATTTCCAACGTGACAATTTAAGTGGCATTTGAGCTTTAAACGGACAATATTTGGTCTGAAACCCCTCAACTTCTTTAGCCCATTTATGATTAAATAGCTTATAATCTCAAAAATTTAGACCATCATCAGTTCTGAATGAACATCGGAATGTACTGTAAAATCGCAAGAAGCGCATCTATACGATTTTCAAATTAATCGGAAAAGTTTTGTCCCATTAAAATTTGAATGGATAACCGCGCATTTAAACCACTCAGCTGGATGTACAATTTGAATAGCGTTTGGTTTCAAAGTTGTTAATCATTGAATCACTAAACATAGTTAGGATAAGCCAAACACTCAAACTATTGATTATTGGTTTGTTTTGCTGATTGGGAAATCTGGAAGTAATTTTAAAAAAAAGTCTAGAGAACGTTGACAATCCACAGTTACTGCACCGATATTTCTCAATCTTTTCGTCCGGTTTTATGCCAACAATTTCATATTTTACGCCTTCTGCAACGAATTTTAAGACTTTGTTAGTGCTTTGTAACTCTTTTTAAATGTTGCAAAAGCGACGTTTTCTGGGATGTTTTGAAACTGCAATTTCTACATCAATACGGGGTTACTCTAAATAAATAGATAAAGTGGCATCTTCCTTGTTTCGAGTGGTTGGTGAAGGCGAAATTCAACTGAGACTCGTAGAGACAGGGGACACCGTTAATTGCATATTTTCGATCATTCTTGAAGTGGTTAACGCAATTAAGTTAAATTTCAAAAAATTACGCAACATTATTTACGAATTAACAAATAATTAGCTGATATTCATTGTTTCCTTTTACAAATATTTTTAGGTTATGTAAATGTTGACAGATCAAATTTTGACACCTGTCAAATACTTGTAGTGGGGGGTGTGTCAACTTTTTTTATTGACGTTTACATTTTGAGGTTAGGTTGTCGTAAATCTTGTTTTGTCTCTAAAGTTGGTTTAAAATCCAGAGATCACTTTAAAATAGTTGTGAAAATGATTAAATTGGCGCCCCATTTGCCGTCAATTCCTAGAATTCGTCAATTATCACGTTTGTGACACTTAACCTAAAAAAATGGAAAGCATCTTTGAAGAGCTAGGAATTCCCAAAAAGTACCTGAAATCGCTTAATAAAGACAACAAGTTCGTCGCTCTAGTCCACAAATTATGGCTTAAGTAAGCGTTGCTTTTTTCCGAAACTGTGGCAAATTTTTCTTTTTAGGTCACTAGTGAAACACTCAAAACTAACAGAATTTATCGAGAAATCCCGTTTGGAGTCTTGGCCGGTTACAGAGGAAGAAACTGGAAGTTCTTGGACAAAAATTTTTGTTCGAGTCTTCAAGAAACGTGACGTCAAAGTAATTCCTTTACCTCGCATCAGGAGTTTGGTTAAAGACGAAACGCCTCTTCTATTTCCACAACTCATACAATACATTCACCAAACCAACTACAAGAACCTTTGGAAAGAAGCTTATAAAAAGTACAGTTGTCGCGGGGAAACTTTGAAAGAAACTCCAGTTACTTTAGTCGATTACAATGACGTTTTAAGAGAGATAATTGTTAGAATCTACGGATGTCCTATTGTTAACATTTACGATTCTCGTTTGAGTATTGAAGTATCGAAGCAATTTGATGTTCATTTGAACATTTTACCAGCAATATGCGCAGTGGAGACACTCAACGCAATTTTTCTCCTCCACTCGCCTTATTTAGAACACAATTTACAAGATTGCGTCACTTTCACACCAGCTCTACTCAATAAATGCTACACGAAACCCCTTTTTGTTATCTACCAATTGTTGCAAACTCTCAAATCGATGCACGATCGTAGCCTAACTCTAGGCGAAATTTCTTTAAACGACATTTACTTAAACGAAGATATGTGGATTTATATTTTTCCAGCAATCAACTCAAACATTTACATTCAAGAAGTTTCGAAATCCGAAAGAAAGGGAGAAAAATGTCGTAAAGGCAGCCACAAATTCGATTCAAATCTCAAATGCGAATCTTGCGGCATTAAAACTTACGATAAAACCCAAATTTTTAACGAAAACTTGGAAAATTTATGCCAGTTGTGGCTCGAGAATCAAATTTCTAACTTCACTTATATTTCGGCGTTAAACAAGCTTTCGGGACGTAAATTAGGGGATCCGAATTGCCACCACGTTTTTCCTTGGGTAACGGATTTTGCTTCGCGTTGTGGCAAAAATTGGAGAGACCTCAAAAAGTCCAAGTATCGCCTTAATAAAGGGGATCGCCAACTCGATTTGACTTTCGATTCACCCTCTCAAGTGGCTCATCATGTTTCCGATGTTTTATCCTCGATAACTTATTACGTTTATATGGCGAGACGCACCCCTAAGTCGGTTTTGTGCAAAAACGTTCGAACTGTTTGGGTTCCGGCAGAGTATCCCAGTTCGATTCAACGTTTACAAGAATGGACTCCGGATGAATGTATTCCCGAATTTTTTACGGATCCTGGAGTTTTTCGCAGTATTCACGATGATTTGGATGATTTAGAAGTACCTCTGTGGGCGTCAGGACCAGAAGATTTCATCGAGAGACACCGGGAGGCGCTGGAGAGTTCCCATGTTTCCGAAAGGCTACACCACTGGATCGACTTAACTTTCGGATATAAGTTTGTTTGATTTTATTGTTAATTCTTTGATTATTTTGATTTTTTTATAGATTGACTGGAAACGCGGCTGTTAAGGCGAAAAATGTCTGTTTGCATTTGGTCGACGGACATTCCAAACTCACCAAGTCCGGAATCGTGCAGTTGTTCGCCCATCCACATCCCCAGAAGGCGGCGAGTTCCGTATTTTGGGGCAAGACGCCTCCGAAGATTTACATCAACAAACCTTCAAAAACCAGTACGTTTGTTTATTTTGGTTGGTTCGAATTGTATGAATCGAGCTACATCTAGACTAGCAACTACAATAAAATCTGCAATTAAAAGAAGTCACTGAAGTGTGAAGAAAATGCACTAAAAATTAAAAATGTTGAGGCTTTAATGTTTAATGTATCAAAGGAAACTTTACTGGGCACCGTTTTTGTTATTGAGGGTGTTGTTTAGTTATTGCGTTCTCTCTCGCACGCACGGGGCATTATAGCTACGACAATGCGATTTGTCTTTGTACTAGACTTGACAACTACAGCAAATACGATTGATTGAATTTTGCTTAAAATAATTATTTTTACTTATTTTTTTCTAAAGCTGTCGCGTCCAAGATTATTATTAAAAAAGCTCTTCCATGAGCATTTAAAAAAAAGTTGAAATTTGGTTCCTCGCCACGAGATGGCGCATGGCCCTGTGATACTCTCGTGTCCCATGTTTTTCCCGTTCTATAACCAAATTGATGATATGTTGATCTAGATGTGCCTAATCTTTAATCACTTCTAATTCGTCTGCTACCATCTTATGTTTTGGTCATTGTTTTGCGATCTTTAACAAATATTTTTTTCAAAACATTGCGGATTAGAAACTAATTTTTAGAAATCTTTGCTAGATAGTTACAAAAGTTATTTCCAGAGTCCCGAGACCGAAGTAGCTCTCCCAGCGTGGTTTTGGACCCACGTAGCGACGACGAGGACCCCGAAGACGCGTCATCAACGAACCGTTCGCCTCTAGCTCTTTCGCGTTTTCTTTCACGCAGCCGTTCTTCTCTCAACGAAGAACAAAATCAAAAAAAGTCATCATCGAGTCAACGCAGCGCCAGTTTAGGCCCCAAAAATCCGACTTTCACGTCGCATGTAGCCCCTAAACCCAAACCGGGACAACTATCAGTCCCCACGTCATCTCTAAGCACCGGCGTCATCTACTTACCCAAAGAATACAAACCGGACGCCGCTCTAGATGTTTTAGAAAAACGACACGCTTTTTTCTCGAAAACTTTCCATATAGAAGAAGGAAAATTTTATAGAAATTTCGAAGAAACAACGAGTTTTGAAGAACAAAACGAAGATTGCGTCGTTAACGCTTTTACAAATTTAATTTTTGCGGAAAATTTCGAAAGAAATACAACGAAATCCTCTAGTTATCCCCTCGATCAATTGAGTTATAAAAACATTGCTAGCAACACTACTAAAGAAAATCAAATTGTTTGCAATTATTCCGAAATTATTTCGTCACGCCGGATTAGAGAATTACAAATTTTAGGTTGTTTAACTGTTGAGATTTTTATGGCGAAACAATTGAGAGGGTTGGGGGCTAACAATCCAAATTTGGGATTTAACGAACGTCTCAAAGCTTGTTTGACGATAGTGAAAAGTTGCAAAAGCGAAATTCCACCTTGCATTAGTTACTTAGTCCATTTACTTCTGCGGCCGGAAATTTCGGATTTAAAAAATTTCAAGTACGGTTCTGTTACTAGTTTCGGTTTGCCGCCACCTAGCGCTCATTTGTTGCTAGAACCGCTTTTACACTGCACTGTTCCGTTTCCGAAATTGTTTTTAGATTTGTATCGATTGGTTGCTTCTTTGAAAGATTTTCAAAATGTTGCTATCGAATTGGGTTTTTTATACCATTTTGATTGTAACGGGGAAATGTGTGCGGAATATGAAAGTTTGGAGAGAACGAAAATTTTGTTTGCCCAAAATATCGGTGAGTGCAAAGTTAAATCTTGTGCTAAATCAATGGAGAATTTGTTGGATAATCTCAACACAACAACAGATTTGGAAATTGTTAACATCTTATTGCCTCACGTTAAAGAATTGAATGAGGATCCCCCCACTTCGGTTTTGGCGGCTTGGTACTTGTTCGATTCGATTTCGCGGGTTTTGGGGCCTCAAAAAACTACCGAAAATTTGCTGGATTCCATCCTTAAATTGTACGAAAACGAACCAAATGAAAATAGTTTGCCGTATAACGGAAAAATCGCGAAATTGTACCACCACAGTTTTCTTTTGCGGCTAATCGTCAGGTTGGGTTTGCGGTGTTTTTTGGAGAATTTTGTAACTCCTTTAGTCGAAGCTGTGGGTCGTTATAAAGATTACGAAAAAGTCGATTTTATTCTCCACACCCATTCGGAGAAAACCACGAAAAAAACGTCTCATCTCAAAACAATGGACGTAGAACACGCCGACATGTCAACAAGTGACGATTCTAGCGTTTCAAGCGATAAAAGACCGTCTCAACTCCAACCGGAACCGGAAATGTTTGATTTTGAAGAAGAAAAAAGCGACGACCAACTAAAATCGTTAATGGAACATCTCGAACTTAACGTAGCGTCTGATTTACCTTTTAACCATTCAACAGCCGAAGAAGCTCTAGACGCGACATTAACAGAAAATTTAGAACAATTACGCAGTTTAGAGGAATTAAAAATAAATTTAGGTGAAGACGAAGAAAAGATCGCATCACCTACGATTCCTATACCGAAATGCAACGAATTGAGTAATATCAGTTGTGAAATTGGAAGCAAGAAAAGCGACAGTTTGTCTCTTAATACACAATTTGATTTTGGTTTGGAAAGTCCGGGAAATTCCGAACCGAAACGGCCCAAAACCGGAAACAAACTAAAAAAACAAGATGCGAAAATTTCCGACATGAGTTGCGATAGTTTAATTTGGTTATCGCATCGGTTAGGTCCGGTGTTGACCGCTCGATATTTATCTAGAAATTTGCTGAAAATGTTAACTCTTTGTTACGTGGGTCAAGACAATTTAATTACGGTACCTAAAGAGGAAAGGAACGGGGAAATTGAGGCGATTTCGGTCGTTTCCAGTTACGTCCAAGGCGATCAAAACGCCCAAAAAGTTCTGGAATGCCTCACCAGCATTGCAGGTATTTCTGTTTTTCTTTTCAATTTTTTTCATTTATATAAAGAAATCATTTCAGGGTTGTACGGAGAACAATTGATCTTATTTCAATACATTCCACACATGAGCGAATTGATAGCGTTATGCAAAAGAAAACTGACCCCCAATTTAGAAGGGGGCCTAATTTCCTGCTTGGCCTTACTCAAACACATCATTCCATTTCTATCTGATGCCACTTTAATGGATCAGTTGCAAGTAAGTAAAAAATTGTAGAAGCAATTGTAAGATCAACGCGTTACGTAAAGAATAGCAATTTCGGTTGAACCGAAATGACAATCAGTAGCGGTCATAACTGAAGAAATAAGGAAATACATTTTTGTTAACTACAATAACTGATATTAGTTTTAAATTCTATACTACAGTAAATTTTAGTGTAACAAACTCTTGAATGTAAATAAATGGTGATGTCGCTGTTTCAGGACGTGATCTTGAAGAACATTTTGCATCCAACCGTTCGGTTGTTAGGCTCGACCAAGTACGCGTTCCCGAGCGGTTGTGTGGCCAGAAACGTATTGGCCCGAAAATATTTGGACGCCTTGTACGTTCTATCTATACGCATGGGATCGGATATGACGAGAACACATTTGGCCGTGCCAGCCCTGCAGAGGTTCTTCCTAATTTTCGATAAATTCCGTCCTGACGAAAACTCGAAGTATTCTGAAGACCATCTTGCAACCACTGTAAGCAATTTTGACCTCTTCACTTTTTCAGAAAGTGATGTAATGTAAGTGGGAATCGATTAAAGCGATTTCTAAGTCTAAAAACTCTAAAGTTAAGTTACATTCGCAAATTTGTATACTGCGTATGAGAGATCAAAAGAAATCGCGTTATTATTAGCACAGAATGTCTAAAATAAAATTTTGCGCTTACAACTTCTAGTATATGTTTTCAATAGGCCTTTTGTATATAAGTCAACGCTACCCAAGACGGGCCCGCGTCACAAAATTGAAATGAACCCAAGAAATAGTTGACTTTATGTTATTTACTAGTGGCGGGGGGTATCGGAGACTTCGTACGGGCTTCCTTATAAATAGGAAATTTAAACCAACAATAGAATTCAAGGCGATCACAGAGCGGTTGTGTAACTTAGGATTAAGAGAATAATATTAGAAAATCTCGTTGCTAAATGTACATGCACCAACTGAAGATAAAAATTTAGAAGTTGAAGAGGAATTTTATAGCGAATTAAACACAAAGACCAAAGAATAATTTTCAAATAGTCTTAAGGGATTCTTATGTAAAAATCTACTTGCCTAAAAAGATATTGCTATTTCTAGTTGTATGCAAAAACCCGAAAGAGGCTTACATTTTTTTTTTTCATTTTTCTATTTCGTATTTTCGTAAATATTTGCAAAAGTTGATATTGATGACGTACGTAGTCCCATATCTCAGATTCACACCTACATTGAATGGATTCACGCTTTAGTTATGCTACACTGCCAGTAGCGGGCATGTGTAACCGGAATGGAATTCGATTTATAAATAGATGGAAGGTTGTCGTGTGCTCTGAGTGTGTAAGATAGAACCATATTAGACTAAGCAAACTTCTCTGTCTGATTGCAACTGTCCGTGGTCGCCGTTGCCTGATGCCAGCTACCGACTATTTGAAGTTTTTGAGTGGCGCCATCATACACTTCAAAAATTAAAAAAATAATTATGGACGTAATATTAACCCTCGAAAAAAATTGCAAAATACGGGTCTAATGAAATCGCCTACAATTTCTAAATATTATATTTCCCAAAAATGAGGCAAGTACCCCATTACCAGTCCAATTTCCAATGCTGCTGCTTCTAATCATCGAATTACTTCTTGTAGTTCTATTAAACCTTAAAAGTTCTATTAATATTGTTTTTTATCGCACTTTCTAAGGCAGAATTAAAAAGAAATAAAGAGAGAGGACCTTTTAGTTTTACAACTTTCTCCACCTTAAAATTCTCGGTTGCAATCTCACCTACTCTTACACAATTTTCGGTCTATTGTAACTATTGTTTACCCGTAATTCTTTTAGTGGTAAGTAGTTTGTTCTTATAATGAAAATCAGAAATGTCTCTTTCTAATATTCATAGTTTTCAGATTGTATTTTTCTTAATGTAAATATTTAGTCCACTACTGATCTTTTTTTTTGAATCCACATCGATTTTTCTCCCACTGTCTTTTATACCTTTCATGTGCGAGGCTAAGTAGTACCTCTGTAATTTTCGCACTTTGTCTTATGATATTCTTTGAAAATAGGATAATTGTTTCCTTCTAAGTTTTTGTTATTCTTTCTTGGTTCCACACATTCTCTAATAATTTTTACATGCATGACTAATTTTTCTCCCCCATATTTGCACATTTCTGCTGTTCTTTCCAGTACTGCTGTTTTGTCAATTTTTTATCATTTCTGTTTTCTTTATTTGACGTTATATCTTCTATTTCTCGTCTGATTCTAAGTCATAATTTATTGTGGGTCCCATAGGCTTCACAAAATTTTCTCTCAATCTTTCCTTTATTCATTCTTAATTTTTACAGAAATGAATCATTTGTTGGTAGCCTTTACTTTCTCTTCTAACACCGTTGTAAAGTCTTATAACTTTTTTCTTTCTTATAATTATCTTTTCTGCCCTTCATGAGTTTTTCATTATACTTCTTCTTCTTTCCTCTCAGTGATTTTTTACAGATTTTCCTTGGTGTTTCATATTTTTAGTTTCTGTTTCGTGTTTGTGGTCATCATCAAATCATTTTGGTTTTTGTTTTTTTTTTAACTTGTTTGCGCTGCCAATTTCATTTTGTTACTTCTATCTTGCCACATTTTTTCTATGTCCTTATTTTCATTTATTTGTTAAATCGGTTCTCCAAGTGATTTATATACTGTCCTTGGTCTTCTTTAATTTGCAATCTTTTTTTCTTATTACTATTATTTTTATTTGGACTATTTCTCATAACTTGTTCTTTTATCCTAATAGATACGAAGAGGTGGTCTGTATCAGCATCGGGTTCTCTGTAACTGAGTGTGTCAGTTATACACCTTCCCTTATTCTTTTCCATCAACATATGATTAATTTGGTTTATGTAGGTTTCATCTGGGGATATCCAGGTACGTTTATATGCTTGAAGATAATGTCTTTATCATTTGCAAAATCTATGCCAATAGGGTACTTGCTTCATTTTTGGGAAATATAATATTTAGAAAATGTAGCCAATTTCATTTGACTCGTATTTTGCAATTTTTTTCGAGGGTTAATATTACGTCCAGAATTAATTTTTGAAGTGGGGGATTTGTGACGTATTTGTCCCGCATGCGGTGTAGTTCTAAAGAAAACGTATGATGGCGCCACTCAAAAACTTCAAATAATCGGTAGCTGGCAACGGCGACCACGGACCACGCACAGTTGCGATCAGACACGGAAGCTTGCTTACAGTCTAATATCGTTTTATCATACACACTCAGAGCACACGACAGCCTTCTATCTATTTATAAATTGAATTCCATTCCGGTTTACACATGCGCGCCCTCTACTGGCAGTGTAGCCTAGTAACTAAAGCGAGAATTCATCCAATATAGGTGTGAATCTGGAATATGAGATTAAGTACGTCATTAATATCAAATTTTGCAATTATTTACGAAAATACGAAATAGAAAAATGGGAAAAAAATATGTAAGCCTCTTTCGGGTTTTTGCATACATCTAGAGATTAAAAATAGCAATATTTTTTTTAGGCAAGTACCCCATTAATGCAAATGAAACAAAATATATGGTATGGTCACAGAGTGAATTTAAAAAAGGTACTAAAATGGAAATTAAAACAACTAAAGGGAAGACATACCGATTTGAAAAGGTAGAATGCCTTACTTACTTAAAACAAAAATTGTTTAGAAGTTTAACAAAAACAATATATAGGAGAGAAATTATTATTAAGTAACAGATGCATTTATGAACTTAACAGACAACAACTAGATGCAACTTTATATATATTAGTCTTAGTACTCACTGGAAGTGAAACATGAACTATGGAGACGCTAGAAGCGACAATGTTAGAAATTTGGGAAAGGGGATCTTCAAGGAAAATATATAAGAGCAAATAAGTAGATTGTGGATGAAAGAGAAGAAAGAATAAAGAATTGAGAGAATTATATAACGACGCAGATATTGTAGCAACCATAAAAGGACAAAGATAAAGTGACTAGGAGACGTTGAAAAAGTGCACGAACAAAGGGTCCTCAAAAAGTTGATGGAGAGCAGCATAGGAGAAAGACGTGAAAGATAGATGAATAGAGTGTAGAGGGCTCTTATTCGAACATTATTAACTGGAAGGAAAAGGCAATGGAAGAAGGAATCTAGAAAGATAGTTAACAAAACCTTGGGCTTGCCAGGCCTATAGTACTCATAACTCACCTGTCTACATTATTAGGCTTAGAGAAGAAATTATAAATAAGTAATTTGAGGTCATATTGTTACATATTTTTAAACAAAATGACACCAGTCATTTTTGGCTGTAGCGACTTTTTTCCTTAAATGGCAACGTGTTAATATTTCTATTTAGTGTCTACACAAGCGTAGAATTATTTGTTCTACATCAAACCATCCATTTTTAATTAAATAAGAAAAACTGGCATTTCAGTGATAAAGGTCAGCCCAGTCTGGATTACTTGAAAAAGGGGGGTGTATCCCAGCACAATACACAGTCGATAACACTGTTATAACGTGACATCTGAGTGGCATTGATACTTTACATATTACAATCTAATGGTCTTGTCGACTGTATATTGTGTTGAGATACACCCTCATCTTCTATGTAGCTCAAGCTTGGCGAGAAAAACTAATCCTATATGTAATAATGGCGACTCATTTGGGACAAATGTACTATTTGATCGGCCATTGCTGCTAGACAGAACGGGTCCAAGCTCACCGCGTCGTATCGAAAGTTTTAAAATTTACTCAACTCTACCACTAATTATACTTGCTGACCACCTTTAGTATAAGAATCTGCCACATACACGCTACATATAGACTGTAGCGCCTCATGAGATTGACGTGCAGCGGAGATGATGGTGAGTGTACCTTGATAACTTAGGGGTCAGCGCAACTAATCTACAATTAACAGGCTCAGGTTCGAATTTCACTTTTATCTTCGTTGCACTGAAATGTCATTAATGATAGCCCTACGGGGTTTTCAAAATTGTTTTTTCGATTTTATATGGCAAAACATATTTTTGCAGTTAACAAATGGTGATCTGAACCACTCTCGTGACTCATATCTCTTTCACTATAAGGGTAGTTTTTGGTATTATTATCGTCAGTAAAACTGGATTCTTGTTTTCAAGTTATGTGGGAATAATTGCAACTACTGGTTTCCGCTGTAGTTGTAATTATCGCAACTTGGTCTTAAGGATATTTCATTCGATTGCACATTTTTTTCTAGCTTTTGGTAAAACTGTTAATTGAAAAAAAAAACTCTTTTGACAGGTTGGTAAAGACGAGGAAACCCACTATGTTGAAGTGTGTCGTGATGGCACCACTACCGAATGGTCTGTAGGTGGACGACCCCTCCAAATCTCTCATGTTCGCTTGAAAGACTCAGAATCGTACAGTCTATCGCCACCAATAGCTCAATTGAGCGACGACACCGGTGCCGTCAATCAAGCCTTGGAAGAATTGCGGGCGGTTTTCACCCCAGAACTCGCCCACTCTTCATACGTGCCCTTCCTGAAACACGTGGGTGCCGGAAGTTTAGACATTTCCCTCAAAAATCACTCGACGATCCGAGATTTATGTCAGGAATACGAGCAAGAAGTCAAGTTAACTAGTTGTCCGAAAGTCCCCAAAAGTCAAAGCGACTCTACGAGTCGCAGCGTTCCTATGTCTAGCAGTATTGGCAGCAATATCGCACTGATCGGCAATCGTATCGATGTTCAAAACGAAAACCTCGACTCGTTAGATTTGTTGAGTTTAGTCAGTAATCGGATGGAGAACAACAGCCGTCATTTACGAGGCAATTGGTTGGCGTATTGGGAACACGAAATCGGCCGTTCCGACAAAGACACCATGTTCAACTTTAAACAAATCAAATTGCAAACTTTTGCCGGTCACACACACAGCGTTAAATGTCTCTACGTTTTAGATAACGAAAACAGTTTTATGTCGGGCAGTCGAGATAAAACTGTTAAATTGTGGTCCTTGCGAAGTCAGGGTGACGGCACTAACGTTTCGAATTGTCAATGGACCTACACCGCACACAAGAAATCTGTACTGTCGTTAACTTTCATTGAAAGCATGAGATTAGTAGCTTCTTGTGATAGTGTCGTCCACATTTGGGACCCTTTTATGGGGGTCAATGTGGGACATCTAGAGTCCGCCAGACATCCTCCCGTTAACGTTCTTAAAAGTCTGCCGCCCCCTTCTAATTTATTCTACGCCGCCACCACTGACGGCACAATTAAAGTCGTCGACACGCGTCTCTGCAACTATATACACGAGTTGAAGGTTAGTCGCTACTTCAACGTTTTTGTCATCGTATCGCAATCTTCGAAACTACTAATTGTTTTACGTTTTAGGTGAGTGTTAACCCCACCGGTTTGATCCGTTGTTTGGCTGTTGCCCCGTCCGGTTTTTGGGTGGCGGCCGGCCAATCGTCTGGCAGTATCACAGTTTTGGACTCCAGGACCGGTCTCGTAATCTCCACTTGGAGAGCCCATGAAGGTGAAGTTCTCCAATTGGTAGCTTTAGACGACAATACTTTAATTTCGACAAGTCTCGATCAAGCTATTAGCGTTTGGAGCGCTGCCGATGGCAAATTCAAGTATCACATGAGGTTAGTGGGATGTTTGTCGAGTTGTGTTGTTGTTTTATACATATATTGACAGTTTGCTTCCCAGAGGAGCGACCGAACCAGTTCACTGCCTCAACGTTTACAATAACGAACTGATTTCGGGGACAACAGCGAATCGTATCGGTGTCCATACGTCCATCGATTTGGAAGCGTCGTTTTCTAGTACTAAATTAAGATCGGACGCTTTCAGAGGATTATTAACGTCCATGGCAGTGTTGCCTTTAAACAGATTGTTGCTACTTGGGGCCGATACCGGTAACATCAATCTTTTGTGTTGAAATTATGATTGCGGTAACAACAGCGCCATCTGCGTTATAGTTTACGTTTCAAAGTACAGTCAGTTAGTTAAAGTGCAATTTACTAAATTTTTTAAAACAATGAGGTTAACAAGGGTTTCATTATAAATTTACCTAAATGGTTTAATCTCTACTGACCTCTTCTGTTAATGAGTGCAACTGACTGGAAAGTGTCTTTAGGACAAGCTTGTTTACATTATTATCGAAATTTAGAGGAAAGTTATAGTTAAATTCTACTAATATAAGTGAAACGACCCGGATTTAGTTACATTCCTTGAAGCAACCCACACTACTTTCAGGGGACGTCAAAAGCGCGTCGAAGCGATGATTAACAGAAATTTATTTATGTACCTAAAGAATGTTTACACAAGAATTGACCCCATAAGGCTGTTTGTTAGCTGTTCGGGGCCGAAAGCAGATCTACTAAAGGCTAGTGTGCTTATATGGTAATCCTAAGGATTTCTTTTTCGTTTTTTTGTTCTTTTTTTGCGATTTTGATATCGAAACTAGTCCATTGATAAAATCAGTTTTGTTTTTATAGTCCCGGAAATTAGTGTTATTACTTTATTATAGTCAATTTAAAGATAAGCTATAGTATTAAATTATACAAGACCCAAAGACGATGTAGTTCAATTGTTTATGTAGTTTATTGTGCGAAATAAAAACTATTTGTATTACATCGGATTTTTACTACTGCGTCATTCAATATTATTTTTAATTTCCTATTGTTTTTATAGTTATTAAGCCCCCCGTGCCATAAACCAAAAAGTACATCCTTTCCTTGAATTATGTCATGTAACAATTTTTTCATAGTTTTTTACTTTTAAATTTTTGGTAGATTTTGATGAAATGTTGAGGAATGAAACTATAATAGGAAGATAAAGAAGAAATTTATAAAAATAATTTATTGCGGTCTACTAAATAAAATAAATACAACTAAAACGCTACAAAAATAAATATAATAAATAAACCAAAAATATCACTAGCTAAATAAATAAATAATTAAGGGCAATTCAATTTTCGGACGACGGTGGCGGCCTCAACATCGACCTAGCTGCCGAAGCTAGCTTTTGAGAAACAACTGACGCGATATGGGAGCTTCTCTTCCATAAGAATTCTTTTGTTTTTTCATGATTATCAGCGCTTTCCACACGAACCTACAAACAATTCGATAGTTATTTCTATTCTTTATTTGTGCTAATCTGAGAGAAGTAGAATTTTCTTCAAATTGGTTAAAATTACCTGTTTCGGTTGCAACACCCTGATGGAATGTAAAGTGGCGGCTCCTCCATGCATTATCCTCAAATTGAGACGTCCATACATTTCCGCAGTAGTAGCAGTGGCACTCTTCAACTCCCTTTTAGCTCCACGCCCCACCTATTAATTTTTTTATTAATCACTCAAAATTATTTCGAAAAATTTTTACTTCTCTTTCAACTCGTAACGTCAATGGACCTAAGACGAAATTGGTTTTAACTGTTGTATGATCCGACATCATGTTGACGTTCACATCACCATCTCGTTTGATTGAACTTAAACCAAAAAGTGTAGCGCGAGCTTTTGGTGTTTTTTTCGCTTGTTTTGTTTTAGTTTTGTTCTTCTTCTTAGTAGGACTAGCTCTGTTTTGGCTAGAAGTTGCGTTCTTTATCGCAACTTTACTATCGCTTGTTTTTGATATTAATATAAAAGCGGGTTCACGACTTTCGCTTTCGGTTGAACGCGCTATAGAAAGTTCTCCCATTTTATTTGTCGGTCTTCTGGAAGATTTACGTGTTTTGTTGTTTTTACGTTTTTTTGTTGAAGATTTCTTCTTGGTTTTCTTCGATTCGTTCGATTGGAGTTTGACGCGAACAGGGTCGTAGGACTTGCCGAGAATCCGGTTGATTTTACCCAAGACGTTGTCGACGAACCTGTTATATTTCGATATGTAAATCGCCGGCATCTTTGGAGATTGCATTGCACCTACACGAAAAACTGCTTGAGTTGAGGCTCTCAAGAGCGGCGAAATTTGAACCACCCTAAAATTCTCAGAGGCGCAAACATGATTTTAGCTTTCACATATTCAATTAGTTGAAACTCGCTACTTAAATTAGACGAAAAGTTTGAGACTTAGATTTGGGAATTTTTCGACCTTAATTGATTATTTATCACCAGAGGCACTCGACTTAGAGAGGTTCGCGATTGATTAGAAAGGGGTCAAAACTGAGTTCTTGCGATTATTAATAACCACTGACATCCTACGAGTGATTTGAGGGGTAGCCGTAGATTAAAAATTGTGGATCGCGGAATTTTCCAAAATTGGATTAGTTACTAATCACCACCAACCCTATGGGTGACCCGGAGGGCACCCGGTTTAAAAACAACGGGCTGAAAGTGGATGCTTGCGGGTAATTTGGGGGTTTCATGAGAAACTGATCGAGAGTTGATGATTAGCGCGGAAGCCCGAAGGGCGGTCTGAGAGATGTTGATGAGGATGGGGCCGAAAGTGGTTGTTTGCGGAAATGGCGCGGGTGTTTCTAACTGCGTGGTCGACGGTTCTGTTATTTTGTTCGCAGGTTGAGTGCCAATTGGGTTCCGCGTCTGTGATGGGTACCTAACGGGACCGCGGGGTCGGTGGCCAGGCTTTGGGTCAGGGTCGGACTTTCTACGACAGGTGCCTCTTGAGCTCACGACCGTTTACGTAACAATCGTCGGGTTCGTGGCTCTGGTCGCGATTGTTCGCCTCAATTGAGTCTAACGAGTGACCTGGCTTCAACAAGGCCACTAGGTGACCCACATACTGATCTCGGCCTACTACCGGGTCTCGACATTCCTCACAGTACGCTATAACCGTTTTTAGGGTGGTTCAAATTTGTCTGCAAGAAAACACATTAGAACTCGTCTGTTTCTGTAAACATGCGGTTGAGTTATGGAAGTAACTGCTACTGAAACGAATGTTCTACCATGCTTTCAAAACTAGAACTACAAAAATGGTTCGAGCTACTGGGTACTACGATGGTTTTTCGAGTCGAGTCAAGTCAGGTCAGGTCGTTGTCATGCTGTTACTGTTTTGCTAGTTTACTTACCCCCAAATGAATGGTAGATCAAAATTTGACATGCTGTTAGTAAAACAAAGATGCATTAGCTAGATAGATGTCACAGTTAACGTGAACATTTCGGGTTAACGAGGCAATAAAACACAGCAATTTTTTTCAAAAAAAATTTTAATTTGTACAAGTGATACAAGATCGAGTCACTGGTGTGACATGTACCTAGTATAATGCAACAGCATTGTTTTAAATAAATAAATAAATTAGAGGAATAAATAAATAAGTACAACTGGCGCGGAATTTGAAAATGATTGGCGCTACAATTTGTTAATCAATGCGTCTACAGAGTGGTCCAAATTGGCGGCTAAATTTTGTACAGACAGTCTTTGCTACTGATGCACTACTCAATCTATCTCACTTTGTTAGCGGATTTGTGGTGGTGTTTTCTGGATTTTTTTGTTTTCTTACTGTGTAGTTTTTTGGACTCACGTGATCTTTTGGCTTCGAGAACGTCATCGAGGTCAGTTTCGTCTTCGTCATCGTCATCTCCGTCATCATCGTCAGATTCAGTTTCGTCATCGTCGTCGTCATCATCGTCATCATCCCCCACTGTCAACCCTTCCAAATCGTCATCATCGTCGTCATCGTCATCGTCTTCGTCGTCGTCAGCCGGGACCGGATCGACGATAACCGGGTTCTGGACGCTATTTTGAACAGCTTCAGCCACCTCGGAGGGGTCTTTGTCAATAAACGAGTCGTTTTCCGCAGGTTCAACCGCCGTACCATCAGTTTGACTCTCGGTTTCCCCTGCTGATTGCTCGGCAGCATCCAACTCCTCCTGCGGGGACTGCTCCTGAATCACCTCGGGAACCACCACTGGTTGCGCCCCAGTGCTGGGCGAAATCTCGTCTTCTTCATCATCATCATCGTCGTCGTCATCGCCTAAGAAACGTTTTTAAGTAACAATTTTACAAAAATCAACCTATTTACCTCCAAGGATATCGTCGAAGAGTCGCTCGAAATAATCATCATCGTCGTCGTCATCATCATCATCATCATCTGAAGCTTCTTCATCGTCATCATCGTCATCGTCGTCATCATCATCGCCGATATCTAACCCTAAATCGTCGTCGTCGTCATCATCATCATCGTCGTCATCATCAGTTGATTGTCGTCCAGTTTCTTTCGTTTTGGTCTTGGAATCTTCTTTAAAAACTCCTTGGGTTTCTTCCTGTTTTTCGCCTTCTTCCCGTATTTGAGCGGGAGTAATTTCTTTTGCTTCTCTCGCTGTTATCACTACTGGACTGGAGAAGCATTGCACCAACGCTAAACACAGTACCGCCCCAAAAAGGTACAACCTCATCTTGAGTAGGTACTGCAAATTGTCTTAGTTACACTTTAAAATTTTCACTTGAAAAACACTTCGTCACTCCCGGAACTCGACTTACCCCGATTGTAGGTCACACTGGAACACACTTAAGTCACTGTTGAACCGCAGAGCTATGACCTGTGCTGACCGTACAGCGGATGACAGACTAACAACTTTTAACTCTTCCGCGACTTACTTCTTATACTAAGCTGTGACGTCATTTTCAACTTGACTCGGATGGTAGGTATTTGATCGCAAACATCCCCTCTCTTTATTAAATTGTTTAGCATTCGGAATTGTCGTGTTAAGGAGGGTTAAGGAAGAAATCCCTGATTCGTTCGAATTTCATGCAAAAATTGCGAAATTTCGTGCTTGTTTAGGCGTAAAGAAGTGGTACGAGGAATTGTGTTACCGTTATAAAATATCCAAAACTTTCTCGCACCGTCGCCTTAAAGGCCACGATAATTCCCGGTGTGGTTATGGACTATGATACGGGATTCCTTGAGGCGTTTAATTAGATAATTGTGCCGATGGTTGTTGTTATTGAGGGGCGAGAAGCGTGAAAAGCGGAGCGGTGAATGAAGGTCGTTTTTTGACCCCAAGACGAAAATCCAACCGCGTTGCGGTTTCTCCTTATAAATATGTCACTTTTTTCCTTTTTGTTTACAATAAACAAAAAGATATTTCCGGATTGTGACTCATTTTTTGAAGGATTTGCAATTTTGAGTCATTTAAGGGTGACTAACCAAAAAAAGACGCAATTGACTTTAACGAGGCCTTAACAAAGAAAAATATTAAATAAATGTAATTAGACATAAAAATAATAAAAACTTACTTCATGCACTAAAGAACATAAAAGTGTTTCAGGGAGCTATTTAATGGTTTAGTGCCGAAGACTACGAGACCATAAGAAGGTTAAGAAACTCAATTAGGTGAAGTGACCAAACGACAAAACTTTCTTTTACAAATTTTACTTCGTTTATAGTCATCACGAATATACCAGAAGAAAACTTTAAAAAGTGATAGTCATCCTCACAGTTTCCCGAAAAGTTTGTATATATGTTATACTTGTGAAAAAAATTCGAAGGAATATAGTTATCCTTTTTTCAACTGTCAATAATATACGACTTAAGAACCTTAACAAAGAATAGAAAATAGAAAAGTTGCAAATTTGCCAAACATTTTAAATAAAACTTAAATAATGTCAGGTAATAATCACAGTTTTTAAAAATCCGATAAGTTTGTAAATATGTCATATTTAAAATATATGTATATCTAACATTAAAACTCTTAGAAAATGGAATGTGTTTTCAGGAAAACGGAAAATTGACAAATATGTCATGTTCTTGAAGTATGATTTGAAAGATTGGTTTAGAATATTTGATAGAAATAGTTATACACTTTGTTAACTGCCGAAATTATAAAACAAAAGAACTTTGATAAATAATAGTCATAATTACAATTTTCAGGAATCAGAAAAGTTTGTAACTATGCCATATTATGTAAATAGAACTGGAAGTATTGAGGGTAGAAAGAACTTTTGAAAAACAAAATTTGTTTCAACGACCCAATTGCACAAGAAAAACCTTAAGAATTGATAATCATAATTACAATTTGCAAATATTAATCAGTTTGTAAATATGTTCTTAAAGTAAAATTTGAAAGATTTGATTTAGAATGTTTGATAGAAATATTTACACTCTTTGTCAACTACCGATACTATACGACACAAGTACCTTAAAAATTATCGTCATAATTAAAATTTTTAGGGATCAGGAAAACTTGTAAGTATGCCATATTTTTTAAATAAAATTTGAAGTATTGAAGATAGAAAAGACTCTTGGAAATCGAACTTGATTTTTTTTTAACCACATAATTACATGAAGAAAACCGTGAAAAGAGATAATCACAATTACAATTTGCAGAAACTTGGAAAGTTTGTAAATATGTCATGCTCTTGAAGTAAAATTTGAAATTTAATTTAGAATTTTTGATAGAAATAGTTACTCTTTGTTAACTGCCGATACTATACGTCAGAAGAACTTTAAGAAATTATAGTCATAATTACAATATTCAGGAATCAAGAATATTTGTAAGTATGCCATATTTTTTAAATAAAACTTGAAGTATTGAAGATAGAAAGGACTATTTGAAATCAAATTTCATTATTTTTTTAACCACATAATTACACGAAGAAAACCGTGAAAAGGGATAATCATAATTACAATTTGCAGAAACTTGAAAAGTTTGTAAATATGCCATGCTCCTGAAGTGAAATTTGAAAGATTTGATTTGAAATTTTTGATAGAAATATTTACACTCTTTACTAACTGCCGATACTATACGACAGAAGAACTTTAAAAAATTATAGTCATAATTACAATATTGAAGAATCAAGAATATTTGTAAGTATGCCATATTTTTTAAATAAAACTTGAAGTATTGAAGATAGAAAGGACTCTTGGAAATCTAACTTTATTTTTTTTAACCACATAATTACATGAAGAAAACCGTGAAAAGAGATAATCACAATTACAATTTGCAGAAACTTGAAGAGTTTGTAAATATGTCATGCTCCTGAATTAAAATTTGAAATTTAATTTAGAATTTTTGATAGAAATATTTACACTCTTTGTTAACTGCCGATGCTATACGTCAGAAGAACTTAAAGAAATTATAGTCATAATTACAATATTCAGGAATCAAGAATATTTGTAAGTATGCCATATTTTTTAAATAAAACTTGAAGTATTGAAGATAGAAAGGACTATTTGAAGTCAAATTTCATTATTTGTTTAACCACATAATTACACGAAGAAAACCGTGAAAAGGGATAATCATAATTACAATTTGCAGAAACTTGAAAAGTTTGTAAATATGCCATGCTCCTGAAGTGAAATTTGAAAGATTTGATTTAGAATTTTTGATAGAAATATTTACACTCTTTACTAACTGCCGATACTATATGACAGAAGAACTTTAAAAAATTATAGTCATAATTACAATATTGAAGAATCAATAATATTTGTAAGTATGCCATATTTTTTAAATAAAACTTGAAGTATAAAGATAGAAAGGACTATTTGAAATCGAACTTAATTATTTTTTCAACCACATAATTACACGAAGGAAACCGTAAAAAGTGATAATCACAATTACAATTTGCAAAAACTTGAAAAGTTTGTAAATATGTCATGCTCTTAAAGTAAAATTCAAAGGATTTGATTTAGAATTTTGGATTGAAATACTTGAACTTCATCTTAACTAGCAATATTATATGACAGAAGAACCTTAAAAAATTATAGTCATAATTACAATTTTCTGGGATCAGTAAAGTTTGTAAACATGTCATATTTTTTAAATAAAACTTGAAGTATTGAAGATAGAAAAGACTCTTGGAAATCGAATTTAATTATTTTCTCAACCACATAATTACACGAGGGGAACCGTGAAAAGTGATGATCACAATTACAATTTGCAGAAACTTGAAAAGATTGTAAATATTTCATGCTTTTAAAGTAAAATCATAGTCATAATTACAATTTTCAGGGATCAGGAAAATTTGTAAGCATGCCATACTTTTTGAATAAATCCTGAAATATTGAATATAGAAAGCACTCTTGGAACATCAAATTTGCTTATTTTCTCAACCAGCAAATCATACGAAGAAATCCTTAAAAAGGGATAAGCCATATTTTTAAAGTAAAACTTGGTGTATTAGTGCCAAGACTTTCTTAACAAAAATTTTACTTCTTCTTTAACCACCTCAGAAATGCTTAGAAAAAACTTTAAGATGATATAGTCTTCATACAAATTTCTAAAAGTGAAAAAGGTTTATGAAGATGTCATATTTTTTAAATAAAATATTTTAGAAAGTTGAAAAGTTTGTTGACGCTAGAATTTCTTTAAAAAACAATTACAGTTATTCTACTTTTTAGCCACCTGAAATAGACGAGAAGAGAACCTTAAAAAATGTTCATAGTAATAATTTTCAATTTTTATAAAGATGCCATCTTAAAAGTAAAGTTTAAAGAATTTGTGCTAGAATTTCTTAAAGAAATAAGTTAAAATAAGGTTTTCACCTTAGTAAGTGACAGTAAGATATTCGCAATTATAGAAAATTTGAAAGTTTTTGATTTTGAAGTAAATTTCCATTTTAAATTCTAAATAGTTGTAATGATGATTCTGTTTTTAATCACCAGAAAAACGCGAAAAGGGAAAATATCGAAAAAGTCTACAATTTTCTAGTTTTTTTGAAGTAAATTTTGAACGATTTGAGTTAGAATTTCTGAAAGCAATGATTAGGCTTTTATCAAAACTAGGCGAAAAAGAAACTATAAAAATAAAAAATTACAATTATAATTTCTAGATGATTGAACATATTTTTGAAAAAGTGCTGTGTTCTTGAAGTTAAAATTCAAAAAGTTTGAAGAGAAATTTTTACAAGAAATAATTTTTCTTCTTTTTATAGATACCAAAAATACACTAGAAGAATGATAGTTATGATCACAATTTCTAGAGTCTGAAAAGTTTTTCTTGAGATATAATTTTGAGAATTTGAGGAATTTTACGAAGAAAAATAATTTGTTTTGTAGCGACCAGGAATATAGTGATGATCGTAATAACAATTTCAAGGGGTCTAAAATGTATGAAGTAAAATTTGAATTTCAATTAGAATTTCTGGAAAAAATAATTATCCTTCTTTTTCAACTACTAGAAATGCTCGTAAAAAACTTTAAAAAGTGATTGTCATAGCCACGATTTCTAAAGATCTAAATAGTTTTTTTTTAAGTAAAACTTGAGGGATTTGAACTGAAATTCCTGGAAGAAAGAATAAGAGAATTCCTCTGAAGAAAGTCGCACCATGCAGGAAATGGAAACTGTGCGTCTCGCAGGAAGTTTTTGTATGCCCACCACCGTAGAAAGTAAACCGTCATAAATGAACGAAACACATTCGTGATCGCCAGTCCCATAGTCTTCAGTTAATTATTCAAACTCGCGTGTCTTTTTTAAGTTCCACTAACCTTAAAAAAAATAAGGCGACTGACTACTAAACGTTTTGTGCCACAATCGCACATTATAGTCCTTAACGCCAACGACTTCTGAATAATTCATCATTTCCAACGGCATTGTTGCTGCGATTTAAACAAATTCAATCATGTACATGCAACAATGAAAGTAAATATGGAATAATGGTTTTGAGTTGTCTTTTTTAATTTACAACTTTCTTCGATTTCGGCCTAATTAACGAAGAGAAGCGAAAAGAAGAGCTGGAAGCAACGATTATGTATTCGTTGAAGAAAAAAAGATTTCGTCTCAAACATTTACAGTGTCCATCGCCTATCAAGCAGAGAAGAGCTGAAGAATTTGGCCTTGCTACCACTTTTATGTTTCTAGGTCAAACACCGCAGTGGGTCACACACTTTTCCATTTCTAAAACTAGTTTTAATTTCATTGACTCGAACGGAATCAACGCGAGAAACTGCGGAAATCTCAACAAAAACAGGATTGTTATTAAAAAAAAAAATAGAAAATATTTAAATAATTTCAAATATTTAAATTACGCGCTCCACAGTTCTAATTTTCGCCACCACGGCGTTGACTACAAACTTGTAAACTTGAAAAACAGAAACATAACCTCACATTTTCAAGAATTTTTCCGATAAATATGTCGTTTTCAATAACTAATCAGTTATTCCCGTCAAACCACAAAACTGTCTTCGTCCTGGACCACACGCCTTATTTTGGGATTTCGTGCGAAAACCCTATAGAATTCGAATTTTTAAAAGTACGAACTCCCGGTTTTGTCCCTATGACTCCAATTTCGAAGTCGTTATGGACTTCAAGTGTCGAATCTGCTATCGAATATTGCAGAATCGTTTGGGATTTATTTCCCCAAGGAAAATTGGTACTTTTTTACAAAATTTTCGTCAAATTTTTAATTGACAAATTTTTAGGTTAGATTTATGGCTAGCGACACTGTAGCCCACATTTTAAACAGTTGGAGCCCCTCTCAACAAAATTTAAGTCACGTAGGTTATTTTCGATTTAATTTAGTAATTTTAACTTAAATTTTAGATAATGAATGGAATGTCTGTAATTGGAGTACCTCCACCTCCAGCACCGTTACGTGATTTAGATTATACAGTTTTACACGGATTAAGAGCCGCAATTGAAGGTTTGAGTGAATGCACTGAAATTCAGGTTGAAAAACGAAAAACTCAAAATTTCGGGGAGATTCAAACTAAACTAATCAACCGATGCAGAGTAATTTGCATCACTTCAGCTAGAGACAACGATTCGATGAAACGACTTGAAGAAATTTTTTTAAGTGTATTGCAACAACAAAACAAAGTTGCCGCAACTTCTAACCGGTACTTAAACATTTTTTTTTAAACCCCCAAAAACGGTTAATTTTTTAGATTATTAACAATCGACCATTGCCACTTGGTTATAATCAACACGTTTCCGATCAACATCGAGTCACAAGTCAACAATCACGCTGCAAGAAACGTAAATTTATCGAAACCGATCGAAAAAACGTTTCAATTATTTTTTGTAGCTTTCCCCAATTTTAACAACTGAAGTTCATTCGATTAAAGCTCCTCTAATCTCGAGTAAACTGTCGTCATTAATTCTCGATCATTATGGTCTTGCCAGTACAACAGTCACGGGTATTCCGATGAAGGAAGAACAGAACGCCAGTTCATCTGCTAATTACGATGTTGAAATCTATCACGCGAGTTCTGCTCATACCGCTATACTTAAGGGTAACGCTTCGGATTCGGCAGCGATTCGCACGATTAAAGAAGGACTAGAATATGAAACAGTAACTTTAAAATGGTGCACGCCACGAGGATGTACCGGATCTGAACTGCAGAATTGCACTTGTATGCATCGAATTACGCCAGTCGACGTTAATTCGAGACCTTCTTTGTGTTTAATTAATTTCTTGTTGAACGGACGTTCGGTTATGTTGGAAATGCCCAGGAAGAGCGGGGGAAAAATAACGAGTCATTTATTAGCGGCGCACGGGGGCGAAATTTTCATACATACTCTCTGTACGGCGAGGTAAGTTATGGTAGCAAAGAGAAAAAATTTTAATGCGTCAGTGATGAAATTTTTTTAGTGTTTGACTATTGCTGATGTTACAGGTCTGTGCTTGAGGATCCGCCGTCGATTTCCGAGGGTTGCGGGGGTAGAGTTACTGATTATCGAATAACCGATTTTGGATTGTTGATTAAACAAAACACTTTGGCACCGGTGAAGGCGAATTTTGTAGAGGAAAGCGTCAAACCGATACAGAAAATGAAGACCCGGTTGAGTCGACATACGAAATATTGGCCCCTCACCATCAGTTCTACTCTGATTTTCAACCTTAAAGGAGTAGGTTTTCAATGTTAATAAAATTGCCCGATTTCTACTTAATTTTAAGCGGGGAATCATAAATTACCGTGATATTTTGCAGTTCCAAACATTAGAAGAACATGGGGGGCCTATTTATACTTATTTTTTAACGAGAAGTGAATTAATCGGGTATTTTTAAGCTTTAGACCTTAGAAAAAAATTGACCGCATTTTACTCATTTCATAAGTGGGAAATTTCAAATTACTTGTCCATTCTGAAGCGTCAAAAATAGAGGGATGACATAATTTTATTTTATTTTTGAGTGGGAAATGGTAAATTAGTGTGCTATTCTGGAGTTTTAAACATATTTACTCGATTTTTAAGTAAGAAATCGTAAATAGTTGAATATTCGCAGTCTTCTCTTGTTTGTTACGGGTAGTTCTGGGCTTTGCGACTATTTATGTTCTCCCGAAGAGACATAAACATAAAATAATTTTATTAACATTTTATTTAATTGTATTTATCTGATTACCAGTCAGAATTTTCAATTTTGACTTAATTTTGTGTCCATACTGATGACGTCACAACAACAGTTAATTGCCATAACCTCACTTTTAAAATTTTCTTTAATTTCCAGTACATCGACCCGTTGCCGTCGATAATAACAAAAGAAAAACTGACAGCCGAAGAGGTTTACCAATGCAAACACGTCATCTACAACTTGATTTCTCTCGAAACCAAAAACGAATCCCTCTACCCCCTCAATACTGGTCAACGCGTTAAAGGTCAAAAACGCGAAGACCAATACAAAGCGATTTGGAACGAACTCGAAACACTCCTCAAAAACAACCTCCATACCCCCGAACACAAGAGCGTTTACACATGTCTTTTGGAATGTCACAAGTTTAATTTTGACGACGAAAACAAAGTTGAATTAGACGAAGCATTGAGGGAATTGGACCAAATCGGACCGAAACACGAAGAATTACCAAGAGCGTCAGTTATAAGAGCTACAACGGATTCACCGATGTCGCCGCCACCTTTGGCTAGTATAGTGGCGCCGGTAGCTAAAGCTTCAACTAGTCGATCTGGTGGTATATATTCGACGCCAAGGACATTATTAGATATTGTTACGACACAAGAAAAAGTTAAAACACGACCAGATTTCGGGGGGAGGATAACTGGGGCAAAGTTGTATTCAAATAGTAAACATGGGGATTCGGGACCGAGAGGTGAGGGGATGGAAGTTGAATAATTAGTTTTGAATAAGGACGTGATTGGACGATTATCAATTGTTTATAGATTTGTAAACAATGATTTTATTATTATTAAGCGGCTGTGAGTAGAGATGTAAATGTTTCTGTTGAAACAATGGACGAGAGGTTCGGATTTATTTCCCTAATTTTTCAAAACTTGATACTTTGAAAATCACTTTGACTAGAATCTTGTTACACAATAGACAAATTGATGAAGCCAATTTTTCGTAATTTTCCTAACGTCTTTTTAGTTTATGATTCGACTGTTTCCTTATTCAACACTCCCAATTTGCACCTAAAGTTACTACCACCTCCCTGAATCGTAGTGCGGTACTAGCTACTTTGGGAAATATTGCAATATATTCAAAAATTACTTTTTATTAACTTTTATGTTGAAATTAGAAGAAGGAAGGAAAAGGAAAAATATGTAGGAAGAACGTTGAAAGTGAAAAATTTTCTCCATTGCATAGTTATTCTGAATGAAGAAAACATTTTAATAAACGTCAGGATAATACAAGAAGTTTTCCACAAACAATAGCTAAGTTTTGCGTTGCTTAGGAACTGTAGTTTTAGCAAGTGGCGCCCTCTTATGAACCGTTTGGCCCTTACTTCGCGTAATGTCCAACAGATGGCGTCGCCCGTCCGGTTCCAGAGTCTGAGTCGATACTTGTTTGCGATAAAAGGGGCCACTACGTAATCGGTTCCGTGACCGTAAAAGAATAACTGGTTGTGGAATAGGATCGACCAGATACAATTGTCAACATCGCCAACACGAAACTCGTGCAGTGTTTTGGTAAGTAAGTACCCACATGCATTTGTTATCGTCGTCGCTCAAATAACCGCACACGTGTCCGTCATTGTAAAGCGCAGGACGAGTTAGGTTGCGATTTCCCGGATAAAAATAAAACGGCAGCGCTCGTTCAAAGCGGCCATGGATTTCGAAACGAAACGAAACAAGCTAGCATCGGGAAAGTATGTCGCCCATTAAAAAAAATGCGTTACTCTTAAGTCCGTCACCTGTAATTCTTTAATTTTCTGTTGGTTATAAAGATTCAAAAATTTGATTACTAAAAGAAATAGCAACAAGTGGCAAATTGCTGCGAAACAAAAAGTTAAAGTAGGCCGCGCTAAAACTCGAATATATCGAAGTAGGCGCGAACTCATCGATTTTCAAAGCTTGCTAAATACAAATTTTGTTGTTATCAATTTGTGCTTTTCTAGGGAGGCGTGGTTGATGTGACGTCAATGGGTCGTCGTTTGAATTTTAATGTTGGTTGAACCCCCGAAATTCGACCAGTGGCGTCGTTTGTTATTCAAATGACGTCATTGCGCCATTCGCAAAAAAGGCATTAAAACTTTCTATTATTCAACAAATATTTACTTGGAATTTACTTGATAACGAAAGAGTTATCAGGTGAATCGATAAATTTGATACGGTTATCGGTTGGGAATTGGACGATTGTTGACTATTTAAAAACGTGCTAAAATAATAATTAATCAGACAACCGGTGACACAAGTCGCGCTTTGTTGTTGATAAACAACTGAATTTGATTTGAGGCGCCTTGCAGTCTGGCTGGCATTGGGGAAAAAATGTAGTAATTTCAAGGTCAACGAAGCGCTAAATTTGTATTGTCAAGTTCATTGAAGTTTGTGGAACTGTAATTTGGGTGGGAGTTCATTGAGATTGTTGTGAAAGCGTCGAGAGGTTGCGGTGCTTGTTTTGTAGGGAAACAAGGTAGTTTATGATTTAAACACTTAGGAGAGGTTGAGGTTATTATCTGGAAATTTGCGTTTTGTTAGGGAGGAGATTTTCAACTTTTTTACATTTGGTTTTGATATTTTCAAAACCAGAAACCGCGAAGCCAGTCCCGCCGAATATATTTTGGGTTAAATATCCCTTTGAAATGAGAATTTCGAATATTTTGACCTTTTCAAAACAAGAGTTGGCGAAAGCAGACCAACGAACTAAATTTTCGTTTGAACATACCCTTTAGAAGATGATTTTGAATATTTTGACATCTTAGGCCAGCCGACTATATTTGGGGTTAAATTCTCCTTATAGAGGATAATTTTGAATTCTATGACTTCATCAAAACAAATAGCACCAAAGTCAGTCCAGCCAAATTTATTTTGTGTTAAAAATGCCTTAGAAAAGAGATTTTGTATATTTTGAATATTTTGGGAAAAGTTTTGACGTTTTCAAAATAAGTGGAGGCGTTGAGTGAATTATATATATTATTCACTTAACGGTGGAGGCGAAGCCAAACCACTTGACTACATTTTCTGTTAAATATTTTTTTGAGAAGAGAATTTTATATATTTTGACATTTTGTTTTGACATTTTTAAAACAAAAAATGACAAAGACAGACCAGTTGACTACATATTCGGTTAAATCAATCTTAAAGAATTTCGAATATTTTGACATTTCTTTTTAATGTTTTCAAAACTAAGGGTGGCAAGCCAGACCAGCCGACTATATTTTCTGTTAAATGTGTCTTAGAGAAGAAGACAATCTAGAATTTTTTAGCATTTTCAAAATATGGCGACGAAACCAGTACAGCCGAATGTATTTCCGGTTAAATATGCATTAATGAGAAGAATTTTGAATATTTTGAAGAGATTCTTCAATATTTTGACGTTTTGTTTGGATGTGTTTAAAACAAGAGGGGGCGAAGCCAGGTCAGCCAACCACATTTTCAGTTAAGTATACCTTAAAAAATATAATTTTAAATATTTTGAAAAATGTCTTGGTAATTTAGAAGAAAATTTTGAATATTTTGAAGAGATTCTTTAATATGGTGACATTTTATTTTGATGTGTCTAAAACAAGAGGAGGCGAGGCCAGGTCAGCCAACCACATTTTCAGTTAAGTATACCTTAGAAAATATAATTTTAAATATTTTGAAAAATGTCTTGGTAATTTAGAAGAAAATTTTGAAGAGATTCTTTAATATTTTGACATTTCATTTTGATTTGTCTAAAACAAGAGGAGGCGAAGACAGGTCAGTCAACCACATTTTCAGTTAAATATACCTTAGAAAATATAATTTTGAATATTTTGAAAAATATCTTGGTAATTTAGAAGAAAATTTTGAAGAGATTTTTTAATATTTTGACATTTCATTTTGATGTGTCTAAAACAAGAGGGGGCGAAGCTAGGTCAGTCAATCACATTTTCAGTTGAATACGTATACCTTAGAAAATATAATTTTGAATATTTTGAAAAATATCTTGGTAATTTAGAAGAAAATTTTGAAGAGATTCTTTAATATTTTGACTTTTTATTTCGATGTGTCTAAAACAAGAGGAGGCGAAGCTAGGTCAGTCAACCACATGTTCAATTAAATATACCTTGGAAAATATAAATTTGAATATTTTGAAAAATGTCATGGTAATTTAGAAGAAAATTTTGAATATTTTGAAGAGATTCTTTAATGTTTTGATATTTCATTTTGATTTGTCTAAAACAAGAGGAGGCGAAGACAGGTCAGTCAACCACATGTTCAATTAAATATACCTTGGAAAATATAAATTTGAATATTTTGAAAAATGTCATGGTAATTTAGAAGAAAATTTTGAATATTTTGAAGAGATTCTTTAATATTTTGACATTTCATTTTGATGTGTCTAAAACAAGAGGAGGCGAAGCTAGGTCAGTCAACCACATTTTCAGTTAAATATACCTTAGAAATATAATTTTGAATATTTTGGAAAATGTCATGATAATTTAGAAGAAAATTTTGAATATTTTGAAGAGATTCTTTAATATTTTGATATTTCATTTTGATGTGTCTAAAACAAGAGGAGGCGAAGCCAGGTCAGCCAACCATATTTTCAGTTAAATCTATCTTAGAAAATATAATTTTGAATATTTTGAAAAATGTCATGAGAATTTAGAAGAAAATTTGGAATATTTTGAAGAGATTCTTTAATATTTTGACATTTTATTTTGATCTGTCTAAAACAAGCCAGGTCAGTCAACCACGTTTTTAGTTAAATGTACCTTAGAAATGTAATTTTGAATATTTTGAAGAGATTCTTTAATATTTTGACATTTCATTTTGATGTGTCTAAAACAAGAGGAGGCAAAGCCAGGTCAGTCAACCACATTTTCAGTTAAATATACCTTAGAAAATATAATTTTGAATATTTTGAAAAATGTCTTTGTAATTTAGAAGAAAATTTTGAATATTTTGTGAATTCTTTTTGATGTTTTTTAAACAAGTAGAAACGAAGCCAAACCACTCGACCATATTTTCGGTTAAATATTTGTTAGAGAAGAAAATTTTGAATATTTTGTGAATGCGTTTTGACGTTTTCAAAATAAGTAGAAGCAAAGCCAAGCCACTCAACATTTTCGGTTAAATATTTTTTAGAGAAGAGAATTTTTAATATTTTGACATTTTGTTTTAAATTCTTTAAAACTAAAAGTGCAAACTAGACCGACCATTATAGGAGAGAATTCGGAGTTTTTTTGGCATCTTCAAAACATGTGACGGCGAAGCCAGTGTAGCCAAATCTATTTTGGGTTTTCATGTAAAAAAGAAGAAAATTTTGACTAATTTGACATTTGGTTTTGACCAGACCAGTCAACTACATTTTTGCTTACATATGCTTTAGAAAAAATCATTTTGAATATTTTGAAATTTTATTTTAATATTTTAGAACTAGAGGCGGGGTAGCCAGACCATCCGCCTATATTTTGATAGTTATAAATAAAAAATCTTAAGATTCGTCTTCCTCAAAAAGTTATGATGGGGATGTTTTCCGGTTTTTTAGAATTTAGTTTCATCTGGTAGTGGGGTGTTCGATATCAAAATTAATCTATCTAGCAAATGCGGCCCTGTCTGGCCAAACACAAAGGCCCTCTCTGTTTTTTGCCGTATTTTAACAGTCAATATTTTGCACCCTACCCTCCAGCCGTTCATGGTGGCTTTATAAATTATTTCGCCCCCTCTCTAATTTGCATGTTCCGTTCTCGTTCTTCAGGAGAGATTTCTCGATTTTTACCGGCAAACTCTAAAAAAAAGAAAACAGCCCCAAGTTCCCACCTAACGTCGTTAGGGAAGCGCATGCCGTTTCTTCCAACATCCCCAACACCAAATTCGCTCTCCATCACTGTCTCTCTCCCTAAACCGTCATCGCCAGTAATGGGACCGTGACGTGAGTAGAAAAACATTTCAAATTTAAATACAATAACAACCACCGCGTCAAGACGTGCTGTTAAAACTTTGTTGTTAAATTAACAATGGCTCGACAATTTTCCGAGGAATAGAAAGTCGCAACGTCGCATTATCAGGGCCGGGCTTGATGTTGTAGTTTTTTTTTTTAATGAACCGCAAGTTACATCCTGTTTCATGGTAACAGGTAGTCCGATACGGACTGTAATTTCGTTGATTAATCCACGTGAGTTGGTAAAAGCGAAGAGAAACGCCGCTGCGGACGCGATAGCACAGGAAACCGACCGACCGAGCCTCGTTGCCACATTTCCTAAAATTCCCCAATAACAACTTCGTCCAATCGAACGTCGTGAATTCAAACGAAAACAATCGAAATTGCCGCCGTTTTTGTTCCGAATTTTATTGAAAAAAATCGATTTTTTCGTCGTGAATTATTTTTGATGTGCGACGTTGTCGGTTCGGGAGGCGAGGTTATCAGGCAGATAGCGGCACAGAATTCGAGTTGGGTCGATGTCGGGCCAAATTGGAGTTTAATGGTCGCCGGAAAACCGTTAATTCGGGGCCGCGCCGCCCCTGGTTGCCAGCCGAAACCTTGGCCGGCTGTTGTTTGCCAGGCAACCAGATGCCCTTATCGTGTTTCTCACAGCAGGCAGGCGGCCGAAACCAGAGGCGTACCGTCGCCCGCTACCCGTATTCATTACGCGTCCAGGTGACGAAAACACCTGCTATTTTGGTATTGCTGGTCGTGAAATTCCGCATAAGAAACTTTACAGGTCAGGCTTTGAAATGAATTTAATTTGAGGATCGTGGACGCGTAAACAAGTCGATGATTGTTTGAGGAACGCTGAGTCAAGGATTATCGTCAATGAGTCGGCGTTTACATTTTGACTTTTCGTCGATGCGATTTGTGCACGTTTTCGTGCTTTCAGCTCGATTTTCAGGCAGGAAACCGTTGGATCGGCGATTCTGAAAAGGCAAAACGGAACTGGGGAGGGTAGGTAACGCGATTATCGAAGAGGGCCGAGACGCAGTGGCGTGCCTGTTGAAAATTTGAATTTTGCCGGTTGTTGCGAAATCTATTTCAATTTTTAACGCACGCAACAATTACCTCCAGTTGACCTGAAAGCGGCTGTACAAATTTTTTCTCTTTATTTGACCAAACAGTTGTTAGTAACAGGTAATTTGTGAATAGAGAAAAATTGCTTATGCAGCCGAATTCCTTGTAACTTTTAACCCTACAGTAGTGTCCGGTTATAACGAATCTCTGAAGATCGCAAAATAGGTTTGATCAAACACGTAAAATAAATATAAACAGGATGAGTAACAAGAAAGAAATAATCTTTTTTTAGGTAAGGTTGGCACTGTGATAAATGACGTCACTCATTTTTTAAAAACTTGCAGTAAGCTTATCAAATTGGGGAATGAAACTAATTACTTAATATCTAAAGTTTTTTTTCAAAAATTTGTATAAAAATATTCCTGTTAATAAATTATAAATTGACATTTGCCACAAAAACTGCACAAAGTGCGATTAAACTCTCATCAATATTTTGATTGGCGATTACAGAGCCATCAAACAAAGTCTGTTGTAATATGTAACACAAATTTTAGACATCCGCTAATGGCTTGTTAAACTCTCATCACGGTTATGCAACCGGCCCATAGTGTAAGATTTCACTGTCAATTAGTTCAGTAAACGCGCCTAGCTACCAATATGAAAAGAAATTAGAGCAAAAGACCAAAATTATTAACAACTCACACATTTCATAATATCATAATAAAATATCGTGTGAAATTCTTTTAGTGCTTATGTGTGGCGCGAATTTCAAAATTTAGTATAGCAATAACTGAAACTTTGCACTAGAAAACATTTTAGTTCACCAAAGTTCCACAAATAATTTAATTGAACGAGGGAGGTGTCGAAAAGAAATGTTTTGAAATTAAAAGCACGTTATAGTTACGATAATGCATCATGCACTCAAAAAAAAGAATTTTTTTTAATTTTTTTCATTTTGAAGAATATCGGTTTGAAACTAAAAAAATTCAAGTCAATCGGTCAATTTAGTTTACACAAAAAAATATTTATCTCTAAAACCATAGCTTTTAGGATCATTATGATACTTTAGGTCTGAAACATCGTCATTGTTTTTCGTATACAACAAGAAAATTTTGAAGTTTGACTATAGTTTTGGAATGCCGTAAAACGACATAATCATCGTCGTGCCTATAGCGCCCCGTGCGTGCGACAGAGAACGACAAGAGACTAAATCATTCTTCGAAAATTTGTGCAACTGCACGAGCATTGAACGACGCTGTCTTGGAGCAACTAGAAAACTTGTTAGTGATGATCGTTTTTTCAAGATAGAAATTTATCGGTGCTATCAGAGAGGTGCGTTTATTTAATGATATTGACACTAAACAATATGCAGCGTTGCCAGTTGTTGCCATCAAAATTGACAAGTGTACGTTGTTTTTTTTTTTTTTTTTGGTGCCCTCACTTATGGCTGTTACGATAAATTGAAGTTCTAGATACAATTCAGTGGTAAAAAGAAATAATATTGTTGGTGTTCACGTAGCAAACTATTCCGCGGTTATTTTATTGGATGCGGAATTCAAGACATGGAGGAGTTATTTCTGAAAATTTTATTCAGAAATACATTACAGAGTCCTTCATTACCTTCAACTTAACTATCCACCAAATAGTAAGAAACTTATAAATCGATGACGCTTCGGTCGGTTTTTTTTGAAGTTTTTAAAGCTCAAAATGCCCGGTCTCTTTAAACTGGGCGGTAGTGTTCAGTTGACGGTTGGCTATCAGCCAATTAGAGAGCGTTTCTTTCACGATTTAGAACGAACTTGGTCGTTAATGTACGATGGACCTTTAAAATGGGTCATTTATCAAACTGCTCGTTACACTCAAGGGTAATGTTTACTTTAAAGACGTAATGGTGGCAACTAGAAACTTGAAGCGTCGTTCTTCCGTCTTGTAGATTTTGACAATTTCACCCAATAGCTGGTCGTTGTTTCTTACAAATTGAGAGCTTACAGAGTCTTTTTACCCCTGAACAAACTTCATTTTGCTTCACGTTTTGTAATTCTAGTTTTCTGCAGTAACCATTTAAAACTGAAAGTTCAAACTTGATAATCTTTCAAACGAACCGAGTAAAGTATCATTGACATAGACTTAGTGCAGTTGTAGTAGTATTGTAAGAAAGCTTAAGCCACGGTTCTGTAGGGCAACATTCAGATTGATTGGTATGGTACTGCAGAAGCAACAAGATTTTTAAATCCTGCACAATTCTATCAAACGATCAATCAAGTATCGAGCTATCAGCTATGCGCATGCGCATAATCTCTTGGTCTTCGGCTTTTATCTACGATTGGCATTATTGTTTTGTTTTATGGTTAAGTTGGTACCCAACCTGAAACCAATAAATCAACATATCTTCTTATTGATGTTACTATTGTCACCAATCCTATGTGAACAGTGGGATTTAAGATAACTTTTTACAACTGCGCTAAGTCATGTGAATGGTACTTTATAAGGGATAACTAATTTATTATGGCTCTATTGTCAGGGGTTGCTGCCGTTTATTATGTTTTAAACATTCACCACGTGGTTACACAAATTACGCTATTCTTTCTAAGGTTTTCGACCCATTGAGTCAATGGACCACGAACTCTCTAAAAAAATTCTAAGTCGATTCCTTATTGGTTTTCCTTATAAACCACGTGCTACTTGACTTTTCTGGCATATCGGCATACCATATGGTGTAACTTTGGTATCTTTTCACATGCTTTGGTTCCTATTTTTTTTATCAATATGTTACATATCGATCAGTTCGTTATTACCTGAAATATTCCCTCAAAATCTTTCCCTATATATTCGATTTTTAGTCTCTATCAGTACATTTAGTACCAAATGCAGCATAGTAGAACCTCTATAGCTATAGCTGCGGTAGGCATTGTTGTCGTTCCTCATACTATCTTAGGCATTCAGGTTTTTGCAATTTGGCTGATTTTCCACTAAATTAGGAAAATTTTGGTACCACAAGCTTTTGGTACATCTACAATTCTGAGTTGTATTCTTCTACAAACCTTTGAATACTATTAAAAGTGAATTTAACACCGTTATAGGTATTAAATTTAATTAATGTACCACCATTTAAATGTTTATGGGAATTATGTAATTTCAACAAAATTACCAACTATTTCCAAAATTAATTGGCTACTGGTGCAATTCGGGACTTCTACAATTCTTGGGATATAATTTAAAAGTCCGGAAATTCCGTGGTGACGCAGAGCTTGCAGTGACTGTCCTGTGACCTCAATTTTGTTGGTTTCTTCAGTTCGCAACGCTATTTTGCAAAAACTTTTACAGTCAGACGTTACAGCACGAATCATACAAATGAGCGCGTTACCCAAGTTTAGGAAGTGGCAAAAATTAAAATTTTGAAATTATCAAAATTTTCAAATTTGTTTTGAGATGTAGAAGTCAAAAATGATCGGGAATTTGATTTGGAGATGTGGCGGTTAATTGTGTGGCGCTTTCCTCGGAAAACTGTTCGATTTTGAGTTTTTCCAAAGAAGCCCGGTGACGTGCAGCGACGTTGCCGGCTTTGGCTAGTTGTAATCAAGGCCAGGTCCGTGCTTAGTCCCGTCCGGTCGTGTCGTCTCCGGATCAGCGCTAATCTCGTTCGGTTTTGCAGGTGCTTTTTAATTGTAGCCCGGAACCGTAGCGTCGCCGTCCGGATCTAGGAAGAAATCCGATAAGCACATCGCTGTCAATCCGGCAACGTTGCACCGAGGGAATGTCAGACGTTGTCAGGCCAGGCTAGGGGAAACATCGAGGCCACCGCAGCGACCGTACCGCCTCCGTCGGCTAACTCGCCAACTAACCGACTACAGTACGCCAGTTCGCGAACAGCCATGGCCTCCGCCAAAGACACAGCAACGTTCTTCTCGCATGGCACTTACTTGCAGTACGAACACGTCCTCAAACTCTACCCTCAAGCCCTCAAACTCAAGGCCGAACGCAAAACCAAGAAGCCGGAGGAGCTGGTGAAATTGGACAATTGGTAAGTAGCGATCACTTGTCTGGCGTGTCATTGAACTCCGTTAATGTGTGTGCCCGTCGACTGAATGGCTCGCACCCCCGCGATATCTTCTCGGACGGTCATTAAAATCACGGCAGTCACGTGGTTATCGATGACAACTGCACGGAACCCGTCCGAAACGCGAGCATTTTTCATCGAAACCCAACACAAATAACGTCGACATGAGCGTCATGGCGCTCAACATCTCGACGAACTAACGTTAAAACCCCGCCAAATCAACCCCGAAAACCCCCAAATTTCCAACAAACAACCCCCATCGGATCAAGCCAAAAATCAAACAACCGTCGGTTTTGTGATAATAACAAAAATTCATCGAAACATCGTCCGTTCCGTCAGAGAGAGCTTTCAAAATGGTGTCTGTTCAAACAAAGCCAACTACGATCGCCTTTAATTCGCCAAAAACCCTCAAACAATTAACCCCACGACCCCTTTGCTTGTTTACGTGAACGTCCGTTCGTTTATCGCGCCGTTTCCATACTTTAAATTGATTATTATTGCCCAACTACTCGTGAATTTTGCATGAAGTGGTGGGGATTTGTTCAATTGAAATCGAACAGTTGGCGGGGCATTTCCGGGATTTTTTCGATTTCAAACACTTTGGTTTTGTTGAAATTTCCACAGGTAGAAAGGGTGGTTTTGAGGGACCGTCGGGATTTAATTTTAACGAACCGTTTTTCGGTCTTGGATGTTCGACGTCCATTGTGGAAAGTTACCGGACATATTTCGGTCGGATATTGCCTGGGGTGGCTATGGGGTGGTTCGAGGATGGTAAATTCGAAACGGTGGGGATGAAATCGAGGGGATTCCATGAAATTATGAAGTTTTGCGGTTAAATAGACGCGATCGAAGGCGAATTCCGAAGAATTTACGGTTCGATAACGAAGCTGCAATTAGCACCTGAGTGGAAACTGTTGTTGGGCCAATAATTTTGGGTAATTTTGAAAATCATTTGTGTTTATTCATTCAATCCGGTGTTTTATCCACAATTATTGATTGTTAGACTTAAAAATATTTTTGAAAGACCTCTAACTGAAGTTCTGAAAGTCATAAAATCAACCAACTTTGGTGTTTGAAATTTTGCAAAGTTCAACCTGTTTGCTAAACTTTTTTTAATTGCAAACTTATTCCGATTGAGGTTAACTTGAAGTATTAATACGCAGATGGCGTGATTTTCACATTTAAATATTTTTTTTAATTTGCTTTTTTTTTAGTTGTAACCACAATAAATTTGGCTGCTTATCCTTTTGTTAATGATTTTATGCGAAGCAAACCAATTGTGGTTCCACAAACAAATTTCTTAATTGTTTTTTGGCATATTTTGTATCTAGTAATGACGTCATTAGCTTCTTAAATATTTTTGTGGCGCCAATTACGGAAAGGACACTGTTTTATCAACATTGAGATTGTGGAAAACAAATAACAACACATTGAACTCCAACATCGCCCCACAAAATAAGATTTGGACATGGTCTTTGTAGTTATAAAGATATTTATATCCAACAGTTGAGATTTTCAATTTAGACGAATACGCAACACTACGAGCACAGCGCCATCTAAGTATCATTGTTCCAAAAACTTATGACGTCATTAATATTCTTTTTGTGGATGTAAGTTTAAGTTAATTTTGAATTTTTCATGAAATGATTAGGAATGTTCCATTAATAGTAGTTGAAGGGTAATTTTGGTATTTTTGGACACTTGAATTTGGTTGAAACTTGCACAGGTAGATGGGGCGATTTTGAGTGGTTAGGATTTAATTTTAACGAACCGTTGTTGAGTCTTGCAGTTACAAGATCCATTGTGGAAAGTTACCGGACATATTTCGGTCGGATATTGCCTGGGGTAGCTAAGGAGTGGTTCGTGTATGGTAAATTCAAAACGATGGGGATGAAATTGAGGGGGTTCTTTGAAATTACGAACTTTTACCCTTAAAGAGGCACGATCGAAGGCGAGTTCTGAAGAATTCAGGGTTTGATAACGAAGCCACAATTGGCACTTGAGTGGAAACTGTTGTCGGGGCAATAATTTTGGGAAATTTTGAAAAATCAATCCAGGTCTTCACCCAATCCATTCACTTAACCACAATTATTAATTCTTATAGTTAAATATTTTCCAAACTCTTTTAAACTTTTAGTTGAAGTATCCACACACAGATGGCGTCATTTCAACATTGAAAATTCTAAACTCTTTGCAAAATTTGTTTTGTTTTGTTTTAGGTTATAACCACAGTAACTTTTAGTGCCTTATTCTTCTACTGATTTAGTTGGGGATATTGCAAGAACACGTAATTATACTTCCGTAAACTAATTTTTCAACTTTTTTTGAATTTACTATCTAGTAATGACGTCATAGGATTTTTAAATATTTTTGTGGCGCAAATTACGGAAAGGAGACTGTTTTATCAACATTGACGTTGCGGGAAACAAATAATAACAAATCGAACTGCGAGATCACCCCCAACATGAAATTTGGAAATGTTTGCATCAAATATTTGAGGAGATTCTCAATTTAGTACGAATATGCAACACTATAACCGCAGCGCCATCTAACTGTCATTGATCCAAAAACCTTATGACGTAACTTAAATTTTATTTTTATTTTGCTACAAAAATTTCAATTTTTTTCTTCCACTCTTTGTTGATTTAAGTTCCAATTATCGTAATTTTTCAAAAAGTGGAGAAGATTGTTCCATTAAAATCGAATTGTTGTCGGGAAATTTTTCGATTTTCAGACGCTTGAGTTTTGTTGAAACTTTCATACTAATAAGGGCCGGTTTTGAGGCGTCGAGATTTAATTTTAACGAACCCCTCTTAGATCTTGGAGGTTTGACGTCCATTTACTGGGCATATTTCGGTGGGTTATTGCCTAGGGTGGTTTGAGTATAGAAAATTCAAAACGAGAAGATGCAATTGAGGGATTCTTTGAAATTATGAAATTTACACTTAAACGCAATCGAAGGAGAGTTCTGAAGAATTTACGGTTCGATAACGAAGCTACAATTAGGACCGTCGTAGAAACTATCGCTGGAAAATAATTTTAGCAATTTTGAAAAATCAATCGAGTTCGACTTATTGGTTGTTAAATATTTAAAATACTTTCAAAACGGTTTTACTTAGCTTTTGAAAGTTAAAAAATTGAAGCAGCTCTTGATTCGAAATTTTCACCCGTTTCTTATTATTTTTTTCAACTCAAAATTGATGTGCTGATTAGGGTTAAGTTCAAGTGTTCACATGCAGATGGCGCCGTTTCGGTATTTCAAATTTTAAAACCTCTACCTAACTTCTATAATTTTTTTTAACTATAACTTCAACCACCCGTGGGTGGTTCTGAAGCACCAAGTGGTACTTGGTACTGCAAGTGAGATTCTGTACGTCGAATTTATAGCGTTGTCGGTAACTGTCGCAAACGCGTTAGATTAACGTCATTTTGACAGTAACCCGATACACGCCCATTAAAATTCATGGAACTTAACTGGTTGTTGCACGTTTTCACTATTAATTCCGAAATTATTCGAAACTCTCCTCGAGTGTAGAATGTCAAAAGTTTGATTTATCGGTACGTTAAGTCCTGGCATCATTGAAATCCTGATTTGTAACCGACTGTTGCCCAAAGAAGTGTTTTGCATAATCTCCAAATTAATCGCAAAGTTGTGCAGTGTCACGTGCAGACTAGCGACAAAGGTCAAGTTTCATCCCCTAAAAAGAGAATTAATAATTTCTCTCATATCGTCAAATTTCTACGTTTTTCTTTAATTGAATCGAATATGTACCAAAAATGTTGAGAGGAAGGTCGCAAAATGAACACAGAAACGTCAATACCAAGGAGACTTTCGATTTTTGGAAAGTCACGATGTGGTTGTAGAAACTTAGATAAATATTAGAAGACATCTAAACATTATTCATATTAAGTGTAGTAGTTTCTTTCAGTTTGCATTTTGCAACGGGTTCTAAATGTTAATATTAAGCCCAGAATTATTTTTTAAATTTTGCGACTGGAGCTGTGACGTTTTTATATTTATGTACGAGTGGTAGTTCACAAACAGTACATGTGATGGAGCCACATCGAATTTCGAACCTCAGCGACCGGCAGTGTTGCCAGTTTGACCTGGTGAAAAAAAATCTTGTGATTTCGAAGATCGTTTTTAAGGCTGTACACATAAATTAAAAATTACAAAAAAATATTCTTTTATTTATTTGTATATATGTAAAGGGTTTTTAATGCGAGCAGCAACAATGCAACAAAATACTATGTTTTATTGTAAAAGGAAAACTGAAGAAGAACATTAAGACAGCTGTCAAATTTTTTTACGTGCGTGTGTTTTATGTGTGAATTTGGCGGCTTTCAGGTACCAAAATGAGCTGCCGAAAAAGATTAAGAGCCGAGGCAAGGACGCCCATATGGTCCACGAAGAACTATGTCAAACAATGAAATGGAAGCAGACGCGAGGCAAATACTACCCTCAACTGTCTTATTTGGTCAAAGTGAACACTCCAAGGGCCGTCATGGCGGAAACCAAAAAAGCCTTCAAAAAACTGCCCAACCTCGAACAAGCCATCACCGCCTTGTCCAATCTCAAAGGAGTGGGCACCACCATGGCATCAGGTACTACTTCAGTTTGCCCCAATTTAGTTTAAATTTGAATCCAGATATTAATTTTGAACCATCTGGAAAGGTTCGGTAGAAACTAACTAAATAGTTAAATTGTTCGTCCGCCATATTGGATTTTTTGTTTGCAGCGCTACTGGCGGCGGCCTGTCCCGAAACCGCTCCGTTCATGGCTGACGAGTGTTTGTTAGCCATTCCCGATATAGAAGGCATCGATTATACCACCAAGGAGTACCTGAAGTTCGTTAATCACATCCAAGCGGTCGCCGAAAGGTTAAACAAAGCGGCTAAAGAAAGTAATCATCCGGATCCAGTGGTGTGGTCTCCTCATAAAGTTGAGCTGGCATTGTGGACCCACTACATAGTTTCCGATATCAAACCAGAACTGCTCTCTAGTAAGTTAAAAACTATATATGTAAAAAATTCAACTTTGAAACGAAAACCTGTTCAAAAAGCTTCTGGACAAGAAAAACTTCTTAGAGAAGTTTAATTAAGGCTTCCAGGTCACTTGGGAACGTAATTAACATTTGGACCGCAATAAATGCAAATAATAATTTTTATCTAGTAAGGTTGAATGAAAGTTCTTCAGTTTTTATTACAAATAACTAGCTGAAAGTTTATATTTTAAGTCTCTGGAAAAGCATTTAACTAAACTGAAACGAATTCATTGGAAATAAGCCAGAAATACAGTTTTCTACTATACAGTCGGTTTAACGGTTAACGGATATTGGCTACAAATGCTATAAAAAAATTCAAGTCGGAAACTTGTGTCATCTTTCGTAAAGTAATTAATGTTTTCAAATAAAAAATGTAACAACATCGAAGAATCGGATTCGGGATTGTAGCAAAGTTGTGGTGCAAATGTACGGTGCCGCATCGGTTCAGTTATGATGAAATCGACCAAAAATATTTGTTTGAATAAGTTAAAACGATCTCGGGGAGAAAATCGTGTAGATAAGTGAGAAAATTAGAAGAGCTGTTGGTTAATAGAGGGCGTTGCAGGTGTCCCGACGGAAAATGGTAACTCGATACAGCCGGCGATCGTTCATCAAAACGGCGATTCGTTAGACACAACAACTTCGGAGGAAAGCAACCAGGGTTTGTCGAACGGTAAATCAACTGCCGCCGTACTGGATGAAGACACAAATACTTCATTCGCCGAAAACAGCAGTCCCGCCTCAATCGAAGCCGAAGAGACCAACGATTCGGTAGTGTCCGATTCGACAAACGATTCAACGGCTATCGAATGTAAAAGACCTCTGGACGAGGACGATTCCAATTCGTTGGAAACTCCGAGTAAAAAACTGAGGGACGACGTGAGAGACAAGTGACAAATACGAGCTTATCATTAATTATTTTTTTTTAATTATTATTTTTTTCATTAAATTAAAACGATGTAACTGTGTAAGGTTTAGATTATTAACTGTACACACAAACAACTGTTTTTTGCATTATTGTCGTGGTTAAGTTGGATGGGATTTTTTGAGTTAATAACTCGAAAATTATCATTCTCGTATTTATCCCAATCTTAAGAAATCGATAGGAATAGTTGCGTGTGATTACCGAAGCCGGTTCGGTTCGATAAATTAGAGCGCTGTTTTATCACAGACCGACTGAATTGGCGGCACTTGTTTATCGAACCGTCGAGGTTACCAGTTGTAATAAAATCTTTCACCTGATCATGTGTAGTTGTAAAATTGTTTCTGTACAATTGTTCCGTTGTTCTTTTATTGTAAGTAGCCAACGATTCTTTTTTTTTTCTTTTTGATACCGCTCTTAATTTCTTATCGCGTAAAAGTAGACCGTAAGTAATTTATTTTTCACTTTTTTTCTTATTTAACAAACTTACAGGCATTCTTTTTTTAACTATCATATACATTCCAGTTTGTTTGTTTTTTCATTCGATGTCGTTTTTTATATAAAGAAAGTGCGGAATTTTCGCGTTCGGAGCGTGTTTTTGTATATATAGATTGATTTCGCCCCTCATTTAGTACGATTCGGAACTTCGAACGCGGATTTTTCTTTCATCATCGGCGTTATAAAATCGTCAGGAACTGGAGTACAAAAGGGAGAGCGATTTTGTAATTTCGAAGGATAGAGCTCCATTTTTAATATAAATATTTATATATAGATACAACAAATAACTGAATGCCTTTTATGAATAATACTGTAGAACGTATACATAACACTTTTACAAAAAACAAATAGTTAGTGAATTTATTTAAAAATCAATATATATAGTAATGTGTTATTTTTTTTTAATATAATCCTGGATTATGAATGTCTTAGTATTTTTTTCAATACTGTTTTGATTCGCTCCTACTCACGGCTTCTTCAAAAACAGAGATGTTCATAATCTAAATGATGTAATTGTAAAAATATCAGTTGTAGGAAATGAGTTTGAGGTTTTTTGTAGGATATTTTCATAAATATAAATCTTTCACGGCGCATCCACCTCATTCAAACCACACCCAATATCCATTACAAAACCAAAAACACTCATTGGCGGTCCAAAAGGCTTTAACAAGATAACAAATGTTTTATTTATAAAACACAGATAAGGTACATTCTACTATTTTGCTACCTACTTGGGTTTCAGTACCTGCAGAATGAGATGATTGGAAGAATCGTTGGCAAAATTTTTACGATAACTGGAATCTTCATCTAGAGACACATCCAAATCGAATTGATAAAACTACAGGCAAAGCGCACGTACACCAGTCTAAACTCGATACATTTGCATTTTTCGTGTTCGCCGTTTCCTTTGTTACAACTATTCACCTATCGGTGAGGCGAACATCACCTCTCATATCGAATCAAAAATATAAAATTACATATATAAAAAAAATATTGACGCGATTTCGTCACGTTGTTTAACAAGTGATTGCACTTACAAACCAGTTTTGAATATCAAAACTTAAAAATCCGACGAAAACGCAACTGTATGTACAATTCGCTAAGATATTGCTTTCCGTCTTAAAAGAGAGCTCCGTAACAAAATCAGTGACATAAAATTCTCTACAAAATACATTGATTTCCTACAACCTACGAGTTGGAACACATATTTTCGCTATTCTCAGAGGAATCACAGGAAGGGGGAACATCTAGTACAGTTGTTTGTTATCGTAACATCTTCACTAGCTAGGTGCCGCCTGTTCGTACGAAGGATAAAGATAATTAAGGATGGCGTAATAATGAACACCGGCAGCCATAGCCACGAACAAATGCCAAATGGCGTGGGCGAAAGGAATCACTCCGTCGCTCTTGAAGAAAACCACCCCCAAAATGTACAAAACGCCCCCCATTTCCAACTCCAGCAGCCCCGAGAACTCGTGCTGAAAACAAATTTTAATCAAAATCCATGTAACACTAAAAAAATTGTTTAATAACCTCTCGACACCTCTCGATTTGCTACTTATTAATCAGGCAGGTTTAAATGTGCAGTTCTAATCTTCGTAACTCAAGTTCTATGAAACAATAAGTCGGAGTATTATTTAAGAGATTTAAATACACAAAACAAATGAAGTCAAGGACTAAAGAGAGGTTTAAATGTGCAATTCTAATTTTTGTAAGTTAAGTTCTACAAAACAAAGTCAAGTACTACTTTTTTGTTAGAATTGCACAATTAAATCTTTTTGTAGTCATGAGAGGTTTAAATATGCAGATAAAGTTTGGGTACTACTTAACCACAGCGAGGTTTAAATGTGCAATTCTAATGTTTGTTGCTCAAGTTCTACAAAATAAAAATTAGTTAACTGCTTCATTTTGTTAGAATTACACATTTAAATCTCTTTGCAGTCAATTGGAGGTTTAAATGTGCAATTTCCGTGTTTGTGACTGAAGTTCTACAGTCATTGTAGTCTCATAGAAAGGTTTGAATGTGCAATTTTAATCTTTGTGGCTCAAGTAAAGTCAGGTACTACTTTAGCACATTTAAACCTCTCCGGAGTCACATGAAAGCTTAAATCCGGAATTAAAACTGTGCGAGTCAAGCGCTACAAGCCAATGAGATCAATTACCATAGAGAGGTTTAAATGTGCAATTCCAATTTTTGTTTCAATGTTCTACAAAATAATGAATTCGGGTAAAACTTTGTTGTTTTAGAATTGCACATTTAAATTTGTCCGTGACTAGAAAGGTTTGAATGTTCAATTCTAACAAAGCGAATTTTTCGAGGTTAAATGTGCAATTTCCGTGTTTGTGACTGAAGTTCTACAGTCATTGTAGTCTCATAGAAAGGTTTGAATGTGCAATTTTAATCTTTGTGGCTCAAGTAAAGTCAGGTACTACTTTAGCATATTTAAACCTCTCCGGAGTCACATGAAAGCTTAAATCCGGAATTAAAACTGTGCGAGTCAAGCGCTACAAGCCAATGAGATCAATTACCATAGAGAGGTTTAAATGTGCAATTCTAATTTTTGTTTCAATGTTCTATAAAATAATGAATTCGGGTAAAACTTTGTTGTTTTAGAATTGCACATTTAAATTTGTCCGTGACTAGAAAGGTTTGAATGTTCAATTCTAACAAAGCGAATTTTTCGAGGTTAAATGTGCAATTCCAACGAAATAAAATTGGTGATTAATTAATTCTACAAATAAACTTGAGGTCGGTTACCTCCGAGACCAGGAGAATTGCGGGGGCGATCCCCATTACTAAATAAAAGCAAGTCTCGAGTGTTTTGTACTTTTCGTGGAAGGTTTGCTGATAGATGATCCCCAACGCCGCCAATAACCAAACAAACCACTTCATCGTGGAAGCCCAACCGGCATCGGGAAGTTGCTGCACTGTAAGCCACGGAAAATACGATCCGGCTATAAAAACGTAAATCATAGCCCTATCGCATCTGTGCAGTACATCTTTCAGTTGTCTAAAATCCAAAAAAAAATCAACCTCGTACCGGTTAGAATTGAAACAATGTTACCCGTGCTTGCGACAAAAAAAAATGCAATGAAAAGAAGTGGAGACTCCGAACAGGAAGATAAGAGTAGCCCCATAAACTAGAGCGGAAACAGTTTGAGCACCATTATGGGATCGTTGGAGTAATTCGAATGCGGCTAAAACGCTGGGTCCCACCCAAATACCGTGAGTAATTACATTCGCTACATGTTCGATTGGAGTGGGACTGTAAGCTTCTTCGGGAAGGGCCTTTTTGTTCATCCATTGTACTCTAATACAAAAAAATTAGGTCATTCAAGATTTCGAAACAATAATTAATTTACCGTCGCCAGGAGTCCAACGAGGTGACTTTGTTGAAGTATAAACAACACTGTTGGAGAACAGTGCCGCTTATCATACCTGCAAATGGACATTTTTAGGTAAACGGAGTTATTTAAGGAATTAATGACAATTATAAAGAACAATTGGTATTGTTTAAATGGTAATTAGAAGGGAAATTACGAGGGAAAGGGTCAAATAAAGAATTACTAACCAAATAATGGATAAACAAAAATTGGGGCCCTCGCCGCCACTTTGACAATTGACTGACAGTCACCAATAGTGACCAGCTGGTAGCTATTGCTGCCAACTTGGCGGGTTTCCAAATTTCGAAAATGCAGAACTTTCGAATATTTTGGCAACGAATTGCTTTCGTAATAAAACAATAACGTTATAAAATGTAAAATTGTAAAAAAAATATTCGAGGTTAAGTTAGTAGAAATTTAGGCGCCAAATTCAAATGACGTCAATTGGATTGAGAACCGGTTAAATTTTTTTAATTTAATTTTTGTTGCAGCCACGTATTCTAATCTAACTTAATTTATTCGCTAATTACGCAATTACCTGTTTATGGTTTCCACGAAATCGATTCGAGTGGAAAGATGATTGTCACACTATTGCAGCAACATTCAAACAACCGCCAGATTCTGAAACTGATCCTTGAAAAGCAATGAACGCTGTTATAGCGACACAATTGCTGTTATTAAATTATCAATCGTTCCACTTACACGCATTCTCTAGTAATAATTATAAGAGAACACCGGAATTTCAATAGCAAGCAATCTGGCTAGAGAGCGCGAAAAAATAACTTTGAACCAAGCTATTGTACTTACCCTTATCGCCGCCTCTCTAGATTAGACAATACACGTCCTAATTTGATCAAATGGTGGCTGCGAATAAGCAATCATTGGACAATTATCAGCTTCGAATTGATCGATTTTAATAATTAGAAGTGCTATTTTTAAGCGGGCGACAACTGTGTACATTGGATCATTTTTAGAACGTTAGCACGTTTAAGATTAATATATGACCCCACGTTCAGTGCTGGCGGAGGTGGATGCCCAAAGTTCAAGGTGAACGCACAACTTCCCCCAAAGTCCAAACGCATTAAAACATCATTAACGTTGTCTGTTATCTAACATTATTACACACATAGTAGTTAGTAGAGATATTGGCGACAAGTTGCAGTTTTTCCGGCGCCTCCACCATTTTCAATCTATTTCATTCTAGCTGGACTCGTTTTGGTGCAGTGCGACCTTGTTTTTAACACTTCAGAATATGTATATCGATAAGGATTCAAGTTGATATAAACGCGGCACGTGCGCCTCCACAATTACAGTGTTTCCTTAATCATCAGGTCATTAGTCTCGTTTGCTCGTATCAAGGGTCAGCGAAAGAATTTGGGTAATTTTATGGATAGTACCTACATAGAAGTAAATGGACAATACGGCATTTTTGAAGGAAAAAACTAGTTTTGGAAATAAAAACCTTTAATTTTGTAAAGTGGCAACGTTAGGAGTATCTATGGAAATATTACGAATAGCTAGTAACGATCCTGTGGTTTGTCTCTTGGTGCATTAATTAAGGAAAATAGAAGACATAAAAGTGATTGCGGAAGGATTGTTTTTATTTGCTAACAAGGTTTGCCTTAGGAGGTCATTAGTCCAGAAGCGAAACAATAGTTTCTTGACTTATTAAATTTGTTTTTCATACAAAATCCAGTAATTTTGAAAAAATAAATAAAAGTTATATCAATACCAATTTAAATCTTATTTATTGGTATAATGATTCAAATAGTGATAGTTTATAGTACAGCTGAAGTTAAGAAAGGTTTTCTTTTTTAATTGTAGATAAGAGAGATCTCAGCAAAATTGAAGAGTTGTTGATAACAATAAGATACAATTTAAAGGGTTCTATTATAAAATTCTAGTTGATCTCCCTAAAGGTTTCAGAAAAATAACATTATGAACGAAGATTTAGCGCTTTCAATTCTTCAAATCTTAAATCTACAAAAAAAAAAATGTAGCTCTGACCATACATTTTTTACCATTACCAGTTGCAATTAGGAACTCGCTGTGCTAAAGCTAATTGTACGCCATAGTTGCATCACTCCGTCAGTCTAGATTTCTCTTCGAGTATAGTTTTAATGCTCTGAAGTGTGAATGCCTCCTGGTTACGAGAACTGAGCATTTGTATAAGATGTGGTGAGGAGCTTCATCTTCTTCACCACACATTCAACAATAAAGATTCCTTTTTAATTTTTTGGCACTTATTGACTGTGCAGTGTCCTGTTAGAATACCCAATGCACTTTATTGCGGACGGTGCCTTCGCTCAATGAAAGTAATGATTTCGCCTCAATAGTTTCTTTACCTATTCTGTTGCAGTGCTATATAATATCCTGCAGGTCGGCTCAGGCTCCATCAACTTGGGCTTTCTCTAGAAAGCGTATCTGCTTCTTTATTGCCTATGTATCGTCTGATCCGTTTCCGATGTAAGCTGTTGTGTTTATGGATTATCCTGTTTGTCTATGATCTTTGTATCAGTTTTTGTGCATAAACTTTTATAGCTGTGACTTCTGCTTGAAACATGGTTGCTGTACTGCCCAGATATGGTATCACTTCAATTGCCATGCTTCCTCATTTCTATTCTACGCTGGGTCAAGTGTATCGAGTTGAAAGGAGACTACGTTGAGAAATAAATCGCCACTTTTCCAGAATTTTCGTTTTTTTTTTGTAGGCTAAGTACTTATCGGACCACCCTCGTATAGTATCTCGACTTTGAAAGCCTGAAGAAGTTGTAAATGGTGTTGATTTTATGTGACTGCATGTCAAATATTCTGTTCTCAGCAATTTGCTGATATATTTCACTATAATATCCTTTACTTGAAACGACTCCATATCTGTTCTTTGTCAACCTGCAGCTCGCCGTCAGTGCCATCATTACCATGTGCAGCGGAGGCTCCATAACTGTGGTAAAAGATCTTCTCAGTTACCGATAGACAAGTCTAAAACAAATAACCACATTATGGTACCACTGAACGTACTGTACTGTAAGATGATAAAATATTTTTCCCCACTTCAATATCTTTTTAATGCCCGCTAGTGTCTTGATGACTCAGTTTTTCCCTTGTGGATGTTATCCACCCTTTGTGGTCTTTGTTTCGCAAAAATATTTAATTTTTTTCTGAATCCCTTCTATTATCTCTGTTACTTCTAATCCCACATCAACCGCCCTTAGCAAAAGCATCGGACCTCTAGTACCCAAGTCCCTTATCTGCAACTCCCCTTTTCCTTTTAGTACCTCCCTGAATTTTCCTTATTGTTTACTATTTCTACTATTACCTCATCACTTTTTAGTTGTCTAACGTCTATCAACCCCCTTTTCATTTTCTTTATATTTTTCGCTCCCGTTATACCTTTAAAAAGTTTCGCACTTTTTCCTCTTCGTTTGCTTTTCCTTCTCCTTCTTTCTCTTCTCATCTGCGCTTCAATCTCTTCTATTTTCCTCTTCCGTTCATTGTCTTTTCCTTTCGCACTCCTGTTCTACCACTACCACTCTCGCTACTAGGCGTGTCATATTTCAGTAAATTTCCTTTTTCTTTCTCTCACCCTCGCTTATTCCCCCTAATAAAACGTTAATTTTCCCGCAACTTCCATCTTTGTTTTCCGATTTTCCATTTCTTCTCCAATATCTTTTACTTTCTTAATTTTCCTCGTCAAGAACTGTTTGTCCCTCAGTATAACTTATATGCGAGCTTAAAGTCGCCCTTCTCCATTTTTTCTATCCCCCTCTACATCAACTGGCGTTGTTCTGGGTATTTACGTATACAGTCCAGTTTGTTCCAGCTTTGCCAAGAGTTCATCCACTATCAAACACCACAATAACGATCCCCTTGTGGACACCCTCTGGTCGATGTTACTTCCCCAGTGTGGATTAATTTTTTTTTCCAAGTGCCGAGTCAATCCATCGTGCAATCGACCTTGCGTTTCATTACTGGTTTATAGATAGAATCAAAAGCTCCCTCTATATAAAAAAAAATACTCATACCACTCTCTCGATTATACATTGCCCTTTCTATTTTGAGTGAGTGCGTGTATGGTTTTCTCACAGGATTTCTCTGACTGGTACGCAAACTGTTTCAATGTGGAGGGTTTGTTCTCATATCGTCCTGATGTGCCTATCAACCAGGTTCTCCAAGGTTTTCAAGAGAAATTATGTCAGAGCGATAGCTCTGGTTTTGATATAAACAGCATTTTTATCTTTCGCCACTTTGTCACATACTCTAAGGCTATTCTTGAATAATATGCACAGGGGTGTGTCAGTAAACAGTTCTGGAAATATTCAATCTACTCCGGGTGACTTGTTTGGTACAAACGAGTTGACCACCCATACAAGTGTCGTTATGTTTACAATGTTATCTATTTTTCAGTCTTTCTTAAATACTCTTTGTACTAGTATGTCTTAAGTTGGTTCGATTTTGTCTTTTAGACTAGTTTCACTGCCCGGAACTAGCAGCAGTAAGTCCAGAAACTCCTCGGTATTGTGATTGTAGTGATCCTGTCTGGCCGCACATTGGAATGGGGTACTTGCCTCACTTTTGGGAAATATAATCGATTTCATTAGACCCGTATTTTGCAATTTTCTTCTAGGGTTAGTATTACGTCCAGAATTATTTTTTTAATTTTTGAAGTGAGGGATTTGTGACGTATTTATCCCGCATGCGGTGTAGTTCTAAAAAAATCCGTATGATGGCGCAACTCAAAAACTTCAAATAGCCGGTAGCTGGCATCAGGCAACGGCGACCATGGACAGTTGCGATCAGACAGGAAAGCTTGCTTACAGCCTAATGTGGTTTTATCTTACAAACTCAGAGTACACGACAGCCTTCCATCTATTTATAAATCGAATTTTATTTCGGTTTACACATGCGCACCCTCTACTGGCAGTGTAGCATAGTAGCTGAAGCAAGAGTCCATTCAATATTGGTGTGAATCTGAAATATGGGACTACGTACGTCATCAATATCAACTTTTGCAAATATTTACGAAAATACTAAATAGAAAAGTGGGAAAAAATACGTAAGCCTCTTTCGGGTTTTTGCATACATCTAGAGATTAAAAATAGCAATATTTTTTTTAGCCAAATACCCCTTTGCAATATTATCTTGATTCGAAAACAATTACTTCAAACAAACTAGCAATGTTATGTACGTCAAAGTAATCCTGTAACTATCTAAATGAACACAACTTTTGAATGGCTTCAGCTTACCTTTTCATAGGTTTCATAAATTCTATTGTAATGATTATTTCCTCTTCAAGCGCACCGTATAGGAACTTTCAAAAGCAACTCTAGAAATAATTAAGGGATTGCTAAGAATGTTTTTGATAAATTTGTTTTAACTGAACTTAAATTAAAACAAATATTTTAGAGCATTTACGTTTTTAAAATAATTCGAAATTTACTTGTGTTGCCTCGGGCATAATATATGAAGCATGCCCTAGTAAATGATTTGGTTCCATATTATATTACATCTATTTGTCCAACCTCAATTGAAAATTTTCGATTTTTGTTCCCTAAAAAAACTAGCGCCGCCACTAAATTTTTGGAAACTTTGAATTTTGCAAAACTGAAACGAAACAAGCCGTTTCTTTGCAATAATAATCGCTACATCAATTTGATAATATATATATACATAGTCTATTCCATAGGCCAAGACCTCAAAGGGATCTGACGAAATGTAGATTGCACTTTTTTGGTAATTTTTAAGTTTTCGGGATATAACAAAATAATATAACGAACGAAGTAATCCACGAAATCTTTATATTTATCACTGATGCATTCAAGTTATAAGTTCTGCACTCCTGGTCTGCTGGTCTCTTTTTTATAAACATTCTATTTCAGCAATCACACACTTACAACTAGTTATGTACACAGCACAATGTGCGCAAAAAATATGGTAATTACAAAAATCCTACCGGATTCGACAGGAACCACGCCCCATGTACAGAGGAATGGAGCTTAAACTGTAGCAGCCTGTCGCCACAGTAGCGTCACAAATAAATAATTGTAATTAGCGCCCATTTTCCAATAGAAAAATAGACGGCATTCATTTATTTAAAATTTACGTAAACAGAACACCGATGATAACGTTTGCCATCGCCACAAGCAATTTTTTAAAATTCAATAGTTATTTACAAGTGAGTTTCTGTTTATGTAAACGGGAATCTTACAATTACGCATTTTTTAACAGTTTTTCTTCTCAAATTATTGTCTATAGAGTAAAAGAATTAAAAAAAAAAAAAAAAATTAAAATTAGCTACTAAAAATAATTAGGTGATATGATTGATCAGAAAAATACAAAAATGCACTAGAATTCCTTCCTGAAATAAATTAAAAGTAACCGTCCAAATTGAAGAGGTACAAGATCAGGTCCTCGCCGATCCTCACGATGATGTGGATCAGGAGGACGGTTCCGAACATCCACTGATAGGGGGCGGCCGCATGCTGGTCTCAGTCCGTGTTCTGGGCCAGCGGCGGGTACTCTTGTACGTCGTTGAAATGGAACGCGTGTTGAGGCGGGGACTCGGTAGCCGCCGCCATCTCACGCAGCTTATCCGATTCTACACAAATTACCCCGTGAATCGTCACCTGGCGACCACAAAAATCAAAATACCGGCTCGACACAGCACCTCAGGGGCCAAAATATTCAGACAACAGCCCTGAACCAGGGCCAGCAATCAGTTCACCGCGACCTCAATCAACAAAAATTCTAAAGGACACAAACACGTTACAGGTTTCTATCACCAAAACTACAGGTTTCTACTCTCAAAGCGTCAAATTTTTTTCAAAAACGTGCATGCTTCAAACGCAAACCTAAACTACAATAATACTCAAAGTTAGGAAGTGGGTTCTAAAGATGGGAGAATTAGAGGCCGCGAGATTATTAGTTGAAGTAAATTGCTCGATAACACGACGGTTAAACTTTCTATTCGAGAACTTTTAGTAAAAATTTTGAAACGAGGAACTGTTAGCAAACGAACTGCGAGCCCTGTCGATGCTGGTGACCAGCCTGTAAATTGATTAACAGCTATTCTAACTAGCGCCATCTACCGAAAACGCGCAACTACGTTCACGCAATTGCGCTATCGGTGATGCTACAACATTAACTAAGACAGGGATGATCCGAAATTCGTTAAAAAAAATCATAGAAAAACTATGTAAGAACTTGCAGTACTAAAGAAGACGGAAACAAATAACAACGTTACATAAAAGAAGATAGGTTAAAAATTTTGATGACGTTCTGAATATGAATTGTAATATAAATTTAGTTTTGTTATACTGACCAGTACCTGACATTTGGCCCATGGGATTGCCCTTGACGATGCCGGCGTAGCTACCTAGTATGGCAGAGCCTTGCACGGAACAGAGAAAATCATAATGGGTGCGGGTTACAGCATACTACAGGTGGGAATTACAGGAAACTGCATCGGTTGTTCGTTTCATCACAAAAAAAAAACGAAAACAGTTGCGTTTCTTTTTGTTGGAATTAAAAAAAAGTAGGAAATTTCGTTCGTTATCAACGAGAAAATTAGTACTACAGCGTCGTTATACGCTAAAAAAACAACATCAACATGCATTATGGTTTTTTATCGAAACTGAAACAAAAATCAAACGGGATCAAGGTGAACAACTAAAAAAGGGATGTTGCAGGTTTGTAGGCGCCATTTTATGAGGCGATCAAGTGGTGCGATTGCCTCAACAACCATGCCGCCTTTTGATCTTGCAAGACTTTCACTTAAATTTAATTTTTATGCTAAAGCTATACCAACGAGACAACAGATAGATTATTACCTCCGTCGATGTTTTGGGGATCGCTAATGGCGGGGCCTTTCTGTCCGTCCTTGTTCTCGCCCAAATGGTGGCGTTTGTAGAGAGTCAAGTCGCCGCCCTCATTGGGATCGAAATTGTAAATGAACAGGGTCCCAGTTTCTGTCGCCACCAACAACCTCAGCTGATTTTGAATCCTACAAACACAATCCCTTGTATACAGGACCGTCCTCTTAACCGGGCGCACCGATAAAAGCGTCAGTATTGAAATTTACTATCTTACGGGATTTTTTTATTCAAGTTATGTTCAGACGTAAAGAATATCTACTTTGTACCCCCCTGCTCCCATTTTATAGAATCATTTTCTTAGACCGCGGCCATGTATGTAATAGGGTGTCATGTTAGCAAAATTTGGTTTCTAATAAATAATCCGCGGCAATCACCAAACACTAGTTGTCCATATACGGCGTGTCCTAGACCGATAAATAAAAACAAAATGTTCATTGCGTGATATGAATAAATAAATTTTTTATTAAAATAAAAGTCTTGTTAAGCGTCGAGTAGTGACAATTAGCATTTGATGGTGGGAGAGACTAATCGCTGCTAATTATTTATTATAATCAAGATTTCTTTTAATATTCTTCTCATAAGACACCTCATGTACGAAACATTGCTAAAATGAATAAGCCGGAGATTCTTGACCTTGAGAGTCAGTAGTTCAACTTTAGAGCGCTGTAGTAACCGACTACGTGTCTCATTTAAACCATATCAATGCAAAAAAACTTTTAGCCACCTTTACGTATCTCGATATCAACCTGCGTTACCAAATAAAGTTGGTATTGTGGTGATGATAAAAGTTGTTACCTTTATAACTTAACAATATGACAAAAAAAATAATTGAAATTTGCAACGATTATGGAGTTAATAGAAACACGCACAAAAATTCTCATCTCACAAAACTCAGACGAGTTTGAACTTTTCTCACTCTTAACTTACATAGCGATAGATACCACGTTCCTGACTCCCGAAACAGGCAAATGCGCGGTAGCGAAAGCCCTGCCTTGTGTAAAAACGTCGGTAACCTGCGTGGGCAAGTATGACGAAAGATAACCCATCCAACTGCTCTCTTCAACACGTCCCGGACTAAAAACAAATCAATAAACATCGTGATTTTCTCAATAAAAATCGCCAACAACCTGTCCCTGGGTTCCTCCAGTTTGAAAATATGCACAGTTTCCGTGTTGCTGCTACAGCACAAGTACTGGCCGCACAAGCTGAACGCCAACGAACAGATATCGACGCATCTCTTCACGCCCCGTCTGAACTCGAACAGTTTCGTGCCGTCGATAGTGGCAAACACTCTAATAACAGTGCCCTTCTCGGACGCCGTAGCTATCCTGGTGCCGGAAGGATTGAAAGCCAATGCCGCCAAAGGACTATCGTGTGCCGGGATCATGATTTTGGCTTGCTGTTTGGATTAAAGTATAAAAAGATATATGTCGATTTTTTCTTTTTAGTTACCAAATTGTGAGCGTCGAAAATCTGAACTTCGCCTATGCTGGCCGAGCCGGGGTAGGCCAAAAGACAATTGTCGTTGCTGATGGTCAACGCGCACAAACCTTGAGGGTTGGGTGGGGTATCTCGGATGGTATGCAGGACTTTCATGTCGCGTATGTTGTGGATATACAACGATTCTACCAAACAAACCACCAGGCGCGACCTACGACACAGCGATGAACAAAAGAATAATAAACTTAAATCGAAGAGTAGAAAAATTGCACGAAAAAAATCCTGCGACCCCTAAAACCCAGTCCATTTAAACCGGATGGATGCGCGTTTTCATATGCGTCAGTTAGCGCTTACGCTATCAGCCAACCCCATCGAGTTCCCTTTTTTGGTAACTTTTGTCTATCGACTCTTTAAATTCTTTTCTTTTTTGCTTAAACTGCATAACATGACGCCTCTTGCTACTGTCATTTTTTCCCAGAAGAATTTGTTACAAGTGTATAGTGACGCTGTTAAGGGAGATTTTCTAAAAATCGCGGTCAAATGTAAATTGCTTAGCACATAGTGCCTGATAATGCCGCAACTACTTGGGTTCTACTGGACCCGAAACCTAGAGAGTCGCCCCCGGCTACCATTTTCTTTAGTTTAATTTTGACAGATATACCAGTCCGCTAAATTTGAGACAAACAACATGTATAAACTATATCAAACTGTTAAGAATACAAATAAGTAAAAAAAGAAACTCGAAACAAAGAGTACACTTATAAAGAGGCGAAGTTTTGGTCTGAACTTTCGAAATCAATTCCTATAATTTTCAAAACCCTGGCCATTTAAACTGGATGGGTGCGTTCAAGGGCGGCTTGGCTATCAACCAATCTCATCGCGTTACCTTCATGATTTAGAAATAATTTGATCGACAAATCAACTGGGTGGCTTTGGCATCTTTTTCGCCGAATCAATTGCGTTCTCTAGTTTTTGCTTAAACAGAACAAAATGGCGCTATTTGTTAGTGCCGATTTTTCCCCTCAAAATAATTTGTAATCAAGTGATGCTGCTGAAGAAGACAGATTTGTCTAAAAATCCTCTCTAAACGTAAATTTTGTAACTACCTGGGTTCAGAAGTTCTTGGACCCTAAACCCGAGGGGAACTCTTTTCATTTATCCAATTGTGACAGATTGACAAAATTTGAAAACATATCTAATTGTTAACATCTGGCGCTGCCAATTGAAGCGACCCATTTCCATTCTCACCCCCATAAGCTACAATAATAAACCACCGCGTGTTATGTTTCCTGTCCGTTGACCAGTCCTTGCCAACGCTGATTTCTGCCACAAACAAACAATCCCTCCCTAGCCCCCATTAACGAAATAAAAAAGTAATGCAGCCTTGAAGTAAATCTTCGCTTGAAATAGCATAAACAAATTTAGTGCGACCAAGCCCAAAAATCTATTGAAAAAAAACTTTTTTCAGTATGAAAGTTTGTCCAAAAAATAAGGAACGAGCTAGCAGTACGCTTCATAATTCCTATTTCTTTCTGCCCTTTGCTATCACCATAAAAAAATCGAGAGGTCAACACTATTACGGTAGACCTTTTTTTACTTAAATGGCAATATACTAATAGTTTTCATTATTTATTTTTAAATAAATAAAATTCGCATTTTTGCCATTAAGGTTAGCCCAGTCTGGGTTACCTGGAAAATGGGGGTTGTATCCCAAATTCTTTTAGTCTTACCGATATCTTTTGATAACTACCTGTTCATTTTGACCGCGAGGATGCTGTTTGAGTAGGAGTAGTTGCATATTTCCGTTCCTTTCTTGAAATGGCAGACTTTGAGTTTACGGGGGGCCGTCAGGGACACCAAAGACACGAGGCTGCTGCTGAACAGTCTCTCGACCAGAAAAGTGTCTTCTGTGTCATTGTTGTAGATGATCTCCAATTCATCGACATTGTTCAGGGCGTAGAGGCGGAAACCGTTCTTGCTTCCCACCGCTATGGACCTGAAAGATCTAAAATAAGAAGCCAAAAAGGGATACTAGAACAGATTGGCTTCTGGTGTGGATCTGAGCAAACCGGGATCGCGGGTTCGAACCCGGCCCCAGTTAAAATAATTTTTTTCACTTTTTTTACGCGCATAACGTTAAATTAATCAATTGATGTGTCGCGATTCATTACAACAAAACACTTTTATTATTAATGATTTATCAATAGTTTAATCTTCAGGATTAGTGCGTCGGGATTAGTTGGAATTTTTAGTTTTTTTTTTTGTTTTCTCTAAATTGTCAATATAGACGACGTGATTACCATCAATATCGGTCAGAAATTGTTGCTATTAACAAAAATAACGATAGTGAAAAAATCTTTTTTAAAACATAAAATCTAACAACAAAACAAAAGCTACAAATTGTTAATAATTGCGAAATTTTGACGTTACGAAATAAAACGTCATTTTCGCGTCAAAAATGGCGTCAGGTAGTAAAATTTCGAAATAAAAACGGCGCCATCTTCGCTTTCGACAATCGAAAACCGATTTGGCAGCCTTCAAACGAACGAAAGTAAACGCGAAAACAAAGAAAGATCTATTAGTGACGTCACAAGTTGTTCCAAAACGGCGTTGCGCGTAATGGCCGGCAATTTTAACAATCCCCGACCCATACCGAACGGGTTACGAAAGCCAGTACGGCCCTGAAAATTTGTTGATGATAACATTTCGCGCTATTCTAAAAAAGCGAAGTTTTTTATGTGATTTTAATAAGCTAGCAGGTATTGAAGTCAAACTTGATAGCGATACGTGATGTCAACATGACAATCACAATTGTTAGAAAAAACAAAAACGACGAAGAATTTGGGAAGAAAACGCGTTTTTAATTGAAAAAATCGTAATGACATCACCGCTGGTGTCGTCATCGCGATTATGGACACGAAAACAGCTTAAAAAAAAAGTGGCAACGGAGAAACCTGCTGGACAAATCGTCCAATCAGCTGATTTTCGCGTTTCGTTTGTTTATTTTCAACGCACGACCTACTTTCGTTATTTGTCCCTTACGATTGAAAATCTAGTTGGCGTCATGAACGCTCCTTTGTTTCAGGGTCGCGTCCCCGGTTTCGAGGAAGCGTTCGCCATGGCTGTCGATGGCTGACATTTAGGGGTTGTTGTTTCGTTTCGAATTTCGCAACTTACGTTGAATCCTGGTTGTAGATCACGAAATAGTTTTTGGTTTCATCAGAATCCGTCGAGGCAGTTACGTTACTCATGAGTCCTGTTGCGAGGGAACTATTTAAAAATTTAAACACTGGAGACCACTCGGTTCCCGAATAACTGCACGATGGAGACTTTCTTAAACGTTACCACACAAAGACTGACCTTGTTGCACCAAACAAACAACACTACACATCCATATTGTATTGAACAGCTGATGCGTTCTACGTACAGCGCAACCGCGATTTAATTAAAAAGAGGATTGCGCAAACGTGCGGGAAATACGCGCGTTTTTTGAATTTGACACCTGACGTTTAGCTTAAAAAAATACTTTTAAACAAACACCCAATTTTGAGTAATTCCAGTACGCCAATTCAAACAATCACAAATTTTGGCCCCTTTCTACTAATTTCAAAGATTATTCGCAAAATTAACAAAAAATATCGAATTTTTGCTAGTCGTTTGCCCCAAATTTAATAAAAAAACAAAAATATATTTTTTAATTGGTTAACAATGAGTTGTTTATCCCGGATTCTTCCCCCTAATTCCCGTAAAAGTCGAAAAGATAAATTCCCTGCTATCGAAATGTCAATTGGTTGTTAAAAAAAATGCAATTAATTTCGCCCTTTCCGGGCAGCAAGGGCCGTTTTTAGATTTCTTCTTTCTAATCGCAGGTATTTGCTTTATTGACGCTGTAATTAGTTAATAAATATAAACATAACCTCAAAATTTCGTGATTTTAGTGATATCTGCCAGAGGCCGGGGGTGCTTCCCGGGTTGTCGCCATGTTTGGCAACTTTTCCCATAGTGTTTTTACGCCGGAAGTGAAAATCGAGCCGATTAGCTTTTATGGATGTTCTTCGTCGACGAACGGGGAGAATGAGGCTCCTATTCTTGAGGATAACGTAACTGTTTTGGTTGAAATTTGCTCTTTTTTAGTGGAAAATTTTAGGAAATCAAAAAAACTAGAAAACCTCAAACTTGTAAGGTTTGTGGAAAAATTCTGTCGTCAACTTCCAGTTATTATGTTCATATGAAGCTACATTCGGGGAACAAACCGTTTCAATGCAACCAATGCGATGCGTGTTTCTGCAGGAAACCCTATTTGGAGGTGAATGAGGTTTCTGGTGGATACTGTGGGAATTTAGGACGTCCAGAAGGGTTTTGAGAAGTTTTTTAGTATCAAGGCTGTCTAGCCCAACAAATAAAAAACTATCTTGCATGAGCTTGATGCAACATTAGATTTTGAAATTTTTCATAATTCTTTTAATGTACTTTGAGGAATTAATATTTTGGTGTAGCACAAAATATTGAAACTTCAGGATTTTTTTTCTTGAGGAATGAACAGCAAATTATTTGCCATGCATTTGCAATATACGACTAAAACTTTTTTAATTTTTTTTTTGTTCTAGCGTAAAAAAGGAATAAAAAGTTATTTTGTATAAATTTGATGTAACAGAATTTTGAAATTCTGATTTTTATTTTTCCAAATATAGACACCATCTCTAGGCTAAGAAATAAATATTTTGCATAAAGCTAGAAACTATCTCTATCAAATAGAACGAATAAAAAATATTTTTAAATTTTTGCCTTCTTAATATAGAGACTAACTTTAGCTTGAAGGATGAACAAAAAATTATCTTGCATGCCTTTCTGAAGGTTCTTCTCTATATATATAGAGGCTGTCTCTAATGTAAGCAAGTGTATTTTGCCTAAATTTGATGTAACATATAATTTTGAAATTCTTGAGAATTTATTTCTTAATATAGAGATCACCTCTTACTAAAGAAATTAATAATTTGCATACATTTGATCTTTCACAAGATTTTAAAATTCTTTTTAAATAGAATTTTAATAAGTATCGAGAATATCTCTAGCTTGATGAATGAACAAAAAATTATTTGGCATCAATTTGATGCTATACACGGTTTTAATTTCTCTTTTTATATTTAGAAGGTGTCTCTAGCTCTAGGAATAAATAAAAAGTTTATTTTTCTGAAGTTTGGTGTAACTTACAATTTTAAACCTCTTTTGAGAATGTTTTTTTTTATTATAGAGACCATTTGTAGTATAAAGAATAAATATTTGGCAAAAACTTGATGTAAGATAAGATCCTTAAACTCTTTCAAGGAGTTTTTTGAAATATAGAGGCTGTCTGCACAGTGAGAAATAAATAAAAAATAATTTGCATAAATTTGCTGTAACATGAAAAAATTATTTGAAGATTGTTTTCTTCTAAATATAGAAACTTAGTCTAAGGAGTGAATATTTTGCATAAATTTGATATCACAAGATTTGAAAGTGTAGAATTTTTTTCAAATCTAGAGAATGTCTTTCTACCCTACGGAATGAATAGAAAATTATTTCGCATAAATTTCATGTAACAGTTTTTTCAAATTCCTTGTGTGTGCGAAATTTCGTTATAGAACGACTTGTTGTAGGTGCATCTGAGAACGCACACAGGCGAGCGTCCATTCAAGTGTGACGTTTGTGAGAAGCGCTTCACCCAGAAATCGAGTTTGAATACGCACAAACGAGTCCATACCGGCCTCCGACCTTACGCTTGCGACCTCTGCGAGAAGAAATTTGCTGTTAAAAGCTACTTGGTAGCACACCGATGGTCCCACATCGCAGAAGGTATGGCTTGTCCCGAATGTCAAGCCATTTTCAACACGAAGAGTCAATTTGTACAGCACGTCAAAAGCCATAATAATCGCGGATTCGAATGCGCCATTTGCCACAGAAAATTCATGAAAGACTCATATTTAATCCGCCATCACAACAAGGTGCACAAAAACCCATCTCCAGAATGACCCTAAGACTGAACTTAACTGCTAGTCGTCCTAGTACTTAACAAGTGCAAAATATCACTTTAAGTTAGCCAAAACGACTCAAGCTTTTCGATCAATGGAAGTCGGCAATAACGAAATCAATGTGACTGTTTTTTCTTTAATAAAAACACTTGTAAAATAATGCAATAAAAATAAAATTTATTTGAAAAATTAGTGACTGAATTTACCGCTTCATAATAAATCTAATTAGCTAACAATAAAATCGTTAAATCCTATCTATACGGAAAACCCGACGAATTTGAACACACAACCCTTCAGTTGTTCGGCGACGACACGTTGATGACTTCGGTGAGACATCGACCAAACTCTTGAATTATCTGACTTTTCGTTATCTCTTCATCTTGCATGTTGGCTTCGCCGCTGTCGGAGATAGTCAACATACACTGGGAAATAGCCTCGATAACGTCATCGGTGATAAAATTGATCGCTAACCTACAACCCAAAAAGTCCATTCAAGCCACAATTTCAAAAATTAAACAATTAAAATGCCTTATAGCATTAATTTGTTTCGAAGCCAGTTACAATAAAATAAAAATACATCGTGTGATAATAGTTAATATGTGGAGAAGGGCAGGAACAGTCGCGCCGCTAGGCGGCGTTTGGAGGAATTATTACACAATTGCCAGATTTGACAAAACAACGTTCCTACTTATTCCAAAAAACCCACGCGATCTCCAAGTTTGAACTTTTCGTTATGCATAAATTTAAATTCGTCGATTTACGTCAAGCCAAAAAGGTTTTATTTCAAAATTTAAGATGGCTCCTCCACTAATACCATACCTAGTGTTTGAGCTTCGCCTCGGTCGAAATTGCACCGCATCCTTAGTGGGCGCAATTTTCCCCACCGTTTGCTGGTAACTGTCCTCGATTGTGGCTCTCAGTCCTTTTTTGTCCATCGAATCTTCGATATTGCGACAACCCACGCATTTACAATTGTTTGAACAAGCAATTTTTGCCTTAAAAAAACAAAAATAAATACCCGAAAACCCACCAAAACTTTCAACTTACCTCGTAACATTCACAATAATTCTTTAAACAACCCGATCTCTTGCAGTTGCACCCTTTTGTATGTTTTCGCACCGAAGTGTCTCCGGACACATCTTTGGCTTTCCCTATTTTCGGTCGGAATGCGTTGGGGTTTCTTTCCAGGCACGTTTTGATTGCTCTCTGTCTGTGATCTTCGTTTTCTAAATTGTTGAAGCAATTCATGCAGTTACACATGTAACAAAATTCACCGTTTGCGAAACAATCGCAATATAGTTTCAAACATTGTGACTTGGTGCAATTGCAAGGTTTTCGCGGTCGCATCCCGTTGGATTCCAGATTTGATTCGGGAGCGGGTGGTGTTGGAGGTGTCGTGTCCAAGATGGTTTTAGGTAATTGTGGGACGGGACGCATCGGGATCGGAACTTTGGTGTTGAGTTGGGATTGAACGAAAGATGGAAGCATTACCATTTGACTCGTGGACGTGTGACTTTTCGCGGCGATTGTTTTTAACGGTTTCGGAGCAATGGAAGCGACGACTGATGGCTGAAAAGCAAAGAAATCGTTAGGAAATTCGAATGAGTATCGCAGATGATAAAATTACCTCCGTGAGGACAATGCTGGTGGTGGAGGTTGGTAGTGAAGTTTGTACTGTTGTCTTTCCTGTTGTAATCGTGGAGACTGTCGACATGGTCTCGGCGCTTGTGGCAGTCACGAACTTGATGTATTGCATCTGAATCATAAAAATAAAAAGTTGAAGCAACGCGTGTAACAAGAGCCGCCACAGTGTTCCCGTAAAACAAGCGCATACTTTCGCCAGAACGTTCTCTACTCATACAAAGAACGACAAAGATGAGAACTTCATCAACCACTTCATTGTATCCCACTAAGCTTGTATAGGTAGATAGAGTGGAAATCGTTCCACTTTTTGTTATCCCTGCTATTAGACTATTGTGTAATTTTTCTGTAGGGTAACTAAATAAGTTTCACTTGAAAAACCATTTTTGTGCCAGAATATATCCTCTACCTATTTCTTGCCTTTTTGGAGAGAATGTAAAAAACTGTTCAAAGATCCTCAAATGATAAGATTAGGTGTAGATAGGAAGAAGAATATTTCCTCTTCCTATTTCTTCATTCTTTGGAGAGTATGTAAGGAATTGTCCAAAGATCCTCTATTGAAAATAAGTCAAGTTCTATCCATAATTAATCGTCTCTTCAAACGATGACAGATAGGATAATGGATGGGAGGTAAAAATTTGAAGAATCCTAAAATTTCTAAGAAGAAAACTTTGCAAGACCAATTTACCCGATTAAAGAAAGCAACAAACGCGCCCTCGTGTGGCGTTTGAAGTAACTACTAGAGAAATTGTTAGAGTTTTGATAAAGCAAAAGTATATGATGTTTTCTACTCCTGAGAAGAAAAGTACCCCCCCTTTAATACGACACAGTGTGACAAAGGATTGAGTTTTACACAGAGTGGGGATCGTTTTTCTTTTCGTTATGCCTGCTTTTAGAGCGTTTTGCAATGTATCGACAGTGGCTAAAAATGTTTCGCTTCAATAATAATTTCTGCGCAAGAATCTGCTGGTTCCTGTTCCTATTTCTTCTTCATTTTGGAGACAGTCCATGGATTTTTTCAAAGATCCTCTACTGATAGATTAGAATAAATAAAGTAGCAGTAGTAGCAGTTAAAAATCAAGTTCTATCAAAAATTGAAACAAGATTGTCTCTTCAAACAATCGCAAATAAAATAATATGTAGAAGGCAAAGAGCCATGAGATTTCTCAAAACTTAGAAAAACCATAAAACTCTTCAGAGAAATTAAATAATCAATTTGTTAGACATTTAAATAAAAGAGCAACAATTTCGCAGGAAAAGTCAAAATAATATGGCGGAATTTAAAGAGTAGCGCCACCTAACGGCGTCTAGGGTAACTACTACAGAAATTGCTAGTGTGTTCGATAAATTTTTCTTTTCAACAAGGTAAAACAGAGCGAGGAATGTTTCACTTTTCGTTACGTTCACTCAAGCTGCGGTTCGAAGATCTTTTTTGTGCCAAAGCTACACCACATGAACAAATAGTAACTAATACTTTTTCGATTTATTTTCTAATTATATTTTTATTTCTTTGAAACGGTGTAAGAAATTTGTGTAAAAATCAATGTTTTGATTAGAAGTAGATAAGAAAACAGGAAGCAGAAGAGTTGAATCGAATAATTTACTAGAGTTGAATATTTAAATAAATGAGCAACAATCTTGCAAATGAAAAGTCAAAATATTGGGGAGTTGAACAATAGCATCACTCAATGGCGTCTGGGGTAACTACTAAAAAAATCGCGTGTACACTATAAATGATCTTGCCTAGCCATGCAAAGAAAAGTAAAAATGATCCCCTCCCCAATACGCTATAGGACGACACTAGTACTGACAGAACAGAGAGCGTTTCAATTTTCGTTACATATGATCTTAAATTGTTGGTTTAAAAATAATTTTTGTCCGACAATTACAGCACATGAATAAATGAAAAATAAGAACAGAATTTCTCTTATTTTTATTTTCTATTGGCATTTTTAATTTGTTTGAAAGAGTGTAAAAACTGCTTTAAAATTATCAATTCATCAGAAGTAGATAAGAGAAGAAAGTAGGTAGGAATCAGGGATGTTTCATTCAAAATGAATTGACAATTTTATTGCTACTGGTTGGAACACGAAATTTAAATAATCTACTGGAGTTAAATATTTAGATATAAAAGAACAATAATCTTGCAGAATAAAAGCAAACTACTAAACAATGGGTGTAGCGGAGTGGCAGCGCCACTTGGTGGCGTCTGGGAAAACTACAGAAATTGCTATAGTGTTTTCATAGAACAAAAGTGTACACTCCGTATGACGTTCATTGTTCATGCAAAGAGTAAGAATGATTTTCCCATCAATAAGTTTTCGTGTGACACTGGTATAGACAAGGCGGAAAGTGTTTCACTTTTCGTTACGTATATTCTTGAATTGTTGGTTCAAAAATTATCTCTGCGTAAGAGTAGTAATAGTACATAAACAAATAAGACATGAGAACAGGTATCTTTAATTTAAATTTTCTATTGGTATTTTTTAACTTCTTTGAAAGGGTGTAAGAAATTGATTAAAGTTCATATGATTGATTAGATGTAGATAAAAAAAAGAAATTGGTTAAGAATCTTGATCCATAATTAATTGACAATTTTAACGTCAACCACACATAAAATACTGGTCAGAAGACAAAACTTGAAAGAACCTTAAAAAATATCAGAAGAAGAATGAAATAATCTACTCGAATTAGATATTTAAATAAATGAACAATCTTGCAAAATAACAGTCAAAGTACTATACAATGCGTGTAGGGGAGTTTGAACAGTAACGTCACTCAGTGGCGCTGGGGTAACTACTAAAAAATCGCTAGTGTTCCGAAAAAACAAAAGTGTACACTCTAAATGATCTTCCCTAGCCATGCAAAGAAAAGTAGAAATGATCCTCCCCCCAATACGCTATGGGACGACAGTAGTATAGACAGAATAGAGAACGTTTCAATTCTCGTTACGTGATCTTAAATTGTTGGTTTAAAAATAATTTTTGCCCAACAATTACAGCACATGAATAAATGGAAAATAAGAACAGAATTTCTCTTATTTTTATTTTCTATTGGTATTTTTAATTTGTTTGAAAGAGTGTAAAAACTGCTTTAAAATGATCAATTCATCAGAAGTAGATAAGAACAAAGAAAGTAGGTAGGGATCAGGGATGTTTAATTCAAAATGAATTGACAATTTTATTGCTACTGGTTAGAACACGAAACTTAAATAATTCACTGGAATTAAATATTTAGATATTAAAGAACAATAATCTTGCAGAATAAAAGCAAACTACTAAACAATGGGTGTAGCGGAGTGGCAGCGCCACTTGGTGGCGTCTGGGAAAACTACAGAAATTGCTATAGTGTTTTCATAGAACAAAAGTGTACACTCCGTATGACGTTCACTGTTCATGCAAAGAGTAAGAATGATTTTGACATTGATATAGACAAGGCGGAAAGTGTTTCACTTTTCGTTACGTATATTCTTGAATTGTTGGTTCAAAAATTATCTCTACGTAAGAGTAATAAACAGCACATGAACAAATAAGAAATGAGAACAGGTTTCTTTAATTTAAATTTTCTATTGGTATTTTTCAACTTCTTTGAAAGGGTGTAAGAAATTGATTAAAGTTCATATTATTGATTTGATGTAGATAAAAAAAAAGAAATTGGTTAAGAATCTTTATCCATAATTAATTGACAATTTTAAAGTCAACCACACATAAAATACTGGTCAGAAGACAAATCTTGAAAGAACCATAAAAAATATCAGAAAAAGAACTAAATAATCTACTCGAATTAAATATTCAAATAAATGAACAATCTTGCAAAATAACAGTCAAAATACTATACAATGCGTGTAGGGGAGTTTGAACAGTAACGTCACTCAGTGGCGTTTGGGTTAACTACTAAAAAATCGCTAGTGTTCCGAAAAAACAAAAGTGTACACTCTAAATGATCTTCCCTAGCCATACAAAGAAAAGTAGAAATGCCCCCCCCCCCCCAATACGCTATAGGACGACACTAGTATAGACAGAACAGAGAGCGTTTCAATTTTCGTTACATATGATCTTAAATTGATGGTTTAAAAATTTTTGCCCAACAATTACAGTACATGAATAAATGGAAAATAAGAACAGAATTTCTTATTTTTATTTTCTATTTGCATTTTTAATTTGTTTGAAAGGGTGTAACAAGTGGCTTAAAGATCATATCAACTAGAAGTGAGAACAAATAATGTAAGTAAGAATTAGGAAACTTTTATCAATAAATAATAGAAGATTGTCTTCTATAATAGAGATGTGTCGTTCCGGAGTGATTAGTTCCAAAGGACCGAGCCCGCAGTCGGAACGACTCGGAGTCGTTCCTCATTTGAAACCGGACTCGTTCCTCAAACCGAAATAAACCGCGAACTACCTCGGAAGTGTAAAACGTAATAGCGGACCGGACTCGACAGACTCCGGCCAATCGGAAACGTTCCGGTCCCGATCCAACGTAATTTTTAGCTCTCGTACCGACTCCAACCGTTCCAACCTTCGGTTGGACGTTGGATTCGGACTCGAAAATGGAACGAATCCGAGAGACTCGTTCCTCAGTCGGTCCGGACCGATTGCGTCCGAGTCCGTAATCGGATCGCCCATCTCTATTCTATAACACATAAGACGTTGGGTGGAAGACAAAACTTAGAAAAATTAAGAAATTTTTGACCCAAGTATCTACTTAATAAAAATTACACGTCATTCTTAGAAGACACCCCAAAGTCGCAAAGCAAGCAATTCGCATCATTCAAAACTTTGTTCTATCGAATATTACGAATCATTTTACGTTTCCTCAAACTGAACTATTCTGGAATTAGCTCAATTTCTCACTTTCTAGCAAGATTCGATCGAATCGAAGAAACTCAAGAAAAAACAAATTGAAACAACCCTTACAGCGCAAAACCAAAAAACCTACCCCTTTTCCTGGTATGTTAATTTGATGCAGTTGTCCCGTACTCAAAGCTTGAGTCCCCGCCACCTGAATAATCTGCGCCGAAGGTAAAATAGTATGTCCAGCTCCGGCACTTTTAAAAATAATCCTCTGCGGTCCTTTCCCAGCCGCCCCTTGAGTCGCCGGCAAAATCTTAGTAGGCGACTTAATTTGCGTTACAACATTCTTCTGACTATTCATACTCGTCACTAATTGTGTCGCTGTAACTTGTGGCATAAGTTTAATAGTTTTCGTTCCTGCCTTGTTCAATAGAACAGTTTTCGGTGTAGATTGGGCTTGAGGTAACAGTTTCGTCGTTGTCGAAATCAAACCCATTTCTTGGGCTTGTTGTAACGTAATTGTTTTGGTTGGACTCGGTAATGTGGTTAAAGTGGTCGATTGACTCACTGTCGGTTTTTGAACCACCATTATGTGGCCCTGTTTTGTTGTGAAAGTTGGAGGTTTCGGAGTTACTATTTTTTGGGTGGAAGTTACTAGTTTTTTCATTACGACTTGTTTCGGTTGCATTAACGAGATGTTGCCTTGAGTTGTTATAGTTTTAACTGCTGGTTTGATGGCTACGGGACGACCTAACGAGAAATTTGCCAAATTAAGTTCTTGTCCTTGTGACGAAACGAGTTTGATCGCCTGGCTAGTACCACTACCTAAAATTTTACGAAGTTAATTACGTTTAATTAATAACAACAGTAGTTACCTTGCAAGAGTAGCAACTGTTGGCCTTGTAGCGGTTTCATGGCAATTGGGACTTTGGCGGGTTTCGGGGCAATGGTTAGGGGACGTAAAGGTGGTAACGTTGTAGTTTTGGTTCGAATATCGGGTAGAATTTCGTCAGGAGACGGTAAACGTTCCGTTTCAATCTCAATCTCGTGTGCACCGATATCCATTTGAACCACTTCTTCCTCCATATCTTCTGTTTCATCAACCGTTTCAATTATCACTTCGGGTTCTGAAAATCAAAATTGTTACAAAAGAAATTTGAGAGTTTTAGAAAAACTTACCATCGGTTTCCATCTCGGAGCATAAGTGGAGCTCGTGTGAGAGCTCCGCCAGCTGTTGGATATCGGTAGTGGTCAAACTCGACAAATTGGCGTCACTCAGAGTCGCTCCATCTATAGTGAGCGTGTCGACGAGAGTCTCCACGTCCTCACCGCCCCCTGTAAAAAAAAAAAAAAAATCAGTTTCGAAGCACAAGATTTGTGGTAGCCTGGGGAAAAATCACTTTTTTAGTTAAAAACGATTAAAGCCAAGCCTCTACTTAGAGCCCCATTTGCTTACTTTTGTCAAAAAAAGAAGCGGGCCAAAGTCAGAGTTTTTAAAATTTTGCCACCCCTTTGGGGAGAAGACGCCTTTTGAAATTGGTGGCAATTTTGATGATTGGGGGGCAAAAAAAAGGCCCCAAACTGAGGGGGCGGTTGTAATTAACAAATGGGAACTCACCTTTCTCAGAAAATGGCATAATTTAAGGAGAAACTTTCAAATGAACACCAAATAAAACTATTCAAAACATAGTCAAATTTTGACAGCTCACGTGACTGAAGCGCACAGGGTCGACAACTGTAAGTTACTGCGCAACAAGAAATTCCCTACATCAATTGGCGGTAAATTTAATAATGCCGCCACTTCGCAAGCTTTTGCGTTTGTTTTCTCAAAATTATTTCAAACGTAATGCCAAAATGTCAAATATTGTCCTAATTTTTGTATGTTTCTTGTAAAAAATGGAAGACTGTCTCCCTAAAATCGAAGAAAAGAAATACCAATGCCCGAAAATCCTCGAAAGCACAGTAAAAAGTGACAAACCAAAGGCAGAGGTTCGCCGGATCGAGTATGACAAAGAATGCGACAAGTCCGGAGGTTCCGGGGGCGGCCTCAAGAAATCCGGTTCAACGGTTTGCTGTCCCCCGCCCTCCCCTCAAGAAGACCGCTTGGTTCGTCTCTTTCCCTACTTTTAATTTTTTTATTAATTCAATTAACGGTTAAAAAATTAATTTAGTCGCTTTTACAAAAATTGGTAGGAAAATTATGGTTCGGTTTCTCAAAATTTGCGGCGTTGCCAGGTCGTTTGTTGCGAAAACTTGAAAATTTACCGTTTTTCGTTTGTTTGAAAGTCAGTTTGGTTCGAAATTTGCAAAATAGCGGAATTGGGACGTCGAGAGAGGGGCGTCCTGACGTTATCGACGGCTAAAACCGGCAACTGCGCGTCGCCGTCCCGTTTTAGCGGCAGTCGTTGTCTTTGTCGCAGCTCACTGAGATCTTGGAATAATCACCGGGTGAACGATTCTACCTCAGTGCCGGTTTGTCTAGATTGTGATTTTAGTGTGAATAACCGCAATAACTACTCTAAAACACTCGTTTTAACCCCGCGACAAGTTTTTTTTATAAAGGTGAGTTGAGGGCAAGTTAAGTCACGCCATGTCAACGCGACCCGACCCAAGGGTCACATGAATGAAATTTTTACATCATCAATTCAGAGGTTTCGGCAACGTCTTCAAATTTAACTCAAATTCTTCGAAAAAAAACAACGAAATCTTCGTTAGTAAAAAAAATCAAGTCAACGGGCCAGGAGGGCGATCGTCAATTGTTATGTAAGAGTGAGACCCGGAAAATTGATTTGTTCCCAGAAAAGCGGTTTTATCCCCCCAAAACTTCGCTAATTTTTTCGAAAGTCTCCATTGAGGAGATTGGGGTTCAATTTTGGTCGATTTCGCAATTTTACTCGCGTTTCCGTAATTTCGACGAAATAACGCCATTTTGATTATGACGTGACCTCGCGGGTTTGCCGGCTCTCATTGAGATGGCGTTGACGCTGTTTTTTTTTTAAATTTAAAATAAAAATTACGCCTCTTTTGTTGTTAACACGTAACAATGTTAATTGCGAAAAGCGTAGAACGAAATTAGAATTCAATCGCCAGTTCAATCGCTATCTTCAGTGTCAAGGCCGCGCACGGGTTTATTTTCGATTTCTTGTTTTTTAGTTGTTTTAAATTTGTTGCTTTAAAATAGACGCGCTCGTTTTGTTGTTGGCGGCTATTTCGAAGCGACGGCGTTGCTAACAACGCCGTCTTTTTTTTCTGGCAAAATCAAGGAGGCATGTGACCTCACGTCACAGAAAACTGTTTTTCTTCATAATTTTTACTAATTGATCTTGGAAATTCCCTTTATAACACTGAATCTAGTGAACACGGTAGAATAGAATATTTAAAAACTTAAAATTTCTGTCTATTACGCAATTAAACGGCATTTGCTTAAACTTCGTCTTAATTAAAAGTACACTAGATGACGCCAACGTGACCACTTGGAATAGTTTTCTCACAAAATTCACCAAAATTCTGGAACCGAGTTCGTATGTGAAATTTTGAAGCGCTACCTGTAAATAGACGAGCTACTTTCGGACTCTCATAGGTCAAGACAACCTTTGGTAAAAAAAAAACACTTTTAGGAGTTACTGTGACGTCATATCGCGGTAGGCTTTGCATTACTGATACTTTACATACGTTACTGATACGTCATTTGTTATTAGATAATGTTTCAAATATGAGGTTACTATGACGTCATATCGCGGTAGGCTTTCACCTGTCATTACTGATATGTCATTTCCTGTTGGATAATGTTACAATACTTTTCAAATTGGGGGTTACTGTGAGGTCATATCGCGGTAGGCTTCCACCTATCATGACTGATACGTTATTTCCTGTTCAATTGTTACAATACTTTTCAAATTCGTGGTTACTCTGAGGGCGAGGTCCTATCGCTATAGCCTTTCATCTGTCATTACTGATACGTCATTTCCTGTTGGATAATGTTGCAATACTTTCCAAATCGGCGGGTTACCGTGACGTCGTATCGCGGTAGGCTTCTACCTGTCATTGCTGATACGTCATTTCCTCTTAGATAATGTCACCACCACCATACTCAGATTTGGGCAAGAAGGCCAAAGATGTCTTCGGTAAAGGTTACCATTTCGGTCTTATCAAGCTGGATTGCAAGACGAAAACCGGCTCAGGTGTCGAATTCAACACCGGCGGCGTTTCCAATCAAGAATCCGGAAAGGTCTTCGCCAATCTAGAAACCAAGTACAAAGTCAAAGATTACGGTTTGACTTTTGCCGAAAAGTGGAACACTGATAACACTTTAGCCACCGAAGTTACTGTACAAGATCAATTGCTTCAAGGACTCAAACTTTCCACAGAAGTCATTTTCTCCCCACAAACCGGGTTAGTTGTTTTTTTTTTTTGTTTTTTTTTTAAGTTTAGATTTGATTGGATTTTAGAGCTAAATCCGCGAATGTAAAATCAGCGTTCCTTAATGATCGAGTGGCGATCAATACTGATGTCGATTTGGGTCAGGATGGACCTTTGGTTAGCGCTTCGGCTGTTGTTGGACATCAGGGATGGTTGGCCGGTTACCAAACGGCTTTCGACACTCAAAAGTCTAAATTGACCAAGAACTGTTTCGCTTTAGGGTTCTCCACTGGAGATTTTATTCTCCACACTAACGTGTAAGTATAAAACAGATTGAACATAACCCCAAAAGTTATGTTGGTACGTTTCCGTTACCGTTCCTAACCTCACTTTTCTGTCCTATAAGCCAGCCAATCAACGTGGAGAAGAAATAGTTACGCCCCGAATTTGAACGTAGCGCCAATTTCTGTTGTGTACATAACCTCACTTTTTTATTTGTTTTTAATTTTTACCATTATGTTTGACTTCTAATTTTTGTTATACAGGGTGGTTAATTGGGCATGATTTTGGATAATATGATTTTCATTTGTTTCTTAAGAAATATACCAGGAGTCGAAGTTTACAAAAGAAAAAACGTGATTTTGAATTTTCTTTGGCTTCTAATTTGAGCTACATAGGGTGGTTAATTTTTAATCAATTTCTCAATCATCAGACAAATATAACAGAACATGATTCTTGTTCGCTTCTTAAGAAATGTTCTAGGAATCAAAGTTTACAACAAAAATCTTGCCACTATCTTTAGGTTCTAATTTAAGCTATACAGGGTGGATATTTTTAATTAGTTACTCTTTAGGTATCAAAAACCTGTTTTTGATATTACTCTTGATTTCTAACTTGAGGTTTACAGGATGGTTCATGTTTAATCTTGAATATTTCAATAAAACATTTTAAGTCAGGAGTCGAAAACCAAAATGCTCCATAATTCGAATTTTCTCATTAATAAAATTTACTAGGAGTCGCAAAAGTTTACGAAGAACAAAACAGATTTTATATTTGCTATTACTCTTAGCTTCCAATTTGAGCTTTATAAGATGAAAAATATAACATCAAATATGCGTCCCACTCGCTTCTTCAAAAATACGCCAGGTGTCAAAAAATTCAAAGAAATGAAAATCAATTGTTCAAAGATGTTCAAAGAAGAAGCTTCGAATTAAACAAAATTTTGTATGCATATCTAATTTATGAAGGGTAATTTTTTGAATGTATTTTCACCTAAATGTTACACGCCAGTGGCGTGCGATGGTCTTACACCGAGATAATTTTGAGAAGCAATAGCATGGTACTGTGTTCTTCCAACATTTTTTTCGATTTTTAATTCCGATTGAGAATCGCTTCTACACATGTTAAAGTAGGGTGTAGTTTCAAAGATACTCGCATATTTCGAATGCATAGAAAAAAAATTATGAAGTCATGGATGTTTTTATAGTCAAGGTAAAAGTTTCAAATATCTTGGAAACTCTTCAAAATGAAACGAGGAATTTGAAACATTGGAACATTTCTTTTTTTAAATTTTGACCTAACCTCATTGCACGCCACTGGTGTGTCTTATCCAAATGAAAATTACTTTAGAAAATGGTTTTTCCTATTATGTACTTTACTTACAAAATTAGGTTCGGTTTTCTAGAACATAATTAATATATAAAAGAATTTTCTAAATTTTAACAGTTTACAATAAACAGAATTTATTCGGAGAATTCAAAATTTCGTAGTTTTCTAATAATATTTTGGGTTAGATCCGAAGGGCATCCCTCAACTCTATCCCCACCCGTTCTAATTTGAAACGTTTTACTATTTAGCGACTTTAGCGACGACGGCCAAGAGTTCGCCGGTTCCATCTTCCAGAAGATCTCCCCCCGTCTGGAAACCGGCATCCAACTGGCGTGGTCGGTAGGTGGTAACAACACCAAGTTCGGCATTGGCGCCAAATACGACCTAGATCAAGACGCCTCCATCCGCGCTAAAGTCAACAACTCCAGCCAGATCGGTCTCGGCTACCAACAGCGTCTGCGCGAAGGTAATAATCTCATAATTCACATCAATTGTGGAGAGATAGCAGATTTCTTCCTTACCGACATCAAATCAATGAGCTAATCGATTACGACTGAAGTAACGAAAGTTTAACGCAACGCAAATTGTTTGATGTCGGAAAGCTTGAATCGACTTAATTAAATGATTGAGAGTAACGGTGGTTTTGTTATTAGGTGTCACCTTGACTTTGTCCGCGTTGATCGACGGCAAAAACTTCAACAACGGCGGTCACAAGATCGGTTTGGCAGTCGAACTCGAGGCTTAAATCACCATTTCCACATTAAATTAGACCCGATTCACGTTTCAGCCTGCTGTACATGTAGATATGTTATTGTTCAAGGGGGACATACTTGACTTTTTAGTATTAAAACATATACCTGAGTCAGTGTTTTGTTTCCGATTATCCGGTTTTACACGGTTAGCTTAAAGTTTCCTCGTTATTGTTTCGGAAGCTTGTTGGCGTGTGAATTATTTGTCTCAAATTTAAGCTACGTCCTAAACCGTAATATTACACAACTGTTTTTTTGTTATTTACGTTGTGCAAGCTTTTAACTCAGTTAACTACCAAGTATTGTAAAAGAAATAAAATTATTACTTTACAAAAAACGTTTTTTTAAAAATTCCAGTCGATCCTTCAAACTAAATGAGGTGAATGGTAGATCGAGTTCTTCTGGTTATTTATTTTTTATAAGTGGTTTGCTTGACATTACAAGTCTGTAATTGTGGTTGCTGAAAATGAAGTGCGCACACCATTTGCGTTCGTCTTCTGTAGTTCATGATTTATAGAGAGCGGCAAATAGATATTTATATTAATTACGTAACTTCAAACTTAAAAGATCAGACTGTACTTTTAAACAGCAGCAGTGTTGTAATTATAGAATCTCGGCCCAATTTAGTTTGCGGTTTTGTCATAAGTTTACTTACGTTACATTTATTTTATTTAGTGTGCACGTGGACTATTCAACGTTTTCCTTATTGGCTGCAGCAAAGGTTAATAGGTATAAAACCAACCACAGTCATGGTTTCTATGTTTTAATAACATTAAAAGCTTCTTATGAGTGAACTTAATTAAGTAGCTACGACTTTAACAAAAAATGTTTACAAGTTTTAAATTAAATTAATTTGCGCGAAAAAAACCTTAAGACACCATTTGCTCTTCCATTACTTTAGCAATCCAATCCGGTTCGTTTTTCGAAATCGTCTCGATAATTGAGTTAACTTGATAGCAGAGCGACTGGATTTGTTTATCCCATTGAGGCAGCGTCTCTCGAGCTGAAATCAAAACGTTAAAACCACAAAAGAAAATGATGCAAAAATTACTCTCAAAATGAACAATCGAATCGATCTGGTCGATATAACCACTCATCCGTCCTTCGGTAATCATTTGACTCGCAATTTTCTCCGCTTTAGTCGGGTGTATTTCCAGTAACGCCCCTAATTCCACGAAACTAATATTATTATAGAGTTTACTCGCGGAAAGTAAATTGTGTTCGATAACGGCACGATCAAGAATCGTCGAACCATCGATAGTATTAGCGGTTTGATGGGGTTGTAAAAGAGCTTCGAAATCTCTTAATTCAGATCTACGAATAATTCTTTCTAAATACATTTTTTCTAGAATAGCAACAGCCGGTAATTGTTGACAACGTTCGTCTTTAAACAATGTCGCCAACATTCTGGAACGTTGTTGTCCTGCTGACGCTAAAACAGTACAAACTAAAGCGTTTCGTAAAGCATGCATTCTTTCGTCATCGTGAACAATGACACGGTACGATAATTCGTTATAACGTTGGGCTGCTTCGATGAATTTCCTGCGATAATCCAAAACTCGGGCGTAACAAACTTTGTAATAAACTTGTAATTTTTCGGTTTTTGATTCCGCTTGTAGTAGCGAAGCGCGGTTGATAAACGCTTCAGCTTGAACAGGATCATCGTCTTCTAAATATAAACGTGCAATTTTTAGATAAGTTTCGAGTTTGTAATCGACAGTGTATTGTTTTTGGCCGGTTTCTAGCGGGATTCCGACTAAAACCGCGGCTGCTTCTCGCCACATTTGGTTGCGTTCGTAAATATCGGCTAAATGTTGACGAATACTCGCAACTTGCTCTTCAAATGAAATGACTCGAGGTTGTACTTTTTCCAGCATGTAGTGAGAAACGGCTTTGGAGACGTCGTCGGGTAATTTCATTAAATGCGCGCTGATTTCGGTGAGAATTTGCCTTGAAATCACCAAACTGACGTTCTCGTTGACAACTAAAAATGGGGTTAGAAATTCCGGAAAAACTTAAATGAAAGTAACCTACTGGCTTCAATCAAAATTTGGAGACCTTCGATCAGTTCGTTGCCGGTTTCGGTCAAAATCATTTCCAAAATTGAACGATATCTAAAAAGTAGGGTTATGTGCGTTTTCCGGTTAAAAAACTCACTTTTCCGCTTGGTCCTTATGGGAGCCCCCCGAAGCGATTATGTTGGAAAGCTGCATGCGAACTACAGCAATTTTTTCAGACATTTTACTTGATTTTATGCAAATTCCTGAAAATTCTTAACCAAAACACAAAATGTCACTTTCTCCCAATAATATGTCAAACAATAGATGGCGATATTTTTGAATATCCATAGAAGTGATAATTCCAAGATAGCACAAGAAAAAGATTCATTGCGTTATTGTAAACATTTATGTAACAAAACTCACAGCGTTATAAAACTACAATTAATTAAACAACATTCAGTCTAATTCTAATGGCTGTGGGAGGTATAGCCTCTACTGAAAGGGCTAACTGAAGTGAATGGTCGAAGTGCAGGATCAGCTTCAGGCAAAGAACCCCCGGTAGTTGTTCTAGTGTCTTCATCCAACAAAACCACGTCTTGAGAGCAAGCGCTGTTTCTAAAAAAAAAACTTAAAAATCCTTTCAATCAATCCCAAATCTCACCTAATTAAAGTTTCATATTCTTCCCCAATAACAGTTTCGTCTTCAGTAAACAAAACAGTTTGGTACTTATCATTATCCGAGTACCTCTCTAAAGTTCCGTTATAAACCAACAAATCATCAAACAAAATCTACAATTAACAATTTTTTTAAATATTCAAAAAGGGTTTAGAAAATTACCCCAAATTCCTTCACCCCTCGCTTCGGAGTCTTGGAGTAATTCCAGAGTTTCACCAAAGAAACCACGATAGGTTGGTCCATTACCACGTAAATTCTGTTCAAGTGTTTTGGGATTATCGGGGCTAACCACGAATGGGAACCGCTTTGGTCGTTATTAACTCCATCAATTAACTTATCAGGAGTCCTGACATCACCTCCAACTTCCGGGAGAGAGTTAACACTTTCAGGATACGCGCAAATATCTGCAATTATTGTTTAGATAATAACCAAAAATTAACAATTAAAATTACTTTGTTCATCTAACGGAATTTTGTGGCCGTTTTGGTTGTATAACTCGATACCGTTCAAGCCACAATAGTATGGATCACCCCAACTCGAGAAGATTATCAATTGAAAAACGAAACCTTCCGGCATCGTTGAGGGTTGGTAGAGTTCATCGAGTAGTGAAGATTCAATTGCAGTTTCTTCAATGAGTTTGAGATCTTGGACGAAATCGTAATGACAATTGCCAGGTGCTCGCCTTAAGATAAAAATTTCGTTTCCGGTCGTCGGATTTTGGACAGGCTTGCCATCCAAGAGGATCTTCAGAGCGCGCACCCCTGCGTAAGAAGCCTCCAAACTTGCGTTATAGTTCCATATCCGCAACCCTAAATCATAAAGTAATTAGACAACAAAACTAAATTGAAATTTTCAAAAATTCCGACCCATTGCGTAGTGTCTTGACCGAAACTTAAACCCGGGTCTCCCAATTTGATTAGCTCCGTCACACAAGCTACTACACTTTACCTCACATAACGCCTCCTAACGGTCGAAAAAGAATTGTCTTTTATTTTTTTATCCACTAAGAAATTTTTATATTTTTTATCTCCATATAGTTTTCAGAATATTCTGCTTCTTAAGTGCTACGTTGGTTAATGAATGCTTGCGGTATGCGTTTTTATTAGATCTCAATTTTAGGTCGGAGCTTAACCACCAAAGAATTAGGGGAGAAATTTTTCTAGACCAGATACCGCTCCGAAAGGGACCGACCAAAGAAACTGGAAACGGGAACAACTGAACTGCTACGCTACAGACGCCCAAGTTCATTACCACTAAATTAAAAATAAAAACTAATTGAAACTGCTTGCCTGAAATGTATTTGAAAGTATCGAAACTGATGGTGATGGTAATTTCTTCTTGATAACTATAAGGAACCCACCACATGTTTGTTGGGTTATCAGTGATATTGTCGCAGTTGGCAATCCTGTTTAGTTGCGGTATTCCCGTGATTTTACTACAAGACATTCGGCATTGATTCAAATCAATGACGTCCTCGGCTCCTTCCACCACTTCCAATCCGGTTAAACCGATCATTGTTGCATGACCCCAATTCGAGAGTAGAACGATTTCGATTTTGTTGGCTCCTAACAAAACTTGATCGGTAGATGAGATTTTGCTTGCAGGCCCCGTAATGGGGCGCACCTAAAATTTTAATTATATTCAAAATAATAAAATTGTTATCAGTTACGTCTGAGATTAAAGTAGATGTTGGAGGTCTTTCCACTGAATCAGGGGTGGTGGGTTCTGATGTTAAGAAGGAATAAGACGAATCGTTTTTTGATATATTTTCCAATATGGTGTTGTCGGTTGTAAATAAAATTGTCTGTGAATTGAGAATGAAAAGCAAACGATGTATAAGAAGCAAGAAACAGAAGCTAACATCACCGAAAGCGTCGACTCCTCCCAGAATTCCTCCACAAGCTTTTGCGATTTCTCCTTTAAAAATCGCCTGGTCGTCGAGGAACATCACAGTATCCCTGACCCCTCGGTAGGAGTGTATCCTGGATTTGTTGTAATTCTGGAAAATCACAAGTGAGACAAAACTACAGCAACATTTTTGTTAAATATGCATTTGTTGCTCTCTAACACGTGTTAATTGTCCGTTTTCAAATGCTGCGCGAACCTTGTTTTCCGCAACCAACAATACAGACGTGTAATGTCAGAATAAAGTAGGATCTCTTCAAAAACAATAACGAGGGTCCACTAAGACCAAAAATTAGAGCACTTATAAAGAGACGACGCTTCGTGCGGCTTCTTTGAATTTTTGAAACCAAATTCTATGATCTTGAGACGGTAGCGATGAACACGTTTTCGCTCTTATGATATTTGTATGCAGGATATTGTAATGGTAATAAGCGTTACTAATCAGCCAGATGTCGTAAACACCACCTTTTCGTGTGCTTCTCCGTGCACTTGCCGCCTTGTCTGTGCTAATCCGATCACGCTTTGGACACGTTTTCGAATGTATCTTTAAAAATACACAAGTGTAGGATCTCTATCGACGAACCAGTTGCCTTGTTCGATCGTCGCCTCTTTATTAGCTCTCTATAATATTAATTAATATCGAAGAAAGTTTCTAAAGATTCTCTTTCGGGGCAGAAGAACTACTCCACAAGATAGAATAGATCCAACCGAAATGCCTTGACAAATATCTAATAACATTGTAAATATAATGAATTTTAAATGCGTGATCAACTCGTCACAAACGTCACCGGATGTAGATGGAGTATTTCCAGAACTACTAGAACAGGAAATGAGGAAACTTGCTACACCCTAGTGCAAACTATGTAGAGCTAATAAACCTAAGATATATTTCAACAAGTTGGCGGAAGGTTAGAGTGATACTTATACCAAAGCCAGGGTGAGATACTTACGTCCAGAGAAAACCTTTCAGTATGTCAGTCTGACATCATTTCTTCTGAAAATCTTGAAGAAACTACTTGATAGGGATATCAGGGGCGATTTCATGAGAATGAATCATCTACCTCAAAAATAGTTTGCCTATCAGTCAGGGTAATCCTGTGAGATACTCATACACGAACTAATTCATAGAATAGAAAGGGGATTGATAATGAAGAGATTGCTACAGGAACCTTTCTAGATGTAGATGGAGCTTTTGATATTTTGACTCTATCAAAAAAAGTGATGAAATGCGGGGTCAAGTTGGAACTCGCACATTTCATCTTGAAATCCACATTGAGAGAGGTGACATCAGCCAGGGGGTGCCTACAGAGGAAGTTATATCACCACTATTGTGGCTTCTGAAGGTGGATAAACTTCTGGCGGAGTTACAACAAAGTAGACTTTACGCGCAAGGTATTTGTATTTTCAGAAGACTATTAGGGGAGATAGAGAATAGGAAAAAATGTAGAAAGGCAATTTAAGTTATATCAAGAGAGAAACTGTTTTCGACGAGGAACATAAACCGGAAGAAAGAGAAAAAACTAGAAGATAGTAGAGAAGAAAAATGATATAGAAATGAAAAACATAATAAATGAATTGGTGGACGTCATGAAGAGAATTGAAATGGCTACGTAAAGAAAAGTTTTGGGAAAATTAAACTTTAATAGAGGGAACAATCTACTGTATTGGGGTACACCCGTCTTTAGAGAAAAAGTTGACAGATTAGACAGGACCAACTGTATTTACGGGTTGGTAGTTGGGCCCGAGCATAAGAATTGAATAAACTAATCTTAAGTAGTTGGACTTTCCTTCAACACTTAATAACGTAACACAAACAAGTGTGAGAAAAACTAAAGAGGAAATTTGCAAAAACATTATGCGTATAGTAACAAAAGTGGAAATTGTAGAACGGTAATAGAAAAAAGGAAGCAGAAATTAAAAGAAATGAAAGCGTAGAAGAGAGGAAGAAATTAAGAGAAAGAAAAAGGAGGCAAAGTGCTTACATACGCGGAACTATTTAAAGATACAACGAGGAGGAAGAAAAATGAGAGAAGTTAAGAAAGGGAAGAGAAGAAGGAATATGAAACCACAAAAGGCTAAAAGACACCATCGATTAGAAAAAGATTCAAAACTGTAGCAAAGAAGGATAATGAAGAAATCCCAAAAAATATAGTGGCGGAAATATTAAGAAATGTGGATATAGAGAAAATGAAATGGGGGTTAATAAGGGCTAGAAAACTGAGAGGTAGTACGATTATAATAGAAACTAGGGATAGTAGGCAATAGGAATAATTCAATAACATTCTAAGGGGTGAAGAGACGTTACTTACAAAGGACTTGAAGACTAGAGACCTATAGAAAGAGCTATGAGATCAAAGATATTTTTGGAAAAAGACACTTAAAAAAAAATTATAATAACAATGGAGGTTTATAATCTCGCAAAGAAAAACTGGGCCATCCAGGCATCTTCAAAGAACTAGTGAAGCAGGAAAAATATTTTATGATCTTACAATGCAGTATGATGTGGTCATTTCCCTTAGTTGGTTTAGTAAACACCTAAAGCCCATAAGGGTGAGAGAAAATCTTAACTGAAGGATGTGTGGTGTAGCGGATAAAGTTCCTTATCACATCTTATATGATTGTCCAATAGTGAAGAGGCGTTCACACTTCTGAGGATCAACAACGAGACCCCAAGAGAGCCAAACATTCATAGAACGTGTTCTCTCCTTTCAAGAGAAAATCGGTCTGATGAAGTGATGAGACTATGGGGTCAGTGGCAGAAGCCTAAGAAGCATAAGGTTCTGCTATAGAGTTTTGAAGTCTTTTTTGGTTGCCTTGCCATTTAAAAATTAAATTCGAACATCGCATCGCTCAAAGAAATAAGAAATGCTCAACTATTTATTAGCCGAGTGTTCGTTCATGAACCACAACAAGAGTTTTTCAAATTACGTTCAAACACAACAAGTTTGATAAAAAAAATTAAAATAAGCAAATTTTTTTGGGTTTTTGGGGGCGCTTTAAACGTAATCAACATTACCCATATTCTGATCATGGAAATGGTGGAAATTTCGTGAAATTCCACAGTGACGATGTGGCTGCACCCCATCTCGAAGGGTGCTAACCAAATATGCATGTCGTCTTGAGTTCTGTTGATCCCGTCCAACAAATTCGCAACCACCCTGGGATCGTTGGTGCACTCCGGTAAAACGTTAACGTCAGGCGGAATCGCTGATATCTAAAACTAATTTTTAGTATAATCCCAAAAAAAATTTTTCATTACTTTTTTGACGCCCACAATTTTTCCGTTTGTATCGAAAATTTCGATTCCGTTAAGTCCAACGTAGTACTTGTCCCCCCAAGTGCTGAGTATATCGATAATCAAAGTTTTACCTTTCGGCAATTCCGGGATGATAAAAACGTCTTGGGTCGTTTTCTTTTTGTTTTTGTATTTTGAGTTGTTGCTGTAAAGTTTGCGATGTAACGAGTCTTTTTCGAGTTTTTTTGTAATTTTTTCGTTTTCGGAAAGTAACTCGCTGATTATTTCTTGTCTCATTTCGTTTTCTTTATCGATTCTCATTTGATAATCGGACAATTTACGTTCGAAAATCGGATCGTGTTTGAATTTGGTGATAGTTTCGGCAGATTTAATAAAATTTTGTAACTTTTTGGGGGGATAATTTGACATTTCGCTGCGACTTCTGTTTGGCACGTCGACATCTAAAAGGGTTGGACTATAAAGCGATGGGATTGGCGATAAAACGCTATCGTAATCGCCTGTCGAAAATTAAACAATTAGACATTTTGGGGGGATTCGGGATTTATTGCAAAATTACATTCGAAAAAGTTTTTTTTCACTTACCGAAATGGTAGTGAGTTTTGGCACTGTCCAAGCGACCTTTATGGGATTGTTGGAAGTTATCGAGACTTTTCCAGGATTTTTCCAAATCCATTTGATAACGGTCCGGGTGGAGAACTTTAAAGTCGAATTTTTCTTCGAATTTCGGAATCAAATAATCCGATTTCGTCACTTCCAAATTACTTGAGGAACTATCACCCAACATTTGCGCCGCCAATGAGGATCTTCGACCAAATTTTGCACTAAAATTTCAAAAATTTCAAAAAACCAACAAAATTTTGATAATTTCCTCACTTTTCTTCCGGCGATTTCTTATCAGAACAAAAAAACTGCTTCATATCCGGTCCGTTATAACTTTTCGACTTTTCCAAAGAATCGTGATGTCTTATAATTTTCCTGCCAAAAATAATCTCCTTATCAACCATTTAATTGATCAAATGGGACTTACTGCGAGATGTCGTTGAGCCATTTGGGGACGGTTCCATGCGAAGGAATCTCGTCGGAGTTTCTACAGTCTTCATCATCCATTGTATTGGTTTGCGAAATTTTTTGAAATAGATTTTGGTCACATTTCACTGAAACACCCCCTAATCTGACAATTGCTAGTCAAATTGTGTTGGTTTTGTTTTGATTACCGGTTGTCATGGTGCTCGGCCAATAAGACAAATGACCTCTGGGAAATTATAATGAGGGTCGGAAACGTGAATGACGATGAAATTAAGTCTAGACGCACAATAAGGACGAAGATAATTAATCGGGGTTGTTGTTAAAGTTTTATCGATAGGGCAAGGCCGGGAAGAAAGAAATATAATTTCACACTTGATAACAATTTACACGTTTGTTGTCAACTTTTATTTAATATTTATATATCAGAAATTTTGAAACAGAGTTGATAATTTCTGAAATATAATAAGTTACTTGAACTAAGTCGCAAATTGCATAAAAGTTATATAATATTGCCCTAGATATTAATTATTAAATTAATAAAATCAACAATTATTTGAACATCTTTACCTGAACCAGAACGCGCTGTGATTGGGCGTGACGAATGACGTCACCCAGCCAATCATCTCTCTGAGTTTATTGTCTGTTACTTACAGGCAATTTATTTTCTCAGCAAATTACATTATTTCTTACAATTATCTTCATTTAGCAAATACAAGAAGAAAATATGTTTTATGTTTACTAAAATAAAGATTTGGAAATAAATTGGATATTACCTAAAACATAATTGATTGCTCTGAAATATATTTAAGGTTCCCTGAAATGCAATTGATGATGATAAAATGCAATTAGAGATGCTGAATTACATTTGATATTTTTCCAAATACAATTGATGCTGTTTAAGTACAAATGACTATTCTAAAATGCATTTCATGATCTCTAAACTATAATTATAATCAAGTTTTCTGAAATACTATTAATAACGTTTTAGATTTAAAATTTTCAAGAACAATCATGTTGACCTATATACAGTTGATGGCGGTTAAATAGATTTGGCAGTTTTTCAAGTACAATCATAGTTTCTAAAGTATAAAGAATGTCTTCTTAAGAATTCGTTCTCTGTCGCACGCACGGTGCGTCATAGGCACGACAATCTATTATGTCGCTTTATGTTACTCTAAAACTACAGTAAATCTTTAGGATTTCTACGTACATGAAAGCTAATGGTGTTTAGAGTTTTTGTATTTTTAATAATGATCTAGTATATAAGGTTTTAAAAAAATTAGAGCCAAAATTTTTATGGTAAATGGTAGGACATATTCAATCAACTGTACTTTTAAAAGTACTTGACATATCAACTTAAATTTATTTTACTCTTGTAACTGATGTGTCTAGATTCTTAAAAGTGGAATAAATTAAGAAATTTACTCTAATTTTTGAGTATCCTGCGACAACACTGTCACTGTCGTGCCTAAAGTGGTCCATGTGTGCGATAAAGAGCGCAACATTGAATTTAGATGCTGAGTCGCTTCACTTAAATATAGTTGAGTGCTGTGAAATACATTTGATGATATTTGAAGTACAACTGATGGCGTCTTAAATAAAACTAAGTATCTTAAAATACACTAATGGAGTCTTGACTATAGTTGACTGCTGTGAAATACCTTTGATGTCTTCTGAAGTACAATTTTTTTTAAATACAATTTCTGGAATACATTTAAAAGTTTCTAAAGTACAATTATAATTTCTGAAATACAAATGATACTACTTTAAAGGTAATTGATTGCTTTGAAATACATTTGAATGTTGTTAATGTATAGTGATGATGTCTTAAATACAGTTGATTGCTGTAAAATACATTTTGAAAGTTCCTGGTGCACAGGCATGGATTCTGGAATATACTGGACTGCTGTGAAATACCTTTGATGTCTTCTGAAGTACCACTTTTTTTAATACAATTTCTGGAATACTTTTAAAAGTTTCTGAAGTACAATTATATTTTCTGAAATACAAATGATACTACTTTAAAGGTAATTGATTGCTTTGAAATACATTTGAATGTTGTTAAAGTATAGTGATGATGTTTTAAATACAGTTGAATGCTGTAAAATACATTTTGAAAGTTTTTGATGCACATGCATGCATTCTGGAATATACTGGACTGCTGTGAAATACCTTTCATGTCTTCTGAAGTACATTTTTTTTTAAATACAATTTCTGAAATACAAATGATACTGTCTTAAACGTAACTTTGCTGTAAATTACATTTTGAAAGTTTCTGATGCATAGGCTTGCATTCTGGAATATACTGGATTGCTGTGAAATACCTTTGATATCTTCTAAAGTACAATTTTTTTTAAATACAATTTCTGGAATACATTTAAAAGTTTCTGAAGTACAATTATAATTTTTGAAATAGAAATGATATTACCTTAAACGTAATTGATTGCTCGGAAATACATTTGAATGTTGCTAAAGTATAGTGATGTTGTCTTAAATACAGATGATTGCTGTAAAATATATTTTGAAAGTTTTTGATGTACAGGCATGCATTCTGGAATAAAATGAACTGCTGTGAAATACCTTTGATGTCTTCTGAAGTACAATTTTTTTTAATACAATTTTTGGAATACTTTTAAAAGTTTCTGAAGTACAATTATATTTTCTGAAATACAAATGATACTACTTTAAAGGTAATTGATTGCTTTGAAAAACATTTGAATGTTGTTAAAGTATAGTGATGATGTCTTAAATACAGTTGATTGCTGTAAAATACATTTTGAAAGTTTCTGGTGCACAGGCATGGATTCTGGAATATACTGGACTGCTGTGAAATACCTTTGATGTCTTCTGAAGTACATTTTTTTTTAAATACAATTTCTGAAATACAAATGATACTGTCTTAAACGTAACTTTGCTGTAAATTACATTTTAAAAGTTTCTAATGCACAGGCTTGCATTCTGGAATATACTGGATTGCTGTGAAATACCTTTGATGTCTTCTGAAGTACAATTTTTTTTAAATACAATTTCTGGAATACATTTAAAAGTTTCTAAAGTACAATTATAATTTCTGAAATAGAAATGATACTACCTTAAACGTAATTGATTGCTCTGAAATACATTTGAATGTTGCTAAAGTATAGTGATGTTGTCTTAAATACAGATGATTGCTGTAAAATACATTTTAAAAGTTGCTAATGCACAGGCTTGCATTCTGGAATATACTGGATTGCTGTGAAATACCTTTGATGTCTTCTGAAGTACAATTTTTTTTAAATACAATTTCTGGAATACATTTAAAAGTTTCTGAAGTACAATTATAATTTCTGAAATAGAAATGATACTACCTTAAACGTAATTGATTGCTCTGAAATACATTTGAATGTTGCTAAAGTATAGTGATGTTGTCTTAAATACAGATGATTGCTGTAAAATACATTTTGAAAGTTTTTGATGTACAGCCATGCATTCTGGAATAAAATGAACTGCTGTGAAATACCTTTCATGTCTTCTGAAGTACAATTTTTTTTTGAATACAATTTCTGGAATACATTTAAAAGTTTCTAAAGTACAATTATAATTTCTGAAATACAAATGATATTATTTTAAAGGTAATTGATTGCTTTGAAATACATTTGAATGTTGTTAAAATGTAGTGATGATGTCTTAAATCGAGTTGATTGCTGCAAAATACATTTTGAAAGTTTCTAGTGCACAGGCATGCATTCTGCAATAAAATGAACTGCTGTGAAATACCTTTGATGTTTTCTGAAGTACAAATTTTTTTAAATACAATTTCTGGAATACATTTAAAAGTTTCTGAAGTACAATTATAATTTCTGAAATAGAAATGATACTACCTTAAACGTAATTGACTGCTTTGAAATACATTTGAATGTTGTTAAAGTATAGTGATGATAATTTTTTTTGAATACAATTTCTGGAATACATTTGAACGTTTCTGAAGTACAATTATAATTTCTGAAATATAAATGATCCTGTCTTAAATATAACTGATTGCTCTGTAATACATTTGAGGTTTTCTGAAGTATAATTAATGATGTTTTAAATACAGTTGAAAGATTTTGAAGTATAGATATGCATTCTACAATACCCAAGCTGTCGTGTTAAATATAATTCCTCCCTATCAAATGCATTTAACATTTTCTGAAGTTCAGTTGATGACGTTTCTAATACAGTTGAGGATTCTGAAATATATTCCTGAAAGTTTTGCTATCTAAAATACAAATAATGACTTTTAGTAATAAATCTCAATTACATTTCATGGTTTGTGAAATATGGTCGATGTCTTCTCAAAAAAAAAAAATGGAGAAGTTGTAGGATATTTATTCATGGAGAGTTTGAAATGGAAAAACTTTCAGGCTATATTAACTTGAATTATTGAAATCTTTCCAATTCATCCCACTTTTGTAGTGTTCGGATCGACTACAGAACTCCTGCGGACGTTCAGCTCAAAGTGTATTTTAAAGCTTTCTAATCAATGTATTTTGATGCACTCAAAAGTAGGTATTAGTAAAAACTCTACATTTCCCCGCTACAATTGAAAATTTGGTTAAATATGTAAATTTCAGTGTGAAATTAATGGATGCGGTGCCTAAAAATAAGGCAATTTCATAAATCAATAAAGAATTAAATAATTTTTTTATTTCAAAAGTAACTTTAGAGCGGGCTAGATTAACTCTTTTTTTAAGTGAATTTTACAAGAAAAAAATCCAATTGGAAAAACAACTGCCCAAACTACACTCTTCCCTCGGCTTGTTTTCGGTAAAATACGCAGAGTTGGTTGCCTATGCAAAATATAATAATAACTTGAATACAATTGGAAGGCGGAGTTAAAATAATTTATGATCTGCTTGTGGTAAAGAACGACCATACCGGTCCTTTTCGGAATTTTGTCCCTATTTTAGTGTCAAAAACGCACGGTCGTTTTACGATATTCAATATTCCGATCATGTGGATGCCAAGAATCTTGATAAATAAATAATTTTTAAACTGTACCTCTCCATGCTCAACTATATTGGGGGTTGTTAGGAGTAGCTTTTTTAACGTCACAACATTTTAATTGAAACATTATAGCTCAAACTAACATTGTAATTAAAGAAATAAATTGTTTAATGAATAAAATTTGTTTGTTGCAAAAAAATATTAAAATAAAATGTTGTTCTAATTAAATGGTTCGTTAAATTAAAATTTATGTTATGGATCAAATATTTGCGTTTTTTTCTGCTTCTACACCTCTGCCTCACCCGTGAGACCCCTGACAAACTCTATAATTGGAACACTACGCTATTAATGAAAACATATCGAAGTGAATTTAGAAAATAGTTTAAGTTAATAAAGTAATAAAGTATGTTTCTTTTGTCCTTTCAGAGAAGGTGTAGTGGTAGCAATAATTTATAAAAACTATCAATAAGTAAATAATACAAAAAGTTAGTGACTAAGCATTATATTATTAACTTGACCTGCTTCTTCTTATGTTAATAAATCAATAAATGCTTTTGTTGATTTTTATATCCGAAATTCCTAAAGACTATAATTATGCAAATAAATTAAATTGGAGCTTTGTAACAATTACCGTTATTTATTTTCTGCAACAAGAGATTTGTCTCCTATTACACCCTTGTATTGCTGGTTGCAGAAAATAAAATGATTTAAAGAGGATTTCTTGATTTGTCTATTATTAATAATTTTCGCTTTACCGTTCCATGAAAATTCACCACCCTAAAAGCAGTAATACGTTTCTTCGATAGTTTTCCACCTGCACACTTTTCTCCTTTATACTTTAAAGTTCTATCGGGAGTCAGCTTGTAAAATAAACCTGCCTCATCGGCATTGAACACAGCAGAATCTTTAAATGATTCTTTAATTTGAGACCACTTATTTTTCAACCAATCTTCAACAACACTTATGCCCACTGATGCCAATTCGAGACAATTCTACCGCTCCCAATGTTATCTATCTTCTTGAATCTCTCTATCCAACTTCTATTACATTTGAAATCGTTGATGGTTTCTAGTTTGCCTCCTAATTCTTAAGCTTTTGACTGCAATACCGCACCACTGATAGTCACATTTTTTAACCTCATTTGAGTAGATCGTGGTCTAATTCATCGTTAGTAGTGGATCTTCGTATTTCTTTTGCGCTGGAATTGTTACGCTCATAGCTTACAAGAATCTTGTCCTCTTCTTACCAGATGGTAGCAACGGTCGATTTACTAAAATCAAACTATCTACAAACATCACTTTGCTTCCTTTGCTTCTCATCCTTTTGAAGTTTGTTGACTATTTCATAATTTGTTTGTAAGAAAATTGCTTTAGGCAGTAGATCGTTATAAGTGAACATTACTGTATTTATAAAACTGGGAATCAAACTTCGACAGCATACATTCTGTAGTTTATGCTAAATAGAACACTTTAAAAACTAGAAGTCGACATTTTCAATTAAAAAAATAATTTTCTGATTTATTTCTTAAATTAATAACAAGCACCATTGCATAAGCAGAGAAACATATTTTCCAATATGTAAGTTTCATGCAACGTAATGAAACAACAGCGCTAAGTTGAGAAATGTCCTAAACTATTTTATTGCTTGGTGTATCACAAGTCGTCAGGAAATGGGCGCAAATGCAAATATTTTAAAAGTGGTAGCGCTCTGGGCCTCTTTGGCTCTAGCAAAAACTATCACTGCCACAGTTTTTTTTGTGCCGATTATAAAAACTGCAATAAATTACCTATCTGATGGGTTAAAGTGTACACAAACTTGAACAACTTTCCAAAGCTCGGGGCTTACCACTGAGACAAATATATTATCAAAAATATAGGTCACCAAATTCTTTGATCTTTACTCTTTCTGCCAATAAATCAGATTTTCTTAGAAATGGATAGAGAAGTCTTAAGCCAAAAAGTCCAAGAGCGTGTTTTCTTCCTTTTAGAGCCGAACTTGACTAAATTCTTCTTAATTATGACTATGCAATTTTTATATTTTTTCAACTTCTGATTACTTCATAAAGAATTTAAATGTACCGCGATGTAAAAATCTCGGACTTCTTCCTCGACCGCCCTCGCGCCAATACTTTGAACCCAGATATGCGAGATACGTTGGCATTTTTTGTATAGAGTCAAAGTTCCTTATTCGCGGTTACTATTTTCCTGGACCAAAAAATTGTGACCACTTCCCGTATTCACGGGTGAAAAATTCTGTATCCGCGGATCCAAAAGAAAATTGCAGGTATTGAAAATGTAAGAAAAATTATAAATTACTCATACGGTTACTAAAAAATTAATTCGGTTAAGAAAAAGTAAAGAAGTGGTCAATTTAAATCAAGCAATAGCTTCTACATCATTAGGCCAAATTTTGCCAGTAGCTAATTATGAATACGAAGTGAAGGTAAAAGGTCTACCGTCACCATCAGGCCACTAAAAGACGTTAATCAAAAGACTGTATGCTTTAAAATTACAAATGGATTGCCTCGGTAATTTTCAGATATATGTTTGTAACTCAATTAATAATCATCATCTATTAGTTGAAAACAAAACCATAATTATTAATAATTATGTCGACAGCTTTGTCGACAAGAAATGTGTTGTGGATGACAAGAGCAAGTAACTTCATAAATGGCACCCTTGCCTCCGTCCTCAGTCATAAATAAATTTAGTTGCCTTCAGGCGAGTTGGACAGCTACTTTAGGTAAAAGTTGGAGTGGAGGTGGTAGGTCAACCGGGTAGACTCTCTGATGGTTACTACTAGCGCCCCTATAACGGATTAGTTTGGCTGGTGAACGTACCGTACGCCCTTAACGTGCGAATTTTGCGATTCATGGTTTATAGAGGGTGGCAAAGGCACATTTTTACGCAACATCAAACTTAAAAGATCACATTATACGGTTTCCCAAGTGGAATGTTGTTATAATTCTAGGTCGAGTAAACACCGCCGATAAATTAAGCACTAAATCAAAATAAATATATTCACTTAATGTTCAGTCAGGTAATTGATTCGTTGACAATAGAAATTAAACAAACCAATATGACAATTAACAAAGAAACAATACTCTAATCGCAATGTTATCCCAAAATCGTTATATAAAGACGAAAACTGTTGACGTCGACTCCGGTAGATATTTTCTCTCAGTTTTTTCGCTTGACGGTTTAATTAAAATAATTTGTAACAGTTAGACGGTGTAGTCCTATTTTTACTAAGTAACGAAAACATAATTGAAGTTAGGTGACGTTGACTAACAGTGGGTCTAAATTTGGAACGAAAATGGGTAAATATTTTGTTAACAAAGAACAATCAATATAATAAAAGAAAAGTTGGAGTAAAAACACAATTCTTGTCATGAACACACTTCGAGGTTTACTTACAAAGGGTAAAAAACGTATCTCATAACGTATCTCATAACTAAAAAAAATATTAGTAATAGAATATAAAGTTAGCACAATCGCCTCAGTTCACCAATAAAAGGTCTCTATACAAACATAAAATTGTACTAGAAAACAAAAATTTATCTACTTATTAATTAAGTTTCTCTCCAACATTTGCTTTGCTTGCTAACTTTTCTTTGGCTTTCCTCGCTTTCAACATTTGCAACCCTGCCACGTACAAAATTATTCCCAGAATTAAACCAGCGTGATAAATCGAGTTGTAGTAATGGTAAATAGTACCAACTTCGAGTAAAAGAAACGCAATTCCTTGATACGAGAAGAAGTGCATGCGGAAGATCCAATGAATCCACTCGTACACCTTCAATTTCTGCAAGAAAAATAAAAAAAAATATATTAAAGAAAATTTCTTCATTAGTAATCTTTTAAAATATTTTTACATCAGTAGAAGTGAAAAGAAAATTAAACAAGAGACGCGTTTTGCACGTTATGACGCCAAAGTTGCCTTACAAAAAAAAATTGATTTGATTACCATTCCTTTGTTGTCTTTGATGAACAATTTAACGTAAATATCTTCAATAGCCAAAACGAAAGGAACCGTTCCAATGCAAACGTAATATCCAGAATGAACTCCGTGCCAAAACGCCGAAACCAACATAGTTACGGCAACTCGATACTTTTTACTTGGAAACCTTTTATAGACGTTAACAGCCAACCAATACTGGACGCAAATGTTCCAATGTTTCATCGCTTCGCGATAAGTGGTACAAAAATCGGACCCGTACGGCTTAATATTGCGAACAGTTTCAAAATCGTAATTCTCATTTTCTAAATCAGTTTGGCTAAAAATAAATAATTAAAATATTTTTTTTAAAGAAATTTTACAACCTTTTTTGGAGTTTCTCGAAATTTTCCGAAGGACCTTGCCCGGGTTTAGGATTGGTGAATTTCGGATACGCTCCAAGTCCCGCCATTGTACAAACACATTCGGATAAAACTAAACCGATGTAGATGCGCATTCGAAAAATAAAGAAATTCGGCCAAATAAACCAATAACGGTAGAGCCAAGATCTCGAATAAAATTCATCACTCATTGCGTACTAAAATTGTAATTATAATTATTAGTTTTGAAGAATTAATTAATTACCGAAAGCGGCCAATTGTATGTTCCCCATAAAAATAGAAGGGCGTAAAGAGGAACGTAAAGTAATTTATCGATAGTTGCTTGCTTCCAATTGGCGTGTTTCGAGTAAGGTTTTTCAAAATAATCAAGAAAAGTTCGATAGCGATAATAAGGTCCTGTTAAAACTCCGATATAGTTGAGGGAATAGTGGAAAATATCGACGAAATTCGGATTGATTCTATTGACGTCATCTTCACTTTTTCCTTCGATTGTTTTTGAGGCGTTATCACGTTTTTTCTGCGAGTTGTAGCAAGAATTTACTTCGAAAGCTAAGCCGACGAGTTTTAATGTTAGCATCATTTGGATCAAGTTGGTTTGGGGTGGAGGGTAAGGAATCCCAAAATGAATTGTTGTTCGAAAGAACAATAGGTAGGAAAACGAAAAAATAAAACTGACCAAGTGGCATTGTCTGAAAAAAAATAAAAAATTATTAAAGTTGTTTCGATTTTTGAAAGTACTCACTTTTTCGTAACAAAAAGGATGATGCAGGCGTTAACAAGTATTGTGATTAAAGAATGGAGTATGTGGAAGCCTGAAACTATGGAAATTATAGTAATTCCAATCGCTGTGCCTACTTTTTTCTTGGTGTCTGGATTTGGGATTTGGCGGTAGAAATAACCGACAGTAATAGAAAAGAAGAGGAGACCCAAGTAGATTATGTCGTCGAGATCCATTTTGTTGGAAAATGCCCTTTGGACCAAAGAATAATTAATTCATTGAAAATCACTGATTTTAGGGTTATGTTTGGACTACCTGTCAAAACAATTAATATAATTAATCAGAATTTGTTAAATTATATTCAGAAAACCTCGAAATTTGTTCAATCGAAACAGGTTAGTGATGGGGGTTTACTAGTTGATTATTTCTATTATCAGTAATTTAAAATAGAAAAAATAATGCGATCTGTATTACCGACTTTATATCAGTCGAATTCATAAATTTGAGAAAATCAAGTTTCCTTATGAATTGAACTCTTCGTTTGTTTTTCTATAGCCTTTTAGGAGACATTTTATCAGTGCTGCCAAATATAGAAAACAATTTACTTTACTAATTCAGGATAATTTTCAATTTCTATTAAATAACGTCAGTTAAAAGTAAATAAAAACGAAGCAGAATAAATGAAAAAAAAAGTTTTTTTTATACTTTTTATGATATAACAATATAATTCCAAAGATCTTATAATAAATGTGTTTAAAAAGTTAAAAGATTGTCTCACGACAATTAGAATTTTCCATTTTAGAAGAGAAATTACTTTTTCATAAGCTTTAACATATGTTTTTGTTATAGGCGGCTGAGATTTTTTAAAATTGTTAATTTTTGAAATGTTAGCCGCTTTATAATATCGGTAATGCAGTCTTATTATTTATTTTTCAGTATAGACATTTGTTTGATGTCAAATTTATTATTTTCCTTGCTCCATGTAGATTTGTTTATCAGTCGGTGTATATTGTGTTGCCTATCTAAAATTGCATTAAAAATATTTTATACACAAAAATTATGTACATAAAAATTACAATTAATTAATTATTTAATATAACAAGTGTTATCACTTTAATGTTGTTTCTTAATTGTTTACTTCTTGTATACACTTATACATATGTTGTACTACTTGTACTACGTTATTAGAATAATTTTTAATTTATTTTTTGCACTAGTCGATAGCGAACCTCAGTCGGAGATAGACGTGCTTTGGATAGTGATTTCGATAAACAATAGATAAGAAAAACGCGATAACAGCCGGTCATTGAAGATAAGAAGAAAAGGAAAGAAGTGTTAGAACTAAAATATAAATATATTTAATTCGGGGAACCTAATCGGTTTTGACAAAACCGGACAATCGACCCATCTACAGGACATCATACAGGCTGTCTCGATAATTAACAACCAAATTCCACAAATGAATATAACCCTATCTCAACCAAATTTTACAACTTCAAGTACAAAAATCCCTCAAATACAAATATTTCCTAGCCAGCCTATACAGTCCACTATGTATCAACAGGCCTCTGCTTAACCAAATTAAAAGAAAAAGACGACCATTGATAAGGACATAACTACAAGCAATAGGTATAGCGCCTTGACACATCTAGAGCTAGAAACCTCAACTAGCAAAAACAACAATGATGAAAAAATAATAAAACCACCACCAATTTTCGTACACGGAGTGACAGATTATACAAACATGATTACTAAAATAAGTGAAGTACTAGAAACAAAACAATACACTACCAAAACCTTATCAGACAATAATATAAACACCAACACCACTTCTCCAGATGATTATAGAAAATTAGCAAAATTTATGAGAGAAGAAAATATGATACACCATAAATATCAATCAAAAGCGGAAAGGGCCTACAGAGTAGTAATTAAATCACAGTTTAAATACAGAGGATATCAAAGAGGAACTACAAAATAAAGGACACCAATTCCGAAATATAACCAACATAAGACAAAGAAAAACCAAGGAACGATTAAACATGTTCTTTGTGGATCTGGAACCGGCGAATAATTACAAAGAAGTATACCAAATAAAAGGACTGCAGAAAGAGTTGTAGAAGTTGAACCACCTAGAAAAAACAATAATATTGTACAGTGTATAAGATGTCAAATGTATGGTCACACAAAGTACTATTGCCACCGACCTTACTTGTGTTTGAAATGTGAAGGATCATACGAATCCAGATCCTGCAAAAAGGCAAATAAACGCCTGCCACATGTGGTTTATGTGGAGGTCCACACCCTGATAATTACAGAGGATGTGAGTACAGTGAAACCTCTCTAAGGCGGACACTCAAGGGACCTTGGCGATGTGTCCGCTTAAGGGAGGTGTCCGTCTAAGAGAGTAGGTAGGTACTAGGTAGGTACATATATATTTTTTGAAAATAAACGTGCAAATCGGAAACGATATTTAAACCACTAAAATCTTTATGTATTTCGACAAACCTTTTCAGCTGCTGAGTAATTTCCATTGCCGGTTGATAAGTTTGTATAGTTTTCTCCTCTGGTTCCATCTCGTCATTAGATTCATCTCATGATTCAACTTTCAAGATCATTGCTTCAACTGCTTTTACAGAATCTTCTAACATCCTTCAGTGTTAACTCATTATCTATATTGAAAAAGTCTTACACATAATTTTTATCTAACTCTAATGTATCCGCCTTCTTATACATATCAGCCAAAATTGACAAACGTATATCATCTTCTTCCTCAAAGTTATCAGTTTTAGATGCATTTATATCATTGCGATCGGTACGTACAAATCCGGTCTTGTGAAAGCAATTCAGAATCGTTTCTTTTGAAACTACGTCCCTCGCTTTTTGTATAAGATAAATAGCATCAAGAACGTTTATCTTTTTTGCAAGTTCTAGACCTGATAAAACTATATCTGTGGCTAACAAAAGTTGTTCTACAATGAAAGTTCTGTGAAACCCCTTAAAGTTTTTGATTATGCTCTGGTCTAAGGGTTGACAGACCGATGTACAATTTGACGGTAAAAACCCTAACCAAATGTTTGTCAAATTGACATTTTTGGGATGTGAGCATTATTCAAAAATGGTAAAATTTTTCGTTTTTGAAGTCTCAGTCTCCTGTCAAAGTCGTCTAACCAGTCCAACATTATTTTGCCTGTCATCCAGGCTTTTGTATTTGATTTTCAAATAACAAGCAAGTCACTGAAATAAATGTTCTTAAGAGCCCTAAGTTTTTTCAATTTTCATATTACGAGTAACTTTTTTTTTCGGCCATTCATGCTGACGCAATGCAAAATGATGAGTCTTTCTTTTGAAACTTTTTCCCCAATGCATTTTTCTTGTTTTAAGCTTAAGAGACTGTTTACCTTATCAGGATTTACACTGGCAGCTTCTTCTGATATCGTTTTGAAAGCGATATTGTGTCAAATGCGGAATTTCTACAACCAATCTTCGGAACGCCTTGAACTGGTCATATCCTAAGTTTTCCTCGATTTTCTTTGGTTTAGCTTTTAGTATTGGGCCCAAAAAATTCATGTAAGGTGAGCCTAAAAACGTACTTATTTACTGCGGTTTGTTATTACCTGACAATGGGATGCTTTTCCTCCGACCCCGCGTACAACATGCCCTATCGATGTTTCGACTTTTTTTCTTAAGAAGGTCGCGTTTTTCGTTAATGCTTGAATTGGAGTACTATTTTTTCATCAGCTGCTCACTATTTCTAATAATATCCGCTGCTTGTGTTTTATCTATTCTAAAACGGGTTGCCAAGTTTCGGACACTTAGTTTTTCCTTTTTGTACGCATCAACAATTTCTACTTTCTGTTTAAGAATTAAAATATTTCGTTTTGTTGGCTTACTGATTAACGGAAAAATCGAAAACTTCAAAACCAAACGCCACCCTAAACTACGTCAGAACTCGTGCGAATATAGTACCGGGGAAGTCCCCAAAAGTGATATGCGCGGTGGTATTTTCGCCGCTGCTTTCCGTATAAAAGAGGTTCAAGCGAATAAATTGCCCGATTCTTGGTGTCCGCGTCCGCTCGAAGGAGTGTCCGTATAAGAGAGGTGAGCGTATATGGGATTCTTATGGTAGAAATTCCGGACTATGAAAAACTGTCCGTTGAAGGGAGGTGTACGCCCATTAGAGGTGTCCGCTAAGGGAGGTTTCACTGCACTATTACAACTATCATAAAAATAACAGAAATAAATCGAACCTACAACCGCCACAAATAAAACAAATACAAAAACGTTATCCAGCCAAATCAAACAATGTCTGTACATCCCTCTTACAGTTATGCAAATGTAGTAAAAATTGCTGAAAATCAGACAACAAAAAATGGAGAAAATATCAGCAACGCGACATAACATGAAAAAAGAAGACTTCTAAGATTTCTTCCAAACACTAGGATCGAAATTTATAGCAGGAGGAGACTACAACAGGAAACATTCACTGTGGAGCTCCATAATCGTTACAACCAAAGGTAGAGAGCTATTAAATCTATTACAAGAAAGAAATTACTAATTTCTGTCTACTGGCACCCTAACAAACCACCAGACTTGCTGGATTTCTTTGTGGCTAGTGGTATAGCGTCAAGCTACACATATGTAGTCCCCAGTTATGCCATATCTTCAGATCATACGCCGATTATTGCAACTATCAGCACCTCAGTCATACATTTCAAGAAAACACATAAATTACACAACGGAAAAACAAATTGGAAAAATTTCAGAAATGAAATTAATAATAAGGTAAGCCTTAATATTAGGCTCAAAACTTTGGAGGAAGTAGATGAAACAACATTCACATTTATTAAAATCATGCAAGACGCCGCCAAACAAGCAACACCTCACCTAGAACCTCATGAGTAAAAAACAATATTCCGGTAGTGATAAAGAAACCTATAGCAGAGAAAAGAAGAGCAAGAGTGAAGTGGCACAAATCACAAATTCCAAGTGACCAAACACTTTCAATCGAATAAGTTATACTCTAAAAACAAAGTTGAAAGAAGTGAGGAACAATAACTTCTCATAATTTATAACAAATTTTAACCGCTATGATAATTCCATTTGAAATCATTAAGAAATCGCGTGACAACTTCTTCTCCATTACGAGTAGCTGGAAATACATCTACATGGGCAAGGAATAGTCAAGAGAAGGCAAATTTATTTGCACAACATGTAGCAAAAGTATTTACTCCTATTACTAAAACCTTCCATCAATATGCACAAGAAGTTTTAGATAGTAATATAGAGACGCCACAGTCAATAAGCATACAATTTGTAAAACCTAAGGAGGTTAAGGAAAAAATTCCTCTACTAAACACCAGGAATTGGTATGATAACACCAAAACTGCTAAAAGAATTACCAAAGAAAGGTTTAGTGATGTTAATGTACGTATTTAACGCTATTATAAGATTACGATATTGGCCTAAACGCCTTAAGAAATCTGAACTAATACTTATACCAAAGCCTGGAAAGCCAATAACTGATGTTTCGTTATACAGACCAATAAGCTTATTGTCTTCCATCTCAAAACTATTTAAGAAGTTATTATTGTAACGTATCCAACCTTTTCTCAATGTAATCCCTGACCACTAGTTTGGATTTCGCCGTGAACATTCTACAATACAACAGTGCCATAGAATAGTTAATGTAATTAATGAAGTTATTGAAGAAAAGAAGTATTTTTTGGCAGCTTTTCTAGACGTGAGTCAAGCGTTTAACAAGGTGTGGCATGAAGGTCTGTTGCACAAAATCAATCAAACACTTTCAGATCCATTTTATGACTTATTGAGGTCATATGTAACAGATAGGTATTTTATAACAAAGGTCAACGATGAAGTTTCCCAGTTTCAACCCATCAAATCTGGAGTCCCACAAGGCAGTGTCTTAGGACCAGTCTTGTATTTTATATATACATCTGACTTTCCTACAACAGACTCTACCACAATAGACACATTTGCAGATGATACTGTTATTTTAGCTGTACATGAAGATCCGTTAATTACCTCAGCAAGTCTGCAAGACCATCTCTTCCATATAGAAGAATTGACCAAAAGATGGTAGATATATATTAATGAAAGCAAATCTCAGCATGTAGCATTTACATTAAAAAAAGAAAAATGTCCTTCAGTGTATACTAACAATAGCAGAAATTTCAATATCATCTTGTGTTAAGTACTTGGGAATTCACCTCAACACTAAACTTAATTGGAAAGAACACATGAGCAAAAAACGGAAGCAAGTAGACCTTAAAATAAAAGAACTGTACTGGTTGTTTGGCAGAAAATCACAAATGGCATTAGAAAATAAAATACTAGCATACAAAACTATAATTATCCCAATCTGGACTTATGGTATAGAACTTTGGGGTTGCACTAGCAAGTCCAGCGTACGTATAACTCAACGAGCACAATCAAAGATCCTAAGAGCATTAGTCGACGCTCCATGGTATGTCACAAATCAGATGCTACATCAAGATCTCCATATCCAAACAGTCAAAAAACTATAGAGAATAGAAGTCAGAAATATCAAGAAAAGATAGAAATACACTCTAATAGAATACTGCAGCAACTACTGCAAGAGAGAAACAAAAGAAGGTTAAAAAGAAGATGGCCAGCGGACCTAAAATAAGGTGAAGAAGAAGCATTCTCGATGAAGAGGTTTTACCAGAACAGTGGTAGGACTTGTTAGGAATTGTCTTTCAGTCAAGAAAATAGCTTATAAATTTAATATTCTGATTGTTGTTTAATTTAAGAATAAAAAAAATAATTCCTTTTTGCACTTTCTACATTAAAGTTTATATGCATGTCGTAGGTATTGTTCCTTTCTTATCCAGTTAGTGTTGGTGCTTTCTTATCTACATTCCACTGGTAATTAGCCTACTATAACAATCACAAACCATTAGCGATTAGGTAAATTGTAGCGTACCCAAGAGTACTTTCCTATTTTATCAAGCAATTTCTGTAACTTTGAAAAGGTGACACTTCTAATTAAGTTTCTACGTTTATTTTGTAAATTAAATAATTTCATTAGGAATTTCATTATCATAGTTTCGAGATTACAGAATAAAAAAAATTAAAATAACTCACAAGTTAAAACGTCGACTATGAGCTAACACTACCATCAAACAATGTTTTCTTATTACGTTGTAACTAGTTAGATTTAAAATACTACTTGTGGTAATTTACAAAAGATGTAAATTTTTGAGCTTTTGGTTACAACAGGAACTTGGAAATAATTGGTTTTTAGAGTTTTTTTTAATGATTGCAGGAAAAATGCAGCTACCTTGTCTATTAACAACCACATATTTATGTAAACTGCAATTTCCTCGGTGCATACGCAAAAACAATGCCACCGCAATTAATAGAGAGACTCTATCAGTTTCCGATAGCTCCCAACACACAACTAACATGAAAACGTAATTGTGTATAAAATAACAACGAATTAAATCATTTCGGATCTCACACGCACAACTTTAAGGTCGTGTAAATGTGCAACGAGGAGAAGTGTTTCACAATGTTCGGGAGGCTTTTAAAAACCAACCAACATCCTTGCAAAAACTCTCTCACGTTCCTATTTATGTTCACTAATATTTTCAAGAAAAATGTCTTCTACGTGTGTTCATGTTTTTATTATTGAGGTGGTCGGTTTGTATTGTGGCCTTTTTTCGTTGTCTATTCAGGTCTGTCATGGGAGGTGGTTTTGTGGCTGTCACTTAGAAAGTGCGACAACGATTAGTTCTATTTGCGACAATAATAAATTGTTAACAGTTAAGAAATGCATTGGGGTTTTTCAATGCCAACGCCAAATTGCGCAAGGTTTATGATGATGATGGTGATAGACGGTTTATGTCCTGAATTTTGATCGGGGTTCCGGCAATGGCAAGAATTTTGCAACAGTCTTATTTTTGTTAATAATTGCTGTCTCTAATCGAATGTTGGACAATTCGATTTTTTCTGCTCCATTTTTGTGGTTTTTTCCTAAAGTTTCTTTTGCACCGAATTCTCAACGAGTTTTTCTTTACATCTAAATTTTTACTTTAATTTTTGACCAATCAAGTCACTTTTCTCAGCGAATATCCTTCACCACGAAGTGGTATCATAATCAAGAAGATGCGATTCTCAATGCTAACTAACATAATTTATGATACGTTCATATTTCAATTCAACTCCAATTATTGTTTCAGTTTAAAGTAAAAAAAAGATTAATAAGAGTATAGATATTATGCTGGTTTCTGAATCAAATTTACTCAACTTACCAGATTGATGGAAACGCACTAGGAGGAATGGCAGTTTTATTCAAATCCTTAATTAACACCAAGAACTACAAAGTTTCTATAAAGATTATTTTCAAGCTTATCAAAAATTTCGAATCGACTCAAACACAAAGACCACCTGGAGATAACTTATTGTTGTCACACTCCTCAAAGCTATCTAAATGAATTAGATACCTAACACAGATTTAGAATTTTGTTCTAAGAGTTGAATACTCTTCAATACTATGAACGGAATTAGAAATTATTTTAATTTCCAAATCTGGTAAACGTGAAGATGATATCTAAAGTCTGATAAGTCTAGTAAGAGATTACCACCAATTATAGAGAATAACAGTACTAGAGATCCTACTGTAAAACAAATTCATCGTGTAATTAAAGCGAGAACTCAAGTAGTAGAAATCCTGCTCAACAGGGTTTTTGACATTTCTAGTGCATTTGGTAAAGTCTGCTTTACTCGTTTCCTCCAGAAAAGTTCTTTGTGTAAACTAACTTATACTTTTTAATTTTAGTTCCAAAATTGTCACTTTCTTATGTGATATCGAGATGAGTATAGAACTCAGTAAAGTTGGCGTTCCTCAAGGCTATGTGTTGGGACCAATATTATATTTGATATATTTAGGTGACCTGTCAATAAGTTAAAACGCTACCACAATAACTTATGCAGATGACACTGCCAATAACTAATACACCTAGAAGATGTAAAATTTCTAAGTATTTACCTTGTCCACATATTCTATTGGAAAAATGCATATTTATGAAAAAAACAGGTCAAACTTAAAATAAGTAGAGGCAAACTACTAATATACAAAACTATACTGAAGCCAGTCTGGAGTTATGGATTTCAATTATGAGGTTCTGTATCACTAAAATACTTTCATAGGCTACCTGCACTAAGCAGCAAATCGCCTAAAAGTTATATAATATTGATAGTGCATTGATAGTGATTGATGTATAGTTGATGCTGATTTGAAAAGGAAACATTTTCCTGCCCTTGATATTAATTATTAAATAAATAAAATCAACAATTATTTGAATATTGCCGCGTTAAGCCAGAACGCACTGTGATTGGACGTGACGAATGACGTCACCGAGCTAAACATATTTCTGACTCTGCTACTTACACGTAGTTTATTTTCCTACCAAATTACATTATTACTCACAATTTTCTCTGCTTAGCAGATAATTAAAAGCGCATGATGGTTTCTGAAGTACACGTCTACCTAAATGAGGCCGTATTGATGTTAAGCGTCATCTTCGAACGACCATAAGAGTTTACGACGTTTTGGCGCAAATACTTTTAATTTGAAAATGGATATTTAAATAACAAATATGCACATGGTCATGTGCATTTCAAAGACCAGTTATACACAAAAAAAATGTGCAAGTATTGAAGGGCTGATCTTTTATCAAAAAACTTTATCTAATGAGTTTATAAACCTTGATGCCTGTTAAAGAAATATCCATTTACTCACAAAAATATGATCAAAGATTAGAAACTCGTCCAAATAGATTAGTAAAAAATCTTATAAATATCTTAATTTACCAAAAACTTAAGAAACATATTCTAAGTGATCTGTCAACAGGTTTCAACTTTAGCAATTGATCTGACCCCAAAGCTAAATTTGATTTTTACTGTGGAAAACTTCAAAGAAAATTGCTGGATAGTTCCTTCAAAGTCAAATACTTTTACTTTTTTTACTTTTACTTTTACAGAACTTTTACTTATTTTATTATTATCGTGGAGATTATGTGAAATTAAAAAAATAATTTTTTCTAATTATTTTGTCTCATAGTTTTGTGATGTTTTGGTAGCAGCTCTTCTTCCATAAGATTTATTTTCAAACAAAAAATGTATGGATACTAAAAGTAAGTAAATACATTGATAGAAGATCTTGACAATGCTCTTAAAGACTAAGTCTAATATGAAAACAGTGTGGAAGCAAACACCTCAAATTGTTTAGGAGCGCGATAGAATGATTACATTTTCTGTTCTGGTCCTTTCAAAAATCTTTAATTTGGAAAAACAAGATGTACAATAAATTCTAAAAAAGGGCTTGTAGTAGCGTTTGCAACAGTAACATTTAGGAGAGTAGTTCAAGATTTCCTAATATGTATAAAATTATGAAACAAAAACAACTTGGAAATACTTCAAAGGAAGTTTTTCACATCACCTCCAACAAACCTGGTGGAGAGTTGGAGAGTTGAAAAATGGGAAAGTAATACTATAAAAAGAAGATCTTAGTTATGTTTATGAGACTGGACTTTCAATATGATGAAAATATATAGATTAGGCTATTAGTAATCAGTACCACAACGATATGCTGCCAATCTTCTCAAATGCTTCAGTACCAGTGTTAGAACCACCAATGTTTTAATTTATTCAAAATTCTTCAAATTAAAATAAACAAGAGACGCAAGAAGCATTAAGAGCAAAGTTTTATAGTAGCATTTGAAAAAGTGGAAGGCTACTTCAAGATCTTTAACTTTAAAGAATACAAGAGAATTTTTGGTATGAAGAGCTTCGAATAAAGCTTTGCTTTCATCAAACTTACTTGAAGAGTTAAAGGCCCATTTGCTTGTCCTCTGATTTTTTAAGCTACTAAGTGATGGTCTTGAAGCTAGAAGATTAGAAAATGAAGCATTTATTTTAAAGGTACTCCAAGAGAAATGGCTTTTTAATTTAAAATAGTTGGTGCTTAGCACAAAAGCTGCAAAAAGTATCTAGTTACATTGTTTATCAATATTGTATCAAAAGGATCAATGGCCAATTGCTCGCAACATCCTTTCTGAGTAGGCAAAAACACTTCACAGAAGTTTCGTTTCTATTAATTGATGTACTGCAGAAGTACCATAATTATATTGCATATCGATGAGTAGATTTTGATTAAGATAAATAATCAATCAAATGCAGCATCTATAAAGGTCTTCAGATTGGCAAAATTTACCATTTGAAGAGTGTTGATTGACTCCTTAAGCTTCTCCAGAACGACTTGAACCATAAATATGTTTTCAATAATTATTATCATAAACTATTTTTTTTGTCGCATTGTCTACCAAATTTAAAGAACCGTTACCTACATATCTTTTGCTATAACTTAGTAGAATTTCTTGATATATACCATTTCAAAAAATGTAGAAATACCTTGACCAAATTGCTTAAAACATTTTTTTTAGAAACTTTATTAACAATATTTTTAAATTGATTTGGTTTCGTTTATTTTGTACTATTTTCCAAAAACTGTCATAGGGTATTAATATTTTTTTGTGCCTTTTTGATATAATTACTAAATAACTAATTTGATCTTCATTGTAAAGAGAATGTGCTGAAGAGTTGGTATTTTTTATTTCTATACAAATAGCGCATAATATTTTTTTATCTACAGATAACTGTTGTGCAACATTAATAATCTTCTTTCAAACTGATGGAGTAAATTCCAAATATCTTCTTAAACAGATAATTATAATGAAAAGTTTAACATCCAACTTTTTTGGCTTCCTAATCCATTTAAACGAACTTCTTTTTTTAGAATTTCTTTATTTTTGTTAGGTTTTTGGTTACCAAACATCACTTTTCTTTCTAAATTCCCTATAGATTCTTATTCAAGAAAATCTTCTAATACAAATGTTCTTGAATCCACTATACCAGATTAATTTTAAATAAAAACAATAAAGTTTTGGACCCAATTGCCATAAGCAATTTTTTTATGGGTGTTGTAGACAAGGAAAAGAGAGGAGTAAAACTACAAAATCCAAAATATAAGAAAACTACTTACTTATGATGAAAAATGTGAGAAACAATAAAAGTTTTATTAAAAAAAGTTTTAAAAAGGCTTTTAAATTGGGTGGGTGCGCTTGCAGGTACTCGAGCGTTGCGTTGGCGTCCTAGCTGTTAACCAATCAGAGTGAGTTTCCTTCAAGATTCTGAACGGATATGGTCGATAATGCACGACGGACTTTTAAACTGGATGGTTTTGTCATCTCTGCCGCCAAACCATTTACTTTGTTTGACTGCCACCTTTTTGACTTTAATTTATGTTTTTGGAACGCATCGCTAAATAATTTTGATATGTAAGATCAAAATTTTATTTGGGGAATACTTTGGTATTTTTCCTGAAATTCGAAAAACAACTTAACATAGTTCAATGTCAAAGTATCCTCAAGTCAATTCGACATTATTGGTCCTAAAAGAGAATCTTAGATATTTTCCAAAATATGCCAAAATTAAGTAAAAATCTTTACGTTGGAGACTTTTGTTTTTTCGAATTTTTGTAGTTATCTCGAATGTTGATTTCCTGTGTTGCTACTAGTTGAAAATTCCGTCATGTTTACGTAAACAGAGAGGTGTGAGTTGTAATTAGTAGTGATTCACTTGAAAGTTTGTTGAAGTAATTAAAAAATTACTGGGTTGCAATAAAAATAGTTTGGACGGAAAAAATAAATTTGATGTGTTTGCCTCGTTTTTAAAATCATGTAAATTAAACATTTTACGAGGTTGCATCACTGTTTTTGAGCGGTACTTGTAAATGGAAAAGACGATGGGTGGAGGGAAGTGTTCAGAATCGCGGTCGTTGCAGTTATTATAATGTTTGTCAGTTTATCTCTTAGACAAGACAGGTTCAGATATACTCGCGTGCTACTTTTTGTTATTATTATATTATGACAATACTTGTGACTAAATAAAAAAGACGAAAAGACACAGTTATAAGTGGTTAAAAGAAATTTTTTTTAAGGTAAGTCCAATTTTTTACATATTCAATTAATGAGTCTCATTAGTTTTAATTATTCTTACTGCTGCTAGTTTTTCTATTCAGTAGCTATAGTATATCATTATTAATAAGGAGGAAATATTTTATGAGAACATGGAATTTTTTTAAGCGTATAAAAATATTAGTTACGTGTTAACGTTTACTCTCATCAGTGCTTACCCAAGTGTAACAGTAAGTTGGTTTTTAATAGTTTAACTCAAAAAACATGTTATATATACATAGATATTACAACTTTTTTGTTGATATTAAAAAAATTCTAACTTTTTTATATTTTCATGATTTTTATTTAAATATATTATATTTTTACAAAACATCATCACTTTTTCTACGATACCTTGAATTTTATTTTTTTTACGCTTTTGATATTCAAGTGCCATTTCGGAATTCCTCAGTCTTTAAATTGGGTGGTCATCCAAAAAATTATATCTGCAGATTAGTTTAGTTTGCTCCAAGAATACTTATACGTTTTTCTTGGGTACGATATATGTTTTTTTGGTAACTTTGATGTTCTCTTATCTTTGTCAGCTGTCCTTTGTTGCGTCTTCCTCACTAAAGATACTTGTTACTTTTCTACAGTTATATTACATGGTTTGTTAATAATAAGGATTCCTTAGGACTTCAAGATAGTGTTAAAATATCCACAGCATAATTCAGCGCATTTCTCCTCAGCTTTAACAATTCATCAATCTTTGATTTGAATCTTCTTCAAAGAAATGTTACTTACAAAATCTTATATTTGGTATCTTGGTCGAATAGTACTGAATATTTTTAATAGTTCATTTACCAACCCATTTGTGGTAATGTAAAATATTTCACAAGACTGTTTCTTATTTTTTCTCGGCTTTATACATCTCAGCTGCTTGGTTAGTCGTTGACTTGGATAATCCTCAACGAAAAATACTTGGCAATTTTATTCCTATTGTTCTTGCAAAATAGATTAAAGCTATTTTCTGAATAATTTCTTTACACCTCTATTCATGGTATTCAAGACTATTTCTGCAATATTTTTGCCCAGCATATGTGCTTTTCTGTTATCTATATTACACTGGGTCTTCTCGTCTACTCAAGTGTACGTTGTTGGGTTTTTCTAGTTTTACCACAGGCATTTGCCAGTTTTCTAGTTTTAGAAAATGCTGACTTTAGAGCTTTAAAATTGATTGATTGTTAGTAATGATAAAGATTTTCCAATAAAAATGTGGCCTATGTGCAGTGTTAGAATAACCATTGTAGATCTCAGCTGCTTTCTGTTCAGCTGTTCCAATTGTCCAGTTTTTGATATGGATAATCCCCAAAAATTATGCTTGATAGTCTTATTACTGATGCTTTTTTTAATAATTCCTTTATAGATCTACTTTTGGTACTGTATAATATTCCAAAGGTCTCTATAATTTTTACCAAGACTATTTCTAAAATATTTCTGCGCAGCGCATATTCTCTTTTGTTATTTATATTACACTGGTGCTGTTTTGTCTACTGCAACTGTACGTTGATGGGTTTCTCTAGTTTTATCAGAAGCATTTGCTATTTTTCTAAAGTTTTTGAAAGTACTGGTGTAGCACTTTAAAATTGATTGACTGCCAGTGACGATAAAGGTTTTTCTAGAAAAGTGTGACCTCTGTGCACTGTTAGAATATCCATTGTAGATCTCATCTGCTTTTTGTTCAGCTGCAACAATTGGTAATTTTTTGATTTGCACAACTTTCTAAAAATATGTTACATTGGTGTTTAATCTTCTACTTTTACTATATGTTGTTAGGTGTTTCTAAATTTATCAGAAACATTTGCCAGTCTTCTACAGTTTTAGAACATGTTGGTGTAGAACTTTGAAATTAATTGACTGCCAGTAATAATAAAAGTTTTCCAATAAAAGAGTGGTTTTTGTGTACTCTTAGAATAACCACTGTAGATATCAGCTGTTTTCTGTTTAGCTGTTGGCCAGTTCTTGATATGGATAATCTCCCAAGAATTATTCTTGATAGTCTTGTTCTTGGTGTTTTTGTCAAATAAATCAAAGTTTTTTTTGAATAACTCCTTTATAGATTTACTCTTGGTACTGTATAATATTTCAAAGGTCTCTATAGTTTTCACCAAGACTATTTCTAAATTATTTCTGCGCAGCGCATATTCTCTTTTGTTATTTATATTATACTGGTGCCGTTTTGTCTACTGCAACTGTACGTTGATGAGTTTCTCTAGTTTTATCAGAAGCATTTGCTATTTTTTTAAAGTTTTAGAAAGTACTGGTGTAGCACTTTAAAATTGATTGACTGCCAGTGACGATAAAGGTTTTTCTAGAAAAGTGTGACCTCTGTGCACTGTTAGAATATCCATTGTAGATCTCATCTGCTTTTTGTTCAGCTGCAACAATTGGTAATTTTTTAATTTGCCCAACTTTCTAAAAATATGTTGCATTAGTGTTTTCTCTTTCACTTTAACTGTATGTTGTTAGGTGTTTCTAAATTTATCAGAAACATTTGCCAGTCTTCTACAGTTTTAGAACATGTTGGTGTAGAACTTTGAAATTAATTGACTGCCATTAATAATAAAAGTTTTCCAATAAAAGAGTGGTTTTTGTGTACTCTTAGAATAACCACTGTAGATATCAACTGTTTTCTGTTTAGCTGTTGGCCAGTTCTTGATATGGATAAGCTCCCAAGAATTATTCTTGATAGTCTTGTTCTTGGTGTTTTTGTCAAATAAATCAAAGTTTTTTTTTGAATAACTCCTTTATAGATTTACTCATGGTACTGTATAATATTTCAAAGGTCTCTATAGTTTTCACCAAGACTATTTCTAAATTATTTCTGCTCAGCGCATATTCTCTTTTGTTATTTATATTACACTGGTGCCGTTTTGTCTACTGCAACTGTACGTTGATGGGTTTCTCTAGTTCTATCAGAAGCATTTGCTATTCTTCTAAAATTTTAGAAACTACTGGTGTAGCACTTTAAAATTGATTGACTGCTAGTGACGATAAAGATTATTCTATAAAAGTGTGACCTCTGTGCACTGTTAGAATATCCATTGTAGATCTCATCTGCTTTTTGTTCAGCTGCAACAATTGGTAATTTTTTAATTTGCCCAACTTTCTAAAAATATGCTGCATTAGTGTTTCCTCTTCCACTTTAACTGTATGTTGTTAGGTGTTTCTAAATGTATCAGAGACATTTGCCAGTCTTCTACAGTTTTAGAACACGTTGGTGTAGAACTTTGAAATTAATTGACTGCCAGTAATAATAAAAGTTTTCCAATAAAAGAGTGGTTTTTGTGTACTCTTAGAATAACCACTGTAGATATCAGCTGTTTTCTGTTTAGCTGTTGGCCAGTTCTTGATATGGATAATCTCCCAAGAATTATGCTAGATAGTCTTGTTCTTGGTGTTTTTGTCAAATAAATTAATTTTTTTTTTAAATAATTCCTTAATAGATTTACTTTCGGTAGTGTATAATATTCCAAAAGTCTCTATAGTTTCTACCAAAACTATTTCTAATCATCGTATATTCTCCTTTGTGGTGCCGTCTCGTCTACTTCAACTAAATTTTTTTGTGGGGATTTCTAGTTTTACCACAATCATTTGCTATTCACCAAAAGGTTTAGAAAGTGCTGAATTGCACTTTAAAATTGATTGACTGCCAGTGATGATAAAGATTTTTCTATAAAAGTGTGACCGCTGTGTACTGCTAAAATATCTATCGTTGATCTCAGCTGCTTTCTATTCAGTTGCAACAATTTTTCATGTTAGTGTAGAACTTTAAAATTGATTGACTGCCAGTAATAAAAGAGATTTTTTATAAAAATGTGGTTTTTGTATACTGTCAGAATAATCACTGTAGATTTCAGCTGCCTTTTGCTCATCTGTAATAATTGGTCATTTTTTGATTTGCATAATCTTCTAAGGAATTTGGTGATAATCTCATTCCTGGCATTCCTGTTGAGTAGGTTAAAGCTTCCTCTTAACTGATTTATTCGTGGTATTGTATCAAACATCACAGGTTTGCTCAGGTTCTACCAAGGCTACTTTTGCAACATTTTTGCCCCTTTTCATCTACTCCAATGGTACGTTGCTTGGTTCTTCTAGTTTCACCACAGGCATTTGCCAGATTTCTACAGTTTTAGATAGTACCGAAATTAATTTGATTAGCTGTCAGTAGCGATAAAGATTTTCATATAAAAGTGTGCAATTGACCAGTTTTTGATATGGATGATTTCCCAAGAATTATGCTTGTTGAATATATTAAAGTTTTTCTGTAAATAATTTTTTTGCATATCTACTTGTGGTATTCTATAATATCTTGCAGGTCTATTCAGTTTCCATCAAGACTACTTTTGCAACACCTTTGCTCAGCATAGGAGCTCTTTCGTTACCTATATTACACTTGTTGCATCTCCCCAGTTACACCAAAAGCACTTGTCACCCTTCAGTCTTTTATTGTTTTCGACCATATTGGCTTTGCATCTTTAAGGTTGATTGACTGTTAGCAATGAAAAATATTTTCTGATAAAGTGTCGTTTTTGGCAAACTATAGCAATTGGTCAGTCTTTGAATAATCCTCCAAGACATAAGCTTGGTAATTTTCTTGATATTCTTGGCGTCTGATCCGCCAGTATTCTACATGGTCTTGCCTTTTCATTTACGTTATTTTTCAAATTACTTCTTCAAGTATGTTTCTCCTGAAAATTTGTTCGAAGTTGCAAGTTATTGACACCCATTATTGTTTAGTGCCCCATAGTGCCCGCATAATTTTAGTAATTTTTGTAAATATATCATGAAGGCCAATTAGGTGTCTAGTATTAGTTTCAAATATTTCAGTTAATTGCTCGCAAGTATTTTCTTTTCCTCGAAGTCAGACATATTTTAGGTAAGTAAATTTGGTACCCATTGAGCCCATTTTTTATATTCTCAAGTATTCGTGTAGGATATTAAGAATAAGTTCCTTTTCTAACTTCTAATTTCCAGTCAATTGAAAAAGATGTCCATCAATTTTAATTTCATAAACCTTCACTGAGTGACTTCTTCAACAAAATGTTTCGAGACAAATAAGCTAGAAATAGATTTAACATTTGGTATTTACTGGTTTGCCAAAAATAGCGGTTAAAATTAAGTGTTAATTATTAAACAGACCTCGTATTATTGTTAGAAACTGCATAACGTCAATGTTTGAGTTCGAGTTTAATGACTTTCTGCAATCTCGTCTATAAAATCGCAGATTTACGCTCTAACCTGTAAATTACCACAAGATTTTTATCGAAAGTCATGCCCCATTACCTCATTTTTATACTTTCGCATTTCTTCCCGTTTCCTAATTCCTCGTATATCCATCATGAATGGAACTATCATCAATTTCGTACTTGACTGCACTCACGCTCTTATCTCGAATTCAGGTGTGAACCCGGCAATTAGCCTTAATGCGACAGTAACCCTGAAGTTTTAATTAAGGCCAGTTCCATAATTGTCCGCGCTCAGATGGGCAATTAGGAACCTTTTTTGACATCACAAATTACGCAGCCTTAATTACAATTGCTTCACTTGTACTATTAAAAAAATCGAGTAAACAATTGAATTAATTCAAAAATTTTGATTAAATGTGACTCGTGTTGAAATCGCTTCAATAAGTTTGCATTACGATTATTGTTGAGATGAAGAGAAATCTGTAATTAAAGTTTACATTAAAAAGCGCGTCTTTCACAGCGGTTAGTTGCGAGGTTTCCTGCTAATTTCTTGGTACAATTCCGCCATTTACCCGTTTTAAAATGTAAAGTACTTAAATTGTTTATAATAGGGCCTTCATTGAAGGTCGAAGCTAAACAGATGCTTATTCTTTCAACAATTTGTTCCACCATCTTCTAATAATAACTTTCTGTTTCAGAGGTTTCAACAACAAGATTTTTATACTCTCAACAAATTAGTGTTGAAGATAAGTTTTTGGAATAATTTAAATAATAAGTAGACCGTACGCAAGTACAAAATAAAATTTTGACGAGTTATGTTAATTAACAAATAACATGGGAGCTAATTTTGATAGATGGACTCTACTCAAGCTGTTCCAAGTGGTAAGTTGTAAGTAGAGTGTGTGATTGTTCAGAAAACAATGAGTTTTGTTTCTGGAAATTTTTAATCTTTGAAATCTGTTAAATAAAACGTCAATGTGTTTGTTAAAGCGAGATGTTCAAATTTATCGACTCCACTTGGTGTCTAAGAAAGCATTAAGGTAGCGTTAATATCTGATGCAATTATGCAAATTCACTAATTGACCATTGTTGAAATTCGGGCGGTTTCACTTACAACAATTAGAAGAGAACTATCGCCTTCAATTTAATCAACGTATAAATAAATTAAAACAGCAAGTTAGAAGACATTTGGACTACAAGTCCTTTCGATAAGAATGTTAAAACCAATTTTATATGATCACTTGAACTATAAACGTGATAAAGACATGTCACAATATGTCTAGAAAAAGATGGAGCAGAAAAAGAAATTATTTGATGAATACCAATGTTACGTAACGATTTGAAACATAAGGGTGAAGAAACAAAAAAGAAAAGAATCATTTGATGAGAATGTTAGCACCAATTCTACGTAATGACTTGAGTTATAAGTCTGAAGAAAAATAAGTCACAATATGTCTAAACGAAAGACGAGGAAAAGAAGAAATCAATTAAAGAGAATGCTAGTACCAATTTTACGTAAAGATTTGAACCATAAGCGTAAAGAAACACATACCGAAAGATGTCTCATAGAAAAAGTAGAGGAAAAAGAAATTATTTAATGTGCCAATTTTACGTAACAATTGGAACCATAGGCGTGAAAAAACACACACCGCAAGATGTCTCAAAGAAGAAGAACAAGAAAATGAAATTATTTCATGTACAAATTATACGTAACAATTTGAACCATAAGTGTGAAAAGATATAGACCATAAGATGTCAAGAAGCAGAAGAAAAAGCACATCAGCCCACAGATATTTAGAAGAAAAAGCAAAAAAAAATCGTTTGATAAGAATGTTAGTATAAATTCTACGTAATGACTTGAGTCATAAGCCTGAAGAAACATAAGTCACAATGTGCCTAAAAGAAAGCGAGGATAAGAAAAGAAATTGTTTGAAGAGGATGCTAGTACCAATTTTACGTAAAGATTCGAACCATAAGCGTAAAGAAACACATACCGCAAGATGTCTCAAAGAAGAAGAAGAAAAAGAAATTATTTTATGTACAAATTTCACGTAACAATTTGAACCATAAATGTGAAAAACACAGACCACAAGATGTCAAGAAGCAGAGGAAGAAGGACATAAGCCCACAAGATATTTGGGAGAAAAAGCAAAAAAAATCGTTTGATGAGAATGTTAGTACCAATTCTATGTAATGACTTGAGTCATAAGCCTGAAGAAAAATTAGTCAAAAAATGTCTGAACCAAGGACGAGGGAAAAAAGAAATCATTCGAAGAGAATGCTAGTACCAATTTTACGTAAAGATTTGAACCATAGGCGTGAAGAAGCACATACTGCAAGATGTTTAATAGAGGAAGAAGAAATAGAATTTATTTTACGTACAAATTTTACGTAACAATTTGAACCATAAGCGTGAAAATACATAGACTACAAGATGTTTAGAAGCAGAGGAAGAAACCATAGCATATTTAGAAAAAAAAACAAAAAAATCATTTAATGAGAGTTTTAGTACCAATTCTACGTAATGACTTATGCTATAAGCCTCAAGAAAAATAAGTCACAAGATGTCTAAGAGAAGACGAGGGAAAGAAAGAAATCATTTGAAAAGAATGTTAGTACCAATTTTACGTAAAGATTTGAACCATAAGCGTGAAAAAACACACATCACAAGATGTCTAGAAGCAGGAGAAGAAGAACACAGCCCACAAGATGTTTAGAAGAGGAATTAGAAGAGAAATCATTTTATGAGAATGTTAGTACCAATTCTACGTAATGATCTGAATCATAAGCGTAAAGAAATTTTTTTTACAACAAGGATAGAAAAAGAAAAAGAAAATCATTTGATGTACCAATTTTGCGGTACAATTTGAACCACAAGTCTGAAAAGCATAGATCACAAGATGTTTAAAAGCAAAAGAAGAACACAGACCACAAGATGGTTAGAAGGAGAATAAAAAAAAATATTCGATCAGAATGTTAGTATCAGCGTAAAAAATCATAGACACAAGATATACAAAAGAAGAAAAAGAAGAAGAAGAAACTATTCGATGAGAATTTTTGGACCAATTTTGCACCAATGTTTAGAAGAAGAAAATCGAAAGAAATAAGATATTAACCTCCTATAGGAAAGTAGTTGAATCTAAAAGGTTTATGCCTAGCTGCACAAAGGGTGACTAATCTTTTGTCAAAATTTTGATCTTTGATTACAGAGTCATCCGCTGCATTTTAAAAATTTGAAAGAAAACGAAGTTAATGTCTGTTAAATTTCTACAGAATGCAACAAACATCTAATGTTCAGTTAATGTAATAAAATTTTTAGAGGGACTCTAAACGCTTGTTAAACTCTCGTCACGGTTGTGCAACTGGAGCTTAGTAGATAATTAAAAGAAATTTTGATTAAATTTGAAAAAGCTTTTAATTTTAGTTAATTTTTTGAAATTACACAAAAGTTTGATTAGGAGTAACCAAGTGAAGAGTTCATCATAATTTGTAATTTTGAAAAATTTTGGGCCGTAAAATTGTATGAAGGAACTTAAGACACTTTCAAAATATCAAAAAAATCCAATAAATGAAGAAAACGTTTCTTGGTTTCAGGCTTCTACAATAGCGTGCTTGACATTCAAACGTGTTACCGACGATGAAGCTTCCCGGTTATTCCTCTATCTCCAGAAGCTCTCCCGCGAATGGAGTCTCCTCAACAACGTCACTTGGGACAGAATCGGTTCTGCAGTCGCCGACGCCACTTACGGCGGTTACGTCATAATCACCGCAGCCCTCTTTATAGGAAGAGTAGCAAGCGAATTGCCAACTCAAAATAGAATAACCGAATTCGTTCTTCTTGGTGTCGGTACTCTATTGTTTATCATTTTAGGTGCGTCATTTAATTATTTTTGCCATAATCGATTAACTTGTAATCGTTGCAGGTAGTCTCGAGTTTGCTTCTTTAGATTCGGTTCCTAACAACTTAGTGGATAACGCCGCCATCCTCGGAACGTTATCGCTAGTAACTGCCGCTATGTTCCTGCTAGATATGGGAGGTCCAAAAGCTAAGAAAACTTCAACTCAATCCCAAACGCCTCCGAGATCAGTTACGAAAACTCTTGAAACGCGTTCGATTACTCAGCAAGTTTATGATATTGAAAAGGAGATTGAAAGTAGTGAAAAGAAACATTTGGAAGAGAGTGCACCACCTTCACATCATCATCAAAAGCAACAGAAAGCGTTGAATGGCATTCAAATTGATTCTAACGGCAGGTATCGGGATAGCATGTATAAGAAAATTAAGGAGGATAAAGGGAAAAGTTTCGATATTTATGGGAAAGATGGACATGGGGATAGCGAAACGGATGACGCTGAGGAATTACCGCCGAAAATGGACGAACACTCCCCGGTTTGGAGTAAGATTCGGAAGGGTAGAAATTTGTAAATTTTTTTGTAGAGCAGAAGTGTATTGTTACTAATTCACTAATTTTTTTAAAAGGGAAAATAAGGAAATAGAAACAATGAAGACACAGATTTTGCTCAAGTTGAATTATGTGTTTATCGTTGTTATTTTATATACAGGGTGATTTCGTTATGAGTCTTTAAAATCTTTCAAATTTTTTATAAAATCAGTCGATTGATTATTAATTTTGGCCCTAAAATTTATTCGAAAATAAAATTAAAACTTTCTACGATTTAAAACAAAAAAATCAGTTAATACGTGATTTTTCAATGAGAGAAAAAGAAATAAATGGTTCGATAATGTTTGACTTGTCTTCTAGACCATTCGTTAATTTTTTTTAATATCTCAAAAATTGTTCAATTGATTTAAGGGAAGTTCAAAATTTTTGGGAAAAAAGATAAAATTCTTTCAAGACCTACAAATTATATTTGGGACAATTTGACGAAGTAATAACATTTTTCCAGAAACAGACAAATCTGTACGGCTCAAAAATAGATTGTGGATTTAGCACGAGCAAACACAATTGCAAAAAGGGCATTTTTAAAAATTTTGTATATTCACCGCATTTTGCAGATGTAGAGTAAAGTAGCCGATTGTGAAATTCCGTTTTGTTTTAATTGGGTAAAAAATAGTAAATGCCATTTTTATGACCTTAGTGTTTGGTTATGGAAAGAATCGGTCAAAGAATCTGGTCAAAATGATAGAAATATTGAATGTATCAAATACGTTGAAAATAACACAAATATGAAAATCGTGACTTTCACTTTGACCAAAATATGGATAGGTAATGTGGAATAGCACATAAGTAAAGGATCAATTTAAGTATTAAAGAGAAAATTATTCAACTAATTAGAACAAAAATTAAAGTCAATTTTTTGAGGTACAAAACATGGTAAGTATAAAAATATTTTGAGAAACTAAAACACCAAAGAAAACAAAAACAAAAATTGTAATTGAAACCTTAAGCAAAACAACAATTATAAATCAGATATCTAGTGGACGTTTAGGTCTTCACTTAATCAACTTCATGTGCCCAACCAATATGCATCACGCACATTACCCAATCTTCTCCCTAGTATTCTCGAAAAACTTTTCATCACAAAATAGCCACATTGCATCCTCTTGTAAAAATGTTTTTTCATCAGAAGAATCTTGCTTGGAGATATCAGTTTTGGGTTCGGAACTTGACGAAGATAAAGTAGAAAACTTCCTATGTCGCTTTTGTTGCGGCTTCTTCTGTTTACTTTCACCTGAAGCTAAACTGCAACTTTGTTGATAATTTTTCACTAGGACTTTTCTCTTCATTGCCTCTTTTTTCTGCATTGTTGACAATTTTACAAACCCCTCCAGTTTTTTTTATTTGGCGCGAATGTGATTATCTTCGCTGTTCCAGGTTTTCTGCCTCTAGTTAATTTTTTCTTCTTAAAAAGGGATACTGGTGTAATATCTTCTGGATTAACTATGGCAGAAATATTGTGTTCTACATCATTGCTTGCTTGATCATTCATCTGGTAGTCTTGGTCTCGAAGTGTCGGCCTTGGAACTTCGGCCATCAAAAAATCTTCTTCTGTAAAAATGTTCTTTCGAAGAGGATAAATCTCTGTGGTGGCAAATTCTGTCCAGTCTGTACTTTCAAGTATGTCTTGCTAAAGAGTTCAAAAACATCAGAAATTCGTGATGGTATGCTGATTAGTTTTCAAAAAGACTCGAATTCTTTTATTGTAATATGTCTTCAACACACCCATTACTATATTGTCCAGTGGTTGCATTGTGATATGTGTGGGAAGGAGATATAGAATTGTCACAAAATTTTGTTTTGCTTTAACCACATCAACATTTTGAGTATGAGTGCTATGTCCATCCAGGATTAGAAGAATACTGTTACTTTCAGACGGACTAACTTTCTAAATAAAGTGGTCAAACCATGCTGTGAAGAGATTAGTTTGAATGCACCCTGAAGGGCCAAATTTAAAAATAGTTCCAGGCGGTGAACCTTTTTTTAACTGTTCCTTCGAATTCTTCGGATACAAATATCTCATCTGCACTTAAGCTCATCAAGAAAGTTATCAATGACCCTTTTTCTACCGACGTAAGACTTCCTATTTGACGTTTCACTTTTAAGGCCAAAATTTGTGGACATTTACATGCAGAACTGTACTCATCCACATTGAAGATTTGGTGAGGCCAAAAATTATTTTCTTCCATTACCTTTTCAAGTAAGTCGAAAAAAATTTTTACGCTATCTTTCTTGAATCCGGCGACCCTAACTACTGAAGTCGTAGTTGGTCTTCTAATACTGAGCAAGTTTCTGTGTCGGCCTAAAAAGCGCTTTGGGCAATTTCTGCCTGCTGTTTGATGGAGCAACGAAAATGGATTCGAAATGATGATAGAACATAAGTCTTGTCAGTCCAAGAAACTGTTTTTCTCTCTTGAGAATGTGTTTCACCAGTTTGGCTTCCAATTCTTTGGTCAGAACAAGCTTTCTTCCAAGAGATTCCTTTGTGATTGTTTCAACGTTATTTCCATTTTTATAATATCTGAAGAGAGTCCAACGTGGTACATGGTAATGGTTGGAAGCAGCTAAAAATCCCACTGATTTTCTACGTACTACATCTAATGCCTTCTTCATATTCTCTTCTTTCCATATTCTTTGACACTTTTTTTGGGCATTTTGCTGAAGAAAATCAACACATTATAGAAAGCATCTTACAAATAGATTATTGTGCGGTATAGTAACTCTAATGTGGAATATTCCACAATACCGGCTTTCCAGTATTTTACTTTAAATTAGAATCAACAGTTGAAAAAGATATTTTGGGCCAAGTTTTGATGGTGGGCTAGTCTAACAAATTTGAATGATTGAAATTTTCATATTTTGGTCACAACTAAAATGTTAGACTCTTACCTCTAGAGAGTCAAGTCGCGGAAAAACCACAAAATTATTATTTTTGTGGGGTTAGTGTCAAATGTCAACATTACAGTTTACATCAACTAAAACCCAATCTAAATAGTATATGATGACGTCATTGAAGTGTAGGTGGTCTAAGTAGTTTTGTCAGAATGGGGCTATTCCACAATCCGCTACTTTTCTGTACTTGGCGCAAATTCATTGATATTGGAAAGCTAAAAATTACTAAAAACTTCGTTACACATTTGTTAAAAAAAATTTTTTTAATTGATCCAACAATCTCTAGACACGTGGCGCCGTTGAAATTTTTTAAAATAAATTGAGTTTTAAGCACAAGCAAATTTGTCTTGCACCTCAACTATTTTTTCTGTCTGTGTTATCAGTCGACAATTATGTTTTTAATTAAACTTAACTTTTCTGTTAGAATCTTCTGGTTAATATCCAGTTAAATTTTTTTTCCCAAACCGACAACCTAACGATTCAGTCTGTATTGAAGCAACTGTTTAATTACACTTCTTCATAAAAATCATGAGCTCGTTACCGTAAGACATTCAATTGCGTTAATGGCGAACGATTTCCGGTTGGAAAAAGCCATAATGTTCGTCTAAGATTAATTTATTTAATTACCCGTAAACGTACAAAATTCTCATAAAGGTCGACATTATTTCTAAACCATAAGCCACTAACTAACCATTAATCAACATTAGTTTAGTTACACTCATGTAATATTTTCATTGAAAAATAAATTCGATAATAGCCGAATCCAATTTTCTGTTAATTTCCAGGACAATACGGCAAATATGACATACTAGCTCCTTTCCAATACTCCAAACAAAAACAGGAAGCGGAAAGGCACCCGAGCAGTCCTGGTGATCCCGGTTACGTCCAGTATACCGCCCAACATTGGGGGGAACCGGTCCACAAAACCCCCCGTCAAAGCCCCACTCAAGTCTAATTTTTGTTAAATTTGTTATTAAATCAAACACTAATATTAAATAAAATAGTTTTATTGATATAAAACACAAACACCAATTTTACAATAATAATTCAGGCCTATTCAATGGGAACACGCGCGAACCAAGAAAACGGCTTGGGCCGCCCCTGCAATCGAACATAGCCTCGCACACTAAAACTAAGTTAAAGTCGAACAATGCCGCAAAGGGACTGAATAATTCAATTTTCTAATATACATAATAATAGTATTTACAACAATCTGAATAATCGCTACGTATAATGAAAATAACACGGGTATTAATTACATTTTCGAAACGAGACGCCATCTTGGAATTTGTCCCGAAAGCGCCATCTTTTCGACGATAAATAATGAAATAAGAATAATGAGCAATTATTGGTGTCTCGAATTGGTTTGTTCCAAATTGATGTATTGTCTGACTAATCTCGAGATTTCGTGCGCCTGTTCAGTCTGCAACCTCGTAACTCTTTGTTGCAATAGATTACCACATTTCATATCTAAGAAAAGGGCACCATCTTCCGATCGAACTTTTCTAGTTGAAATCACTTCAGCAAAAGGCCAATGTTGCAAAGTTTCATGAGTTGTCATTTCCAAAAAATGAACTCCTGTTCTGTTCAACGCCAAAATATGTTCTTGCCAATTATCAACATCACCTGCAACTCTTTTAACAGCAAAGAAACTGCTACCAAATAATGGCCAATTACTCAAAACTTGCAAAACTCGGTGTTTAGCGCGAGAAACTTGAAGACCTGCAGCTTGACCCCAAGAGGTTTGAACTAAAGCTAACCATTGAGGAGGGCGAGGTTCGCGTAACCCTAAAACCGGTTTGGGGAGTAAAAATTTAACTTCTTTCAAATTAGGCGAGTGGTTGAGGTCAGCAGCTCGGTGTAAAAGAGCCGCAATTAGGGCCATATCTCTAATTATGCTGGGAGGTAAATTGGGATTACCCAGCCTCAAAAGTAGACCTTCCAAATAATCCGGGGCGACTTGATTGAATAAAACTTCAGTATACAAGGGACTAGTATCATGTTTTAGGGGATGGTACCAAACTGATCTGCAGAAAATTAAATAGAAAGGTTGCGCAGCTTTATGCAATTCGGTGGTAACATCAAGAATATACTCGTCAGCAGCTAAAGGCATAGTGAAAGCATCACCCTGTACAATACAATACAAACTAAATTCTTGTTGTTCCGCTTCCAAATTAACACCGATCAAGCTACAAAGTTCCGAAATTACGTCAGCCACTACGGTACTGCAACGTGTGTTAACGACACGTTCAGCGCCACCTGGTAATCGGTAGATTTGACGACGAGCACTTCGACCGGCGCTAACTGCCGTCACTTCTTCTACTGATGGTACGTTTTTGCGACCGCCACATCTTTGAGTTTTTCGCAAATTTGATAAGCAAACTGCTGCTGTTCCGTGACAAACACGTCGGCGGTCGGAGGCGGCGCTCGATAAGTGTTCTGTTAAGAAAGGCAAAAGGTTGTCGGAACAAGCGAAATACGCTGCGACTATGCTGAGGAGTCGCCATGATCTTTGACATGATTCTGGTGATTCGCTCTTGTTGCTTGTGGTTTGTTTCATTAGTTGACAGTAGACTTCGTCGCGTAGTTGAGGGTGTTTGTGGCAATGCTGCAATTTTTGTTTTAATATATTGGTTTTTGGCAAAAAAAAATGGTGCTTACCATTAAGACGGTGTAAACGCATTTGACTTCTGACATTTCTGGGGTTAAAGGAAGATCACCGCAGTACCTGAGGATGCATTCGAAACATTCTACAGCTAAGGGAGTAAGTTCTGGGTCTTCTAGGCGGAGAAGGGGGCCGTCGATTGGAGTTCCTTGCCATTTGATTAAATCGGTTTGTTGTTTCCATGTCCATTCCTTCCGTTTTTCTTTTGATTTGATCGACGAGTCCATTTTGAGGAGTTCAAGTCTGTAATCATGCAAAAAAGTTGATTAGGGTAATTAAATGAGGCAAATGAGTGCAGCCAGTCGAATAGCCTCGCATATGTTTTTATTATGAAAGTTAGATACTCTTTCTTAATGACAATTAAAAATATTCTTACTAAAGTGGTAATTTGACCAGAAGGGTATGGTTCACTTAGTTGAATCTAAGAGTTTTTAACAACATTAAATCTACTAAATTATTTAATATTAATCTAAATAATAGCCATGTTGACCCAAAACCAGTAGGATCTGTTATGTCACACCGTTGAGTGAATAATATAAAGAGTTGTCGATCCCATGTAATTTTGCGAACAAGAAAAAGTATTCCAGCCACCAGGCGGCGCTCTGCCTGGAATACTTCAAGGCCATATTTTAGCGACCGCACAAACGATCGCTCCAAAACTGTTATAAATTCCCTGTTACTGCTTTTACTCCATAGGTGTCACTAAGTTTTTAAGTATCATGAGTGCGAGAGAGACGTAACGTTCATTCTATTCAACAAACAGCGAGCTCAGATTGTTTATTGTTTTGACGGAACTCGATATTCATGTTGATTGTCATGCCGTACAACCGAAATGGGAACAGAAACGTTTTTAATATAACTTGGCACTTCACCGCACAATTTTCTTGATGGTGTAGTAAACCACATTTGTCAACTTTCGTTGCAATTGCACATTTTACAAATAATATGTGTCATTTTTTGCTGGAAATGCTTTGTATAAATTTTTCACATGACAAGTATCGTAAAAACTGTCTAATACATTTGAGATGAGTGAGATGGTACTAAAAATATGAGTGAAAATAATAATAAAAAGCCAGAAAATTAAAAACAAATTCGATGGATGACTTGAATGCCAGTCTCAAATTATTTTTCATTTTCTTACAATATTTTTGGTTCATTCAATTATGCTGGTTTTGTGCTCAATTGTGCTGACATTTATTTCAATTGTGCTCATCTAGTCTAGTGCAGTAATCTTGCAATGGATCATTTCGGGGGTCGGAAATCGTATGCGTGGTAGTTGTAAACATCTGGTTAGACTTTGAACTTTATGAGTCGAGGGTGGCCGTTGGCGTTAGATCAGGTAAAAGATCTAATAGTAGAGTGCGAAGCGGCTCGAATTGTGACTTGTGTGGGCACTTTAAAATGAAAATATATGAACTAGCCAGATTTGTTGCTTGTGTCCTGTGGATTTTAGATCCATAAGTCGTACGAAAATCGTACAGTGCGTGCGGACACAAAATGCAAAATTCAAACTAATGGTATCATGAGAAAGCTACAATATTGCAGTATAAGATGTCCAAAAATCAAAATATTCTCTGTAGACGTTCTATTTTTAAAATATTAAAGTTTGAGACACTTCAAATTTCTTTGATCATGTGAGTCAAAATATAGAGATAGGAACTCAAAGAATAGTAGTAGATGAATTAACTGTTGTGACAATACAGGAGCAGTTTTATAGATTCAACGTATTTAACCGTCATGATGACAATCTAATATGCATACAAATGAAGTATTTGATAAGAATTTTGAAAAGTCCGTAAAATGCATTAGCAATAGGAGAAGAAGCACTTAATAGTTTAATTAATATAATCGATACAACTGATTTCTATAAACCAGTAAAAGAACGGAAATTGAAATCGTTGGATAACTTAATCCCTACAGTAAAAAAATATGAGAACGTTAAGGAATCACAAGGAGGGCAAAAATTACTGCAACAAATATTGGCAGCAAAAGAAATGGGGAGAGATATATAAATCATAGCAGAATTTTTAAATACTCCTTCAAATAAAAGCGTACTTGGAAATATAATACAAACAGTTTGTGCTCCTGTAAACATTTTATCACAATCATCTTCTCATATCTGTCAAATTTTTTATGCCATGGCTGTCGTACAGAGTTTAGGAAAGCTTGCAAAAGCTTAAACTTTTACAGAATACCTTAACATAGTCAATAAAATTATGTTTAGAAACAGGTACATTTCACAGAGGATAGATGTAGTTTTTTATCATTACTTAGAAAACTATTAAGAATTCCACGCCCATTAAAAGAGGCTCCGGAAGGGCTATTAACCACTCCCACAAAAATTTCACTTGTTCATCAATTCTATTTTTAATAAAAATAGTTGACAAATTTTTTGTTTAAGCATCTATTTGAATATTCGAAATCCGCTAACTTGGAGCTTGTTACAAGTGGAGGATTCTAACATATTCTTGAATATAAAAGTAATTTTTAACTCGTAGAGAAATTATTGAATTTTGATTATGAAAAGGCAGATATAAGAATGTTGTTACACATATTATTTGCAAAGAGAACTGGATACACTAGATGCATTATAGACTGCAATGCACTGATGTCTTAGTTTTTTCTTGTCTACTTTAAAGATCAATTAACAGAAGAAGTTTAGATGAAAACTAGCACACAAAATGGTCTCAAATTTGTTACCGTTCACGAGATTAATATGGATATTTGCCTTTTGAAAAATTTACCTGCATTTTATGCTTTCATTGGATGTGACACCACTAGTCAATTTAATGGACTAAGAAAGAAACTGTGCTGGAAGATTTATGTACGGTATTACAAATTACTTGATGGAATTGGTATTATAGAATTTGGTGATAAATTATTTAATAAAGTGCACAATTTTGTCTTTAAATTATACACAAATAATAGCGATGTTGTATCTGTGGATGATCTAAGACCAATACTCGCAATCTCAAACACCATATATAAGTTACCTCCTACAGAAAACAGTTTAAAGCAACACTGTTTGAAGGCATATTACAAAACAAAAGTGTGGGTAAATAGCTAAGAACCAAAACCCAAATTGCCAAATATACTTGAGTATGAGTAGATGTATAATGAAAAGAATGAAATCTTGCTCGGGCCATTTTGATGTTACTCTACATTTATATTAATATCTTGTTAAATATATCCCCAAAAAATCTGATTCAAAAACCATCGTAATCCAGATTGAATTCTTCATATTTTATTAAAATGAAATTTTTTGCTTCGCGCAATGGGAACTGAGATAACAGCGTGTAAAGCAAAAAGTGGACCAAAAATATCAAATTTTTGATATATTTTTTTGATACCGAACTGAGAAAACGTCGTTTTAAAATCTCCTCCGAAAAAAAGTCAACGGCGTTTCAATGTTAGCTTCAAAACAGTGTCTCAAACTTATAATTTTAAAAATAGAACGTCTACAGAGAATATTTTGATTTTTGGACATCTTATACTACAATATTGTGGATTTCTCGTAATACCATTAGTTTGAATTTTGCATTTTGTGTCTGCACGCACTGTACGATTTTCGTACGACTTATGGATCTAAAATCCACAGGACATAAGCAACAAATCTGGCTAGTTCGTATATTTTCATTTTGAAGTGCCCACAGAATCGCTTAAAACGCTTCTTTTCTCAGCGCGAGTACTCTACTATAAAGGGTTAAAATTGGTTGAGATCGCCGTTTCGAACTAGAATACAGTGAAAATCAAAATCATTGTCATTACTATTTTGAAATTCTCTGAAGAAGCACGAGGTTTCTTCATTGCTATCATCATGTTGTATGGCAAGAAAAGAAACGTGTACAAGTGTTAATTCGATTTTTATCTTCTTTGAAATATAGAATTATTAATCATAATTAATCACAATAATCCAAATTTGCATTTCTTTTGGATTCCACAATGTGATTCATTACTAATGGTATGGCTTTCGAATATTGGAAATCCTGCTCTTTTTCGTTCAGAAAAAGAGCAACTTGTTTCAAGCCGTGTGTGCAGTGAGCATTTTAATAAAGACTACTTCTTTTGAAACATGTACAATAACATATTTAGCAGGCTATATTGTTTATAAAAATTCAAAAAAATTTTATTGCACGTTTTGTAGAGCTGCAATGATAAAAGAGGAGATATGGAAAAATTCTTATCCAATACTTCATTTGTATGCATATTAGATTGTCATCATGACGGTTAAATACGTTGAATCTATGAAACTGCTCCTGTAATGTCACAACAGATTGTTCATCTACTACTATTCTTTGAGTTCCTATCTCTATATTTTGACTCACATGATCAAAAAAATTTGAATTTTGTGTGTTAACTTATGGGCCCTTACGGCTTTATTCCAAGACAAACGAGACAAACTATAAACATAAACAGATAATAATAATAATAACTGATTGGGCCCGAAGATTCCCTTGGCCGATGTGAAAAATAAACATCTTTGAGAATTTTGGTGGCAACACCACATGCCGCTTTCAGAAGTAAGAAACATCAACATGGTAAATCCTCATGTCAATAACGGTGTTCATGAGCCCGCTGAGGAAATTTGATATTTATTGCTTTATTTTGAAAACTTGGCTTATCTGAGATGCCGGGTAACGTCCTTCAGATATTTTTTCCTTGCAAACGGATATCTACTTAACTGGGTTCTAACTCCGAATACAAATAAAACGTGTTTTAGCTCTTGGTCAAAGTGTGGCAGCACTCAACAGCGACATTTGCTGGACTTTTGTTATTGTACAAAATTCCCTATGCGTTGACACCTCTTCATATTATTCACTCAACGGTCACACTAAGAGCAGAAGTACCTAAAAACTTATATTAAGCGCAAACATTTGTTTTTGTGTTGCAATACTTTTCACTATTTGTACAATGATAAATCATTAAATAGATTTAACTTTTCAACATTGATTAATTTAAATAATGTAATTATCATACTACATCAAGACTAGTAGTACCAATTGACTCATATTAAGAGATAGAAATTCTCTGCAATTTTGTTTTTAATTGCATTTGTATGTTAGCCATATCCTCAAAGCTATTTAATTTTTTAATATTGTTTAGTCTAAATAATCTAATTGTACTAAGGCCAGTACTACCTATAGAGCCTTATTAAGAGCAACACATTTTCTATTAATTTTGTAACACCCCTACCAATTACACAATATTAAATCTTTAAAACTGTTTCATTTTCTAACATTGCTGGTCCAACTTATCTAACTACTATATGAAACTAAGACCAGTAGTACCAATTAACTCCTATGAAGAGTTAGAAATTTTTTGCAATTTCGCAAAGCATTTCCAACATTTGGAAAATGTTATGTTCTTAAAGCTATTTAATTTCTTAATATTGTTTAGTCTAAATAATGTAATTGTGCTAAGACCAGTACTACCTATAGAGCTTTATTAAGAGCAATACATTTTTAATGAATTTTTGTAACAGCCCTACCAATTACACAATATTAAATCTTTAAAACTGTTTCATTTTCTAACATTGCTGACCAATTTATCTAACTGTTATATTGAACTAAGATCAGTAGTACCAATTAACTCCTATGAAGACTTAGAAATTTTCTGCAATTTCGCAAAGCATTTCCAACATTTGGAAAATGCTATATCTTTAAAGTTATTTAATTTCTTAATATTGTTTAGTCTAAATAATCTAATTGTACTAAGGCCAGTACTACCTATAGAGCTCTATTAATAGCAACACATTTTCTATTAATTTTTGTAACACCCATACCAATTACACAATATTAAACCTTTAAAACTGTTTCATTTTCTAACATTGCTAGTCCAATGAATTGTCATATTAAACTAAGATCAGTAGTACCAATTAACTCCCATGGAAAGTTAGAAATTTTCTGCAATTTCGCTAAGCACGTCCATCATTTGTATAATGTTATATCTTTAAAGCTATTTAATTTCTTAATACTGTTTAGTCTAAATAATCTAATCGACATGCTTAACTAAGGCCAGTACTACCTTTAGAGCTTTATTAAGAGTAATACATTTTTAATTAATTTTTGTAACACCCCTACCAATTACACAATATTAAATCTTTAAAACTGTTTCATTTTCTAATATTGCTGGTCCAATTTATCTAACTGTTATATTGAACTAAGGTCAGTAGTACCAATTAACTCCTATAAAGACTTAGAAATTCTCTGCAATTTCGCAAAGCATTTCCAACATTTGGAAAATGCTATATCTTTAAAGCTATTTAATTTCTTAATATTGTTTAGTCTAAATAATGTAATTGTACTAAGACCAGTACTACCTATAGAGCTTTATTAGGAGCAATACATTTTTAATTAATTTTTGTAACACCCCTACACAATATTAAATCTTTAAAACTGTTTCATTTTCTAACATTGCTAGTCCAATAAATCTAATTGTCATATTAAACTAAGACCAGTAGTACCAATTAACTCCCATGAAGAGTTAGAAATTTTCTGTTAAGCACGTCTATCATTTGTATAGTGTTATATCTTTAAAGCTATTTAATTTTTTAATATTGTTTAGTCTAAATAATCTAATCGACATGCCAGTACTACCTTTAGAGTTTTATTAATTGCAATACATTTTTAATTAATTCTTGTAACACCTCTACCAATTACACAATGATAAATCTTTAAAATTGTTTCAAACTCTAACATTGCTTAGTCTAAATAATCTAATTGTCATATTGCACTAAGACTAGTAGTACCAATTGACTCATATGACGAGCTAGATATTTTGTGTATTTTGTGCAGCGCTAGTATTATTCCTACAATGCTATATTTTCAAAGCTATTGAATTTTTTAATATTGATTAGTCCAAATAATTGAATTGTCATGTTGTACTAAAATGAGTACTACCTGTAAAGCCTTATTAAGAGCAACATATTTTTTATTAATTTTCTACGGCAATTCTACACATTGCACAAAGTTAATTCATTAAAATTATTGAATTTCTGAATATTGTGAAGTCTGAATAGCCTAATTGTCATGTAACACTAAGGCCAGTAGTACCAACAGACTCATATTAAGAGCTAGAAATTTTCTGCAATTTTGCGGAGCGTTTCTACAATATGTACAGTGCTATATCTTTAAAGCTATTTAATTTCCTAACATTGATAAGTCTAAATAATTCAATTGTCATGTTGTACTAAGATCAGTACTACCTGTGAAGCCTTATTAAGAGCAACATATTTTTTATTAATTTTCTGCGGCAATTTTACAAATTGCACAATGTTAATTCATTAAAATTATTGTATTTCTTAATACTGTGAAGTCTAAATAGCCTTACTGTCATAGGACACTAAGACCAGTAGTACCGATAGACTCATATTTAGAACTAGAAATTGTTTGCAATTTCGCGGGGCGTTTCTACAATTTGTACAGTGCTATATCTTTGATCTATTTAATTTCCTAACATTGATAAGTCCAAATAATTCAATTGTCATGTTGTACTAAGATCAGTACTACCTGTAAAGCCTTATTAAGAGCAACATATTTTTTATTAATTTTCTGTGGCAGTTCTACCAATTGCACAATGTTAATTCATTAAAATTATTGAATTTCTTAATATTGTGAAGTCTAAATAGCCTAATTGTCATGTAACACTAAGGCCAGTAGTACCAACAGACTCATATTAAGAGCTAGAAATTTTCTGCAATTTTGCGGAGCGTTTCCACAATTTGTTCAGTGCCATATCTTTAAAGCTATTTAATTTCCTAATTTTGATTAATCCAAATAATTCAATTGTCATGTTATACAAAGATCAGTACTACCTGTAAAGCCTTATTATGAGCAACATATTTTTTATTAATTCTCTGCCGCAATTCTACCAATTGCACAATGATAATTTATTAAAATTATTGAATTTCTTAATATTCCGAAGTCTAAATAGCCTCACTGTCATGTGACACTAAGACCAGTAGTACCAATCGACTCATATTTAGAGCAAGAAATTTGGTGCAGTTTCCCGGGGCGTTTCTACAATATGTACAGTGCCATATCTTTAAAGCTATTTAATTTCCTAACATTGTTTAGTCTGAATTGTCTGAATTGTAATGTTGTATTATGGTTAGTACTACCTATAAAACTTAATCAAGAGCAAAATATTTTTTATAGTTTTTTTGTGGCGTTTTTAGCAATTACACAACGCTAAAATTTAAAAATTAATTCATTTCTTAATATTGCTTTGTTCAACTAATTTAATTGTCATGTTGTACTAACACCAGTAGTACTAATCATATTAAGAGGTAGAAATGATCTCCAATTTTGTACGACGCCTATATCATTTTTACAATGTTTCCAAAGGTATTTAATTTCTTAATATTATTTAGTTAAAATAATTCCTTTGTAATGTTGTACTAAGGCCAGTACTACCTGTAGAGTTCTATTAATAGAAACTTCTTTATACTTTTTTAGCAACTTTAAAAATTGCACAATGTTTGAGATTGTTTCATTTTTTACTTTGCTTAGCTTAAGTAATCTTATTGTTATGTTGCACTAAGACCAGTAGTACCAATAAATTCATATTAAGAGATAGAAATTTTTGTAAATTTGTGTGATGTTTCTATCATTTGTACAATAATTTATCTTCAAAATAATTTAATTTCTTAACATTGCTTAATCTAGATAAGCTAATTATCATGTTGTACTTAGGTTAGTACTAACTCTAGAGCTCTAATAAGAGTAAGCTATTTTCATTAATTCTTTGCTCCACCTCTACAAATTGCACACCGTCAAATCTTTAAAATTGTTTCAGTCCTTAACTTTAGTTGTTTAGTCCAAATAGTCTAATTACCATTTTGCATTAAGACCAGTAGTACCAATGGACTCATATTAAAAGCGACACTTTTATCATTTGTACAATGATATATCTTCAAAGCTATTTAATTCCTTAACATTGTTTAGCCTAAATAATTCAAATATCATGTTGTACTAAGACCAGTACTACATCTAAAGTTCTATTAGGAGCAATGTATTTTTTGCAAGCTCTGTAAATAAACTACTTCTACCAAAAGCAAAACCTTAAAACTTTAAAACTGTTTCGTTCCTTAACGTTGCTTAGTTAAAATAATCTGAGTATCGTCTTACACTAACATCAATAGTACCAATAGACTTATATTAAGATTAAGAAATTTTTTAAAACTTTGTGAGGCACTTCCACCAATTGCACAACGTTAAATATTTAAAACTGTTTCATTTCCTAACATTGTTGTGTTCAAATAATTTAACTTTCATCTTGCACTAAGACCAGTAGTACCAATTGACTCATATTAAGCGCTACAAATTTTCTGAAAATTTGTGCGGTGCCTCTATAATGTGTATAATGTCATATCTTTAAAGCTATTTAATTTCTTAATATTGCTTAGTCTAAATAATCCAATTATTATGTTGTACTAAAGCCAGTACTACCTCCAGAGCTCTAATCAGATCAATATATTTTTAATTAATTTTTGGGGCACCTCTACTAATTGCACAACATTGAATCTTTAAAATTGTTTAATTTCTTAACATGGCTGAGTTCAAGTAATATAATTATCATGTTGCACCAAGACTAGTAGTACCAATTGACTCATATGAACAGCTAGAAAGTTTTGGTAAGTTTATGCGGCGCTTTTATCATTTGTACAATGCGATGTCTTCAAAGCGATTATTTCTTAACATTGTGTGTTCTAAATAACTTAATTGACATTTTATCTCAAGATCAGTAGTACCAACAGACTCATTTTCTATGATTTTGTGCCGGGCTTAAAACCACTCGTACAATATAAAATTTTAAATTAGTTGATTTTCTCAATATTTATTAACTCAAAGAATTTAATTGTTATATTGCACTAAGATCAGCAGTACCTATAGACCTAAATAAAGAGTCACAATTATTTTATAACTTTGCACTGATCTTCTGCCATTATGTTAAATGTTCAAAATGATCTTATTTCTTAAAATTGTTTAACCTAATTGAGCCAATTACCATATTGCAACAACATCTGTAGTACCTATCTATGATAGGGTCAGGCTAAGATCAAAATAATTATTTTTTATTGTTTTCGAGTCGCTTTCATTATGTGTAAAATGCAGAGAATTCAAAATTATTTAATTTCTTAATATTGATTATGTAGTTCTACATCTTTTAATTAACTAAATTAATTTAATTAGCCAATTGTGCCGTTGTCGGTAGTACCAATAGAGTCTTATTAAAAACAAAATACTTTTAATAGTTTTGTAGAATTTAAATCACCAAAATTATTCTTTCTTACATAACTTAGTTTAAATAAATCAATTGTCAAGTTGCCCTTAAGGCAGTAAGTACCTATAGATTCATATTAAAAGTAAAAAATTAAATTCTATACTTTTCCGCAGTCTTTTCACTATCAGGACAATAATTTTCACTTTTCTGCAATTAAACTATGTATGTAATTCCACACAGCAGATTGTTGCAATGCCAAAGAAATTTTCTTATAAATCGGAGGCCCCAGTTAGAGGTGCAAAGGTTTTACATTTTTTTGTAAAAATTGTTCTTTAATAAAAAAATCAAAAACGTTTGAAACCAATTTTTCAAAATTTTCAAAATTCATTGATTGTCCAAAATTTCGAAATAAATAATTAAAAAGTTATTGACCTGCTACAGCTGCAATGTTTGAGAACTAATCCCATGTCTTCCGATAATTACGAAACACATAACTATTGCACCCCAAAACTAGAAGATGTTCACACTAGCTCGAAACGTTGTCTACTAAAAAAATCGAACTCATTACCCAAACGCGATGAGAACGTTTCGTCACAATTCTTGCACAAGAATAACTTTTCTTTTTTCAACGAATCACAATAATAGCTTCAAGTCACAATAATTATTAACAAAAATTATTTTGAAACAACCCAACAAATTCGGGAGCAGTTACCACGACCATTTCGCTACCATCGTTATCACGATGACAAGAAGTGATGACATAAAAAACATATTGGAGATAGCCGTGAATTACCATCAATCACCTCACATGCTTTCTAAATTTTCATAATGAAAGAAAGAACCTATCTAGTTTCAGTCGACTGACCAAAACGTGCTCGATTACTTAATTAACATTAACTAATTACAAGAACGCTCACGCTTTGAAAAATTCTTCATTTCGAATTGATAAAAACTCACTCTGAACTAGGCCTGAAGTTGTGCATGGCGAATTGCATCAATGAAAATTTTCCGGTTGGTGGTAGAGGACTGCTGGGCGATTGTGCCCGTTCGCCTCTGATTTCTGTTGGTGATAGTGGAGGTGGTAGCCGGATCGCTTCTTGGTTAATGTTGTTGATGGGGGTTGGTATTTTTCTGGGTGTTGTCGTCACTTCTGTTCTTTCGACAGGTTGTGGTTGTTGTTGTTGATGATGATGGGTTCTGGGTGGTGGTGAAGATTTCTGTTGTAACTGCAAAATTATTGTAAAGTTAATTTTCGCAGCATATGGCTGATTCGTTATCAATGATTTGATCTAATTGTTATTAATTGAATGATGCGGTTTAGTGGAGCCGTAATCGTGTTATTTTACTGTTGCAGTTGGATTAATCAATGGTTGTTGCTTACTGTTGCTATGGTAGAGAAAGTTTGAGGACGATGGTTGATGATCTTTTGGAACAATGAAAGGTACAGAGAAGTCGTAAAAATCATGATCAATTTAGTTTCGGCTATAAAATTGTCAATGTTGTAAAAGATTCGAAATTAAACGAGGTGAAATGAGAAACAAAAGATAAAGAAAATTTAACAGTAAGTTCTAGAAAAATAAGAAGTACAAAATAGCAATAAAAGTTATCGAATTCCTTCTTCGTTTATTTACTGGTGATGTTCGAAGTTCTGAAATTTTCTAGTTATGTGTTTTACGTTATTATTCTAGAATCCTCTCTCATATTCAATTAAATTCAAAATATTTCCAGCCTTCCTTTGAATTGTGTAAAGCATTAATACACATGCACATTTATTAAATATGGAATGTTAGACGATTTGTGAATCAATGAGCTACGCTTTATAATTTTATGATTGGTCAAGAACCTTCTTTGCATAAGTTTCAACATATCCTTCTTAAATACGATATTTTTTAACACGTTTCATTAAAATTTTAGATTCTCTTCCTTCCTGCTTTTAACATTTTACTATTTAAAAATGCAAATTCTCAATTGGAATTTTGACCCATTTCTTATTTCTTTCTTCATATTTCTAATTCTTTTTACAATAATTCAGAAATCTTGCCCTTCGAAATTTGCAAGTCGACAAAAAATCGTCGAGTGCATGAAGACCCAAAATGCAATATATGAACTACATGATAAAACTGAAATATTGTAGTATAAGGTGTTAAAAAATCAAAATATTCTTTCCAGACTTTCAATTTTAAAAATGTTTCAGTTTTTGGCAGTGCTTTGAATTTACAATTAAAACATCGTTAACCTTATGCCAAAAATTTAAAATCGCCGCTATTTCAGTTTGTTTTTGCTGAAAAATTAATTATTTCCAACATAATTTTCACTTTACAGGAAATCATCTTCGTTTCGGTTGAGCGGATCTAAAAAATAATTTAAAAAAAATATAAAGAATTCTATCTAGTTAATAACAGTTTTTTAATAGATTTCTCCGGTAAGTATTTAATGAGATAATTATTTTAATGTAGGGTTATGTCAAAATTGCCGGCCGTGCGTATCTAGTATTTCTTCGTTTTACGCATCCCCATTCCCACTTATTATTTCCGTAAGTCTCCTTGTTAACGCCCTAATTTTACCAATAGAGGTTTTCTACAAAAATTATACAAAAACAACTTTTTACACTATATAAAAAATAATCTTGAGAAGTTTATTACTTACGCTGACAGTGAAAAAATTGTAATTTGTAAAATAAAAAAATTGACTTTAAAATGAGTTAAAATAAGTAGCATCAGTGTCTCTATAATCTATTATGGTATAATATATATCCAGTTTTCTTCGAAGAGTGAGGATGTACAATTTTTTTGTATCATCAGAATTTAATAGAATTATTCAAAAATATATACAAAAAAATCTAATTTCTTTAAGAACGGTTATGCTTAATCTTTTCTGCTTTATTTTCAATTTATAACAATAAAATCTTTGACTGTCTTTTGTTGTATGTCTTCTATTAAAAAACAGAATTTTTCTAAACCAAGAATTATATTTCATAAGAAATCTCTTACTGGAAAATTATTTTCACATAAATCTGAAATTTGCGGTGAGAAAGGCGCAATTTTGAAATAGTTTTATATTGAAATTATTATCTGGTTAGATAATTACAATTTTTTTTTATTAACTAGAAATTTTCTAAAAAATGGTTGAAGACATATAATTGGACATGTTTTACAAATCAAAGAAAGAATTTTACGAAATTGTAGATTAGCTGATTCAGGTGGTTCAACTCGTAGTTGTGGCAGTCAACTAAACACTACAAGGATATTCATTGAAAATTATAGAAAAGTTAGGCAAAAAAAGGAAATCAAGAAACGTTACACAACCTAGTAAAGCATCACATGATGAGAATATGGCCAACAAAGTGATTAGAATATTCAAGAAAATGCTAAAGGGAAACAAAAATTTGAGTACATTCCCAAAACTTATTTCATTCAGATATTTGATATATTCTATCACAAAGTTTTATTGTTCAACCTAAACTTGTTTCAATTTATAGAAAAATCCTATCTCAGCCAGATATCTTCACGTTACGTGTGAAACACCATACGCGTTTCTCTTTTATATCTAATTTGGTGTGCCTCAGGGAAAAGTTCTAAGACCGATACATATCGTTGTAAAAGTAGCTTGTTAGAACACTAATGATCACAGATCGGCAGAGCATCACATAGTAAAAATGTGCTAAACAAAGCAAATAAAACACTCAAGAAAATGTTGAAAGATAACAAAAATTTGAGTTTATCTCTAAAATCTCTTTCATTCAGGTATTTGACAAATTCTATCATTCAACCTAAACAAAAACTTGACTCATAATTATTAATTGATAATAAAATTATATCTCTTGGGAAGATATTTAAGTTACTTGTGAAACAGCATACGCGTCTCGGTTTTACATCAAGTTTGGTGTGCCTCAGGGTAGAGTTTTAGGGCCGATACTCTACCATCGGTGCAAAAATAGAGAGCGACACAATTATAAACTAGCAGAGCATCACATTGTAAAAATATCTTCAACAAAGCGATTAAGACACACAAGAAAACGTTAAAAGATAACAAAAATTTGAGTTTATCTCCAAAACCTCTTTCATTCAGGTATTTGATAAATTCTATCATTAACTTCTATTATTCAACCTAAACAATAAATTGACTCATAATTATTAATTGATAATAAAATTATATTTTTTGTAAAGATACATTTAAGTTACTTGTGAAGCAGCATACGCGTCTCGCATTTACATCAAATTTGGTGTGCTTCAAGGAAGAGTTTTAGGACCGATACTCTACTGTCCTTGCAAAAGTAGAGAGCTACACGATTATAAACCAGGAGAGCATCACATTGTAAAAATGTCTTCAACAAAGCGATTAAAACACTCAAGAAAATGTTAAAAGATAACAAAAATTTGAGTTTATCTCCAAAACCTCTTTCATTCAGATATTTGATAAATTCTATTGTTAAGTTTTATTATTTAACCTAAACAAAAACTTGACTCATAATTATTAATTGATAATAAAATTATATCTTTTGGAAAGATACATTTAAGTTACTTGTGAAACAGCATACGTGTCTCGCTTTTACATCAAATTTGGTGTGCCTCAGGAAAGAGTTTTAGGACCGATACTCTACCATCGTTGCAAAAGTAGAGAGTTACATGATTACATACCAGCAGAGCGTCACATTGTAAAAATATCTTCAACAAAGCGATTAAAACACTCAAAAAAATGTTGAAAGATAACAAAAATTTGAGTTTATCTCCAAAACCTCTTTCATTCAGGTATTTGATAAATTCTATCATTAACTTCTATTATTCAACCTAAATAATAAGTTGACTCATAATTATTAATTGATAATAAAATTATATCTTTTGGAAAGATATATTTAAGTTACTTGAGAAGCAGCATACGCGTCTCGCTTTTACATCAAATTTGGTGTGCCTCAGGAAAGAGTTTTAGGACCGATACTCTACCATCGTTGCAAAAGTAGAGAGTTACACGATTACAAACCAGCAGAGCGTCACATTGTAAAAATATCTTGAACAAAGCGATGAAAACACTCAAGAAAATATTAAAAGATAACAAAAAGTTGAGTTTATCTCCAAAACCTGTTTCATTCAGGTATTTGACAAATTCTATCATAAAGTTCCATTATTCAACATAAACAAAAAATTGACTCATAATTATTAATTTGTCATTTGTCTCTTGGGCTGATATCTTTAAGTTACGTATGAAACAGCGCCCCTCTTTTATATCAAATTTGGCGTACCTCAGATAAGAGTTTTAGGACCAATACCCTACCATGGCTGCAAAAGTAGCTCCAAGTGATCTTATTTAAAAACAAAACAAAAGTGTTCATCCCAATATGCTTGTAAAGTTACTTGAAGCGATATGGGAGAAGTGATAATGGGGGAGGTTACTAAAAGGATTCTACATAATACTAACAATGTAAATGTAAAAGGAAATTGTTAGTTAAAATATTTCAAGTAGCATAACTTGTAACTATCCTATGCATCATTATTTCAGACAGACATGTGGGAATGAGTTTTAAATCAAATCCAAAAGGCACAACATTTTAGGGAGGAGGCTTTACTACGTGCAATACCAATCGGTGGTTTGCTATTGTCTTCCGAAGGGGAGCGATCAAAATTCTGTAAGTTTTAACAGGAACCAGCTCATCTGATTAACAGTAAAGAAAATAAAAAGTTTTCTGAATTTGTTTAATTCCCTAATTTTTCAAAACGAATCTAATTGTACGTTATAAAATATTTTGAATCCAACTTGATGTAGCAAGAAAACTTAATACACACCTTCAATGTAATTCGATAATTTCTGGTCGTCTAAAGTTATGTCAGATATAACAAATATTTATTTTAGAAAGGTGCAATCAAGTATTTTCGTTCTAATTAAACTCATAATTATTTTCAGGAATCGTTTCTATTGTCCCCAACTTACGTAAGTTCCCAATTATTGTTATAATCCATGATAAATTCGTTATTATATCATTTAAAAAGAAGCGCTAACACAATTTCGCAATTACCTTAATTAAATATTAAGAACGTCCGAGAATTGGACCGAAATCGACTAAAACCGCTATAATTTGTTATTAAACATCAATTTCAGATTGTGGGAAAGATTAGAAAAAAGAGAGAAACCGCAGAGTGTGCCGGGTATCATTAAACTAATTAAACTCGAATTCCATTAGAAAATCTCGAAATTAGTCGAGCGAGTACCTCGGAAAATTGTGCTTTTCAGGGCGATACAAGAAGAAAAACGCATCTAATATTTAAAAACAACAAAAATAATAGTAACAACTACATCAAGGTGACTTTACCAGAGGATGTTAATGACAATTATACGTTACGGGTTGCGCTTCGCCTCTATACGTATAAAGCTATTATTTAACAACAAAATTTCCCATGTTTGTTGTTAAATTAATTAGGTTTTGTTTGGTTACAAAAATAGCCTGTTATTGATTGGAGCCGAATCGATGTTTCTTCAATGTAAAATCGATCCGGTTATTTGTTGTTCTTCATAAAGAAAGTGCGTAATAAAATTACTTTAGTCGTTTTAGTGGAGAAATTGTAGAAATTGCCGGATCGAACAGTCCTTTATTAAGAATTTATTGAGTACTTAGGTCCGTTTTGGGAGTGGTAATGATGAGATAGAAGATGACAAGTTGTTGGGTGGAAACGAAAGACACGATATACCGGTAAAGCAAGATTTTTCTTTACTTGTCGAATTATGGTTAGTTGAGGGAGAAAGAAGAAAGTTAAATTTATTAACTTGAATGTTGTCGGGCCGTATCAAAAAGCAAAAGTACAGTTTAATGATAATGAGCGAAACACATTCGTGGTGGTAAACACCTTCGTCAGTTCCAGTATTGTATTGTCTTTTTGTGAGATAATCTGTTGGACATGTTATTAAATTTACTACGTAGAAGCTTAAATTTCAAATGTCATTTCGCTAATTGGTATAAACAATTTTTTTCACAATTTCTATTTTTAAAATTTACAAAATGTTTTATTATAAAGTACTTGGTCATCTAGATCAAGACTTCACAGCGGAAGAGGTAGGAAAATATTGTCATATTGTTTCTATAAGTGAATAGGTTGAATAGTGAAGTAATTCTGATATTCAGAAATTTATATGTAGATCGTAGTACCACTTTTCAGCTTTTTTATAATTTCTTCTGTTCTGTAATGTTTTGTAAATTTAAAATAAATGCAAATTTTAAACGTCACGAAATTGCTCGATCTCTCGGTAGACGATGAGAAAAATATGGATCAACACTTCACAATGGCAGATATGGTTTTTTTATTTTAAAAGATTAGTAAGTTTAAAATTTTTATTTTCGAAATTTCAGAGAAGTTTGTTTCTCCTTCTTTTAGGAAGTGCTTGGTCTGCTAGGAAATCATTTGATCTTCAGTTATGCGAAGAAAAATCGAGATCAATACTTCACAATGGAAGATATAGGAAAATATTGTTTTTATAAATAAATGACTTGAATACTAAAATGATTTGGATCTTCAAGAATTTATACATAGATGGTAGTACCACTTTTCAGATTATTCAAAAGTTTTTCTATTCTGGATGGTTTAGTAAATTTAAAATAAATGCAAATTTAAATCTTCTCTTTTTGAAATTTCTGAAATAGATACTTAGTCTGCCAGAAAATTCCTCGGTCTTCCACTACATGAAGAGCAAAATCTGGATGAAAAACCTTATAATGGCAGATATGATTTTTTTCATCGAGAAGATTTTGTAAATTTAAGATAAATGAAAATTTAAAACTTCAAGAAATTACTCATCTTTCGCTAGATAATGAGAACGATATAGATCAACACTTCACAATGGCAGATATGTTTATTATTCTAAAAGATTTAGTAAGCTTAAAATTTTTATTTTTGAAATTTCGGAGAAGTTTGTTTCTCGTTCCATAAGAAAGTGCTTGATCAGCTGGGAAATCATTTGATATTCAGCTATGCGAAGAAAAATCCAGATTAATACTTCACAAAGGAAAACATAGGAAAATATTGTTTTTATAAATGAATAGCTTGAATACTAAAATCATTTGGATCTTCAAGAATTTATAGATAGATCATAGTACCACTTTTCAAATTCTTTAAAAGTTTTTCTATTCTGGATGGTTTAGTAAATTTAAAATAAATGCAAATTTAAATCTTCTCCTTTTGAAATTTCTGAAATAGATACTTAGTCTGCCAGAAAATTCCTCGCTCTTCCACTACATGAAGAGCAAAATCTGGGTAAAAAACCTTATAATGGAAGATATGATTTTTTTCATCGAAAAGATTTTGTAAATTTAACATAAATGAAAATTTAAAACTTCAAGAAATTACTCATCTTTCGCTAGATAATGAGAACAATATAGATCAAAACTTCACAATGGCAGATATGTTTATTATTCTAAAAGGTTTAGTAAGCTTAAAATTTTTATTTTTGAAATTTCGGAGAAGTTTGTTTCTCGTTCCATAAGAAAGTGCTTGATCAGCTAAGAAATCATTTGATATTCAGCTATGCGAAGAAAAATCCAGATTAATACTTCACAAAGGAAAACATAGCAAAATATTGTTTTTATAAATGCATAGGTTGAATACTAAAATCATTTGGATCTTCAAGAATTTATAGATAGATCGTAGTACCACTTTTCAAATTCTTTAAGAGTTTTTCTATTCTGGATGGTTTAGTAAATTTAAAATAAATGCAAATTTAAATCTTCTCCTTTGAAATTTCTGAAATAGATACTTGGTCTGCCAGAAAATTCCTCGGTCTTCCACTACATGAAGAGCAATATCTGGATGAAAAACCTTATAATGGCAGATATGATTTTTTTCATCGAGAAGATTTTGTAAATTTAAGATAAATGAAAATTTAAAACTTCAAGAAATTACTCATCTTTCGCTAGATAATGAGAACAATATAGATCAACACTTCACAATGGCAGATATGTTTATTATTCTAAAAGATTTAGTAAGCTTAAAATTTTTATTTTTGAAATTTCGGAGAAGTTTGTTTCTCGTTCCATAAGAAAGTGCTTGATCAGCTGGGAAATCATTTGATATTCAGCTATGCGAAGAAAAATCCAGATTAATACTTCACAAAGGAAAATATTGTTTTTATAAATGAATAGCTTGAATACTAAAATCATTTGGATCTTCAAGAATTTATAGATAGATCGTAGTACCACTTTTCAAATTCTTTAAGAGTTTTTCTATTCTGGATGGTTTAGTAAATTTAAAATAAATGCAAATTTAAATCTTCTCCTTTGAAATTTCTGAAATAGATACTTGGTCTGCCAGAAAATTCCTCGGTCTTCCACTACATGAAGAGCAATATCTGGATGAAAAACCTTATAATGGCAGATATGATTTTTTTCATCGAGAAGATTTTGTAAATTTAAGATAAATGAAAATTTAAAACTTCAAGAAATTACTCATCTTTCGCTAGATAATGAGAACAATATAGATCAACACTTCACAATGGCAGATATGTTTATTATTCTAAAAGATTTAGTAAGCTTAAAATTTTTATTTTTGAAATTTCGGAGAAGTTTGTTTCTCGTTCCATAAGAAAGTGCTTGATCAGCTGGGAAATCATTTGATATTCAGCTATGCGAAGAAAAATCCAGATTAATACTTCACAAAGGAAAATATTGTTTTTATAAATGAATAGCTTGAATACTAAAATCATTTGGATCTTCAAGAATTTATAGATAGATCGTAGTACCACTTTTCAAATTCTTTAAGAGTTTTTCTATTCTGGATGGTTTAGTAAATTTAAAATAAATGCAAATTTAAATCTTCTCCTTTGAAATTTCTGAAATAGATACTTGGTCTGCCAGAAAATTCCTCGGTCTTCCACTACATGAAGAGCAAAATCTGGGTAAAAAACCTTATAATGGAAGATATGATTTTTTTCATCGAAAAGATTTTGTAAATTTAACATAAATGAAAATTTAAAACTTCAAGAAATTACTCATCTTTCGCTAGATAATGAGAACAATATAGATCAAAACTTCACAATGGCAGATATGTTTATTATTCTAAAAGGTTTAGTAAGCTTAAAATTTTTATTTTTGAAATTTCGGAGAAGTTTGTTTCTCGTTCCATAAGAAAGTGCTTGATCAGCTAAGAAATCATTTGATATTCAGCTATGCGAAGAAAAATCCAGATTAATACTTCACAAAGGAAAACATAGCAAAATATTGTTTTTATAAATGCATAGGTTGAATACTAAAATCATTTGGATCTTCAAGAATTTATAGATAGATCGTAGTACCACTTTTCAAATTCCTTAAGAGTTTTTCTATTCTGGATGGTTTAGTAAATTTAAAATAAATGCAAATTTAAATTTTCTATTTTTGAAATTTCTGAAATAGATACTTGGTCTGCCAGAAAATTCCTCAGTCTTCCACTACATGAAGAGCAAAATCTGGATCAAAACCTTATAATGAAAGATGATTTTTTCTAATTGAGAAGATTTTGTAAATTTAACATAAATGAAACCTCCATTTATAAAATTTTGGAAATGTTCTGTTACTGAAATAATTTGGATCTTCAAAAATTTATTGCAGTACCACTTGTTAGGTACTTTATAATAACTTTCATTATAGAAGGTTTTATAGTATCAAAAAATAAATGCAAATTTAAACGGAACGACTTCACAAATTCTGTGCCTTATTCTACTGCGTACCGATGTCGACTAAGCGGTACCGGAGCGACGTTGCGTGAAATAAATGAGGATTGAGGTAATCGGTCTTTTAAAAAATTATACGCAGACAAAACCGGCACTTTCTAGATTTTTAATGTTTCGTGCAATTTGGAGAAAGTTATTTTAAAAAGAAAAACATTTGCTGACGTTAATCTGTTAAAACTTCCCCCATTATGAGTGGACATACTGAATTATAGGCAACCATTAAAAAGCATAACAATGATTTGTAGGGAAATTGTAACAAAAAGAGAAAAAAATAAATAAATTGAAAGCGACACATAGAAGAATCATGGAGTAAATACAAAGATATTTGTACAAGGAGGTTTTAAAAAAAATTTACAGACTAAAAATCAATAAAATAAAAACACGCTTTCGTCAGTTTGTTTGAAATTTTAAGGTCAAATCCTGCGATCTTTAAACTCAAGTACCATTAAATTGGATGCGATTGCACATACTCGAGCATTCGCTCATGTCATCAGAACGTGTATTGATTATGAGCCAATTAGAGCAAGTTTTCGTCACGAACGTGATCGACAATGCACGATGGACTTTTAAATTGGATGGTTTTGGTATCTCTGTCGCTGAATTATTTGCCTCATATGACTGTCGCTTCTTTATAAGTTCTACTATTTGATGAATTCAAACATATGGAAAGCAATACAGAAAAGAAGAGAAGTGCATAATGTACTCGACCAAAAAAAAAACAAAGAGAATACAAAATATTACAGAAAATAAAAGCTCTAGACGAGACAAGAAATCGTATAGAGAGGAGGAGGAGGCAAAAACTGCTAAGAAGAACAACCTGAAGACATTATACGACCAAGAAAATATCTGGCACAAAGTTCAAGAATTCTTTAATGTTCATATAAATGAATATTGAAATAGTTTGGTTCTTTAAAAATGCATAAGCAAGTGGACGTACAACTTTGCAGGTTCTTTATGGTCTGCTTTATTCTGATTCAACATTTAAAATAAATAGAAAAGACGAAGGTTATTAAAAAACATTTCTGAAGCTGCTAGAACTACTTCTACTGACATGTATATGGTTCGAAAAATTTAGGACCTTACCCTACAACGTACCGGTGTTAATGTCACTTGAAAATGATACAAAAAATGTTAAAGTCTCTTGTCAATAGTAAACACGAAAAGACATTGCCAGAAATCGGAGAGTAAAAATTTCACAAATATTAGAAACTTTTTATTAATTTAAAGTTCTACTTTACTTTATAATCTTTCATATAGCCAAAAGGTTGTGGACTTGAATTTTTTTTTTAAAAAAGTTCAACTCTCTTGTTATTATTCCATTAATCTCTATTTTTCTTCCTACTTTTACCAATTTCAATCTTAATTCTAAATTTATATTATTAACTGCAATTATGCACCAGAAATTACACTTTTAAAAACCATGTTTTGTATTATCGACATACCAAAATTCAAAACATTTGCAGAAACTGGAATTCTCATGTCATAAGTCAAGTGTTGTTAGAAATAATGATCGGATTTGTATTCTCTTGTCGCTTAATTCAAAAATTTTATGATACTACACGTGTAATAACAATTTTAATTGCATTTTCACTTCCACATTTTTATTTTTATTTAACAATCTCTTTTCACTGTCTATAATGATATACAAACGAATTAATTTTTTTTCTAAAACTATGCTTTTGATTCGTGCCTTCGTGTTAAAACGTAAATTGGGAATTTTAGCAAGCAAAACGAATCAATTGATGCAAATTCTCCAATTATTTCTTCAATTATTCTCCAGAAGAAAAAAAAAGTTGTCGCACTTAGTATTAATAGGTAACAGTTACGTCGTCTTTATACTAACAACCTCACCTCTTTTTCCTCGACAACACCAACAACACTATTAGCATTATTGCTACTGTTATTAACAAATTTGACCGCGTTATAGACGGTTTGGTTGTTGACTGCACCATTATTGTTGAAATCTTTCACTTCTTTATTATCTTTCAAATTTTCGAATCTCGCCAGTATCTCTTTAACCGACACCTTAATCTCGGCTTCTTCGGGAATAGTTTCCATCCGTGGTGGTGGCAATTCTTGTTTTTTTTCGCATTTTTCCAGCGTCGCTCTTTTATCAGCAAAATCATTCGCAACATAAGACTCGTATGAACTTTCCGAATTGCTACTTTCCGATTTCGTCCACGATCTGATACTACCGCACGCATTCTGCGAATAAACTTCACATTTCACCACGAAAGAATTTTTCGATTTCGTATCAGCACCCGAATCAGAATCATGCGAATCATCACTAAAACTTTCTGAAGCTCTCGAAGAATTCGCTAAACTATCCAAAGAAGTTGCCCGAAAATTTTCAGAAATATTCGTCGTCTCTTGGTATTTGGAAGAACACACTTCCGACCATTTGGTTTTTTGGTTCATGATCACAAATTCATAATTTTTTCTCTTCAACTGTTAATGGCTTGAATGTTAACAGTAGCGCGGTTACGGATCGAGTGGCTGGATGCCTTAAACCGTTGAAAACTTCGAGGCGCTCCTAGATGAGCTCTAATAGTTCCGCTGACCCACTGATGACCAGCTTGGGATTCTATGTGGGACATTGCGCCAATGTAACAGGTGTTTGCTTAGGAGGGGAAGTGGTTCTGTGCGTGTTTTGTATGGTTCGTTAACGAAACGAACCTTAATTTTTTTTGCATGACTCTTTTGAATTAACGTTTGAAAATTGTTGGAGCTTGAGAAAGTGTATTAAGGGGATTCAATTAAAACTTTGAGTTTAATTAGCTTAAACGAAACTGAACTACGAAATATTTCGCTAATTTAACAAGAATCTATAGAGATATTCACTCATGACCTTGAAGAGAAAGTAGATGCCTTTAAGGCACTATTTTTGCGAGTACTGACGAATTATGTGTTGACCGGCAGTTGTTATTTAATGGAATTAGCGAAAGTTGTACATATTTCCTGATTTTTTGGAAATAAATTGGTTTTGTGGGAAGACTTGGTCACGATAGATGCGCTTCTTCGGTCATTTTAACACGATTCGACCGTTTTAAGAGTGAAAGTGACAAATTTTCACACCCAATTAAAGTTCGATTATCGAGGATTACACTAAATAAATTTTTTCGCCAAATTCCTTGTTGCTAAGCCAGAATAGTGTCAATAGTGTCGTATGCCAAAATTTTTGGCATGCCGGAATTGACTTGGTCTTTACTTCTGAAAGCGTCAACAGCTCCAGCAATACTAAATTTCTCAAGACAAAGCTATAACTGCCTTCTATCTCCAAAAAAATGGCAAAAACAAGCCTTTTGTCTTCAAGAAATGGCAATAATAAACTATTTACCCCTCCAAATTTTTTCGGCTGAAGATTTGGTTCATGCATAATCCTCAATAATCATTATTTCTATAATTTGCTATCTTTACCTTTTGTAGATGATCTAAGGACGAATTATTATTTATCTTGGTCGTTCAGTCAAATTTTTGTATTCTGCAAAATCCTCTTGGCTTGAGATTCCAAAATTTTTCTAAGCTCAATATTCGGAATCTACACCTGTATACCTCCCATTGGTCTGGTATGTGATTGTAATTGCGCCTTGAAAAGAACTTAAAGACCTTTATCGTTATTGAATGCCCTTCATGCTATGAGAAAGATTTTCAAAATAAAAAAATTCAACTTGAGGTTTTTGTCTTGGTGTTAACTTTCACATTGGTGCTCAATAAAATATTTCTCTTGTCTCTCCTCATTGCCTGGGCAACTCAATAAAACGCTTTAACGCCCTGATAATGCGTCTAATAAAATTTCTGGCGTCACAATAAAACCGTGCAAGCATCCACGTAAATAATAAATGCAGAAACGTTGAAACTCCCGTAAACAGACTATGAAACGCACCATTTATAGGTATGCGATTTTTAATTAGTAACGCTACACCATCAGTCTCGATCCCGATCAGAATAACGGATCGTTTACAAGGTAGTTACAACGAGAAATTATCATTAACTATTAACAGCACAAACCATAGACGTCGAAAATTCAAGAAATTTCTTACAATCGCTTATCGAACCATTATTAAGAGATAGAGCGTAAATTTGCAACATTATAATAATTTTGAACAATGACCTTCCGAAAAACTATCGCTACTCAATTCCACTTACCTTCCGGTTTTCGGCACAGAATTTCGTCACCATTTCTGAAAGTTGTTGAGCTCTTGGTGTATGAAGACTCAATCTACCTTGAGGACCATCGAAACTGACAGTAGTGGGACGAGGAGCCGTACACGACCCAATTTCTTTCAAAGAGAATGATTTAAGAACTTGTAGATGGGTTTGGTCGCGTTTTACCAAATGGATTCCCCAATGCGAAACTGCTACTAATTGCACTTCTGATAGCTAGAAATTAAAAGAAATAGTTTTCGCCAAAATTTTTTTAGAGAACTAACCTGAGCTGCTCCTGAAACCGGGAAGAGTCTAGCAAAATAAAGAGGCCATGTTCTGGATAATTCTATAATGTTTCGTTTTACGTTGGGTCGATGGGAATTGTTGAAATTTTCTGGAGTTATTCCGTATCCTGATAACATGTTGACACCTGCTCGTTTTTCAGGTTGTGTCAATCTGATACAAGGAGTGATCCCATAAACGTCAGCCACGATTTGACAGAATATTAAATGAAGAGCTGCAGGAGGTCCTAAAGGTTCGTTAGGTGAGAACACTTCTTTTCTCACTCTTAGAAGCCAAGAGACACGGTTGTAAGTGATACAACCTGAAGATCCTAAAGGTAGGAGGCGAGGAGCGGTTTTTGGAGAAGCGGCGATGGGTTCGGGAACTGGAGATTTGGGGGGCGGCGTCTGGATCGGACGCATGAATTCCGGCCATTCTTGAACTGCAATTTAAGACAACTTTCTAAACAAACACGAAAAACAATCCTTTCTCTAGTAAATAAATCAAAATTTCTTCAAAACACTCCATTAAGAATATTGTAAAAAATAATTATAGTTAGTTAGGTAGTTTCTACCTTCGTTCCTTTCCGATTTGTCGGTCATTTGCGTAGAGGCGACAGAATGTTTCTTCTCCCTCTCCTGGACACTCTTGTTGAACTGATGCGTTCTAAACGTGGGCCTTTCCCCGCTCTCCTTCACCACGTTCCTCGTTTTCCTTTCCATCTCCCAGCGATCCGTGACGATTCTCCTCGGTTCGTCGATCGTCGAATCGGTTTGATCCCAATTATCGTTTTTATCCCAATTATCGTTTTTATCTGATTCCTTTCCCCAATCATCATTTTCGTTCGCTATAGCACTTTGTGAATCCCAATTGGCACTAAACGAGTTTCTTTTAGAATTATTTTGATGTACCACACGATTTTGATGAACTCCAAAAGTATCTCGATCTTGTCTTTGAGCCATAAAAGATTCTCTAATAGGTTCAACTGGTGGTGGTGGCTGTTGATTAGGTCTAACCACAGGAGGTGGTGGTGGCGGATTCGAAGGAGCTGGAGGTAAAGAACTAGGACCAATAGGTGGTGGTGGAGGTCCTGGTTTCCAATTGGAACTACTCCAACTTTGTTGAGTTGGGGAATTGGCGATTGGTATCTGTAATTAAAAAATATTAACCATCGGGAGCGTAATTTAATAATTTAACTCACTTGAGGAGGCGTGACTGGACTAGATTTTCCACTCATTGTCAAATCTTGAGAATCATCCCCCCATCGTCCCGATAATTGTTGCTCCAACATCATCTTTCTGGTATCTTCTAATTTATTGACGATTCTCGCTGGCTTATCAACTTTGCTACTGGTAGACCTCACCGAATGGGTCGCGGTAACTTTTTCAAGTCTTTGCCTCATTTCGGAACTTAACTTAAGTTTTCCCACGCTACCAGGAGTGGGCCTTGAGGCTCCAATTTCAAAAGATCGTTTAGTGGTGGTTTTAAGAGATTTCTCAGTTTCTCTAACAATCGGTTCAAATTCCATTTCGTCCCATTCTGCTGGTGATTGTTCAGCTCTATGACCATTAGTCATTTGGTCTTTAATCGGAGTCACTTTTCTTTGTTGTTGTCTCAATTTAAAATGGATGAAGTCTTCCCCGTTTTCATTGCCTTTTTCACCTTGAGGTGGCGGCCATCTCCATTTTCCTATTCTAACAGTTTTGGCACGACCATAAGGATCTAGAAACGGTCTCGCCTCGCTTGGATCTGTACCATCAAGTGGTGGTGGCATAGGTGGAGGAGGCGGCACACCATTCCTCAAACTAATTGCAGATTCCGAACTGACTTTTCTTGAATATACGCTAGGAGAACTACTTTTTCTTATAGCACCATTAGATTTGAAACTCGACTTGCGATTAGGGCTCGATTGATGAACTTGGGCCTTAACAGTAGTTTGAATAGTTTCTGTAACTTTCAACTCCGACGTCGAAACTTGTTGTGTTAACAGCTGCTGAAGTGCTTGGTTTTGAGCCAACAACTGTTGCTGAATTTGGATATTTTGGGCCATAGCCGATTGCAAAAAGGCTCGTTGCAAGTTTTGCTGATACGACCCCATATCGGGTTCATTAGGAGGTAAGGTTACCCCTTGCATATTGAAAACAGGCATAAACCCCTCTTGGGTAGGACTCAATAACGGCATCATAATTGGAGGTGACCCCACAATAGGTGCTGGGATTGGAGGAAAACTATAGCTGGAACCTGCTCCGTTCTGTTGGTGAGTTGTGCCGCCTCCTTTGATACTTTCAACTAAATTATGTTTTTCTGTCAATTTCTTCAGACTATCGTTAATAAAAATCGGCCGGAACAAATCGCTGATATAATCGTCAACATTACCGTTATTACCCCCCCTCCTTTGGTCGCGACCTGAAGTGAGATTCTCGACTTCTTGATCGAGAACAGAACTATCCTGACTGTTACTTCTCTCTCTATGACCACCACCTTTGATTTTGTCAACAATTCGCGACATATCTAAATCAGAATCTATTGGTAAATCGAGGAAATCTTCGATATTGGCGTCAGTTACCACACGATTCTTTTGGTTATCAGAAATTATATTATTTCGAGTCAAAGAAGCGGCGAAATAACCAAAATTATTGTCGATACGACCACAATTTCTTTTGGAGATGCCGGTCAAAATTTTTGAAACGTCTTGCTTACGACCTCCTTTAATACTAGCAGCTAGTGATCTCGCATCGCTTAACTCGTCCAAATTTCCATCGAGAACTGGACTGAATAACTCGTCCAAAAATTGATCGACATCTGAAGCTTGACTAGGTACTCTAACTCTTCTGACATGACTCGCTAAACTTGGTGTTTCACTTGTGTCAGACATGGCTGAACTTCTAACGCCTCCAAATTCTGATTTTTCTATATGAGCTCTACTAGAATGTGATCCTGGAGGTGCTTTTTTCCCTAAGTATTGCGACTTAATATACCTGGGACCTCCACGATTCGAAGTACTAATACTCGAAACATCCGGATATTCAAACTCAATTTCCTGTTTCGACATATAATTTTGATTAGCTATCACTGGTTTGATAGGAGCTAATTGTTCGACTGAATGGTATCTATCGTTAAGTCGGGATTGACTCAAACCTAAATCAGCTAAAGGTGACGGTTCTGGTTCACTTAACAAATTATCGAGACTCCTCGATCTAACCTTTTCGATATCAAAATATCTTTCGTTAAGTGCTGAATTTCTCGATAAAGCTTCATGAGAAGATTTTCTTGCTGGTGTACTTGTTATAGGTGATTCTCGAGAATACTCATGACTATCTCTTGAACCTTTCCTGGAACTATGTTGTTGTTGTTGTTGAGGTGATTGTCGATTTGAAGTTTTGCGAGCTACTGGTGGTTCTGGAGGTGGTACTTGAGGTCTTGTTGGAGATATCGGAGAATGTTCCACTTCTAAACGTTTTGTTCCAATTTTGAGTAGAGACGATTTCGAAATTGGAAAAGCAGGACATAATTCGAGTTCTGAAACTAAATCCATGATGTAATCAAGACCGCTGCCTTCAGAGAGAATTCCGGCATCATCCATGACCACGCTCCAACCTTCGGGTGTTACGCCAATCGAATTCACAGCTAGAGCTGCCGCCTGAAATATGACAAGATTAGGATTCGAAAAGGAACTTTTGACAAAAATTGTTACTTCTTCACATGTAGTCCAGGAATCGACCATGATTGTTGTTACGTTGCCATCTGGAAGGGTCAGAGGGAGTGCAGTGTTGGTTTTCTGCCTGATGCTTCGCCACTCCAAAAGCGTTGGAGGTAGAGAGCGAGCATGGGGAGATTTTTGAAGACCCCTGGTGAGTTTTCGTTGCAATACTTCTTTGTAGTTTTGGTTGGCATGATCAGTGACAAACTTGAGTAAGTACCTAGAAGGCATAACAAACATTGTAGAGAAACACAAAGTGAACACAACTAACACACATTGTAGAGACATAGAGAGAGACACAAAATATGAACTATCGCAGGTATGTAACACAAACTGAAAAAAAGATAACGCCACACATTGTAGAGAAAGAGTAAGGGAAGAAGATGTAAGCCGTAAGAAGGAGAAATAAGTGTCATACACTATAGAAAGATAAAGTAACAGGTGTAATGGATAAAGATAAACGGAACAGATGACAGAGACAGCGAATGAGAAAAATATACACATTGTAAAGAAAGAGAGGATGAGAAATTGTGAGCTGTAGCAAGTAAAGATAACTCCACACATTGTAGAGAAAGAGTAAGGGAAGAAGATGTGAGCCGTAAGAAAGAGAAATAAGTGTCATACACTATAGAAAGATAAAGTAAGAGGTGTAATGGATAAAGATAAACGGAACAGATGACAAAAACAGCGAAAGAGAAAAATACACGCATTGTAGAGAAAGAGAGGATAAAAAATTGTGAGCTGTAGCAAGCAAAAATCAGTAACAAACACTATAGAGAGAAAAAGAGACAAAATATGAACTGCAGTACATGGAGATAAGTAATGCACATTGTGGAAAGACAGAAAGACAATATGTGAGCTGTAGCAAGAAAAGATAACTCCACACATTGTAGAGAAAGAGTAAGAGAAGAAGATGTGAACCGTAAGAAGGAAAAATAAGTAACATACACTATAAGGAGATAAAGTATAAGGTGTAGTAGATAAAGATAAATAGAACAGATGACAGAAACAGCGAAAGAGAAAAACACACATATTGTAGAGAAAGAGAGGATGAAAAATTGTGAGCTGTAGCAAGCAAAAATCAGTAACAAACACTATAGAGAGAAAAAGAGACAAAATATGAACTGCAGTAGATGAAGATAAGTAATGCACATTGTCGAGAGACAGAAAGGCAATATGTGAGCTGTAGCAAGGAAAGATAAATTCACACATTGTAGAGAAAGAGTAAGGGAAGAAGATGTGAGCCGTAAGAAGGAAAAATAAGTAACATACACTATAGGGAGATAAAGTATGAGGTGTAGTAGATAAAGATAAATGGAACAGATGACAGAAACAGCGAAAGAGAAAAACAGACACATTGTAGAGAAAGAGAGGATGAGAAATTGCGAGCTGTAGCAAGTAAAAATCAGTAACACACATTATAGAGAGAAAGAGAGACAAAATATGAACTGCAGTAGATGAAGATAAGTAATGCACATTGTCGAGAGACAGAAAGACAATATGTGAGCTGTAGCAAGGAAAGATAAATTCATACATTGTAGAGAAAGAGTAAGGGAAGAAGATGTGAGCCGTAAGAAGGAAAAATAAGTGACATACACTATAGGGAGATAAAGTATGAGGTGTAGTAGATAAAGATAAATGGAACAGATAACAGAAACAGCGAAAGAGAAAAACAGACACATTGTAGAGAAAGAGAGGATGAGAAATTGCGAGCTGTAGCAAGTAAAAATCAGTAACACACATTATAGAGAGAAAGAGAGACAAAATATGAACTGCAGTAGATGAAGATAAGTAATGCACATTGTCGAGAGACAGAAAGACAATATGTGAGCTGTAGCAAGGAAAGATAAATTCATACATTGTAGAGAAAGAGTAAGGGAAGAAGATGTGAGCAGTAAGAATGAAGAATAAGTGACATACACTATAGGGAGATAAAGTATGAGGTGTAGTAGATAAAGATAAATGGAACAGATGACAGAAACAGCGAAAGAGAAAAACAGACACATTGTAGAGAAAGAGAGGATGAGAAATTGCGAGCTGTAGCAAGTAAAAATCAGTAACACACATTATAGAGAGAAAGAGAGACAAAATAGGAACTGCAGTAGACGAAGATAAGTAATGCACATTGTCGAGAGACAGAAAGACAATATGTGAGCTGTAGCAAGGAAGGATAACTCCATACATTGTAGAGAAAGAGTAAGGGAAGAAGATGTGAGCCGTAAGAAGGAAAAATAAGTAACATACACTATAAGGAGATAAAGTATGAGGTGTAGTAGATAAAGATAAATGGAACAGATGACCAAAACAGCGAAAGAAAAAAATACACACATTGTAGAGAAAGAGAGGATGAGAAATTGTGAGCTCTAGCAAGCAAAAATCAGCAACACAAAATGAACTGTAAAAGATGAAGGTGAGTACCAACATACATTGTCGCTTTGTAAAGTAGATGTACTCACTTGCTCAATGGAGGGCTGGGTTGAAAACAGCTTAAGCAATGCGCCATCAGCTGCCAGATCCTGTCGCTATTCTCATTCCGCCACACTTGGTTGCACAGCTGTACTAACAGTTCATCTCTCAAACCTCTGGAGCTCAATCCTTTATGAACTATGTAATCGGCTAAAGCTCTCTCCCTCATCCCGGTCAACTGTTGGTCGTTGGACCATCTCAGAATGAGTTTGAACAAAGCGACGGCGTCCTGAAAATCTTGATCTCTGGTGGCTGCTTTGGATAGAAACGGTGCTACGATCGGTTCCTTCTTCATCCCCAAATCGGCTCCTTTGAAGTAAACTGACGAGAATCTTGCAAACTCGAATTGATTGAGGTCGTGAGGTAAATTGAGTTGCGCTTGATTGCCCGTGATTCCTCCAACAACTTTAATTAAATTTCTTTCGTTATGGGGAGCAGTATAGTTTTCGAGTTTGGCAAAAATGAAAGCTAATTCTGCTGGAATTTCAAGATGGTGAACACTGGATTTTGGTTGAGCTTTTTGAAGTTGAGCTTCTCGTGCTTGACGTTGTTTCGCCCTTTCTTGCGCAACTCGATCCGCTTCGACTCTTCGTTTAAAATCAGCTTTTCTTTGAACAAACCTTTTACGTTCCCTCTTTCCTCTGTAGAATGCTTGAGCTTTCACTATTCCCTTTTTCAATGTTTGATATCGTTTTCGTTGGTTGTAACCGCGCCAATGTTTCTGTATTGTGATTGTGCTGCGTCGCAAATTTTTGTAGTTTTTGCGAGTCAAGTAACCTCTAACGTGTTTCTGGATCAAGATGGCGGAATCTTTGAGGCAATCAGCTCGCTTAATTTCCAGTTGACGTTCGAGGTTTTCACGGAGGAAAACCCGAGTTGCTCCTAGTTGGTAGTCGGGACCTTCTGCAAATTTTTTGGGTTATTGTGGTAAAAAAAAAAAAAACGTTGACTCACCTGCACCCGTCGAAGGCATTTGGTTTAGAATTGCTCTACATAAGTCGCGGTATGGCGCACCTCTTGGCAATACCCCAGTCAGCAAATACCTGGCGAAATTTCGATGGTTAAATCAGAATCAAATTAACACAGTTACTTGTGTAATAGGAAATAATAAAAATTAATTAGTGATTTTTCGTAATGAGCGCCGCCACTGACCTGTATCTGTCGACAAACTGTTGGAATTTCATTCGGATGGGGTAGCCTGATTGTCGGATTTTGATGGTGTCCAACATGCCGGCGTAACGCAACTGTTCTAGAACCACTGGCATATCGAAACGCATCGGACTTTTATCGTTGTTGGGTTTGATGCAACGCACAAACCAAGGGTTGCAACGAGACATAGATTCTAGGAGTTGCTGAAGACTGTCGCTGAAACGAGCCGCCACTGTGGGGGTGCGCGGTTTCATTGTCACGAAACGGCCGTTTGTGCCCTTAGGGAGAGTCCGGGTTTGGGCCTGGTTGATGAGCGGTTTTGCGATTGAACAAACAAGAGATTCTTTACTGGAAGCGATAAGTTCAACAACGTCGGGACGCAAGGCGTCGCGGTTCTTATCCAAAAACCCATCCACTGAATACCAAACTTGACCAGCGAAGTGTCTGATCTACAATTTTAAACAAGTTTTAGTTTTCAATTCAAAAATAAGAAGAAATTTTTAGAAATGATCAACTTACCCCAAACTCCCTCCCACCCACTCTTGGTCTGCAATAGTTTTCGTTGAGAGCGTGGTTATAATGACACTTTTCCAAGAACGAAGAATCCGACGCCCTAGGAAAGTTGCTTTCGTCATCCAGAAGATGCAGAATTCCAACAGGCTTCTTCCCCAACAAATGAATAACGGGAGTGTTATCCATCCACGTCATACTCGTCCATTCCAAGCGTTCCCGCGCATACTCCTGTTGTTCCAGTTTAAAAATATGTTTGTTAAAATACAATTGCAACGATTCGGAAGCAAAATTGATGCACAATTGCTCAAACGAGTTCTCGTTAAGGTTCTCAAAACCAAAAATATCCAAAAGAGAAATCCTAGCAGCATCATGAAGACCTCCTCTTTGAACTATAGAATTGACTCTAGTCACCAACCAAGTAAATAGCGCGGAATACAAAGCTTTAGCAAAAGCGTCTCTAGCATCCAATGCTTGATCGATGCTCAAAGGCGAGTAAACTCTTTCGGCTCTAGCTTCAGTAATTCGTGACGTCAACGCCCTTTGGAGACCGTTTGGAGAAATTTGCAATAAATGCGCCGCCCATTTAATTTCAACATCGGAACCGACCTCGACACCCTCTTGACCATGCCGCAATTGACGTCTATGGAAATAAACGTTGCCCAAATGCAAAACTGCTGCTAACATTTTAACAATTCCTTCCTGCTCAGATTCGCCAACCCCCAAAACTTGCATGGCGCGGGTCAACGCGCCCCAATCTGCACCCGAACCTGAATGACCTGGGGCACAATCGCCGCCGCCTTGGTTCAAGTAGAAATATTTGTCGGCTTCAACTAAACCGTATTTTTGTTTTTCCGTTTTTGGTAAACCACCTAAAAGTTCGTAGAAGACGTGGTAGTTGCGTTCTCCTGGGGAATGGGTGACGATTCTCGATTTTTCGAGCAGGTATTGTGTCATTTTTGCTCCAATGATTGCACCGTTTTTGAAATAAACTTCGAGGTATTTGCCGAAACGGGAACTGTTGTCGTTGCGGGCGGTGCGAGCGTTACCGAAAGCTTCGAGTAATGGGGCGGCTTCGAGGATTTGTTCTGTTACTAAAGCTTGACCACGGGGTGCTGAAGGGGCCACAGCTGCTAAGTATTGCATGACGAGTTTAGTCGATTCGGTTTTACCGGAACCACTTTCGCCACTGATAACCACTACCTGAAATAGAAGACAAATTTTGCTGTTAATACAATTTAAAAAAAAAATTACAAATTTGTAACAAAAAAAATCTTTTGACTGGAGTTGGGATTTTGTTATTTTTCTGATAAGCTGTTTAGTTTTTAGAAACTTTTGAGAAACCTGGGGAATATTGACCAGGATAATCTTCATTTTATTTTCCTAAAAAGTTGGTAGGTTATTAAGTCTTGGAGGTATTCAGTCAAAAGAAGTTTTTAATATTTTCCTGATAACTGGTTTGATTTTTAAAAAACTTTAAAAGATTTGGAAAATATTGACACAAATGGAGCTTTTAAACGGTTTTGGACATATTAACTCAAGTGCAGCTTGCATTATTTTTTATATAAATTGTTTGGAGTTTAGAATTTTTTAAGGGGCCCTTAAAATATTGAATAGTGCCTTTTATATTGTTAGAAAATTATTTGGTTTTTAAAAGCTTTAGAAGTATTGACTAAAGAGACGTTTCTATTTTCCTAGCAAGTGGTTTGGTTTTGACACAATTTTGAAAGGCTTTGGAAATATTCATTTAAGTGGAGTTTCTATTATTTTGCAGACTAATTGTTGTTTTTTTTTTGAAAATTTTTGGGAATCATAGAAATAGTAAATTAAATTTTTAAAGAGGCTTGCAGATATTGACTGAAGTAGAGTTTCTTTGTTTTCTACATGAGTGGTTAATTTTTTGAGAATTTTTGAAGAATCATGGAAATATTGATTGACTCAAGTAAAGTCTTTACCATTCTTATAGTTCTGTGGTTTTGTTTTAATTCTAAAAGAGATTTGGACATAAATATTGATTTAAGTGGAATTGTTATGATTTTTTAGATAATTTACATGGCTTCTGAGAATCTTTGAAGAATGATGGAAATCTTAACTTAAGAGGATTTTAAAACATTTTTCTGATAAGTTTCTCAGATTCCAAAAATTTTAAAGCAAGTTAGACTCAAGTGAAGTAGGAAGTTTTAAAAGGTTTTGAAAATATTGATCCAAATAAAGTTTCTACAATATTTTTTGGTTTTAGACATTTCTTAAAAAGCTTTGGCAATATTGACAAAAGAGACGCTCTTATTATTTTTTAGGCAAGAGATTCGGTTTTAGACCTAGACCTAGTTCTGAGTCAAGTGGAATTTCCTTTATTTTCCACATCACTTATTTGGCCTTTGAAGAATTTTCAGAAGCTTTGAAAATATTTACTTGGTTGGAATTTCTATTGTTGTTCTGATAAGCTTTTTTCTTCGAGAAACGTTTTAAAGAGCCTTAGTGACTAAAAAAACGCTTCTATTATTTGTCTGACAAAAGGATAAGTTTTGGAAAAATGTTGAAAGGCGTTGAAGACATTAAGTTAAGTGGAGTTTCCTTTATTTTTCAGATAACTTGTTTTCTGAACATTTTTGAACTGCTTGGGAAAAACTGACTTGGTTGAAATTTCTATTATTTTCTTAATAAGTGTTATCATTGGAAAAGTTATATAAAGTCCTGGAAATATTAACTTAAGTGGAGAGTTTTTTAAATTTTCTTTAGATGTTGTGGAGTTTTTCCAAATTTTAAAAGAACTTTGGAGTAATCGACTTAAGTGAAGTTTTCATTATTTCTAGATAAGTTGCTTCTTTTTGGAAATATTTTAAAGGGTTTTGAAAATATTGATTCAAATGGAGTTTCTATTATATTTTACAGTTGTTTGGTTTTGAAAAAAATTGAGAATCTTTGGAGATATGAACTAAGGAGAAACTTCTATTATTTGCCTGAAAAAGGGTTTGCTTGTTGGAAAAATATTGAAGGTCCTTAGAGACATTGAATCAAGTGAAATTTCATTTATTTTCCAGATAACTTATTTGGTTCCTAAAATTTTTTCAAAAGCTTTAGAAATATTGATTCGGTTAGAATTTTTATTATCTTTCTGATAAGATTTATCCTATTGAAAAAGTTACAAAGAATTCTGGAAATATTGATTCGAGTGAAGTTTTTACAATTTTCTTTATAAGTTACGCAGTTTTTGAAAACTTTAGAATGGCTTTGAAAAATCGATTCCAATGGAGTTTCTGTTATTTTCTAGATAGCTGCATTGTTCTTAAATTTCTTAAAAGGGTTTTGAAAATATTGATCCAACAGGAGTTTTTATTATATTTTACAGTTGCTTGGTTTAAAAAAAATTGAGAATCTTTGGAAATATGAACTAAAGAGAAACTTCTATTATTTGCCTAAAAAAGAGTTTAATTTTGGAAAAATATTGGAGACATTGAGTCAAGTGGAATTTCCTTAATTTTCCAGATAACTTATTTGGTTTCTGAATTTTTTTTAAAAGCTTTAAATATATTAACTCGGTTAGAATTTTTACTATCTTCCTGATAAGTTTTATCCTATTGGAAAAGTTACAAAGAAACCTGGCAATATTGATTCAAGTGGAGTTTTTACAATTTTTTTTATAAGTTGCGCATTTTCTCAAAACTTTAGAATGGCTTTGTAAATATCGACTCAAATGGAGTTTCTGTTATTCTCTAGATAGCTGCATTGTTTTTAATTTTTTTTAAAGGGTATTGAAAATATTGATCCAAAAGGAGTTTCTATTATCTTTTTTAAAGTTGTTTGGTTTTTAAAATTTTTTAAAGAGCTTTAGAGATATTGACTAAAGTGGAGTTGTTATGATTTTCTAGATAACTTATTTGGTTTCTGAAATTTTTTGAAGAATCACAGAATTGTTAACTTGTTGACAAAAATTTTAAAACACGTTAGATTCAAGTAAAGTAGAAAGTTTTAAATAGTTTTGAAAATATTGATTCAAATGGAGTTTCTATTATATTTTCTGGTTTTAGACATTCCTTAAAGAGCTTTGACAACATTGACAAAAGAGACGATATATCATTATTTTTTAGGCAAGACTTACGAGAAGTCCTGAAAATATTAACTCAAGTGAAATTTTTTAAATTTTCTTTATACATTGCGCAATTTTTCAGAATTTAAAAAAGACCTTAGAGACATCTACTCAAATGAAGTTTTCATTATTTATACATAAGTTGCTTTATTTTCAGAATATTTTAAAAGGTTTTGGAAATATTGATCCAAAAGGAGTTTCTATTATATTTCTTAAAGTTGTTTGGTTTTTAAGATTTTTTGAAGAGCTTTAGAGATATTGACTAAAGTGGAGTTGTTATGATTTTCTAGATAACTTATATGGTTTCTGAAATTTTTTGAAGAATCACGGAATTGTTAACTTATTGACAATAATTTTAAAACACGTTAGATTCAAGTAAAGTAGAAAGTTTTAAATGGTTTTGAAAATATTGATCCAAATGGAGTTTCTATTATATTTTCTGGTTTTAGACATTCCTTAAAGAGTCTTGACAACATTGACAAAAGAGACAATATGTCATTATTTTTTAGGCAAGACTTACGAGAAGTCCTGAAAATATTAACTCAAGTGAAATTTTTTAAATTTTCTTTATACATTGCGCAATTTTTCAGAATTTAAAAAAGACCTTATAGACATCTACTCAAATGAAGTTTTCATTATTTCTACATAAGTTGCTTTATTTTCAGAATATTTTAAAAGGTTTTGGAAATATTGATCCAAAAGGAGTTTCTATTATATTTTTTAAAGTTGTTTGGTTTTTAAATTTTTTTGAAGAGCTTTAGAGATATTGACTAAAGTGGAGTTGTTATGATTTTCTAGATAACTTATATGGTTTCTGAAATTTTTTGAAGAATCACGGAATTGTTAACTTATTGACAATAATTTTAAAACACGTTAGATTCAAGTAAAGTAGAAAGTTTTAAATGGTTTTGAAAATATTGATCCAAATGGAGTTTCTATTATATTTTCTGGTTTTAGACATTCCTTAAAGAGTCTTGACAACATTGACAAAAGAGACGATATGTCATTATTTTTTAGACAAAACTTACGAGAAGTCCTGGAAATATTAACTCAAGTGAAATTTTTAAAATTTTCTTTATACATTGCGCAATTTTTCAGAATTAAAAAAGACTTTAGAGACATCTACAAATGAAGTTTTCATTATTTCTACATAAGTTGGTTCATTTTCAGAATATTTTAAAAGCTTTTGGAAATATTGATCCAAAAGGAGTTTCTATTATATTTTACAGTTGTTTGGTTTAAAAAAAAGTTGAGAATCTTTGAAAATATAAACTACAGAGAAACTTCTATTATTTGCCTGGAAAAGTGTTTGATTTTGAAAAAATATTGGAGACATTGAGTCAGGTGGAATTTCCTTCATTTTCCAGATAACTTATTTGGTTTCTGAAATTTTTTAAAAAGCTTTAAATATATTGACTCGGTTAGAATTTTTATTATCTTCCTGATAAGTTTTATCCTGTCGGAAAAGTTACAAAGAATCCTCGAAATATTGATTCAAGTGGAGGTTTTACAATTTTCTTTATAATTTGCGCAGTTTTTCAAAACTTTAGAATGTTTTGGGAAATATCGACTCAAATGTTCTAGATAGCTGTTTGGTTTTTAAAAATTTTTAAAGGGTCTTGAAAATATTAATCGAAATAGAGTTTCTATTATATTTTTTAAAGTTGTTTGGTTTTTAATTTTTTTTTATGAGCTTTATAAGAGTCTTTATTATTTTTATTGCAAGGAGTTTGCTTTTAAAAAATTTTAAAAAGCCTTGAAGGCAGACATTGAATCAAATGGATTTTTTTTTATTTTCTACATAACTTATTTGATCAGCTGGTTTTCTTTTCTTGATAACTTTTTCCTATTAAAAAGTTTTGGAAAGCCGAGAAAATATTGACACAAGCAAACTTTGTGCAATTCATTTATAAGTTGTGCAGTTTTTCATAATTTTAAAAGGGCCTTGGAAATATCTATAGAGCTTCTATTATTTTGTCTAATTTTTGAAAATTTTTAAAGAACCTTGTTCCAAATGGAGAGTTCTATCATATTTTCAAAAAATTATTATGTTTTTCAAAAAGCTTGGAGAGTTTTGGGGTGACTAAAAAAATGTTTCTTTATTTTCTTGAACAAGTTGTATATTTTTGAAGAGTTTTGAAAAACCCCAAAAAATTGACTCGGTTGCAGTTCCTATTAATTTCCCAATAAGTTGTTTGGTGTTAGAAATATTACCTCAAATGTAGTTTCTAAATTTTTTAAAAAATATTTGCAATTTTTTCAGGCATCCTGAAAATATGAAAAATTGTAGTACCTGTGGTGCCGGCAACGCAGAATAAGCGGCGGCCCCTAAAGCGAAGAGATGCGGAGGAAGGGCACCTATCATTTTTCCTCGGTATCTTTGGGCCGATTCGATACCGTAACTGGCATCAAACATCCTGTAGGGGTTAACGGCCACCAGTATACTTCCAGCGTACGTGTAAATCAAGTTCCGGTCGTATCGCAGCTTAAGATTCCATAAAAGAGCGGCTTCGTGCAAGTCGGACAGTTGGATCATGTCTTCGACTCCGGCGGTCCCCAAGTCTTGTCGACGTCGGACCGAACCTTCGCCATCGCTCAGAGCAAAAGTTTGAGGCTAAAAAAAAAACTTTTTTACTAATCTCGCAAGAAAATTTCTGAAAAAAAAACAAAATTTGCGTTTTTCATCAGGTGCAGAGGGACAATGGTATTTGTTAAACTTAATGATGCGCTGACGTTACTTTCGCCTTTTTATCACTAACATCAATCTACGTCTTTGTTGCTTCTTACTTTCACGGGTAATTTCTTTAAATCCTCGAGAAATTCACAGTTAAATGAACATTACACTTTTAGTAATTACGCAGAAATTTGACCTAAGTCTGAGTATTTGTTGCTTTTTTGCATTGCAGATTCTTGGTGGTGATGCATCATTGATCGACACACCCAGTTACGTGTTTCCCAACCAGAAATTCTTACTTCAGGTAACTTGATATAAATTCTTAACTTCGCTTCACCAACAATATACCATTCGTCACAAGGAATTCAATGACGCTTTTATTGTTATAGACGTCTAAACTACCAAATAGCTATCCATTGAGACTCATTAGAAAGTCGATAATGATAGGTACAAGTTTAAAACGATCACCTTATTACTTAAACCGTCAATTGAAAAATAATGAAACGTCGACAATCAATTTTCCTTAAGTGGCATTTTTTTTTCTTCTTTCACTCTCAAGACAGGTGCGAAACATCAATTCAATAACCAAAACACGCTTCAATGATTTCAAGTTTCCCGCTTTAGAATCTTTTATTTCCTGGCAAATAGTCGCGTCATTTTCTCTAATTTGCACTTTTATATCGCTGTTTTCATTATTCCGAAAACAGTGGCGGCGCCAGAAGAGAGCGTGAGTGGGTTGCCCACTTACAAAAAGCCACTAGAAACGGCGGTAATTTCGACAGTTATCTCACAATTTGCTACATAAACAAATTAGTTAAAAGAAAGAGTTTAAAGCGGAACAAAACTGATGTCGTCATATACGGTTAATTGTGCGGCCCTTCCTCAAAAGATGTAAGTTCTCTGGCGGTTACTTAAGTAACAATGTAATTGCGACATGTCTGCTACGTGATGGTTGAAATTGGGTCGTTTAGACCTAGATCGAGTGTCAAATCCGTGATGGAATTGCGAAAGAATTTTTCGTTACGTTTGGTAGGTACGAAGCGTAGGCATTTACCATACAAAAATGTCAATCAATTATTTATGACATAGCTCTCTTCGATCATGAATCGAGATGACTATATAGTAAAGTTCATGACCGTGAAGTGATAATGACAGGCGAAAGTCGACGAGAAGAATAAATAATTGAATTTAACGTGTCTACGGTTTGTAGTTTTGGTGATTAAGACTTGGCGACCTTGTTTTTTTGCATATTTAAGTTATCCAAGTGAATTTCAACGATTTCTCACGAATGGTGTGATTATTGGTAATGCTTTGTGTGTTGATAAGTCGAGTGTGAAGGAAGTTAATGAGTAACTGGGATTAAAACAGTTTAACGTAACTAAGTAGGTTTTTTCTAGTGAGTTACTAGCAAATTAATTTCTGTCTTTACGTTATCTTACAAAAGGAATTTGCTTATTTAAATTTTATGATTGAATCAAAACTCCCAGAAATGTCGCGTGATATTACTTGCGATGGCCTCGTACCTCTGGCGAGTCCTAACTTAGCGACTCTCAAATCGTGAAACGAGTGATCGATATCAAATATTTCAGCCATTTGGGCTGATGTTGCAAACTTTTCAGAAAATTGATTTTGTTTGCTCTATCATTTTCTCTATTCACCTCCAACTTGTTTCTTCCCATATACTTCTACCCATCATTCTCTTCAGCACAGGTTCGTTGTAACAACGTCTATCTATCGTATCTTTGGTCTACGTCTTCCTTTTTACTCTTTCAAATATTTTCTTACTAGTATGTTGGTTTTATTGCCATTTTGGTCACCATCCAAGTCTTCGCGCTTTACGATACCTATATATAGAATCTGGATGTTCATATGCCTTTTCCAGTTTTGTATTGGTTTGTCTTCTCTATGATTCATCTTCCAATTTTTCACCTCTCAATAAGTATCTTCTTTCCTAACACCAGGATTTTTTTATTTTCTTTTATTCTTTGTCTTTGTTCTTTTAGCCTTTCTAAGAGTTTGTTCGCTTGTGGTTATCCATTAAAGTCTTCTGCTCATCTATTGAACTTTTCTTGATTTCCTGCCATCCGCACTTCCTTATTTTTACAACTATCTAATATTTTATGTTATTTTCCTTATGCTCTCTTTACACTGTGGAATATCTTCCTGCTTCTTTATTCTTGCAGTACTCTTCGATTCAATATATAGATTTCTTTATTGATTGCTCGCATACCCCAAATATTTCCTTACTGGTATGTTTGTTTTTTGCCATTTTGGTAACGTCTGAGCCATCCAAGTCTTCGCGCTTTACGTTACCTATGTATAGAATCTGAATATTCATATGCCTTTCCCAGTTTTGTATCGGTTTGTTTTCTCTATAATTCATCTTCCAATTCTCCACCTCTCAATAAGTATCTTCTTTCCTAACACTAGGATTTTTTAATTTTCTTTTATTCTTTGTCTTTGTTCTTTTAGCCTTTCTAAGAGTTTGTTCGCTTGTGGTTATCCATTAAAGTCTTTTGCTCATCTATTGAACTTTTCTTGATTTCCTGCCATCCGCACTTCCTTATTTCTACAATTATCTAATATTTTATGTTATTTTTCTTATGCTCTCTTTACACTTTGGAATATCTTCCTGCTTCTTTATTCTTGCAGTGCTCTTCTATTCAATGTATAGATTTCTTTATTGATTGCTCGCATACCCCAAATATTTCCTTACTGGTATGTTTGTTTTTTGCCATTTTGGTCACATGTCTGAGCCATCCAAGTCTTCGTGCTTTACATTACCTATGTATAAAATCTGAATATTCATATGCCTTTCCCAGTTTTGTATCGGTTTGTATTCTCTATGATTCATCTTCCAATTTTTCACCTCTCAATAAGTATCTTCTTTCCTCACACCGGGATTTCTTTCATTTTCTTTTATTCTTTGTCTTTGTTCTTTTAGCCTTTCTAAGAGTTTGTTTGTTTGTGACATTCCATTAAAGTCTTCTGCTCATCTATTGAAGTTTTCTTGATTTCGAGCCATCCGCACTTCCTCATTTCTACAACTATCCAATATTTTATGATATTTTCCTTATGCTCTCTTTACACTTTGGAATATGTTTCTGCTTCCTTATTCTTGCAGTGCTCTTCGATTCAATGTATAGATTTCTTTATTGACTGCTCACATACCCCAAATATTTCCTTACTGGTATGTTTGTTTTTTGCCATTTTGGTCACATGTCTGAGCCATCCAAGTCTTCGTGCTTTACGTTACCTATGTATAGAATCTGGATATTCATATGCCTTTCCCAATTTTGTATCGGTTTGTCTTCTCTATGATTCATCTTCCAATTTTCCACCTCTCAATAAGTATCTTCTTTCCTGACACCGGGATTTCTTTTATTTTCTTTTATTCTTTTTCTTTGTTTTTTTAGCCTTTCTAAGAGTTTGTTCGTTTGTGGCATTCCATTAAAGTCTTCTACTCATCTGTTAAACTTTTCTTGATTTCCTGCCATTTGCACTTCCTTAATTCTACAACTATCTAATATTTTATGTTATTTTCCTTATGCTCTCTTTACACTTTGGAATATTTTCCTGCTTCTTATTCTTGCAGTCCTCTTTGATTCAATGTATAGATTTCTTTTTTGACTGCTCGCATACCCCTCTATTTTATCTAAATTTAATTTTAGCACATTGACTCCGGCTTTTCTTCTTTAATGCTTTCCTTAATTCTTAGCCGAACCACATTTATTCAATTTTTTCTATACTTTTTCCCTTTCTGGTGTCTCGCCCAATCCACTTTTTACCGCATTTCGTATCTCTTTGACTGCTTCCCCATTTTTTATGTCTTTCATATTAAACTTTCCTAATCCTTTATCTTCCAATTTCCTAAAGGTAAGTATCTGTTGTTTTTATTTTTTTTACCATCAGAAGCTGATTCAAGTCTGCATCAGCCCTTCGATAACTTCCAAAATTTTTTAGTTTTCTGCTAACCTTCTTTTAAAATTAAGACATTAATCCTATCACTTTCACTAAGTTACCAAAAGTGCATGCAGGATACGTCGCCATTACATTCCATGTAACAATTCTTATCAATCTCATTGATGCTTTCCGTTTTCTCTTTCTCTTATCTAGTTCTTGCTGCTCTCAATTTGATATTTCTTTGTCTTCCATCTTTTCGTTATCCTTCTTAATAGTCTCTTGTCATTGCTTGGTTATTATTTATTTAATTGTTAACTTTTTTGACTATTGTTATAATTTTTGCCCCGTTATCTTCATGAGTCGATCTCCCTATCCCATGCCAATTATTCGTTGTTTCCTTTTAATTCACCATATCCGGATTTTACTGTTTCTCTTTCTCTACTCCCGTCTTTACAATCAGTCTAATTCTCTCTCTTCCTCGTCCATATCGTTGCTAATACAAAATTTTAACATCTTTTACCTCCTTTACTTGATTACTGTTTGTCAAAATCCATTGTTTTTCATATTATTATTGACCTATAGGTCATTATTAGGCATATTCTCTATCCCTTATTTCAACTTTTTAACAAATTTTTTGCATTTTTTCCTTTTTTGGTTTATTTTCCATCTTCAGCCGCTTATTTTCATCTTTAATTTTAGAGAAAAAATCATGATCACCGTTATTTAAATTTTTTACCCATGTGAGCAAAATAATTCGAGTCACATTGAAATAACTGAAAGATCTCAAAAAAATTATTTCGAATTATATGATCAATATAATCTGTGAAGATAAACTTTAGGAATAAAACAAACATGCACTTTAACGGATATCAAAATGCATTTTCGAAAGAGGAAGACATCTAGACTAGTGGAAAATCGAAAATCCACTTTAACTTGGATCTACGTTGTTATTATTGTCCATCTAAAGAGTGGGTAAACAATAATTGTAATTACAATAATAACAATAATTACAACAATTGTCAGTGATGTGAAGTAAAAACAAACAACTTTCAAGAAATTAAGTAATTGTGGCTTTATAAGTTCATTGCAATATTATCTTGTCTTCTTGTCTATGTTGTAGAAGGTAATTTCTTTATTATGCAGATGTTACCAAGACACTAAAAGTATTGGAAGATTGCAGACACGAGGTCATCATAGAGATAAAATTGCAAGAAATTATTAATTTTGCGCCTAAAAATTTCTGCAAAGGCTCTGCAGCAGCCACGGTGGTAGATAAAATCATATTTTCACCAAGAAAAGTATGCGCTTCAAGTCTAAACTATCTAAATTGAATCACAAGAAGTAAACCTTTACTCAAGACAAACAATTAAAGTTCTTTGTCAGTACCCAGCGTAAGTAGCATTTACTGATTAATCTAAAATTGCTCTGCAAGTAAATGATGAGCATCTTAAAGTGTATAAAGGAACAATACAACGATTATAAGTACCAAGGACATATGCAGGGCAAGATCATCATAGTGTCATGGCTCTAAGAAGGGATCAGTCAAAGGCGAGAGATATTTTCTACAGCAAGAAGATTATGAGTTTCAATCCAAATTGTTTAGAACAGTTCTTTTTTGGTACCAAAGAGAAGTACCGCGTACTGATGAATCTACAGTGGCTGTATATTTAGATGATGGACGTACTAGATGTAGAAGGTCAAATGAAGGATTGAAAGTGGAGCAAGATAAGATCATAGAGCTACGACTTCAACAAGTGATGAAAATTGTGTTTGAAACTTTTCAGAAACCGTCACAAACTATATTTTTTACAACAGGAAGATTACTGGTTACAGCATTAAAAGCTTCTTTCTGGTACCGAAGGGGAGTACGCTTATTAATCAATTTAGAACCACTCTGTATTTAAATAATGGACGCAATAGCATCATAAAAATACTACTTTAGAAAGTGAACAATTTGGCATATAAAGATTTTCAGAAAATGCCCTGCAACAGCCACGATGCTACAAAATACAGTATCTACAGGAAAAGAAGGTTACCGGTTTCAAGCCAAGTTGTTTAAAACAGATTGCAAAAAGTATATCTTCACTCAAGACAACTAATTAAAATTCGTCTTTTGCACAGGAAGAAAGTACAGAAAGTACTGATGGATCTAGAATTCCTCAATATTTAAATGATAAACCTCTTAAAGTATATAAATTGTCAAAGAATGATTGAAAGTACAAAAAAATGACCAGGGTAAGATCAGCATAGAGCGACTACTCCAAGAAGTGAACAATTTGATATTTGAAAACTCTCAAAAACACTACAATATAGAGATTACTGCTGTCAACTCAAATTGTTCAGAACAAGTTGCAAATAGCAAATTTTTGCTTAAAACAACCAGTACCGGAGGTACCGGAAGACAGTACTGCTTACTGATAAATCTAGAGTTGCTCTCTATTTAAATGGTGGGCATCTTAAAATGTGGAGAATGCCAAGAAAATAATTAAAAGTGCAAGAAGATGACCAGGGCCAGCTAATCATATAACCACGACTACAATAAGTGATTAATTTGGCGTTTGAAAGTTTTTAAAAGCCGCTCTACAACAGCCACAGCGTTACGAGATACACTTTCTATAGCAAGAAAATTATGGGTTTCAAGACGACAACCATTAAAAGATCTTTTTTGGTACCGGAGGGATGTCTTGCTTATTGATAAATCTACAATTGCTCTGTATTTACATGACGGACGTCTTAAAGTGTATAGAAGACCAAGAAACGATTAAAATTGCAAAAAAATGACGATTTGGAGTTTGAAGATTTTCAAAAACTGCTCTGCAGCAGTCATGACGTTTCAAAATACACCTTCTAGAAGATTACGGGTTTTAAGTCAAATTATCCAGAACAGGCTACGAGGAGTCAATCTTCTCTTAAGACAATCATTTAAAATAGTTCCTCCTTAGTATCGGAGAAAAGTACCGCTTACTGATCAATCTAGAAATGCTCTGTATTTAAACTATGGAAATCTTAAGAGTTTGTAGAAGACATAAATCAGAAGGTGACCAGGAAAATGAGATCATAGAACTCCAAGAAGTTGTCTATCTTGCGTTTGAAAACTCTCAAAAGATACTCTGCGGTTACAGCTACCATATACTTAAGCGGGTAAGGGTTTCAAGTGAAACTGTCAAAAATTGATTGCGAGATACAAATCTTTGTCAAAGACGACCAATAGAACTTCTCCTTTTAAAAAATAATTAAAGTAAAATATTACTGTGGTTTAAGAGTTTACATCACGTCCATGAATCACTAGACTTTCAGTGCTTCCTTCCAGAATTCATAAAATAGTACGGCCACTTTGGAGTCAAAATTTTAATCCAGTTGAGAATGTCAATTTTAGAAAATCTGTAGTAGTATAGTGTTTTTTTGCGAGCGAGGCCACCCAGTTTAAAGGGACTGCTATTTGAAGTTGGGAAGATTCTGTTTTAAAACTTAAAAAACCACAACCAAAACGTTGTCTCCTTATAAGTTATCTACTCTTTGATTTTAGTCTTGCATACTCGACGTATTCTCAGGTCAGGGATCAAGCAGAGTATCGAATAAATTTACTGTCATAATTGTTTTTAAAGTAAATTTTTTTGTAATTATATGTAAATCATTTTGTAGATATTTCGTCAAAAATTTGTAACGGCTGAAATCATTTCCTCTCAAGTAGAACATTTTCCCTTCTTTTTCTCCCATCAATACTCGACGTGCATACAAAATTTGCCATACCTAATGTATGCACGCAAAGAACTCGAGCACCCGGTTTAAGACCCCTCTTGATTAAAATACAATGAGAACAATGCTGTGCCGCTGATCGCAATAAAGAGAATTTGGACTTTCTAAACGTAAAACCGCTTTGTTGCATCGTCGATTCAACCAGACAGTTTGGCAATCAATGTTCGCCTTCTTCCTCTTTCTTACCTTGCCGTTGATAACTGCTTGAACAGTGAGTACGTTGGCGCTTCTGTGGCATTCGAGGACTTCCCCCGGTAACCAATGACCAACTCCTGGATCGAACCATATCAAATCCCCTGTAGACCACTCCATTTTTTTCAATTTAAATTTCAGGTAATTATCGCATTTTCGTATCTGTAAAGAGAAAAGTATTTTAGTAGAAATTTATAGAAATTTTTTCAAAGTTTTTTGACCTCACGTTACGAATTTTTAATCCGTTACATATTATTCGAAGAATTTCGACACAAATCGATTATTATTACAAAAGTCTGGAAGACGATTGACCGAATTTTTAACAACTAGCGCAATTTTTTTTTTAATATAATGGTCGTGTACATTACAAGAATTTTTTGTTTAGTAGAAGGAGTTCAAACAATTAGTCTAAATCGTGTTGTTGTTATTGTTAATTTTAAAAATTGCCAACGATTGGTGTAATTGAGCACTTGAGTAGAAACAAAACGGTTTTTGTTTGTGTTGCAAGGCTAAATTGTCAACGTTGGTTAGTAGGACAAAGAGAGCCTGAAGGTATTACTCAATTCTTTACTGTACACACTTTGTAATAATTATAGCCATAGATACCGGTCAGCATGTAGTTATTGTTTATCTCTGTGTGGATAATTGTTATTTAACGTAATGATTTTAGTCAAATTAGCAATCGTTGAGTCTAAAAAAACCACACGAGTCCAAATTTGGACGCTTTTGCTGAGAAAGTCAATCGCTTTCAAATTTCTGCCTCCAATCAATAACCAAAAAACAATTTCGTTGTTGTATTATTTTTAGTTAACTTTTTTTCAAAACGGTACTAGCATTTTTTGTTTATTTTTCGTATCTATTCTTGATGCAATGTTAAATAAAAAACCTTCTCTTGGTAGTGATGTTGGAAACATTTTTATTGGCGATGAGGGAAAAAAATAAATTTATGAAAACAAATCAGACGAGATTAGAACTCCAGTTAGACCCAAAGAAATTGAGGCTACAACAGTTGGAAAAAATAGCTTTACATTCAGACAAAAATTTGGGAATCAATTTGTAATAAACAAAAAATATAAGTAATTGACAACTTATTGTGATGATAAGCAAGAAAGACACACAACTGAAACCAATACAATAAAAAATAGAAAAGGTTGAACATAAAGGGCTCGAATTTTAAAGACAACGTACTGTAGAACTTGTGATGAGAAACGTTCTACAAGATTATTTACAAAATTCAAAAAGGTGAAAAGTGGGAGGACATCAAAAAGTGATACCTTGGTCATTTTTAAAATCAACTCTTCCCATATTTTTTTGTTAAAGAATTGTTTAACTTAAATTTTGGGGGAAAAGGACAAAAAAGAGAACATATTAATTAATTAGAAATATCAAAAGAAGAATAAACTGCGGCATACGGAATAGTACAATATTGGAGAAAAAAGAGTAAATAAAGAGGAAAAGACTAAAAACTAGTACAGAAGTTGGAAGAGCAACAATTACATGTATGGTCTGTTACTGACACCAAGAGGAAATAAGATAAAGGTATGGAGTAAATCATAGAAAAATATATGTACTATAGTTTGATCAGGACAAGTCGATGTGACAATAATGGTAAGTCCATAATATATGAATACAATTGAGGAGGATAATAAAGAAATAAGAATAATATTACGAACCAAATGATAACGTTACACATTTTTTGAAAAGTGTCAGAAATATATAAAATGATATCTAATAAGAAACTTGGAAATAAAAATCTGGCTAAGAAAAGAAGGCAAAAAGAGAATAAACTAATAAAAAAGCTAGTTGAAAAATTGCAAAAATGGGAAACTCCGCTATAAAGAGACAGGTAGAAAAAACAGTTACATAAAAATAACAACTAAAATACAGAAAGACTAAAAATTATAAACTAGATAAACACAAACAAAGAATATGAATAAAAAATATCTTAAAGGTTTATTAGAAGAAAACAAAAACGGAGAAAAAGTAACTAAGATAGAGAATATTTTGCAATCACGGCACAAAAAGAGAACCATAAAGAGGAAATAAAACAGTGGGCAAAGAAAAATTATTTTTTTACAAAAACAATATCAACTATCTGTTGCTTTTTTGGCCCGAATTGGAGGATTAAACATTCAACAAGTGGACTTCAAATTGATTGAAAATATTCTTTAGATTTGATCCCATCTGATTCCCATTTAGCTTCAATTATAATGATAACAAATAACATCTGTGAAATTTAATTTTTTTGATCTTAATAAAAAAATCTATAAGGGTGGTATCATTAAGTTATTTCAAAAAATAAATTACATTTTACCGATTAAACAATTGTTTCTGTTAGATTTCGTATTTTTGATATTAATTTGTATCTTCTTTGAAAAATATCAAAATAGTAATAAATTTATTTCAGAACTTCATAATTCAATTATTATTTGCGTTTTTTTCAAGACTCCTAAATATATTTGTTATATAATGCAAATCTTGGTACTGGTAAAAAAGCAAAAAAGAAAGTGAAAAATGATTTCAGAAATAAGAAATCGTTCAAAGTAAATCATAGTGGTCTCAAGAATTGGGAAAAAAATCTTTGTCAAGTTTAGAGCATTAACACCTTTTGGATTTTCAACCTAGGAGTTAGTTATGATAGATTGCAGATTTTTTTTAACTCAATCGCTCAAACAATTTTAACAGCCAATGGAATTCCACCTAAAATCTATGCCCAAAATTTGATTTCAACAAAAATTTTTTCTGAAGCCGTTACATACAACATTATTCTAAAAATTATATTAAGTCCAAGACACCTATTTTTAATGTACAATTTGAAAATTGACTATAATTTTGAACTAGTTTACGACAGAATGGATTGTTGTACCTATGGGACCCTGTGCGCGCGACAGAGAACGCAAATAATAAATCTGTGTTCAAATTCATTCAATTTCACCCACAGGTCGAGATTGTCTCGATACATTATTTTTTCAGCACGTTGTACCTATAACATAATGAGGTCGCTTTTAAGGCAGAGATGAACGGTTTCAAACGGCGCCTCCGCCATTTGTTCATGTAATCCACGTATTCACCTAGATACTGACACAAAACTTACTGTTTATTTATGTATGGATAATTGTTACCTAACAAAGTGGCTTTTGGTGATGACCGTAATTAGCCACGGACAGTTAACTGTGTTAAAAATAGATTACCGAAATGGAATGGATAATGATTGTTGTTTCTTGAAGGAATGTCAACAATTCAGGCCTCTTCCTTAATTTTATTTTTATAACAATTTCAATTCAATAAAAAATCGTTTTAAGGTTAAAGGAAGTTCTTGAAAATTGGCAACAATTTTTTTTTCTAATTGTTTTCTATACCAATAAATTTGTGCAATGTGTAAATTCTTCAACTATTTGACTAAAATTTGTTTCAGTAGAACGAAACGCTCTATAATTTCATTTTTAACGATGTGACTTTTCGATAAGTTATTTTCGCATTATAAAAAATAATTAACCAAACTCGTCCCACTTTTCACGGAATCAACTCGTGTTTTATTCAATAGCACGATCATAAACCTCTCAGCGTTTAAAACAATAAAACGGGAAAGCAACAAATAATTTAAGTTAATCACTGTTGAAGATCAAAATGCCTATAGCGTTACCTTATCGATCGATTGTTTAACTTTCCAACTATTATCCTACAACAAATGCCCCCCCTTCTTCCCCAAATAGAAATCATTAATGAACCTAAAGCACTTAATGGTTGTGTAAGCGTAAGCGAACTCCAATCGAGTTTACCGCAATTCGAGACACTTTCCTCTCGCTATATCGAACAAACAAACCGAACGTGTTGTCCTTCAATGAAGAAGGTAAAATCGAATTAACTGTGAAACAAGGATGTTGATATAGTTGTTGAAATTTGCAATTTTCTTCCTGGTATCGAAAGACAGTGGTAATCCTTTCTATATAAATATGAAACATCAAGGTTGTTGCACATTTTTCCTCTACCCAACGACATTCCCAATATAGAATCGAATCAAGTGACCTACGCTAAGTAATTAATTAATTTTTGTGACGTATTTAACTGTTTTATTCAATAAAATTTTTCATCAACGTAACTATATTGGATGTAAAAGTAAGAGAGATAGAACAGATGGGGGAAACTAATTATTATCTCAAAACTGAAACGAATGATAAAACAAGAGAAATAAAGAAAATTGGAAAGTGGAAAAATCATATATACAAGAGATATATGGGGGAAGAATAATAGGAGCAATAATCGAAACCTGGCAATAAGAACATAAAATAATGAAGAACTAAAACAAATTGAGAAAAAAGGAAAAACAATTATTGAGAGATATATTGAAGATCCAGTTAACTATGGAGGAAAGAGAAATTGCAACAGGATTAGGAAGGTTGATGTTGAAGGAAATATGACTCTATTAGAACGATACTTGAGAAGAATTGAAGGCAATAATTTAAAGGAAATCATTTTTGTAATATGACGGAATTAGCGAAAGAGAGAAAGAATGGACAAGAACACTTGGTACTCTCAAACATGCATTATTAACAAATAAAATTGCAACATAGTGCTTAAAGAGTTGTCAGAAATGTTTAAATGAAAATATCAAAATAAGAGTATAAAAATGATAAAATGAATAGCAAGTAAATATAGTCAGAGGTATAATAAAATAAATTTTGGGAAATGAAGGAACGAAAGAAAATAATAATACAAAAACAAAAAATAGTAATCATAACACTTTATGGCAGTTAACGTTAACGTCAAGAGAAAATTGAATTAGGCAAACGTAATGGGAGACAAATTGGAGAAGAGGAAGTGGGGAAGTTAAAAAGTGAGCGAAAGGTTGATAAAAGATACAGTGGAGAATTAATAGTGTACTTCATATCTGAGGAAATAGAATGGAACAAATTAAGTGAAAATTGGAAGGTAGGTACACGTAGAAAATATTCCACCAGAAACCTCAGTGATAGAAGTAAAAAAAAGAAAAAAAAACGGAAGAAGTAAGAATATAAGAAAGAATGAAGAACAATAACAGTATATGAAAGAAGTATAAAGGACAAGAAACGGATTAATGAAAACGTGAGAAGGAACAAAAGAAAAAAGAAGTGCTGGAAATAAGATTATTTTAACGGAAGAATGGGAGAACTGAGAGACATAATTGATGGACAAAAAAGTTGACAAAAAATACAGTGGAGGATGCATAGTAGTTGGAGAAATAATTGGAAAAATAAAAAAGGTGCGAACCGGAAATTGGAAGGCAGCCGATGAAGGAAACTTCACCAAAGAAAGAATTGAGTCAGATCATCAACTGCTGGAAATGAAACTGAAATAGATAAGAATAGAAAAAGATTTAATAATAAAAGAAGAAGTAGAAAATAAAAATATATGATGGGAATGCGAAGAATATGGAAAAATATATCTAAGAAGATTTGAGGAAAAGAAAAAAGGAAGGAAAGATAGGATTAAAGGAAGTGTTACTTCAACGCAACAATCAGTATAATTTAAAAAAAGTAATTGGAGAACTCAATTGGTGGTTGACGAGGTTGGAAAATCACAGTGGAGAAGATAAAGTTCTACCTCATAGAAAATTGTAGAAAAGGATAGGACATGTGGAACTAAAATTAGATGATAAACGAAAAGAGAGAATTAATATAAATTGCACCAATGGGCAACAGTTTATAGTCTATGTAGTAATAACCGGTAGCAAGAATTAAGTCAGATTACCAACTGCTTTAAGTTACATTAAAACTGGAAAGAATGGAAAAAAAGAATCAAAGGAATCAAATTATGGCTATATATGAGAAGAGTATGAAGAACATGATAAAATAGACCAATAAAAATGTAAGAAAAACACAAGAGCAATCAATACTAGATTGAGAAAAATTAACTTGACGCAGAAATCAACGGAAATAGAAGAAGAACTGGGAAGAACAAGTGGTGGACAAAAACGTTGACAAAAGAAAAAAGTGGAGAGTGTATATGAATAAAAAGTATTTTGTGAAACTGAAATCTAATAGAACGTAGGAAGCGAAGAGTGGGAAGCAGACGAAGAGAGAGACCTCACATACATTCCACCAAAATGCAATTTTTTGATGGTTTTTGTGATGGCTAACTGGAGCGAAAATTGAGTTGGAACATCAATTACTAAAATCGAGACTAAAATGGAAAGAAATGAAGAATAATAAAGAATAATAATGATTAATTTGACGCAGAAATCAATGAAAATAGAAGAAGAACTGGGAAGAACAAATGGTGGACAGAAACGTTGACAAAAGAAAAAGTGGAGAGTGTATAAGAATAAAAAGTATTTTGTGAAACTGAAATCTGATAGAACGTAGGAAGCGAAGAGTGGGAAGCAGACGAAGAGAGAGACCTCACATACATTCCACCAAAATGCAATTTTTTGATGGTTTTTGTGATGGCTAACTGGAGCGAAAATTGAGTTGGAACATCAATTACTAAAATCGAGACTAAAATGGAAAGAAATGAAGAATAATAAAGAATAATAATGATTAATTTGACGCAGAAATCAATGAAAATAGAAGAAGAACTGGGAAGAACAAATGGTGGACAGAAACGTTGACAAAAGAAAAAGTGGAGAGTGTATAAGAATAAAAAGTATTTTGTGAAACTGAAATCTGATAGAACGTAGGAAGCGAAGAGTGGGAAGCAGACGAAGAGAGAGACCTCACATACATTCCACCAAAATGCAATTTTTTGATGGTTTTTGTGATGGCTAACTGGAGCGAAAATTGAGTTGGAACATCAATTACTAAAATCGAGACTAAAATGGAAAGAAATGAAGAATAATAAAGAATAATAATGATTAATTTGACGCAGAAATCAATGAAAATAGAAGAAGAACTGGGAAGAACAAATGGTGGACAGAAACGTTGACAAAAGAAAAAGTGGAGAGTGTATAAGAATAAAAAGTATTTTGTGAAACTGAAATCTGATAGAACGTAGGAAGCGAAGAGTGGGAAGCAGACGAAGAGAGAGACCTCACATACATTCCACCAAAATGCAATTTTCTGATGGTTTTTGTGATGGATAACTGGAGCGAAAATTGAGTTGGAACATCAATTACTAAAATCAAAACTAAAATGAAAAGAAATGAAGAATAATAAAGAATAATAATGATTAATTTGACGCAGAAATCAATGAAAATAGAAGAAGAACTGGGAAGAACAAATGGTGGACAGAAACGTTGACAAAAGAAAAAGTGGAGAGTGTATAAGAATAAAAAGTATTTTGTGAAACTGAAATCTGATAGAACGTAGGAAGCGAAGAGTGGGAAGCAGACGAAGAGGAAAACCTCACATACATTCCACGAAAGGGCAATTTTTTTACAGTTTTTGTGATGGGTAACTGAAGCGAAAATTGAGTTGGAACATCAATTTCTAGAATCGAAACTGAAATAAAAAGAAATGAAGAATAATAATAATGAAGAATAATGAAAAATAATAACAATTAATTTGACGCAGAGATCAACGGAAATAGAAGGAGATTTGGGAAGAACAAATGGTGGACAAAAACGTTGACAAAAGAAAGAGTGGAGAGTGTATAAGAATAAGAATTATTTTGTGAAACTGAAATCTGATGAAACGTGAGAAGCGAAGATTGGGAAGCTGACGAAGAGGGAGACCTCACATACATTCCATCGAAGGGTAATTTTTTGATGGTTTCTGTAATGGCTAACTGGAATGAAAATCGAGTTAAAACATCAATTACTAGAATCGAAATTGAAATCAAAAGAAATGGATAATAATAATAGCATATGAGAGAAATATGAAGGTTATCAGTGAAAAAAAATACAAGAAAGAAGAACTGCTAAAGTGAAGATCACTTTAATAAACTAAATGGTAGTAAACCGAAGAGGAAATTCAGTAAAATTTTCAACTGCTGAAGGTAAACTGAAATGGAAAACAATCGAAAAAATTTAAGGATTAAAGGAGTAGAAAATAAAACAGAACATGATAGAAAAACGACGGATTACTATGTAGAATACAAGAATTAACAGAAATGGGAGAAGAGAACTGGGGAAGAAAGGTTAAAAAAGTTGAAGAAAACACAGTGAAGAAAGTATAGTACTAAATACTTCATAAAATAATTCGGAAAATAACATCAAACAGGAGCAACGCAGATAGGCGAAAAGAAAGAATTCGCATAAATTGTTACAATGAGCAACAATTGATATTTTATGTAGCGGTACCTGAAATGAAAGAATGGAAAGAAACGTAAGAATAGATTAAGTAGTAGTATGAAGAACATAAGGTAATGGATAAATGAAGACCTCAAAAAACAAAAGAAACAGAAATGCTAGCGGAAAGATTACTTTAATGCCAGAATCAACAAAAATGAGAGAAAAGGAACTATGGAAAATAAATGGTGGATGGAAATGTTTGTAGGATATACACTGGAGAATGCATAAAAATAAGTACTTTGTAAAATAATTGAGGCAAGCTGATGGGGCATGAGAAACGAAACTAGGGAGGCAAACCAGGAAAAAAAATTTACCACTAACAATTTGATAGACTTTATGTTAGTAAATTAGTGAAACAATCAAATCAGATCAGTAACTGTTGGAAGGAGAACTAGAAAGGGAAAAAATAAAAGACAAAGTAAGAATAGAGGAAGTGGAAAAATTACAATCATGACAGAAATTTGAAGAACATGGAAACGCATGAAAAAAGACGGTTGACAAAGAAGAATGAAAAAGGCTTAGCATTTTATGTGATAATCTAGGAAAAGAGATATACAGCAATTACCATAAGAAATATTGGAAAAAGGAAGAAAAAAATTTAAGAAATAGACGGTGGGATGTTCAAAGAGATGACGAAAAAGACTCAAAATAAGTATAGGGCAATAGAGAAGACACATACAGATAAGACAAAGAAGAATCAATTTAACTAGAGATAAATAGAAGAAAAAAAAGTAATGGAGACTTGTGAAAAAACGAATCAATGAAAAGTGATGTAATCAACATGAGAGAATCTAAAGCTTTTGTAAATAACGTCTGTAAATTTTTTTTCGACGTCCTTTCGGTAGGTAGACCATTTCGAAATCGAGAAACTCCGCTTCAATATGGGTTTCTCTTCTTCGTTGCGGCCGTCGTGACCATCACGCAATGTTTACGGCGATGGTCAATGATCTCATCGCATGATCGCCTATGTTGGGCCTCGCCGCCGCCGTCTTCGTTGCGACCTCACGCCCCATTCCAAAGTCGTCACATCACGTGACCAGCATGACTGTGTTGGGCGAAATTTTTCGGTCAAAATTGTAGGCCGCTTGCGTATGTGCAGAAGATGTAGAACTCGATAGTAGTAGGAGACGATGGGAAATTCGATTTGAAGTGGGGAGGATGAAAAGTGCCGGAAAGGTCAATAAACGAATCGTTTCGAATTTGTTTAAATAATCAACGTAGACCCAATGACACAAATACAATATTTACGGTAATAGCCTACGCACATTTAAGTTATTGTCTTTGCGAGGAGTGAATGAATAAATGTTGGTTTGCTTTCCAGACAGGCCAGGTGGTCACGGATCTTATAATTTTTTCGTTATTTTTTATTAACAAACTTAGGCGAAAATATGATTAATGCCAAATTTAGAATACTTGTTTTTTTTGACTGGGCCAAATTTTTTTTTTTTTTATTATTGGTCCCGTATTATTTATCCAATTAAGTTCAAGGTGTGGTCGTATATTGGACAATGCTGTTTGTTAAAAAATATAGTTAAAATGATTAAATATAAATTGTTCACTATTTTAACATTTTAAGGCTTGAACTCTTAAGACTTGATTTAATTATTACCTGTTTTAATTGTTTATTGATTCTAACAAAATAAAGCTAAATAAATCATTAGTTTCTATATACGCCTCAAAATTGTTTACTATTTTCTACACATCACATAGGTGCAGCTTTCATAGATTTAAATATTATTTTATTTAAATTATTGATCACAATACTCAACTTAATTGTAGAAAATGTAGAAAATGTATAAACTGTTTAACAAAAAATACAAAACCATAAGAGAGACTCGACACATGCCCTCAGAAGAGCAGAAGTGTGAGACCTTCCAAGACAGGAAAAAATACGTTACCTCAAAAGGGGATTATCCTGCCGGAAAAATTATAGAGTAAGATATTTATGGCTATTAAATATTACAAGAACATCGAAACTCTGAAAAGCACACTTTTAGACTGTAAAACCATGTTAAAAGCAGGTCCAGAAGGTGTAACTATTCTCCATATGAATATACATAGTATAAATAAGCATTTTGAGGAACTCTTGCTAATTATAACAACACTGGAGGAATTACCTGACGTCATAGTTTGTACTGAAACAAGACAAGTTGACAAAATTCTACATAAAATTCCAGGTTACCAAATATCATACAACTCGGGATAATTGAATAACACTGATGGAGTTATAACATACGTAAAAAATGAACTCTAAAACGAACATTCGACGAAACATATTGGGATAACAACAGTAAACATCAACAATGTCAAGAAACAAATCATCGAATATGAGATGTATGCCATATACAAGTCACCAGCCATAAAAATCTCCTATTTCAACGAACACCTGAAAAACTTTTTACACTGCAGAAATAAGAAAAATCAAGCTGAGCAAATAATTATTGGGGACCTCAGTATTGACATCCTGGAAAATTCTGCCTCAACAAACGTATACCTGAATACTCTAGCAGCCTACGGCTATGTTCCAACCATAAATATTGAGACGAGGGTAATTAGATCATCCTCAACTTGCATTGATCACTGCTTCATCAGATCCCATAAATCGATAGGAAACTTAACATCATTTGTAATAGAAACATCAACCACTGACCACTATCCCATCGCCATAAAAATAGTACCCTCAAATAAAAAGAGGAATGAAGATCTACCAACAACAAAGAAAATTGTAAATTAAAAAAAATTCCAAAACACCATCATAAATGAAGACTTCACGGAGTTATTTACAAGCCACGATGCTGATTTTTGTGTAGAATTATTTACACAGGAAATTCAAAAAGCCATTTATTTAAGGCAAAAAGAATAAAAAATGAGTACCAAAAATAAGCAACCTTGGATAACATCAAATATAATCCGGTTGATTAAAATGAGGGGTAAGTTGGCTAAAATAGCAAACCACACTAAAAACCTGGCAGACATGGAGAAACACAGAGAGTACCGGAACAAACCAACGACAACCATCAAAAAGGCAAGACACAAATACTATATCAAGAAACTGGAAAACAATAAAACGGACCAAAAAAAATTGTGTAATGTGGTAAATTACTTCATGCAAAGGAAAACGAACATAAAACTAGATAACGTGGAATTAACCAAAGAAGATTGGACTAAAACAAAAAATCAAGAAAATGGAGCAAACTATTTTAAAAAGTACTTCGTAAATGTTGGAAAAACCTGGCAAGTAAAATAAAAAACAAAAAATTTGATAGAAATGGCATAAACAGAATTACGGACACGTTTTATCTGCATCCAGTAAATGAAATTAAAATCTATAATGAAATTAAGAGACTAAAAGACTCGAAATGTCCCGGATATGACAACATAAACTCTAAATGCCTTAAAATTGTTGCTTAAATAATATCTCAACCACTAGCACACATAATAAATGTTGGTTTTGGAACTGGCAAATTCCCGAAAGTCTTCAAGAGAGCAATAACCAAACCTATCTTTAAAGCTGGACAAAAGGATCAGGTGGGTAACTATAGACCAATCTCTCTAATATCAACGCTAACTAAAATCATGGAAAAATGTCTATATCGTAGATTAATGCAATTCATAAACGAACACAACATATTGAACAATAAACAATTTGGATTCAGGCAGTTTCTAAATTTATAACTGAAATTTACGACAACATCGATAAGAAAATACCTAGTCTCTCGATTTTCATCAATTTAGCAAAGGCATTTGATACTCTGGATCATGAAATCTTGTTGAAGAAACTTGAACTGCTGGGAGTTAGAGGTCTATCGCACTCTCTTGTGGAAAGCTACCTGGACGAAAGAGAACATATGGTAAAAATTGTAATACCCTAAGCAAATCCAAAATTATGGAATTTGGAGTACCTCAAGGAACAGTTATTGGCCCTCTCCTCTTTATATTGTATATAATTGATCTTTACAACCCACGCACAACAGCGAAAATTTTCTCTTTTGCTGACGACACTTCAATTATCTTCAGAGAACAGTCATGGGAGAATCTAAAAGAAAAGGTTAAAGATGAAGTGTCAGGGATCTATGTTTGGTTTGCGAAAAACTCATTGACAGTAAATGTAAATAAAACACAAGTCATCTTATGGATGTCAAAAAACCTCAATACCGTTGTGAGAAGAAATAACATTCTCGTATCAACTGGAAACTCTAAAAATATAGGTTAGGGAAAAGGCCAAATACTTAGGAGTCATAATCGACAGCCACCTACGTTGGGATCATCACGTTCACTAACTATGCAAAAAATTGCGGTACCAGCCCTACGTTTTTGCTAAACTTAAAAATATATTTCATGCAAAAATCTTCTCCATGTCATTGTACCATGCACTTTTTTACTCAATGTTGAGATATGGAATCCTAGTATGGGGAGGTACCAACAAAACAACAGTTAAACAAGTTGAAATTATGCAAAAAAGAGTATTTAAAATAATACACAGCAAGCCAAGAAGACACCCAACGAAACTTCTTTTTCAAGAGACCAAAAACCTATCAACAAGTGAAACTTTTGCACTAAAGACAATCCTATATCTAAGCACCCAAGGTATCAAAAAGGACCTTGAAAATAAAGCACAGAGAAGAACTGGATAGACAACAATGCAATAGATAAGAATTCCGGCAAGACGAAAAGCGATAGGTCAACGAAACTATGAGTACATAGGAGCGAAACTCATAAATGCCATGCCGACATCAACGCGCATCAATCTTCTCAATTATAAAAATAAATTTAAAAAAATAGTAACCACAGAAATTGTAAACTGGATGAAATCTGTAAACATCGAAACTGCAATGAGAAACAAATTTTAAATGTAAAAAGAAAAAAAAAACAACCAAAATCTGAAAAAACTACACTCTATACAAATTTTTTAGATGAAATTGTTTTTTAGTTTTGGTTAATATACCTTGCTGTATATTTTGTTATTACTTTCAATTTCTATTTTTTGTCATTATTTTTGTATTTTATTTTATTACTGTTCAGTAGCACACGAGGATCCAGTTCCTCAGGCTGAGAATGTGTTAGGTACTTCTTTACTGAATAAAATTCTATTTTATTTTATTTCTCTTTAAAAATCTTAGTTCAAAACCAATCATTTCTCCTATTAACACTTAACAGCCTTCGAATGTTGGAAATTTGTTAACTTGCCATTGTTAGTTCATCTTATTCTGACCCAAATCAGCATTAGCCTAACAAAATAATTTTTATCTCTAAGAGGAATAAAGTTCTAGTTTTTCATTCGTTGAATTGCAAATGAGATGAATTCTTATAGACTTTAAGAATATAGTAAAAACTTTGATAAATTTGGCATTGCGACGTACTTGCAGAAGGCATCTTCGGCTATCTCTTCGGTATTATTAGAATTTAAATTTTTAAGAAAAATTCTCTTGCTACTCCTTTTCCAGTTGTATTTTAGAAGATATCAATTGTATTTCAGTTTGTTGTATTTTAGGTAAGTAAATGTATGCGTGGATCAAAGAGGTTATACCAAATAAAAAAAAATATGAGGATACCACGTCCTGGTTGACTTTCTTACAAATTTTGAAACCAAATCATGTGACCCTCCAAACCCCAGTCTTTTAAACTGGGTGGATGCGCATGTACATACTCGAACGTTTGATGCATTTAGTTGGGGTCTTGCTATCACTCAATTAGAGTGGGTGCTGTTTACGATCCACGAGTATGGTCGGCAATGCACAATTTTAAACCAAATACGTTTGTCATCTCTCTTGCAAAATCATTTGCTTTGTCTGGCTGTCTCTTTAACTTCTATAGTTCTTGGTTGCACTCTATTAGTTTTATTTTTATATAACTATTGTAGCTTCTTGCACTTCAAATCATTTTCATAAATAAAAAAAGTTGGCAAGTTGGTGACAGTAGCTGGTATTTGGTTAGTCACGGTTAACAATACTCCTCTGCAGATCTCAAGCGTCAGAATCGATTTAGTAGAGATAAACACATCGAAAATAAAATTAATTAACAAAAAGAACATAAGAAACACTAAATACAAAAAGAAAATTTTGGGAGCGTTTTTATTACAAAAGTAACAACGTTATGGCAACTTCATTAATGCTATCAAGAACGCCATACTTGAGTCTCATTATTGTAGTTTACTCGAAAATAGTTCAAGAAATATCACAAATGGTCTTAAAATCAGAAAACAACCCCAGTGGACCAAAAAGTATCCAGTTCAATTTTAAGAATATTTTCTAGAAAAGAAGTTTATGGTCGAAATTATATCAGGCATGCCCCGAAGAATCACAGAACTGTTAATAGCAGCGATTCGAATATGGAAAGTGGCAGGATCCCAAAACTGTTTGTAAAATGTGGAGAATCTCCCCAATATCTGTATCGAAAAAGTCGGTAGAAATATATTTTGTTGGAAATCCAAAGAGGTTTCACATTTTAATTTAACCTTTTAAATATATCAATTAATTCTGTCTCACAATCCAATCTCTTAGTTTAGTAGCATGATGATTTTTTTCAGTTTATTGTGGGAGTAAGTAAAATCTCTTGTAAACCATGATCCGTGATGATAATAATTTTTTGGCAATATTCTTTTCCTTCAAATAAAATAACAAAAAGTTACGCACTGAACCGGGTCAATAGGAAAAAACTGTTGTGGAATTGAAGGTCGTACTGGTGTAAAAGTGGTTCTTCTTGTGGCACTGGATTTTGAAGTTGCTGTTCAATCCTCTTCTATATCCGGAAGTGTCTTCGTTACTTCAAGTAAATAAGTGTACTTTTATAAGTAAGCATCAGTATAGGGTTAAATCAGACATTAGACATCAATTAAACATTTTTCAATTTTTCTAAAAGTATTCTTGGTGTTTGAATTTTTTTCTACAACTCCTAATACTTCCACAATTCATTGCAACTTGCAAAACTAGTAACGTTTCCGTTTATTCGGCAGACTTTGACTTTTGAAGAATTTTATTTTAAAGATAACTCGCAGCAAAGGGCTTAAGAAATTATGGCCAAAACAGTTCCTGTTGGTTTCTTTTTTCTTTATTGAGCAAAATTGAAGAAAAATGTATCGTTCCTTAAGTTAGCACTAACATTGATAAAAATTTTGCCTTGGTAATGCAAGAAAATAATTATTTTAAACAATACAACAAGTATGTCTTTAAATGTGCATTTAAACAATTATAGTGCAACATTTCATTACCCATTAAAATTACATAGGAACATGGTAAACCGGATTCCATTACAAACTGCGAATGACAATGACAATATTCAAGTTCAGGGGTATTTACAATTTCAACTAATTCCTGATTATAAACTAGTTTTAAGGTTGTCTTCAAGGGTTAATTGAAGAAGGCTAAGGCGGAGCCGGAGTCACTACAACTTTATAATATTCCAGCAAAGGTATCAAAATTATACAACAATAAAAAAAATCGTCCTTACGAAAAAAATTACAGAAGTACAATCAACTACAAAAAATCACGTGTTTAATCTTGCAGTCATTGAAGGATACACAAAAAAATTGTTTCTTGTTGGTTCATTACCTCTGTATCAAATTTTACCTTAATCGATTCTTTAATCAGACAACTATTTTTGGATGTGTTAGCTATGGTAGAGCAAGGCAGAGGCTGCAGCGGAGCTGAGGTCACACAGTTTCAACTAAAAGAAATCACGTGACTAATGTTACAATTATTGAAAGACATAAAAAAAATGTTTTTTATTTATTACCAGTGTACCATATTTTAGTCAAATCGATTTTTTTGTAAGAGAAAATTTTCGCGCATAACTCGAAAGTTAGATGATGTTTTAGTAAAGAATTTTTGAAAATTGGATATGCTAGCCCTGATAAATGAAGACAGAAGCTGCAATGGAGCTAAAGCTACTACAATTTTATGGCTTCCCAACACAAATGGGGGAATTTAAAATTCAATTTATTCTACGCAAACCATTGCAGGTAATAACATTTTACTTTAATAAAAAATGTTACAAATGGATGTTCTTCCTTAAAAAAATAATGCAGAACAATCGACAAAAAAATCTTAAGCCTTTAATCTTATTGTCATCGATGGAAATACAAAAATATTGTTCCTTGTTTGTTCATTACCTGTGTATCAAATTTATATTAAATCAATTCTCTAATTTTGAGGCATATTTCTCGAGCAAGCTGGAAACCAAATAATGTTATAATAAAGCGTTTTTGAAACTTAATTATGCTAACCATGGTGAAGAAGAGCAGATGTCAAGTGGAGTAGTTAAAATTTTATATTATTCTGCAAAAGACATGACAGCTATCAACATTTTATAAGAATATACTGAAATAAAATAAATGAAAAAAAAAGTTAGGAACTGATGTCTTAAACATGAAAATGATACTAACAACTAAAGAAATTACGTAGTTAAACTTGCAGTCATTGAGGGATACACAAAAAATGTGTTTATTGTTTATTTATTTTACAAAATAAGAAAATGTTGTAGAAAATGATATTCTACTTTAAGAGAGAAATTAATGCAATATCGTCAACAAAAAAAATCTTGTGCTCAATATTACAGTTATTTAGGGACATACAAAAACAAAATTTTACTTTTCATTATCTGTGTACCAAATTTTCGTCAAATCGATTTTTTAGAGAGAGAATTTTTTTCGGACAACTTCGAAGCTAAATAATGTTTTACTGAAGTATTTTGGAAATTGGTTATGCTCGGCTTAGTAAAGGAAAACAGAGGCTGCGGCGGAGCTAGAATCGCTAAAATTATATATTATCGAAACTCAGATGGAGTAAATCAAATTTTATGTTATTCTGCGAAAACTTTCACAAGCATCAACATTTTACAAAAATAAAAATGTTACGAATAGATGTTCTACTTTAGGAAGAAGATTCAAGCGATACTAGCAACTAAAAAAAATCACGTGCTTAATGTTACAGTCATTGAAGAACATACAAAAAATAGTTTTTCTGTTCATTACCTGTGTACCAAATTTTAGTCGAATCGATTTTTAGATAGAAATTTTTTTTTTCGGACAACTCGGAAGTTAGATAATGGTCGAGTAAAGCTTTTTAAAAATTGAGTATGCTAGCCCTGATGAATGAAGGCAGAGGCTGCAATAGAGCTAAAGCTACTACAATCTTATTACTTCCCAGCTCAAATTTATTTTATTCTACGTAAATCTTCACAATTACTAACATTTTATAATAATAAAAGATGTTACAAATGGGTGTTCTTCTTGAAGACAAAAAAGTGATAGAGTCAACTAAAAATAATTCACGAGTTAAATTCTGCAATTATTGTGGCATATAAAAACAAATTTCTTGTTGGTTAAATGGAGTAGTTCAAAGTTTATTTTATTCTACAAAAACGATTCCAGGTATCAATATTTTACAACAATGAAAAATGTTAGGAATGTACGTTTCTTCTTAAGAAAAAAATTCAATCAACTAAAATAATTACGTGTCTCATTGTACAGTCATTGAAAAATATTCAAAAAAATTATTTCGTGTTTGTTGATTACCTGTGTATTAAATTTTACTTAAATCGATTTTTTAATTATTAAAATTTCTTTTCGGATAATATGGAAGCTAGATGATGCTTAAATAAAGCATTTTTGAAAATTGGTGAGGGAAGGCAGAGGTTGCGGTGGAGCTAAGTTTGCTAGAATTTTATATTGTCAAAGCCCAAATGGAGTAATTAAAATTTTATATTATTCTACAAAAACCATTTCAGGCATCAAAATTTCAAAAAAATTACGTGAAAAAAAACAGAGGCTCCAAAGGAGCCAAACCAAAAATGTTACAAATTGATGTTCTTAAAAAAAGTTATAAAATCAACTGAAAATAATTCACGAGTTAAATCTTACAGTCATCAAGAGATATAAAAAAAATATATCAACTTTTTATTAGAGAAATATTTTTTTCAGGTAGCTTGGGCTAATAATTCTTTAATAAAACATTTTTGAAAATTGCAAGATTATGTACCATAGTCTTATATTGACTTAAAGATACTAAAGTGTTAAACATCTTTCAAAAAAATTCCTTCTGCAGTATTCAAAATTTTAATGAAAAATTTAAAAGATTTTTTTAATAAAATTTATTGGGAATTAAATCTAACTAATCATATAGTTATAGGGTCAACAATTTTTTAAAAGTAGGAATCTATTCCTTGAGAAATTTTTGGTTTCATTTTCAAATCTCGAGATCGCCAGATCTCGAAGTTTGTCAATTTAATGAATTTAACTCAATTATCTGTTTTTTCTTCTCTTTGCAGATTTCACAGTTTAGAATTAACAGTTGTAATAGACTCGAATTTCATAAAATTATAAGGTTTTAGTATCATTCCAGGTCAAGATTGCGGGCAGCGATCGGCCAAAATAAACCAGTTAAGTTTTTTCTTAAGTCATTTTCACAGATAGCTGAAGATAATTTAATATTAAAGACCGGTTCTCAAATTCAATTCAACCATCAGTTTAACGCAAATGAAGGAAGACGCCATTTTTAACTCTTCCACAAAAATTATCAACATTGCCAATAGTCAGCTGTAATTTAGTTTAAGTCAAGAACAGTGCTACTCATGACTCCTAATCACCAAGATCGAGAGTGTCATATTAGTAAAATAAGACATCTAAACTGTTGGTTAATAACTAACGTTCTTGCAAAGCTATTAGCTTTGTTGTTAACAATTGCGAAGATTCCCCATCATCATGACTAATTTTAAAAGTGAAGGTTGTGCCATCGTCGTTGCTCATCATCTGCCACAATCAACATCGTAGTTACATCACACCGATCTAACTAGAATTTGTTTCATTAATAATCGAGTGAATGAAGAAGCATGTGAAGTCGATTCAATTTCCTCGATTACACCTTTAACTAACACGATAAATATGCAAATAAGAAAGTAAAAAAGGCACCAACGCAGTTACTCAACAACACCAATCTGAATATCGTATTGCAATAACAACAACAATTAAAGAGGCTCGGGAGAATTTTTGGAATACCTAAGAGACTTACGTCACGATTTCTGCGCGCCGTAACTGTAGTTACAGTATTGAAAGCAATATCGAACAATTCCCCAAATAAGTTCGATAAATACTATCGAATTCGGGGCCAAAAATTTTACGTTACGGTTCATGAATTGAAGCAATTTCAAAATTGACCTCAATTTCAGTCAGTTTTTCATAATTAAAAATCACCAAAGATCAGTTTCAATTGAATTCAACAAAAAAGTTTCGCTCTCAATCGAACATTGAAATCTCCAATGATAAGGACACTTACTTGATTCGGGAAGTTAATCCAATTTTTGGGCACTCAACAACACCGCATTTTTGTCACAATTTAACTCTTAACTTGACACCAAGGTAACTCGATTCTTGTGACTGTCAGGTCGTTGAAGAGGTGAAGTAAGGTGCGTCCCGTTAGGTTGGTATGCGCGTAGAGGCCAGTAGCCAGGTAGACACGTTTTTTAAGCGAGCGAGGGAGGGAACTTGAAACGATAACTAAGAAAAACATTTTTTTATTAAAACAACTTTTCGAAGAAATTAAATTTCTAATAAATAAATTAAATTAAGTAAATATCATTTCCTTAATAACGTTACAGTTTTCTGTTTAATCAGTGGCAGTTACCTATATTATCACAGTTAGCGTCATGCACGAGAGATGGCACTTTCGTTGAAATCTAGTAGAAAAGTTTACTAGTGAAAAAAGAGGTGTGGTTGATCTGCGTTTTTTAAGTTACGCTACTTGCAACGAGATGGCGCTCCCTCATTGGTTTGGTTTTAAATACAGTTTGTTTTACAAAAGATGAACTATCGAGTTTGCAGAATTGTTGGTGAATTGAGATTTTTTGTTGTCGCTGGCGAAATTGCTTGAGATAGAATCAGGCTATGTTAAACTCGACGTTTGTTTTAATATAGTCGATAAAAAAGGGAAAATCGTAAAACGGACGATAAGGGACGATTGGGGGTTTTATTTATGACCCAATGAGTGCTCGTCAATCATTTTTCGTCGTATCGAAATTTTTAGTTTTGATGGAATCGTTTCTCTCTTAATTTTTCTATTGCATGCCAAGTGGAAATAAAAGAGATTTTGTTGGGTTATAAATGGGGAAAAAATCGAATTTAATGAAAGCAGTTTATTGTCAATTTTTGAAATGCTAAGGAAGAAAAAAATTGTGGGTTTGTCGCATGTTGGTCTGTTGTCTGGCATTCAATTTATTCGTTGTTATTTATTACGAAAGTTTCAAAGTCGAGGAGATGAGGGCGTGGGGTCTTAAAATTGTAAAAGTTTTGAAATTGAAACGGTGCGATTGTGAGGAATAAAAATGGAAACTTCAAAACGATATTCTGTGTACATTTTTCTGTGCTATTTTATATCGCTGTAATCAAATTGAGTAATTCCTACTAAAATTGTTACAGCGAAAATTCTTGAAAAACTACAATTAACAAAAAACTCAATAAATCAGGCACAAAGAATTAAAATTAAATTCCCCCCCCCCATTGCTAAACCAAAATAATTAAATTAAAATATTGAAACAAAGATAATTTAAGTGTTTCAATATCGTCGCTATCCCTTGAAATTTTTTTGCAAAATTTCATGTTATTTTCTTATTTCTTGGATTGCGGCTCTACATTAAGTGATTCAGTCGATAATTTCCTATTTAGTGATGAATATTGTCTAGAATTTAATAAGTGAGTTCCTTGGTGACTAAAAATTAACAACGAGGGTGGAAAGAGGAAAAGTTTGAGAAGCGCTAACAGAAGGAAAATAAAAATTGTAACATGATAAAGAAAGTTTTGCTTTTAATCCAATTAGTCGTTTCTGGTCTGGTGCACTTACATATCTGAAAGGTTACTCGTTTTCTGATAAGTATAAGGCGCCTTCAATATTTTTATTGAATGCCGGATATATTTATTTACGAAATGGACAAGCAAACAAAATTATGTGTTAAAAATCAGCTATTGCAATAGAGCAAAATTTAATTAAATTATTGAACCAAAAGATATTGATGCATCTTGAAGATTTTCAATGTTAAATTTTATTTTGTAAATATGGCATAAATATAGTTAAATTTCAAGAAGTCTGCATCTCGATTCTTTTTAATATTGAATGTTGATTGATCACTAAATTGAATTAAAAAAATCTTTTTTATAAAAAGGAATTTTTTTGACTTCCATGAGAATAACACAATGAAACAGCTGCTACTTTCTATTTTATGAATTTGTTACATTCCGGATGTTCATCCGCATTGTCAATGGTTGGTGCTGGAAAGGACCGGGTGACGACGTTTCGGCAAAATCACATTTGTCATCTTCAGATCGTTTGTTTGTATTGGTGGCGTCCGCTCTTGTCGACCGACGACCGAATACTTATTTTATTTATTTACAATATAAATTTTTTTACCGGTAGATAGCATAAAATTTTCAATTTAAATGATGTACAATTTTTAATTTTGAATTAAACATTTATTAATCTAATAAGTTTAAGGTAACTACTCGCTAACACCTAAGAATTGAGAAGTACTTAAAGAAATGCCTACAAGAAGAAAACTGCTTTGGTTTCCTTTGAAAATGTTGTCTAAAACAAAACACATGCTAAGAAGTTAAAACACTTGGTAGGTAACTTTACCTCACATTAAAGAAAAGTGGATAATTTTTGTATCAAGATTTTTGTAAAATTGGATGGGTGTCGCCGATTGAGTTGCAATAAACTTGAAGAAGTGAAGAACAAGAAGAGGAAAAAGAGTTTAAGTGATTGTTCAAGACTAAGCTTTATAGTATTTGTAAAACCTAAGGAGATTAAAGAAAAAATTTCAACCCATCAAATCTGGAGTCTCATAAAGCAGCGTCTACCTTATGTACACATCTGACCTTTCTATAGCAGATTCCATCACAATAGGCATATTTGCAGATATATTTTAGCAGCTCATGGAGAGATTCTGTAATTGCCTCCACAAACCTGCAAGACCATCTCCTCCACATAGAACCAAATGATGGAAGATAAAGATTAACAAAACTAAATGGTGGCATGCAGCGTTTACACTAAAAAATTGAAATTGTTCTCCATTGCACATTGACAATAGAGAAATCCTATTATCACGCTGTGCTAAGTATTTGGGAATTCACTTTGATACTAAACCCAATTAGAAAGAACGCATAAGCAAGAAATAGGAGCAGATAGACTTCTAAATGACAGAACTGTACTGGTTGTTTGGCAGAAAATCCCAAATGGCATTAGAGAATAAAATATTAATACACAAGTCTGTAATTATCCTAATCTGGATCTATGGTGTTAAGCTTTGGGGTTGCGCTAACAAGTCCAGCGGGAATATAATTCAAAGAGCACAATCAAAAATCCTAATAGCATTATTCGGAAGCTCCATGGTATGCCACAAATCAGATACTACATCAAAATTTCCGAATCCTAACAGTCAAAGAAACAATAGAAAAAAGAAGCCAGAAACATTATGAGAACATAAAAATGTACTACAATAAGGCACTGCTGTAGCCACTACTGCAAGAGAGAAACAACAATATTAAAAGGAAGATAGCCAGCAGACTTGAGATAAGGTGAAGCAGATGCTTTCTCGATGGAGGAAAAGAGCTTATAGAAAAGTTTGAATGCTGCTTAATTGATAAAAAAAATAGAAGCTCTGACAATAGTAGATTCAAGAGTAAAAGGCGAGATACTGGAAACCGAAAAGTGTGTAATAGAAAAGAGTTTGAAAATAGAAGGCAAACAAGAAAAAGTTAAGCCCATGAAAGAGGCGTATTGACAACCTCAACTCGCGTCAACAAAATACGAAGCTGTTTCATTGATTATTGAAACCAAATTGATGAAGAATTAATAATATATGTTAATTTGGCATCAAGTAAAGGAAAAAGTTGCTAGTACCCATCATAAAGGTTTATAGAAAAAGACTAGATGCTAGATGCAAAAGAATGTAGAAAATCAATTTCACCTCCTTCTTGATGATACTGTGTTACAGATTTTGGAAGTGTAGAAGCCAGTTTTTCAAGAATCTACTAGAATAGTAGAACAACGTTTTGATTTCACAAAGTCCTCTTATTTTTCATAAAAAAACTTTTGGCAGATAAGCTCAAATATCTCACCACTACAGCATCGAGATAGGAGAAGCAAAATTCTGAAAAGAACTTCAAGAAGGTCCTGGCATTGATATTGATAGTGATGACAAATGAATAACTCATATAAAGGATGCAACCCTTTAAAAATAAGTAGTTTTGTGTTCACTACAACTTTCCAATGATCTATTGGGGAAAGAATAAATTTCTTTTATAAACCACCTCCAAAATTGGTGTCTCTAATATACAGTTGATATTCACCAATATAAGGCAAAAACCGCCCTTAGAAATTACCAAATTTAATTTTAACTTCTAAAACTTACCTCTAATAAGTGACACTTGAAAAATTATTTTCCCATAGTATTAAGTCTACTAAAAAACAGTTTAGCTTTTTACACCAACACAGGATGTTACAAATTCACGCTAACTTATTAACTAGAATATATCAAGATAATCGGTCTATCCATAATTGGGGTACTTGCACGTTTTTTTATGTAATTAAATATTTGTTTGAGCTAAAACGACGTGAACTCTCATGGCAGTTCAAACATGACGTATGACGTCAGTAAATGGTCCAATTTACTCAGGTGTGATGTCTACGTAAATGTAATTATCCGACTAGGCTCACACAAATCGTTTGTGAGAAATAATGCAATTTGCTGGCCAAATTAATCGAGTGTAAGTAAACAGACTTGCTGGGTGACGTCATTCGTCACATCCAATCACAGCGCATTTTGGGTCACGTAGCAATATTCAAATAATTGTTAGTTTTATTTATTTAATAATTAATACCTAAGGCATGAAAACCAATAAATTTCACAATTCATAATTGTTTTCATAATAAAATTTGTTGCATTTGAATGAGAAAATTTAATGTAGATGACGCTTTCTAAAATTAAAGTTAACCACAACGGTTTCGTACATTTTACATAACTAAAATATTACCGAGAGATGGGAAAATATATTTATAGAGGCCAAATTATAAATTATTATTATTAACTTTGAAAGCAACGGCTCATCACATCTAAATGGTCTATTAGAAAAGCACCCATTTATGTCAAACATTAAACGTTACGTCTAAATGTCAGCAAACAATATTATCCGTTAAATTTTAAATAAGTAAATTGGAAAAAAATATGTACCCATTTGGAAAAAAAACAAAAACAAATCACAACTTTTTTTCTTTAACTCAATTAATTAAAAAAAACTTATATGGTAATTAAAAAAATGTTTAATATATTCAAACTGAGTTTCTACTTTGGGAATTATTTCAGAATTTTCTCATGCATGAAGTATTTACAGTAGCAAAAAAGAGCTGCATAATATGTTGCCGTAACAATGCACATTCATTTATTAAATTAATAAGTAATTTAGGGGGTTTGGAGTGGTATTTTAAGACATAAAAAACGAGGTAAAGTTCAAGAAGTAAGACAAAGAAAAGATGACTTAGAACAAAAATTATAGCAAGAAGTTATAAGTATTGAACAAGAAGCTGAAGTAAGAGTAAATAGTTTTGAAGAATTGAAAAAATCTATAGAAAGCGTAATTTCTCAGAAAATAAATGAATAACAAGACGAAGTGGCAGAAATTGAAACGCAGACGAAAACTTACAGAATAGATTTTCTATAAAAGACAATAGTATGGAAAAATTATATCGTTGAGATAATAGAAGTGAATTTTTGTATTTGATAAAAATAGCTGGTGATTAAAGGAATTCTTTTCATACTGAAATCAAATTCAGATTCCAATAAATTTTATAAATGATTCAGAAACAAAATAAACGCTTGTGTTAAATGGATATATTACGTAGATTTGTGAATATTATACAGAGTGTTACTGAGATAGCGCCAGCCTTCTTAATCACGTATTTTTTATTTTAAAAATATTTTAACCAAGTTCAGTGATTTTAAGATTTTTTATCAAGGAAAAAATTTAAGTCTATTTTTACTTTTTATCTCTAGCGAGAAACCTACAAATTTGTCTGGAAACCACTGCTTAATACCGGCCAAAAAATGACAAAACAGTTTTAAAAAAAATGTTTATACCAAACTTAATTTGATCCAAATCGTTGAATGCTGACTGAAATTGCCGATGGATTAAAAGATGTGAACCAATATCTTAAATTTTTGAGATCATCTGATTTATATCCTTTAGATTTTTTGTGGTGTTGTCTTAAAGAAAAATTTACTTAAAACCAATCGTTGAAACAAAAAAGTTGTTGGCACCTTCATGCATCTATATATGTGTTACAATGAGGCAATATTTTTAAGCTACATTTTACCACAGCTAAAATTAATTCCGCAGAAGACATACTTGAATTATTTCAATAGCCTGTATATCTGTATAATTTTTTTATTAATCGTATATAACGAATTGGTACTAAATATACAGACTTTGTATTCGTAAAAAACGACAACATTTACAAAAAGTATCTAACAATGAATAGGACTTTTATTATTATTACTAGTAATTTTAGCTCTTACAGTGTCGAAGTTAAAAAAATATACTTGCAAACTCACAAGTTTTCTTTACACAATTGTGATTTTTGTTTGCATTTTGAAGTTAAAATGTAAAACCTTTTTTAATTCATTTGTTACCTTTTGTAAAACAATATTGCGTTGTCTGTCAAAAATAAATCCTGTACAGGAGACTTGTAGGAGTGAAATTGTAAGAAGTTGCCCAAAAACAAGTTGGTTTCATTTAAAACTACAAAATCCAAGAATCATTTTTGTTGACATGGACATTCAAGAAATGAGCTGAAACATCTAAAATTAATTTTTGATCCTTCGGCATAGCTTGCGTTTAAATGGCCAAGGACGTAGCATATGCGCTGTTAGCACCGGATTTAGTTTCGGTACGTAGTAATAGTATCGCAAAATACTTGTTAATATCGTCCAACAACAAAACTTCAGGAATTTGTTGGTACTTTTCTTTTCTAATAATGTACGTTCGTTTATTTTTAAATATTTTTTTTGTGATAAGTGTGCATGATGTTAAGAAATTCGATTCTTACCTGTCGCCATAAGAAATGCTAAAAATTATCTGAAGTACAACTTTTAATGTTAAATACATATCGTTGTGGCATTACAAATACGTTTACTTTAACAAAGATGTTATAATGTAATCTTTGTAAATGGAAAATAATTATTATCAAAGGTTTAATCACCACCTGTGCCAAAAAACAGTTTTTCCTAAAACTTGGTTCTTGGTATTATTGCAGTTAGGTGAAATATTTGCAGGATCCAACAGAAATTAATTTTTTTTTGCAGAAACATTGAAGTCCTACGCAACGTAAAAAAAACAGAAGAAAAACAAAGTTTATTTCTATTACATATTATTAGATTTTAAAAGTATTTTTAAACTTACATGTGGCTAAGAACGGCTTCTGCCTAGATATGAAGAGTTTTGTGGTAAGGATAATACTAATTTACTCTCTTCAAGAATTCATCCACTTTCTGATACCTGAAGTAAGAATGGAACTGAATTGAGACTATTTAGCCACATATAACTTTGATAGTTAACCCTTAAGAAATGTTGTCGTAGACTGTCTTCAGTCTTCAGAAATTTCTTTTTTTTTAATGTTAGTCGACATAATTTTAATCTTAATATTTTTAATAAATATAAATTGTGCATTATTTACTTCTAATCAATAACCAAAACACTTGCGAAACTCTACATCTGTTTCTGATTTTTATAATTTCTTTGTAATTTAATTTTTGATTCAGTGGCGCTATCTGAATTCGTACTGTTTAAATTAGAACAAAATAGGTATACTACTTCTAACAATCACTAGAAGAATGGAAAGAAATTTACTTAAGGTGCTGACACTTTTGATTATTAATGTTAATTGGTATTTATATGGACTTTTACATTATCAAAAATTGATTTTTTTGGTAGTGTAAAAGATTTTCACAAAACATCTTTACACTACACACACGTGTTTAGTAATGAAAAAATAGTCCCTGAGTAGCTAAAAATATATTTTTGTGCCGCTATACAAAAATCGCCTTCATTAGATAACTGCGCTGCATAGTAAAAAAATATTTGCAAAGGATGTATCAACTTTACCTAAAAAATTAAAGCATCCTGGTATGCCTAAAAGTCTCCTCTTTGACGTTATTAATGGGAATTTTTCAATATCGTTATAAATAACTCTTCTATAGCACTTTAAGTATAACGGAGCCTGTGCCTAAACTAAGGTGCGCGCTAGCGCTCGATGAACGATGACCTTGCCCATATAATAACACTGGTGGTATAAATTTGAAAATTGATTTATAACGTTTAGGTTCACTTTGTATGTGTCGGATATAAACAGAAATATTGCTTACATTTTGAGCATTCAAATAAACCAAACTTGTTTTTGGGGTATTTTTGACATTTCTCTCCGTACAGGACCAACGGGATTCTTATTTTTAAGGGTTAAAGAACAATTTAGAATACTTTTCAGCTTTTAACCAAAAAGTGCGAACAGAAATCATTTCTAAGCGACTTCGAGGCGGCCGTCGACTCTACTATAAAAATTTCGTAAGATAAAAATCTTTTCTGCCTCTCCCTATCCGACATCCTAATTCGTCTAGGGTCGTAAATTTTCCCTACGACCAACTGTTCTTTATTCGGTGAATATATAGAGTACAATGCCAGCTGATTCGCTATCGCTAACTTAAATGTTGGTTATCAGATTTGAATTTTATTTGCTTACAATTCACTATTGAAAATTTTGATCAATAAATTTATAAAATAAAATTGACTTTAGGGTTCACTTCTTATTGTTAAAATTGCAGAATGTGACTTTTACGACCTAATCTGCAATCAAATTTTAATTACGTCGCACTCAATTTCTATGTTTGTATCGTGGACAGGAGGGAACGCGTTCCACTTTTCGTTACGCGCGCTTTTATAAGTACATGGATTACGTGATTTAATTTTCTTCTTAAAATTTCTGTAACTAACTACGCTTCGTTATTCAATTTTTTAATGTAAATAAAAATTATTTTTATTTACAAAAATATTTGTTATAATAAATTACGATAAAAAACTTTATTTTTTACAAATATTTAATTTCTAATTATTCTAATTTCTTGTGACAAAAAGTTTTATAAATTCTTAATAAAGACACAACGTTTTACATTTGTAAACGAGAACTTCGTACGATAAGAAATTGACTTGGCCATGTCCTTGCGGTACCCAAATTCCTCTGTATGGAGACGAATGATCATAAACCTTCCCTACGACCAACTCTCCATCATGCATTATCCGACCAATAAACAGAATAAAGTTCACTTCGCTCCCTCCAACTATAACATGAGCATCGGTTATTTCATGTAAATTTTCACTTTTTACCAATCGCCATTCGAAATTATTTTTCACAGGACCGCACAGAATCTAAAAAAAAAATATAATTAAGTGACTCATTACTTCTTAACGATTTACTTTAATATTTTGATTACTTTCTCGGACAGTTCCGTGTCCTAAACCTTTGACAGTTAATTGTCCTGGATAGACGGTGGTGACTAAAGGTTCATTGTAAGTACTGTATCTAAATAGAGCTTGAGCGATATAAAACTCTTTTCCATTCTTGTCGCGACCGCCTACCACAGCGTCTTCAGGGATCAATCCGTTAAAGTAGTCTCTCCAGTAATAATCTGAAACAACAATCTGGTGATTTTAATCGATAGGTATGTACTTGATATAGGTACCTGCATGACACGGAGTTGATTTTTCTGAAATGCATTCACTTTTTATTGCACTTGCAATTGCAATTTTCATTAAAATAAAGACAAACACGCAGAGTATCATCTTGAGGCTGACTTGCTACTGAAGTTATCAAACATTTATAGCGTTTTAAGAGGAATAGCGATAACCACTGGTAGATTAGAAGAAATAAATGTAAATAAATTGTGTTAAAAACCCAACCTTTGTTAGTAGAAATTGTGCTGGAAATTTTGTTCATATCACTTGTTTGCGTACGATTAAAAAAATTGAGTTTATGCAATTAAACATGTAGCGAATTGTTGCATTATCAGATTTTTTGGTGTTGAGCTAGAATGGACGCTGGCAAAGCATCGCTTCAGGTAACTAATGAGAGTAGTAAATACTTCACTTCTTTCACCTTTTTTCCAATTTTTGTCCTTTCTTCTTATTCTTTCTTTTTTGAGAATTATTACCTTCGATTTGTTAACTTTCAAAATCAGATCTCTTCTGCCTAGATACTTTTCAAATCATTTCAAAATGTTCAACTCCATTTTATCTTTATACAAGGGTAGTCAAAAGTATGGTACCAATCTTTTTTGGCTAAACTATTAGACTTAAAGAATAAATTATAACTGTTTATTGAATAATTGATTTGATGCCATATTAGAGCATGTTTTCTAAAAAATCTGACGTAAAGAATTGTTCCTCTCAAAAATGTGGTCGCATCAAGTCCAATTTTACCTACGTGGTAAAATGAGGATATACCCTAATACTATCGACAACACTACTAGAATGTGACAAAATTGTAAGATTGCTCCAGTAAATAGACGGAAGCATAAAGGGGAATAAAGCAGAAATAAAAAGAAATTGAGTCGTTGAAAGTAATTGTAAGGAAACAGAAAGATAAAATAGGAAAACTGGAAAGGGTAGGAAAATATCGTAATAAAACAAATCTTTGATAACAAAAAGTAAAGAAAATTTAACAAAAATAAAAAATGGATATAGATAAAGTTAAAAGAATCTGAAAGTTTATATATTAAAAAATGCTTAACTGGTACATAATAATAAAGAAGCAGAAGATACTGAACAAAATAAGGCTATACAATATAAGAAATTAAGCAAAGATTCAACCAGAAGAAAACTGTGGATGGAAAGTTATCGGGCAAAAAGTGTTGAGGAACAAGTACGATTGATAACTAAAATGAAGGAAAAGAAAATTAAACGAGATAGAAAAAAAAAATTGAAAAACAGACTGAGTAATAATGACCGTAAAAACTGAAGAAAGAACATGATAACTAAGTTGGAGAAAATGAAAGTGATAATTAAAAATGTAGTAAATGAGCAATAAAGGTAGGAAAGATTGGATAGAATTATAAATGTGGGTGCATAGAAAACAGTACAGGACTATTATTAAATTTAGGGACAAAAGTTTTTAGTCTACAACATACATCTCGTAGCAAAATAGAAAACACATCTGAAAGAAAAGGGCCAAAATATGCAAAATTTTACCAGTTAGAAATGGGCAAAAATGTAAAATTTTCTACGTAGGTATGGTACGACATACGACAGGATATATAACATTTCAATCAACAGTCTTAAGGTCGAAGAAAGTGTTTGGGAAAGTAAAGACAAAACTATCTTAAGATCAACTCAAAGGGTAGCGAGCCATGAGCAATCAATAAAACAAATCTGGTAACGTTAGAACTTTGGGAACGAAAGATTTTACAAAGTATTCGGTGGAAAGGAGATTAAATCATTTTGGAATAAAAGACCAACGTAGAAATTTATGACTTCATCAAGAACCGAACATATCCAAATTTATCAAACCTCAAAAAAATGGATGGGGATATAAGACAATTCTGAAAAGAAATAGGAAGCGAGGCAAACCGAAGGGAAAGTGAAAGGAGGCAGTTCTGAAGGATATAATTGGCAAACAATGCATGGACAACTGGAGAACGTTGGTAAAAAATAGAAACAACAGAAAGCAATAGACTTGGAAGCTTTATGAATGCGCTACATATATTATTTTGGAGGATTTTAAAGTGTTTGAAACAAAATTATTTCCTTGATGGTCCGATACTTCTTATCAAAATAATACAGAATTTTTCTAGATATTTTTTATATTTCCTCAGAATTAACCGCTTTTACCAAATGTGGAATAGCAGAAGAGTATTAAAGATAAACGGAAATTTGAGCCTCTTTGGTGCTAAGAAGCTATTTCAATAACGTGATTAATTGAAAAAAAAATAAAAAATATTTGTAAACTTAGTTGATATCTTATGCCACCAAATTTGCCCTGTTCAAAATCATATTTTTTTCTTCTTAGTAAATTATAGTCCTGAATGCCACTTTAGGTGCCTTAGTTTTTAGTCCGAAAAAAAATTTGAAAAAATTTTCATTTGCAGCATAATATTTTTAGAAGAATGGAGGGTCAGAGTAATAGTACGCACTTAACAGAAATGTATCGATAAAAAGATTAGAACTTGATTTCTAAACGTCAACTTATATTCAACAAATCTTTAGACTACTAGCTAACATTAATTGGAACAAAAACAATAAAAACTTTATAAATAACAAACAATATTTACAATAACAAAATAATTACATATTAGGACACTTAGCCGGCGTATTAGCAAAGAAGTACGCACTGAGTCAGTTATAACTTATAACTTCTTTACACTTCTTTACACCTAGGGCAGAAAACTTCTGATATTCTAGATTTTGGTTTGACTGAACCTTTAGGAACTTTTTATTTAACAGATTTTGTCGTTTTTACTATTTGTTCTTGTGGGAAATTTTTATAAGGGGTACTGGTACCACACTCCAGTCTTTCTCTGATAGTTTCAAGTAATTCATGAGTGAAGACAATTTTTCTATTAATTTTTTTGTGTACTTTCCAATTCTAAGCAAAGTCAGCAAATTGAAAAAAAGTACAAAACCAAATGTAAACTCACTATGGCTTGCAAAGGTTGTTGACAAAGAGTTGAAATTAATAATGACGATTGTTATTTATCAATTATTCAACATGCAAATTTAACATCAGAAAGATCCAAATTACTGATACTTATATTATAAGGTCAAACACGTGACACAAAGCACGCCGCGTCTGTATTCTGATTTACAATGGTGTGCTTCAACACTATATGGCACAAGAAATGGCATCTGTGGGTCAAGGGGCCTTGCAAACTCTTGTCAGATGCGTACTCTTAACCTTCTTCATTCTATTCCCTTTTTAATTAGCGTAAAATTGCTAAAATTTAAAAGTTTTCTATAAAAAATCTTGCTTACATGCTAACATGCTGGAATCACAGATGATCGTTATGAATCTAATAACAAAGAAGCATTGATCTTCAGCTGATTTAAATCTTTCGTTATTTAGTACATCATTTATTTATAAGGGTTTATAAGGGCATTTATAAGAAAAGAAAATAAAAAGTTTATAAATGTTGCAATTTTAAAATTTTTAATCGGTTGAGGTAAAACTTGTTTTCCGAAATTATTAAAAATTTGAATGAGGTTTGTATGATGTCATTATAATTTCACCCAACTATCTAATACAACAATTTAAAATGTTTGTTGCTAAATTATGGCCCAAACTTAAAAATTTGACTGCATTATTTAGAACTGCAGAGTCTTCTTGTTAGGATTACTAGAAAGCTCTGTCAATGGAGATTAATACAATAAAACTGTTTTTCAAATAACTTAGAAATTGGGGTAGCAAGCAAGCCTGAAATGCATGAAAAACATCTTGCAACTTGCAATTTGCATAAAACTTATTGCTTAAGAGAGTCAGTGCAATCGGTTTCCTTTTTGGGGTTTTTGAAGACTTTTATTGTTTTAAGTAGAATTTTCTTTTGAAAACTTATACGTATCTATACTGCGAGTCCACAATAACTGAGAGTGACTCACACTTTAGCATTTGGCGGTTGCGGCGTAGAACGTGAGAAGGGGTAAGGAAAGTCATAAGCGGATGGTGAAAGAAGGGGCAAAAGTTAAAAAATGTGGAAAAATTATCATTATTTAAATTATCAATGTCTGACTGTCACTGCCACTGCTGTTATTGCCCCCCACATTAATTTATGATAGGTTTTACTAACAAGACAAATGGGAATTACCGAGAAAAACTTTATGCTGTGATACAGGTTAAAGGCGTATGGTAGGTTCAAATTTAATTTTATTTTTGAGTTTTTGTAAAATAAATCGTTAGAGTATAGAATATCATGACATTTAGTTGAAACAAAGAAATTAAAATGCATTGTTTAGACAAATAGAACAATAACAAAATTTTATCTTACTTCGAACCCCGCTAAGGACCCATTTATTCAATTGCTGTTTTCTTTTCATTGAATTAAAACTTCTTCAATCTAACTTGCAGTAACATATTTTTTATTGTTCTCGGATACGTAACACCATCATAATTAATTATTTGCTTTTCGAAAAAATGACTAGAATTTGGTGTAGCAAAAAATCATTTATTTATTACATTTAACCGGCATAGATTGAAATGAAATTATCTTCAATGCATAGCCTATACTTTCTTGTTATCTTGTTATCTTTCTTTTATTTTGAAAAACGCATTAATTATAGCAAACTCGTGTTCGTATAAGCAAAACGCCATCAAATTATTTTTTGTTCTTACTTTCTCACTCTTTCTATTTTCCTCCGCTGAGTACAGATGCTTCTCTTGCGTTGGTAATAAAGATAGTCCAACCAACAAAGAGTCGTTTCGACGAAACCAAAAATATATTTGTATGGATTTGATAATTTAGTTGCTTGCCTCTTACATCTGCCACTTCAACGTGTAACAGCTAAATTTTAATTTTATGAGAAACTAAATTTATATTGTTTTTATTAAGATTTATAAACTAACTCTTCTTAATTATGATTGTCCAAGTTTTATATTTTTTTAAATTCTGATTACTTCATACATAATTTAAATATACCGCAATGTAAAAATCTCAGACTTTTTCATCGATTACCCTCGCGTCATCACTTTGAATCCAAGTATACGAGATACGTCGGCATTTTTTGTATAGAGTCAAAGTTTCTTATGCGCGGTTCCTATATTTGCGGACCAAAAAATTGTGACCACTTTCCGTATTCACGGGTGAAAGATTCTGTATCCACGGATCCAAAAGAAAATTGCAGGTATTGAAAATGTAAGAAAAACTACAACTTACTCATACGGTTACTAAAATATTAATTTGGTTTAGAAAAAGTAAGGAAGTGGTCAATTTAAATCGAGCAAACTCTTCCTCATTATCAGACCAAATTTTGCCAGCAGCCAATTATGAATACGACATACAAACAGATAGGTAAGAAAAATTTGTAAGAGAATTATGCATTTTAACTTTTCTTTTAGCAGTTTGTTAAATTCTGTATGTGTTGAGAAAGTAGAGCCACCAATAGATAGAAAATATTTATTGTCTGGAAGGCAAATAGTGGATTTACGATATGTACTGAAACAATATCCTAAAGTTGTTTGAGAAAGATTTCCCTCCTACCACCGTGCAGGTATAAGGAGTGAGAAAGCCGTGCTCCCTCCACTTATTACCCTCCCAGCGTTTCACTTTTTTTGTGACCGCTGACGCTCCTAGCATTCGACTTCCCTACAGGGCCTAAAAAAGTCTAAAGAAGTCTAGAGGCAGAAAAAGGATAAAGAGTGAATGGTAAAGGTGATTATGTACATGAACACAAGAGTGTTGGAAAGAATTAAAGAAATAAAAATCGGAAACATGGTACAGCGAGAATGTGTAAGATTGCGAATGGGAATAAACAAAGTTGCGTATAATGGGAAGCTGACGTAGTTCACTTTTGGTTAAAGTCTGGAAGATTCTTCTAAAGTTCCTTCTCCTCGGAAGGCAATGGCAAACCCTGATGTGGTATCCTGTTTCGAAACGACTGTTTCCTAAGTTCTTAGGGTCGTTCAAATCCGATCTGTGCCAATTAACTCAATTGCAAACTATAGACACATGTAGAGAGATCGCATACGTTTGCTGATAAATTTGGCAGTTAAAAAGTTTTTGTTCCTTCTCAAAAACTCGAAATCCTTCAATGTTTCCAAGAATCAGTCTATGAATTAATGAAATTAGCAACCATTGAAACATATGTGTGGATTGTTTAGGTGTTTAGATTGTTTGAATACTTCTAGTTGGGACAAAAACGTTAACACTTTAAGTTTTGATTCTACAGGTATATGCAGAGTAAGTTTTTTATTTCGATTTATACTAGGAACACTTCACAAACCATAGGACAACTCAGAAAGCAATGGAGCGGTATCCTAGACGCCAAATTTGGCGAATGCGAAGCACAAGTCATTGCGCTAATATAGAAGAAGAAAAAGAAGAACTTTATTAGATAACACCCAAAGTGTATGCCCAATAGAGAGACGGTCAAATTCGAAAAACAGTGCAAGATTTTTAGGTAACGTGAAAAGTATTTTAAAATTTTGAAAAATTTTCGTCTTTTTAATGTTTGAAAAAAATCTTTGGTGAAATTATTATGCAAGATAAGGAAAAGTAGGTTTTGATACTTTTAGGATAAGCATTCACCAGATGATTTTTCTTTTGTTTTAGCAAACTGTCAACAATTTTTTTAAATAAAAACCAGTTACTTTATTAAGTAGGTACCTTACTTTTTTTCTATTCAATAATTAAAAGTTTATTTGTAAGGATCATTGTAAGTCTTTTTTATAGTTAACAGGCATTTGCTAATTAAAATAAGCGAAGAATCGACCCATTTGCAAAAAAATATTTAATAAAGTTGTAGCTAACTACGGTTTCTGTTTTTATAAGAGTAGACACGTCAAAAACAAGAGTCGTTATCGCTTCCCAAAATCTACTTACTGATCTTTGTTTAACATAAAACTGTTTAAAACATTCTCATTTTACGTATTTTTTTATGTGTTCGTATCAACTGCAACGCTTTTTGGAAAATATTTTCTTGGGAAATAGCAATGTTATTCATGTATAGCTAAATTTAATCCTCAACTTCCGTTATTTTCTGTGTCATCTGTCAAACAGTGTCTGGTGAATACTAATTAGTAGTTTTTTGAAACGAAGTTTTTGTATTTTTTTTTATTTTGAGATTTTGACAAAATACCTACCCAGCGTTCTACTTTTTATTGTAAAGAATTTATGGTCTACTTTTCCTCTTCGAGAAAAATGTGTCTTTTTGAAGTGACCTTATAAAAAGAATGCAGAAGAGAATTCCAAGTGTTTCTCAAAACCATTGATCTCATCTGATCTAAAACTTCCGTTATTTACTCCATCATTTATTTATAAGGGTTTATAATTTACTGTAACGAAATGAATATGATTAGAGGCCGAGTTGCTTATGTGGCAAAGCGCCCCGATTCCCGTCGAAAATACACCAACGAATCCCTCGGGATCCCCCGACATATTGAACACGGCAACAATTCTAACGTTACCGCGACCCCGCCACGAAAACTAATTTAAATTAAATCCTAGTGAATTACCACGAAATCGGTGTAACGACAACCACAGAGCGGACCACCATAACCTCCCACGTTACCCGGACGACATCCCCACGACACGTCATGCCGCTCCCTTAACAAGAGGGACGTTTTATGTGACAATTTAAATGAAATCCTCGTGAATTGCCATGGAAACCGCTTGCCATAAGCGCCTCTTTGGTGATATGTCGCGGTTGAAAGAGCCGAATACAAAGATGACACGGAAATATCCCGAAAAATTCCTATTTAAACCCCAAAAAATTGTACCGAAAACGTTTATTATTTTAGTTGTGGGGGTTAGTTAAAAAAGTTTTAACTAAGCATTTAAGTGGCGAAGAGTGGTTACGTTAACGACGATCCCGTTTCTTGTTATTACTGTCTTCTCTTGTGCGGGGTTGAAAACGTTGCCAAACCGGAGAGGAAATGTGACAATTTGTAATTTCATAACTGGCCCTGGCGAGTCTTAGTGAAGCAATTAGTGTTTCTGCCATACCGTATGGTTTTCGGTCTTGAACAGATTTAAACTGTTTAGCATACATAGTGATTATTGCACTGTTTATCATACAAATCTGCCTAATACCTGGCGTCGTTTAATTATAAGGTGGTGGTTGGTTGTGTGCAATTTGATACAAAATAAACGGCCAATTTGTATAAACGTTTAACCGTGCTGCTAGAACGAGAATCTTTTAAGAAATGCGGGCAAGAAAAGCTAAGTAAAACGAGAGTTTTATTAAATTTGCTCGTCGCGGTCGTTAATTTGCTATCATTTTGCGCAACAAAGTTACTATTTTGCATAGATTTCTTGTGCAGACATTCATCCAGTTGTGAGGGAAAATCGATTTATTTTATGTAAAATTAATGCGGCGTTGAGATTCGAACGCTACTTAGCAAACAATTAGTTTTGCGCATTTTCTGCAAATTCTACCATTGTTGAGCCGTCACTTTATCCAAGCAACAGTCTCTTAAGGGCGTCAATTATAGGTCAATTAGTTCAAAACTAAAGAATTTTGGAAAAATTTTAAACGAATATTTTGACTTCTTTGAATCTTGTAGAGAAAATATGACAAAGTAATACCAAATAGTAAAGAGCTTCTGGCGGTTTCTTTGATGTTTTGAGACCAAACTCTATAAGCTTGAAACAGCAGTCCTTTTAATTTGGTACGGTAGACAAAACATCGTTAAGCACGTTCAAGTTATACGCTCTTAGCGTCGTGTTGTTGTTAACGGCTCAGTCAAAGCCTCAGCTACGATAATTTGAGCGAGTTGCGGTCACAATTTCTAAACATACCTTTTAAATTGGTAGGTTGGGCATCTCTGTCGCCGAATAAGTTTCTTTATTCGACCGTCGCGTCTTTAAACTTCTTTACTGTTTGGTAATACTGTCTTTTTATCTATAGAAAATCTAAAATACACGGTATTGTCTTTCTGTCATATTCCTATGTATCGTACGTTATCCTATCTTAATTTTTCTATATTAAAGCTAGTTTGATTAATTGATTAATCGTTTTTTAAAGTCTTATCCTAGTTCCTTTTCCCGATTTTTGTTCAAGTCAGGCCATCACTTTCCACTTTCTTCCAAATACTGCTTTTGTCCATGTTTGTACTTGTCTAACTTGTTTTTGCTTTACCAGTGATTGATTTTCCAAAATTTGTATAGTAATATTTTTATTTCATTTTTCTAATTTTGTCTTCTATAAAACTCTATTGCGTTCTATTCTATAATTTTCTTTCGATATTCAATTTTCCTAGAAAAATCTCAGCTTAAAGTTGACTTTCACTTTTGACACTTTGTTTTGAAGGTAATAGCAAAATTTTGTAAATATTCAACTTTTTTGTTTGTAAGTCCATAGCCTTTACATTAGGAAAATTCCGGGAGAGATACCACATACTTCTGTACACATATTTATAACGACTTTATTATACTTTTTCAAATGTTCACAAACAAGAATATAATAAACTATATAAGGAACAAACAAACTTTATTTTTAGAGAAAATTATCTAAAAAAATGTAAACTGTTGGAACGCTCATTTAAGCATCTATCCTTTAGTGTACAGGAGATATGCCCATCCATAGTAAAGATGAGATTCTTACACCGGTTATTTGTTCTTTTCCTTAAAATGAACTTTGGCACACTCTTCACAGATATCGGAAAACTGTATGCAACTTTCATGCGTTCACCCATTGCAGTGAATGCATTGTATCCAATTGTCTCTTTGTTTTGAGATATTCTTCCCCACATGCAATAGAATAATCTTGGTCATCCAAATGCTCATCGTCTGTAGAATTACTCAAAAAAAATAACATCCAAAGTATCACTTGATGTACTGCTTGTTCTTGATTAGTACATTTTCCCTTTTTTCTTAAAGTAGTTTTGCAAAGTTGTGGTCTACTTTTTTAATCCTGTAGCACAAGTATATGAAGGTGGACGTAATAAATTTAGCTTATTTCGTTTCTCATCTTGTATAGCAATAATATTTATCCGCTTAGCCAAATTTTCTTTGTTTTGAGATATTTTTTCCCACAAGCAATAGAATAATTTTGGCCATCCAAATGCTTATCGCCTGTAGAATCATTCAAAGAAATAACGTCCGAATTATTACTTGATGTACTGCTTGTTCTTGATTAGTACAATTTTTCTTTTTTTCTTAAAGTACTTTTGCAAAGTTGTGGTCTATGATTCTAATGATCCTGTAGCACAAGTGGATGAAGCAGGACGTAACAAATTTAGCTTATTTTGATTATCTTCTTGTATAGTGGTAATATTTATCCGCTTAGCCAAATTTTCTTTGTTTTGAGATATTTTTCTCCACAAGCAATAGAATAATTTTGGTCATCCAAATGCTCATCGTCTGTAGAATCATTCAAAAAAATAACGTTCGAAGTATTACTTGATGTGCTGCTTGTTCTTGATTAATACAATTTTTCCTTTCTTCTTAAAGTAGTTTTGCAAAGTTGTGGTCTATGATTCTAATGATCCTGTAGCACAAGTGGATGAAGCGGGACGTACCAAATTTTGCTTATTTTGATTATCTTCTTGTACAGTGGTAATATTTATCCGCTTAGCCAAATTTTCTTTGTTTTGAGATATTTTTCTCCACAAGCAATAGAATAATTTTGGTCATCCAAATGCTCATCGTCTGTAGAATCATTCAAAAAAATAACGTTCGAAGTATTACTTGATGTGCTGCTTGTTCTTGATTAATACAATTTTTCCTTTCTTCTTAAAGTAGTTTTGCAAAGTTGTGGTCTATGATTCTAATGATCCTGTAGCACAAGTGGATGAAGCGGGACGTACCAAATTTTGCTTATTTTGATTATCTTCTTGTACAGTGGTAATATTTATCCGCTTAGCCAAATTTTCTTTGTTTTGAGATATTTTTCTCCACAAGCAATAGAATAATTTTGGTCATCCAAATGCTCATCGTCTGTAGAATCATTCAAAAAAATAACGTTCGAAGTATTACTTGATGTGCTGCTTGTTCTTGATTAATACAATTTTTCCTTTCTTCTTAAAGTAGTTTTGCAAAGTTGTGGTCTATGATTCTAATGATCCTGTAGCACAAGTGGATGAAGCGGGACGTACCAAATTTTGCTTATTTTGATTATCTTCTTGTACAGTGGTAATATTTATACGCTTAGCCAAATTTTCTTTGTTTTGAGATATTTTTCTCCACAATCAATAGAATAATTTTGGTCATCCAAATGCTCATCGTCTGTAGAATCATTCAAAAAAATAACGTTCGAAGTATTACTTGATGTGCTGCTTGTTCTTGATTAATACAATTTTTCCTTTCTTCTTAAAGTAGTTTTGCAAAGTTGTGGTCTATGATTCTAATGATCCTGTAGCACAAGTGGATGAAGCGGGACGTACCAAATTTTGCTTATTTTGATTATCTTCTTGTACAGTGGTAATATTTATCCGCTTAGCCAAATTTTCTTTGTTTTGAGATATTTTTCTCCACAAGCAATAGAATAATTTTGGTCATCCAAATGCTCATCGTCTGTAGAATCATTCAAAAAAATAACGTTCGAAGTATTACTTGATGTGCTGCTTGTTCTTGATTAATACAATTTTTCCTTTCTTCTTAAAGTAGTTTTGCAAAGTTGTGGTCTATGATTCTAATGATCCTGTAGCACAAGTGGATGAAGCGGGACGTACCAAATTTTGCTTATTTTGATTATCTTCTTGTACAGTGGTAATATTTATCCGCTTAGCCAAATTTTCTTTGTTTTGAGATATTTTTCTCCACAAGCAATAGAATAATTTTGGTCATCCAAATGCTCATCGTCTGTAGAATCATTCAAAAAAATAACGTTCGAAGTATTACTTGATGTGCTGCTTGTTCTTGATTAATACAATTTTTCCTTTCTTCTTAAAGTAGTTTTGCAAAGTTGTGGTCTATGATTCTAATGATCCTGTAGCACAAGTGGATGAAGCGGGACGTACCAAATTTTGCTTATTTTGATTATCTTCTTGTACAGTGGTAATATTTATCCGCTTAGCCAAATTTTCTTTGTTTTGAGATATTTTTCTCCACAAGCAATAGAATAATTTTGGTCATCCAAATGCTCATCGTCTGTAGAATCATTCAAAAAAATAACGTTCGAAGTATTACTTGATGTGCTGCTTGTTCTTGATTAATACAATTTTTCCTTTCTTCTTAAAGTAGTTTTGCAAAGTTGTGGTCTATGATTCTAATGATCCTGTAGCACAAGTGGATGAAGCGGGACGTACCAAATTTTGCTTATTTTGATTATCTTCTTGTACAGTGGTAATATTTATCCGCTTAGCCAAATTTTCTTTGTTTTGAGATATTCTTCCCCAATGCAATAGAATAATTTTGGCCATCCAAATGCTTATCGCCTGTAGAATCATTCAAAGAAATAACGTCTGAGGCATCACTTGATGTACCGATTGTTCTTGATTAGTACAGTTTTTTATTTTTTTTAAAGTAGTTTTGCAAAATTGTGGTTTATTTTTCTAATAATCCTGTAGCACAAGTAGATGGAGCTGGACGTAATAAATTTTGCCTATTTCCTTTCTCTTCTTGTACAGCGGTAATATTTATCCACTTAGCCAAATTTTCTTTGTTTTGAGATATTCGTTCCCACATGCAATAGAATAATTTTGGTCATCCAAATGCTCATCGTCTGTAGAATCATTCAAAGAAATAACGTTCGAAGTATTACTTGATGTGCTGCTTGTTCTTGATTAGTACCAAATGTTCTTTGTTTTGAGATATTTTTCCCTACTTGCAATGAAATAATTTTGGTCATCCAAATGCTAATCGCCTGTAAAATCATTTAAAGAAATAACGTCCACCCATTGCAGTGAATGCATTGTATCCAATCGTCTCTTCTTTTTGATTTGAGATACTCTTCCCCACATGCAATGCCATGATTATTTTGGTCATCCAAATGCTAATCGTCTGTAAAATCATTTAAGGAAATAGCTTCGGAATTATCAGTTACTGCTTGGTCTTGATTTATACATAGTTTTTTCTTAAAGTGGTTTTGCAAAGTTGTGGTACTTTTTTCTTTTATAATCCTGGTCATTCTATATCTGTAGCACAATTAGATGAAGCTGCACGTAATCAATTTGGCTTATTTCGTTTTTCTTCTTGTGCAACGGTAATGTTCATTTGCTTGGCCAAATTTTCGGGGGATGTCAAAATTTTAGCCACTTTTGTTCCTGGTGTGACCGTAATTGTAGGAGCATGATATTTAAACCTTCTAAAGATACGCTACTCCGAGTTTTCAGCGAAAACGTTTGCCACCAATTATTTAAGCTGTTAACGAAATTTAATAGATTATCTATAGGTGAAATTATACAGTAAAAAACAATACTAATTCAAAAACAAATATTTATTTTAAATCCTACTATCTAAGTATCCACTTTATAATTCATATTACATTTATTAATTTGTTATTAAATTACTTTACTGTTTTAATTGTTTTTCTTTTTCTTACACCAACAAAATAAGATAAAATTTTGTTAAGCACTCTCATTCTGAAAGACACCTTGCATCTAAAAAAAGTGTTTTAACTTTAGTGCTAGCATCTACATGTTTCGAATTATTTGTTAAAGTTTGTATATAACTTTTAACAACTTTAAATTCACTTCCATTGTAATCCCTAAAAACTCTTTTTAATTTTTAAGCACTAACTAATAATACAGGGGTTGGTTTGTATAGACCTCCCTCTGATACATAGTTAGCTTATGTATAGGAAAATGCATTTTTTTGGCCTGTCGGAACCGCCAAGTTATTTTCTGTATCCTTCAATTTGAAGGCAATAAATCCTGCTAAGTTTTCAAGACCATCATATTCGATTTCTGATAGATCACATTCTAATGTTGGCTCTTCTGATTTATCAGCACTTCCTTCTTATGCCAGATTTTTCAACATCGTAGATGAGATTGTAATACAATCGGCTACTTCTAACTCTGTAAGATCAGAAATCATCACACTGTCACTTCCGGCAGTATCTGGTAAAATATTTGCAGACTGTGGAGTGATTACTGGATTCCTACCCAGCAAATAATTTCTGAGACAGTATTTAAATTCCATGGGAGTGGGGTGATCGTATAACCCTCAATTGCCCTTATTGTTCCAAAAAAGTTCTCGAGGAGATCGTGATTTAGTCGATTTGTCAATAAAAGTGAAATACTATAATGGAGCTTTAGGTCTTCAAATAACACTGAAAGTGCATTAATTGACATATAACTTCTTTTTGAGATGGCAGGAAAGATTTATAATTAACAACTCGAAGTTCACTCATTAAAATTTGATGTTTCTCACAAATTTTAGCAAATTGCGAGTTAAATTTATCCAATCTCATGCACTTCTGAATCTACAATTGTCGGACTGTTTTTTTGGAAAGATATAAAACTGAATGTTTCTATCATAATTCCTCAATTCTAGTTGTTGTTACTATAACCATATTGGAGAAAGCAAGAAATAACAGAAACACAAAGTGTTTGTCACTGAGTGACGTCAGCTGGCTGCGGGGACAAAGAGGATGCGCAGTTCCGTATCTATAGATGGTTAAAGTATCATGGTGTGGGAGTACCATTGATTGACCAAAAGTCTGAAAGTTTTTGGTTTTGATTTTTTTGTTGAGCATATATTTGCCTCTGTTTTTGCTCGACAGGATGGACTTTAATAAACGCATAATCTGGTATGGTCAATGGATTATATAGCTGTGAATTTTAATCCAATTATATATGTATACAATGCAAATTTTAGCAATTTGAAATCAAATCGAGCCAATGATTGCAGATAATGGATGGTATGTGGTAGTAAACACAGCAATACTATATCATGGTCACTTGCAAATTGCAACGTTGTTATGTTGTTACAATGTGAGGTGTGTTCATCAAATATCAATAAAGTCTCCCCAGTAGCTTTTCTAGGATGGAAATGGTCTTTTAGGCATTTGAAAAACAGCTCAGTTGTCGTAAACTGATTTAGAAGACATGTATACCTGAGAACCTGGAGGTATATTGTCTAAATAAGTTTTCTTCCAATTCTTCTTCAAGAAGATGGATGTTGGAAAAATGAGCATTCCTTCGGCGTTGCAGCTCGCAAACACCATGATAGTTCTCTCTTTTTACCAGCAATCAATATTGTAATATTGTTACAGATTTGGAGCTTTTTAAGGCTACAAAATTTACAGACTTGTTCAATTGTATCCTCGTTTCATCCATTTAATAAATTTGTGAAAGTTTATCAAACAAATTGTTTCCTTCCAAAACTCTCTGAAGTAGCTCAAAGTATTGTTGAACTGTTTCTTTGTTCACTTCTTTACTTCGATATTTTGAAAGCCCCTCGGCCATTCTGATTAGGAGTTCCGGATTAAACATACAAAACAATAAAATAAATTGCTGATATCGCAACCACATAGCCAATTTCTATCTTGATACATACCTACATTGAATGATCTTGCCACATTTTTGCACTTCACCACATGTTGTTTTGGGATTTGTAGGTTAGACCGAAATAGACCCAACTCTTTTATTTTCTTACGATCCTCGAAACTTAATCCCCTCAATCTTGCGGCGTTAATTGCTTCGAGAACGTTCGGGATTTGGGTGTAACAAGTTACTCTATTGGCTTAGGCAAAATGAAACTGGCCCCTCCTCAACGCTGTTGCTAACGTTTTTTAAAGCACTCTCGATGTATAATTGCATTTAAAAATAAGGATTGCATATGCAAAGTTTCACGCAATCTGGCAAAGCACGGAAGCAACGCCAAGCTATCACAACGCACAGCGTTCAGTTTTTAAGCGGGAAATTTAAAATAAAAGCAAATATTATATCTGATGGCCTTTATTAATTTCTCGCTTGTGTTTAATACATTCGCTATTTTTCTGAGGAGCTTTGGGATGACATTGCCTGTTTGCTCCTCCTGCACCAGCCGCCACTGTTTTTTTAAGATTGCATAAATTGGAATGTACAAGTGACTGCATTAGTTCTGAGAACAAAATCGGCTCACTTTTAAAATTCAAAACGCAAAAACAACTATTAAAACTTTTTAAATTTTATTAATTCTACTAAGATTTGAGATGATGTAAATAAATAGTCAGATGAGAACACACTAAAAATGACTGTTAATGACAAGACTGGAAACCTCTTCCATGTTGTTTGGCAAAAATGTGTGTACATTGGCTATATGATCAAACAAAATATTGAAAAAATTGGAAAGACTGAAATAGTACAGGGCAGCTGGTATTGAACTTACACCATGTCCTAGTAGATCGCTTCGTAAGGGCGGGTTTGACATAAATAAATCGGTATTGTCTCACAAGCGGTGTACTGGAAGGAGACCAATTTATGTCTAAAATTTTAGAAAAATAAAATAAAAAATATTACGTCGGGCTCCAAAAAGTGCCGATGTTCGATGTGTTTGAACCGAGATATTTGAGTTTTGAAATTTATTTTTCCAAAAAACTCTACGTTTTGAACAACTTTCAAGATTGTTAAAAAATATTTTCTCTATAAAATGTAAATAAAAATTTATGTTAAATTGTAGTATACGTGCCGCATGGTAATAACTTGTTTTTTGATTTTAGTGCCCTTCTGCCCGCGTAATTTTTTATTATTTCCGGATTCAGAATCACTAATGGATAAATATCAATTTTAATCACAATTCAACTTGTAACCTCGAGATGCCCACACAATTTATTTTTAAGAGATTCAAAATTAACACTTATTTTTAATTAAGAATTAACTCAACCGAATTTTGATAACAATTACTCTCACATTTCAATTAATAAAATTAAAGGAATCAAAACAGCGTATTTCCTGGATGCATAAATTCTAGAAATACAATTTGACATTTGATCCGGTGCGCTTTTTCGATTATGGCGCTTTTCTACAACGGATGAGTTACACTCGAGGAATTTTCTGCTTTTGGATATTAGATCGGAGAGTAGGTATACGGCGCGGGCAACTCGATTAAAATGAATAATGCCATTATTATTCACAAACTTTCCCAAAGAGAAGAACGGACGTGAAATTCAACAAAGCAATAGTTTAAACGTCACGTGTCGACCATACTTTTTCATTACATTATCTATATATGCCCGCGGAGTAAATCAGCGTTATCAAGACCGGCTGGTTTCTCTTAAACGAGAAATAACCGCCCGGACGTGACGCGATCTCTAATGCAATTTTTACACCGTTCGCTCATCTTTCAATATTATACAACCACCCTCAAAGTTAACGTTACTCCCCACTTTTCAGAGCCAGTTTCATTGGTTTCGTAATTAAGTTGGAAAGTGGGAAAATTACTTTTTAAATTAAACAATTATCTAATAAATAATGGAAAAAGAGCAACAACCGTCAACTAATTCTTCATCATTTTTATTAGCGCCTTTCATCAGATTTACAGGATAAACTGAATTCTTTTGTGACAAGAATTTTTCGAAAAATTATGGAAGAAATATTAATGATAAAATAAATACAATGCAAGAAAATCGTGGTCAACTCCGAACTAGAGACTAGTTAATTTAAAAAAGTCATAAAGCTAGAGGAAAATAATCTTATTCTAAAAAAATGTAGAATTATCCATGTTCCAGAGCAATTCTTCAAATTCTTCTCAATTCGTTACTTTTCATTGATTTTATTTCTCTGCTTATTTCTCCTAGTTCCTTAGTTATGCTATCTTTCATTATGTTTCTTGAACCTAAAAATTTTGAAAGTTACAATTTATTTTTAGTGCTTAAGTGTTACAATTATTCTATGTTTCCGGCACCTATAGATTAAACATTTACAATTTTTTTTCTTTCATTACGCGTTTTTTTTTCTCTATGTTTTTTTTGTATTTCTCTATATTCTCTTAATTTTTAGCTATTTGCTCTAGATTTTTTTTAAATAATTTTTGTTATCTGTTTGATAAGATTTATTTTATATTTGTCCTTTCCTTTTTCTGCAATTTGAGGTACTTCAAGTATAGCTTTCCTTTTGCTGTTTTTTTAAAATAATATTTTTAGTTTTTCTTATCAAAAATATCGTTTCTATCGTCAGTTGTAATCAAAAGTGTACTCAGAAAATATAATTTTTACAGTTTGCTAGAATCTTTCAATTTTCCTTTGCAATAGTTCCGAATTTTTTTCTGAAAACGTTTACAAAACCATAAACAACAAAACAAAAACAAAATTAGACATAACTGTCGTTCAAATTGTTAGTTTACAAGGATCTTATAGAAAAAAGCTTCTTCAGTTTTCCTCGATTTTCTAAAAATTTCGGACAAATCTTCTAATTTTTATTTGCACAGAATCCTTATTTAGACTATATCAGACATTTAAAGAAAACATTGCCCAATTGATCCAGCTTACCAACGAATAGCATTTTATTTCAATTTATATAAATAAAATCAAAAATGCAATAAAATTCATGGTCAACCAACGAATTCTTAACACAAACAGAATACTAGTAAATTCGTGTGAGTCAAAGAAAATTTTAAGAATTATAAAACTTTCAAAAAATTTATGCTAAAGAAAAATATCTTATTCTGGAAAAATGTAGAACTATTTATGTTCCAAAGCAATTCCTCAGGCTCTTTGGAATTTGTTACTTTTCATTGATTTTATTTCTCTATTACTTCTTTTAGTTTGGTAGTTGTGTTATCTTTCATTACTTTTCTTGGGTCAACAAATCTTGATAGTTAGAATTTGCTCTTGGTGCTTTAAATGTCGCCATGTTTCTAAGCTTCTTGCTCCTCCATACTTGTTTGCACTTGAACTTTCTTTTTCCCATTCACCATTCTTTTTTTTCATCTCTGTTTTCTTTGTATTTCTATATTTTTCTTTGTGCTTTAGCTATTTGCTTTAAATTTTTTTGTCTTCAATAATTTCTGTTGTCTGGTTGCTATGGTTTATTTTATATTTGTTTCTTCTTCTTTCTACAATTATAAGTGATTTAAATGCAATTTTTATTTTGCTATTTTTAGTTTTTTTCAATAATATTATTAGTATTTCTCATAAAATATATCGTTCCTATCGTCAGCTATAATCGAAACTGTATAAAAAAATATTATTTTTACAGTTTGTTAGAAGTCTTCTACTTTTCTTTGAAATTGTCTTGAATTTTATTCTTAAAAATTTTTTCACAATCATAACAAACAATACAAAAGAAAATTACGTATATGCATCATCCGAATCGTGAGTTATGGTTTTGAGTTTATACAAGAATCTTATAAAATAAAGCATTTTCAGTTTCTCTTGAATTTTTAAAGTCTCTGGTCAATTTTTTAATTTTTATTTCTCTAAAACCTTATTTGCACTACAACAAACATTTAAGAAAAATATCGGTCAAATCAGCCCATCCGTTCTCAAGTGCTACGCTTACCAACGAACAGCATTTCATTTTTATTTAAATAGAAATATAAATAAAATGCAAAAAAATTGTGGTAGAACAGTTAAATCTTTCAACAAACTGAATACTAGTCAATTTATGTGACTTGCAGAAAATAGATTCATGCACTTTCAGTTTTCTTCAAAATTTTCCAATTGTCCGGTAGATTTTCTAATTTTTTTATCTCTAAAATTCTTATTTGGACTACAAAGAATATTAAAAAAAAAACAGCCAAATCAGTCCAGCCATTCCCAAGTGATGCTCTTACCAACAAACAACACTTTATTTTGATATATAATTAAAATAAATTAAATGGAATAAAAATTTTGGTAAACTTGTAAATCTTCGCAGCAAACTAGAGGCTAGTAAATTTCTGTAATTTTGAGAAAATTTGAGAAATTTTGAAGTTATCAAGAAATTCAAGCCAGTCGGAAATTTGATTTAAAAAAATGTAGAATTATCCATGTTCTAGAGCAACTCCTCATAGACCTCCCAATTTTTTATTCTTCATTGGTTTTATTTCCTTGCCCACTTCATTTACTTTTGTAGTTGTATTATCTTCCATTCTGTTCCTTGGGTCAACAAATTCTGATAGTTAGAATTTGTTCTTAGTGCTTTAAGTGTCGTCATGTTTCTAAGTTTCTTACTCCTCCATACTTGTTTGCATTTGAACACTTTTTTCCCATTAGGATTCTTTTTTTTATTTGTTTATTTTTCTTCTATGTTTTCTTTGTTTTTCTGTAATTTCTCTTGTGTTTTAGCTATTTGTTTGCGAATTTTTTGTCATCAATAATTTCTGTTGTCTTTTTGCTAAGGTTTATATTATATTTGCTTCTTCTTTTGTCTACAATTATAAATGATTCAAATGCGACTTTCCTCTTGCTATTTTTAGTTTTTTTTCAGAATACTATTAGTCTTTTTCATAAAATATATCGTTTCTATCGTCGGCTCTAATCAAGAGTGTGTAAAAAATATTATTTTTGCAGTGTGTCAGAACTTTCCTACTTTTCTTTGAAATTGTCTTGAATTCTTTTCTTAAAAAATATTCCAGGACCATAACAAACAATACAAAAGGAAATTACGTATATCCATGGTTCGAATCGTGAGTTATGATCTTGAGTTCATACAAGAATCCTATAAAATAAAGCACTTTCAGCTTTTCTTGAATTTTTAAAGCTTCTTGTCAATTTTACTTATTTACATTTCCCATAAACCTTATTTGGACTATAACGAACATTTAAGAAAAATATTGCCCAAATCTGCCCAGCCCCTCTCAAATATTACCAACGAACAGCATTTTATTTCTATTTAAATAGATAAAATAAATAAAATGCAATAGAATTTGTTCTAGACCAGTTAATCCTTAAAACAAACTGGATAGTAGTCAATTTATGTCACTTGCAGAAAATAGAATTAAGCACTTTCAGTTTTCCCAAAATTTTTCAATTGTCCAGTAGGTTTTCCAATTTTTTTATCTCTAAAATTCTTAGTCGAACCATAAAAAACATTTAAAAAATCAGCCAAATTAGTCCAGCCATTCTCATGTGATGCTCTTACCAACAAACAGCACTTTATTTTGATATATAATTAAAATAAATTAAATGTAATAAGAATCTTGGTAAACTAGTAAATCTTCACGACAAACTGGAGGCTAGTAAATTTCTGTGACTGTAAGAACATTTGAAAAGCTATGAAGTTATTAAGAAATTCAAACTAGTCAGAAATTTGATTTTTGAAAAAGCAATGGTGTATTTGCCTAAAAAAATATTGCTATTTTTAATCGCTAGATGTATGCAAAAACCCGAAAAGAGCTTACATATTTTTTTTCCAATTTTTATATCTCGTATTTTCGTAAATATTTGCAAAAGTTGATATTGATGACGTACTTACTCTCATATCCCAGATTCATACCTATATTGAATGGATTCTCGCTTTAGTTACTAGGCTACACTGCCAGTAGAGGGCGGAAGAGAATTCGATTTATAAATAGATGGAAGGCTGTCGTGTGCTCTGAGTGTGTAAGATAAAACGTCATTAGACTGTAAGCAAGCTTCCCTGTCTGATCGCAACTGTCCATGGTCGCCGTTGCCTGATGCCAGCTACCGGCTATTTGAAGCTTTTAAGTGGCGCCATTATATGGTTTCTTTTAGAACTACGCCGCATGTGGGACACGTACGTCACAAAATCCCCCACTTTAAATATTAAAAAAATAATTCTGGACGTAATATTAACCCTAAAAAAAAATTGCAAAATACGGGTCTAATGAAATCGATTACATTTTCTAAATATTATATTTCCCAAAAATGAGGCAAGTACCCAATTCTTCAGACACCTCCCAGTTTGTTATTCTTCATTACTTTCATTTCTCTGTTTACTTCTTCCACCTCTGTGGTTGTGTTATTTTTCGTTATGTTCATTGGGTCAACAAATTTTGATACTTAGTATTTGTTTTTAGTGATTTAATTAGTCACCATATTTTTAAGCTTGTACACTTGTACACCCTCTTTGCCATTAGTCATTCCTTCCTTTCTTTACGAATTTCTTTCCTTCCCTATGTATTTGCTCTTGATTTTTAGAGCTTAGCTATTTGCACTAATTTTTTTTTTGTTTTCTATCATTTCTGATGTCTGTTTACTAAAGTTTATTTTATATTTGTTTTCTTTTAACAATTCCAAGTGCTTTGAGTAATCGAGTTAGTACATTTTTTTAAACTAAAGTTAATTAGTTTTATTAAAAAATGTTTGTCAACTATTACGTTGTTCAGCGAAATTATTATTCAGATTCAAAAATATTTTTTTTGATTCAGATTCAAATGTCGAGTTCTTTTTAATAACTTTATTTTTTTATTTCTTTATTTTCAAGAAAAATATTTTAATTTGGAACGTTTTCTATGCCCTCTAGAAATATGTGAATAAACATTGAAAATTTAATTTATTGTGCTCTTCTTACTTTTTCACAATTTTTATAGTAAATGGCAGTTCCTGTAAAAAATTGCAACAAGCAATATGAATAATAATCTAAACAAAAATAGAGAGTCTGGAGACTCAAGCAAAATTCACTAAATAGTTTTTATTATTTTTATATCCATTCAAGTGTTTATTTTTTTTTTCTAAAAATGTAATAAATTTTTTTTTACTTAATAAATTCTTAAAATAGAACAAAAATCCCCGACATCTCGTAAATATCACTAAATTTTATTAATACCGTTAATTGATATTTTTTTTTAGAAAATTATAAAAAATTTTACCGCAGATTCAAAATCTGTAACCAGTCAAAAAATATCAAAAACATAGACTAAGTTCTGGGAGATAGTTTCATAAAGAAGTTTTGACGGTGCTCAAAAATAAAAAAATTCTATTTTAAAAATATCACCACTGAAACGCCGTTGACGGTTTATCAAAAACATTGTCAAATCTTCAATTCGTCATTTCCTAAAAATTAATTATTTTCAGCAATCTTTTGTTTTTTTACATTATTTCAGTTGCATCAAAAAAAAATATTTTTTAATCAAAATTTTCCAATAAATATTTGTGGCGATAATTTGGGTCGAGTTACATTAAATTTGCCGGCCTCAACATCTCACTTTAAATTTCACGAATCCCATTTCGACTTGCTGCATCAAATAACTCACCCATAACGGTAATTATCGTGCTATGACACACTAAAATTGGTAATCAATGATAGGAGCGGGCCTCTGAAAGCGCTTGAAAAACGAAACGTTTTCAGTCTCAATCGGCAACACCTGAAATCAGTGTCGTTTAATTAAATAATCGTGTAAACACTTTAGGAAAAAAGGTCGTGTGCCCGATATATTAATTTGAAAACACCGTACCGGGCATAAGGCGTCGTTCTCGTCAAGTGGCCGTAATCATCGTCCTCGTTTAGAGTCGCTTTGTCGGTAAAGGCCGCCACTTGAGCCCAACACAGATTGTGCATTACCCGCACTAAGTGATAACTTAATAATCCTCCAAACTTGGTGGTGGTGGTGATGATGTTGGCGGTGGTGGTGGTGGTGGTGGTACAAGAGGCGGTAGTGAACGTTGTTTCCGCCTACATTGTATCTTAGCAACGCCGCACGTTTTGACACTTGGCGGTGAGAACGGGCCAGGAGGCAGTTTAGTTCTTGGATATGCTATGAGAGAACGACTCTTCATTTTCTCCCCTTCCTACTTTTGGTCGCTTTGCGGCCGTCTCGTCTAGTGTATGGGGGCTGTTAAGTTTATAGTAATTTCGTTAAATGGCTGCCGGGTTTTATGGAGGTTTTATTAAATTTCCGATCCTGAAAGGGTTTCAGGACTGAAAATAAGACCTGACTCACCATAAACGTGCACGATTTTAATGTTTCGTTCTATTACGATGTTAACGTTGATAACGACAACATTAATCAGGTACCGTGTTTCTAATTATTTTTGGGACAGCAATTTACAATTAAAATTGTTTTTTTTAAGAAATCAATTAAAATCGTTTCAAGGTTTAGAATTTTTTATTATTAATCTTGCGGTGTATCTATCACAAATGCGAGATTTGTACGGCAAAAAGTGCGATTTTGTAACTTCAAAATCCAACCCGACAGCCAGGCCTGGACAACGAACTTTCAGCAATTTATTATTTTTGTTACATTTTGATTTCTCAAATTTATTCTACTTAAAGATAATACTACCAGTGAGTGGAAATGGCGAAATTATTTTAACAAAATATAAAATTTTTCACCTGGCTAACGATGGTTTTGAATCAAAATTTTCCAATAAATATTTGTCGAGATATTTAGTTAAAATTGCGGCCGCGCATACTCATCATCTCACTTAAAATTTCACGAGTCCCGATTTCTATTTACCATTTCAAAAGTGGCTGCATCTCTTGTAAACACCTCAATTTTTCAAATAAACTTTACAATTAGAGGAAATTGTCGTTATTTGATAACACTTTGATCTCGAAAAACGCGATTTTGTAACTCTAAAATCCAATCCGGTCGCCAGGCCAGGACAACAAACTTTGTGCAATTTATTACTGGAGTTGCAATTTTGATGTTTTAAATATTTTTACTTCAGGGGAGATATACACTTAGGAGCCGAAAAAAAAGTTATTTTTGTGCATTTTTTTTAAGGAAAACTATTTGAAATTTTGAATTGGGAGTTTAACTCTCTAAAAGTATACACCTTCGAAAATATGTTGAAGGTGTTTTATTTAAAAATATAATAAATATACAAGGATATTTTATGATCCTTGAAGCGCAGTAAAAGAGATCAGCGTTAACGGTACCTACTGGCATTTTTTCAAAAATCATTTAAAAAAAAATCGAAAAAGATTATTAAATTCGATACTATAATCTAGTACACGTCATAACCAATTTTGAAAATATCGATTAATGATAAAGTGGCGGACGTTTCAATATGCATAGTGATTTTTTGGACAAGAATCAGTTATTATTTTGCCTATAAAACAAAAACTAAGTATCAAAATTTTTTTTATGACAAGTACTAGATAATGATGTATAGAATAACTACAGAAAAAATTAAGCCAATTGGCCAATTGGTTTTTGAGAAATTTTGGGTACCGATTTGAAAAAAGTGTTTTTGAGAAAATAGCGTGAACGCGATTTTGTAACCTCAAAATCCAATCCGGTCGCCAGGCCAAGACAACGAACTTCGTGTAATTTATTACTTGAGTTGCAATTTTGATGTTTTTAAATATTTTTACTTCAGGGGAGATATACACTTAGGAGCCGAAAAAAAGGTTATTTTTGTGCATTTTTTTTAAGGAAAATTATTTGAAACTTTGAATTGGGAGTTTAACTCTCTAAAAGTATACACATTCGAAAATATGTTGAAGGTTTTTTATTTAAAAATATAATAAATATACAAAGGGATTTCATGATCCTTGGAGCGCAGTAAAAGAGATCAGCGTTAACGGTACCCACTGGCGTTTCTTCAAAAATCATTTAAAAAAAATCGAAAAAGATTATTAAATTAGATACTATAATCCAGTACACGTCATAACCAATTTTGAAAATATCGATTAATGATAAAATGGCGGACGTTTCAATATGCAGAGTGATTTTTTGGACAAGAATCAGTTATTATTTTGCCTATAAAACAAAAACTAAGTATCAAAAATTTTTTTATGACAAGTACTAGATAATGATGTATAGAATAACCACAGAAAAAAGTAAGCCAATCGGCCAATTGGTTTTTGAGAAATTTTGGGTACCGATTTGAAAAAAGTGTTTTTGAGAGAAAAGCGTGAACGCGATTTTGTAACCTCAAAATCCAATCCGGTCGCCAGGCCAAGACAACGAACTTTGTGTAATTTATTACTTGAGTTGCAATTTTGATGTTTTTAAATATTTTTACTTCAGGGGAGATATACAGTTAGAAGCCGAAAAAAAGGTTATTTTTGTGCATTTTCTTTAAGAAAAACTATTTGAAATTTTGAATTGGGAGTTTAACTCTCTAAAAGTATACACCTTCAAAAATATGTTGAAGGTTTTTTATTTAAAAATATAATAAATATACAAGGATATTTTATGATCCTTGGAGCCTAGTAAAAGAGATCAGCGTTAACGATACCCACTGGCATTTTTTCAAAAATCATTTAAAAAAATAATCGAAAAAGATTATTAAATTAGATACTATAATCTAGTGCACGTCATAACCAATTTTGAAAATATCGATTAATGATAAAATGGCGGATGTTTCAATGTGCATAGTGATTTTTTGGACAAGAATCAGTTATTATTTTGCCTATAAAACAAAAACTAAGTATCAAAAACGTTTTTATGACAAGTACTAGATAATGATGTATAGAATAATCACAGAAAAGATTAAGCCAATCGGCCAATTGGTTCTTGAGAAATTTTGGGTACCGATTTGAAAAAAGTGTTTTTGAGAAAAAAGCGTGAACGCGATTTTGTAACCTCAAAATCCAATCCGGTCGCCAGGCCAGGACAACAAACTCTGTGTAATTTATTACTTGAGTTGCAATTTTCATGTTTTTAAATATTTTTACTTCAGGGGAGATATACAGTTAGGAGCCGAAAATAAGGTTATTTTTGTGCATTTTTTTTATGGAAAACTATTTGAAATCTTGAATTGGGAGTTTAACTCTCTAAAAATGTACACCTTCGAAAATATGTTGAAGCCTTTCTATTTAAAAATATAATAAATATACAAAGATATTTCATGATCCTTGAAGCGCAGTTAAAGAGATCAGCGTTAACGGTACCCACTGGCGTTTCTTCAAAAATCATTTAAGAAAAAATCGAAAAAGATTATTAAATTAGATACTATAATCTAGTACACGTCATAACCAATTTTGAAAATATCGATTAATGATAAAATGGCGGACGTTTCAATATGCATAGTGATTTTTTGGAAAAGAATCAGTTATTATTTTGCCTATAAAACAAAAACTAAGTATCAAAATTTTTTTATGACAAGTACTAGATAATGATGTATAAAATAACCACAGAAAAAATTAAGCCAATCGGCCAATTGGTTTTTGAGAAATCTTGGGTACCGATTTGAAAAAAGTGTTTTTGAGAGAAAAGCGTGAACGCGATTTTGTAACCTCAAAATCCAATCCGGTCGCCAGGCCAGGACAACAAACTTTGTGCAATTTATTACTTAAGTTGTAATTTTGATGTTTTTAAATATTTTTACTTCAGGGGAGATATACACTTAGGAGCCGAAGAAAAGGTTATTTTTGTGCATTTTTTTTAAGGAAAACTATTTGAAATTCTGAATTGGGAGTTTAACTCTCTAAAAGTATACACCTTCGAAAATATGTTGAAGGTTTTTTATTTAAAAATATAATAAATATGCAAAGATATTTTATGATCCTTGGAGCGCAGTAAAAGAGATCAGCGTTAACGGTACCCACTGGCATTTTTTTAAAAATCATTTAAAAAAAAAATCGAAAAAGATTATTAAATTAGATACCATAATCTAGTACACGTCATAACCAATTTTGAAAATATCATTAATGATAAAATGGCGGACGTTTCAATATGCATAGTGATTTTTTGGACAAGAATAAGTTATATTTTGCCTATAAAACAAAAACTAAGTATCAAAATTTTTTTTATGACAAGTACTAGATAATGATGTATAGAATAACTACAGAAAAAATTAAGCCAATTTCCCAATTGGTTTTTGAGAAATTTTGGGTACCGATTTCAAAAAAGTGTTTTTGAGAAAAAAGCGTGAACGCGATTTTGTAACCTCAAAATCCAATCCGGTCGCCAGGCCAAGACAACGAACTTTGTGTAATTTATTACTTGAGTTGCACTTTTGATGTTTTTAAATATTTTTACTTCAGGGGAGATAAGCACTTAAAAGCCGAAAAATAGGTTATTTTTGTGCATTTTTTTTAAGGAAAACTATTTGAAATTTTGAATTGGGAGTTTAACTCTTTAAAAGTATACACATTCGAAAATATGTTGAATGTTTTTTATTTAAAGATATAACAAATATACAAGGATATTTTATGATCCTTGGAGCGCAGTAAAAGAGATCAGCGTTAACGGTACCCACTGGCATTTTTTCAAAAATCATTTTAAAAAAAAATCGAAAAAGATTATTAAATTCGATACTATAATCTAGTACACGTCATAAGCAATTTTGAAAATATCGATTAATGATAAAGTGGCGGACGTTTCAATATGCATAGTGATTTTTTGGACAAGAATCAGTTATTATTTTGTCTATAAAACAAAAACTAAGTATCAAAATTTTTTTTATGACAAGTACTAGATAATGATGTATAGAATAACTACAGAAAAAATTAAGCCAATCGGCCAATTGGTTTTTGAGAAATTTTGGGTACCGATTTCAAAAAAGTGTTTTTGAGAAAAAAGCGTGAACGCGATTTTGTAACCTCAAAATCCAATACGGTCGCCAGGCCAAGACAACGAACTTTGTGTAATTTATTACTTGAGTTGCACTTTTGATGTTTTTAAATATTTTTACTTCAGGGGAGATAAGCACTTAAAAGCCGAAAAATAGGTTATTTTTGTGCATTTTTTTTAAGGAAAACTATTTGAAATTTTGAATTGGGAGTTTAACTCTTTAAAAGTATACACATTCGAAAATATGTTGAATGTTTTTTATTTAAAGATATAACAAATATACAAGGATATTTTATGATCCTTGGAGCGCAGTAAAAGAGATCAGCGTTAACGGTACCCACTGGCATTTTTTCAAAAATCATTTTAAAAAAAAATCGAAAAAGATTATTAAATTCGATACTATAATCTAGTACACGTCATAAGCAATTTTGAAAATATCGATTAATGATAAAGTGGCGGACGTTTCAATATGCATAGTGATTTTTTGGACAAGAATCAGTTATTATTTTGTCTATAAAACAAAAACTAAGTATCAAAATTTTTTTTATGACAAGTACTAGATAATGATGTATAGAATAACTACAGAAAAAATTAAGCCAATCGGCCAATTGGTTTTTGAGAAATTTTGGGTACCGATTTCAAAAAAGTGTTTTTGAGAAAAAAGCGTGAACGCGATTTTGTAACCTCAAAATCCAATACGGTCGCCAGGCCAAGACAACGAACTTTGTGTAATTTATTACTTGAGTTGCACTTTTGATGTTTTTAAATATTTTTACTTCAGGGGAGATAAGCACTTAAAAGCCGAAAAATAGGTTATTTTTGTGCATTTTTTTTAAGGAAAACTATTTGAAATTTTGAATTGGGAGTTTAACTCTTTAAAAGTATACACATTCGAAAATATGTTGAATGTTTTTTATTTAAAGATATAACAAATATACAAGGATATTTTATGATCCTTGGAGCGCAGTAAAAGAGATCAGCGTTAACGGTACCCACTGGCATTTTTTCAAAAATCATTTTAAAAAAAAATCGAAAAAGATTATTAAATTCGATACTATAATCTAGTACACGTCATAAGCAATTTTGAAAATATCGATTAATGATAAAGTGGCGGACGTTTCAATATGCATAGTGATTTTTTGGACAAGAATCAGTTATTATTTTGTCTATAAAACAAAAACTAAGTATCAAAATTTTTTTTATGACAAGTACTAGATAATGATGTATAGAATAACTACAGAAAAAATTAAGCCAATCGGCCAATTGGTTTTTGAGAAATTTTGGGTACCGATTTCAAAAAAGTGTTTTTGAGAAAAAAGCGTGAACGCGATTTTGTAACCTCAAAATCCAATACGGTCGCCAGGCCAAGACAACGAACTTTGTGTAATTTATTACTTGAGTTGCAATTTTGATGTTTTTAAATATTTTTACTTTAGGGGAGATGAACACTTAGGAGCCGAAGAAAGGTTATTTTTGTGCATTTTTTTTAAGGAAAACTATTTGAAATTTTGAATTGGGAGTTTAACTCTCTAAAAGTATACACATTCAAAAATGTGTTGAAGGTTTTTATTTAAAAATATAATAAATATACAAGGATATTTTATGATCCTTGGAGCGCAGTAAAAGAGATCAGCGTTAACGATACCCACTCTCATTTTTTCAAAAATCATTTAAAAAAAAATCGAAGAAGATTATTAAATTAAATACTATAATCTAGTACACATTATAACCAATTTTGAAAATATCGATTAATGATAAAATGGCGGACGTTTCAATATGCCTAGTGATTTTTTGGACAAGAATCAGTTATTATTTTGCCTATAAAACAAAAACTAAGTATCAAAATTTTTTTTATGACAAGTACTAGATAATGATGTATAGAATAACTACAGAAAAAATTAAGTCAATCGGCCAATTGGTTTTTGAGAAATCTTGGGTACCATTTTGAAAAAAGTGTTTTTGAGAAAAAAGCGTGAACGCGATTTTGTAACCTCAAAATCTAATCCGGTCGCCAGGCCAGGACAACAAACTTTGTGCAATTTATTACTTGAGTTGCAATTTTGATGTTTTTAAATATTTTTACTTTAGGAGAGATATACAGTTAGGAGCCGAAAAAAAGGTTATTTTTGTGCATTTTTTTTAAGAAAAATTGTTTGAAATTTTGAATTGGGAGTTTAACTCTCTAAAAGTATACACCTTCAAAAATATGTTGAAGGTTTTTTATTTAAAAATATAATAAATATACAAGGATATTTTATGATCCTTGGAGCGCAGTAAAAGAGATCAGCGTTAACGATACCCACTGGCATTTTTTCAAAAATCATTTTAAAAGAAAATCGAAAAAGATTATTAAATAAGATACTATAATCTAGTACACGTCATAACCAATTTTGAAAATATCGATTAATGATAAAATGGCGGACGTTTCAATATGCCTAGTGATTTTTTGGACAAGAATCAGTTATTATTTTGCCTATAAAACAAAAACTAAGTATCAAAATTTTTTTTATGACAAGTACTAGATAATGATGTATAGAATAACTACAGAAAAAATTAAGTCAATCGGCCAATTGGTTTTTGAGAAATCTTGGGTACCGATTTGAAAAAAGTGTTTTTGAGAAAAAAGCGTTTGAAAATTTGGAAATAAATAAATGGATCAATTAATAAATTATTAAATTTGTCAACTTGGAATCATCGAAACTAGGCCCATAGTGTATGTCTTCTAGGGTCGACAGGATATTCATAGCTTCTAAATAAGACAGGTCTATACTTCGTTCACAATATGGAGACACGTATTGTTCAAAAGGTCACTTGCCGCTATACTTGTCTGTAGGCACCGCAAAACATATTTCATTCTCTCCGCTGTATCTTGCTTATTCATAGAAAAATTAACCTTGCGTTTTTACCAGATATTTTTGAGACCTCAGTCTTCAAGAAAATGCAAGAAAACTATTTTTTCGATCATTTTAGGTGTATATCTCCCTTTAAAGAAAATGCCATCAGTGAGTGGAAATGACAAAATTTTTTAAATTAAATATGAATTTTTTTAGTTGGATAACGATTGTTTCTGAATCAGAATTTTCCAATAAATATTTGTCAAGATATTTACTTAATAACCGAGTTATACTAAAATTGCCGGCCGCGCGCATCCAGCATCTCATTTTAAATTTTATACGTCCCCATTTTTACTTATCTCCCAAATCGCTGCATCCCTGTAAACTTTTTAATTGTTCAAATAAATTCAACGTATGGAGGTAATTATTGCTCTTTGATTCCACTACAATCTCAAAAAACGCGATTTCGTATTTTCGAAAGCCAACCCGGCAGCCATTATTATTAATTATTTTGCATTTTTTTAATTACTTTTTTGTAAGGAGAATACCATGACTCAGTAAAAATGACAAAATTGATAATTATTGTTAATTATAGATTAAGTGCTAAAACAATTTCTCTGGTATGTACTACAGCGATTGCAGACGACTTCCACTCAATTTCGCATTCTGAGAATATTGCGCAGGACGTTCGACGCAAGCTTGGAAACTGAATCCAAGATACGTTGCTGTAAAAATCTTTATGCTACAGCTGTAATGTTAGAATTTTGACGAAACAAATGTTACGTTGTCAACAATGAAATTAAAATTACGGTGGATTTATAAAATATTTATAAATAATACAATTAAAATTTCACTAGTTTCAATTTTATTGTCGCAAAAATTATCATCTGGCAACACTGTTGGCAATCTAATATCTTTTCCACCAACAGACAATTGCACGAAGACAATTAACCGTTTAGGGATTTTTCACCAACCGGGCAACTGAGGAAAAATGCTCTGGAGCAAATCTATTATTCTGTATCAAAGCCTGGATCAAATTATTAAATGAAGTAAATCAATATTAAATATAATTAGTTTTTTAAATCTATAAAACACGTGACTTGTACCACGTAATCTATAATCAAACTCAATTTCTGTGCTCATATTGGAGACAGGGAGAGAGGCGTTTCACTTTTAATTACGCAAGCTTTTACGTTTATTGAAAAATTCTGTGGTAGTAGCGACTTTTCAGGAACTAAATTAACAATAAGGCGAAGTGAAAAAGATTCAAATCAGGTAAAAGTTTACACAATAAAATTAAAAAAAAATGTGATGTTGAAATAGTATTTCATCCCAATAATTTTTTTTAAATCTATTCCTGCAGATTAATTTTTATTACTGATTTACTTGTCGTGTAAAATTTGTTGATATTGTATGAGGAACTAAAACTCTAAGTAGATGACGCAATTAATTTGTTCAAAAACCATTTAACCAACTTAAAACAGAGACAGGAAAGCCCACGAGCATAAAGGTACTCAAGAGAAGATTTATCAATATGATTTTTCATCTATCATCGAACAGTGAATACCTTTAGAAAAAAGTGGTCTAATTAATGTAAAGACTAAGAATAAAACCATAATTTAGTTTATAGTTTACATATTTTTCTCTTAGTGTAAAAAGATTTTTTAAATTAACTAAACTTTGTAGAGAAACAAGAAGGTGGTAAATTTCTGGTCTAATTCGGCAATTTAGTTGCAAAAAACGACATGAACCGGCCCAAACGGGCGATGCATCAGTGTGATGCACGCCCGGAAGCCAGTTAGTTATGTTGGTCACCGACTTGTCCTCCGGGACCCCCGACTAACACTGACAATATTTTATATCATATGGCAGTCCAATAGTTTATACCAAATTTATATATCTAGCTCGATGATCTATAATCGGACACGTCCAGTCACTTGGAGAGTTACCGTCCCTCCGTCGCCATTAATAAAAACAAATTTTATGACCCCAGAAAAATCCACCAAACACCAATTATTAATTCGCGTCCAACCCCCTAAATTTTTTTTTCAAATGTTGGATACTGTAACATTTTATATTGCATTGTAGCTGTAACACACGATGCATCAAATATTTAAAAACCATGTCGGGTGCCAACTCTAACAAAAATGCTTTTAGTATGAATTCAAGCTGGCCATTAATAACAACAAACTGTCACCATTTGTAAACTCTAATTAATATAATTTATGAGGGTCGGGGCCGCCATTGTGCGAATTAATGTCGCGTTTACTTTTTTTTTTTCGTCAAACGAAATGAAAACGAATTACTGTCAAATATGTAACGATGTCAATTTTGGTTTTTTGATGAGATTGTTGTTTATTTCTTTTGATGTTATTTATGGGAGGATAAGTGAACTGCACTTTGAGTAAAAATGCGATTCATGTTCTACATTTGTTGTTGTTAAGGGATGCTCTAGTGGTGATGTCGAACCAACAGGTCGTCTCTTAACTAACGATTTTTCAAATTTGAGTTACGTTGCTATTATTAATATTTTACGTGCCCATTTTTCTCATCAAATCACATAATCTTTTATCCTATTAATTCAATAAAGATAACGTTGTGGTCCTTTAAAACAAATGATCACCACACAATAAAAGTGCAAGGAATCAGTTTGCTGAAGAAGACAAATTAATGTCAACTTACTGTAACGGAAAAGATTGCGCAATAAATTCTTCCAACAAATTGATGACATAGGAAAAAAAATAAAAATCTCAAAGAACAACACACACCATTCATCAGGAGCTTGCGTACGTTCTACATGTAAAAATTTTTTTAGAAGGTAAGTATTCTTGAAAAAAGATAGGAGAGGCAGTATGATATCAGATGGGTCATAAACTTCTCTATAGTAGTCTCAAGCCTAAAGCCATACCTTGTTATAAAGGATAAATAAGAGTTGAGGAGTCAACCGAGAAATCAGCTGGCTCCAAGTGATAGTATTTACCCTGTAAGAGTCTCTTCACTGTAACAAAAACCACTACGGCGAAGAAAGCGAAGAGACCGAGGCAGAAAAGCTTCTAAATGGTGAATTCGGTGGTAATGGCAGTCTAGTTTGTAGACATAGTTTAAAACACGTATTAAGTAGAGTGAATGACTGAATTTAAGATTCTCCAGTACAGGTTTTGGCGTCAGGATATAGAACCCGGCACTAGAAAAATACAAAAAGCAAAAACATGGGTGGGATAAAGACAGAAATCGTTGGGTGGCGATCTACACCACAGGTGCCGCAACATATATCAAGAGAAAAAGATTTATTTGATGATAATAAACCCAGGCCTGGATCTGAACAATAAAACGGAGATAATCAAGAAACGACAACTTAAAGGGGACTTGGAATATACAAGAATGGAGATCATAAAGTTTAAAGGATATCGCAAATTTACACCAAAAAATATAACAAATGAAAGCAATGGGTCACAATAGATGGAAAATATTTCTTACTGTTGAAGAGAAATAAAGAAAGAGCAACGAGTAAAAGTCAAAGTGCGAATTCTCAACAGGAAGAAGTTGGCAAAAAGGATACTAGCATAGAAAACAATAAGTTAAAGAATGAGAGAATTGAAAAAAAAATTATTTGGCCGTTACATAATAACATTAGAAGTATATGACCACATTGGGGGCAGCCCTGTGAATGACATAGTTAAATTTTAGAAAATTTTAAGAAATCAATTCACAAATCCACAGGAAGTTGCAGGCAAGTAAGTAATTAAGCAAAAGCACGGTAGGACCTTTTGGAGGAAAAGTTAACAACGGCAATGGTGAAAGACTAGAAAAATTAGGTGAGGTCAAAAATCTTAGAGGAATTAATGGATTCTATTAAGAAACTAATCCACAAGTATACATGCAAACAGGAGATTAGAAATCTTAAATCTATAATTGATCCAGGGTTCACAGGACCGAGATATTCCTATATTTGAATATTCACGCTATGGAGCTTTCACTGTACATTTGTTTTTTTCTAATTAACCAGGAAGTTTGTCAGCAATGTTGGCCGATATTACAATATAGATAGGAAATATGGTCCGCAATTTCTTACCAAACTGTGAATCGTGACAGAAAAGTAACATAGGTATAGGTAGGTCAACATTTATCAAAATATTTCTTATGACTAAGACGTGAACAAAAGAAGTATGCAATACCTAAAAAAATACCAGAGACAACTATGTAAAATTAAAATCATTACCATAATCAGTACTTTGACCAGAAAGCAATTTACAAGAAAAAAAATGAGCGCTTGCAAAAGGTTTTGAACATGGTAATTTACAACAGTTCAGCTTTTTTAAATGCCACTTGGATGGACATCATAAACTTTAGAAACGCAATTCGAACATGTATAGTTGAAACAAAAGTAATATTCTTTCTCCCTTTATTTATTACTAGTGAGTCGGTATAACAACGTCAGCCTGACATGTGTCTCTCGATAGTGTATTTAAACCGTTTAAATCATTGCAATATTAATTTTATTATAAAGGAAAAATACTGCAACTAATTATTTTACACAAATATGAGTAAAAACCTTTAAACTATTATAGATGATGTTTCATTATAGGCGCTTCGGCGGTATACAATCGCACTGAATATCTTGGGTGCACCTAAAAAATTGCGAACCGTTGTTTTGAAAATCTAGGAGCCGACGTTATAAAGTCTCATGTGTGTTTTAAATTTTACAAATATTTTTGAGTATGACGCAAATTGTCGCCTCATATTCACATCCCAGGCAGCTTAAGCATGGTGAGCTATGTTCGAAGTATTTTATTGTTTGAAGTATAATGAGTTGTCTAAATCTGGAGTATTTAGAAGTTAATCCAATTTTGGATTGCTTAGGCACTTCACCTTCAACTCGAAAACTGTTGCAAATAGCCAAATTCTAATGACGTTTCCAACTCAATTGTTGGTCAGGGCTCTCCTTCAAAATTTCAAATTTTGTTGGTTATTTGCATATAAATCGGTGGTACTTCGGGACAAATTTGAGGAAATGGGAGTAAATTGTTACAAGTTATATATATAATATAAAGACCCATATATAAAGCCATGTACCTATATTCTTTCATGTTCTACTTTACGACCATTCCATTTTTTTTTGTTTTGCCTTTTATATTCAGATAATTTGGTATGAAATTCGAAGGCGTGTTTTTACCCCATTTTTATCGTTTTGAATTTAGAAACTTATGATTAAAGATGATCGCAATATTATAAACAAAATGTAAGAATCTTGTCATTAATCGAATTACGCAACACGTAACCCGTAAGGAAAAGGAAGGTAAAAGTAGGCATTTAACAGAAATGCATTGATAAAAAAGTTAGAACTTGATTTGCAAACTTCAACTTTTATTGAACGAATTTTTAAACTACCAGCTAACACTAACTGGAACGAAAACAATGAAAACTTTAAAAAAACAAACAATAATTATAATAACAAAATACCTACACATGCGTACTCTTAGCCGCTTTGCTAGCAAGGAATAGGCACTGACGCAGCTAATAGTATGCATAACTTACAACTTCAATAATCTTCATCATAAATATTGTAATAAAATTTTTCAAGTCTTGAGTAGGTAGCACAGTCTTTGTGGTAACATTTTTGACAAAAGTGACACTGTATCCTATCAGAATCTGGTGGTTTTATCTACACTTTTTACACCTAAGGCAGAAATCTTCTGTTGCAGATTTTTGTTTAACTAAACTATCAAAAACATTCCATTTAACAGATTTTGTCTTTTTACTATTTGTTTTTATAGAAAATTTCAATAAGGGGTATTGGTTAAAGCCTAGATTTGTTTCCTTTTCTGCCCTTAGTTGTTGGTTTATTTGTCGGAAATGTTGTATCGTTTGTAATTAGATGACTTACTTGCAAGATGCACATATCCCGACATTTAAAATTCTGTTTTTTATTTGAAACGTACATTTGATTTAAATTGAATCTCTGTGGGTTAACAGCTTTATGAAGGGCCTCAGGTGGAACCGAAGAACGCACTGGGATTGAAGTAACTAAAGTTTTTTGAAGTCGAGCAATGGCAAATTCTCATTATCAGAATCTAAACCTGATTGATACGGATAATCTTTAAGTGTATGTGGAATGTTGGCGTTATATGGCCAAACTCCGCAAGCTGTAAAGGCGCTATTAGCCTTTTCAACTAAGCATATTTTTGAATAGGCGAAACAAAATAATTCTTCAATTTGGTACTTAGTAATAGAACGTCCGCTATGAGACACGTGTCACTTTTCGCTCTCTTGAGCTTAGGTTGTTTTTAATAGTCTAAAGAATCCTTTTTCGATTGGTTGCAACCCATGGCTACTGAGGGGTGTTAGACTTAGAAGATGAGTTCCAAAGCCACAATATTTATTTATAGCATCTAAACTGATATGGCTTGAATGGTTATCCAATAATAGCAAAATAGGGTCATTGGGGCTGGATTTTTAATGTTTTTGAAAATGGTGAATCAATTCGACACAGAAATCACTGTTTATAACACCGGAATCAGAGACCATAAGAAGTGATCCAACAGGAGCTCCATTGATCAGTTCCTCTTTTCGATGTTTTTTTGCAAAGATTAAAGCTGGTGGAATATATCGACCAGCAGCGCTTATAGAGCAAACTGTTATAACTAATTGCCCTCTTTCTGCAAGAACAATTTTTCCAACAGATTTTTATCCTTCAGAGCATCTTGTTGGGTACCGTAGAAATTCCGCACTCTTCCATATTATAAATGAGATGTCTCAAAATATTTTTTGTTTCAATAACCTCGTTAAATTCTAAAGCTTGCGCTAAACTAGTCTTTTCTGCTACACGTGTGCTTAAATTATAGGCGGTCCATAGAAAGTGTTCATCAAGTTTGTAGTAATACTCAGACAAATTTCTTTCCATTTTTGTAGAAAATACTAGTTGAAGCCTTCCAAGGGATTTGGGAATCGTTCCTGCATTTAGATGTTTTCTAAGCTTACATTCATTAACTCGAATAGAAGCAGCAATAGATCTCTTGCTTTCACCACGCTCAAGCCTTTCTCTTACTGCTTTAACTAAGTCATGAGTGAAAACTAATTCTCAATTAGTTTTCTTGTATACTTTCCCATTCTACGTCTCAATTGTAATTACAATACAAACACACTGGAAAAAGTACAAAACCAAATGTAAACTTACTATGACTTGCAAAAGGTTGTTGGCAAAGGGTACGTGTAGGACAAAGAGTAGGCATGCGAACTCTTAATCTGCGTATTCTTGGCTAGTAGGAAGATTGAAACAAAATCAGGCAATCAAATTTTCACTATGCACATAGCCTTCAATATCTGTGTAGAGCAGCAACGGCGCCAGGTTTTCTTAAGTAGGAGGGCACAAAATGGCACAATATTTTGGGGTGGTCACAGTCATTTGGGATTTTTTTGAAAAAACACCTTCAATGAAAGTGGATACTTTTCAAAAACTTGTACATAAAATAAATTTAACGTAAAAATGTGGTTTGTTACATATATTAGAGGATGAGTACTTAGGAAACATATTTTAAATAATTAGTTAATGAAAAATATTTTTAATAACATAAACTGACTAAAATCTAAAAGAATACTCAATTGTTGGTTCAAATAATAATAATTGTATACTAAGACCATGTGGTGGTAACATTTTTACTTTAATAATAATTGAATGGAATAATAAGTGTATTTTGCAGTTTGGGTACCGTTTTTTAAGTAAAGGGATATAATTCGACCAGAACCCCAAAAGTTTCAGAATATTTATGCTAGCACATTATCAAAACGTTTCTATAAAATAACTTTTGTTGCCACTTGTTTCACCCTTGTCGTTGTATCTGAAAGCAAATCCATGGACAGCCAAAATCAAAACAGCACCAACAATTATCTTCAAATGCTCCTTGTTTTCTTCAATTGTGCTCGCATGAGCGTCACCTAATAAATTTAAAATTAATCTACACTTAGGCAAATTTTTTAAATTCGGACCACCTCACTGCACATTTTTTATGTGAGTCGCATGCAGAATGTTTTTTTTAAACTCGCATCGGTTTCCATAATGCGTTTTCGATTTTTAAATCCAACAGTGACAAATGGAGAATTGGGATCATGTTAACCCCAGTATGAAATTCTTTTGACACGACGTATTAAGATAACAGTTCAACAATCTTAGTTTGTTGTTCAAAAATTGGGAGAAATTCTCCTGTTCCTTTCACACATTAGTGTTATGATTCTTTTTTGTTAATGCACATTTTTAAATTGTTGTTTCAATGGTTTAGTTATAGTTGGTAGAATATTGGAAGAATCTCAAATCAATATCCAAATCATTCTATTCAATAAAATATATTGGCCAATTGAAATAAGAATGCACATTATAATAAATAACATTAAAATACAGAAAATGACCAACTACAATTAAATATAGCTGAACTGTTAAATTTAAATCGCATAGTTTATTTCTTCTTTTTTGCATAAGTTCTTCAATGCTGCCACAAGTCTGCAAAATGTAGAAATACTGAGGAACATGCAACATTTAATTTTTTTTTTAATATTGGAGTACTTTGAAGTATTTTAAGAACAAATGAAGAATGACAAGAAGACAATGATAACACTCACTGATACCAAATTGATGACTTCCAATGAACTTTCTTAGATCGAATTCGACTTTCCGGTGGAAATAGCATTGGTAAGGCAGCAATTTGAATGGTATTCTTGGACTCCAAAGAATTATGTATTTATCTGAAGGCCGAATGTGGTACAGAATACTATGATTTTTCAAATCAGTTGAATAGTTAATTACTTAGGTTTATATCATCTGATAAAGGACCTATAAATTCTTCAGTGGTCTTATCCAAATTTGAATGATATTTCATTACATTGAAGAATCTTTCTCATTTTTGGTACTCTTCATCTCATACCTTTAGTTTCAACAAAAAATTAATATCAAATCAATGAATAGAATTTGACTAATATTAATAGTTGACTTAATGCAAAGTTAATGTTTATTTTAACATATATTCTGTTGAATCAATGCAAAATAAGTTGACAGTCGAGAAATCTTTAGAATAACATTTTCATTTTTTTCAGTGCACTGAAGAGACGACATGTACAACAATATGCACTATTCTCCAATACTCTACATTCCAGTCAATTTAATCGTTTTTACCAGGAATATCTAAATCTACGACAATTACCTTCAAATTGATTTAGGCGGAATGCCTTTAACTTAAGATCTATACCACTTACATTTGTCACTGGAAATGTAACCTCTTCTATCCATTTAATCTGCAGTGCATGTTCTCATGTTCTACATCTACTTCCGAAGTTGATACATCACTTTGACTTTCTGAGGTTTCACTACCTGCATATGCATAATTGTCACAAAAGTTTGCGATAAATTCATCTTCATCGTTTTCGATATTTGGTGCAACACCACTAACACTTTGTTTGCTATCGGTTTTCATAATGTCGGTATTGTGGAATTTCTTTCTACGGTTAACATTACGTCCAGAATTATTTTTTTAATTTTTGGGGATTTGTGACGTACGTGTCCCGCATGCGGTGTAGTTCTAAAAAAACTGTATGATGGTGCCACTCAAAAACTTCAAATAGCCGGTAGCTGCCATCAGGCAACGACGACCACGGACAGAGAAGCTTGCTTACAGTCTAATATGGTTTTATCATTGTTTATAGATATTACTATTATTATTAATATCTATAAGCAATGGTTTTATCTTACAGACTCAGAGCACACGACAGCCTTCCTTCTATTTACAAATCGAATTTCATTCCGGTTTACACATGCGCGCCCTCTACTGGCAGTGTAGCATAGTAACTGAAGCGAGAGTCCATTCAAGGTAGGTGTGAATCTGGGATATGAGACTACGTACGTCATCAATACCAACTTTCGCAAATTACTTACGAAAATACGAAATAGAAAAATTGAAAAAAATATGTGAGCATCTCTCGGGTTTTTTCATACATCTAGAGATTAAAAATAGCAAAATATTTTTAGGCAACTACCCCATTCAGCCACTTTAACCCGTTTAGCAAAATGATTTAATGATAATTAATAGACAAGCCTAAAAAATAAAATATAGAGGCTAGGAAAGATTACGAACTTTGAGGTTGCTGAAAATATGGAAAACTGAAAACTAAACTTGGTTTTCATTTTAAAGTAAATTAATTTTCTCACACAATTTAAAAATTTCTTCTGTTGCCTGAATATTACAAGTATATCAAATCAGATGGCGCTAATCGCCAAAAGTCACGTAGCATCTACTTTGATGATATCCTTCATACAGTCAATCCCCCTGCCTGAAGATTCCAGAAAAAAATTGATATAATAAAATCTAAACTACGTTTCTGTTCAAAAATCCTATTCCCAAGTTTGGGGGGCACTCAGGTGCTGTTCAACAGGGTGCACACACAATAATTATTCCATTTTTTCGTAAATTATTGAAAATTTTCCCAAGATTTCGCAACGCAACGTTCGTCCTAACGTATTTAACTGGAATTGCGTGAATTTCAACTCTGAAACCAATCAACAAAACAAACAGTTGATTTTTCGATAATTACAGTGTTTTGTCATCATTAGTTATCAGAAGAGATGTTGCCTCGAGTTCTTTGTTCGTCGTCCGAAAACGTTCCATCTATTTGCGGTGTATATCTAACCTACCCATACCTAAAACAGCAGTTGTGAGGTAGTGTATAACCTCACTTCACAGCATGGAATATTTATAATGGCTTTATTAAGTTATTAACCTATGCCAACTGTGATGATCGTTGAAGTAAATTATATGGTAACGAAATTACCGTCTAAAGTTATAGCATGTCTAAATAACCGCACAGAGGATCGTTGGAACAAGACTTAGTGGACCGTGTGTTGTTTCGTTCTTCCTCCTCCTATTATAATTTCGTTTTAGAAACAACAGAGCCGCGTTTAAATTGAACTGGGGGCGTAATGATTACTTTTCAAATTATACACACATCTATTTACACGAAAAGGCTAGCGAGCAGGTCATTGCGGTTGATTATAACAACATAATGGATAACTATAATAACATTTTAAAATAATGTCGATGGAGTTATTAAAATTAAAACAACTGTTGCGTGAAATGGATTTCGGGCCGGTCCAATTATTACCATCGTTGGCCGGTCTTTGGCAAATTGTCGCCCGATTAATTGCGCCCTTAAATCATCCGCCGTGATGCGGCTCGTATAATTTTATTTTCTATTTCCACTTTTACAACCGCAAAACAACGTTACAGCTGGTAGTTATATGTAATAAATGTTATAATTCCCCGAGCGGCCATAAGTCACTGACGAGCCCGTATGTTAGATCATCCCTTATTCTCGCCATATTCCCTCTGCACCGGCTCCCCCTCCCGACGCGAGATAAACAACCGATGCTTTTGCACAATAAATACAGAAGGAGTAAAATGTTCGAAAAACACGTGGGTTGCCAACTCTTAAATTAACTACCTGTAGGGAAGAGAATTTCAATAATTAAGTCGCCGGGGGTGGATGATGCTTCAAAGGAGCTACGGTAAATCGTAATGACATCCGAGTGTCGGGCGGGGTTGTAATTTAAAATCATCACAAGCGAGGTGTGCGAAGCTTGATGGGGATGACGCACACTCACACATATATCTATATATACATGGCCAGATGGGAGGATGGTCCCTTAGGTCCGTCGGGACCGGGAATTAATGAGAATTCTTGTTATTGCCTCCGCGACAATTCTGGCTACCGTTGTTATTTGGAGATTTGAGGTTTGATTCGGGGATTATCTAGTGACTCGGTACGATAATGTAACCCGATTTTGTTTTATTGAGGATTATCGCCGGTTCGGGGGTGGTTTGTGGGGATTATGGAAATCGACGACGGTGGTAGTATCGGGGGAGACGTAGAGGGTAGGGAGAAATCACGATGATTTTAATGATGTAATTAAAAATACGAGCGTTGTGTTGGATCGTTTCAATTTGTTATGCAGCATTGAACAAACAAAGGGTTGGAAGGTTGTTTAAATTTTATTTAATGTACCTCAGTTAAAGTCATTTGTTTGTTATTCTCTAAGCGCTCGCTTAAATTATTAATGTGACTAGTGTCTTCTGGAGCAATATAAAAATTAAAAATTCAAAAAATTAACTAAAATTAGCAAATGATTGTAACTTTATTTTATAATCTTCATTTTTCTATCCCCAGTTGGAAAAAAAACTTTGAGATTAACTTCTTGAATAACAATTTGAAAATATATTTTTTCTTTTTACGATTTTTATGAAACTCGGTTCACAGTTAAGGACGTATGGAACGTTCACCAGCCAAACTAATCCGTTATGGGGGCGCTAGTAATAACCATTAGAGCATTTCGAAAGAATATACCTATTCGGTTGACCTACCACCTCCACTCCAACTTCTACCTGAAGCTAGCTGCCCAACTCGTCTGAAGTCAACCAAATTTATTTATGACTGAGGCAAAAGTTCCATTTTTGAAGTTAATCGCCTTTGTCATCCACAACACATTTCTGGTCGACAAAGTTGTTCAACTTGAGAGAGAGCGACCTACGAGAACAAAAATATTATGAGAAGTACTCATTATGAATATAATTAATAATCCATTGTCCAAATTTAAGATAAAATAGTCACATGATGTTGACATAAATAAAGATTAAAAAAAGTAGAAGAAATAGAAGAATAATTAGGCAAGAATAATATAATTGAAGAATTGCTTTGAAATAATTATTTGTTAATTATTAATAATTATGGTTTTGTTTCAAACTAAAACATGATAATTATTAATTGAGTTATTAACATTTATCTGAAAATTACCGAGGCAATCCATTTGTAACTTTAAAGCATACCGACTGTTGACTAACGTCTTTTAGTGGCCTGATAGTGACGGTAGATATTTCCCCTTCACAATTACTTGCTTCACAATTTTCTTTATATTTTATTAGATTTTTAGAATTAACTCAACAGCAAAGAGAAAACGAGAAAGTTGCAATTTCAGAGCAAACCTCAAAATTAGTGATCGTTTGGATTCGACTTTGATTGTTTTCAAGTGCCTGAGAGAAAAGTAAAGAGGAGCATACCTCAAACATGTATAGAGAGGTCGTCGAGGTCGTTAACAAACAAGCCGGAAGAGGAAATAGAATCGGTGTATAGAGTTGTCATCTTTATCCTTGTAGTTAATAAAAAATTTTGCTTTAGATTTTCTTTTGATCCTAAAAAGATGATTTTTGACTTTGCCATGATGATGTAGCTTTCCCATTGTTTTACGTGTAGTGTCTGGTTTTTATATATTTTTTTATATCTTTCTGTTTCAGAAGCTCCTTTTGTTCTTTTCACCCTTCTTGTCGTTTTGGCTTATGGCTTTTTGGTAAGCTTCATTTGTCTTGGTTTTCGTTTAATTTTCTTTCATTTCCATTCTTGATGTATGCAGTTTTTGACATGGTCGTTCAGTTTTTCCGTCTTATTGCGCCAACATTTCCAGTTTCATCATGTAGACACGTAGGAAATATTCTTTGTCTTCTTTCGTCTTTTCAGTATCTTAAAATAACTTTTTCTTTCGTTGTTAGCCTTTATTTATCCAAGCTTTGCCTTAGTACTCTTTCATGCTTACTCTACAGATTTCGTCACGTTTAGCAGTGTATTTTTAAACTCTTCATTATTTTATCCCTAAAGATCTTAAATGTCCATTTAATCGACCCCCTCGTTTGTTATGAAATTCTTAACTATCTCACCTCAAACCATCACAGAAGTTGTCCTTTTCGTCAAGATGGCCACGTTGATTTTGAGTTCAAACTTGATGATTTTGTTTGTAATTTTCTAAAATTGATTTAAATTCAATTCTGCTTTTTTCTTAGCTAGAAATTTGATGTCATCGGGAAACGTCATCTCCAGCTGCTTTCAACCTCAGATGTGTAACTAGAAAATTCCTTAGAATTGGTTCTAGAACCGCCCCTTGTCGGAGTCCTTTAGCGAGAATTTTGGTTGACTTCCTCAAAAAATGTCCTTATCGAGAAAGTATTGTATCAAAAATTTTATTCAGCAATGAAATTGTTAAAGAATTCTAAGAGTCTGAGTCTAAAAATGGCTAAGTTGGCTTCTTGAAAAATTTTCTTGATAATTGTTGTAGTTTTATTGATATTTTTAGTATAATATCATCTGGGAATGGCATTGCATGCTGTTTTGAACCGAAATTCCAGAAGATAGGTCTAATAACCGATCCTTGGGGAATCCTAGTTGATTCTCTTATAGCGTTTTCTAGAGTAGTTCACTAATTTTTATGTTGAATTTTAAAGATATAAAAATCTACCCGAGAAAGTGTTTCTGCTCATCAATAATGCACCTGACCACTGTGATGAACTTTTAATGACGTCAAATACTGACAAATTTTCTGTTTAGTTTGGTAGATGTCCCAAAGTATTTTTCACTTCATAAAAGTTTTCACCAAAAAGAGGAGCTATGAATCGATTATGCAAGTCTGAGTTTGCTTGAGACAATGTTCTTAGTGTTTTCCTGCAATCTCTTTTGATTTATATTTTTTCTTTCATTTCTCTACAAACAAAATATTGTTTGAAAATGTCTCTATTTATTGCTTTGGGTCTAGCAACTAAAACCGAACTTTGCGGGAGCCCCTCAGTGGCAACTCCTGTTGACTTTTTTGTGATGTAGAGAAGTTCTCGATTCTCTCGTGATCCTTGAGGTAGGTCTTTTAAAAGATCAAAATTTATGTGAAAAAGCATTTCTGTTTATTAATCAGACCGTTACTATTAGTTTATTAGTGACAATAGAAAATGTGGCAGACTTACTGCAACTGTGTAATTCAAAAGTATCTACGATAAGTTCACAATGTTGCAACGTACCACCCATGGCTTTGGAAAAGTACTGAAAATTTGTAATATCTAACAACTTTCCTTTTTGGTTTTAGCAATGACAAAAAAGGGTAACATTGTTGACTGGTGGCAACCAAAATTGATTAAAACAGAAGATTTTATGAAATTTAGATGACAATATTACTTAAAAAATCTTGTCACAGCAACTGGCACAGCAAAAATTAATATTAAAATTTTTGAAGTTTCTTTATGCAGAACAGCAAAAAATTTTGCTTTTTTGTCAAATATCATGACACTAGAGAAAATTACTTTTGAGTTAATTAATAAATCTACTCTTTTGATTGGATACAATGATTTGTTAATGTAAAGTATATTTGCACATTCCTGTTTTAAGTCTTAACACTAGAACGAAAACTAAGAGATTTTCTAATTTTCATATGTATTAGGACCACATAAGAGCAATAAGATCATTGGTACTTAGATTATTTAGCGCTACCATCTAACGGTCAAATTTCAACTACTTGCAAGTTCTCCTCATCCTGATGTTCTCCTATTACTAGGAACATAATTTATTCTACCAAATTCATGAATTTTTAATATTTGGATATAATAATCAATATCTGGAGAAAGTTCTAGAAGTCCTCTTTAAATAATCAATGTAAGTAATTAATTAATTACGTAATGATCGATATTTTTGTTCACTTTTGATTGGCTACAATAATTCGATAATGTAAAGTATATTTACAATTTTCTATTTTAAGTTTCAACACTAGAACGAAAACTAAGGAATTTTCTAATTTCCATCTGTATTAGGAGCACATAAGAACACTGAGATCATTGGTGTTTGGAATATCCAGCGCTACCATCTAACGGCCAAATTTCTATTAATTGCAAATTCTTCTGCTCCTGATGTTCTTCTATTACTAGGAACATAATTGGTCCTACTAAATCCATCAACTTTTAAGGTTTAGATGTTTGGAGAACTGGAGAACTGGAGAAAGTTCTAGAAGTCCTCTATAAATAATCAATGTAGGTTATTAATAAATTATTTAGTGATTGATATTTTAGTTAATTTAATTAGTCTCAATTCAATTTGTTCTAATTTAATTTAGACGGTAGGTAAATTAATTATTTTGTTGTTAGTTAAACTAAAGATAAGTAAAATCTGTGGTAGCTTTGTCAATTAATATAAAGTCATTTTGTAAACTACTAAGTAATTATTTAATAAGTAAATTTGTCTCTTAAGTCTACTTCTTCGTTTAGGCCAGAGTACTTCACTGTGATTAATTAAGTGCTTAATAATGAAAAACTTGATTAACTAATTTTTTTAAATATTTGACATTTTAATTCTCCACATGATTAATCACTTGATTAATTGATAAGTAACTTCTTGCGTTAATCAGATATTAATTAAATTAATCAATTGATCGATTAAGCGATGACTTCATAAGTCGATAGTTCGATTAATCGATAGTTTGTTTAATTAATGATTTGTTAACCGTTAATCAACGCCCAAACTTAATTAGAACCACATAAGAATAAGGAGGCTTTCAGTTGAGTAGTATGAGATATTTTCGACAGGTAGCGCCGATAGATTTTATAAACATTAATCACCTAATCGCTCTTCTGTGATCCTTGTAGCAGGAGTAAAACTTGACCAACGGATTTTGCTCGTCTTGTTAGGATCAATATATCTACTGATATTACTTGCTAAAAATATAAATTTTTAATATAGCGCTTATATTAATAATTTTGTTGCAAGGTATTCTACTATGATACTAATACGATCGGTTAATGTTAAGTTCTTTTAGTCAATTATTGTAATTTTTTCTCTAATTTCTATTTCGATTACAATGCAATTAAAAACTTACACTTTCAAATTCGCAGTTTCACGTAGGTGATTCTTTTATTTTTCTGTGCATTTGATCAAGGTTTTGAAAATATTAAATTACTTGATAGCAGCTTCTCGAATGTTTGCAGTGAAAAAAAAACATATTGATCTTAATTCTGCATTAGAATTTATAGCAAAACTGTTATGTAGAAGGCAGTTCCGCAGAAGTCAATTTAGAGACTGTTTCTGTTGAAATTGTAAGCAGTTAAGTGGTGATTAAGCTCATACATCCAAATATTTAAAAGAGAGAATCAAATCTCTTTAATAATTTCCAATCTGATAGAAAAAATGTTTCTAAAAATATATTGCTGCCAAAAATTTTGAATTGCAGTAATTTTGATAGAATTCATTATACAGAATTAAATCAAAAGCTGTAATCACTTGTTTCATATTTCCTATACTTAACTCTTAATCATAATTTTAGCTATAAATTTTACTTCAAATTCTACATCTGCATGATAAAATTTAAACAATATTGGTACCCAGTTCTTTCTCTTAACTCTATCAGTTTCTGTTTATTTTCTTGTTCAATACTTTTATTATACTCTTAATTTATTTAGTCGTTAGCTTTCCATATTTTCTTTTGGTCACCACTTGTTTCTATTGCCCTTCTTCAACCTTTCGCTGCCAATTGTTTTTCTTTCTGTGCAATATTTACCTATAATTTTCTTTCTTTATTCCTTTGTTCATTTATTTTCTTGGAATCCTGATTACGTCAAAAATCATCTAAAAGTAATTAATTTTGAAAAAATAATCTTTGGACAGAAAAACATTAAAGATGCAATTTTTGTTTGTAAATTTTGCTCTGCAAATTTTGCATTCCTCCACCTTTTAAGAGTGTATTGTTATTATAGTTCGTTTTTCTACATACATAGATTACGTTTTCTTTTGTAAAGCTTTTTTTGAATTCGAATGTAGAAGGCAGTTCCGCAGGACCCAATTTAGGGACCGTTTTTGTTCAAGTTATAAATGTTTTAAACTCTTAAATTCAAATATTTAAAAGATAGAATACAACTGCATGCTTCATCCCTTTAATAATATCCAATTAGATAGAAAAAATGCTTTTTAAAATATATTGCTGACAAAAATTTTGAGTTGCAGTACCTGTTGTTTCATATTTCTTTTAGTTAGGTTTTAATAATAATTTTAGCTATGAATTTTATTTAGAATTCTACATCTGCATGTTGAAATTTAAACAATGTTGGTGCCTAGTTCTTTCATTTAATAATTACTATTAGTATCAGTTTCTGTTTAATTTTGTTATTCAATACTTTATTTATACCCTTTATTTATTTAGTCGTTAGTTTTTCATATTTTTCTTCAGTCAACACTTGTTTCTATTGCCCTTCTTCAACTTTTCAATTCCAATTGCTTTTCCTTTTGTGCATTATTTATCTATAATTCTCTTTATACATTTATTTTATTGGAATCTTGATTACGTCAGAGGTCTTTAAAAAATTAATGATTTTGCAAAAAAATATCTTTAGACAGGAAAACATTAAAAATGCAATTTTTTTTGTAATTTTGGTTTGCAAATTTTGCATTTCTCCACCTTTCATGAGTGTTTTGTCATTATAGATTCTTTAATTGCGTAAATTCAAAACATTTTTATCAGACATCTACAGACAGAGATTAAGCTTTTTTCTGTAAAGCTTTTTTGTAAATTCGAATGTAGAAGGCAGTTCTGCAGGACCCAATTTAGGGACCGTTTTTGTTCAAGTTATACATGTTTTAGGCTCATAAATTCAAATTTTTAAAAGATAAAATTCAATCGCTTGCTTCATCCATTTAATGATTTCCAACTCAACAGAAAGAATGATTCCCCAAATATATTGCTGCCAAAAATTTTGAGTTGCAGTAATTTTGATAAAATTTAGTACACAGAATTAAAACAAGAGCTGTAACCAGTTGTTTCATATTTCCTATATTTAGCTCTTAATAATAATTTAAGCAATAAATTTTATTTCGAATTCTACAACTGCATGATATAATTTAAACAATGTTAGTACCCAATTCTTTCATTTAACTTTATCAGTTTCTGTTTATTCTTTTGTTCAATACTTTTATTATACTCTTCATTTATTTAGTCGTTAGCTTTCCATATTTTTTTTCGGTCACCACTTGTTTCTATTGCCCTTCTTCAACCTTTCGCTTCCAATGGTTTTTCTTTTTGTGCAATATTTATCTATAATTTTCTTTCATTATTCCTTTGTTCATTTATTTTCTTGGAATCCTGATTGCGTCAAAGGTCATCTAAAAGTAATTGATTTTGCAAAAAAATAATCTTTGGATAGAAAAACATTAAAGATGCAATTTCTATTTGTAAATTCTGCTCTTCAAATTTTGCATTCCTCCACCTTTTAAGAATGTATTGTTATTATAGTTCTTTTTACATACAGAGATTACGTTTTCTTTTGTAAAGCTTTTTTTGAATTCCAATGTAGAAGGCAGTTCCGCAAGACCCAATTTAGGGACCGTTTTTGTTCAAGTTATACATGTATTAAACTCTTAAATTCAAATATTTACAAGATAGAATACAACTGCTTGCTTCATCCCTTTAATAATATCCAATTAGATAGAAAATATGTTTTTTAAAATATATTGCTGGCAAAAACTTTAAGTTCTAGTACCAGTTGTTTCATATTTCCTTTACTTAGATTTTAATAATAATTTTAGCTATAAATTTTATTTCGAATTCTACATCTGCATGTGAAAATTTAAACAATGTTGGTGCCTAGTTCTTTCATTTAATTTTATTAGTTTCTGTTTATTTTTGTTATTTAATACTTTTTTTTACCTTCCATTTATTTAGTCGTTAGTTTTTCATATTTTTCTTCAGTCAACACTTGTTTCTATTGCCCTTTTTCAACTATTCAGTTTCAATTGCTTTTCTTTTTGTGCATTATTTATCTATAATTCTCTTTATATATTTATTTTCTTGGAATCTTGATTACGTCAAAGGTCTTCAAAAAATAAATGATTTTGCAAAAAAATATCTGTAGACAGGAAAACATTAAAAATGCATTTTTTTTTTTAATTTTGGTCCGCAAATTTTGCATTTCTCCACCTTTCATGAGTGTTTTGTCATTATAGATTCTTTAATTGCGTAAATTCAAAACATTTTTATCTGACATCTACAGACAGATATTAAGTTTTATTTTGTAAAGCTTTTTTTTAATTCGAATGTAGAAGGCAGTTCTGCAGGACCCAATTTAGGGACCGTTTTTTTTTCAAGATATACATGTCTTAGGCTCATAATTTCAAATATTTAATCGCTTGCTTCATATATTTATTTTCAATTTGACATTAAAAATGTTTCATAAAACAAATTATTCCCAAAAATTTGGAAAATGTTTCTTCACCAATTTATATAAAATTTAGTACACGAAATTAAATCAAAAACTGCAACCAGTTATTTTCATGTTTCTCAAACAATTCTTAATAATAGTTTCACTTCAAAATTTTATTTTAAATTCCACACCCGCATAATTAAATTCCACTATGTAAGTCATTTAATTTCCTTTGTTTCTGTTTATTTTGTTGTTCAATATTTGTATCCTTCTTTTTATTTATATTCGTTAGCTTTCCACATTTCTTTTCAGCCACCATTTGATTTTATTGTACTTCTTCAGCAATACGTTCTTAATTATTTCTATTTCTTTACATTATTTAACTATAATTATCTTTCTCTTGGAAGGTTGTTTACGTCAGGGGATTTAAAAAAATTAATAATTTCGCAAAAAATCTTCGGACAGAAAAACATTAAAGATGCAATTTTTATTTGTAAATTCTCCTTCCTCAATCTTTTATGAGTGTTTTGCTATTCTAGTTTTTTTTCTACAGACAAAGATTACGTTTTATTTTGTAAAGCTTTTATAAAAAGCAGTTCCGCAGGATCCAATTTAGGAACCGTATTTGTTCAAGTTATACAAATTTGAGGCTCATAAATTCAAATATTTAAAAAATAGAATCTAATCGCTTGCTTCATATTTTTAATTTGCTATTTGATAGAAAAAAATGTTTCCTAAAACATATTATTTACAAAAATTTGGAAAATAATTTTTCAGAAATTTTTATAAAATTTAGTATGCAGAATTAAATCAAAAACTGCAACCAGTTATCTTCAAGTTTCGCAAACGTAATTCTTAATTATAATTTTAGCTCTAAATTTTATTTTAAATTCTACACCCGCATGATAAAATTCCACTATGTAGCGTCATTTAATTTTCTTTGTTTCTATTTACTTTGTTGTTTAACGTTTTTATCCTCTTTTTTATTTATATTCGTTAGCTACCACTTGATTTTATTGTACTTCTGCAACAATACGTTCCCAATTATTTTTTTTTTTTGCATTATTCATCTATCTTTCTCTTGAATTAGTGTTTACGTCAGAGGATTTCAAAAAAGAAGTCTTCGGACCGGAAAAAATTAGAGACGTAATTTTCTTCTAAATGAGGTACTTGCACCTAATTTTATTTTGTACAACACTCATATTTTAAATGCATATGACTGTGCAATTTTTTTTTCATATCGTACATATCCAAAAATTTTGCATTCTTCCACCTTCCATGAGCACCCAAGTGTCTTGTTATTACAGTTTTTTTTTAATTGCGTAAATTAAAAACATTTAGAGGTAGAAATTACGTTCCCTTTTGTGTAGTTTTTTTCGTGTTCACATCTCGCCAACATTGACGTGTCGGAAATAGAAGAATCCCGAAATGACACACGTCGTCATAGTGTTCGAACGACAAGAACAAATCGAGCCGACCTGCCCGATGATGATTATTCATTACTCGCGACCATTCTGTGAAATAATAATTTAATCAAGTAATAAGACCTAACAATGCCCCATCAACAATGGCCGCCATAACAACGCATCACGGCAATAATTGACTATCATAGACACGACAACAAATAGTTTAATAGAGACATCATCAGATATCGCCGTGGCTGAGCGGCTCGACGACAAAGAAGTGTTGGGATGATTAACGTCCGGAATGTGAATATATTAAATAATCCGGGGGGCAGGTGTTGCCCCCCCGTGGGGAGCCACGGGACGCCCGAAGCCCATCGGAAAACACAATAACGCCCGCACCGTTGCGTTTTTTTTCTTCTTCTTTTTCTTACTTTCGATCATGATTACGACGATGATGATGGTAAATGGCGCAAGGGACCAAAACGGCTATTTTGTAAATTAATAAACGGCTAATAACGGACTGATTGAAATCTAGGCATGGACTGACAGTTTCCAAGAACCGAATCCTGTGATGGCGTATTAATTACCGGGGTGCTAACAATATATTAGTCCGGACCGTTGTGACGAGGGTATAACCGCTGACATACAACATATTAACGGATATTAATAGCGGAACGGACAGTGGTAGCGCTTTTATTGATCGGAAATGAGTGAAAAACAATAATTACCTAATTACCTGATTTTTACCCCTATAACAGACTAACAAAATTTGTAACGAAAAAAAATTTCTGGTATAAGGAATGAGGCTCTAAATGTGCCACAAAAATTGTATAATAAAAAAAACAGTTAATTTTTTTTTTTTAATTTTGATTTAAAAGAAACAATTAAACGATGGCATAGAACTTGCCTCATTTTTGTGTTCCAGAATAATTTCCAAAAATTTTTTTTGGTTCTGAAAATAAATTTTATATAAAAACCTATTTATGAATTACTGCAAAATTGCTTCTCTTCAATTATTGCAATAGTTGGACTTTTTTCAGTAAGGAGCAAGAAATTTTGATGACGCTTATTTATTTACAAAATTTTTTTGTTATCACTTCAGTACTTTTCAAAATAAAATGTAACTTTAACATGAAACTGTACAAAGCAATGGTAGCTGCCAGTTTAATGCATTAAATTAATTCTTTGCTAGACAATATTTGGAGTCAGTTTTTGTGAGAAGTAATAAATTAACTACGATGAAGTTATTTCTCGGACGGCAATAGAAATTATATTGCGGCAAAGTAGATGAAAGTAGTTCTAATTTTGTAGAAAAACCCAATTATTGAATAATGGATTCATTAAAACTTTGTGAATTAAATTTGTTATTGTTGTTTCAGCAAAATGTTATAATATTCTAGATTCTAACAAGTTATTTTACAAAAGGTTTTGCTTAACCATAACGTTAATTAAGTTGATTAAAATATTTTTAAGTTTTTAAAAAATTTTATTGAGAAAATTCACACAAGCAATGTTAAAACCTAATGAATATAATTTCAATCAAAATTTGCACTTGCATCTGCATTTATGATATTAAAATCGTATATGCGCTGCACATTCCGCAAAGTCCAGCAACAACCAGCGGTATCAATGGTTCTTGTTTATTGTCTTTCTTATAACACCTCCAGACACAGAGAGAACTTTACGGGAAAGTTCATAGTTTGAGGTTTCGATGGGGATGACCTTCGATTTTTTCTCTTGGGTCTTGAAGAATTTTGATTTTTTACATATTGAAAGCTGTATTGTTTTTGTGATAAACAATAGGATCAAAATAAGGACGATTATTGAAATTATCGTCTAGGGGCTAATTCTGTAATGAATGATTGGGTTCTGTTTGTCCATTTCTGCTTTAACTGAGTTCAAGTTTTAATTTCGGTCAGGTCGTCTAGTTAATTTGGTCGAAAACCAATGGTAAAAATTTTTGACACTTTTTGATAATCTCTTCTATCATCTTATATCTTCGAGATTTGGATAATTTTCTCAATCTTCTCTTGCAGCTGGTTTGATTGTAAAGTTTTTGAATTTATTTTTTTTGGATTGATATGTACTGTTGGTACAATAAATTGTCTTTCTCTTGAATCTACAGCATTTGAACAGATGGAAATTCTGGGTGTCTTAATTTTCTTGTGTTATCATAAGTTCTGATGTGTTCAATTCTCGGCGCTATTATCTTTAGTATCTATTAGGTTAATTTGAATTCATGATAGTGCATTAGCGTTGGTGTTTAATTTTTATTTTTTGAATATAATTTCGTAATTTCTGTCTTGCTAGAGTTTAGTTATTTTAGTAAAAATAAACATTGTAAAGGTTCATGGTCTGTTAGAATTTTAAATTTGCGCCCCAAGAAATAAAGTCGGAAATATTTTGTTGTCCATATTATTGCGAGTCTCTATTGTCGAATTTTTCTGTTTCATTCAAAGTTCTTGACGTGTAAGCTGTTGGTAGATTGTTTCCAATTTGTTTTTGAGTTGAAATTACTCCTAATGCACCATTTGCTGCATCCGTTGTTTATAAAAATCTGAGTATAAAATAATCAGGTGATTTGTAACCAATTTCTTTGAGACTTTGAAGCATCTTATAAACTTTGAGTTGTGAATTATTTTTGCATTTGGTCATGGGCTTTGTTAGTTTAACTAAATCTTTAATGAATTTCCAGAAGCAGTCTAGTAGACCTAAAAATCCTTTAATTTCTTTTTGAGCCTCTGGAACGGGAACATTTATAGCTGCTTTGACTTTATTTGGATTCAGCTATGACATGTCCTAAATATTGAAATTCATTATTTAAAAATTCGCTTTTTTCCAGTTTGATATTAAAATTGGTTTGACTTAGTCTGTCGATCACATTTTGTAATCTTTTGATGTGTTTTTGTGGAGAAGTCTAAAATATAATTATGTGATCAAGGTAGGCAAAGCATTTTCTGTTTAGAATTTGTAATATCCTATTCATACCTCATTGGAAAGTAGCTGAGAAATTTTTAAATCCAAATGGAATTCTTTTGTATTTTCTTTTGATGACATTTCAATTTGGTAAAATCCATTAATGAGAACTAAAATGCATCAAGTTTTTTTGATACTACTCAAACTAGTGAAATCCATAAGGAAGTTGATAATTGTTGATAAATATAATTTTTTTAAGAGAATGATTTGGTCACATAAATGTACTTTTAGTAATAATGGCATTATTAATAGAAACAAATACCGACATTGGTAGCAAGAGAATTTCAGTGTAAATGTTGCCCCTTGCAGAACTTAATCGAGTCTACTTTCAACAATATGAAACTCCGGCGCAGAATGCCAGAATAAATGTTAATTGGCTAAACATTGAATTTGGTAAATGAAGGGATGAACGGATGCCTTCAGTGGCCTGTATGTTGGCCCGATCTAACGCCAATTATTTTTTGGTTGTGGCAATGGAATATTTTGCTGGTTAACATACACGTGGAAGATAAAGATAATGAGGAGATTTTTTTCTTTATTCAGATTGTAAGAACGTTATGACAGTTTCAAATCAGTATTATACTAAAAGACCTGAATGCAAAGACACAGAATAGAACAAAAAGTTCAGTTCAAGAGAGTAGTTGAAATAGAAAGATTTCGAAAGAAGTAAAGTTATAATGACTAGAGAGTCAGAAACGTCTGTTGGTGATGTTTTATTCTAAAAGAACGGACAAGAAAAAATGGAGATCCTAATAAAAAGAAGCAATGAAATAAACAAAAGAATAAAACAAATTTTGGGGATTGAAAGAACAATACAATAAAAAATTGCAAGACGAAAGGGAAAGAGAAAGACATGACTGGAGAAAGCAACTGCTGACAGAACAATGAAAAAAAAATACAAAGAAGAAAGTTTGATAAAAAGTCTGGAGAATAACAAAATAGCAAAGAACAATGGAAAGTTTTATTAACATCTACAAAAAGCCGAAAAGTTTATAACATAAGCAGGAATTGCCAAGACAAAATGACAACATTTCAGGAAGCTATTTGATGAAAAAAGCAACTGCTGACAGAACGATGAAGAAAAGAAGACAAGGAGGAAGGTGTGGTAGAAAGGCGGAAGGATAACAGGATAGTAAAAATTAATGAAAAGTTTTATTAACATCTACAGAAAGCCAAAAAGTCTATAACCTAAGCAGGAATTGCCAAGACAAAATGACAACATTTCAGGAAGCTATTTGATGAAAAAAGCAACTGTTGACAGAACGATGGAGAAAAGAAGACAAGGAAGAAGATGTGGTAGAAAGTCGGAAGGATAACAGGATAGTAAAAAACAATGAAAAGTTTTATTAACATCTACAGAAAAATCGAAAAGTCTATATCTTTAACAGGATTTGTCGAAACAAAAGGGTACCATTTCGGGATATTATTCAGTGAAAAGACGGAAGAGGACAGTTAGACAAGTATGAGCGTACTTGTAGCAGTTCAAGATAGTAATAGAGATAGTTCAGAATAAGTAAAAAGTAAAAAAACAGAATTTCCAAAAACCGCCAGGTTATTTGTATAAAAGAAAGTCCTAATAAGAATATTTGTAGAGACGTGAAGACTCCAAAAGCTTTTGATACATTTTATAAAGTCTGAGCAGTGAATTATTTTCGCATCTTTCTTAAACGGTTGGTCATGGATTTTACTAGTTTAACAAAATCTTTAATGAATTTTTGGTAGCAATTCCGTACACCTAAAAATTCTCTAATTTCTTCTTGAGTTTCTGGAACGGGAACATTTATAGCGGGTTTGATTTTGTATAGTTTTGGTTATGACATGTCCTAAATATTGAACTTATTTAAAAATTCGCTTTTTTCAAGTTTGATATTAAAATTGATTTGTCCGAGTCTGTCGATCACATTTCATAATGTTTTGATGTGTTCTTATAGAGAAGTCAAAAATATAATTATATGGTCAAGGTAGACGAAGCATTTTTGTTTTGAATTCTTCTGAATATGTCATCCATAGCTCGTGGGAAAGTAGCTGGGGCATTTTTGAGTCCAAGCGCCATTAGCTTGTATTTGCAATGTCCTTGTTCTGTGCTATAGGCTGTTTTTTCAACATTTTTGATAACATTTCAATTTGGTGAAGCCCACTAGTGAGATCTAAGGTTGTGAAATATTAAGTTTTACGTAAATTGTCTAACAAATTAGTAATATTTGGTTGTTTTATTTAGTCGCCGGTCATCTATGACTACTCTCCATATTTGTTGCTGATGCATCCAGATTTTTTTTATACAACTCAAACCAAAGAAATCCTTGGGAAGTTGATAATAGTTGATAATTTACATTTTTTAGGATAATTATTTAATAAGATGAATGTACTTTTAGTAATAATAGCCTGTGAGTTCGCTCAATTTTAGGCCACTTGTATTTTGCTTGTGGAAATAAAAGATTTTGTTGGTAAACCTACATGCCCCGACTGAAGATAAAGATAATGAGATTTTTTTTAATTCAAATTGAAAGAAACTTGTGACAGTTTGATATCAACATTATACTAGAAGACCTTAATGCAAAGATACAGGACAGAACATAAAGTTTAGTTTAAGAGGGTAGTTGAAATAGAAAGATTTTGAGAGGAGTAAAGTTATAATGACTAGAGAGTCAGTGACGAGATACACTGTTAGCTATGTTTTCTCCTAAAGGAAAATCAATAAAGTAAAAAAAAAACACAACAAATTTTGAAAATTGTAAAATACAATAAGATAAGAAATTATAAGACAAAAATGGAAGAGAAAGACATGACCAGAGAAAACCACTGCTGACAGAACGATGAAGAAAGGAATACAAAGAGGAAGGTCTTATAGATAGTCTGAAGAATAGCAGAATAGTAAAGAACAATGGAAAATTTTATTAACATCTACAAAAAGCCGAAAAGTCTATTTCCTAAGCAGGAATTATCGATACAAAATAGCAACATTTTAGGAAACTATTCGATAAAAAGAGTATGAGAGTACTGTTAGCAGTTCAAAATAACAATAGAAAGAGTGTAGAATTAGTAAGAAGTACAAAAAGGAAGTCCAAATAAGGATATTTGTAGAGAAGGGAAGACTCCGAAAGACTGAAATACCTACTGGAAAATAAAACAAATAAAGAAAGGAAAAGAAGTTGGAAAATGTTTAATTAAATTGAACATATTAAAGTTGGTTATATTAATAATAAAAATATTGAGAGAATGGAAAAAAAGAATAAAAATTAGTAAGAAATTATCAAAGAGTTTTGACATCGAAAGTAGGCTTACAGGAAGACTCATTATCAACAATAATTGAAAACAGCAGAACAATTTTTTGTGGATTGCAAAGAACAATAAGATAAAAAATTGTAAGACAAAAGTGGATGAGAAAGACATGGCTAGAGGAAGCAACTGCTAACAAAACGATGAAGCAAAAAATACAAAAAGGAAGGTTTGATAGAAAGTCTGGAAAATAACAGGATAGTAAAAAACAATAGGAAGTTTTAACAACATGTACAAAAAAACAGAAAAGTCTATATCCTAACCAGCAATTGTCGAGACAAAATGGCAACAGTTTAGAAAACTATTTGATGAAAAAAGTATGAGAGTACTAATAGCACTTCAAGATAACAATAGAAATAGTTTAGAATAAGTAAAAAGTACAAAAAGAAAGTCCAAATAAGAATATTTGTAGAGAAGGGAAGACTCCAAGAAACTGGAATACTGGAAAATAAAACAAATAAAGGAAAGAAAAGAAATTGGAAATTGTTTAATTGAATTGAACATATCTAAGCTGGTTATATTATTAATAAAAATATTGAGAGAATGGGAAAAAAGAATAAAGATGAGTAAAAAATTATCAAAAAGTTTTGACATCGAAAGTAGGCTTACAGGAAGACTCATTATCAACAATAATTGAAAACAGCAGAACAATTTTTGGTGGATTGCTAAGAACAATAAGATAAAAAATTGTAAGACAAAAGTGGAAGAGAAAGACGTGGCTAGAGAAAGCAACTGCTAACAAAACGATGAAGTAAAGAATACAAAGAGAAAGATCTAATAGAAAGTCTGGAAAATAACAAGATAGTAAAAAACAATGGGAAGATTTAACAACATCTACAAAAAAAACAGAAAAGTCTATATCCTAACCAGCAATTGTCGAGACAAAATGGCAACATTTTAGAAAACTATTTGATGAAAAAAGTATGAGAGTACTGAGAGCACTTCAAGATAACAATAGAGATAGTTTAGAATAAGTCAAAAGTACAAAAAAAAGTCCAAATAAGGATATTTGTAGAGAAAGGAAGACTCCAAGAAACTGGAATACTGGAAAATAAAACAAATAAAGGAAAGAAAAAAAGTTGGGAATTGTTTAATTGAATTGAACATATCTAAGCTGGTTATATTATTAATAAAAATATTGAGAGAATGGAAAAAAAGAATAAAGATGAGTAAAAAATTATCAAAGAGTTTTGACATCGAAAGTAGGCTTACTGGAAGACTCATTATCAACAATAATTGAAAACAGCAGAACAATCTTTTGTGGATTGCTAAGAACAATAAGATAAAAAATTGTAAGACAAAAGTAGAAGAGAAAGACATGGCTAGAGAAAGCAACTGCTAACAGAACGATGAAGTAAAGAATACAAAGAGAAAGATCTAATAGAAAGTCTGAAAAATAACAGGATAGTAAAAAACAATGGGAAGATTTAACAACATCTACAAAAAAAACAGAAAAGTCTATATCCTAACCAGCAATTGTCGAGACAAAATGGCAATAGTTTAGAAAACTATTTGATGAAAGAAGTATGAGAGTACTGAGAGCACTTCAAGATAACAATAGAGATAGTTTAGAATAAGTAAAAAGTACAAAAAAGAAGTCCAAATAAGGATATTTGTAGAGAAAGGAAGACTCCAAGAAACTGGACTACTGGAAAATAAAACAAATAAAAGAAAGAAAAAAAGTTGGGAATTGTTTAATTGAATTGAACATATCTAAGCTGGTTATATTATTAATAAAAACATTGAGAGAATGGAAAAAGAGAATAAAGATTGCTAAAGAATTATCAAAGAGTTTTGACATCGAAAGTAGACTTAGTCAGGAAGGAGAGAATTACCAATTTTTCCGTGAAATACCTCCCCATCTTATATCGAGCACGGCATGAGGAGTAGCCATAAGATGTCAATTATTTTGTAGTTTTGTTCAAACATCTTCTCCAATATAAAAAACAACATATTTTTGATAAACATTTTAATTATTTCTTCCCATAAATTGCTCCAAACCCAACCTTTTAGACATTGCATTCAGAAGTTTTGTTTTTTTTCAAATCGGATAAATAAGAAATAACAGCTTAGGGCGTTATTAAGAAAACACCCTGTATGTATGTGAAATCACTAATTTTAGTTCATTTAATATTTTTTTTAATAAAGTGTTGGGGTTCTTGACTCAGAAACAGAATTTTGATTTGTTCCTAAAACTAGATGAGCAGAAATTTCTTCTCTACGAAAGTTATGTTACCAACTGCTTGTTAGGGGCCTCGAGATTTAGTTCGGGTATTTGGGAAACGTTGCTTCCGATGGGTGCGAATTTTTGAAGCAAATCGAGTTAGAAATTCTTCACGATTGATGTTAATCGCCGTCAGGATAACCGTGGTTGAGTGTGGCGATAATGGCGGCTATTAGTTTTCGTGCGACCAGCACCGATCCAGGTTATTTATTTTCTAAACAATTTCCCTAATAATCAGTTACGACACAATATGTATCCAAAGTAATTTATATGGCGGCGTATAATAACACAGCATAAAAGCCATCTGTTTTTTCCCAATTTATCTCCACACGATGTTAGTTTAATCTTCGAACTAGAAAGAAACGATTTCGTCATAGCCAATTACAAGTTTATTGTTTCGACGGCCCTCCGTTTTGGATAGCCGGCACCGGCGTTATAATGAAGTCATTACAGGCCATTATCGAGATAATTAACCAATGGCCAATATCGAATTCACTCAACTGCGTATTTAATTACGAAATGTTATTATCAATTTTAGATTTTCATCGTCCCACATTAGAACCGGTGTCCGTAAATGGTTTGCTTTGTTATTAAAAAAAATTAAGAAGAATATGCCGAAATGTTTTCCACGAATCCGGATCCGAGGCAACAGAAACGTCTTCTTCTTCTCTTCGACGGCCGCTATTCTCCACGGTTATTGTCGAGGAATTTTTAATTTTCTCCCGTTGAATCCAACGTTACCGATAATGACACACATTTTAGTTCCAGTCACTTGTTCAATTAACAGTAAATACATAACTTAATTTCGAACCGGGCCGTTTTTGAAATGATTATGTGCTTTTTCTTTTCGGGGTCCGCATTCCCATAAATAGAATTATCGACGGGGCCCGCGAAATCTAATCCGAACATCATAATGGACGCTTGCTTAACTGAAAGTCGCTCATTGTTGTGCAGAAATTGAATGTAACTACGTTTTAATTACGTGTTTTTGTTGACGATACGATATATAGAACATTGAATTAACTACGGACGTCTTTCTTCCATTGTGGTGACTGAATCAAAAACAAATTAAAATCAGATCCATCACGGTTGCGGTCGACGCTGCGATAATAATGGACTCTCCACCATCATCAAACAAGAGGGGTATTTGGGTTGAAAAACCGCTACCGACGACTCAATCAACGATATCTCCATTGTCGCTTCTCTTGTCAGATATATAGCGCAAACACTTTCATAACAAATTATTGTCTAATAGTGCTACCCCCAAACCATTACTAGGACAAATGTACAATGGAGCAATTTGCACGTAAAACTGGTGTTTCGAACGCATATGATCATGTGAGTAATTTCTTTTCAAAGAAAGAAAGAAAAAAAGAAAAAAAGAAGGAAAAGACAAGAAATGATCGTACAGATAGATAGGAAAGGATATAAGAGAGTAGAAAAAGATAAGAAAGGATAGGAAAAGAAAGAAAAAGACTAAGAAAGACTGGAAAGTAAAGGAAAAAATAGCAAATAGGAGGAAAGGATAGGAGGGAAAAGAAAAGGATTGAAAAAAACTGGAAAGGAAAAGATACAAAAATATAGGAAAGGACAGGAATAGATAGGAATGGATAGGACAGGATAGAAAAATTTAGGAAAAGATCAGAAAAGTTAGGAAAGGATAGAAAATGATAGAAAAGGATAGAAAAGGATAAAAAGAAAAGGATAGCATAGGAAAGGTAGGATAGGAAAGAATAGGAAAGGGTAAGAAAGAATAAGATAGGATAGGATATGATAGGATAAAATAAAATTAAGAAAAGATATAAAAGGATAGGAAATAATAGGAAAGAAAAAAATAGGAAAAGGTAAGAAGGGATAGGATAGGATATGATAGGATAGGATAGGAGAAAAAAGGTTAGGAACGAATAGGAAAAAAGGATAACATATGCGATAGAAACGGATAAGAAAAAAATTAAAATAAAGTACAAACCTAGAATATTGTTATTAGTAATTTTTAGTAGCTGTAAAACAAAGTTTCAACTAAACATTTGAATTTGCGTATCTTATCTCTTATTCCAACTACTAGCAAGGACTAAGAAAAATAGTCTTTGTAAGATGCGCGGTTCTATGCAACCTGTGTGAACTCGATCGGAGTTTGAAAATTTCTCAGAAGAAGTATGGAATATTGTCGAGAAATTGAATTAAATGAGAGGAAAGAATATGGAAAGACAGGAAAAGCAAGGAATGAAGAGAAAGGACTAACAAAGACAAGGAGACGAGAGGAAAAAATAGGAAAAAGCAGGAAAAGGAAAAATAGAAAAAGGATAGAAAAGGATAGGAAAGAATAGGAAATCCTAGGAAAGGATAGAAAATGATAGGAGAGGATAGGAATGCATAAGAAAGGATAAGAAAGAATACGATAGGATTGAAAAAAATAGGAAAAGATAGAGCGGGAGAGGATACAAAGGAAAGGGTAGGAACGGATAAGGAAAAATAAAAAAAAATAGGAAATTAATGAATAGAAGATGATAGGAACCGATAGCACAGGATAGGAAAAAATTAAAATAAATTACAAACCTATGATGTTGATTTCAATAAAGTAGTAGCTTTTAGAAAAAAGTTCAAACTTAAAATTTGAATTGACTTATTTTATTTCCTATTCTAAGCACTACCAAAAATTTTTAAAATTAGTTTTTGTAGGATGCGCGGTTTTGTGTGACCTGTGTAAACTCGATCGGAGTTTGAAATTTTTTCGGAAGAAGTATGGAATATTGGCGGGAAATTGCCATAAAAGAGAGGAAGGAATATGGAAAGACAGGAAAGAAAAGGAAAGAAGCAGAAAGAATAACAAAAAATAGGAGAGGAGAGGAAAGAATAGGAAAAAGCAGGAAAAGGAAGCATAGAAAGAAGATACGAAAGGATTGGAAAGAATAGGGAATGCTAACAAATGATAGGAGAGGATAGGAATGCATAGGAAAGGATAGGAAAGAATACGATAGGATGGAAATAGATAGGAAAAGGTAGAACGGGATAGGAAACGATAGGAAAATGTTAAAAAGGATAGAGGATGATAGGAACGGATAGCACAGGATAGGAAAAAATTAAAATAAAGTACAAACCTATGATGTTGATTTCAATAAGGTAGTAGTTTTTGGAAAAAAGTTCAAACTTAAAATTTGAATTGACGTATTTTATTTCCTATTCTAACTACTACCAAAGATTTTAAAAATTAGTTTTTGTAAAATGCCCGGCTCTGTGCGACCTGTGTAAACTCGATCGGAGTTTAAAAATTTTTCGGAAGAAGTATGGAATATTGTCAGGAGATTGCCATAAAAGAGAGGAAAGAATATGGAAAGACAGGAAAGGAACGGAAAGAAGAGGAAGGGATAACAAGAAATAAGATAGGAGACCAAAAAATAAAAAAAGCAGGAAAAGGAAAAATAGAAAAAAGATAAGGAATGCTAGGAAAGGATGGAAAATGATAGGAGAGGATCGGAATGCATAGGAAAGGATAGGGAAGAATAGGGAATGCTAAAAAATTATAGAAATAGGAAGCGAAAGGAAAGGGTAGGAAAGGATAGAAAAAATAAGAAAGAATAGGAAAGAAAAATGATAGAAGATGATGTGAACCGATAGCACAGGAGAGGATAAAATTTAAAAAATTACAAACCTATGATGTTGATTTCAATAAAGTAGTAGCTTTTAGAAAAATGTTTGAAAATTAGTTTTTGTAGGATGCGCGGTTCTGTGTGACCTGTGTATACTCGATTGGAGTTTGAAAATTTTTCGGAAGAAGTATGGAATATTGTCGGAAAATTGCCATAAAAAAAAGGAAAAAATATGGAAAGACAAGATAGGAAAGGAAAGAAGAGGAAGGGATAACAAAGAATAGGAAGAAGCAGGAAAGGGAAAGATAGAAAAGGATAGGAAAGAATAGAGGATTCTAGGAAAGGATTGGGAAATGATAAGAGAGGATAGGAATGAATAGGAAAATATAGGAAAAAATACGATAGGATAGAAAAAGATAGGAAAGGATAGATAGAACGGGATAGAAAACGATAGGAAGGGGTATAAAAGGATAGAAAAAATAAGAAAGAAAAGAAAAGGATAGAAGATGATAAAAACCGATAGCACAGGGTAGAAGAAAAAATTTAATTAAAGTACAAACCTATGGCGTTGTTTTTAATAAAGTAGTAGAAAGAGGTTTAAACTAAAAATTTGAATTTGCGTATCTTATTTCTTATTCTAACTACTAGCAAAGACTTTGAAAATTAGTTTTTGTACAATGCGCGGTTCTGTGCGACTTGTGTGAAATTTATTGGAGTTTAAAAACTTTTTAGAAGTATAAAATATTGTCGTAAAACTGCCATAAGAGAGAGGAAATACAGAAATAGCAAGGAAAGAAGAGGAAAGGATAACATAGGATAGGAAAGGGAAGGAAAGAATAAAAAAAAATACAGGAATGGAAAAGATATAAAAAGATAGGAAAACTTAGGAAAAGATAGGAACGGATAGAACGAGATAGGAAATGATAGAAAAATGTAGGAAAATATAGAAAAACATAAGAAAGGATAGGAAAGGAAGGGATAGAAGATGATATGAACCGATAGCACAGAATAGGAAAAATTATTAAAATAAATTACAAACTTATAATGTTGTTTTTAATAAAGTAGTAGCATTTAGAGAAAGGTTTAAAATGAAAATTTGCATTGACGTATCTTATTTCTTATTCTAACTACTAAAAAGGACCTAGAAAATTAGTTTTTGTAGGATGCACGGTTCTGTGCGACTTGTGTAAACTCGATCAGAGTTTGAAAACTTCTCAGAAAAAGTATGAAATATCATCGAGAAACTGCCATAAATGAGAGGAAAAAATACGGAAAGACACAAAAGAAAAGAAAAGAAGAGGAAGGGATAACAAAGGATAAAATAGAGATAGGAAAGGATAGGAGAGAATAGGAAATGATAGGAAAGAATAAGAAATGATGGAAAAGGATAGAAAAGAATAGGGAAGGATAGGAAATGATAGAAAAGAATAAGAAAGAATACGATAGGATAGAGAAAGACAGAAAACGAGAGAAGATGATAGGAACCGATAGAACAGGATAAGCAAAAAATAAAAAAAGTACAAACCTATGATGTTATTTTTAGTAAAGTACTAGATTTTAGATAAAATTCAAACTAAAAATTTGAATTTGCGTATCTTATTTCCTATTCTAACTAGTAGCAAAACTTTAAAAATTAGTTTTTGTAGGATGCGCGATTCTGTGCGGCCTCTGTAAACTCGATCAGAGTTTGAAAACTTTTCAGAAAAAGTATGGAATATTATCGAGAAATTGCCATAAATGAGAGGAAGAAATACGGAAAGACACAAAATAAAAAAAAGAAGAGAAAGGCATAACAATGGATAGAAGAGAAGAGAAAAGGATAGAAAAATACAGAAAAAGAAAAGATAAAAAGGAGATAGGAAAGGATAGGAAATGATAGGAAAGGATAGGAAAAAATAAGAAATATTAGGAAAGCATAGGAAAGAATACGATCAGATAAAAAAAGAAAGGAAAGGATAGAAGATAATGGAAACCGATAGCACAGGATAAGCCAAAAAAAAAGTCAAACTTATGATGTTGTTTTTAATAAAGTAGTAGCTTTTAGAAAAATGTTCAAAGTAAAAATTTGAATTGACGTATTTTATTTCCTATTCCAACTACTACCAAAGATTTTGAAAATTAGTTTTTGTAGGATGCGCGGTTTTGTGCGACTTGTGTGAACTCGATCGGAGTTTGAAAGCTTCTCGGAAGACGTATGGAATTTCGTCGGGAAATTGCCAGTCAATTGACACGTCACAATACAATCATAGTAATTCGTTTGTCCCGCTTATTTTATTGTATTGACCGTAGTCGTCCAGACGAGTGATCATCACAAAAGCGCCGTGACATATTCTGTCGAACCGTTTAGCCAACAGCAGCGGTCGCGGAAGCCGCCAATAAAGCAGAGGGGAAAAAAGAAAAATTCCGAAAAAAAAATATCGGGAGCTTATAGAGGCGCGCTCGCGACTGATTGGACGTTTCTCGATTGAATAGTTGCGTGAGTTGCACGTTTTCCAAGTGAATTTTGTTTAATCATGAAATCGGAATTCCACACGCTAATATAACCATTTTCTTTTTTACACCTGCCACTAAACGAGACGTTAAAAAGTTAACGAGGTGCAGCTGAACTCGCTTATAGTTTCAAATAAAATTTCGCCAGGTACCTACCTAACTCACCGGATGAATAGTTAACTTTTCGTTGGTATAGTTTCTATGGTTGATCATCGATTTCGTCGGATTTGATGCATTTTCGTTTAGGTGGTTTAGGTCGTTATTTAAATTGTGCACGTTTTCAGGTTGCTATTCTCGATTTATTCCTGCTGACGACGCAACCGGCCGGGAATATGCATGCAAGCGTTTCTTTTGCACGTTTACATCTCGAAGTGGAAGTGTTGTTATTTATCAGTAGCGGCACGTTGCGCCTTCATTGCGATCCATCAGAAAGAAACTGCCTGAAAAACAGGGCGATTATTTAAATTCGACCCGTAATCCGACGAGAGGGCGGGCGTTCTGTATAGCAGAATCTGGCCGTAATAGAACTCGAGGGTGCGTTAAACGAAAAACTAGTTTTGTACCTATAAATATTTTATGGTTACTTATAGAAGGAATTTCGGGCCATAATTTTTCGCATTAAAACATTGCGACAAAAATTTCAATTTACCCTTATGAAACTTCTTTTTTTTTTGTTTCGTGCGATCTTTCAGAAATATTCAACAATTTTGGTAGAGTCCCGATTATTTGGAATGATGTGAACCGCACTCTTTCAAATAAACGACCCAACTTCAAGATTTAATTTTTGATTGATAATGTTAATTTAAGAAAGCAAAAATATTGAAAAGTAATAATGAACTGGAAGATAACAAAGACAAAATCAATTCTATAACTAATAACTAATAACACCACAAACAAAGCAAGGAAAACACAAGAAAAATCTAGATGAGGTTAAAAATGACACCTATAAACACTTAGAACCATACAAAATAGAAAACATTATCTTAAGTTATTATATCAAAATTGATAGAAAAAGTGTAAAACTAAGAAAACAAACCAAAAATTTTAAGGTAAATAATTATACTATAGTACTATAGCACTTATTATAGCACTAATTAATGTCGCTTATAAAACTGTAGCCTCATACATGATAAGTAGTTGAAGAATATCAATGTGATTTTACAAAATAAAATTAGTAGTAGACCAAATATTTACATTTAAATGAATATAACCTGACAAGCTACCAATATCGGAACAAATTTCTGATTCTCATTTATTTGAAACAAGCAATCGATAAAATTAGAATAGCAAGTCTGTAACTAAGAGAATTAAAGGTAAACAAGAAAATCATCAAATTGACATTAAGAAAGACCAAAAACTGTATAAAAATGTATGAGATCTTGACCTAAAATTTTGAGGTGAAGAAAGTACTAAAACAAGAAGCTCCATTCTCTTTCATTCTATTTAGCTGTGTCTTGGAAAGTGCGTTAAGAAAAATCAATTCTTTAACTAATGATATAGCAAAAGTAGAGAAATAAAAGAAATAGCGAAAAACGAAAGGGGCGAAATAGAACACAACAAGATGGTAGGTGGGAAAGAATAGAAATTAAAAAATTTACCAGAAGACTAAAACCACTGAACCGAAGAAACAAAGAGTGTAAATTTATGAGAATACTAATAATAACACCACAAACAAAGCATGGAGAATACAAGAAAAATCTAGATGAGGTTAAAAATGACGTTCATAAACTCTTAGAATCATACAAAAAAATTCAAGAAATAGAAGACATTATCTTAAGTATACGAATGCAAAATTTGTAAAAAAAGTGTGAAACTAAGAAATTCTACCAGAAATAATTATACTATAGCAATATAACACTAATTAATGTCGCTTATCAAACTGTAGCCTCATACATGATAAATAGTTGAAGAATATCTATGCGACTTTAGGAAAGAAAATCAGTAGTGGACCAATTATTTCTATTAATAAAAATATAAGCTAACTAGCTATCAATATCGGAACAAATTTCTGATTTTCATTGATTACAAACAGGCAATTGATAAAATTAGAAAAACAAAACCGTAACTAAAGGAATTAGGGGCCAAACAAAAAAAATGTTAATAAAGTGAAATTGATATTAAGAGAAACCAAAAACTGTGTAAAGAAAGATTAGATCTTGATAAAAAAATTTGAGCTGTCGAAAGCACTAAAACAAAAAGCTCCATCCTTTTCAATTATATTTAGCAGTGTCTTGGAAAGTGCGTTAAAAAATATAATTCTATAACTAATGATATAGCAAAAGTAGAGAAATAAAGGAAATAAGAAACATAGCGAAAAGCGAAAGAAACGAAATAAAACACAACAAGATGGTAGTTAGGAAAAAATGGAGGTGAAATAAATTTACAGAAAGACTAAAACCACCGAGCCCAAGAAACAAATAGTGTAAATTCATGAGAGTGTTGATAATAACACCACAAACAAAGCAAGGAGAACAAGAGAAATTTAAACGAGGTTAAAAATGACGTTTCTAAAACCTTAGAGTCATACAAAAAATGTTACAAATAGTAGACATTATTTCAAATATACGAATGCAAAATTTGTAAAACTAAGAAATTTTACCAGAAATTTGGAGAAAAATAATTATTCTATAGCACTACAGCACTAACTATAGCACTAATTAATGTTGCTTATAAAACTTTAGCCTCATACATGATAAGTAGTTGAAGACTATCAATGTGAATTTACAAAATAAAATTAAAAGTAAACCAAATATTTACATTAAAAAAAATATAAGCTGACTAGCTACCAATATCGGAACAAATTTCTGATTCTCATTGATTTGAAACCAGCAATCGATAAAATTAGAAGAGCAAGTCTGTAACTAAAGGAATTAGGGGTAAACAAGAAAATCGTCAATAAGGTCAAATTGACATTAAGAAAGACCAAAGACTGTATAAAAATGTATGATATCTTGACCTAAAATTTTGAGGTGAAGAAAGTACTAAAACAAGAAGCTCCATTCTCTTCAATTCTATTTAGCTGTGTCTTGGAAAATGCGTTAAGAAAAGTCATTTCGTTAACTAATGATATAGCAAAAGTAGAGAAATAAAAAAAATAGCTAAAAACGAAAGGGGCGAAATAGAACACAACAAGATGGTAGGTGGGAAAGAATAGAAATTAAAAAATTTACCAGAAGACTAAAACCACTGAACCGAAGAAACAAATAGTGTAAATTTATGAGAATACTAATAATAACACCACAAACAAAGCATGGAGAATACAAGAAAAATCTAGATGAGGTTAAAAATGACGTTCATAAACTCTTAGAATCATACAAAAAAATTCTAGAAATAGAAGACATTATCTTAAATATACGAATGCAAAATTTGTAAAAAAAGTGTGAAACTAAGAAATTCTACCAGAAATAATTATACTATAGCACTATAGCACTAATTAATGTCGCTTATCAAACTGTAGCCTCATACATGATAAGTAGTTGAAGAATATCTATGCGACTTCAGGAAAGAAAATCAGTAGTGGACCAATTATTTCTATTAATAAAAGTATAAGCTGACTAGCTATCAATATCGGAACAAATTTCTGATTTTATTGATTACAAACAGGCAATTGATTGAATTAGAAAAACAAAACCGTAACTAAAGGAATTAGTGGCCAAACAAAAAAATTGTTAATAAAGTGAAATTGATATTAAGAGAAACCAAAAACTGTGTAAAAAAAGATTAGATCTTGATAAAAAAATTTGAGGTGTCGAAAGCACTAAAACAAGAAGCTCCATCCTTTTCAATTATATTTAGCAGTGTCTTGGAAAGTGCGTTAAAAAAAGTTAATTCTATAACTAATGATATAGCAAAAGTAGAGAAATAAAGGAAAAAAGAAACATAGCGAAAAGCAAAAGAGACGAAATAGAACACAACAAGATGGTAGTTAGGAAAAAATGGAAGTGAAATAAATTTACAGAAGGACTAAAACCACCAAGAATCAAATAGTGTAAACTCATGAGAGTACTAATAATAACAGCACAAACAAAACAAGGAGAATACAAGAAAAATCTAGATTAGGTGAAAAAAGACGTTTATAACTTTAAAAAAATATTTGAAAAATTCTAGGAATAGAAGACATTATCTCAAGTACATGAATGCAAAATTTGTAGAAATAGTGTGAAACGAAGAAATTCTACTAGAAATTTGTAAGGAAATAATTATACTATAGCACTATAGCACTAACAATAGCACTAATTAATGTTGAAGAATATCAATGTGACTTCAGGAAAGAAAATTAAAAGTGGACCAAATATTTGCATTAAAAAGAATAGAAGCTGACTAGCTACCAATATCGGAACGAATTTTTGATTCTCATTGATTTTAAACAAGCAATCGATAGAATTAAAGGAACAAAACTGTAGCTGAAGGAATTAGTGGTAAACAAGAAAATTGTTAATAAGGTCAAATTGGCATTAAGAGTATCCAAAAATTGTGTAAAAGTAAATGAGATCTTGACCAAAAATTTTGAGGTGAAGACAGCACCAAAACAAGAAGCTCCATTCTCTTTAATTCTATTAAGGTGAGTATTGGAAAGTGCGTTAAAAAAAATCAATTCTATAACTAATGATATAGCAAAAGTAGAGAAATAATAGAAATAAGAAACATAGCGATAAGCGAAAGGGATGAAATAGAACACAATAAGATGGTAGGTAGAAAAGAATGGAAGTGAAATAAATTTACAGAAAGATTAAAACCACCGAGCTCAAAAAACAAGACTAATAATAACAACACAAACAAAGCAAGAAGAATACAAGAAAAATCTTGATGAGGTTAGAAATGACGTTTATAAACTCTTAAAATCATACAAAAAAAATCTAGAAATAGAAGACATAATCTCAAGTATATGAATGCAAAATTTGTAGAAAAAGTGTAGAACTATAAAATTCTACCAGAAATTTGGAGGGAAATAATTATACTATAGCACTATAGCACCAATTATTGTTGCTGATTAGATTTTAGCATCATACATGATAAGTAGCTGAAGAATATCAATGTGACTTCAGAAAATAAAATCAGAAGAGGACCAAATATTTGCATTAAAAAGAATAGAAGCTGACCAACTACCAATATGGGAAAAAATTTTGAGTTCTCATTGATGTCAAACAAGCAATCGATAGAATTAGAAGAGCAAAGCTGCAATTAAAGAAATTAGAAGAAAACAAGAAAATCGTCAATAAGGTCAAGTTGACATTAAGAGAGGCCAGAAACTTTGTAAAAATGGATTAGATCTTGACCAGAAATTTTGAGGTAAAAAAAGTACTAAAACAAGAAACTCCCATTTCAATTCTATTTAGCTGTGTCTTGGAAGGTGGGTTAAGACAAATCAATATTAATAAAACTGGATTAATATATCATAAACGTCCAGCTTTTGCAGATGACGTAGTACCAATTACAACAAGCAAACGAAAACTAGAAAAAATAATGTTAAGATTAGAAACAACAACATAGGAAATGAAACTAAATAGTGGTCAAATTGAGGTCAAAAATAGTACAAATATAAAAGTTACAACAACTGAAGGGTAGAAATACAGATTCTAAGAGATGTAATTGTTTACTTACTTAGGAACAGCAATTCGTAGAAATCCTGATATAACCAAAAAATAAGATTGGGTAAAAAATGGAATATAAGTATATTATACAGTAGCATACCATCTACTTAGATAATAATTCTTATTCGAGTGACTAGCAGCGGAAGAAGATGGTGCTACTCAAAACAAGCGACCTGAATATGACAGATGTGATTTTGTTGTTGTCACAAACCTGACCAACAAGAGACAACGCAAATAAATATCTTAATTATATCAAATTAAGACAATACTTTGTATACACGAGTCTGTCATAAGATTAGTAGCATCCTATGAAAATAAAACATGGACTATATGTACGATAGAACAGACAACGTCAGAAGTATAGGAACAAACATGTATAAGAATAATGCATAAGAGCAATAAAGTCGATGAGAGATGCAAAAGAAGAATAAATCGAAAGTTGAGTGAATTATATAACAATCCAGATATTTATTGTAGCATAGCAAGAATAAAAGGAGAACAATAAAGGTGGTTAGGGCATATTGCAAGAATGAAACAGCAAAGATTACCCAAACAATTAATGAAGAATAGTACGGGAGAAAGAAAAAGATGTAGGAAACTGAAATAAAGATTGATAAATAAAGAAAATCATTAACGATTTGAACATTAGTACTTGCTATTGGTATGCAAAAATCGGGAAAGATAGTTAGTCACATTAAGCGTCTAAGCTAGTGCTCTTTATAATCATAGATAATGTTAATTTATTTAACAATCAAAGATTTTGTGATTTATTATAGAGAAAAATAGAAAAAAAACTTAAATCAACATAACAGGAGAAAATCATTTACTCTAAATAATTATGACTTTAAATGTATAATAGCAAAACATCTATATAAAAAATGATATTTTCTTAAGTGGGTTAAGGATGAAAATCTTTTTGCTGCGCAGCCTCTTTTCAGAAACAATAAATTTGATTGTATTGAATCCAGTTTTTGCTTGATAAAATGTAAAGTTTTTTCCATGATACCAGATTAAGAAATTCTTTCTGGTTCCAGTTCTTCTTCCAGATTATCTTTAACATCTTCTTGATTCTTCTCATGAAGATCCATAAAATCCTAGTCTACAGATTTTATTAATTGTTTTCCTAAAACTGACTTACGTCTTTCAATTGGACTTCTTTACATCTTTTGGACTTTGTTGAAGCCCTTTCACCATTGGTTTATCACCATTAAATATTCTCGAGCAGAATTTTTGATCGTGTAGTTATTGACTATATTCCATGAACTAAAGTTTGAGGTCAAAAATTAATTTATTTTTAATTATTTAAAATCCCTGCTTCATGAGTTCGATGAAAAGAGCTAATATCTTTATATTTAGCACAAGCAAGCAATAATGCTCCAAGGGCCTTTCAGTCTAGAAGATTTTAAAAAGCAAAACTAACATGCAGGAAGAAAAAATTGATATTTAACAAATCAAAAGTAGAAGACCACGATACTATATTCGTGAATCAGACCGTCGATATTGCTAAATAAAGTTGCATTAGATTTTTTTTTGGAATATTCTGCTAATTTTGACACATACCATATGAAATCGAACATTTAAAGTGAAACGTTATGGGGATGATTTTTTTAAATATTGAAAAATAGTGTGATTTTGGTAGAATCATATAAATTGAGAAATAATCCAATTTCAGTTTACAAGTGTTTTCTTAGATTTTGAAAATTATTTTTTTAATAAAAATAAAAAACGCAAAGACTCCTCTTGTGATATATTGCTAAAGAGGGAGAAAGACACTTTGAAGATTTATCGATCGAGTTCTAATATGACAATAAACAAAAAAAATGTGTTATAGCATATTTAAATTTTACTTGTCCAATGTCCAAATAACGTTTTTAATACAAAATTTTGCCTGTTGGAATTTTTGGTTAAATTTGAAGGAGTTTTCTTCGATTGCTTTTCCTCGGGAGACAATGGCAAATCACCAAGTGCTGACCTGCAAAGTCGAATTCAACTTGAAACACGTGTCTATGCGAACACATATAGAGAGGTCGCCGACGCTCGGTACCGAGCATAGTACGTGAAGAAGTGAAGCCATGACAAGTCCATCAAATGCATTTGTTTTATTGAATTAAACTCATAACAATGTGACGTAACTTGTCCAAAATTTTTCTTCAAATAGATGAGATTCCTCCAATTTAACATTTACGTCTCAAACACGGTGTGTGTTAGGAAACAAATGTTAAAAAAATCCAAAGAATCACTTTAGCGGCACCTTTTGTTTGTTTTTCTTTAGACCGCGGCACATCAAGGAATTCCATTGGATCTAACGAAATTTTAGGAGTCCCATCTTGTCCACGGAATGACGTAATTGCCGACGTCCCGCATCGTCGCAATGGGATACAACGTTTTGCGGCCAGGTGTTAATTGGAAATGTGTCGGAATGTGCACCTCAATTGTTAACATCCCGACGTTTTAATTTAAAAAGTTTTGGCCCCTCACGAAAATTAAAACCGAAAATAAAACAAGACGTCGCGCGTCGCCCCGGCACGGAATAATTTAATTTGAAACGGGGCCCGGACGCGTGATCGTTCCGTTCGTTCTCGCACCTCCGCCGTCGTGATTTATAACAAGAAACCGAAACGGCCCTATAGAAACCAAGAACGAAGAACTTTTTATTTTCGAACGCGCTCCAGTAATTTGAATATAATTACACGTTTGAAAAGTGGCATCTCTATCTTTCGGTGCGCCCTGCTATTACTAGAGGATTTATGGGCGACAGTGTACGGCCGAGTTGGAGATTTATGAGGCCGACGTCGAGGCGATTCAATTGATTTAATTGCGTAATTGGACGCGATTCGGATAATGTGGAGGATTGACAATGTTTCAAGTGTATGTTTGCAATTGCTGTCGTCGCCGTTCGATAAAGTGTAAATTGTTGTAAATCATATCGAAAGATATTTATTGCTTCTAATTATATCTTGATTCGAGAATAAATAAGTGTCAGGGCAAATTTAATTGACTACGAAACTGTGAACAAGAGAAACCTGTTTCAAATCCAATCGGCAGCTTGTACGAGGTCTTTCCGGAAACTCATCTATTACGATTTAAAAAAAAATTAACGCCTAGGGCTAAAAAAAAAATTGGAACTTCCCGGTGGTTAGGATCTTGTAGAAATAATTGTTGTTCTCATTATTATATTTTTGAGATCAACAAAAGGGCGGTTCGTTTTTAATATCCAAACCCACCACTTTTGATTTCTACCAGGAAAAAATCGAAAAAATTTCTGGTGTTAAATTTTTCTTTCACATAAAATGAAACAAAAATGTTCGGTACTTTGGTATTTTGCATTAATTATTTTATTACAAAATTTAGAAAAATTTATTTTCAAATTTAGAAAATTATGGAGTTTGCAAGATTTTTAACAAGTTTTGAAAAATTTTACTATACAAAGACAAAATAATTTTTGTTACAAAACGTTTAAAATCAAATTTGAAATAATAAATTACGGAGATTAAAGAATTATTTTTGTCAATAAAGTCATTTAATGTCCAAAATTTTGCTTGAAAATCAGGAAAAATTAAACTAACAGCAAACTCAGAATATAAACACAAATGCATGCACAAGTTCATCAAAATGGCGTTCTTGAAAAATAAAAATCCGTCATTGACTATTTTGTTGTAAGCAAAAAAAGTTCCAGGACAATAAGAAATATTAAGGTAAAAAGGAATGCAAAAATGGGCAATGACTACCACTTTACTATGTAAATGATAGTAGATGGAAAAAATCTAAAGCAAAAGAAAAAGAGAAAGTAATGAAAAAAAAATTAAGTTATAAATTAAGAAACGAAAAGTTTAAAAAATTTATCAACCAACACTGGAGGAATAATTTTAAAAAAATTACTGGAGCACACATAGACAAGCAGGTAATAAATTGCCCCAATTTAAAGACTGTAGACTGTAGCAAAAGAAGTATGTGAAACTTCAAATATGTTAAACCAAAGGAAATTAGATAATGATTAACAAAAACTCAAGCGAAAGTTAAAGAAGAGGAAAATATTGATAATACTCAGTGACAAAAATTGCAAAAGATATCAAAAAATATAAAATGATCCGAAGCAATTTCAATTATTTAATGAAGAAAACTAAATAACCAATTTGGGAAAAAATTAGGAAATATGATAAAAAGATACTATTTTGAAATAAAAAAATATTTCAAAGCACACTGAAATAAGTAGGACAAAAGAAAGCACCCATACTTAGAAATATGAAAGACAGCCAAAAAAAATTTTAGTTGTAGAAAAAAGATGGCATGGAAGGATGGTATTTTGAACAATTAACAGACATAAGCAGAGAATAGGAAAAATTTAAGGAAGAAGAGAAAAAACATAGAAACGAACCATATCTAGTAATGATGAATGAGATAACACAAGTCGCGAATAAATTAAAATTACATCAAAAATGATAAAATAGAAAAAAAAGACCAAAACTGTTGTCTGCCAATTACTAAACGATATACTAAAAAGAGTAGAAATAGGTAGGTACTTAATGATTGAAATTTAGATACAATCTGTCAAAAGTAATACAAAAATTCGGTGATCGAATTATAGAAGAAAGGCAATAAAAAGTATAACTAATAAAATATCTACGAAAATAATAGACAAAGGATTAAAAAATGGAGGCAACTATAGAAGAATTAGAATATAAATTTAGGAAAGAAGTGATTAAGAGTGATTAAGAGAAAAGTTACTGAGGAAAGAAATATATTTTATGATTTATAGACTTCAAAGAGGCTTTTGACAGAATAAGAAAATAATATTTTAAAAAGCACCAAATAAAAAGTAGTCAAAATTTTAATGATAACAATTATCCAGGTTCTATACAAGTACAATAAAAACAAAATAACAAGCATGGATATGTTTCACGCCCATTAAGATTTAACTGGTAGATACTATAAAAGAATAAAAAGAATTGTAGAAATTTGACAGTACAAAAATGCAAAATCTGATACTACAAAAACTACTACCTCTACTTCGAATTGGCATAAATAATGTTTAGCAGCTAAATTCTAAAAAAAACTGAAAATAAATTAAAAGGACTACCAAATAGACATGGAAGTAAACAGTAAAAAAGCAAAACTATGATAATATACAAAAAATAACAAATACATAGAATTGCTGAACAAGAATAAATGAAGCAAGTTACAATTTACAATACAACTACGAGACTTCCCACAATTGTAGGAGACTCTGGGAAAATAGACAAAAAAATTTACCAAAGATTTTGAAAAGGTCCAAGGTTATATATACAATAATACAATAATATACAATAATAAAATAATATACAATAATACAATTTTAATCTAGTTTTGAAAAATAAAAAAACATCAAATTAAATTAAAAAATATATATAGCAAAACTTTGTCAGCCTGTCCATAGTATTCGGCTGTAAATCTTGACTCTAACAAAAAATTGAATCAAAATAGTAGCGAGTGAAACAAAATTTTTAAGAAGACTAAAAAAGATGATAAAAAAGACTTACAAGAGAAATTTACGAAATCAGGATACAGAATACAGGGAAAGGATAATATAGAATGCTTATAACTGAGATGGAAAGACTAAGCGGGACAGAACTGGGAAATAAATAATCCAGTGACATGAGGAAATGCTGTTAGCATAGAGTAGAAAATTTTGAAAAAAAGATACGTGACGCAATACATGTAATAAATATATATAAAGGATTAAGAGGTCTTTTAAGATGTTTCCACTTCGTCTCTTTAAGACATTTGTTTTTGTTCTTTTGTATTCGAGTCTGCAGCATCTGTTATTTCAGTTATGTTTTAATTCTCACTTTTACATTTCTCATTTATGCATCTCTTTCCCGTATACCTGATTTTTTTGTTAAAATATTTTTATCTGCTACTTTCGTGTTTCTTTCCATTCTGTTTCACCTTTTTACTTATTTAGTTTTTCTGTTTTCTCTTTTTAGTTATCTTTTTTCCTTATTTCCCAATATGGTCTCTATTTGGTAGGGACAATAAAATACTAGATACTTTGTCAAGGCTTTGAAATAAAAAAAAGTTTTCTGTGATTAAACAAGTTATACGGTTTTCCGCTTTTTGAAATTTTACGAAAATTAAAAATAAAAAATAAAATTTTGTAATTTATTAATTTTCTTATTCAAAACGTTTAAAATAGTATTAACTTCTCGGATCATATTATGTTTAGATTCTTGAATATTTTTAAAATGTTTCGTAGTTGCCGATATATTAGTTAATTGTAAGAAAAACGAACAAAAACTTATCATTTTTCAGTAAAGCAAAAAGATAGGAGAAAATACACTTACCGCTTCAAACTTCCTCCTAGGAAGTTTTTGTGTTGTGGTCTAACTTTGAACAAAATCTTTGCAAACTGTAACTAAGAATCTACGCCATTTGCTACTATACATAGAAAATAATGACAGTTGAAAATTAATTTCCCATTTAACTATACATAATGTTACTCCTCAAACATACAATGTTAAAGTTGCTAAAATTATTTAAATAGAATTCTGGAAAATAAAGAAGCAGGGAAAATTTTTTTATTTGGTGATTTTGTAGAACTTATTGTTGTACGAAGCATGTAGGTAAATAGAGAAAAGAAAAGTTTTGCACGAATTAAAACTTTTTGAAATAAATTCTAAGGTTATGTCTACAATCATTTATCGAAGTAGACACCTACAATGCTTTAAATTTCAGAAGAATCTAGTACATTCTTTACTTGCCTGCTCCAATATAGAAAATGGCAGCTAACAAAATTATCAGTAAGCTTTTTGAGACAAACTTTTCATTTTCATAGTTGGAACCTCACAATAAATTCTTGATAAAATTATTATTGAATTTGAAAAAACAACAACTGGATACCTTATATTTAAAATTAAAATTTTTGAATTAAGAACTATAACCAAAAAACATTTTTCAAAAATTTGTATCATTCTTCGCCGATGTGAAAAAATATTTATAAAAAGTCTGAAGAAAAATTAAATTGAGAATAAAATTTACAGTGTTTAAAATGTGGTTATAGCTTTCTAGACAAAATATTATAATTAACTGTTAATCAAAATTTCGAAAAAATCCTTGCCATGTGTATTGTATACATGTCTTTACAGTTGAAAATTAATGAAATATTGAATTGCATTGCCACAACGCTCATCATAAAACAGACTAATTTTGAGGAAGTTTAAAGCTTCATATATTTTTTAGATATTTTTTTTTTGAAATTTAATTCTGTAGCAACTTGTTATAAACATTTTTCTACAAGTAGGTATAATCAAAAATCGTGTAAGTTAAATAATAAAGTCATACGGCTGTTGTGAATGAAGCACGTAAAGTTGCAAAAATTTCATGCTGCATAGGACCTTTAAGTCACTGGATGCATGTATTAATATTATTAAATATTGCCTAAAGAAATGTTAAATCTGCTAGTACTAATGGCGATCTAAAAGTCGATTAGGTATAGCGAATATTGAAAAGGAAGATATCATTAATAAATTATAATAAAAAATCAACCTGCTGCTGCAATTAGTTACTCCGTAATAAATATTTATTAATATATTACCATATCGCCGTTAATAAACCTACTGCAAATTTTATATCATCTATAATAACGCCAAGTTTGAATTGGGACAAAAAATTTAAATTATATGTTTCTATCTTATAAATTGTCCCATTTTTTGAGACAAGCCGATATTTATTATTTATCGTGCCCAGGAGGCCCGTGGATGCCGTCATAATTTCCCTATATAAGAAAGGCAATCCAATCGGTTCTGATGATGAGTCCATATTTAATTTTTAATTTTTCAATGCAAAACTTGAACAGTTGCAAAAATTTAAAATTGATATTGACAATATTTATTACACCGATATTCTAAAAGTTGAATGTAATGTTCGAGATACTATTTTTTTGATACTGTTATACAGGGTGTTTATAAAACACCCCAAGTTATATGCATTTTTTATTTTGCGATTTGAATAAATAAAAAGCTTCACCACATTATTTTTTAACCACTACAAAGTTGCCCTAATATTGCTTTTTTAACTACTTCAATGTCAAACAATACTCATTTTATATTTTCAAATGAGAATCTATTTTTCTTTGAATTTCAAGTGTGTTGTGTAAAGCAGAAACGATAAATGTCAGTAATCCGTCAGTGTCGCCGTTGATATCATATTGTAACCATTATTGGGTTTCAAAGTTATTCTCTTTTAAAAAAATTAATAAATACTAGATAACAATCAACTGACGCATGTGTATTTCGATTGCAACAAAAATTGTAGTCAAGCATTGCGAATTTACAACAATTACTTTCCAAACAAAGAAGTTCTAGAACGTCACAAGTTTGCGAGCCTCGAAGGTAATTTTAGAAACTTTGGAACTTGGCAGAAATCTTGAACTAGGGTATCTCAGAGATAGATGCCCCCACAGAAGAAATGCCCATCTGATATGTTTCAGCGGTTAACGTACAGATGGAATCGCCGCTACTGTGTGGTGGTGTATCCCTATGAACTTTGTAGTACCGTGCGATAGCAGTGGAAAAGTGAATTGTTTTGGAGCCATTTGACATGATTGTATTGAGCGATCGAAATTTTTTTATCACTCTTAAGTAAATTTTATATACAGACCGGCTTGTAAGTGTCTAGTGACTAAATTGTCACTTTAAGAAAAAAGGAAAAATGTACTAATCAAGAACAAACGATACATTATTTCTTTGAATAATTCCACACACGATGAGCCCTTGGATGACCAAAATTATTCTATTGCATCTGGGGAAGAATATCTCTAAAACAAAAAAAAATTGGCCAAGCAAAAAATATTACCGCTGTACTAGAAAAGAAACGAAATAAGGAAAATTTATTACGTCCAGCTCCATCTACTTGTGCTACACGATTAAAAAAGTAGACCACAACTTTGAAAAACTACTTTAAGAAAAAAGGAAAAATGTACTAATCAAGAACAAGCAGTACATCAAGTGATACTTTGGACGTTATTTCTTTAAATGATTTTACAGACGATTAGCATTTGAATGACCAAAATTATTCTATTGCTTGTAGGGAAAAATATCGCAAAACAAAGAAAATTTGGCTAAGCGGTTAAATATTACTGCTGTACAAGATAAGAAACAAAATAAGCAAAATTTATTACGTCCAGCTCCATCTACTTGTGCTACAGGATTAGAAAAGTAGACCACAACTTTGCAAAACTACTTTAAGAAAAAAGTGAAAATGTACTAATCAAGAACAAGTACATCAAGTGATACTTTGGATGTTATTTTTTTGAATAATTCTACAGACGATGAGCATTTGAATGACCAAAATTTGTCCATTGCATGTGGGGAAGAATATCTCAAAACAAAGAGACGATTGGATACAATGCATTCACTGCAATGGGTGAACGCATGCAAGTTGTACACACTTTTCCCATATCTGTGAAGAGTGTGGCAAAGTTCTTTTCAAGAAAACGAAGAAATAAGCTATGTAAGTATCTTTTCTCTACTATGCATAAACATCTCTTCTGTACGCTAAGGGATAGATGCCCAAAGCATCGTTTTAAAGTTAATATTTTTTCAGATGATTCTCTCTATAAAAATAAAGTTTATTTGTTTTTTACATAGTGTGTACACACTTGAAAAGTATATTAAAATTATTATAAATATGTAGAAAGAAGTGAATTTAGCAAAAAGGTGGCATCTCTCCTGAAATTTCCATAGATGTTCTTCTGAGTGTGAACCAAAACTCAAAAACTTATATTCCGGAAATTACTAATAACATTGATACTTCAAATTAAACTGTGCAGGAAGACTAAGAAAACTTAAGTTTATATCATGCCTCAAAAAGTGCAGGCATTGAAGGAAAATTGTCGAGATCGGAGTTTTGCCGTTTCTATTTGGACACAATTCAGATAAATAGAAAAAAAATCGCAGAGTAAGTGTTGAAAATAATTTTCCAAAAAAATTCAAAATACAAAAGTTTTTAAAATTCTATATCAAAATCATTAAAATAGTAGCGTCACAAAATGTATTTCGATCCTAAACAATTATTTATAATATTATAGCAATTTTCTCTTATTAATTTTTTAATGGGTGTCCCAAGTTCCAATTCTTGCGGTGATCCTTTTTCCTGTTTTTGATTTTCATAAATTTAGTCCGTTTATAAGTTAGCCATTTAATTTTTTTCATTTTAATTTTGTTTATGTTTTCCTAATTTCTGTAAATTTTTCAAGTCTTTTTCTTTTTAGCCTCATCAATCTAACAACCTTCTTTCCCAATTGGCTTTTATTTTTTCTATTTTTTGCTCTTTATTTTCTGTGTTTGCAGTACTTCTTACACACTTACACAAGTATTTGTAACCATGGCGTAAATATATTTACGCCATGTTTGCAACCATTTTTTACTGAAAAACAAATATTTTATTACCACAGCTCTTTCATTGACCACTTCAAATTTTTACACAAGTTTTAGTCGTAGGGTTAATAATTAAAAAACCACAATGCTTCTAACCAGAAGCTGGCATAAGACAAAGTACCTGCATATTTTATTGCCGATATGCCGACGAATTGTAATTTTTTTGCTTTGATGGACATGGTGGTGAAAAAAACTAGTAGTCGAGGGTGGAAATTGAGCCAGTGTTTTGGCACCCGATCGCCTCGTCCGTGACAAAGAGTAATGGCGACGGGGGCGCGGGTAGTTCACTGGAGGCTCGCTCAAACTGCGCTCCAATTTCCTGCTAATTCAATGTCTTTCAATCCGAAGATACGGCGTGATTGATTACGACCAGCACCGCCTTCTCTTCGCTCTTTTCCACGTTGTCCTTCCTCCATCCGACGCTATCGCATCTAGGAACACACCATCAAAAAACATTGACGGATCGACTCGACTCGATAAATCGTCCAAAGACTAAAATCAAAGTCAATAAGTTTCGTCGTTGAAGATTTCGATCCGAGTCAAGGAATAATTATCAATTAGAGGGGAATGCGCAATAGTCGAAGCCAGATAATTTCTTCAAAAATCCCGACCGCGGCAATTTGTAATGTTTTAATAAACAATTTCGTCGTTAATCTCGACTTGGTATATTAATTAAACCATAAATAATTGCGGTTTATTGACTGTCCAACAGCTGGTAATCGGTGCGTTATCGAATTTTCTAAACTTAGATTTAGCCGACGAATGAGGTCTATTCATGAATGGGAAGAGCGGAGCGATAACATTAACAGACTTTGTTAGACAAGCGGACTTTTGCGGATTATCAGCTAATAATTGCCTCATAACAAAACCTTAATCACTGACAGGAAGAGACTTGCTTCGGAACGGTTATTAGTGTTATGCAACAAAAAAATTCTTTACTGGCAGATTTGGTTCAAATTTGAAATTTAAAGAGAGACATTTCGAAATATTTCTGAAATTTACCATATATTTCGGATAAGTGAGCCATAATTGATATTTATGAGTAGCGAGATAAAAAGTTCATTATCACATATGCGTGAAGTTTGCAACTACGATAATATTGTCTTATCCGACTAATAATAAACTGTTGAGGTCATTTAAATATTTTTGTTTCATTATGCGTAATCTGGAGAAATATGGCGATTTATTTTTAACTTGTTCATAATTTGATATTCTGAAATTACGCAGCTACTCATAAAGGTATTTGTCCTATCGGTACCTAGAACCTAGATAAATAAAGTTTAAATAATCAAGTATAAATTAATTTATAAAAACTTTAGTATATTTTCGAATGATTAAATGCTTTTTCATCTTTATATTTTAGTAAAAATATTTTAAAATTTGCGTAAAGTTTTTTTTATTTATTTATATTCATTCAGACAACATGGAAAAATTTATGTAGAATCTTAATTTATTGATTTAGAAAGAATTTTAATAATACATTGAAGTCCATTAAATGTATTAATTTAAAAACAAATTTTTATAGTATTATGACTATTTTTAAACAGTTTGATAAGGTTTAATTTCTGGAATTAAAAATCCTGCAAAGAATTTTCAATCAGCTCAAATAACAGTTCATTGTTATCCATTATTTATTTATTTCTTTACAAAAAAATAGTTTTTAAAAACAAGAATTGTTACAATACGATATCAACGGCGACACTGACGAATTATTGGCATTTAAACTGTTTTCCACGGCACACTAGAAAATTTTAAGAGAAATCTAACATACTTGATAGACATTTAGTTATTTTATTAAATGAATATTGTAATAAAATCAACTTTTTAGTATTCGGAAAAATATTATTCTTTAAATAAGACTATGGGAAAAATACGTATCTATTAAAAAAAAAAGTTGAACATGTTTAGTCATAATTAAAAAAATCACCATTAGGACCACTATAGTGTTTAAAGAATAATTTGCTAAATTTTTTTATCTATTCAAATCAAATAATAAATAACGCAGATGTAGCTTCAGACGTTTTTTAGAAACACCATGTATAGTAGATAGGTTGCTATTTATAAAAATATTAATTTTTCTCTCTTTTGAAAATTATACAAAAAGTTTTATTTCTTATTAGAATGAAGTTTGGTTGCAAAAAATTAAATTTAATAAAATTTAAAAATATTAGAGAATAAAATTATATCATTGATAAAAATAAAAAATAAAAATAAATCGTAACCTTGTTTGGCTAAATTTAAATGCTAATAATTAATGACAATATAATAATTATAAACATGAATTTTATATTGTATTCAAAATATATAAATAAAAAATTTGAAGGAATTTTTTGCCAACGTAAGAATATTAAACAATTAATTCAATTTAATATAATTATTATTTTATAAAATCAAAAATGAAGGAGAGTAGCTCCTCCTTTAATTGTTTTAAATTTAGTTAAAATTAAAGAATCTAAGGCTGGTGTAATAAAATAAAATAAACTTATTAGTAAATTTATATTTTGTAAAACTTAAAGTAAATTTCATACAAACATAGAAACAAAAATTTTATGTCGCTCAAAAATATTTCACATATCTTTAGTTATCGTTTTATTTAGATAATAAAAATTTAAAATTTACACATTTGTAATACTTTTAAGATTATTTATGTTTCTTATAACAAGAAAATCAAAAATGTTTAATTAATATTAATTATTATTTTAAATTTATTTGGAATTCTATTAAGTTTCAGATAAATTGGGGTTAGTTTCGTATGATTTAATTATTTATTATTAAAACGCAAAATTTCATTATACAGACTTGCTTACTTACGCTTACATACTTCAGTATGTAAACTCTGCAAGTTAAATTTATTTAATAATTTAATTCAAACATCTTTAAATTAAAAATTTTCTTTTATAAAAGTATGCACTTTCACTGAAGGTGTTTTTTTTTCAGACCAACAAAATATTGGGCCGTCTTTTGCCCACCTACTTAAGAAAACCTGGCGCCGTTGCTGTTCTGGTCCATGTATGTAATGAAAGTAAAAGATTTTTGTGCACAATGTTAGCCTTTGGTCGAGAATATGACCGAGATAATTGACTTAATCTTTCATTGAAATTGGTTGATTATTCAGTGTGACTTAAAGACATATATCTCGTGTACTAGTAAATGTTATCTGTGCAGATTTTTCATTGTTCACTTTTATTTTTCATTTGGTCAGCTAGCCTTGTAAGTGGTTTTGAACTTTCCCTAATGCTCTTACTGGATCTCGATCCAGGTAAAGGTACGGTCCCAAAACACTTCCTTGGAGGACTACAAATTGTATCGCTGGTATTTGGTTGTGTTCATAGTTGTTTTGATGTCAAAGCATTTGTCAGACAGATAGGATTTTAGCAGCAAGTATATTTGATTTAATTTTTTCTTTCAATTCATATTGGAGCCTATGATGCCACACTATGTCGAACCCCTGATGGACATTTAAGAAAACTGATGCACACAACTTTCCGGACTTTCTTTAATTATATTAATAATTCTGTGGCATTGTTGAATGGTAAAGTGTTCTTTTTTTAATACAAATAGGTGCGAGGATATAAGATTTTCCTGAGACACTACTTCCTTTATTCTCTTTAGTAGAAGTCTTTCAAATATTTCTCTTATAATGCAGAGTAGGTTGCTATGATGTAACTTCAGTTGGTGGTTTCGCGGGCTTGGCAATCATAAGAATTTGAGAGTACTTCCAATGGATTGGATAATGGCAAAGACAAAACATACTATTATAGATTGTGGTTAGAAGTACCAGTGTTTTTCTTGGAATCTGATTTAATACCTGAACAACTATTAGATCATAACCTGGGCCTTTATTCGAATTTATCTCCTTGGCAACTTCTGATAGAAAAAATACTTTTATAGCTGGTAATAGCTGACAGGGTGCATCCAAATTATCTCCTCATTTTCCGCTTCATTCAATACGGTGAAGACTTTGCTAAGATGTTAACCAAAAGCTTACGCTTTTTCTTGAACGGATCTGGTTCAGTTACCGTCCGTTAGTCGTATTGGTGAAATCGTTGTTGCCGGTCCATTGAACTTCTACAATGCTTTCCACAAATGTAGTATTGTCAGAAGTCAAGTTTCTTATGTAAAAAAATGGCTGCGTGAAGTCGATGTGTGATTCTATTGAGAGTAGTTTGCCTAAATGGGTCTACTGCTTTGCTATAATCTCCTAGCCGTTCCTTTTTCTACCACTAATGGTATATTTACGTAGTACCTTTGGTTTTGAGTTAACGTTGCGTTCAAAGTAGTATCCTTCAATAATCTAGTTGGGTTTTGTATTGATATTTCAATTTCTTCACTCTTTTAATCGCATATTTATGCTTAAGGTATCGTTGGTAACATTTACTCTTTGCTAAGAGTACGTAAGTAAAATTTTTTCGTTATTATAATTATTGTTTCTTTTTAATTAAGTTTTTATGGTTATTGTTCCAGTTAGTGTTAGTAATCTAAAGAATCGTTGAATAAAAGCTGAAGTTTACAATTCAAGTTGTAACTTTTCTATTGATGCGTTTCTATTAAGTGCATACTCTTACTCTCTTTTTCCTTAATCATAATTTATTGCACCAAGAGAAAAAATTCAGCTACTTAACAAAACTTAAGGGTGTATGGTACGTTCATCAGCCAAATTAATTCGCTATGGGGGCGTTAGTAGTAACTATCAGAGCATTTTGAGAAAATGTACTCCCCTACCCGATTGACCTACCACCTCCACTTCAACTTCTACCTGAAGCTAGCTGCCCAACTTGCCTGAAGGCAACCAAATTTATTTATGACTGAGACAAAGGTCGCATTTATGAAGTTACTCGCCCTTGTCATCCGCAACACATTTCTTCCCGAAAAAGTTGTTCGATTTGCTGACCAAGCGACCAACAATCGTTTTTGCGTAAACGAGCACGAAGATATTATGAAAAGTACTCTTCATGAAGATAATTAATAATTCATTGTCCGAATTTGAGATAAAATAGTCACATGATGTGAACATTAATCGAAATTAAAAAAAGTAGCAACAAATAGAAGAATATTAAGGCAATAAAAATATAATTAAAGAATTTCTTGAAATAATTAATTATTAATAATTATGGCTTTGTTGCAAACTAAAAGATCATAATTATTAATTGAGTTACAAACATTTATCTGAAAATTACCGAGACAATCCATTTGTCATTTTAAAGCGTACCGTCTTTTGACTAACAATATTTTAGTGGCCTGATGGTGATGGTAGACATTTCATCTTCACTCCCCCTTCCATTGATATCAAACCATTTTCCCAGTAGTACATTTGATCGAATGCAAGACAACTTTAGCATATTGTTTCAGTACATATCCTAAATCCACTATTCGCCTTCCAGACAATAAATCTTTACTATCTATTGGTGGCTGTACTTTCTCAACACATAAAGAATTTAACAAACTACTAAAAGAAAAGTTGAAATGCATTATCCTCTTACAAATTTTTCTTACCTATCTGCTTACATGTCGTATTCATAATTGGCTGCTGACAAGATTTGGTTTAATGATGTGGAAGCTATTGCTCGATTTAAATTGACCACTTCTTTAGTTTTTCTAAACCAAATTAATATTTTAGTAACCGTATGAGTAAATTATAGTTTTTCTTACATTTTCAATATCTGCAATTTTTTTTGGATGCGTGGATATACAATTTTTTACCCGTGAATGCGGAAAAGAAAATGATCACAATTTTTTTGGTCCGCGAATACAGGAACCGCGAATAAGGAGCTTTGACTCTATATAAAAAATGCCGACGTATCTTGCATATTTGGGTTCAAAGTGATGGCGCGGGGCTGTCGAGAAAGAAGTCTAAGATTTTTTACATCGCGGTATATTTAAATTCTTTATGAAACAATCAGAAGTTCAAAAAATATAAAGCTTACACAGTCATAATGAAGAAGAATTAGTCTATAAATTCTTCTTAATAAAAACAATATAAATTTTGTTTCACTTATGTTTCACCGTTTCACTTTTAGGAATTGAATATGAAAATAAAATTAAAATTTGTATGTTACACGTTGAAGTGCCAGATGTAAAAAGCAAGTGCCTAAATTATCAAAACAACACAAATATATTTTTGGTTCCGTCGAAACGACTCTTTGTTGCTTGGACTATCTTCTTGGTCGCAATTAGCAACACAAAAGAAGCATCTGTAAACATGTACCTTTCCAGTTTTACTACAAAATACGAGTACGAAATCGCTTCCTCTACAATTGTGACTAAACTGCGTATTTTTACTTGGCGGGGGAAAATAGAAAGAGTGAGCAAAGTAAGAACAGAAAATAATTTGACGGCGTTTTTATTATAGGAACACGACTTTGCTATCACTGATGCGATTTTCAAAATAAAAGGAGGATAAATAACAAGAATTTATAGGCTATGCAGTGAAGATTATTTCATTTCAATAGCTGCCGGTTAAATGCACTAAATTAATGATTCTTTGCTACACCAAATTTAAGTAATTTTCTCGAACAGCAAATAATTAATTATGATGTTGTTACAAGTCGGAGGGCAATAAAAATATGTTACTGCAAAGTAGATTGAAGAAACTTTAATTTCATGAAAAATGTCAACCATTGAATGAATGGGACCTTAGCGGTGTTTGAGATAAAATTAAATTTTATTATTATTCTATCTGTCTAAACAATGCATTTTAATTTTTTTTGTATCAACTAAATGTCTTGATATTCTAGACTCTAACGATTTGTTTTACAAAAACTTAAAAAATAAAATAAAATTTGAACCTAACATACGCCCTTAAATTCATCAGTATCTCAAACACGTTGAATGCAAAATTTAAAGAATTCTTATCTGGTGTCCCGCATGGGTCGCATTATGGACCTACATGGTTCTTTTATTTATACACAATTTTTCCAATGCTCCAATTTGTTTGTGTTTTGTTAGAAGTAAATTAACTATAAACTTTCATCCGTGACATTCAACCCGAAACATACTTTTTAGTGGCGGCTCGCCCGGGTAGGCAAGGTAGGCGCCGCCTGCCCTACTTATCCAGCTATATGAAAATAAATATTTTATAATTAAATATTTATTTTCCATTTCTATCAAATGTATATAAGATGATGTTAAAAAGAATGCTCTAAAATTTTGCTAATACTAATAATTATAAATTATCAGTAAAAAAAAAAAATTGAACGGCCCAGATTTTTTCTCTTTCGCCCGCCGTCCGCATAGTGCATCGATGCCCATCGTCGCCTACCCAGTAGGGCAAGCGACAAAAATTGTCGCCTGCCTTGATATACTTCTGTCCTTCTTTTACTTATAGCAAGATAAACGTAAACGACCTTAAAACTTCAGTGGTAAGCGGCGGCCTGTAGGCTCCGACTTGCATCGCCTGTCTTTGCTATCGTTCTGGTTCGGCTTTTTTCGGCTTGGGATTGGCATTACCGCTGAAACCGAAGCTTTGTGTGTTGCTGTGTTATACAAGTACGAAACACATTCTTGTCTTGCTATTCTCAGCTTTATTTATACCTGTGCTACGTTAGATTTTATCTGGTCGCGTGTTCAAATGTTCCCAGGTGTGTGACTTTTACCTTACCTCAGGTTCGAGTGACTTAGACCGCTGACTTAGATAAGTATACTTTGATTTAAATTTTCGTAAAGGCTGCCCATTTTTCTAAAATGGACGTTGTCAACGATATCGTGTGGAGTTTAGTAGAAACGTCGTTTTCACGGCAGGATAACCATGAACGTAACGAAATATTATCAATTGGCCGCCCTACCCCAAATGTTAATATATTGTCCCTAAATAAAAAGCGCGGTCAAACTGTTTCTCGGTCGTTTAAAATAAGTTGGTATGAAACTCATAGATGGTTATGTGGAAGTTGTTTCAAAATCCACCATAAGTGATGCTTTAAAATTACATTCCTCGTTTTCACTTCAAGTATATAACGAAGAAGTTAGCAAAAATAGAAAGCTACTGTTCTATTTAATTAATGTAACTGTTTTATTAGCAAAACAAGAGTTTGCCTTTTGAGGTAGAGATGAAAGCGAAACTTCTGCGAATGTAGGAAATTATAGGGAATTTTTTAAAATACTCATAAAACGAAAAGAAGAAGATGGCGCCGAGTGAAAGCACATGTTTTGGTTGTAATACAATAATTAAAAAAAATAGTGCTAGTATTTGTTGCAAAATGTGCAACCACTGGTTTCATAAAAAATGCAGCAAACTAAGTGGTGATATATTCAATAAATATGCTGTAGAATTAAAAAAAAGCAGTGTTATTAATTGGCATTGCCAAAGCTGTCAATTTGAGGTTAGTATCGTCGAGTCAGGGGGAGACACGGACAGTGATTCCGAGGAGGATGACGACGTTTCTGGCAATATAAGAACACCAAGAATCACCAAGCAGATCGAGCAACTATTCCAGAAATATCTTGTCCCAGTCACTGAGCAAATTGAGAAGCTAGAATCATCCGTTGCGGGTATCGGATCCGATCTCAACAGGTTGACCGATAACAACAGAATCACGTCAAAAAAGTTGGAAAAAAGAATCACCAAGATGGAGGACAAAATAAAGCATGTTAGCGGCCCATCTACATCTTCAGATTGTATAATTGCCGAGGTGACGGAAAGGCAAAAAAACTTATCCAAAGTAATTGCACTAAATATTCAAGAATCTTTAAAGCCTACGGGCACTGAGCGACTAAGTGATGATCGTGATAAAATAGCTGAACTTATTCCTCAGGAGTTATGTCATATGATACCGAACATGAGACTACGCAGACTGGGTAAGGTTACCAGGAACAGAACACGTCCACTGTTACTTGAAACCTCCTCTCCCCAGGAAGCTAGGATGATAATAAATACAAAACCGCCTGATGGAAGCCGTGCGGTGTTCAAACACTACCTAACACAGGCACAACAAAAACACCTGGGGGACCTACGTGCTGAACTCAACAATATTACATCAAATGGAGATCAATCCAAGACAATAAAATATATTAATTGCATTCCAAAAATTGTCGATAAACGTTCCTTTCGGGCTTCAAAAGAAAAGCCCAAAGAAACAACCTGCATATTTACTATCAAAATATTAGAGGTTTGAAAACCAAGTTAAATAGTTTCTTAACCTCTTCAGCTAGTAATAACTGTGATATAATTTGTATAAGCGAAACTTGGCTAAACTCAACAATAGCAGATGGTGAAATAGTGGATAACTCTCTAATACTATTCAGGAAAGATAGGGACAGTATGACTAGTGAACATAGTCGTGGAGGTGGGGTCCTTATTGCAGTCAAACGCAATATATCTGTGGAGTTAATAAATATTAATATATACAACATCGAACAAATATTCATCAAGGTTAAATGTATAGATGGGGACGCCATAATTGGTTGCATCTACATGCCACCACAATCTACAATAGATACGTTTACTAGTTACATTGACACATTGACCTTCATTAGAGCTAAATACCCTAACTGTAAATTAATGTTCACAGGGGACTACAACTTACCCAGCAGCCAGCCTAAAGAAGTCTGTGCAAATCTGCTCTACAATGAAATGCTTTTGATAGGATGTACACAGATGAATGTTGTCCAGAACACATACGGTCGTCTCCTTGACCTCTGCTTTTCCAACACTGAAATACAAATCGTAAGGACTCTACCCATAATGGAGGAAGACACACACCACCCATCGATAGATATTTACCTATCACACAAAGCGGAACTAAAACCAAGCAACATTCCATACTACTCGTTTAAACATGCAGATTACCCAGCGCTCAACGGATACTTTCTAAACACAAACTGGTTTGCAATCTACAGAACTGAATCAGTTGATGATAAAATACAATTGTTCTATGATATACTCAACGAGGGCATTGACCAGTTTGTTCCAATACACTATAAGAAATTTGATGATTTTCCTAAGTGGTTCACAGCAGAGCTAAAACGAAAAATCAAACTTAAGAGAACGGCTCATGCCAACTACGAAAAAGCACGTACTAGATCTGCTTATCTCCATTTTCGCAAACTGAGACAGGAATGCAAAAACCTTAGTTCTGATTGCTACGATGAATACATTTGTAGAGTTGAACATCAAATAGAGAGGGACTCAACACAATTCTGGAAGTTCGTCAAGAACAAGAGACGCAGTGACCTTGTCATTCCGTCTAAGATGTCCTGGGACACCAAATTAGCTAACAGCGGTAGTGAGGTGAGCAATCTCTTTGCATCTTATTTTGAAAGCATTTATGCTGATACAACTTCCACGGCAGCATCCTATGATGTTGAACAAAGCGTCGAAAGAGATGTAGACCTAACCATAATGCATGTCACCTTCGATAAAGTATTCACGCTACTATCCCAACTAGACATCAAAAAAAGCGCCGGGCCCGACGGATTGCCCAACGTCTTCCTGAGAAATTGTGCAGCAGGGCTGTGTGAACCCATCACTCATATTTTCAGTAAATCTCTGCAGCTCAGTGTCTTTCCATCAGCCTGGAAGCTTTTATATATCTGTCCAATCTATAAATCAGGTACAAGATCTGATGTAACAATCTACAGACCAGTATGCCTACAATCCACACTTGCAAAGGTATTCGAGAAAGCTATACTACCACAAGTAACCTTCAGTTTTAAGAGTATCTTGTCTTCCAAACAGGATGGATTTTTCAGCGGCAGATCCACGTGCACGAACCTATTTTGCTACGTAAATCATATACTAGAGGCTATGGACCGGGGTTTTGAGGTACACGCACTTTACACAGACTTTAGTAAAGCGTTTGACTTGGTTGATCATGACATACTACTTACAAAACTCAGTAACCTCGGAGTATCTGGTAATGCTTTTGAGTGGTTCCGTTCTTACTTATCCGAGAGATATTTACAAGTCAAGGTAAATGGACATATATCCAACAAATATAAGGTCAACTCTGGTGTCCCCCAGGGCTCCCATCTGGGTCCAATCCTGTTTAACATTTTCATTAATGATATCGCAGACAAGATGGACTCCGAATACTTACTCTATGCTGATGATATAAAAATGTATAGGTGGATACGAAATGATGATGATTCTCAAGCCCTGCAGCAGGATATAGATAGATTATCGGACTGGTGCACAAGAAACAAACTAAAGCTGAACATTAACAAATGCTCGATTATGACTTACTCCAGATCTCATCTCACTCATCAAATCATTTATCATATTGGTGGTCAGAGACTACTGAACCCTTCCAGCATAAAAGATCTCGGGGTCATCTTCGATAACAAGCTTACCTTCGCAAATCATATCGACAAAATAGTCTCACAAGCTTACAAAACCCTAGGATACATACTAAGATCCGGGAAGGATTTCAAGAGTCCTTGGACATTGGTCCGGCTATATAATTCATTAGTCAGACCTATACTCGAATACTGTTCTACAATCTGGTCACCTACTACAAGCATACATATTAACAAACTCGAAAAAATACAGCGGAAGCTCTGTAAATACATCGCTTACCATACCAGAACCACAAATACAGACGACATATATCACCAATAGAGGATCAGCAGCCTATTGGTCCGCAAAGAGGTCTCGGATCTATCAATGTTCAACAAAATAGTCAACGGGCACATCGACTCACCCGAAATCCTCGAGCAGTTTGGATTCAACTGTACTAGACCAGATATTAGAGCACGCAGACTTCTGAACTCAATAAAATCAAATAAAAAATATGTGTGTAATGGTCCTAGAAATAGGATCTCTAAATTAGTTAATAACTACTGCAGTGACCTGGAATTTTTTGGAGTGTCTCCCGCCACGTTTCTAACCAACGCTAAAAAACTATTATAACTTCTCATTTTTTATTTTCTTTCTTCTCACTGTACTTTATTGTAAGATTTATGTGTATATTGCCGATTGGCGTTTTCTGATAATAATAATAATAATAATAAAACGTGATAAAGAAGTTGTTTGTCATATAGAAAAAATTAAAGGTGTATTCACGGGGTTGTCAAAATCAATTCAAAATGATTTAATTCAATGTATAAAGGGACATATTTCAGATGCTATTTCTGCAGAATTAAGAGCTTGCCAATTTTTTTCTCTTGCAGCCGATGACACTACAGATATTGCAGAAAAATCACAATGTGCTGTTTCAATAAGATTTGTTACAAAGCTAGGTGAAATAAAAGAGCGATTTTTAGGATTTTACGACGTAAGTGAAGATAGAACAGCTATACATGTTAATAAGTAATGTTTTAGAACCTTATAATTATAAACAGAAATTAGTTGGTCAATGTTATGATGGGACAGTGTCATGGCTGGTTCTCTAAATGGTCTGCAAATTAAAATTAAACAAGATGCCCCAAATGCTCTTTTTACTCACTGTTGTGCGCACCGTTTAAATCTAATATTGCAAAATGGTTCAAAATGTATTACAAAGTGCAAAATTTATTTTAAAACTCTTACATCAATACCTGCATTTTTTAATCAATCGGCTAAAAAAACTTTTGTTTTAGATTCAGTAATTGGTAGAAGAATACCGACAAGTTGTGAAACACGACGGGCTTCTCGCTCAAAAATTATTCACCTCGTAAACTCTGAGTTCATAAATTTAAAAGAAGTATTTTCAAAAATAAAGGAGAATTCAACCTCAACCACAGAGTCTGCTCACGAAGCTACGGGTTACCTTAAACATTTAAATGATTTTGAGTTTGCTTTTTTAACGACAGTATATAATGAAATTTTCTGAATAACAAACATATTATACAACATTCTGCAAAGTAAATCTTTGGATATTAATTCTTGTCAAAATAGAATCAAAGAGACCAACACTCAGATGCATAACTTAAGAACTGATGCACATTTTGACAGGTTTTATGACACGGCCGAGTTGAAGGCAAAAATGAAATCTTCAGAAGAGCACAAATCAAAAAGAATTAAACTCGCAGGTATTATTGATAATGAGCAAACCACATGTAAAGTTTTGTATTTTGAAATTATCGATAACGTCGTAATGCAGTTAAACATTCGCTTTGCGGATATGGAACAGATGGTGTATTTTTCTTTAGCAGATTCTTCAAAATTTAAACAGTTCTGCAAAGTTTTCCCGTCTGAATTAGTTTCAGCTTTAATGTGCCAATTTAGTAACATTTTTGATAAACAGAAATTAATTAATGAATTAAGTGTAATTTATAATGATGCTCAATTTGAAAATTGTAAACTCATCAAATCGTAAAAACTTTTGCAGACAACGAATTTCTCGAAATTTTTCCAAAAGCGTATAAATTATTCGTATTAATTTCCACGAGTGTTTCAGTTGAAAGAGATTTTTCTTGTTCAAAACGGATCAAGAGCGATTCTAGAAATTCAATGTCACAAGACCGATTGTCTTCTCTTTCGTTAATGGCTATTGAAAAGGAACTCCTTTCTGAGCGGTCTCTGCAAGACGATTTTGAAGATGACATTATAAAGAGGTTTTCAATGTCGAAAGATATTAGACTTTTGATCATTTAGTCATTCAGTCTTTCAACAATATTTTTTATCATATTTCCTATTTCTTTCATTGTTTGATTACGTTCATGATTTCCAGAATTCTTGCCACTGTCACCTTATATCAGTTTTCTTTCAGCTCTCTTTTAGATTACTTGTATTAAATTAAACCCGTTAAGTTTTGATTAGGGCAAATTTTAAAAATTTCTTCCAGCTATATTCTACGCAAAAGCTGCCAGTTTTCTTTTGTATCAAAGTAAATACTAATATGAAAAAAGTTGAGTTTATCTCGTTGAATTAAACAAAATTTATTTTACGACACCCGTTTCTTTAAAGATTTATTTAGATGGAGTTTTATTAAAACTTTCTTGTTTAGAGCATTTGACCTTGAAATCCAAAAAAATTTTGTATGCGGCGCGTTTTTTTTGTCGCCTACCCAATCCAAATGGCCACGAGCCGCCACTACTTTTTATAGCAAACTTTTGCGATATTAAATACTTGAAATACCGAGACGCTTTCCTCTTCAACGTCACATTTGAATTATATCGATAAAAAGTTTATTATCAAAATTTTATAATCAATAGCTGAATATGCTGGTCTTGTCCAATTTTAGGTGTCTTATTTCCTACATTACCCCAACATTTGTACATGTAAATCAGGCTTCATCTGCTATAGGGTGTTCCATCAATCCAGTGATTCCACACTTCAGGGACGTTTTATTGGGGTTCTGCTCGCAATAAAACAAACGACAAACGCACTTTCTGCATTCACACCTTCGCGCCCCATCTCAAAGATGCGCACGTGACCCGATTCGCCCTACCTCGATTTACATACACAATCAAACTGTTAGAAGAAACATTTTTGCATGCACCAATATGATTACACAGCTTTATGGCAACTAATTTTGCTACTTTTCTCAATTTTTATCACTTTGAGTAACCAAGTGGGAATCCGAAATTGGTTCATGGAACGTTTTGGGTAATTATTTGAGCGTGTTTTTGGGCGAAGTTAATCAACGACGTTTTTCTTTATTTCATGTTGATTTTTCAACCTTGTACTTTGGGCCTCATCAATTTTTCGCCATTGTTCTCTCCTTAACAATGTCGTTATTTATTGTTTCTTCTCTTTTAATTTTCGAAGAACCGGCGGCAACACCCACCTCGTCTATTATGGCTGTAACGTAAAACGTATTTCTAGCGATAATGAAGTTATTATGTGTAACATTTTTGTTTATTATTAAACCATCATCCATCACCTGGGGCGTTGCATCTACATACGCCGACGCCTAAATTAATTCCGTAAACTGAAAAGAAGACACGACGTCCTTCTCTATCAAAGGCACATCTAAATAATATCAGGGACCACGTCACTAACACAAGGGAAAACAATTGAGTTGCCATAACACCGCGAACTAAAGAGGCCCAGACATGTAATTAGGTGATTAAAGCGCCATTGTTCCCTCGGGCTGACAGCTCAATCAAGCGGCTTTTTGTTAGGCACGAAATTAAAAAAAAAAAAACCACAGTGATTATTATTTTAAGAATGAACCCCGCATTAAAAAACAATTTTTATCTGGGCCATGCCAACATTAGAAGTAAGCAATCCGGCATGGAAGCTCGTAATTTGGGAGTTTAGCGCCCCGAAAAAAATAATTGGCGCCTTATCGACTTAATTTTGGCAAATTTCGAAATTGAAGAAGAATGAAAACGGGGAATTTCTGAAATTTTCTGCTGAATTTCGTGGCGAATCCGGATCGTTTTGCTGCTTTTAAATGTTGGTATGTTAGATCCTGAAGAAATTACTAGCAGGTATATAATAACATATCAATCAGGATTTAATTATAGATCGTTTGAATGTTGTTTGGGGGGCTCGTCTGTAATTTTGGAGGTAGAAAAAAAACGGCTTCAAGTTCGGTGGGTTTTACGATGAATTCCCGTGGAAAACGTTTTTTACGTTAATAGATTTATAAATAAATAAAATTACGGCAGAAAACCGTCATCAATCATCTGAAAATATGTTTTTTGTTATTATAGCGAATCGCGATAGTTGACGACCTGAGGAAGTGAGGTCAGTGCAAGTGATGATTATTATTAGTGTTCCAATTAATTTTCTTTGGAGGGAATCGTTGAAAGGGTATCGGTTTAGGTCGTTTGATAAAAACGTCAAAGTGCCGCTTTTTCAATAAATGCTTGTTGTGTTGTGCAAGGGCGATTTCAATTTGTTTTTAGTATTTCCGTCCGTTCCAGAATCAGCAGCGACTTCACCAAGTCTCCGATTGTAATGCAGTTGGATATTTAAAACTAAATTGTTTACTGACCCCGACTGGATTCATTACGACGAACAGTTATTGGTATCTACAAAATATTTATTGTAAGAAAAAAAATTTTAAAAAATATTTTTTTTTTCGAAAATTATCTACCTATCTACATATAGTTTAGAACTTTCAAAATTTAAAACTGCAATAAAATTGCAATAAATTAAAAAAGTTAAAAAAAATTTTGGAGTAATCAACGATTTGAATTATCTGGACGCCAATACAAAATATTTTGAACTAAAATTTTTCTAAAAATTGTTCAAATAATTATTAACAATAGAATGACACTGTTTTGTACTAAAGCGTAGAAGAGACATTACTAATATATTTTTATTTCGTGAAATGCAGAGATGTAAGTAGGAATTCTGAGACAAAATCGGAATTCCAAAGTTGTTTTCAATTCAGCAGTGAGAATAAACGTAACCTCAAGAAGTCTTTCTGAAACTAATTTTTATATCAAAATGCTTTGTGAAGATTTTCAAAGAAACCTCTTGAATGATGAGCTTGTCAGATTTAAAAAATATTTACCAAACCACAAAAATAATGGCAAGAAATAAGTTTGGGGCATGTGAGATATTACCAATGGCCTAGCAGAAACGCAATTTCTTGATGATGAGTTACGACGTAGATCCCATTCTATCATAATATTTTCTAATTTTTCCTAAATAGAATATTAAAATAAAACAATAGTTTTATATTATCAAATATGTGCTAATTTAGTTTATTATTACAAAAACATAATATTGCTGAGTTGAAATCAAAATAGAAAACCTATTTTTAGTATTGGAAATTTTGATGATTTCATTAAAAATTGGACCAGAAGAAGAAAACGGAAAATAACCATCGTCTTTCAATTTCTGAAAATGATTTATTCAAAATTAATTATGATGTTTTGCTTTGATTTTCTGGCTGTTTGGACTTGTTCCATATTGGAAAACTGGTCCATGTTGTTCTCCAGCATAACTTATTTCTCTTAAATTGAGGTTATGTCTATAATGGCGACAACTTGTGCCTCGTGTAAATCCCATTTTTCAAAGGGCTGTTTGTCACATTTGTAGTGATCTTTATCATGGTAGTAACTCCATCGATGTTTTTAACAGGGATGGTGTAAAACTGGTACAAAGAACTGTGCACTGTTAAGTGCATCGGAAATTAAAGTTCTTGAGTTGAAGACAAGAAAACCTGTGTTAGTGTATCGTTGCCCAGTGTGTGCAGCTAATGGCAATGTTGATGTTTCTCTAAAAGAGGCAAATCTTGATCTGCAAAAGAGAGCCAAGTCGCTTACCCTTGTAAACTCTACTTTTAGTAAATTTTTAACTAATGAATGGCTGACATTTCGTCTTTGAAAACTACATATAATAATTATGAAGAATTTTTGAACAACCTAAAAGATAGCAATCTCAAAAATAGAATCACAGCCATTGACCAGCTGGAGTTATCTGAATTAGTGAGTTGGAATCTATGGGTATTAAGGACAGACTTATCGAATTGGATCAAAACAATAACATTGATATTCAAGGGAATATAAATAGCATCAGTGATGACTTGCAGGACGCTCTTCTAAATGAAGCAATGTCAGAAATGTCTTTACGTAATCCTAAGAAGAATAATATTATTATTAAGAATGTGCCTGAATATACTAGAGGTGGCCTTCATAACTCTGAGACTGTTATGAAGATTTTATCTAAAATTCCTCTTCGAACAACTATTGATAAAAGAATGTTCATCGCATTGGGCGTTCTTCTACCGGTAAACGGAGGCCAATTGTCATTAAAATGGAAAGTCGTGATGATGTAAGTAAAGTGCTCACTAACTGGAAATGTATTTCGTCCTCAGTTTATGTATCTGCTGATCTAACTATAATGCAACTTAAAGCTCTTTCTAAGCTTAGGAAAGAAGCTGATACTTTTAATAGTGAGAATGTTGATTCTGGTCTGAAAAGAATTGTTAGAATTGTGGATGGTAATCCTAGAATTGTTTTAGTAAAGAATGGTAATAATAATTCAAATGATTATGGTGATTCATCTCAATCCGATTCAAAAAACTCGGAGAATCAACGGATAATGGACTAGTTTGTTATTATCAGAACGTTCGTGGTCTTAGGACGAAATTAGATTTAATAAAGTTAAATATAGGTTTGCTGACTCCTGAACCTGTTGTCTTATGTCTCACTGAAACTTTTCTACACTCCGGTATAAACAATGCTGAACTTGGGTTTAGCAACTATTCAATCTTCAAAGAGGACAGGCTTGATTTTGAAGATTCTCTTTCAGGTGGTGGGTTACTTCTTGCGGCTAAAGGTGATCTTAAGACTAATAGAGTCCAGTGTAATAATAGTATTAAACAGTTTGTTGAGTTTACTAATGTGACTAAAAAAGTGATTATTGGTGTTTTTTATCCTGCACCTAGATCCAATAGTGATGAATATGAGAAATCCGTGTCTCCTGTTGAGTCTCTTAAAAGTAAATATTCTGATCATGAATTTATTTTATTTGGTGACTTTAATTTACCAAAAACTATTTGGACAAATTCTAATAACGTTCATGATTGTTTATTTGCTGAATGTCATAGCACTGATGCACTAATTTCAGAAAATGTTAAAATTATATTAAATAGTTTCTTTTTTATGGATTTTTACCAATATTATCCTGTGCATTCAAAAAAGGAGTATACTCTTGATTTATGTTTTTCTTATTTTAAAGAATTATCCACCCAATGGATTTCTTAGTACCTATTGAAAAATTACATCATGAACCTTGTTATTTTCACTTTAATTTAGAAACGTTAAAATCAGTAGATAAGATTAGTAATAAAATTAATTTCTTTAAAGGTAACTATGAATTAATTAATAAGAGAATTGATGATTATGAATGGGATAAAATATTTGAAGGTAATTCTTTAAATGATAACTTAATAACTTTTTATAATAGAATTGATCTTGTTGTATCTCAACAAATGCCTTTAATGTCGCAAGGGCCTAGCTCCTACCCTCATTGGTACTCTTTTGAATTAATTTCCAATATAAATAAAAAACGTATTCACAAAAAGTGGTTGCAATATGCAATCTATAGTGACTACTGTGAATTCAAAAGAATTAGAGCTGTATGTATTAGACTATCTAGGAATAATGGAGTCGAATATATCGAAAAAGTTGAAGCTGACTCAAAGCTTAATGTTAAGAGTTTTTGGAAATATGTTAACAACCTATCTAATTCAAATCACATACCAAATGAGATGTTTCTTAACGGTAGAACAGCTTGTAGTGGCAAAGGTATTTGTAATCTTTTCGCAAAAAATTTTGAACTAGTTTATATTAATAATTCCAGTGGTTTTTATCATGATATTTACTATGGACCTGAATTAGACATGGTAGTCACTGAGGTTGAAGTAATTGAAGCTATATCTAAGTTAAAGAATAATCATCGCCTAATCCTGATAAATTATGTGCTTATTTCATTAAAGCCTGTTTAACTTCTATAGTCGACCTCTTGTTTTATTATTTAATCAATCGCTATCTACTGGTAACATGCCGTTTATTTGGAAAAAAAATACATTACAGCTGTCTTTAAATCAGGAAATAAACAGGATGTCTTAAACTATAGACCAATTGCTATTATGGGCTTAATGGGTAAGGTGTTTGATACAATAATGGCTAATAAACTCACTGATTCTTATTTACATTTTACTATCTCTGAACAACATGGATTTGTTAAGGGAAGGTCTACTGTAACAAATCTTGTTATCTATAGCAATTATATCTTTCTTGCTCTGGGGGGTTATAAACAGGTTGACTTCATATATTTAGATTTCAGTAAAGCTTTTGATTCTGTTAATCATAATATTTCAATATATAAATTGAAAGTACTAAGGATGAAAGGTAAATTGTAGTGGATTAAATCATTTATCTCTGATAGAGAGATGGTAGTAAGAATAAAGGGCAACCTATCCGATTCCTTTATTAGTGCATGTGGAGTTCCATAAGGTTCTAGTCTTGGATCTCTCCTATTTTTATTTTTTATCAATGACATAACTAATGGTATTACTGGTGTTGAGATACTTATTTTTGCAGACAATGTAAAGATATTTTCTTCCATTAATTGTTTTTATGATCAAATCAACTTGCAAAAACAACTTCGTAAAATTGAGATTTGGTCTCTTAGTAATAAATTGAATCTAAATAGAAATAAATGTAAGGTACTATCTTTTGGCAGAAGTAAGGTAAATTCTTATGCATTTCAATATAAATTGTTGGATCAAAATCTTGAGTTAGTCAATAACATGAGGGATCTTGGCATAATTTTTGAGAGCAATTTTAAATTTAAATTACATCTGGGCGTTATTGTATCGGGGGCCTTTAAGGTACTGGGCTTCATTAAAAGGTGTACCAAAAAATTTAAGGATGTGACTTCAATTATTAGTCTATTTAAGATGTTAGTCAAACCTATATTGCTTTATGGATCAATCATTTGGTCCCCACACTATGACATTGATCTTTCTAAACTTGAAGCTGCTCAACACAAGTTCTTAAGGTATATTGCATATAAAAGTAGTATACCCTTTCGTTTTGATCAGCATAATTTTTCTGATATAGCTTTGCAATTTAAACTACACTCCATTAAGTCTGAACATCTTTATAACCATATATTATTTATAAGAAAAGTTAAGCTTGGGCTTATTAATGGCAATTTAATTGTGTCACTATTTAGTGAACGTGATATACCATGTGAACGAAGGGATCATAGGCCAAATTTGAAACTACAACCAGTGGAGATTATGTTAGATATTCCACTGTGCATAGACTTTGACGTAAATTTAATAAACTACCTCCAGAAATTACAGCCTGTGGAAATCTTAACTTATTATATACTATATATACAAATGATTGGTCTCTAGTTAAATGTAAATGAACCAAACTAAACCAAACCGCTATAAATTATAAATTTCTAATAACATAATTGACTAATCTGTTTTTCTATTGTATTATTTAAAATTGTATTTATAATAAATTTTTGTATAAAGGGATTTATGCCCGTTGATTTTGAAATAAAATGAATGAATGAATGAATGAATGAATGAATGAATGAATGAATGAATGAATGAATGAATGAATGAATGAATGAATGAATGAATGAATGAATGAATGAATGAATGAATGAATGAATGAATGAATGAATGAATGAATGAATGAATGAATGAATGAATGAATGAATGAATGAATGAATGAATGAATGAATGAATGAATGAATGAATGAATGAATAAATAAATAAATAAATAAATAAATAAATAAATAAATAAATAAATAAATAAATAAATAAATAAATAAATAAATAAATAAATAAATAAATAAATAAATAAATAAATAAATAAATAAATAAATAAATAAATAAATAAATAAATAAATAAATAAATAAATAAATAAATAAATAAATAAATAAATAAATAAATAAATAAATAAATAAATAAATAAATAAATAAATAAATAAATAAATAAATAAATAAATAAATAAATAAATAAATAAATAAAAAAAATTAAAATGACTTTAAATATATTCAACGACCGACTTTTTAGTGTCTAAATCAGCTTGAGTTGTTTGTGAAATACTACTCAGCTTTTTGATGTTGCCGCCAATAATTTTTTTAATCATTGCTCTTACTTCCAGCTTTTAGCCAGTTAACTTTTCTCGAAAAACTATCAATACATCTGATACAAATGCCATATAGTTTGAGTTTATCGTGGCAGTTTATGTGCAATAAAAAATATTTTTGCTACAAATTTCTACTTCCTCTCCAACTCCAGTCTGAAATTTGAACTAAGACCTCAGATCTCAAAATTCTGACTTACATCTTGGATTTCCGACTTAAAACTCAGAATTTTCACTAAAATTTCGTAATTCCGACGTAGGTGTCAAAATTTCACAAAATAAAAAACTTATTATTATAGTGAACATTCTGCGCTTTCGTAGTTTTAAATGATGTCTGATTTGAGAAAAAGAATTATAAAATAAACCCATGACACTTTTAAAACTACATGCCATATTCGTTAACGAGTGTAGGTTACCTCTCTAAATGTGTCTGAGGTATGCACTTTTATTAGTTCGGACACGTGGAAACAATCAGATCCGAACGACGGCAGAGTCGTCTTAGATATGGTTTATCATCAATTCTTTTCTGTTAATAAATTAAAGTATTGTTTATTTTAAATTAATAAAAGAGATGTCCGAGCAGGTCAATGTTACCTTTATTTTTTATTTTTTGTTAAACTCCCATTTGTACCATTTTCGATACGATTCGAGCTTTTTCGGCGCTTTATCAAGTTTGCACCGTACCACAAATATTCAAATTGGCACTTCCCTAATGTGCAGTTATTTTTTATAAATTGCGACATTTAAATAATTAAAATCTGAATATTAAAAAAAATCAGGCTGGATTCTGGCTCAGTAGGTATCCAAGGTGGTTGTTAATTTGAAGAAGAATAGAAACTTTACTTAAATGCAAAAGTCAAAAACTGCGAATGAAATTTGAGAAATATCTCAACCAATTATTGATATCGACCCCAAAATTAATTAACTCAATCACCCCTTCTCTATTCGCCACCTCTCATCCACCTCTTTTTATATGTTACGTCGCCGTTTTATTTCGTTTCGCATCACACGGCATCTCGTCGTTGTCGTCATCGTCGTCGTCGACGCAAAGACAAAGAGATAAAACCTGAACGCCCTTTTTACAGTTTTTACTGAATCAGCGCGACTTTTTCATGAAGAAACAAAGTAGGTACAAAGCACCTCAATAAAATTTCCCGAACACCACCAGCGATACAGCGGTTGGCTGTAACTTAACGGCCGTCTGATTTGTATTCTTGCCGCGCCGAGGCAGTTTCACAGGCTACTTGGCCTCCCCTCGCCGCCAACCACCCCGAAAAAACCCTCGCCGCCCCCCACAGAAACCATCCATTCCACGTCATTTGCGGCAGCGCCGCGGACGCAAAAACCGGAGAAATCAAAGCGCCATCTTGCTCCCAATAAAAGGCCGGCTACCCCTAAATTGAGGACCCCCATAAATTCGGACTGACATAATAATACATTTGATAATAATTAATAAATAAATTGATTTATAGCAAGACAGATGTTGCTTTACAATTATATACAGGGCGGTTCTAAAAAAAATTAAATAAATGTAATGGGGTACTTGCTTAGAAAAATATTGTTATTTTTAGTCTCTAGATGTATACAAAAATCCGAAAAGGCTTATAAATTTTTTTACCATTTTTCTTTTTCGTATTTTCGTAAATACTTGCAAAAGTTGATATTGATGACGTACGTAGTCCCATATCCCAGATTCACACCTACATTAAATAGATTCTCGCTTTAGTTACTATGCTACACTGCCAGTAGAGGGCGCGCATGTTTAAACCGGAATAGAATTCGATTTATAAATAGATGGAAAACTGTCGTGTGCTCTGAGTGTGTAAGATAAAACCATATTTGACTGTAAGCAAGCTTTCCTGTCTGATCTCAACTGTCTGTGGTCGCCGTTGCCGGCTATTTGAAGTTTTTGAGTGGCGCCATCGTACGGTTTCCTTTAGAACTACACCGCATGCGGGACACGTACGTCACAAATCCCCCACTTCAAAATACTGAACGTAATATTAACCCTAGAAAAAAATTGTAAAATACGGGTCTAATGAAATCGATTACATTTTCTAAATATTAAATTTCCCAAAAATGAGGCAAGTACCCCATTTTGAGGCTTCTATTTTTATAAAATTTTCATATTTTTGAAATTATTTTTTATTATTATTTATTGATAACGATAAATAGAGCGCTGGCGTTCTCACCCTATTGAGTAATTTCTGCTTTTTTCTTCGAAATTAATTCCCATTGGAAAAACTACCAAAGCGTTTTAATTGGTGCTATTGTTGGGTAGAAGTTGAGAGATGGCTGGTCAAAATTGTAGAAATTGAGTTAACACCTGCGATGGTCGTGTAATACAAGACAAGAAGTCAACGGTCATGGGAATTCCGTCGATACCATCACTTCCACCTTCACCCCTCGGCATACATCTCGCATAATTCACACAATAAACCACTTAGTCGTTCAAATAGACTACAAACCCCCCCATTACCGGATCCGATCCCATAAATCAAGCCGGCGTCGCGCGTCTATCTATCCATCGAGGTGTCTTAAGTGCGACCCGACACAAGCCACGTGACCGGCACGCGTCCGGGGTGCGGGATTACGCTAATAGTGTTGTTAATCCGTAAAGAGACCACCCGCCCCCCTATCGTCGATCTGAATACAATAGGGCGAAAGCCCAAACAACATGCACGAACGATATCAAGTGGGTCTCGTGATTTCGGGGTTGGCATTATTTTAAAGCGATTTGTTCGGTGAGGATTGGCGGCGGTGGTGGCGGCGAAACTTTATGTCTTTCCAAAGCCGGCTTGATCCCGAAGAACAGCCATCATTTTGCAAACAATATAACGCCTGTCAGTTTTACTGTTTCGAAATTATAAGTTATGTGTTTTATAAGGGAATTTCGAGGGTTTATTTTATCGTGACTTGACTGGATGCGATCTGTTCTTGTTAGGGTGGCGTCGCGGTGTTGCTGGTTGAGGCGTCGGGGGTGATTTTCGTTTGTTGAAGTGTACGAATAAAAAGTGATCATTTAATTAGGGGATGTGGCGGGATTACGGCGACAATTCACACGAAACAAGGTTGCGAGATAAGAAGGGAGAAGTCGAATGAGAGGTAGTTGTGTTTTCGTTAGGGTTGGAAATACTGATTTTTTGAGGACGGTCCAGGAATTAAAGGCGACCGAAATCAATACTCAATTATGTAGAGTTTTAGAAAGTTTTATATTTAATTCGAAGAAACTAAACGCGAGTAGGGAAACAAACAACCCTTAAGAGAAAGGAAAACTTAAAATCGCAATACTTTAAAACAAATATCCTAAGAATTTGAAAATGCAGGACTCACATTTGAAAATAAAAACGATAAATCATATATAAAAAAAAAAGATATTAAAAATAATTCTTACTACTAAGTCAAGACCCTTCTGGGTCTTGCTCTAGGTATTTACCAACAGAACTAACTGAATTTGCTGCTTTATTATAATTTGAAAGCTCAGAATTAAATAGATATCTTGTTTTCTTCATATTTTTTATTTAAGAAGCAGGTAGTATAAATTTACCACTCTTAATATAGCAAAAATTTTCAAGTTAAAAGGGAGAAAACGGGACTCCAGCCAATTTCTAAATTTTACAAGTAAAAAAAAAATTTCTCTTGGTTTCTATTATCAATACTAAGCTAAATGTTATGCTTCATATAGAAAGTTTGATATTGCTGATTAAAATATCAAACATATTCTACTAATCATAAAACTATCTACATTTTATTCCTGATTTTCTTCTATTTTCTGCTCCTTGCTTTTGCTAAATTATATTTCACAATATTTTACTTGGCTCTCGATTTTTTAATTTTAAAAGAAAGATATTTAATGATGCATCTTTCAATCTAATCTTGCCAAAAATCGAAGAATTAGAACATTTCTGGTTTAAATTATCATCGTATTTATTTCTAATACTTCAGTCTCAAGCTTTATTTAAAAGAATAATTTAAAACAATAATAGAATTATCAAAAACCAATTTCTTCAATATATTTTTGAGCTTTAATTTTCGAATTTTTAACAATGTTTTTCTTGGTGTTATGTTCAAAATTTTAATTTTAATATTTAGTTCATAATATAAATCTTATAAAAATGAATAAAATGATTTGAAACCAGATTCTTCAAAATATTTTTTGATTTTTTTTCATATTTTTACCATAATTTTTTGTAGTTAAAATTCAATTCTAATATTTATTATTGGTTCAGAATCTTTACATTTTTTCTCGAAGAAAAATGAAAACCAATTTCTTCTATATATATTGTCTTGTTTCATCCTTTTCTCACTTCCAACAAAGCATTTGTAGTTTTACATTCAATTATTTTCTGTTCTCAGTTCAGAATTCTTATAATACAAATTTATTAAAACCAAGATAGAATCTATTGAAACAAATACATGGAAGAAAGTTCTTCAGTATATTTTCTCTTGCTTTTTTCTTTCTATATTTTTAGCAAAATATTGTGTAGTTTTATGTCAATTCATTAGTTTAAAATATCTGTAATGTATACCTCTTGGAAAGAGGTAGAGTTGTCTGAAACCAGTGTTGTCAATAATTTTTTTGGTTATTTCTTCTATTTTTTAGAAATTCTTTTATAGCTTCATACTAAATTCCTTTAAGTTATTTCGTGTTAAACTTAATTTTTAATAAAAGTTTTTCAAAATAATAAAATCATCTAAAAGTAACTTCTTCAAAATATTTTTTGATCTTCTCTCTTGGCTTTTCTAAAAATACTATTAATAGTTTTAGGTCTAAATCCTCTACGAGAAAAATGCAATAATCTAAAACCAATTTCTTCAATATATAGTTTTTGGCTTCATCTTTTCTCGATTTCCAACAAAGCATTTGTAGTTCTACCTACAATAATTTTCTGTTCTCAGTCCAGAATCCTTATAATACAAATATATTAAAACCAAGATGAAATCTGTTGAAACAAATATATGGAAGAAAGTTCTTCAGTATATTTTCTTTTGTTGTTCTTTCTATATTTTTAGACTTTGTGTAGTTTTATGTTAAATTATTAGTTTAAAATCTCACTAATGTAAATCTCTTTGAAAAAGGTAAAGTTGTCTAAATCCAGCTTCTTTAATATATTTTTTTGCTTCTTTCTTCTATTTTCGAAGAAACTTTTTATAGTTCTATGTTATTTCATGTTAACCTTTAATTTTAATAAAAGTTTTCCCAAAAAATAAAATCGTTTTAAAGTAGTTTCTTCAATATATATTTTTTGGGATGATCCTTTCTTCATTTCCAACAGAGCGTTTGTTGTTCTACATTAAATTATTTTCTGTTTTCAGTCCAGAATCCTTATAACACTAAGCTATTAGAACCAAGATAGAATCTTTTGAAACAAATATATGGAAGAAAGTACTTTGGTATATTCTCGTTTGTTTTTTATTTTTAGCAAAACTTCGTGTAGTTTTATGTTAATTTCTTAGTTTAAAATATCTCTAATGTATACCTCTTGGAAAGAGGTAGAGTCGTCTAAAACCAGTTTTGTCAATATTTTGTTTGCTTCTTTTTTTATTTTTGAGAAAAACTTTTTATAGTTCTATACTCAATTTATTTATGATATTTCATGTTAATCCTAATTCTTAATAAAAGTTTTCCAAAAAAATTAAATTATCTAAAAGTTGCTTCTTCAAAATATTTTTTGATCCTTCCTCTTGACTTTTCCACAAATGCTATTAATAATTTTAGGTCAAAATCCTCTACGAGGAAAATGCAATAATCTCAAATCAATTTCTTCAATATATAGTTTTTGACTTTATCTTTTCTTGATTCCCAACAAAGCATTTGTAGTTCTACCTTCAATTATTTTTTGTTCTGAATCCAGAATCCTTATAACACAAATATATTAAAACCAAAATAAAATCTGTTGATACAAATATTTGGAAAAAAGTTCTTTAGTATATTTTCTTTTGTTTTTCTTTCTGTATTTTTAGCAAGACTTTGTGTAGTTCTATGTTAATTTATTAGTTTAAAATCTTTTTAATGTAAATCTCTTTAAAAGAGGTAAAGTTGTCTAAAACCAGTTTCTTTAAAATTTGTTTGCTTCTTTCTTCTATTTTTGAGAAAACTTTTTATCGTTCTATACTCAATTCTTTTATGTTACTTCATGTTAGTCTTTAATTTTAATAAAAATTTTCCAAAAAAATAAAATTGTTTAAAAGTATTTTCTTCAATATATATTTTTTGGTATAATCTTTTCTTCATTTCCAACAAAGCGTTTGTTGTTCTACATTGAATTATTTTCTGTTCTCAGTCCAGAATCCTTACAACACTAAGCTATTAAACCCAAGATAGAATCTTTTGAAACAAATATATGGAAGAAAGTTCTTCAGTATATTCTTTTTCGTTTTTTTTTTTCATTCTTAATTTATAGCAAAACATTGTGTAGTTTTATGCTAATTTAATAGTTTAGAATCTCTGTCATATAAATCTTTGAAAGAGGTAGAGTTGTCTAAAACCAGTTTCTTTAAGATTTGTTTTGCTTCTTTCTTTTATTTTTGAGGAAATTTTTTATTGTTCTATACTCAATAGTTTCATGTAATATCATGTTAGTTTTATTTTTAATAAAAGTTTTCCAAAAAAATTAAATTATCTAAAACCACTTTCATCAATATTTGTTTTGGTTCTTTTGTTTTTCTATTTTCAATAGAGCTTTTTGCAGTTTTTACTGAATTCTTTCATATTATTAGTCTAAAATCGTTATAATAAAAATTTTCTGAGGAAATATAAAACATATGAATCCACTCTATTTAATAACTTTTTTGTCTTCCGTCCTCGTTCTCCAGAAAGAGCTTTTATGCTTTTGTGTCTAATTCTTGTAGGTTATTATATTAGAATCTTCATAAAAGAAATTTGTGAAAAAATTATCTGAAACCAGTTTCATCAAAGTCATTTTTAGTTATCTGTTTTCATATTTTCAGCTATGCTTGCTGTAGTTTTATATTTAAGTCAAATTTTGCCACAGCATAATGTTAATATCATTCTCGTGGAACAAAAATTCAACCATGTGAAATCGGGTTTTAATTTTTTTTTTGAGTTTTCCTTTATTTTCAGCAAGCTTCTTGCAGTTTTATTTTCAATTCCTTCATATAATTAATCTCTATAATACAAACTTAAAAAAAATGCAATCATCTTAAATCAGTTTCTTCGACATAATTTTTGGTTTCTTCTTTTTCTAATAGTAGTAAATTTTTTTGTAGTTATACTTTTAATTTTTTATTTTACAAAATCAGAATCTGTAAACAGCAAATTTTCTGAAGAAAATAAAATCAAGTGATACCAATTTCTTCAAACATTTTGATTTTCTATTTCGTATTTTTAGCAATACTTTTCATAGCTTTTATGTTGTTACCCAAAATCTCCAGAAAACAAATTTCTAAGAACAAAGATAGAATAGTCTGAAAAATAGTTTCTTCAATATAATTTTTCATTTTTTCTTTTTGTACTAGTAGTAAATCTTTTTTATCAATTTTTCTCTTTACAAAATCAGAATCTTCAAACAGCAAACTTTCTGAACTTTTTGTAAAAAATAAAATCAACTGAAACCAGTTTTTTCAAACGTTTTCATTTTCTATTTCGTATTTTTAACAATTCTTTTCATAGCTTTTTATGTTGATATTCAAAATCTTCAGAAAACAAGTTTCTAAGAACAAAGTTGGAATAGTCTGAAAATTGTTTCTTCAATATGATTTTTCATTTTTTCTATTTCTAATACTAGTAATTTTTTTTTCATCAATTTTTCATTTTACAAAATCAGAATCTTCAAACAGCAAACTTTCTGAAGAAAATAAAATCAATTGAAACCAGTTTCTTCAAACATTTCCATTTTTAATTTCGGATTTTGAACAATACTTTTCATAGCTTTTAATGTTGTTACCCAAAATCTTCAAAAAACAAATTTCTAAGAACGGAGATGGAATAGTATGAAAATAGTTTCTTTAATAATTTTTTTTCTTTTTTCCTCTTCTATTTTTAACAAAGTCTTTCACAGTCTTGTATGCAACGTTACCAGAATCTTTATAATACAATCTTCTAAAACAAAGATAAAATGATCTAAAATCAGTGTCTCCAATATCTTTTTTGGATTCAAATTTGCAGAATTTTTTTACTTCTACATATGTTACTTCTAATTAATGTTGGTCGAAAAACCCAATAAAACAAAATCTGGGAACAAAGATAAAATTATCTAAAACTCAGTTTTTTTAAATTTTTGTCTTTCTTTATTTAGCAACTAGAGTTCAACACCATACTATATATAGTGTTGAACTCTGGTAGATTACTTTTAAAATCAATTTCTTCAAAATCTCTTTTGGATTTTTGTTCTTATATGACCAGCAATGTTTTTTAATTTTATGTTTAATTATTGGAGAAATAAATTTTTGAGAATAAAGGTACATTCACCTGAAGCTAATTTCTTAAAAAAAATGTTTGGTTGTTCTTTTTCGTATTTCAATCAATGATTTTTTGTAATTTTCAAGTAAAATATTATTAACCCAGAATCTTGATAATACAAATTTTCTGGAATAAAAAACAAATCATCTGAAACAAATTTCAGATGCTGGCGTCGTGGATTTTGGGTACGTAATTCGAGTTCTCATCTCGATTTACACTTACACTTCGATGAAAACAACTGGGAAGTTTGAAACGAAAAAGCGCCTTATTAAAATTGATATGTCGTAAAGATAATATTTTTTGCTCGTCAATAAATAAATTTTCTTACCGACGGCTTATCTCTTCGTAAAGTTGATGAATAATCTTGATTTATTTCCGCAAAAATTTCGATAACCAACACAAACCGACACACCAATCAGATTTATGGCTGTCACACGAAAAAATGATAAAACGAAAAATATTAATTAACCCGCCATTATTAATTAAACCTCAATAAATAACAATCTATAGAAGAGGAAAGAGCTTATAATTACGGGGCTGATGTTGGTAGCGAACTCGGAACGACATTAACAAGGCGACAAAATTAAATTCTCAAGACATTAATAACTCCCGACTCGAACCTGTGGAATCTTAACGCGACAAGGATAAATATTTTAACAGTTAATTTTACGTTCAATCCAGATTAACTCGGGGACAAGTTAATATCGTCGGTAGTTAGACGCGGTGTTGAACATTGATATTTATGTAAAGCCAACCATAAATTTTTATTTAATTGTCACATCGGACCACGATCATCGCCGAAGAAGCCGATAAAACGCCTTTACGACCCCGGTAGAATTTCAATAAAACCGCGGCTACCTAGAGGATCGTACACCAATTTGTTTATTAAGTCGTCAAGCAAGCTGGGCAGCTCCTTCAGTGTTGAGTTTCGAAAACTAAATCCCATTCGGTTAGCACCTGGCTGTAGGCGCTAAATAAAACTACGGCCAAACACAAACGTTACGAAAAAACTTCACCCTGTATATGCGGGGGCAATAAATAAATATTTCTTTGGCGATTTGCCGGCGGCGACAAAAACCCAATTATGCAACTTATCCAGGCAATTATGGTGTTGGGGGAAGAGAGAGAGGTGTAGAAATCTGGATTACGCTCTCCCTATTTTTTCTCTGTTTGGTTGTTGGTGTGTTGTGGTGCACGTGTATATATGTATACCGTGGCCAAATCTAAAATAAACCGCACCCCGAATGCCACCCTCGTTTTTCGGCGACTCAATTTATTTTTGATGCGGTATATAATTTTTCCGGTCGTCGCGCCTCACTCGCCCGTTCCTCCGGGACTCCATTCAATTTGTTACGTATAAATAATAACGTACTGTGACGCACCCGCAAAATGTTGGGTTAATAAAAATCGCGGTCGGCGGTGGCGGTATAACCCCCAACCACTTGATTTAATCCTTTTACAACTCTTCCTTCGCAACTTAGTGGTGGTTGACAACATTTTAATTAAACAATTAGGAACAATATCTGGAAAATTGTTAAAAAACGAAAGTTAAAACTCTCAAACTGGAAGTGAAAGGACATAATGAATAAGTGGAAAAGGAAGAAAAGGAACAAAAACAAATTTAGGAAAAATATTATTGTGAACGATGGAAGGATGGAAAGATGAAAAAATTAAAAAATTAAAGCCCAAGAGGATCAAAACAAAGGAATTAAAATATGGAAAGATAAATACAAGAAAGGATAGGAGGATAGAAGTATCAATCACAGAAAAAATTACACTAAACAAAAGTTGAATCGTCCAAGCTGGAGTTGGAACAAATTATAGAATAAACACAAAGGAAAAAAAAGGAAACTAGGAACGCAAGATACAAAAAAAAAACAGAAAATGAAAAAGAAGACAACTTTGGTAGCAATCGTTAACATCAGAATAATTGGAAATGGGAGATTAATAACTGAAACAAATTGTAGACAACCAGACCAGTTAAGAACAGACTGGAGAATAAATAGGACTATGTAATTTATTCAATACATAACCCTAAATATATACATAGAAGCTGATCCATCATGCATTGAAGTAAAATTGAAATGACAAGAAGGCGGAAAAAGAAAACTGTGAACAAATAAAAATAAATTGAAATGAATATATAGACATGAAAAGCAATACTGTAAGTCAAATGTAGTCTTAAAAAGTAAAAGATAATGAATTAAAATAGAGTTAAGGAATTAAGGAAAGGTGGGAAAAGAAAAGGTGAGCAAAAATAGACCATAAAAATAAAATGTAGAGAAAATTGTGAAGCTAGAATGAAGTAATAAAACTTATAAAAAGAAAAAAATATAAGAAAAGTAAAGAGACCACAACACTTGTAAAATTTGTAATTAAAGGAAGTTAATTTTATGAGTGATAAAGTGCAAATAAGAATGTAACAAAAATATTTAATAAAAATATAGATTTATGAAGAAACAAGTCAACTAGAAAAAAGATGCCTATAGAAGAAGGGAGGAATGTTGTAAAAACATAACTTCAATACCGGAAGTACCTAATACAAAATTAAGTTTAAATGTACGGGATGAAAAAATTATGAAAAATTTTTGAAAAAAATGATGAACGATTGTAAAAAATTTCTAACTGAATGAAATGAGGTTTAGAAATAAGACAAAGATATAGTTAAAAGTAAAAAGAGTAAATGTGTGGATAGTTCGTGGACTTGAAAACTGTATTGAAGAAAAAACTATAAAAGATGTCACCTAATAAAAGATAAATAAAAGCATTTAGTAATAAAAATAGCGAAAATAAATAAATAAACAAGAAATAGCATACAAGTAAATTAAAGTACAATTTGTAAAATTTTTTGTAAGGAAAGGTTGAGAGGAGACTACTTTAGAAATACGGAAATAATTCTAAAACAAGTACAGACAGATAGACAAATGTCATATAAGAAAAACTTAAAAATTTCACGTTTATTTCTCATCTTTCAAGTTTCTCCTAAAATAAATCTTTCCAAGCTAGTTTTCCTTTTGCTGTTTATTTCCTTTAAGTTCCTATCTTGTGATACAACAAAGATTTATATATACCGAGTGGATGGTTAGGTGTTTCTTCTGTTGTCTTGTTAATACATCTTGTAGTTCCCTGCAACCTTCTTTACTCAAACTAGCTGGCAACAAGCATTTGGTTTATATTGGTTTTGCACAATTTCTAGCTAACAACTTATAAGGGAATTGTGGGTAAAATGGGACATTATGCTTTATGAATAAAATACGTATTGCTGTCTATCTTTATTGTGACTAAAATCATTGCCTGGTTGCGTAGACCAACCTGCAAAACATTTGCAAGAAAGTTTTCCAATTTTTCGCACTGTTATTATAAGATCAGCGCGGTAGAAATTTAAGGATTATAGCCATTAATGTTAACAGAACGTCGTCTATAATTTGTTACTGGTAATTAACACCTAACTACTCATTCCAGTTAAGATAACGTTTTTCTTGTTTTATAGGTTAGAATTTTTTTCACCGGTCGAAACTAGCGGTTTAAATGAAGGTAAAATGGGATAGGAGTATCCCATTTTACCCTAACTAAGAAGTCAGTAAAGTTTGTTTCGTAATTCCACTGATTATTTCAGAAAAATGCTTGGCAAATATTTGCGAAAATCGAAGCGTCAATCATGGACCAAAGAATGTCTGAAGCAATGGTACTTGCCTAAAAGAATATTGCTATTTTTAATCTCTACATGTATGCAAAAACCCGAAAAAGGCTTACATTTTTTTCCATTTTTTTTATTTCGTATTTTCGTAAATATTTGCAGAAGAGAATATTGATGACGTACGTAGTCTCAAATCCCAGATTCACACCTATATTGAATGGATTCTCGCTTTATTTACTATGCTACATTGCTAGTAGAAGGCGCGCAAGTGTAAACAGGAATGGAATTCCACTTATAAATAGATGGAAGGCTATCGTGTGCTCTGAGTGTGTAAGATAGAACCATATTAGACTGTAAGCCAGCTTCCCTGTCTGATTGCAACTGTCCGTGGTCGCCGTTGCCTGATGCCAGCTCCCGGCTATTTGAAGTTTTTGAGTGGCGCCATCATACGGATTCTTTTAGAACTACACCGTATGCGGGACACGTACGTCACAAATCTCCACTTTAAAAATTAAAAAATTAATTCTGGACGTAATATTAACCCTAGAGAAAAATGGCAAAATACTATATTAACAGTGATACAGTGTACTATAGTAACAGTGATATGCTTGCCTCGTCATTGCACACATCGTATCAACCACTAGATGTCTCATTTACGGGCCCCTTATCCATGTTTTACAATCAGGAAATTGAGTAATTTATGAGAAATTATCGTGGACAGGTAATGACAATATACCAAGTTGCTAATGTATTCGGCAAAGAATAATTAAAAACGACAACTCCATTAAATGCAAATCAAGGTTTTGAAAAAATTGGAATTTATCCTGACAATCGTCACGTATTTACAGAAGAAATGTTTGCTGCAGCTTTCCCCACTGATGTGCCAGAAATTGAATATGAGGGCAGACATGTTTCTATCCACTATCCACTACATTCATCCATATCAGAAGATCAAGCACAACTTTCCCCGCCCAGTTTGTCTGTGGAAGAAGATCTAGACCAGGCCATTCATCAAGGTCCTACTTCTTCATCAAAAGCTTTAACGTCTACAGCCATTTCTCCATTACCCTAAAAGTTTTTTCAAAAACTAAGAAAACAGTAATCAGAAATAGAGATAAAGTTGCTATACTAACAAGTAGATCTTACAAGAATGACTTGAATGCTTCCTTGAGTGAGGAAAACAAAAAGTAAAGAATGGGGTGTAGGCAGAAAAAGGAGAGCAAAAAGTGTCAACAACAAAATAAAAAAAAGCATTCGTTAGTAAGAAGCAAGACGTAAAGTATAAAATATTTTGACCAACTGACGACTAAGATAGTAACAACTCTGAAGAAGATCCAATGTGCTTCTATTGCAAAAGTAGCTATTCACAAAGTAAAAGTGGAGAAGGATGGATTTGTTGTGTCTTATGCAAAATGGATCCATGATGCTTGTGCTGGGGTTTCCTAAGATGAAGATGACTTTGACGTTACCTGCGACAAATACAGATACTAGAAACTTACCTTGAGATTTTATGTATCTATCTTGAGTTTGCATTAATAAAACTTTGAAAATTTGTATTTTAGATGTAATTTCTATGTTATATCTCTATCCTATTTTAGAAATTATCAAAAGACTGAAATACAATAATTATGAAAAACAAAACCTGTGCGTAAGAACTATACACGACAGAAGTAAAACTTCTCTAGTTTGAAACAAATCTCATATAAATTAAGGTCAATTGATTAAGGATTTTTCTTGGAAAATTGTGGTGACAAAAGGGAAATTATCATCAGACACAGCACACATATATTAAGGCAAAGTAAAAATTGTATTTGCTTCCTTTTCAATAAAATTTAGAAATGATACAATAGTTTTATGGTAACTGAAATACGATATATACACAGTTGATTTCGATTGCTCTAAATATCTAGCAAACACAGCATCAATTGTTGTTCCTGCTTTTGTCGTTGGTAGTGATGGATCATTATTGATTTTCAAATCGAATTTTTCATTCATAATATAAAATAAACATAAGAAAATGCAGGATTGAGGTTACTGTCATATAGTTACAGTAAACAACTAACACGCCAACTAAACCGTCCCCACTTCTGACGTAATTCCACATTTACTCATGCGGCGCATTGTCTAAGAAAGATTCCCCTTCTACTACCGTGCGGGTATGAGGAGTGGAGGAGCACGTGCTTCCGTCATTCATTCCCCTCTCAGCGTTTCATATTTTTGTGACCGCTGACGCTCCTAGCATTCGACTTACCCTACCGGCCCTAAAGAAGTTTTACTTGAAAAAAACAGAAAAAAATAAAGAGAAGAATGATGGTAGCAATAGTAATCTTTAAAGTAATTAAAAATAGGAGATAAATTAGTATAACAAACAGTAGATAAGGAGACCAATAAAGAACAGGCTGAAGAATCGGGCTATGTAATTTAATAAATACATAGCTGAGTAGCGGCTCGTGGAATATTTTGATTCGCTTCCTTGTGTAGGCAATAAAAAAATAAATTATACAAATTTAAATAGCAAATAGCTAGAAAAACTAGAAGCAAAAACGATATAATATTAAAAAAAAATAAGCTGAAGATTAAATCGTACGATATATAAAGTCCATTCGACATTCACACGTTTATTAAAATCTTCAACATTACCAACAAAAGCTTTTTTGGTTGACAATATTCTCACCGCAGTAAGTCTTTCTTCCATCATGATATTCCGCAAAAATTTCTTAATTCTTTGTAACATTGAAAGCCACCGCTAGCGCTTCAAACGTTGACATGAGTATCGTCACTAACATTTTCAACAGATTTAGAGCTTCTTGAAAAGTATCACACATCTCTTCTTGTAAAATTAGTGATACAATTAAAACATCTTCAGAAACACTCTGCAATTTGTCTCGTTTGTTAAGGACCTGCAGTTCAGTCTTCAATCTATTTTTTCCACCAAAAAAGGATGAAATCTAAATAGAAAATTTTCAGGAAATTTCTTGCGATATTCTATAAAATTTTCCACTGTAAATAACTTTGCACTAAAACTGAAATCTTTTTTTATTTGCTACATAAGAGAATCACAAATTTTCAAGGCTTCTCTTTTCCTATCTTGAGCAGCAAGTAAACGTCGTTTCTGGGAAGGAAGTTTGTCTTCTTAAAATTCGAATTCGAATGCTGCAGGAGTTTAATTCATTTTGTTGCGTATTTCCTGTACTTTATTTTCAAATATTTGTAAATTTGTAACAGCTGTAGCTGGTTGAAAATTATCTCAACATGGGGCATTATTTATAAAAAATTGACAATCAAATACAAAACCCTTATCCTTTAGCCCAAGTTTGTAGGCACCGGCTTCTTCAATCGTAGGAGGCAACTTGAAATTTTTTCATTTTCCAAAATTTCCTTAACATTTATCAACTCTTTTCTATATATATGTTTTATATCTGGGATATGTTTTCGGCGTTAGTTTAGTTTATTTTTAGTGTTTATTGTATTGTATCATTTGCCCATAATTGGGCTTCTACGCCTGTCGGGTGAATAAAATTATTATTATTATTATTATTATATTCAAAAATCGTGTTGACTTCTCCCGAATGAAAATTCCATCTCGTTTGTGATGCTAGGGGTAAGCGTCTCTGAAGCATTTCGTCCAATACTCTCGTTCGTTGTGAAGAAGTTGAGAAAAACGAACAAATCGCAGACAATATGCAAAAAATGCTCCAGACGACTAAACGTCAGCCACGACGCAGGTCAGAGCCATCAGGCGTTGGGCTCCAAATGTACGTTCAGAACGCGTCCTCCATCTACCAGCGCACCTCCCGCTGAAGATGCCGCGCCAGAAGTAAGTTGGCACGTTGCAACCGATCCGATAGGGGCGTTGCGTTGAGGAGCAAATAGGTTGCGATTTTTATTTATTGGTTAAACTTACCTAGGAATTGTTTTACTTTTAAAATAATAAAAAAGTCTTTTTAAAATTAATTAGAAATTCTTGGTGAGGTTAAAACTACAGGTAGTGCCATGGCTCTTTGGCTCTATATAACGAGCCGCCCCTGCAATCCTAGATATATGCATAGAAGCTGATCCATTATGTATTGAAGTAAAATTGAAGATAGAGAAAAAGACTGAACAAATAGAAATAAATTTTAATAAATAAATACACAGGGAATCAATACTGTAAGTCAAATGTAGTCTAAAGAAACAAAAGATAATGAATTAGAAAAAAATTAAGAAATAGATAAAAGGTGCAGAAAAGAATTATACAAAGAAAATGTAGAGAAAATGCAAAGCTAAGGAGAAGTAATAAAAATTATAACAAGAGAAAACGATAATAGAAGTGTGGAGATCACAACACTTGTAAAAATGTGAAATTGTGGAAAGTCTATGTTATAAGTGATAAAGTGCAAATAAAAATGTAATAAAAATATAAATTTCTGAAGAAACAAGCCAACTAGAAAAACGATGTATATAGAAAAGGAAAAGAGGTTGAAAAAACATAACTTCATACGGAATTAATGCAAAATTAAGTTTAAATGTACGGGGGAAAATTTTTTGAAATATTAAAAAAAATCTTATAAACGTTTCGAAAAAGTTTCTAACTGAGTGAAATGAGGTTTAAAAACAAGACAAAGATATAGTTAGAAGTAAAAGAGTAAATTTGTACATAAACTTGAAAATTGTATTTAAAAAAAAAACTGTAAAAGATGTCAAATAAAAAAGTATTTAGTAAGAAAAATGAGAAGAATAAATAAATATGCGAGAAATAGTATATCAAAGTACAAGCTGTAAAATTTTTAATAAAGAGAGGTTTGAGAGGAGACTATTTTAGAGATACGGAAATAATTATAAAACGAGTGCAGGTAGATAAACAAATATCATATAGAAAAAAGTAACAAATTTTAAAAACTCTTGTTCTTACATCTGCAAGTTTTTCCTGAAATAATTTTTTCCCAGTTAGTTTCCCCTTTGCTGGTTATATTTTCTAAGTTCTTAAGCTCCCGGTATTCATTTATTCAAGATTTCCACTTACCGTTATTAACGAGTTGTTTTTTTTAATGGCTTGTTAATATATCTTTTAGTTCGCTGCACCCTTCTATACGCAAACTTTCTGGCAACAAGCATTTGGTTTAAATCGGTTTTGCACAACATTTTTTCCAGCTAATTACCTACAGCGTTAGTCAAAAATTTAAAATCAACCTTCACTTGTCTAAATTATTACACCTAACAACAATAATGATAAATATTTGTTAAATAAATAATTTTGACCCATAAGCCGTATTACTATTAAACTATTAACATTAGAGCAACTTTTTTTTCTAAACAGTTCCAGTCACTTTAACTTACGGCAAATTTTTCTTAAATCACAACGTCCTGATATTTCTATTTAGTTTGACGTAAAGAATTTTCTTAACGCCAACATAAACCAATTTGTTGATTTAAAAAAAAATAAAGAAATTTTAATTTTAATTCTTTCAACCTTTAGTCCAGTTAGAGGTACCTGGAACATGGGGATGTATCTCAACACAGTCGACAATACTAGTAGATATTGAGAGTGACAAATGTCATTTTCTAACATTGTTGTCATTTATGATTTTTTTGGGAAAACCCCCTTCTTACAGGTATCCCAAACTGGGCGAACTTTTAAAGCAAAGTTATATGTCAAGAGAGTTGAAACGTGAATTTTATTTATTTATCATCAAAGCAACATCTAAATTAAATGTTTTATTTGATAATTTGGTTTTAATAAAAGAGATAAACGCATTTATGTAGTAGCTACAACAAATGCGTTTTAAAAATTAAAACCCAAATTTGCCACATAACAAAGAAAATTGATGTGCAGATAAAGCTTCATTTAATAGTTTTTTAATTATAAGTTTTGTCAAAAATAATAAATTGAGTGCGTTTTAACAATGGAACTGAAGCGGCATCAGGCGAGTTGAACAATTATTATTAACCACGATTTAGATCGGTTTCCTCGTGCTCTGTTTTCCGTCTTTATCATCGCGATTTATGCATTCGGATGCGCAAAAATTATGAAGTCTTAATTAGGGAGTGTACGCAGCAAAGATTGTAATGGGATTAGAGCGGCGTCACGCGGAAATTTATAAGAGCCATAAAGAAGAGAAGGGAGATTGCAAGAAGACGATGTATATATACGTACGGGGGAGAAATTACGCAGGGTCAGATCCGGCACCCAGATATAATGGTCTCTTGTAATTGGATTTTTATCTCTCGCAGAGAGAGATGCGAATTGATAATTTCGCGCTTGCGCACTCTCCTTTTTCCATCATCAACAGAAACGATAATACAAAGCAGATGTCGAGGCGAAAAATGATAAACGACGAGCTATAGAAACAAATTACTTCGTAATTCAGTATAGGCGACGCGATAAAATCGCGAAATCATTATTTCGGGGTCCCCCCCGTTTTTATCTAGATGGCGTGGAGGAACCACGTCGCAACATCATCACAAATGAACATCGCATTGAATAAAAGCGTCCCTTAGCAACCCCGTTTTGTATCCGCCGCGCCGGGATTTATATCTGATGGTGGCGGGAAGTGAGCAAAAGTTTGAGTATAGGGGGCGGTTGGAGGGAAATTAAACCTCCCGTTCCGAACCGAACTTTTTTTTCGTCCGTTGCGGTTTTCCAACCGTGAAATGCGGCGGGAGAGAAATAATTCCATTACGGTCCTTAATTGGACCAATTAGTATTCAAATTAGGGGTTGATTAATTGTCGCCGTTACCAGAAACAAACAGTGGCGCTTAATTAAAATAATTAATTAGATCTCTCGAGGAAAGGGACGAATTACAAAAATTTAATTATGCACGTGACGTTTCGAAAGAAGAACAACGAAACGAAGAAAAAGAAGAGAAACATCAGTAAAACCTAATTAAACACCATCCATCAACTTAACTCGAGTTAAACAAAATGTACAGTAACTGAAATAAACGATTTCGTCCCCTATAAAAAACTTCATAAAGCAGCGGGAGAAGAGTTGGCGTTGGCGGCGGGGGCGTCTCGAGTCTCGGGAGACATCTAGTGGCGGTGGCGCAGTTACCATGGCGATGTACGCGGAGACATTCGCTTGTTTTAATCAAGGCTGTCATGGCAACCGAGATCCCGCCATTGGACAATTCATTTTGTAATTACGTTGACGACACCCCAGGCGGCCATTTTGAAATGAACGCAGGCGTCCAGTGGGGAAGACGGCGGGGTTTTTGTTGGAAAACAGGAGGAAGACTCGAGGTGGCCGGATGGACACGAGCTCCGGGAAGCGGGTAACTAATACAATTAACGAGAGACAAGTGAAACTCTGCTATCGTAACTTGTCCGTGCGAGAGAGCGACGGAGAGAGAGAGGCGTCGGTTCTCGTTCTCCTCGACGACGACGACGACGACGACGTCGAACCGACGACGCTGATGGAATGCTTCGATGCTCCCCAGTTGATTAAAACAGATTGAATGTTTCAACTTTATGCGGTTACTTTATTATAGTTTCATTAGCCACTCCGGAACTTTGCTGCCCTTTTGTCTATTCGCTTATGAGGGTCTTAAAAAGTTTTCGTTGCCGGCCCCGAAACACGAAATCCTTCTATCTCTCCGAAAATCTAAGGCTAAGGGGCTCAACAACCAACGAAACATGTTTTGGCGATTATGTTGCTCGAACAACCCCATCGTAACGCAAACACTTGGTCAAGGTTAATAGTTTAAGTTTTGTTTTTTAAAAATATATCTGGAGACCTTAAACAATGGGCCTGAAGCGGAGAGCTGGAAATGGTAGAAACCAAAAAAATTGCCAATTATGCGAAAAAAATATTTTCATGTTAAGAGTAAACAAAAAAGTTTAGAGGTGAAAATAATGGTAAAGGATAAAGAGTGAATTGTAATTGTAATTGTAAAAAAAATTAGAAACTTGTTACAGCAAGAATATGTAAAATTCGAATGTACAATGGGAAGCAGTCGTGGTTCAACTGTTCGTCAGTTGATCCCAAGTTCAATTCTTGGTTAAAATCTAGACAATCTTTGTGCAGTTGCTCCTCCTAGGAAGGCAACGGCAAACCATGAAGTGATACCCTGATTCGAAAAGCCTGTTTCCTAAGTTTTTAGGGTCGTTCAAATCTGATGTGTGCCAACTAACTTAATTGCATACTATAGACACATATGGTCGCCTACGTTTGCTGATAAGTTTGGCAGTTAAAAAGTTTTTGTTCCATCTCAAAGACTCGAAATCCTTCAACGCTTTCAAGAATCTGACTATTAATTAATGAAATTAGCAACCAATGAAGCATACGTGTGGATTGTTTAGGTGTTTATGTTGCTGAAGAAGAAAAAAAAATAACTTTATTAGATAAATACCGAACTGTATGACAAATATTCTTAGCTAATGTAAAAGGAATCCTCAAATTTTGGAATTTTTTAAATTTAACTTTCAAAAAAAAATTGATAAAATTATTAAGCAAAATAAGGAAAAGTACTGGTTAGGATAAGCATATAATAACCAATTTTTTTTTGTTTCAGTTACTTTATTAAGTAGGTACCTTACTTCTTTTCTCTCCAATAATTAAAAATTTTTTGTTTTTTGTGTTGTATTAAAATAAGCAAAGAATCGACCCATATGCAAAAAAATATTTAATAAAGTAATAGCTAACTATGGTTTCTGTTTTTAAAGGATAGACACGTCAAAAACAAATCTACTCACTGATCTCTGTTTAACATAAAAGTGTTTAAAACATTCTCATTTTACGTACAACTGAAGAAAATAAATTTGAAAAATAATAAAAGAAACTAAGTTTTCTTCAATATTTAATAATCCCTGATTTTTCTCAAATTTTAAAAATACTATAATTTTGCGCAATTGTTTTTCTGTTTGCAATACTGTCCGAAATTCATAAAGTAAACACTGTAGAAAACTTATATCAAATTCAACAAAATTTTGAAAAAATTAAACCACTAATAGAAAAGTATCTCAAAATTCTTGTATAAGTCTGTAAACACTGTAGAAAACTTATATCAAATTCAACAAAATTTTGAAAAAATTAAACCACTAATAGAAAAGTATCTCAAAATTCTTGTACAAGTCTATCGTTTAAAAAAATGATCTCATTTTACTGACGTTTAGTGAAATTCTTTTTTACTACAATTCTTTGAATTTATTTTGAGGTGCTACGTGAGACGTGTAAGTTGAAACATCTGAAAGATTTAAAAGAACGAATTGGGAATTTAAATTCGTTTTATATTTAAAAATAATTAAAAAAAACAATTTTTTTTAAAACTTTCTCAAGTTATTTTTTGTTTTATAACCATTGAGAGAAATTGGTTTATAACAAATCTTCAAATATTTAGTAGAACTTAATTTTTTCAAATGACGACAGCGAAATTTTTTGGACAGAGAGGAATGGACAAGCTTTACATAAACCTTCCGGCAAATTTCAAAATTACTGTAAATTGTCTTCAATAGATTTTGAGTAGCGTAGGGAAAATTAGATCCATATATAACCAAGAAAGATACCAACATAAGAAAAGCAATTCCCCCAAAGGAACGTTTGAACTATTTATTTAAGATATCACCACAGCACCCAAAGAAAAGAAAATAAATTTTTGGCATGGTTCACACAATATGCCTTATCTATCGCTTAATGAATATTTGCCAAACAAACATCTCTTCGCATGTCTTTAGCATCAACACAACCCAGCTTTGGTTGACGCTTGTTGCCATTAAGACAAATCTACACAAATAGTCGCATAAACAAGTTACATATCGTCCACACGATGCCGCATTTGCTTATACTTGAATGGTTGCGGAGCAAACGCATCGTCTGGAGCCGGCTTAACAGTTAATTTATATTTGTGAGAACATGAAGATCATGATTTTTTTTAATTAGACTAATTGTTTTTTTCCAGACTACTGGATCTGATTCTTTTTGATCATTTTTTGAGAAAATACTTGAAAAGTCGAGATAATAGTAGAAAAACAAATTAGGGATAAATATTTATTTTTAATTAGATTTAATTTAAAAAATCTAAGGGGTCAAAACTGGTAATTTCAAAATACTATTGAAGAAATAAAACTGTGAAACGTAAGAAGAAAAGTAGGTAGTGTTTGGAATTAAAAAAATATATCAATAATGTCAAGACTTTCAAATGTTACATGTAAAAAAGGGAAAGAAATGCATTTCAATTAAGTAGGAGTTAGCTATAATTTCCATTTTTGTTGATAAATTAGCTAGTACCTAACTCGAAAATAAAAGCCGCTACAAGAAATCTTCTTATTATTCTATGTTTAACCTAAAACTATTTAAAATTTGAAGCATTGGTATTTTTTCAAATTTTAAAAATGTTATTTAATTTAAAAAAAATTATTTTTTTGTCTCCAGTACTGCCCGAGTTCTATAAAAAAACTGAAGAATTGAGAAAAACTTATAGAGAAAAATTAAAAATATCGTAATTTAAGACATTAGTAGAAATATATCCCAAAAAATACGAGCAAGTAGATACATCGATTTTCTAAAACATCAAACATTTATTTTATTTTGGCGACAGCCATAACGTTCTAATTCTTTCAGATAATAAATACTTATTTAAGTTTATAACGCTTTTTCCATAGATAGAAACTTTGAACTTTCTAGATCTGACTCTATGATAATTTTTTTGTAGGCTACATAAAAAGTAAAATCAACATAAGTTTGTGAAAACACCGGCTAGATTTAGGGAAATGAATTGGAGATTAAAATTTGTTTTTTATTTAGCTGTATCATTGACTTTTTACTTAGAGATAAATAATTAATAGCTTTAAGTAAAATCGACGAGAGTCAAAACTGGTGAATTCAAAATTTTACTACAAAACGAAAAAAAAATTGTTTATAGCTCGCCATAAAAAAAATTATCGGGGGCTAAAATTTGTTTTTTACAGTAGATTGTTATATTGTTATATTTTAGTTTGACTACATTTTCGTTCTTCCCCAAAACTGAATTTTATTTTATTTTTTTATCTTTTTGTTGTTACTGTTAATAATTTTAATTTTTTGGTTTTATTAATTTAATATTTGCATGATTAATTGATTATAAATTTGGACACTTTTTTGTATGGTTTGTAATTTCTCACGAGTGGTGATCGGTCACCGCTTGCTTGATCCGAACGGCGTGTCGACCGACCGGGCGCATCTTTATAATCCTCGCTATCTGCATTACCAAGAGATACCATCGCATAAATCACAAGGCATTAACATACATTAAAGCGATTATTGGATGCACCGTGCGAATGTTTCGCCGCATGTTTGATCTTCGAATTAAGCAATTTTGCGGCCATTTCGCGCCTGCCAATTTAAATAACTTTACATTTTTCATTAACGATGGCGAGCGGACAAATTGTTTTTCCAACACATACACACCACTTCCAGATAACCAACTAAATACAAACTTACAACTACATCTATAGTTAGTTTTTCTTTGGTCTAACTTGTATTCAATATCGTTTATCTTCTATAAATCTCTACTGCATTTTTCTCGAAGTGGCATGGTGAAGGATGACTAGAATTACCTCTTCCTGTTTATTTTTTTCCTAAATATAACTTATTTACTTAAGGGCGTATGGTACGTTCACCAGCTAAACAAATCCGTTCTGGGGGCACTAGTAGTAACCATCAGAACATTTTGAGAGATTGTACTCCCCTACCCGGTTGACCTACCACCTCCACTCTAACTGCTACCTGAAGATAGCTGCCCAACTCGCCTGAAGGCAACCAAATTTATTTATGATTGAGGTAATTGTCCCATTTATGAAGTTACTCGCTCTTGTCATCCACAACACATTTCTTGTCGACAAAGTTGTTCGACTTGAGAGCGAGCGACCACCAAATGTTTATGCGTAAACCAGCACGAAAATATTATGAGAAGTATTCATTATGAAGATACAGTGAAACCTCTCTAAGGCGGACAATCAAGGGACCTTGGTTATGTGTCCGCTTAAGGGAGGTATCCGTCTAAGAGAGTAAGTAGGTACATATATATTTTGAAAATAAACTTACAGATCGGAAACGATATTTAAACCATTAAAATCTTCATGTATTAATACAAACCTTTTCAGCTGCTGAGTAATTTCCATTGCTGGTTGATAAGTTTGTATAGTTTTCTCCTCTGGTTTCACCTCGTCATTAGATTTATCTCATGATTCAACTTCCAAGATCATTGCTTCAACTGCTTTTACAGAATCTTCTAACATCCTCCAGTGCTAACTCATTATCTATATTCAAAAAGTCTTGCATATAATTTCTCTAACTCTAATGTATCCGCCCTCTTATATTATCAGCCAAAATTGACAAGAATATATCATCTTCTTTTTCAAAGTTATCAGTTTTAGACGAATTTATATCATTGCGATCGGTACGTACAAATCCGGCCTTGTGGCAGCAATTCAGAATCGTTTCTTTTGAAACTATGTCCCTCGCTTTTTGTATAAGATAAATAGCATCCAGAACATTTATCTTTTTTGCAAGTTCTAGACTTGATAAAACTATATCTGTGGCTAACAAAAGTTGTTCTACAATGAAAGTTTTGTAAAATCGCTTAAAGCTTTTGATTATGCTCTGGTCTAAGGGTTGACAGACCGATGTACAATTTGACGGTAAAAACCCTAACCAAATGTTTGTCAAATTGACATTCTTGGGATGTGAGCGTTATTCAAAAATAGTAAATTTTTTTGTTTTTGAAGTCTCAGGTTCCTGTCAAAGTCGTCTAACCAGTCCAACATTATTTTGCTGTCATCCAGGCTTTTGTATTTGATTTCCAAGTAACAAGCAAGTCACTGAAATAAATGTTCTTAAAAGCCCTAAGTTTTTTCGATTTTCCTATTACGAGTAACTTCTTTTTTCGGCTGACGCAATGCAAAATGATGAGTCTTTCTTTAGAAACTTTTTTTCCAATGCATTTTCTCGTTTTAAGCTTGGTGTTTTGTTAGGAAGTGTACAAAAAAACAATCCGGTTTCATTATGATTGTAAATGTCATTAGAAGAATAACTATTTATAATAAATAATACTTTACTCAAGAAACTGTTTATTTTATCAGGATTTACACTGGCAACTTTTTCTGATATTGTCTTGAAAGCGATATTGTGTCAAATGCGGAATTTCTACAACCAACCTTCGGAACGCCTTGAACTGGTCATATCCTAAGTTTTCCTCGATTTTCTTTGCTTTAGCTTTTAGTATTGGACCCAAAAGATTTATATAAGGTGCGCCCAAAAACGTACTTATTTACTGCGGTTTGTTATTACCTGACAATGGGATGCTTTTCCTCCGACCCCGCGTAAAACATGCCCTATCGATGTTTCGACCTCTTTTCTTAAGAAGGTCGCGTTTTTCGTTAATGCTCGAATTGGAGTACCATTTTTTCATCAGCTGCTCACTATTTCTAATAACATCCGCTGTTTGTGTTTTATCTATTCTAAAACGGGTTGCCAAGTTTCGGACACTTTTTCCTTTTTGTACGCTTTAACAATTTCTACTTTCTGTTTAAGAATTAAAACATTTCGTTTTGGTGGCTTACTGATTAACGGAAAAATCGAAAACTTCAAAACCAAACGCCACCCTAAACTACGTCTGAACTCGTGCGAATATAGTACCGGGGAAGTCCCCAAAAGTGATATGCGCGGTGGTATTTACGGTGGCTTTCGATATAAAAGAGGTTCAAGCGCATAAATTGCCCGATTTTTGGTGTCCGCGTCCGTTCGAAGGAGTTTCCGTATAAGAGAGGTGAGCGTATATGGGATTCTTATGGAAGAAATTCCGGACTATGAAAAACTGTCCGTTGAAGGGAGGTGTCCGCTATAGGAGGTTTCACTGTAATTAATAATCCATTGTCCGAATTTGAGATAAAATAGCCACATGTTGTGGACATTTATAAAGATTTAAAAAAGTAGCAACAAATAGAAGAATAATTAGGCAATAATAATATAATTGAAGAATTTCTTTGAAATAATTAATTATTAATTATTAATAATTATGGATTTGGTTCAAACTAAAAGATAATAATTATTAATTGAGTTGCAAACATTTATCTGAAAATTACCGAGGCAATCCATTTGTAATATTAAAGCATACCGTCTTTTGACTAACGTCTTTTAGTGACCTGATAGTGACGGTAGACATTTCACCTTCACTCTCTCTTTCATTGATATCAAACCATTTTGCCAGTAGTACATTTGATCGAATGCAAGACAACTTTACGATATTATTTCAGTACATATCCTAAATCCATAATTCGCCTACCAGACAATACAATTTTACTATCTATTGGTGGCTCTACTTTCTCAACACATAAAAAATTTAACAAACTGCTAAAGGAAAAGTTGAAATAATCCTTTTACAAATTTTTCCTACCTATCTGTTTGCATTTCGTATTGGCTGCTCGCAAAATTTGGCTTGATGATGTGGCAGCTATTGCTTGATTTAAATTGACCACTTCCTTACATTTTCTAAACCAAAAAAGTATTTTAGTAACCGTATGAGTAAATATAGTTTTTCTTACATTTTCAATACCTGCAATTTTCTTTTCGATCCGCGGATACAGAATTTTTCATCCGTGAATACGGAAAGTGGTCACAATTTTTTGGTCCGCAAATATAGAAACTGCGAATAAGGAACTTTGACTCTATACAAAAAATGCCAACGTATCTCGCATATCTGGGTTCAAAGTGATGGCGCGGGGGCGGTCGAGGAAGAAGTCCGAGATTTTTACGTCGGGGTATATTTAAATTCTTAATGAAGTAATCAGAAGTTGAAAAAATATAAAAATTAGTCTATAAATTCTTTTTAATAAAAACAATAATTATTATGTTTCATTAGTTTCACCGTTTGTTTCACTTTTAAAAATTAAATATGAAAAAAAAATTTTGCTGTTACACATTGAAGTTCCAGATGTAAGAAACAAATGTCTAAATTATCAAAACAACACAAATATATTTTTCGTTTCGTCGAAACAACCATTTGTTGATTGGACTATCTTTATGGGCGCAATTACCAATACAAGAAAAGCATCTGTAAACATGTACCTTCTTTATTTTACTACAAAATACAAGTACGAGATTGCTTCCCCTACAATCGTGACGACAACTGCGTATTTTTACGTGGCGAGGGAAAATAGAAAGAGTGAGCGAAGTAAGAACAGAAAATAATTTGATAGCGTTTTGCTTAGACGAACACGACTTTGCTATTATTAATGCGATTTTTAAAATAAGAGAAAAATAGGTAACAAAAGACTATAGACTATGCAGTGAAGATAATTTCATTTCAATGGCTGCCGGTTAAATGCACTAAATTAATAATTTTTTGCTACACCAAATTTGAATAATTTTTTCGAAAAGCAAATAATTAATTATGATGGTGTTACTAATCGAAGAGCATTAAAAAAATACGTCACTTTAAAGTAGACTGAAGAAGCTTCAGTTCCATGAAAAAAATCAACCATTGAATGAATGGGTCTTTGACAGTGTTCAAAATAACATTAAATTTTGTTATTGTTCTATCTGCCTAAACAATGCATTTTAATTTTGTTTTTTGATTCAATGAAATGTCATGATATTCTATACTCTAACGATTTATTTTGCAAAAACTCAAAAAAAAAATTTGAACCTACCATACGCCCTTGTTGTTACACAAATAAACATTCAAGATTCAAGCATTTTAAGTTTAAATAAAAAAAACTTAAACCCACAACTATAATAATGTAACAACTAATAATAAAAATAAAATAAATATAGAATAATCCTAAACAAAATGGTCTTATCTACTCCTTATTATGTTATTAACTTGGCATTACAGGTCTGCATTGGGGGTTGCAAAAAACTAAATGAGCACAGTTATAACGTGCACCTTCTGAGGTAATTTTTTACATATTTTATAGACAGCAGAAGAAACACGTTTCAACTGATTAGGGATTCTCAAACTACATATAAGGACCAGAAATTAAAGAGAAAGTCTAAATTTTACAAAATTCTAATTTTTTATTATCTGGTTTCTTGGCTTTAGAAGTTTATTTTTTGAATCAACATTTATCAATGGTTTAAAAAAAGCGTGAAGAGTTTTTTGACTGTAGCGCAGCGATAGCGTTACATCCGGGTACAATTTGCGGTTCAATATAGATTTCTTCTTTCAGTCGCAATCGTAAAGCACCAAGTGGTATCCTATATTCAAAAATTGCTTTTCCCTTGTAAATTTAAATATAATTTTTGCTAAGTGCAACAAATAAGTAATTTTTCCAATGGAAATCAATCGTAGACTGCACATCCAAATGATAGTTTAAAATTTTTAATTTGTTAAATAATTTTTCTACATTTATTTCAATAAAAAATCACAATAATGCACAATTGTTAATAACAATTACAAAAATTTATTAATGATAATCTGAAAATCCTTTTAGATAAATTTCAAACTTGGATAAACACAGGTGTGAAAGTGCTTGAAACTATTTTTTGTAAACGTCATAGCTATGCAAAAATTTTAAACTTATCTATTATCTTTGTTCATACAAAAATTGATAATTTTACCAATTTCTTAGTGAAGATCAACTTTTCAAAATATACTTTGAACTGCTTAAAATTTTTTAATTTACATTACGATAGTTAAAGAGAATCCATCACACCTTAACTCCTATCTAAATTTTAAGGGTGTCACGCAAAATTTTCGTAATTCTACATAAATTGTTGTCTGTACGATTGTTAAACTATTTTGGTGAGAAACTGCTCAACTGTCTAAAAATGTTGGAATCTTGATAGAAATGGTTAAAATCGGTTGGGGATTTTGTGGAAAATTCTGACGTTGAAACGATTATTTGTTTTTAGACAAAATGATTTTAGGGTTAGATTTACAACGGGAGTATTTTCAAATTTACGTTTTTAAATTATTATTTTTCAATTCCATCTCACAGAAATAGTAATAAAATGAGCAATTTTGGACTTTTTTATTGGGATAAATACAAATAATCGAACAAAACTTATTGCTCATTATTAATTAATATCTCTTTAGTGGCGTTACGAAAAAGAATTCTTGATAATTGGCATCTTAATTAATAACAGTCTCACAGAAAAAACACTTTTCATATTTAAAGTTAAGCAATTTAAAAAGAAAATTATTTATCTTATTAATTAATTTGTAATTAATGTAAAATTAAAATTAAAGAATTTCAGCAAATTATCAATTTCGAATTTTAATGATTAATGAAAATAAAAAGGGAAATAGCAATTTTGTGACGCCAGCATTTAAGGCACCTGCTAACGTACAGCCCATACCAATAAAGAGTAGCAACTTGGCGATAGAATGATAATTTAGCCCAAAACTAGCAAATTTTGCCTTGCTGTGAGTCAGTTCGGAGTAGACTCCTTATAGGTCTGAGTCCTTATGGACTGCTTGCAATTGCTCCCCCGATAGTTACATCTCTGAAATTCTTCACGCTGAGGAAAAATGGTATCATCGATTAGTTCGGAGCAACATCGTTTTGAGGAAAATCAGGGTGTGACGATTGAAACATCAAACAATTGTCAACCAAGAAATCAACTACGACACAAAATAATATTTTTGTTATAGATTTTATACCGAAGCAAAATTCTTTTTGTTGTTTTTTTCCCGGCATTGTGTTAGTCGTTATACATCTTTATTAGTGTTAGTTTTTTGGTTCCATCCAGAGCAATTTCGTTTATCAGCAGGTGAACAGAACTAACGTATCCGCCTTAAACCCTCACTAAAATTATTCAAACAACTTGTACGAAATTCGTTATTCTAATTTCGTGCCCAGTATGCATTCACACAGTTAATTCGGACTCCCTGTTGATACTCCTCACTTCGGCTACCGTAACATTCGCAATTACCGCGCCAAACAACCTGTCAACGCTGCTGCTTTTTTTTCTTTCACGTGTAACCATCTAACAATTTCGAAACGCCGTGGGAAAAATCTAAGTATAATTTCGTCTATATAATAATTCGATAATTATCCGGACGATAAGATGCAAGTTGCGGATAACATTGTTAACAACACGTGAAACTGGCAACGTTTCAAGAGATGATAATGGGATGGCGCGGAGTCCTGAGGGAGAACTTTCCGAGTCCCGGTAATGTCACGAATTAAATCTAGTGATGTTGCGTGGATATAGGGAGAGAATAGGTATCGATGTTGGTTTGCTCTCGAATGTCGTCAGGAAACGGACTAATGGTGTTGGAGTGTCGTTTCCTGCCATTATAACATTTTTGTTATATTTAACCAATTCTGGACGGTGTTATCTTTCATATCCGGCACTCAAGTCGACGGGCCTTTTGGCGGGTGGCAAGTAAATTAACGCGAAAGGGATGCGATTAAATGAGCAATATATCGATTTGAAGGGGACGTCAAATTTTCATTACCTATACAATTTAGTAAATAAGTTCAACGTCCAACACCAAAAGAAGTGAAAACTAAGAACAATAAGGAGTAAAAAAATTAAGCTACTTAATTACTTTATCTAATATTTCTAAATCACTTAAAGAAAAGTTGTTGGCAATCCCAATTTATTTTTATTTTCTTTCCTGCAACTATTCCGGAAGGTAAGCCAACAGAAATCAGTAATGGTTCTGATGGAAGAGCAAAGGTTTTTCACTTTTGTATGGATAATTTTGACAAATTGATGCATTCTATGCAATAAGTTTAAAATAGAAAAGTTAAAAAGCTTGAAATATCACATAGAACTCGATATCCGTTTGGAGGTTAAGTTTCAATGTCTTATAAAATTTTCTTAAACATTTCACTTTGAAAGCAAAACAAGACAAAAGCCCGAAAATCTAAACCGATAGCACTATTCTAAAATTAAAATACCAGAAGAATAGGAGGAATCAGAAAACCGAATTTCGTTCGGTGAAGAAAAGAAGAAAAGGAAAGCGCCGTTCAGAATCTTATGAAAGGGAGAAAAGAAACTTAGAAACTAAGAAAACTTAGTTAAAAAAATTGAATATTTTCTTTTGTTTACTAGCGCTCTGTAATAACAATAACAAGAGATAAAAAACCCTATAATATCTAATGAATGGTGCGAAACTTATATTGTGAAGACATCTCAACATTAAGTAAGCAAATGGATGAAAATTAAAATAAAGAAAATTTATTCGGAAAAATTATAATATTTTCTTCAGTATTACTAGTGCTTTCTATTATTATCTGCAAAAGATAAAAGTCCGTTTAGAATCTGACAAAAGACAAAGAATTAGAATGAAGATATTTCAACATCAAGTAATGATAGGGATGAAAACTAAAATTTTGCTATACTTTTTTTAAGTATTATTAGTATTGTCCATTACCAACAATAAAAGAACAAAAATTGTTTAGAATCTGATAAAGGGAAGATAGCTTAGAATGAAGATATCGAAGCATCGAATAATAAAATTAAAGTGGCAAAAGTTTGTTTGGAGAAATTGCAATATTTTTTTTGGTATTACCAGTGTTCTCCAATATCAACAATAGGACATAGAAATCCGTTCAAAATCTGATACAGTGAAGAAAGCTTATAATGAAGGTATCAAAATATCAAGTATAAAGATGGATTGAAATTAATTGGAAGAAAATTTAGATATAAAAATTGTAATGTTTTCTTCAGTATTACTAGTGCTTTCTATTATTATCCGCAAAAGATAAAAGTCCGTTTAGAATCTGACAAAAGACAAACAATTAGAATGAAGATATTTCAACATCAAGTAATGATACGGATGAAAACTAAAATTTTGATATACTTTTTTAAGTATTATTAGTATTGTCCATTACCAACAATAAAAGAACAAAAATTGTTTAGAATCTGATAAAGGGAAGATAGCTTAGAATAAAGATATCGAAGCATCGAATAATAAAATTAAAGTGGCAAAAGTTTGTTTGGAGAAATTGCAATATTTTTTTTGGTATTACCAGTGTTCTCCAATATCAACAATAGGACATAGAAATCCGTTTAGAATCTGATAAAGTGAAGAAAGCTTATAATGAAGGTATCAAAATATCAAGTATAATGATGGATTGAAATTAATTGGAAGAAAATTTAGATATAAAAATTGTAATGTTTTCTTCAGCTTTGCCGTTTAGAATCTCATAAAATCAGAACTTAAAATAGACATATCAAAACATCAAGTGAAAAAATGGAAAGAAACTAAAAGTAAGAAAATTTAGTTAGAAAAGTTTCAATATTTTATTCTGTATCTATTACTAATGTTCCTTATTACCAACAATAAGGAATAAAAAACCGTTTCAAACCTTATAAAAAGAGTAAAACTTAAAATGAAGATATCGTTACATAAAATAGTAAGTTGGATGCAAATTAAAATGAAGAAAGTTCCTCATATTTTCTATTACCAATGACAAGCGAAAAAAACCCGTTCAGAATCATGTAAAGGCCAAAAGTTAACATAAAGATATCAAAACATTAAGTGAAAAGATAAATGCAAATTAAAAAAAAATAAAAATTTGCTAGCGAAATTGCAATATACTCGTTAGTATTTCTAATATTTTTTACCACCAACGACAAAAGATAAAAACCTGTTTACAATCTGATGAAATCTGAAAAACTTAAGATAAAAATATTGAAACATCAAGTGAAAATATAGATAGAAAATAAAAAAAAGGTAGAAAAATTGCAATATTTTATCCTGTATTACTAGTGTTTTCTATTACCAATGACAAGAGATAGGAGCCCGTTTACAATATAACAAAGAAAAAAAACTTAGAATTAAGATATGAAAACATCAATTGAAATTAAAAGTGAATGGAACTTAAACGAAAGAAAATTTACTTGTGAAAATTGCAATATTTTCTTAAGTATTATTAGTATTTTCTGTTATTCATACCAAGGGTTTAAAGCCCGTTTAAAATCTGATAAACGGAAGAAAGTTCAGAATGAAGATATTAAATCATCAAGTGAAAGGATGCAATTAAATTAAAATAAAGAAAATTTACTTGGGAAAATTGCAATATATTCATCAGTATTCCTAGTATTTTTTATTTCCAATGATAATGAGATAAAAACTCGTTTAAGATCTTACTAAAGAATCAAAACTTGAAATGAAGATATAGTTACATAAAATAAATTGATGGAAACTAAAATAAAGAAAATTTAGTTAGAGGAATTGCAATATTTTATTTTGAATTAATTAGAAGTGTTCTCCATGACTAACAATAAGAGATAAAAACCGTTGAGAATCTGATGAAATCAATAAAATTGAAATAAAGATATCGAGACATCGAGTAAACAGATTAATGGAACAAAACAAAGATAGTTTTGTTTGAAAAATTGCAATATTTTCTTCAGTATTCTTAGTATTTTTTGTTATCCATACCAAGAGATAGAAGTCCCTTTAAAATTCGATAAACGGAAGAAAATTTAGAATAAAAATATCGAATCATTAAGTGAAAAGATAAAATAAAACTAACACAAAGAAAATTTACTTGGGAAAATTGCAATATATTTGTCAGTATTTCTAGTATTTTTTATTACCAATGACAGTAGATAGAATCCCGTTTAGAATCTGATAAAATCAGAAAAACTTTAAGTGAAGATATAAAAACATCAAGTAAAAAGATAGATGAAGACTAATAGGAGGAAAACTTAATTAGAAAAATTTCAACAATTCATTTTGTGTTACTAGTGTTCCTTATTACCAATGATAATGATATTAAAAGCTTGTTTAAAATCTTACAAAAGAAGAAAAACTTGAGATAAAGATATAGTTACATAAAATAGAATGATGGATGGAAACTGAACTAGAGAAAATTTAGTTACAAGAATTGCAATATTTTATTTTGATTTAATTACGAGTATTTTCTATAACTAACAATAAGAAATAAGAAACCATTGAGAATCTGATAAAATCAATAAAACTTGAAATGAAGATATCGAAACGTCGAGTAAAGAGATTGATGGAACTAAAACGAAGAAAGTTTAGTTTGAAAAATTACAATATTTTCTTCAGTATTACTGGTGCTTTCTATTACTAACGACAAAAGATAAAAGTTCGTTTAAAATCTGACAAAAAAAAATAGAATAAAGATATCAAAATATTGAGTAATAATATGGATAGAAATAAAATTGAAGAAAATTTAGTTACGAAACTTACAATATTTTTTCTGTATTACTAGTGTTGCTTTTTATGAATGACAAAAGAACAAAAACTGTTTCAAATCTAATAAAGGGAAACCAGCTTAAAATGAAGATATTGAATCGTATAATAAAATCAATATCACAAAACTTTTGTTGGAAAAACTGCAGTATTTTCTTTGATATTATCAGTGTCCTCTATTATCAACGATAAGATGTAGAAACCCGATTAGAATCTGATGAAGAGAAGAAAGCTTAGAATAAAGTTATCAAAACATCAAGTAAAATTGAATGGATATTAAACGGAAGAAAAAAAATTGCAATATTCTCTACAGTATTTCTAGTATTTTCTGTTAGCCATAACAAGAGTTAGACGCCCGTTTCGAATTTGATGAAAGGAAAAAAATCTAGAATAAAGATCATCATGTAAAAGGATAAAAGGAAATTAAAATAAAGAAAATTTACTTGGAAAAATTTCAATATATTCCTTAGTATTCCTAGTATTTTCTATTACCTATGACATAAACTAGAGTACCGTTCAGAATTTGGTAAAATCAGAAAAACTTAAAATGAAGATATCAAAACATCAAGTAACGAAATAAATGGAAACTAATAAAAGAAAAACTTAGTTAGAAAAATTGTAACAATTTATTTTGTATTACTAGTGTTCTCTATTATCAGTGATAAAGAAAGAAAAGCCCGTTTTAAATCTTACAAAAGAAGGAAAACTTGAAATGAAGATATAGTTACATAAAATAGAACGATGGATGAAAACAAAAATAAAGAAAATTTAGTTAAAAAAATTGGAATATTTTATTTTGATTTAATTACTAATGTTCTCTATTACCAACAATAAGAAACAAAAAACCGTTGTGAATCTGATGAAGTCGAGAAAACTTGAAATAAAGAGATCGAAAGATCGAGTTAGCAGATGGTGAAACTAAAGCAAAGAAATCTTAGCTGAAAAAATTACAATATTTTATTCTGTATTACTAGTGTTACTTGTTAACAACGATAGGAGATAAAAACCGTTTAAAATTTTATAAAAGAAGGAAATCTCAAAAAGCACATATTGTAACATAAAATAATATGATAGATAAAAATTAAAATAAAGCAAATTTGGTTAAAAATATTGCAATGTTTTTTCAGTATTTCTAGTATTTTCTAATACCAATAACAAAAAATAAAAACCCATTTGGAATCTGATAAAAGAAATAAACTTAAAATCCAGATTTCGAAACATCAAATAAAAGATGGATGAAGCCTAAAAGAAAAATCTAAGTTAGAAAAATTAGAATATTTTACTAATGTTTTCTATTAACAACGATAAAAGGTAGATAACCGTTGAGAATCTGATGAGTACAAGAAAACTGAAAATAAAAATATCGAAACATCAAATAATAAAATGAAAAGAAAATAGTTCCAATCAATAAAGTTTTAGTGTCGATATTGTTATTGTGAATAATTGGTGAGGCAATAAATTGTTGCCATTTAAGATATGCTACTCAAGAAAGTTTCTATTTTTTTACAATTGCGACAAATCCAGGGATTATTTATCTATAAAAAATTTGGGCGTTTTCTAAAGGAACCCTTTAGGTAATTTTTTGCTATTATAAACTCTACAAAGACATAAACAGACTCAAGTCCGAATCCACCCATTTGCCGAAGGGAAAAAGCGGACAATAGTGTTTTTCTTAATTCTCTGTTTTACATAACGAAAATCAGGGAAAAAATTTCACTTCATATTAATTGAATATTTCTGAGATTAGCAATGATCACCCAGGAGTATCGACTAATATTGCTTTGCTTCTTTTATAAATTACTTTGCATTTGCTATATCGCATTTTCTTGTCAGGTGCCCCCACAAGTCAATTATATTATTATCTAAAATAACAGGATAAAGTTTAGTGATCAACTCACCCAATCTTACAGTAAACATAATAATGACACTTGATTACTGCCGGATGCTTGCAAACCAAGAATAAAGGAAACATAATTTTCAAAAAATAAATTTCTTAGCTCAAACAAACCGTACTCACTATTAGAAAATTTGGGATTAAGCATGCCATACACTTAAAAGTTGTCGCTAAACATGACACTTAAATTATGCGTACCACAGGGACACATTTTGGATCATTTCTTGTTATTATTGAATCAAAGCACCGAGACGTAGAATTATTTAATGTTGTCTGTTTACTTTCGAATAGATTTAACAAACAGTTACGTAAGAAGCAGATGATTCTACCTTTGTAACTTGTAGCAAAACCCATTAAACTCATCGGTGTTGGCGTGCCGCAAGGGTACATTTTAGATTATTTCTTATTATTGAATAAAAACTCCGAAACGCAGAAAAAGTTGTTTATGTGCAAATAAAATGTAACCCACCGTCTTTACCTTTATACTATAGTAAGTGATTCAGCAAATCCATTGTTTATTTAATAGAAAAAAACTTGTGCGTGCCGCAAAGAAACATTATCGGTCATTTCTTCTTATTTTAGAAGGAAAAGATGGAAGCCTAAGAATATTAAATGTAAAAAATGTAATAGTCCATTACATGTCCCTGTCTTTATAATTTCTCGCAGAACATAACAAAACCATTGATGTTTGCTCAGAAAAAAAAATATTGCATGCCACAGAGGCATATTAGAGACCATCTTTTTTATTATTGAATAAAAACATTGAATGAAATTTAACAAACTTTTACGCAAGTTTACCTTTGTAGTTTGTCAAAAAACCAAGCAAATCCTTTGGTATTACTTTAAAAATATCAAGTTTTGCGTATCGCAAGAGGACATTTTAGATCATTTCTTGTTATTTTTGTATAAAAACATCAAAACGTAAAATTATTTTAATTGGTTGTAACTGTTCCTTCCACAAGAAGCAAAGGTTGTTACTTTTTCCAACTGGTGGCAAAATATAGCGAAAAGATAGCTGCCGCAAGGCTCGCTTTTGGATCACTTCTTGTTACTATTGAATGAAAGCACCGAAACGTAGCGAGACGATAGAATTATTGAAATGTGCGTGCCGCAAGACCCGCTTTCGGGTTACGTATTGTTGTTGAATGAAAACAGTAATAATTTTGGTTGTTGCGATGATAATGGAAATGGGAGGGTGATAAGATCGCAACGTAACACCGCAATTCATTACGATTTCCAAGTGAATCCTTTGCGCACCCTTGAATTCCCTATGTAACAGGATGGCAACAAATCAAGCCACCCTGCGGTCGGTGATGTGGGGCAGTGTGATATACACAGACGGACAGCAATAATAATCTGAACGTTGAATGAGAGGAAATCATCGTATCAGATCAAAGCGCATATGTGCTGGATTAGAGGGGCTTTCGCCTTCAAGTCCCCTTATGTTTGGTCATCTAACGAGATGTTGCTTCGCGTTTCATTTACTTGAGTTAATCACGATGGAATCGAAAAGTGATGAAGCGAACAAAAAACGTAATTACAGTTTAAGTATCAAAAAGGAAGAGTTGACGCTAGTCTTTGTCCAGAAATTTTTTGAGAATTATTAATGGATTTTTTTGCTGAATAATTTAAGGGTGTCTTTTAAAAAAAATTATAACTTAAGTGATATCCTGTCATATTTAACTATTAAAAAAATTTTAAGCTCTTCCTTTGATGCTTGTTTCATTTTTAAAGCAACTTGAATCAGAATTAATTGCTTAGACTAGCTCCGACAGGAGAGGGTGGAGGCTGCGTCGGACCTGCGCAAAAGTGCAGCGAGTAACTTCAAGTGCTATACAAGGATAGTTCAAAATGTATGCAGCCTAACATAATTCTCAAAATTTTGCAAAATGCAACAAGAGTTGTGGATCGCAGCTCTTCGTTGGAAGAATCTTCAACTACTAATATATATCAAATGTACATATATACTAAATTTCAGGTAAATCGATACAGTTACCTTCAAAATGAATTGAATTGAAACATTATTTGGGCAGAATTTTGTCTTTTCTTCAAGCATCGGAATAAACATCCGCAAGTTTAACAATTAAGAACTATCCGCTTCCTTCTCAATTACTTATTTATTCAAGAACGGGAAAAACCCATATCGCTAACCTTCTATCTACAGTGGCAAGGATTTCGACGAACCAGTCGTTGTTAGATGCCACAACATACGGTATCTGCAATAATTGACCCGGCCTTGACTATATTTAAAAATGAATAGGGTTCTTTGTTTGTTTTTTGTGGTCGGCTTTTCGGCAACAGTTATCAAGGGTGAGAATTTTTTTTTAAAAACTTTAATAATTAATCAATCATGTTTTAGGAAATGAGTGTCCAGGTAAGAACTTTTTATTAGTAAAATTTTGCTTGTATTGACCCTTCTGATTTAATTGATTTAATCAGAAACTAAATCACCAAAAACCTTGATATAAATAATTTTTGGTAAATGGATTTTTTTGAAACTTTGTTCCAAAGATTATTATTGGAGAGACTATCACGGCGTAGTTCCCCAAGATGCAGTAACATCAGGAAAGCATTCTGACGGCACTCTGATTTATGTTGGTCAAGTTTACATAAGAAACTTCGAACTTTTGCCAGCCACGATTTTTGCTAATCAAACTCATGCCAAAACTTCAGCTTATGGTCGACCAATAAGCACCAATAAAAATGTCAAGGTAATTTTTAATTACACAAAAGTTTTCTTATTATGAAAAATGTGGTTGTTGTTATTTTCAGATTCTTTGCAGCCCTTCGGAAAGTTCTATTGAATGGGTGCCAACCACTAGTCAACATCTCAATTCTCTAAAAAAAAAGTATCATTTGGTACCTGGAGGAAGTGAAGTTGGTGAAAATCTTTTTATTGGAAGAAAACATCATGGTGATAATGTAGTTTTGGGGAAGGTTTTTCGAAACGAAGTTAACAACAAAGGGTTGTGGTATCCGGCAGGAAAAAAAGAACTTAACTCGTTGACGTATGAAGTTCTGACCTTAGACTGCGAGAGAGCTGATCCCAAAATCGATATTAGGGGACATTTTACATAAATGTTTCCTATATGTACAATAAGATGTTATAATTATTATTGCATAATAATCGAATAAATTTTTAGAAACTATCATGATTTTTATTAATTGTGTGTTTGGGGGTCAATGTTCTAGGTTATTGTTAATAGCTCAAAAAACAAAAGGTGAATTACGGGCGTCGTATCGTGATCATTTTCATTAAATTTTGAGACAAGAGTGCAAATGGGGGCTAAACCAGGCTTTTTTATAAAAAAACTTCTAAATTTAAGTGATATTTATTAAAAAAAAATCCAAAACCATGAGTCAAGAAGGAAATCTATTATAAAGAATGTTAAATTCCTATAAGTTGCTAAAAATTTTAAAAAACATTTTTTTAAATCTTTTTATTATTCAATAATTTTTTTATCAAATTTTAGACAGGGAGTTATAAATTAAGTATCGGTGAAATAATGAAGTTTGAATATTTCAAGAACAGAACCGCATGCCAAAAATGAGTCTCTTGTGGATTAAATTTTAGTAGAAAAATTACTTTAATTTGAAAAAAAATTATACCTAAAAAATAAAAACGCATCTTGACGACCAAAATTAATAAATATATTTTTATATTTGCTGTACTTAAAAATTATTGATCAAGATTTGAACAAAATCGGTCGAGTAGTAAAAAAAATTTTAAAAACAGAATTTATACATTTTTTGAGGTCACATTTTTGATATTTCCAAACTTATAATATGTATCACCCTAAAAATTGTATAGTATAGATTAAAATAAGAGTCAAGTAAGCTACATGGGTGTTAAATCAATTTTGTTATACAGGACGTTTTAATTTTTAATCCAAAAATTTAATTAACATATCAACATAAATAAAATAAAAAAATTCAATAAGCATAGGTCCAAGTCTTGGTTAATAGCCGAAATAGAGCTCCTCGGAATTGTGTGAAAATTAAAAAGATAAATATATCAAATTCTAACGTTGTTTTCGAAAAATGTTCTGATTATTTCGCAGATTTTAAACAAATTTTATCGGTTGCTAAATAAAAAATAAAAAAAATATAATATACTCTTTGTTTCAAGATGATGCAAATTTTTAAGAAGTCTCCTTTGCTATGCGATTGAGGGTTTTTAAATGTTTAAGAATTTAATAATCAATAAAATTATTAATGATTTTTAAAATACAAAAATTAAAAAAAAGTTATATTAGATGATTCTTTTATTTCATAAATTTTAATTAAGTTTATAAATTGTTTGTATTTTTTATTATTAAATATTTCTAAAATGGCGCAAGAATTTCTTTACAACATTCTGCCTTAATACAAACTTGATGTCAATTTAAAAAATATAATAAATCCTTTGGAGTATAGAAGATAAAATATTTGCTATTCATTGAGCACTTTAAACAAAACTAATTCTTATCATTTTACAGTTAAGAGTACCACTCAAACATTTAAGCAAAGTTTGTTAAAATCTGAAAATCATTTGAAACAGCTACATTCTTGTTATTACCTACGATTATAAAATCTACTGACCCTTTCCGAATAAAACAGAAACAATTGTAAAAACTTAAATTTTTTTTAATTTTACACAAATAGTTTAAAATTAGCCAAACGAAAACCTTAAATATTTCAAAAATCAGACTATATATCAAAGTTTTCTAGGAATCTCCTTCAAATGAAAATTTAGTGCAGTACAAAAGTGGCTTCAATATAAAAGAAATCATTAATATCGACGCCTTGAGTATGTTAACTTAAAACTAATTGTTATCATTTTATATTTGTTAAATTAAAAAATAATTTACCAAAATTCGAAAAAAAAATTATCTAATAGTAAAATTAATTTGAAAAAGGAATATCCGCATTTTTTCAAAGTGACGTTTTTCTTATTTTCGTACTTAAAACTTTTATCACAAAAATTGGTTAATTTAAAGTAAGAGTCCAGTGAGCCAAATCAATGTTAAATCAATTTCTTAATATTTTAATTAATAATTTAACATAAATTAAATCAAAATGATTGTTGTATTCTTATATCGGTTTTGAGTAAAACAATACTGAAGAGAAATTTTGATTTCTGGTGTCATTTTTGAGGTTTTAAAGATAATTTTTATTTTATAAAATTTATTTAAGTTGAATTTTGTAAAATTTTAATATTAAATAATTCAAAAATTTTGCAGCAGTATCCTTCAAAGTTGAGCTTCAATCCAAAATTGAAGTCAATAAAAATGTTTAAAATTGTTTTAATATTAATTTTAGTGAGCACTTTAAAGCAAACTTTTTGTTACCACTGTGCAGTAGCAAATCTATCTAAAATTTCAACAAAATTGTTTGAACACTAAAAACATTCTAAAAATAAAATGTAGTAGAAGCTTCCATTTTGTTAGTACTTACGGATATAAAGTTTTCAACATACTCTGGGGTCGTTTCTATGGCGTATCTCATGGATAGATGCCCCCACGGGAGAGATACCCGCCTGATATAGGTATTTCAGCTGTTAACGTACAGAAGGAACCGCTGTATCCATATGAAAGACAAGTTTGTAGTACCTATAACAATACTACAACAGTAGAAAAGTAAATTGTTTTGGAGCATTTGGCGAGATTGTGTTGAGCGATCGGGAAGTTTTTATCAACCGGTAAGTAAATTTTGTATAGGAATGCGGTTTTTAATATTCCGCTATAACTCAGGCGCGTCATATAAAATTTTTAAGTGGAATAAGGTAGAAATGTCGGGTGAGATGCCTACTTTCATTTAGTGACATTTGGAGTTACTAAATGTAGTATTTTTGTTTTTTGAAAAATAAATATGCCCGCTGTGTATACAAGAAAATGTTCATGGCAAGCAAATTATACTCAAGAACAATTAATTCTAGCTCAAAGAAATGTTACAGAACATACAATGACGTTAAAAGAATTTCCCTGAGAGTTGGGAATTCTACCAAAAACCTTAAAGAGGCGCATTTTTAGTAACAATGCTACAAGGGAAAGAATGAGGCTCTCGTCAGTATTGGATGTGAAGGCAGAGAGGAAAATAGTTGCCCATGTCATCAAACTGCAGAGTAATGGTTTCTCACCTACGAGACAAGATCTGAGAGAAATGACTTTTCTCTTAGCTGAGAAACTACAGCTTAAGCACACATTTAACGCAAAGAAACTTTTAGCCGAATATAATTGACTGAATTTATTTTTGAGAAAAAATCCAAAACTCTAAATCAGAAAGTCCGAGGCTTTCAAAATATCGAAGTAAAGAAATAAACAAAGAAACAGTTCAGCAATATTTTGAGCTAATTGCGAGGGTCTTGAAGGGAAACAACTTGTTGAATAAGCCTTCACCAATTCATAACCTGGATGAAACTGGGATACAATTGACCAACAAGCCTGGAAATTTTATTGCTTTAAAAGGTTTCAAATCTAAAACAACACTCACCGCTGGTGAAAAGGGAGAAACTACGAGTACAGTTTAGAATGCGCCTTCTGGATTTGCTGGTACGTAGGCAAGCTGTCCTAATACGTGATGAGTTAGACATTCTTTCCTTCATTTTTCCTGTACGAAAAATACCCATATAAACCATTATCCATACCTGATTATGCATGCGTTTATTGAAATCCGCCCAGCAGACTAAGAACAGGGACTCAACCAAAAGATCAAGACCAACAACATCCAGTTCCACGGTACTCTTACATTTTAATTATAGCCAACAAGTGCGGTCACACTATGAAAAATACTTGAACAAGTGGCATTTAATCCAAAAACTTAGTGTGAGGACAAAAGAGAAAAGAATTGAAAAAATTTTGACATTTCCTGGAAATTTGGTCAAACGAATAACTATTACCGCTGCACAAGAAGAAAAACAGAATAAGCAAAAACTATTACGCTTAGCTCCATCTACTTATGCTGTAGATATAGAAAAACCGGGATCATACAAGAAAAGACCACAATTTTGCAAAACTACATTAAGAAAAAAAAATTATAAATCAAGAACAAGTAGTACATCAATTGATACTTTAAACATTATTTCTTTGAATAATTCTACAGATGATGAACATTTGGATGCCCAAAATAATCATTGCGTTGCACGTGGGGAAGAATAACTGACAACAAAGAAGAGAAGCGATTGGATACAATGCATTCACTGCAATGGGTGGACGCATGAAAATTGCACATAGTTTTCCAATATCTGTGAAGAGTGTGCCGACGTTCTTTCCAAAAAAAAGAATAAATAAGCTATGTAAGTATCTCATTTCTACTATGCAAAGGCATCTCTGCCGTACACTATGGGATGTATACCCAAAGCAGGGTTTCAAAAGTTTATATTTTTTCAGAGATTTTTCTCTAGAAATAAAGTGAATTCTTGTTTTTAAACATTTGAAAAGGTATCATAAAATTGTTATAAATGTGTGTACAAAAGTGAATTTAAAAAATGGATGGCATTTTTCCTGGAATTACCCTATGGGCCAGACAGTTTTATTAATTTCTTTATTTTAATTTTACCATTCAAGTAATTTTAATCAAATTGGGGCATTTTGTACTAAATGAAGCAACAATAAAGTAATAATAACCAGTTAAGTGGCCTAAGTACTAAATGTGTCACCAGTTTTTTATATTTCCCATGCCATTCATGACTTTTTTAAACTGATAATTTTCCGCCATGGTTTTTTAGAACAAAAAAACAATCCTATAGCAAATTTATTATTTGTCTATAAGGTTAAAAAAATTATTGTCTTTGCAAATTCTAAGAATTCTTATTACAAAAAAATTAATTATTTATTTGCTACATTTAGGTAGGTATCTAATTGGTTTTTATTTTTATCGCATTTGGCATAACTTGTTAATAGATATTTTTTAAACAATAATTTGTTTTCAAAACGTAAAAATATTTAATATTCAGTAGTAAATCAATTCTAAAATAAAGCCAGAAACCAAAATCTCACAAAATTATTTTCACAAAATTTAACACAAAGTGGCACAAATTTAACACAAATAAATATTTTTAATGAATCGGCAATAAAAGCAAACACTGTGGGACCTGCCTAATATTTTGGATTCTAGGTACTTTGAATTAAATGGTTTTCACCACTTCACAGAAAACTTGGTCAACATTTGGGTAAACCCAAATAAATAATCAAAAATTATAAATAAATTAACTTTAAAGTGCTAAATCTTTTTTGTTTTTTATTATAAAAAAATTGTAACGTAGTTACTTAAATTTGAGAATGTAAAATTTGTAGCCACTTCTCTCTTTACCCTAAATGTTCCTTTAGTGAATACTGACTGTTATTAGTGTTTTTTTGTTTTTCATTTCTGGGGTTCGACTAATCGATTGTTGTCGCTTTGAAAATTCGCCCGTTTGACGTTCCGGGGTTAGGATTATTAGCACCCCGTAACCGAACTCCCCTAATACCAGCCAAACCGACGATTCGCGTCGCTGACTTGGCATTATATAAATATTCACGACGATACAAGTAACATCAATCATCGGGCAAAGTGAGCTGTCGTCCTGTGATCCCGTCCCGACATTAACTGACCCCCCCACACCCTCTCGCCACCTCTTTATTGTGGTGTTCGTGTCGTTCCCGGATCATTTTCGAATTACCGACGACGACCTCTTGAACGTAATGCAACGTAATGGAAACCGACCTGACACCTTTCTTCCGAAGAAAACGATGTTTTTTGGAAACAAAAAGTATTGTGGATTGTAAATAATTTCAATTCGAGGCTAACGTCCCTACCAAAATCTGGGAATTAATTTAAAAAATTGGTGATAAAGAATTTTTTAATTGTTTATCCCCCAATAAATCACTTTTTTGTAACAAGAGAAACTTTGTTATTTAGATTTATTTTAATTTAATTTGTTTAAAAATTATTTCAATAAAAATTTTTAATGTAATTAAGTGAGTTTTTATAAAAAAAATTCTGCGGTTATTCGAAAATTTTTCTCGATGTACAAAAACAAAAAAATTGCTAATATTACAAGTAGAAAAAAATTACTTACTTAAACTTCAATCAGTACTGTCGCCATAAGATAGTTTTGATATGGCTGAACCACTATTAAAAAATATCTTTAAATTTCAATTTGCATAATTAAATTAATTCTAAAATAATTAACTTTTTACTAAAACATTTTTAAACATTTAAAGCTGACATTGGTTTGTTGATTCCGAGTTATTTGGGTTAGACGGTTTACATAATAAAAGATTATTATAAAGGATTAAATGATAAAAAAATATTTGTAAAACACTTTGCGTGTTAATTTACCACGAAATTTGCAGAAATTTGCATACTTGCCGCAATTTGCGTGTAGCTACCTCTAACATCTAATGTTTTAAATTCTGTCATCGAGTTTGGCAGACTATAATCAAGCATATAAAAAGAGCTACGTAGAAGAAATAATGAGACTTCACTCCAAAAAATAATTCGCTAAAAAATTCTATTAAAAATTTATTTATTTGACATATTGTAATGTTTCAACCACTCTGCCTTCAAGTAAATGGCCGAGCCAAATTATTAAATAAAATTAATTAATATGAGAATGAATTTAAAGAAGTTGCTGCTTCTTATTTCATTGAATTAATTTATAGTGCTTTGGTACAAAATGCTATGCTAAAGTCCTGATTATTGGTGTCATAAAATATCTTAGAAGCATTTCCGTTGTAAGGTATTTTTTGAAAATTTTGAAGATTTTTAAATGATAACTTAAGAGGTGTGAATTTTTAAAAATAAATTATTAAATTTTTCTAATTTACAGAATCAACATTAGCTTAATAATGCAAAGAAACAAATAGTAAGTTGGAGTAAGAGTTAAAAAACATTTGAAAAAAAGTGAAGAAAAAATCTATTAAAATGTATACCAAACAATCTGTCAATTTGAAAAAAAAAGTGAAATAATGAATAATGGGAGACTAAATCAAGAAACGCTGAAAAATAAGGCATAACAATAAAAGTCCAACAAACAGTCAGTAAATCAAATTATCAAATTAAGAATTTAGCAAAAAAAGTAAATAGAAAGAAAGTGGTCAGAAAAAGATTCACAGACTTTCAAGAGACGTTTGGCAGCTTAAAAAGCGAGGAACTATGAAACATTGAAAAGACATATGGGTTGCTGGACAAATTTTTGAGAAGGATGAAGTTGTTCTTTGAAGGTGCAACAACTAAAATTTTACGCGAAAAATACCGGACAAATTCTGATGGATTAAATTACAAAAGAAACTAAAGAAAAGAAAAATTACCTACATTGAAGTAAATTTAATCAAATTGAGAGAAGTGAGGACATATTCAGAAGAAAACAGAAAAATTGTCACAAGAAACAAAAAATGTAGGAATTAAAATAAATATGAGGACAGTGAATAAAAATTGACACACCAAAGAAATGGCAGTTTTAGAAGATAAAGAACTAAATGTAGTAAAAAGCATCTGCTATATTGGAAATAACGTAATTACAAAAGAAAAGGATCTAAAAACCCACATAACCAAAGTAAAATCACTAATTTATAACCTAAGAAACATAAGTTTGAAAGCTTTGGAACTATAAACAAAAATAAAAAATTTTAAGGGACTATAAAATTATTAAACTACATGGTGATAAAACTGGAGGATCACAAGAAGTGATATAAAAATCTTTCAAATGCTTGTAAACAAGCATCTAAAATTTTCAAAAATCTTTTGATGAAATAAAATATCAAATAAAAAAATTTGGAACAGAACTCAGCAGGACGTTGTAGAAAATAAAACTAGAATGCTGGGGAAACCCTCGACAGGTACAAGACAAATATTAACTACTGAAGAAACGACGGCAAGATACAAAAAATATTAAAAAAAGGAGAAAGTGTTCTAGCTTAGATAAAAGTTAAGGCAAAGGCCTAGTTATTATGCCCAGCCAATGGTCTATATTGGGACCAAAATAGAAAAATTACCAATCATTATGAAAAACTTAACTAAATTTCAAAAATCTATCTTCCATATTAAGCGTGTAAAAAATATATTTTTGTGTAGCTAATCTCTTTTCTAAAAGTTAATCAAGCATTTTCCAGATTGTACGTCCTGATGGAGGGTGTAATTTCTAAATATTAACACTATTTGGGTGTAGATTCAAAATGGGCGCCTGAAAATATTTTTGCTTATCACATTATAAAGTTTGAAAGATTTCTGTGATTTTAAATTTACTAAAATCTTTCCCTTCATTTGGGTCTTCTTTTGAGATTGAATAATAAAAATCACCATTACCATTGTTACACAAGTTTTACTTGTAGATGTGTCACATAAATTATTTTTCTGTAAACCTTTCCTTGCTGCATGGAAAATTTTAGTTATTGATTTTTTCATTTTTTCACACAAATTCAAAAATTATTCTGCATTAAATTAAAAAAAATAAATTTAAGAAATTGAAGAAAGAACTTAAAGAATAAATTAACGTAACTATCAACTGCAATGATATTTGAATCAATAAAGTAAAAATTATTAGAAATTACAATAATAAAACAGGATTTATTTGGTATGAATTTTATACCATACAACCAATTCCCACAAAATTAATATAATTGTGAAATTTGGAAAAACTGAAAAAAAATGTGCATAACAACAAATTTGCATGTTTGGCTGTTATCTTAAGGTAAATGACTTTTGCAATAGATAAGTTATCTTAATACATATGCAATGGTTCATAACCGCAGGTAACCTATTTAATTCAATTTGCTCTAAACATCACTAGATGCAAACATGAAGCTGCACTGTTTTTCTGTACCGCGGTACTTAATGAGGTACGAAGCCAAATGGTACGGAGAGGTTTTTAATAATTTGTTGTTAATATATTTTAAATCTTTTAGCTGTTTAATGGACCTTGTATAAAAAAAATAGAAATTTTTGAAAACTTGTAACGGATCTGAAAAAATAAAATTTGTCATCGTTTCAACACACAGTTAGGAGTACAAAGTCATAATTGAGAATCTAAAATAATAATAATGTTACCTTTAGCAAAAATTAATTTTAGGTTAACCAGTTTTGCTCCAAATAAAATTTTGAAAAATAAATAAAGTTTGAAAAATTAAAAACTTTGAAAACCTGAAATTCAGAAGAAAATTAAGTAACCGGGCTTCCTGTATAATCCTCCAAATGAAGAGATTTTAGAATAAAAAAAAGCTTATTTTGTGCAAATATGTATTGAATCATTTATTTTTCAGACTTCTTTGAGAGTTTGTTGTAAAATACTGTTGTAGACTACTTTTCTTAATGCAAAGTTAATTTACAATCTACTCTACAGTATTTAATAAATCTACTGACAAATATGTGGCTAGCAATGGGTACCGTCTACCTTCCTTTAACAGCTCTCCATATCTTCACCCAATGGTGGTTAATAAAACTGTCGTATGATTTGGCTGTCAGGTGCAGATTTTATTTCTTTTGTTCTGTTAACATGTAGAATAATGACGTCTCCAATACAACGTCCAATGACGTCTGCAACAGTATTGTTGCATGTGTAAATAATTTTGAAGTTTGATGGAAGCTCGGTCTGGATCTTTATCTGATGATAAGATTAGCATATAATTAGCAAATATGGCCATTAAGGTATCAGCATAATTCGGTATATCCGCAGGAAAAACGAGGTAGAGGAACGGACCAAGAACGCTACCTGAGAGGACATCGGATTTTATGGAGTTGTATTCTGATATCATGAAATTCATTTTAACCCGGAAGAGTCGGTCAGTAAGATATAACCAAAGAGTAAAAAACTTATAAAGAGGCAACGGTCGAACAAGAAAACTGATTCGGTGACAGAGAAGCCCAACCTACCAATTTAAAAGGTTTGTTTTGAAATTGTAACCGCACCGGACTCGAATTACCACAGCTGAGGGTTTGGCTGAGGCGCTAACAACACGACGCTAAGAATCAACCGCCTGGCATTAAAGAGGCCGCCAGCCGAATATCGTATTACATGAACATGCTTAACAATGTTTTGTCTATCCTTCCAAATTAAAAAGACTGCTGTTTTAAGGTCATAGAAGTTGGCTTCAAAACATCAAAGAAACCGCCAGAAGTGTCGCCTCTTTATTAGTTCTTCACTATTTGATATAACTTTACGATTAAATATACTGGACTTGACATACATGTTTTGAGTTTGTATAGCAGACCGTCATCAAAGACCTGTTTCACGTCAAAAAAGAGAGTGACGCCTATTTCTCTTTCTTTCAGAGAGTTAACAATACGATGGCATTGTTGGATTATAAAGTAGTGCTGTCGTGATTTAAGTTGATGTTGTTGAAATTAGTTCATTAAGGTTTATAAATTCTTGCATTCTATGTACAAAAATTCTTTCAAATATTTTGTTGTAAACTATTAAAAACAAAGACCAATGTTGTAGAAGATTTAAAATATTTATTAAAATCCAAATAAATATTGTTCGATTCTTTCCAAGGTAGGACCAGAGTTTGGAATTTGAAGGAATAGAATACTTTTTGTAAAATAGCAAAACCAAAAACGGAACAAAATAAAATCCATAAACTAAAAAAACTATCGTCATCCCACTCTCTTTCATATTGTCCATCATCCAATATTTTCAGCACTTAATTTTACTATTTTAAAAATACTTCTATTATTTTTATTTAAATTTGTTAATAAATATCAAAATTATTGCTTGAAATGTGTTCAAGCTATACTCGGTATGAAAGAACCAGACACTTCAGATTACTTGACATCACCTCATAAACAAGTAAATATATGCAGTAAATAGTTTTGATTTATGACACAACCTCATTTTAGTTGTAGCAACAATTTGCAAATGACATTGTAATCCAGTCACTTCTAGTTATTATCTTAAGGTAAATAGCCTTAAAATAAATAACTCTTTATCACAAAAGCATTTCCTGTGAGCAGTAAAGTTATCGCCATTTCTTCCTATATAAACACGTGGTTACCTGCAATTGTTTCTAGTATCAAAATGAAACTACTTTTGTTCTTTGCCACAGTAATAATCAGTGGGATACCATTGGTGCAAAGTCATTGTTACTTCCAATTATTATCATCTTGCACTCCTGGTAAGTGTTATTAGTTAGTTTTTAAAATAATTTAATTTTTTTAGATTACTACTGGAGGGACTACCATCACGGATTCATCCCTAGAGATGCAGTAGAAGGAGGTCGAGACAGCAACGGAAACCCTTCTTACGTAGCTCGAGCTCTCTTCAGATATCCATCCCCCGTATACTCCTATAACGAACCTTTAGTTACTTCTGTTTTCCAAGGAGATGCTATCGTTAAAGGATTAGGTCATGGAATTGTTCGAGAAACCGACAAAGGCATTCAAGTAAACCAACAAACTTTTTATTATTTTTATTGTTTGTCTTTGAATCTTTTTGTAGATTTTGTGTGGACCTTATAAGGAAAATTTTGAATGGCGATCAGTCAAGGGTAACATTTTCCCTTCGCTATCTAACACTTATGTAATCGTAGGAGGACAAGTAGTTGAATCAGATTTGTTCATCGGTCGTGTACATCATGAAGGAAACTTGGTGGTGGGGAAGGTTCATAACGATTCGTCTCCGTTCAAAGGGATTTGGGTACCTCAAGGACAGGGTCAAATTAATTATTCTTCATACGAGATCCTCACATTCAGGTGTGGAGTAAAAATATGTGGTAATTGATTTGTCAGTATATGCGGCATTAGTCAATTTTTTCAAATTTATCTATAAATCGAAAAGTAGGACTTGAGAAAAAAGTTAAATCTTATTTCTTCAGGAATAAAAATTGAAAAAATGACAACATTTGTATTTATAAATATGGAAGAAATTAAATATATGAAGACATAATAATAATGTAAAAAACTATAAATATTAATAAGTTGTGCTGGTGAAAGAGATGCATTTCTACAAATCTTCAAAGGCTACTGCCAGGTTACTACCATACTGAAAGTTTGGGGTCTATGAAAATGCAAATTGAATCGATTTTTTTGGTTTAAAATTTATTAATTTATTGACGTTTTTAAGAATTAAACTTATCAAAAAAAAAACTTTTCTACAAAGCAGAGTTTCTAAAAATAGTAATTACTGGAGAAATAAAATAGAAGAACATCTCAAATTCATGGGATTTGATCTTGGAATTTTAGAACACTTTGTCATTGAAAACATTCGAGTTTCTAGTTGATCTAAAATTGTGTATGAAAAATAAAATATACAAAAGCGAATATCATACTCAATGGAGATTAATCAAAAAATTTAATGAAAAAAATATCTGGGAAATAACTGTAGTTTCAGATAACAAGAATTTGGATAAATAGGAGACTAAAGTAATTAAAAAAATCTAGAACGACCACGAATTGCAGTAGATCTTCTAAACCTAACGACAACAAAAACCATAGATAACTCACTCTGGAAGACCACTCTAAACTAGAGCAATACCATCCACAGGATTGTCAGCAAGGGTAACGCCGCTTTAGATGACAGGACAAACGGTGCAGTTGCCTTTCTGGATATTGCCAAGAAGTAAAGAAAAACTTACCTCATAGTCACTACCGTATTGGAGAACCATTTTGGGTAGGATATAAGAAAACGTACACATCTTTGCAAATCAAATCTGGTATGCTCTAAAGAGAAGTATTGGAACGTATTATCTATGTTTAAAGTTTACACCAGTTTAAGTTGGTATTAGCACAACACCACCTACGGCTGTATGCGAGTTGAATCTGGGTATACCAATGAAAAGGTTGCGCCGTGCCCTCACGCAGCTCTTCTCCCGCTACATCGACTGACCAGTATCAGTAATTAGGTACTAACTCTTGTACCACCAAAATGAATATTGGATATTAAATAACGTCTAGGCTTTTTATAAAACGATTGAATTTGTAATTAACCTGCAACATATACATAACGACATATTTTTACGATATTTCCTACCAAGAATATTGAAGGATCTAAGAATGGTGAAAATTTGGTTGCTTGATTTTGTTTCAATCGTCCTTCTGGTCACGAGTACGCAGATCAAGAGTTCGCATGCGTACTTTTTGTCCTACGTATACTCTTTGCCAACAACCTTTAAAAGTCATAGTGAGTTTACATTTGATTTTATACTTTCTTTAGTGTCTTCGTATTGTAACTACAACAGAAACTTAGTGCATAAGAAAAACTAATTAAAAATTAATCTTCACTCATGACTTACTTGAAACACTGAGACAGACTTAAGCGTGGTAAAAGTAAGACATCTATTGCTGCTTCTATTATAGTTAATGAATGTACGCTTAGAAAACGACTAAACGTAGGAACGGAATTTGATAACACTTTCTATGTATAAGCTCTGTTGGTAGATTTCTTCCACGAGCTTTAATCTTTTCGCAAAAACGTCGAAAAGAGGAACTGATCAATGGAGCTTCTGTTGGATCACTTGTTATGGTCTTTGATTTCGGTTTTATAAACAGTGGTCTCTTTCTCAAATGGATTGTGCATTTTCAAAAACATGAGAATTCCAGCCCCAATGACCCTATTTTGCTAATACTGGATAACCATTTAAGTCATATCAGTTTAGATGCTATAAATAAATATTGTGAGTTTGGAACTTATCTCCTAAGTCTAGTACCTCACAGTAGCCATCAGTTACAACTACTCGATAGAGGGTTTTTTGAACCATTAAAAACAGCCTATGCTCAAGAGTGCAAAAACGGGTATCTCTTCCCGGACGTGCTATTACTCAGTGCCAAATTGCAGAATTATTTTGTTACGCTTGCTGTTGTTAAAAAATATTCTCCGTCTATAGAGCTTGTGGAATTTGTCCATATAATCTCGACATCTTTTTTCCAGAAGACCTTTCACCTGGAATCGTTACAGAAAAGCTACTACCACTTGAAGATTAACCGTAGCAATCAGATTCGAATTATGATAATAAAAATTTGCCATTAGCCAGGCTTTAGAAGACTTTAGCTACTTCAATTCAAATGCGTTTTACAATTCCACCTGAGGCTCTTTATAAAGGTGTCCACTTCACATCAGATGCACGTTTCAAATAAAAAAAACAGAACCTTCAACGTCGGGACATGTGAATCTGTTTCTGCTTCTTTCAAACTACACTTTAAGTTGACAGATAAACCAACAACTAGGCGCAGAAAAGAGAAGAAATCTGAAGTTTTAACCAATACCAGTTATACAAATTTTTAGAAGAGCAAATGATAAAAAAGGCAAAATCTGTTAAACGAAAAGTTTTTGAAGGTTCAGGCAAACAAAAATCTACATCATCAAAAGTTTTCTGTCCTAGGTGTGAAGAAGTGTACATAAAACCACCAAATGACAGTGTCACTTGTGTCAAAATTGATACTACAAAGACTGGTACTACCTACCCAAGATATTAAAGTTTTGTTGCAATATTTGTGATAAAGATTATTGAAGTAATAAGTTATGCGTACTCTTATCTGACTCAGTGCATACTCTTTGTTAACACGGCATCTAAGAGTATGCATATGCAATTATTTTATTGCAATAATTATTGTTTGTTTATTATGAAGTTTTTTGTTTTGGTTCCAGTTACCTAGCAGTCTAAAGATTCTTTAAATAAAAGTTAAAGATTACAAATTAAGTTCTTTCTAACTTTTTTATTGATGCATTTCTATTAAATGCATACTCTTACGTTCCTTTCTTCTATGCAGCAATATATCAATTATTAATAATACCATCATCATAACTGCTACATATTACACCGTAATGATAAAAAAAATAACAAATAAAACAGAACTTATAAAAAAAGCGGTTTATACCAAGTTTATAACCTTTTTGAAAGTCCACTTGAGATCCTAACCGGAACACGGTTAGATTAACATAAAGTAGGCGCCAAGTGCACGGAGAAGTACACGAGGAGCAATAGATACCGCTGGTCCGTGTGGTGTTTATAACATCTGGCTGATTAGTAATGCTTCTTGCTGTTATAGAATCCAGCATCTAAATATCGTAAGTGAGAAAACGTGATTCTCTTCTCAACCGTGTAAAAGGGACAGCTAAGCAAAAATAAAATTCTAAAAAACAAAAATAGCAGTTAATACCAATTTGATGTTAAAAATCAATTCACCTTTTAAATTTTTTGCAAAAGAAAAGTTGTCGATTACGTTTTAAAAAAAAATTTCTTTTGCTAAATTCTAATTTGTATTCTATGTCTATATTTGATAAATTATCTAAATGAAATTAAACCAATTGAGTTTCTCGAATACGTTTCGTTTAGGTCTAGGAAGTTGAATACGCAAGTAAATCTCTCTTGAGCGGACCCCGATGGGACCCTAAAAATATGTCCATCCAAAAGAAGTGTCCGCTTTCAAGTTCTGTCTGAAAAAAGTTTTTGGGAACAATTTTAAACACTTGTGTTTTTAACTTGGTACCATATTTTTTTGATAAATTACAGTGCATCTAGTAAATTAATTTTCTTAAATAAGTCATGAGCGGAGTAAGCAGTTTCTATGTTAACAATATGATGTTTTAGTATGAAAGTTCTGTAAGGCTTTGATAATACCTTGTTCCAGTGGTTGATACACGAATGTACTATTAGGGGCCAGAAAACATTTTTAAATATTTTTTGGATTAATTTCTTTTGAATGTTTGCGTTGTCCAAAAATAACAAAATTTTTCTTTTTCCGCACTCATTCTTTGGTCGAAATCTTGTAACCATTTCTTTATTATGTCAGTTATCATCCAGACTTTGGAACAGACGTCTGATTAGAAGTAAAACTTTTTACAAAAATGAGGAATTGGAAATTTGTAAGGCGCAGAAATAATTGAAACAATTGTAATTACCCGTAAATGCATCACAAACTAAATGTTTATTCGGTAGTGTTAATCTTTTAGAAGGAATCTAAGACATAATTTATGGATTTATAATATTAAAAATATGATATGCGAATTTGAAATTTGAGTTGAATATCTAAATATCTAAAAAATATTGCCCCAAAAATGTACTTTGAAAATAAATTATTAGAAGAAACGAGAAGAATCTTTAGTTGTAAATGAAAAAGTAGGAAACTTAACTAAACATGAACAATCTTTTGGCACGTTGATTTGTAAATAATTGTATATTTATAAAAATTCTAAAACAGGATGAGAAATATATAAACTCAGTAATGAAGCAAAAAATTTACTATTCTCAATACCATCCATAATGCAATATTTTTGTTAATTAACATTAAGAAGAATTAATACTATATTCCAGTGTTTGGAGAGTCACTTCTTCAATGTTTTAATTTAAAATACGTTATTAAGTGACAAAACAATTCTTTGAGCCATCTTTACAAAACATTTTGTCTAAAAGAACCAGACACTCAAGAATAAACGACGTGACCTCATAAATAGGTAAATATGTATATGCAACAAACAATTTTGATTTATGTCACAACTTCGTTCTAGTTTTAGCAACAATTTGCTAATGACATTGTAATCCACTCATTTCAAGTTATTATCTTAAGCTAAATAGCCTTACAATAAATAACTCCTTATCACCAAAGCATTTCCTGTGAACAGTAGAGTTATCGCCATTTTTCTTCTATATAAACTCGAGCTTAACTGTTGTCTCCAGTGTCAAAATGAAACTACTTTTGTTCTTTGCCACAGTAATAATCAGTGGGATACCATTGGTGCAAAGTCATTGTTACTTCCAATTATTATCATCTTGCACTCCTGGTAAGTGTTATTAGTTAGTTTTTAAAATAATTTAATTTTTTTAGATTACTACTGGAGGGACTACCATCACGGATTCATCCCTAGAGATGCAGTAGAAGGAGGTCGAGACAGCAACGGAAACCCTTCTTACGTAGCTCGAGCTCTCTTCAGATATCCATCCCCCGTATACTCCTATAACGAACCTTTAGTTACTTCTGTTTTCCAAGGAGATGCTACTGTTAAAGGATTAGGTCATGGAATTGTTCGAGAAACCGACAAAGGCATTCAAGTAAACCAACAAATTTTTTATTATTTTTATTGTTTCTCTTTGAATCTTTTTGTAGATTTTGTGTGGACCTTATAAGGAAAATTTTGAATGGCGATCAGTCAAGGGTAACATTTTCCCTTCGCTATCTCACACTCATGTAATCGTAGGAGGACAAGAAGTTGTATCAGATTTATTCATTGGTCGTGTGCATCATGAAGGAAATTTGGTGGTGGGGAAAGTTTATAACGACTCGTCTCCGTTCAAAGGGATTTGGGTACCTCAAGGACAGGGTCAAATTAATTATTCTTCATACGAGATCCTCACATTCAGGTGTGGAGTGAAAATATGTGTTAATTGATTTGTCAGTATATGTGGCATTAATCAATTTGTGTCAAGTTTATCTATAAATCGAAAAGTAGAACTAGAGAAAAAAGTTAAATTTTATTTCTTTAGGAATAAAAATTGAGAAAATGAAAACATTTTTATTTATAAATATGGAAGAAATTAGATGTTTTTAACAAGTTAAAAATATCAAAACATAATAATAATGTAAAAAACTATAAATATTAATAAGTTGTGCTGAGGGAAGAGATGTTATAGGGGGCATTTCCACAAATCTTCAAAGGCTACTGCCAGGTTGCTAAAATCCTGAAAGTTTGGGGTCTATAAGAATGCAAAATGAATCGTTTTTTTGTATGGTTTAAAATTTATTAATTTATTGACGTTTTTACGAATTAAACTTATCAAAAAGAAACTTTTTTACAAAGCAGAGTTTCTAAAAATAGTAATTACTGGAGAAATAAAATAGAAGAACAATTCAAATTTATGGAATTTAATCTTGGAATTCTAGAACACTTTGTTACTGAAAACATTCGAGTTTCTAGTTGATCTAAAATTGTGTATGAAAAATAAAATCTACAAAAGCGAATATCATACTCAATGGAGATTAATCAAAAAATTTAATGAAAGCGCAAACTCAAAAATATCTGGGAAATAACTGTAGTTCCAGATGACAAAAATTTGGATAAATAAGCGACTAAAGTATGTAAAAAAATCTAGAACGACAACAAATTGCAGTAGATCTTCTAAACCTAACGACAACAAAAACCATAGATAACTCACTCTGGAAGGCCACCCAAAACTAGAGCAATACCATCCAATGGATTGTTAGCAAGGGTAACGCCGTTTTAGATGACAGGGCAAACGGTGCAGTTACCTTTCTTGATATCGCCCATAAGTAAAGAGAAATTTGCTCCATAGTCACTACCGTATTGGAGAACCATTTTGGGTAGGATATAAGAAAACGTACACGTCCTTGCAATCAAATCTGGAATGCTCTAGGGAGAAGTATTGGAACGTATTATCTAAGTTTAAAGTTTACACTAGTTTAAGTTGGTATTAGCACAGCGCCACCTACGGCTGTATGTGAGTAGAACCCGGGTATACCAATGTAAAGGTTGCGCCTTGCCCTCACGTACTTCTTCTCCCGCTACATCGACTGACCAGTACCAGTAATCACGTATCAACTCCTGTACCACCAAAATGAATATTGGATATTATACAGTCCACTACATTGAATAGATTTAACTAATCTATTTGTTGTAGAGTAAAGGAGGGTAAGAATACGCAAGTGACAAGAGTACGCAAGGCTCCTTGTTCCCCCCTTGCCCCACAGATACCATTTCTTGTACCATATAGTGTTGAAGCTTATAAAGTAAAAAACAGTAATTTGAATCTTTTTGATGTTAAATTTGCGTGTTGAATAATTAATAAATAACAATTGTCATTATAAATCTCAAAACAATGAAATCATATATATGTCGCAGGCTAATTACAAAATCAGTCGCTTTATAAAAAGCCTAGTCATTTTCTAAATGACTAGGTAAATTGTAAAAAGATAACTAAATACAATTTTTTTACAATTAAACTGACAATTTTAGGCATTTCATAAAACGCCGGATAGCTCTCAGATCTAACGCATGGGAGGTTATTTTTGTAATACACCTAGAATACACTATACGTATTCAGACTTATTATAACACGACTGCCCTTGAGTCAGGCGTATTACAATACGACTGTCTTTCAGATTGTGAATTGTTTGCGGCTGGCCATTAATATTTCAATCAACTGGTCACTCGGATGTTATTTTATCCAATGCCAAAAAATTTTTCCAAACATAGGATAATTAAGCGTACACTATACAAAGTATTGTTTAGTGTGAATTTTCCTGTGGAACTTTTTTCTTCTGATTTGCCATCTGAAACAACAGAAATAGATTTGGAAAGGATACTATCGAATATATCCGAAGAGGAAAAAGATATCGCAACTGAGCATAAAGTTTTAGAAGATTTAATTACAAATAATTCGTCTGAGGCTGTTGTTGAACAGATAGAAACTGATAACAACCCCAATGCAAGCGAAATTATTTGCATCGTCATTTTCAACCTAATTAACGTCTTAGAAAAAAAACGTTTCTTTGAGAGAAGCTTTGACAAAGTTTTCAAAATTTGGAGGACTGGGATTTAGGAGATGTTTGTGTAAGTTTAGTAAGTTGCAGTGCCATACAAACAAGTGTTGTTGTTTTAAGGCTCACCTAAAATGCAACAGTAAATTTAAGTAGACTTTGTTCAAATAAGTGAAATTAGGTACATTATAATGTTTCAGAATTTTCAGGAAATAAAATTATTTCAATTTAATTTCAATATTTTACAATCAAGCATTAATAAGTTACAAAATGCCTAACCATTCTCTAGTCTTTCACAAAACGATTAGATATAACCTGAATATAAATAGTCAATTAGACTGAGAGCTGTCCGGCGTTTTATGAAATTACCAAAATTTTTAGTGTAATTGTTATTATTCAGTATTTAGTTATCATTTTACAATTTGCCTAGTCATTTAGAAAACGACTAGACTTTATAAAACGATTGAATTTGTAATTAGCCTGCAAGATATACATAACGAGAGATTTTCACAATATTTTCGACCAAAAATATTGAAGGATATATGAATGGTGAAAATTTGGTTGCCTGATTTTGTTTCAATCGTCCTTCTGGCCACGAGTACGCAGATTAAGAGTTCCCATGCGTAATCTTTGTCCTAGGCATACTCTTTGCCAACAACCTTTGAAAGTCATAGTGAGTTTACAATTGGTTTTATACATTTTTCAGTATGTTTGTACTGTAACTACAACAGAAACTTAGTGCATAAGAAAAACTAATTAAAAATTAATCTTCACTAATGACTTACTTGCAACACTGAGAGAGTCTTGATCGTGGTGAAAGCAAGAGATCTTTTGCTGCTTCTATTAGAGTTAATAAATGTACGCTTAGAAAACGACTAAACGTAGGAACGGTTCCCAAATCCCTTAAAAGGTTTCAGCGAGTGTTTTTTCAGAAATAGAAAAAAAGTTGGCCGAGTATTGCCTCGAAATTAATAACACTTTCTATGTATAAGCGCTGTTGGTGGATTTCTTCCACCAGCTTTAGTCTTTATGCGAAAACGTCGAAAATAGAAACTGATCAATGGAGCTTCTGTTGGATCACTTCTTATAGTCTTTGATTCCTGTTTTATAAACAGTGATCTTTTTGTCGAATGGATTGACCATTTTAAAAATCATGAGAAGTCCAGACCCAGTGACCCTATTTTGCTAATGCTGGATAAACATTCAAGCCATATCAGTTTGAATGCTATAAATAAATGTCGTTGCTTAGAAACTCATTTCTTAAGCCTACCACCTTACAGTAGCCATCAGTTACAACTACTCGATAGAGAGTTTTTTGGACTATTAAAAACAACCTATGCTCAAAAGTGCGAAAAGGGGCACTTATCTCATCCTGGATGTGCTATCACTTAATACAAAATTGCAGAATTATTTGGTTACGCTTGTTCAAAAATATCCTGAGTTGAAAAGGCCAATAGCGTCTTTAGAGCTTGCGGAATTTGGCCATATAATTCCGACATCTTTTTTCTAGAAAACTTTTCACTTGCAATCGTTAGAGAAAAGCCACTACCACTTGAAGATTATGCGTAACAATCAGGTTTGAATTCTGATAATGAGAATTTGACCGACTTCAGAAAACTTTAGTTACTTCAATTCAAGTGCGTTCCTCAATTCCACCTGAGGCCCTTTATAAAGGTGTTAACCCACATCAGATGCACGTTTTAAATAAAGAAACAGAGATTTCAACGTCGGGACATGTGCATCTTGCAAGTAAGTCATCTGCTTCTCTCAAACCATACCCTTAGCTGACAAATAAACCAGCAACTAGGTGCAGAAACGAAAAAAAATGTGAAGTTTTAACCAATACTCCTTAAAGAAATTTCTTATAAGAACAAATAGAAAAAAGACAAAATTTGTTAAACGAAAAGTTTTTGAAGGTTCAGTATAACAAAAATATACAACATCAAAAGTTTTCTGCTCTACGTGTAAAGAAGTGTACATGAAACCACCAAATAAATAGAGTGTCACTTGTGTCAAAAATGATACCACAAAGACTGGTACTACCTACCCAAGATTTTAAAGGTTGGTTGCTATATTTGTGATGAAGATTATTGAAGTCATAAGTTTTGCGAACTCTTAGCTGACTCAATGCCTACTCTTTGCTAACACGGCGGCTAAGAGTACGCATGCGCAATTATTTTGTTATTATAATTATTGTTTGTTTTTTATGAAGTTTTTTTGTTTTTGTTCCAGTTAGTTAGCAGTCTAAAGATTCTTTAAATAAAAGTTGAAGTTTACAAATCAAGTTCTAACTTTTTTATTGATGTCTTTTAAGTGCATACTCTTACGTTCCTTTCTTCTATGCAGTAATATATCAACTATCAATAATACCATCATCATAACTGCTGCATATAACACCGTAATGATAAAAAAAAATATCAAATAGTACAGAACTTATGAAAAAAGCGCTTGATACCAAGTTTATAACCTTTTTGAAAGTCCAATTGAGATCCTAACCGAAACGCTGTTGGATTGACATAAAGTAGGCGCCAAGTGCACGGAGAAGCACACAAGGAGCAACAGATACCGCTGGTCCGTGTGGTGTTTATGACATCTGGCTGATTAGTAACGCTTATTGCTGTTATAGAATCCAACATCTAAATTTCGTAAGTGAGATGATTCTCTTCTCATTCGTGTAAAAGAGACAGCTAGGCAAAGATGAAATTCTAAAAAACAAAAATAGCAGTTAATACCTATTTGATGTTAAAAATGAGTTAGTTCACTTTTTAAATTTTTTGCAAAAGAAATGTTGTCGATGACGTTTTTATAAAAAAAAATGTTTTTTGCTAAATTTTAATTCGCATTCTATGGCTAGATTGGATAAATTATCTAAACGAGATTAAACCAATTGAGTTTCTAGAATACGTTTCGCTTAGGTCTAGGAAGTTGGATAAGCAAGTAAATTTTTCTTGAACGGACCCCGGTTGGACCCTAAAAATATGTCCGCCCAAATGAAATGTCCGCTTTCAAGTTCTGCCTGAAAAAAGCTTTTTGGAACAATTTTAAACACTTGTGTTGGTAACTTGGTACCATATTTTTTTGATAAATTACAGTGCATCCAGTAAATTGACTTTCTTAATTAAGTCATGGGCGGAGCAAGCAGTTTCTATGTTAACAATAAAATGTTTTAGTATCAGTTCTGTAAGGTGCCTTAAAGACTTTGATAATACCTTGGTCCAGTGGCTGACACACGAATGTACTATTAGGGGCCAGAAAACATTTTAAAATATTTTTTTGATTAATTTCTTTTGAAGGTTTGCGTTGTCCAAGAATATCAAAATTTTTCTTTTTCCGCACTCATTCTTTGGTCGAAATTTTGTAACCATTTCGTTATTATGTCAGTTATCATCCAGACTTCTGAACAGACGTCTGATTAGAAGTAAAACTTTTCACAAAAATGAGGAATAAAAAATTTGTAAGGCGCAGAAATAAATGAAGCAATTGTAATTACCCGTTAATGCGTCACAAATGATTATTCAGTAGTGTTAATCTTTTAGAAGAAATCTAAGAAATAATTTACGGATTTATAATATTTAAAATATGATATGCGAGTTTGGAATTTGAGTTGTATATCAAAATATCTAAAAAATAGAGTCCCAAAAATTTACTTTGAAAATAAATAATTAGACGAAACGAGAAAAATCTTCTCTAGTTTGAATGAAAAAGTAGGAAACTTAACTAAACATGAACAATCTTTCGGCATGTAGATTTGTAAAATAATTGTATATTTTTAATAATTCCAAAACAAAATGAGAGATACATAAATTTGTTAATGAAGCTAAAAATTTGTCATCTTCAATACCGTCCATCATGCAATATTTTTAGTAATTAACATTAAAAAAATTATGCCATATTCTAGTATTTGGGGAGTCACTTCTTAATTTAAAATACGTTATTAAGCAACAAAATGAGTTTTTGAGCCATTTTCAGAAAACACTTTGTCTAAAAGAACCAGACACCCAAGAATACTCGACGTGACCTCATAAATAGGTAAATATGTATATGCAACAAGCAGTTTTGATTTATGTCACCACTTCGTTCTAGTTTTAGCAACAATTTGCTAATGACATTGTAATCCACTCATTTCTAGTTATTATCTTAAACTAAATAGCCTTACAATAAATAACTCTTTATCACCAAAGCATTTCCTGTGAACAGTAGAGTTATCGCCATTTTTTCCTATATAAACTCGAGCTTAACTGTAATGTTTCCAGTGTCAAAATGAAACTGATTTTGTTCTTCGCCACTGCAATAATCAATGGGGTACCGTTGGTACAAAGTCATTGTTATTTCCAAGCATTATCATCGTGCACTCCTGGTAAGTCTTCTTAGTTGCTTTCAAAAAAATTGTTATTTTTTTAGATTACTACTGGAGGGACTACCATCACGGATTCATCCCTAGAGATGCAGTAGAAGGAGGTCGAGACAGCAAAGGAAACCCCTCTTACGTAGCTCGAGCCCTTTTCAGATATTCATTTGCTGATGTAAATTCCTTTAACGAACCTTTAGTCACTTCGGTTTCCCAAGGAGATGTTGTGGTTAAAGGATTAGGTCATGGAGTTGTTCGAGAAACTGACAAAGATATTCAAGTACACAAAAATCGTTGGTTTTAGTGCAATATTTATGTTTCCTTTTTGGTAGATCTTATGTGGACCCTATAAGGAGAATTTTGAATGGCGATCAGTGAAGGGTGATATTTTTCCTTCGCTATCTCACACTCATCTAATTGTTGGAGGACGAGAATTTGGGACTGAATTGTTTATTGGTCGTGTATATCATGAGGGAAATTCAGTGGTGGGAAAAGTTTATAACGATACGTCTCCACACAAAGGGATTTGGGTACCTCAAGGACAAGGTCAAATTCATTATTCGTCATATGAAATCCTCACATTTAGGTGTGGGGTGAAAATATGTGTTAGTTAATTTGTCACCAAATAGAGGGCAAACATATTGTTAGGTAGCACTTATCAATTTATTTTTCTGCTTTACGTATAAATCTAGAACCAAAACTTGTAATGAAATGTTTTACTTTTTAAAATTTTATACAAAATTATTAAAGGAAATATCAACTTTCTAAAAATACTACTGGAACAATTCCTCTACTTCGACATTATCGGCGCTTCAAAGAAATACTTTAGTTCTATGTCAAATTAAATTAAATTTCTAAATTTCTATACTAAGAATATTCAATAACGTACCAGAAAATTTCGTGTGAAGGACAAATTGTGTACACATTAAGAAAAAACATACTAGCAGCTGGAAGATAAAACTGGTGTAAGTAACTGTAACAAATAGTAATATAAAAAAATATCAATAAAGTGTTATTCTGGTACAGACTTACAAACTTTTTAGGTTGCATGTAATTGCAAAAAAGCTTGAGTATTTTGTATGGTTTAAAATGAATTAATCCCTTCTTCCAATTAAGATTAAAATTGCTGACTTAAGCAGAGTGCCTAAGAAGCGTAACTAAAGAGAAGTAGAATAAAAAAGGGTTTAAATAAACTAGATGTAATTCTGTATACTTCGTCAAAGAAAATTATCTGAAATCATCAGGCTTTCTACTTAATTTTGAAAAAGAAAATTATGAATGGAAAATAAAAGAACAGTTGAACTAAATGCGACCAAAAAATGAAGTAGCCAAACTTAGAACCGGGTCGGTCTTAATATTTTGAACACCAACGTGCAGAAAAAAAACTATTCAAGATAACTATGTCACTAATAACAAACAGGGAGATCACATGGAGTAAATTATTAAATGCATAATAGACATAAAAAATTAAGAAGAATAAAAATTTATAAAATCTAAAAATTATTTGAAGAAACATTACAAGTGGCCCTTATCTATAGTCCATTAGAAAAATATAGAGAAGAAAAGAAGATGCAAATCTGAAATTTTGTACAGAAATCAAATAACTTAATTTCTATCGAGGGAAAATATTTTAAAACAGGTGGCACTCTCGCTAAAACCGGAAGTTGAACTCAACTTTCTAATTTTAACTGAAACACCCTGTATTTTTTATTTTTGGAATATTGAATCATTTTTGAGAAAAATTTATTATTTAATCTCTTGGAACAAAAACATTCACTGAAATTCCAATTCCAATTTTGAGCAAATAGAGTCAACACTTTTGGATTTGCGCGAAAATATTCTAAAGCCATAATTTTAGTATTTTAATTTCCAGTTACAAGTTTTCTATTCGTCGAATGCGCTAATTAACTGTCTATAATTCTTGAAATTCTTCAAAATATTTTTGTAGTTATTAGGACAAGAAGTAGAATTCAAAAATATTACGGTTTGAGTATTTAGTTTCCATTTCTAGAACAATACAGACAAAATACAAAAAAAAAACTAAATTTACAAAGAAATGATAAAAATGCTAAAAAAGGTTCATACCAAGCTCGAGATTCCCTCGCCTATTTTATTTTTTTTAACTAAATAGTAGGATGTAAAATGTTACTTCTGGACCAAGACATTTGGCGTCCTAGAAAACAATCCTAAAAATTTTGCTGTTCTCTCAAAATTCAGCAACCAAAAAAGACCTGAAATCCTTTAAAAGTCATTAATTTTTATGCATCCCAAATGTACTCAAATATCTGCAAACCACCAAAAATTTGGGAACACAAAAAAACGTTGAAAATTACCCAAAATCGTGCAACATTATACAAAATTCATTGCTTTTAGACATTCCAAATGGATTTTTATTTGTGGAGCAAGCAATGGCGAAAGCAATAAAAAAGAAAAACAATACCAAATCAAGGAGAGATGGAACTACGAAATTTGGCGTTTTAAAAAACAAGGCAGAATTCTAAAAATCCAGATAAAAGTAAACTAGGACATAAAATTCTTCAAAAATTAATAATTTTTATTTAATGTAAAAAGACCCAAATATCTATAAACTATGAAAAAATTTGGGTACACAGAAAAACCTTTGAGAAGCACCCAAAGTCATGCAAAATTATTTCAAGAGCAGTCTTTAATGCCTTGTTTTTAACAATACAAAATAGCTTTTTATTTCTGGGCCAGACCAATTGCCGCATGCAAAAATCATTGATAAACAACCGAAAAAGAGCCAACAATCTTTTTCAAATCTCTCAGGCTTTCAACACCCCAAAATAGTATTTTTTTTTGTTTCTGGGCCAGGATGTTTGGGTATTTTAAAAATTATCAAAGAAGCTTATTGAAAAAATTGTTAAAGTTCCTTATTTTTAGTTATCAGCCCTAAAATAGCTTATCATTGATGGACGAGGCTAATAAATGGTAAATTAAAAAAACTATGTTTTGTCGACTGAATATTTTATTTCAAAATCAGAAAATCCATTATCTACTATTATTTTTCAAGACAAAATATTAGTTTCAGACCAGAACAATTAGGCACTTTAAAAACTTAGTAAAACAAACCAAAATCAGTGCAAAACATTCCTCGTTTTTATTCCGACTACAATCCCATCTATTCATAGAGCAGCTTCTCCTTCACGACAGCTGATACCGTTTATAGGTCTATCGGGGAGAATTGGCACGACCATCAATCTTGAACTCGTCTTCAATTCAAAAATGGTACAATATCGAGGCATAGTCGTATTTCTAGGCTCATACTAAAATTGACTGGGCATTCCAATAATAAAAAGTAGAAGGTGTTTTATTTTAAATAAGAAAGCTAAAATCAACTTCCGGTATTAGCCACCATTTTAAAATGATTTTTTTCGATAGAAAATGTGCTTCGTACAAAATTTCAAATTTGTTTTTTTTTCTTTTTTATGTTTTTTTTAAGAGGCTTAGGCAAGAACTTTCTTGTACTGTAGAAAACTCACTCTGAAGAGCTACCTGAAAATTAGTGCAATCTTAAATAACAATACCACCTACAAGATTATTAACAAGGTCACCACCGCTGTGTAGCAAAAACCATACTGAGCAAATGTCTTTGTTAACATCACACAGATATCTGATAAAGTTGAGATGAGGACCTCTTGGTCAATTTAAAGAAAATTTGCCTCATATTTACTAGTTACTAGTATTATTACTAAAACATATTGCGTGGAAAGATACTTTCCAGCCAAGAATGTGAAAACGTAGAAGTCCCTCTTTGTAATAATATCTGGCATGCCTGATGGAAAGGTTATCATTTACTTCTTGTACAGAGCAGATATATCAATTATCAACCACGTAAAAACTTAAAACATAAATGCTGCAGAAAACTTGAATGTGATACTGAAATGTTTAGAAAAGTGGACAAGACAACAAAATACCTCCAACAATATGCACAAAGAGAATGAATAGGTATCCTTTAGTATATTTGAGCTAACATCTCTGTTTTCAATAAAAACTAAACTGCTCTTATATAAAATTACACTAACGCCAGTCTGGACCTATGGAGTTGAATTTTGGAATACAACGTTTCATATCTGGATCCTCCGGCGTTTTCAATCCCAGATTATCATGGTCGTGGATGCCGTTCTCATTCCTAACGAAATTATCAAATTTGATCTTCAAGTAAGTTCCATTCAGTATAAGACAGCGAAGGGGCGAAATTGCTATATAAGCCTCACTCGTCCAAATAGACTCTCGATGGAATAAAGAAGACTCAGAAAGATTTTAAAACAAGGATCTGCAATCTTTATTTTTAAACTAGATTAATAATTAAATTAAATTCGTAGTTACAACCACAAGGTAAAACTATTGAGCACATATTTGCCTCCATTCTTGATCGGAAGAGCGGATTTTAATAAACGCATATAAAGGTATGGACAATGGGTTATGAATGATAAAGTAGAATTGAATTTATTGCCATGACGTCTCCAATTTGCACTTGGTATCATAACATTTGATTAACACAACTAAATGTCAATTTTGCATCACCAACTACTGAAGGTTTTAATTTTTAATATTACTTTCATGTAGTAATATCTCCTAAATGTCACTTTGGATAAAATTACTGTAATTACTCTGCGGCTTAAGTAATTTTACACAATTTTATTGAGTTTCGAGAAAAATAAATGACAGATTATGATTGGTTATCTTAATTTTCAAATAGAAAGAAACAATTGTAAGTGTTAAGCACAAGTAAGGTTTCTTGTTAGTTAGATTAGAAAAAACGAACAAAGGTAAGTTGGAATGTTTTTTTATTTGCATATCAACGTATTTAATACGTTTGCAAAAATTCAAAAAGTTTTAGTTAAGTAATGAGTAGTATCTACATTTTGTGTAAGACAAGAGACTCACAATAAAAGAAAATTTCTTCCAGCATTCGTTATTTTCAAAATTTTGTAGAGAGAGTAAAGCGTTTCACTTTTTGTTGCTCTTGCTTGATTGGTCTAACTAAGTAACATCATTACAAACTATAGAAAAAAATGTGTTTTTTAATAGAAAAAACAAATTGGGGCAGAGATGTGTTCTCTGTGCCAATGACAAAATGTTTGTCTGTCAGAAGAAAAATAATGTCTTCAAGTATTAAAATCTTTTATCCTGTAGTTTGTAAATTTTGGGGGTTTTAAACTTTCGAACAAAATCTTCAATATTTATTAATAATTTTTTATTTACTTTAGAGTTTCTATTAACTACGTAAGTAGCTAATTTACCTTTTTATTTTTTCGATTACTTTCGATACTTTAAAAAAATATTACATACCTACCATACATTTTTTATATTTTATTTATTTTTTGGCTTGCGTATTGCTGCGTTTAATTTTTTTTATAACGTAATATTTGATTCATTTTTTTTCACTTAATTGATATCTGTTTTCGAAAATAGATTAAATGATTCTATCCAGTTTGGATAAATACACCAAAATTATCTTACACATACAACAGTAAACAGGAAGAGAAAAAAATAACCAAAAAAAAAATTGGGAACTCAAAAGTAACCCTCTAAACGAGGAAAGTAAAAAATAATAATGAGACAAACAATAAAGAGATGCAAACTTGTTAAGTAATTAATTCAAATTGTAATAATAGTGTGATTACGAGACAATTGAAGATTATTAAAAAAATAATAAGTAGACAGAATGGAAATGTAAATGTACTTAAATTATTCTTATCCGTCATGGTTTGAAAATTTTACGTCTCCTTAACACAATATGGTACATAAACTCTATCCCCAAACTTTTATAGGCTCTAGTAGATAGAGTGACTTGCGTTTCACTCTTTTGTGACCGCTGACGCTCCTAGCATTAGACTTACCCTACCAGGCCTAAAAAAATTTTACTTCAAAAATAAAATTTGAAACTTTAACGATGATCCCTAATCGAAAATTTAGTTGGCAACATGTTAGTATCATTAAAATTTGGCTATTTGCAGCAGTTTTTGAGTTGGGCATGAAATGCCGAAGCAATCACAAATGGGATTAACTTCAAAATACGCCCGATTTAGGCAACCCATTCTATCTAAAACAACAAAATATTTCGAACTGCCTTCAATGTCAATATGCCGCAAAATCAAAAATATTAAAAGAATTCAAAAGGTGCCTAAACCACACATGAGTCGTTATAACGCTTGCTTTTAATTTTTCAAAAAATTCTCAAAATTTTTTGGCGCTCTAGCCAGTTTTTTGTGATTCGAAATAATTATTGAAGTAGTTGCTTATATTTTTTTATTTATAAAATTAATATTGCAATGAATTAAATAGTTCAAAAATAACTTGAAAAAATAGTAAAAATGCGTTTGTGGCTGGATAGATTTTTAAAAAATTGTTATTTGAACCATTTGTTCAAAAAGATGACGAACTATTGTTTTCATGGTGTAATTCTTTTCTCAAAATATTTTTTATTTTTCTGCGGCTGATGTGTAAGGGCTGCGAAGCTGCAAAACGCATAAAAAAAATACAAATAGAGCATTATATTAGAACCATAAAGGCGTCTTTACATTTTGTGTATAATTGAAATAATGACGCAATTATTTATAAAATGACAACTTTAACTGACCCCGCTGTTACAATGAATCATCAATTAATCGAGTAACTTTGAGCAGCAGCAGATTTCATTGGTCAGTCGCTCACGTGGTGCTTATGGCACCATAACGCAAATTTGTGGCTGCAAAGTCTGCAGAACCGTTATTTAAAATTCGGCAAATCGTATACCGGGTTAGAAGTTAAATTAATATAATTTGTTATAAAACAAAATTTTGATATTGTCCGACAAAAACAAAATAAAAATTTAAGGATTTGGAAGGCCTCTACGCTAACTGCCGCGGCTTAAGGGCGTATGGTAGGTTCAAGTTTTATTAATTTTTTTAAGATATTGTAAAATAAATTGTTAGGGTATAGAACATTTAGATATATAGTTGAAATAAAAAAAAAATAAAACATATTGTTTAGACAGATAGAACAATAACAAAACTTATTTCGACAAAAATCTTATTTCGAACACCGCTAAAGACCCATTTATTCGATTATTGATTTATTTCATGAAATTAAAGCTTTTTCAATCTACTTTGCAGTGACATATTTTTTATTGCTCTCCGATACGTAACACCATCATAATTAATTATTCGCTTTTCGAAAAAATTACTGAATTTTGGTGTAGCAAAGAATTATTAATTTAGTGCATTTAACCGGCAGCTATTGAAATGAGATTATCTTCACTTCTTGTTACTTATCTTTCTTTTATTTTAAAAATCGCATTAGTGATAGAAATGTTGTGTTCGTATAAACAAATCGCCGTCAAATTATATTCTGTTCTTACTTCGCTCACTCTTTCTATTTTCCCTCGCCAAGTAAAAATGTGCAGTTATCGTCACAATTGTAGGGGAAGCAATCTCGTACTTGTATTTTGTAGTAAATCTGGGAAGGTACATGTTTATAGATGCTTTTCTTGTGTTGGTAATTGCGATCATAAAGATAGTCCAACTATCAAAGAGTCGATTCGACGGAACCAAAAATATATTTGTGTTGCTTTAATAATTTAGACACTTAGTAAAAAAACTTAGTAAAACTTTATTGTCTGGAAGGCAAAAAGTGGATTTAGGATATGTACTGAAACAATATCCTAAAGTTGTATTGCATTTGATCAAATTTACTACTAGCAAAATGGTTTGATATCAATGAAGAAGAAAGTGAAGGTGAAATGTCTATTGTCATTATCAGGCCACTAAAAGACGTTAGTCAAAAGACGGTATGGCTTAAAATTACAAATGGATTACCTCGGTAATTTTCAGACCAATGTTGAAACTCAATTAATAATTATCACCTTTTAGTTTGAAACAAAACCATCATTATTAATAATTAATAATTTACTATATTAAAGATATTCTTAAATTATATTATTATTGCCTAATTAATTGTTTTTTTTTAGTTTGTATTAATGGCTATATTATGTGACTATTTTATCTCAAATTCGGACAATGAATTATTAATTATCTTCAAAATGAGTACTTTTCATAATAATTTCGTGCTCATTACGCAAAAACGATTGTTGGTCGCTCAACTCTCATGTCGAACTTTGTCGCCAGGAAATATGTTGTGGACTGTGATCTTATAATACTACATATAGATCGGCAGTGGATCGGCAGCTACATAAGAGTGAAATAGCGCTGGTCAACCACGTGACTGTGGGACAATTGTGCAAGTGATTGCAGCCAAAATACACGCATTTCAGTCATTTCAAGACGTTATTTTTGATATTTCCGTTGTGTTTTGTGTTATTGTTTTGATAGGAGCATTTAGTAACAGTACTAGTAGTAAGTACTAAATAGTCAACTTTTGCTTATAAGACTGGTAATTGTTTAGCTCTTGGCTATACACCAACAAGCTGGGAACATGAAAAAAATTTCTTTTCTTTAGTAAGTAAATATATTTGCAGCAATTTTTTATAAGTTATTTACTTAAGGCATTGGTTAGAATAATAATAATGAAATATGTATCAAAAATGGGCTGCATGATTTGCCAAAAATACGCCTAACTTTTGAATTTAAATGTTTCTTGTTGGAAAAACATTGCAAAAGCAATGGATGGTAGCGATAAAAAGAGAACAATTTAATCCAAAATTCAGTACAGATTGCATCATTTTAATATCTTAAAATTGGCGGACAAAACTTTGAAAATTCCGTGAAAACATGCCTTCGTATTTCACTTTCAACTACGTTAATATACAATGGAATCCAAAAAAAATTAACATGGTTGTAAAGTAGAAAGATGAAAGCATATCGTCTCGCAATTTTTTTGTTAAATTAATTTGTATTAATTTACTCGCATCTTGTCAAAAATGAACCAAATTGTGATTGATTTTACTTGCAAATATACAACAAAATTAAAAAAATTACAGTGATACGACACGTATAATTTAGTTGGCAAAATGTCACTATCATTAGAATTTGGCTAATTGCAATAGTTTGGAAGTTGAGACTGAAATGCCGAAGCAATTACAAATTGGATTAACTTTAAAATACGCCCGATTTAGGCAACCCATGTGCCTCAAACAATTAAATACTTCGAACATTTCACACCATGCTCGAGCTGCCTTCGATGTGACCATGAGGCCATAATTTGCGGCATAATCAAAAAAATTTGAGAAATTTAATAACTTAACCACACATCTACTCCAAAATTTACTAAACGATTTGCGCTCAACGTATTTAGTGCCGTGGTGTATAAGAACGCATAAAATAAAACACAATCTATATACTACTACTATTTACTACTCTCTGAAATCAAAAATAGATAATTTCATTTCTTTCTTTTGCAAAGTGTTGTGAAATTTATCAATAAAAAATAAATAATAACAATTATGATTTAAATTTCTGAAATTATGTTTACCGTAAATGGAACACTGCAACCGGGATGTTCGTGGAACCCGAAATTTTAACATTTTGATACATAAGCCATGCCACTTGCAGTCAAATGGAAGATTCTATCTCTGAAAATACTTTTATTAAAGACTAAAAGATTTTTCTTTCGTACTTGTTATGCAATGCTGAATGAACTACCGCCATTGCTTCTTTTAATTGTGACTGATAGTCATACTGAGTATGTAAGTCAATGCTTGACGAAAATGCATCATGTTTGAGATGTGTCTAAAAGGAATTAACAGAAAAATGATTGTTATTGCAATTAATAAAATATGTAGCAAAAAGAAAACGGAATTTAGAAACATGAATTCCCTTCGTTGAAAATCTACTTTTTTAAACCGAATAAAGAAATAAAAAAAAATCAAAGATGAACAAATATTTATAAGTAAAAAAAGAAACAATGACATCCAATTTAGAAAAATATTGAATTGCCAGCGGACAACTAATATATGAGGGTACTACATAAATTCTAAATTTCATTTACCAGTAAAGAAAAACACAGTACTTGGTATTGACATTAATTGGTAGCAAAAGAGGAACCCTCGCCTGTGCCACAACTGAACGTTTATGTGTCTATCATGTCTATCATGTCTATCATGTGCTTATGTGTCTATCGTTCCGAAGAAATAGTCGCAAAAAATTTTTTCGTCCTAGCAAACTAGGAAAGAATTTTTTTGAGCTAGGGTCACCTCGAATATGGATTAGATAGCTGTTAATAATAATCAATGAAACCATATTTGTTACAATGGATTATTATACTATTTTTTTCTTCTTAAAAATCAGAAGTAAACATAAAATGGTTCAGCTTGGAATAAAAATCCGATTTTTTATCGATTGATTTACCTACTAAAAAGTTATTTAATTAATTAATTTTAAATTTGGCACATTGTGACGTAAGCACGAGGAACGCCTTGCTATTGGGTTACACATGCAATCGCCTAAATCTATCAAATAGCTACACCAAACTCTGAGCAAACGTAAAGAAGTTCATACATCAATTTCTAACCTCATCTCACTTACGCTCATTTATTATTATTTTCGATCTTTTTTGCCACGTAAGTACGTCACAGCAAAGTACAGATAGGCCAGAGGGGAGCCAAATTCAGCCGCGGTTTGAAAGTGCTTGCTTCTCTTTTACCAGGAAAAATATTACAACGTATCGAGTAACGTGCTGTTTATTATTTACGGTCGTAAATTTTTCTTGGCACAATTGGCGACTTGAGGCGAGAGATTGGAATGCAATGGGCATATGGAACTTGTATTGCATCAATGTTAAGACGGACTGTATATACATTTTTTTGGCCAGGCGCAAGTGGCGGCATTTTTTTATCCTGTTTTGTCCGCCAACCTTAAAGAATAGGGCAAAATTATTTATTTTGCGATTGACTGCCCTGTGCTACTTCCTTACATCCAATTTCATGTACCTAGTAGATCTGCCAGGACCCGTTGTTCGTTTCTTGTTGAAACAGCGAAGACTAATTACATGCTAAATAGTTCCATTTCCCAAATGTGCGAATGCTCGAACGTCGTATTTCGATTCTTTTGGTATTCTCACACAATATTTAAAAATAAATTGAGAATTGTCTTTAATGTTTAATTGTTTTATCTGTTCAAATTATTGTTTTATGTTTTTTTTATTTATGTTTGCCTTATTTTGAAACGATGTATATATCTATAAAATGGCCCTGCCGTTAATAGAGATTATTATTATATTATTTTTAAAGAGAATTAACATGGATATGTTCTCCTTATGTATAACTCATAAGTAAAATTGTTAAAAATTCTGACATGTATATTGTTAATTCCTTCATTAGATAAAAAAGTAGGTCGAAATAAAACTTACAACGTTAATGATAGGTAAAAGTTTAAAATTCCAAAGAAAAAAACAATTTTACACAATAATTCTCTTTAAAAATGGACGTATCGTAAGATCTAGATTTTTACTGATTCATATAGAGGTAATTAATTTGATTTTTCTATCAAATTAATTAAAAATAGTAAAAATCTCATAATATTCGTATACTCGAACGCTTTTCATCTCACAGTCATGTGACCTCCGATGTCTCCTTCCCTTTCGTACACATTTTATACGTAAATTCCCCTCTCTCTTTAAAGGTTCTGGCAATGTTTGCGATATAGGGAAGAGATCATCTAGTCGTAGCAGTATAATTGTTGTGGATGACAAGGGCGAGTAACTTCAAAAATTGGATTCTTGCCTCAGTAAAAATAAATTTGGTTGCTTTCAGGCAAGTTGGGCAGCTAACTTCAAGTAGAAGTTGGAGTGGAGGTGGTAGCTCAACCGGGTAAGGGAGTACATTTTTTCAAAATGCTCAGATGGTTTTTACTAGCGCCCCCATAATGGATTAGTTTAGGTGCTAAACGTATCATACGCCCTTAAAGATTACATCGCATCGTATCGGTTACTGTTTGCTCTTTACAGACCTAAATTTGATAAAATTAACGACGCGAGAACTTGCATCGGTGTTAAGATTGGCGGCTTTTCTTCTATGATCCTGTTTCGTCCACTAACCTTAATTAATAAGCAGCCCGCCCACCGATATGGGTCTGAAATGCCGTAAACTCTACATAATAATTTTTTAATTGAAATAAGTTGGAAATGAAATTTTTTTAATTTTTAATAGTTATTCTTATCAGCAGAAAATTAGATAGGAATTATTGTGTGGTAGGCGACGTTATCAGAAAACATGTTAAGTGAGTCACGGGTCAAATTCTTTGACAGAACCGACATTTTCTTCGACCCTTCAGGGTGATTTTGGTGTTTTCAGTCCACTCCAATGAAACAGTTTTGTTGATAACTAAAGACCCAAACAGTAAATTTTTGAAGCAGATAACAATAATGTGAGAAATTTTTTTAAATTTGAGATTACAACCAAAACAAGTGCTCTTGTGTTTTCTACTTTCTAAGGTAAAATCAAAGGGAACTTTTCGACCAAATAAATGCTGAAAAATATTTTTTGAATGGTCCTCAAATTTTGCTTGTGGACTAGAAATGATCAAAATTCAGTTCGTAAATTTACAGGATTGTAATTGAAATTTATGTTAGGTGGGTACTTACCTTACGTTTATTTATGTGAATGTTTAACACTCGCACAAGTTGCATTAAAAAGGGTTTGTGACGAAAAGAAAGTTGTTATAATTAAAACCGTTGTCGGTTTGGATTAAAAACAAAAAAATTGTCATGTGAGCATCAAACCTGAAAAGCTAATTAACGTTAAATGAGAAAAAAGCGGCGGCGCCATCAATCCATCATCAAAAAATAATAAAACATCAAAATTCAACTACACCGAAAACACATCAAAACCCCTAAACAATAAATAACAGGAACATATTGGCATCACCCCACACCTCGCCCTAATGATATTCAGCAATTTGGGCCGAACCAAACCTAAGGCGGGACTCCATCCAACCAATCGCCGCCACCACCAACAAAAGGTGGCAGCAGTAACGCCCCCCACACGACCGCCAGCAATGTTATGGTTAGTGAACTTCCAACAGGCCCACGAAACGGACATACAAGAGACTGTTGTTGACTTGTCACAGCCAGTGCACATGGACACAAAACAAACGCGATAATCACCACCCATAACAAGTTGGCCGTAAAACAAGTGACAAGTGCCACCAAAAAGGAACGGTACCACTATCAGTGAAGTGCGCAAATTCCACCAAAACAACCACCAACATGACTTCCGGTTTTTCCAAATTTTTCCAATCAAACAACCGAGTTTCATCCCAAACAATCGTCAGGGCGTGATTTCGTTTTTTTTTTCTTTCAAAAAAAGTGTCCCAAAAATGGATTCCGCCGCCGACTGTTTTGTTAAAAACAATAGTAACGTCGCGACGTTATCGAGTGTTTTGAGTGATTGACTTTGCGACGCCGCGGTGGTCAAAGTGAACCCTTTCAGAAACATGGTGTTGGAATCGGGGGTGTTACCGCCCCCTTTACAGTTGTACGCGGCGGCGGCGGCACATCTGGCACCTAGACCGCCGTGGGCGCCTCTATTACAGTTTCCCGGGGCCGCCAGTTTGTTGGGGATGCCGGGCGCTTTCGCACCTTTGAACCGACCCAGGTATCCTCCGGGGTTAGGGCACGGGTTGAGAGCGCCACCAGGACCGCCGTCGGAGGACAGCGGCAGCGAAACGCACACGGGCAAAGGTAGGAGACAAATCTGGAGCGACGGCCCAAATTTTGGGGAAACTCGATCGGAGTGTTAAAATTTTTAAAAAAGTCCCGAAAATTAAAGAAATTTTTAGTTTTGAAGAGATAGCTTTAGTAGCGTTTGCACCAAAAGTTGAGGCGTATTTACGAAAGGGTAGTTAATTAAAAATTAAGTCGTTGAAAGTCCAAAAATCTTTAGCATTGTAGTTCTCCCTTTCACAGTCAATTTAAAATTTATCTACATCAAATATTTCTAGAGTCAAATTAATTTAGAACCTTTTACCAAATAGGAAAAAACGAAAAAGAGAATTGTTAATGCAGTTTTAAGTATTTATTTAGTCTTCGTCAAAATTTACAACAATATTAGAGCTAGTTACATATAAAATTACAACTCTTTTTATGCATTACGTTTTTTTCAAAATCTTTTTGCTTTAGTTGTCCACTTATTTTGCAATGTTCTTCTTTTTTAGAAAATTAGAAAATTCTTGTGGACAAAATCAATTTTTTTGCAATTATTCTTAATTTTAATAAATAACGTTATCTAACATATCTATACTTTATTTTTATTATATTTTTAGTAGAAATCTACTTCGATTCATAAATTATTTTTTACTTTATTCTCGAAAATTTTATTAAATTTGACTTGGCAAAACGGCTCAGTTTTCTATAGGTAATTAAAGTTAAGTAAGTTAAAATAATGAATAAAGATCTTCAGCTCAATTTTACTTCTACAATAAAACTGTTTCTTAACATAAAAAATAAAATTTTAAACAATATTGAAATCAAGTGAAAATGGTCAAATAAAACGTAAAAAAAATATTTAGGGCATTTACAAATTTAGCTGTTATGGTGCCAATAAAATTTGGATCGTTATTTTTTAAATACAAGTTTTTGAAATCCCCTCGATGTAGCTCCATAAAATTCAGATTTTTTTATTTAATCTATAGAAGATACCTACGTCCGGAAGAGATTCAAAAATTAGGGAAATCATGACAGCACTAGTTTTTCTTATTGAGAAGAAACATTTTGTTTTATATATCTACTCACTTCGCTATTTTCACCGTTTTACCTAATTAAAAAAATTTTCTGGGCAAAATAAATCTTTTAATAAATAAAAATTTTTAACATACCTAAACCTTGCCTTTCTTGCGTTTTCAGCAAAAATTTTACGTCAATTCATAAATTGGTTTTGATTTTATTCTCGAAAATTTTATTAAATTTTACTTTGTATGAACAAATCGAAAAAGTCGAAATTTTCTATAATTAAAGCTAAGTAAGTTGAAATGAATAATACAAATTTTCACCTCAATCTCTTAAGGGATTGTTCTTCTTCAATAAAACTCTTTCCTAACACAAAAACTATAAAATTAAGTAATTTTAAAATTAAGCAAAAATAGTCAAACAAAATTTAAAAAAAGAGCCTTAGCGCCCTAAGAAACTTTACAGTTAGGGCGTGAATGAAATATGGATCGTTATTTTTTAAATAGAAGTTTTTGAAAGTTCTTCGATCTATCGAAGCTACCTACTTTCGGGAGAGAGCCTCAAATAGTACGTGAAAATAACTTTGTTTTTGAGAAGAAACTTTTTGCTTTAGGTATCTTCTCATTTCGCAAGGTTTTCATTTTTTATCTAATTAGGAAATTTTTCTGGACAAAATAAATCATTTAATAAATAAAAAAATTTAACCTTGTCTTTCTTACGTTTTCAGCAAAACATTTACTTCAATTCAGAAATTATTTTTAATTTAGTCTCGAAAATTCTATTAATTTCACTTCGTATCAACAAATCGAAAAGGTCAAAATTTCCTATAATTAAAGCTAAGTGAGTTGAAATGATTAATACAAATTTTCACCTCAATCCCTTAAGGGATTGTTCTTCTTCAATAATGATCTTCCCTAACACAAAAATTATAAAATCAAGTAATTTTAAAATTAAGTAAAAATGGTCAAACAAAATTTTAAAAAAGAGCCTTAGCGCCCTAAGAAACTTTGCAGTTAGGGCGTGAATGAAATATGGATCGTTATTTTTTAAATAAAAGTTTTTGAAAGTTCTTCGATCTATCGAACCTACTTCCGGGAGAGATCCTCAAATAGTACGTGAAAATAACTTTGTTCTTGAGAAGAAACTTTTTGCTTTAGGTATCTTCTCATTTTGCAAGGTTTTCATTTTTTATCTAATTAGGAAATTTTTCTGGACAAAATAAATCATTTAATAAATAAAAAAATTTAACCTTGTCTTTCTTACGTTTTCAGCAAAACATTTACTTCAATTCAGAAATTGTTTTTAATTTAGTCTCGAAAATTCTATTAATTTCACTTCGTATCAACAAATCGAAAAGGTTAAAATTTCCTATAATTAAAGCTAAGTGAGTTGAAATGATTAATACAAATTTTCACCTCAATCGCTTAAGGGATTGTTCTTCTTCAATAATGATCTTCCCTAACACAAAAATTATAAAATCAAGTAATTTTAAAATTAAGTAAAAATAGTCAAACAAAATTTTAAAAAAGAGCCTTAGCGCCCTAAGAAACTTTGCAGTTAGGGCGTGAATGAAATATGGATCGTTATTTTTTAAATAAAAGTTTTTGAAAGTTCTTCGATCTATCGAACCTACTTCCGGGAGAGATCCTCAAATAGTACGTGAAAATAACTTTGTTCTTGAGAAGAAACTTTTTGCTTTAGGTATCTTCTCATTTTGCAAGGTTTTAATTTTTTATCTAATTAGGAAATTTTTCTGGACAAAATAAATCATTTAATAAATAAATTTTTTTAACATTGTCTTTCTTACGTTTTCAGCAAAAAATTTACTTCAATTCAGAAATATTTCTTTAATTTATTCTCAAAAATTCTATTAAATTTCACTTTGTATTAACAAATCGAAAAGGTCAAAATTTCCTATAATTAAAGTTAAGTGAGTTAAAATGATTAATAAAGATTTTCACCTCAATCTCTTGAATAAAACTCTTTCCTAACACAAAAATTATAAAATCAAGTAATTTTAAAATTAAGGAAAAATTGTCAAACAAAATTTTAAATAAGAGCCTTAGCGCCCTAACAAACTTCGCAGTTAGGGCGTAAATGAAATATGGAGCGTTAGTTTCTAAACAGAAGTTTTTGAAATTTTTTCGATCTATAGAAGTTACCTACTTCCGGGAGAGATCCTCAAATAGTGCGTGAAAATCACTTTGTTCTTGAGAAAAACTTTTTGCTTTAAGTATATTCTCATTTTGCAAGGTTTTTCTTTTTTATCTAATTAGGGAATTTTCTTAACAAAGTCAATTTTTCAACAAGGATTCCTAATATTAATAAATAATTTTTTTAGCATAACTATACCTTATTTTTCTTCATTTTCAGTAAAAGTCTACATCAATTCATCAATTAATATTTAACTTATTTGCAATTTTTTCATTAACTTTCACTTGGTATCAATCAAAAAGGTTAAAAATTTTTAAAAGTAAAGTTAAGTAATTTGAAATTATTAATATAAATCTAGGACTCACCCTTAAGGAATTGTTCTTCTACAATAAAACTCTTCCTTAACATAAAAAATACAATATCAAGTAATTTTAAAATTGAGTGAAAATGGTCAAATTCAACGTTAAAAGAGTTTTTTTTAAACCCTTAGCAACGCAGCAATTAAGGCGCCTATAAAATGTGAATCGTTGATGTTTAAATAGGAGTTTCTGAATATCCCTTGATCTAGCTTAATTAAAAAGTGCCATTTCGTTATTTAATCTATAAAAGCTACTTACTTGGAGAAATACATGCCACCTATTTTTTAAATTCACTTCTGTACACATATTTATAACAATTTTAATATACTTTTTAAGTGTTTAAAAACTATATAAAGAGCAAATAAACATAATTTCTAAAAAAAAATATCTGAAAAAATATAAACTCCTAAAACGGTGCTTTGGGCATTTTTCCTTTAGTGTACGGGAGAGGCGCCCAAATAGTTCCGGCGAGATGTCCATGCATAGTAGAAATGTTTACATCGCTTATGCAGTGAATGTATTTTATCCAATTGTCTCTTTTCTTAGCTTTGAGATATTCTTTCCCACATGCAATTAATTTAATGAATATTTTAGTCATCCAAGTCTGTAAAATCCAAAGTATCACTTGGTGGACTCCTTCTTGATTTAAACATTTTTTCATTTTCTTAAATTGGTTTCGTAAAGTTGTGGTCTTTCTTTTGGGTGATCTTGGTTTTTCTACATCTGTAGCACAAGTTGATGAAACTCGACGTAACAGATTGTCCTTATTTGGTTTCTCTTCTTGTGCAGCGATAATGTTCATGGGCTTGCCCAAATTTTTGGGAAATGTCAAAATTTTGTCCAATCTTTTTCCTATTGTCTTTACACCAATAATCAATTGTATCTTCGTTTTAATAATGTTACAAATTTCTTCCAAGTTTTCCTCCAAGACCCTCCTTAGTAGCCCAAAGTAGTGTTAAACTGTTTTTGTTTACTCCTCCGCTTGGATGTTTTGAAAGCCTCTCAGCCTTTCTAATTAAGAGTTTTGGATCTCTTCTCAAAAATGGATTATTCTAATGGTAACCGGCTAAACGTTATCTTTTGTAAAATCTGTGCTTAAGCTGTAGTTTCTTAGCTAAAAAAAAGCTTTTTCTTTCAGATCTTGTCTAGTAGGTGAGAAACCATGTTTCTGTAGTTATACATGGACAATCCTTTTATTTTCCGCTTCCACATCCAATACTGATGCGGGCCTCATTCTTCTCTTTGTAGTATTGTTACTAATTATTCGCCTCTTTAAGGTTATTGGCGGCATTCCAAACTCTCGAGAGGTTTCTTTTAACGTCATTGAATGTTCTGTAACATTTCTTGCAGCTGAAATTAATTGTTCTTGAATATAATTTCTTTGCGATTGACATTTTGTTAAAACTAACTACTTTCAAGAGATTCCCAAATATTACAGAATAAATGACACTACCAAGTTTTTTTCTTGAAAAAAAACACGTTTTGCAGTCTTTGACAACAATTTAGTATTGAGACAGAAATAATTTTCTTTTCCATAATTTTGACGCAAATATTTCGATCATTGTCTAAAATTATCATCTATGCAATGATTCAATTAAAAGTCAATAAATTGTCATTGTGGTTGTTCTTGATTGAAACTAAAGACGCGAATGGTTTGATAAAATTTAAAAAAATTAAATATGTTGCTTTAAATAAATAATTTAGGTAAATTCGGATTTTCTAGTTACTGGCATGAATTATTTATCAACATTTTGATGTTTCGGTCGTCGTATCGTTATCTATTTCAGAAAATAATAATTTCCATTATTTACTTTTTGTAATAAGTTTCTTGTCTGGCGTTATGCGTCTGTTGGTTCCGGAAAACATTCCGTTGTCTATCATTCATATAGAACGGCAGTTTCACATTTTTAGGAAAACGTCAAAAATTGCGCTTAACTTTCTGGAGAAGTCATAACTTTGGTTTGATGACTCTTAATCTTTTTTAGTTTAATAATATCAATTGTTTTTGGGAGTATGGTGAAGTAAAAGACGAATTTATCCGATCTTGAGCATCTAAAAGAAGCGTTTTAGCTTTGTTACTTGTGAAAATTTTTATAATTGCTAGTACCCTCCTTCAATACTCCACCAGAATATAATTTGGTAGAGCTAACGGATTTAAGAGTTTCATTTTAGTGAGAAAATTATACGTTCTGAATTTACCGGCGGAATTCATAGAGTGCAATTTAAATTCTTGTTGATGTATCCTATGCATAGTATCTACAGTAAGGCCTTTCTTAAACTTAAACTAAGATATTATTAGCAGATTTTAATTACAAAAACACCTTCAAGTAGCTTCAGATAGTGTATTGTGTGAGGAGCTAAACAGCTTCTGCAAACTGTAAAGTCTCTAGTTTGTTACAATATGACGAATCAATTGTTAATGGATAAATTAAAGTTTTATCAAGGATGGAAATATTCTTTAAACTACTTTAAGCTGTTTTACTAAATTTGACGATTTATCAAATAATTCGATTTCTTTCACAGTCTCTTGAAATACATTAAAATGTTGTGTTGACTCTTTCCATGCGAAATTTTGGATATTCTTCAGTATTTTTGATTATACATTTTTTTAACAGAAATGATTTTTGGATATCATAACTCACTTCAAATTTGTGATTTATTTGTCAATATTTGTCTAAACAGAAGCCATTTGTCTAGACTTATTTCTGCAAAATGAAACAATTTTTTGAAATTTTATAACATAATTATTTAATTTGCCTCCTGATATAAAGCTGACAATTAATCTCCAAACTTCTGGACGACATTTCAAGTTATTGGTTTGCTTCCTTTTTAAGTTATTTTTTTATCTGATGTTAGCCAAACTTAACAATTCTTGTAAGTTTTCGTGAAATAGAATTTTTTTAATTTTTAGTATAATTTTTTTTTGCTTTGGCTTAAAAGAATATGAGAAGATTAGTTTATTCAATGCTGACAACATTTAAGGATTATTGAATATGCTTAAGTATATTTCCAGTTGAAATATATATTTTCAAAATCAACGAATATTTATAAAATTCAATTAAAGTGAGATAATCGTATTTTAATATATTTATGACTTGTTATAAAAGGCAAGGACGTTGAAACTACTTTAGATATTAATAACATTCTGAAACATATAATAGAAGTTTTATTTCTCTGCTACTTCGCAGTTTATAGCTTCAACTTAATAAACAATTTTTTGATTCGTCAGTTATAGTGTCTAAAACATCTATCCCGAATCCATCAAGATTCTTAATCTTTTGATAAATTATTTATGTATATTGTTGTTGTTTCTCAATTTTAAAACTCCAATATTTGCGACCTCTTAAATTTCTTGCATAATTTCTTTAATGTCAATTGCAATTCCTTGGCAATTCGCCACGTATTGTCTCTTTCCTGGTTTCCACTGCTTTATTTTTCTGGCAACTTGTCATTTATTCCCATAAAATGGCCAGCCTTTATCAGTTTTTGTGCTTGATAATGTCCTTCCACTCACATTCTATTTATGTATTATCATTCTTAACGTGGATTAATCTTGTAAAGCGGCAGTTTTTCAGCAAAACTCAATTTCAGAGAATATTTGTTTTTTCTCGAATTTCAGAATTTCTGATTCGTAGATTCCTAGATTAAACTAAATTTTTTTATGGGTCCGAAGTAATAATAGTGTGGTGTTTAAAATTGACGTAAATCGTTTCCAGTTTACAATTTTATTTTATTAAAGTTTATCTATTTTGATTTGGGAAATTTTTTAATTCTAATTTTTGGTTTTCTTAAACTCAAAGTTCAACAATATCAAGTTGGTTATCACTTATGTTTTATGGATTGCCTTTGAGGGTTTTCAATTCTGGTCGGACCTGTTAATTTAAAAGCAGCAGAGCTGCAGCAAATCAACAACAGTAGTAATCAGTCCAAACGTCTCTGAAAAACTTTTTCTTTGATTATTTTTTTAATGAGTTATTGCTCGAAATATATTTATTAACTAAAATTAGATATAATTTTAAGTAATTTTGGACACAATCAGCTTTTTCTTTTATGGGAACGCCAATTCTCCGATAACAAATTTTTTTGAGTTCTGTGGCTTTTCTAAAATCGAAATTTTACCACACAAGTAAAAAATTTTAATTCAGTTTGAACTAATTTATTATGCATATTTCAAAAACTTAAATGCAAACAAAATCAAAATTGCTTGATTTCATCTAAGTAGTGAACAATTTTGCTTCCATCAAAACCTTTAACTTTTTCCAGCATTCTTATCGAAAAAGTAAATTTTTTTAAATAATTTTAAATATCCATTTCACCCTTTTTCTAATAACATAATTATTAAATTGCCTTAGTAGATTGTTTCTATTTTGGATGTTTCGAAAATTTTGTAAACATTCAACTGATTAAAATAATATCAATTTTCAATAAATTGACATCCTATTTGCACTATAACTACTATAAATGAAACTTAATAAAAGTGCCTGGAATAATTTTACTCTTCTCAAGAGAGTAATTTATTAATAACCAAAAAGTTATTAATATGGCTTCGATGTGGTTTTACTACATCTTGGTTAAGTAGTGTTAAAGGTTCAGAGTTTTTTGATACTCTTTAAAAAAAATGATGTCAATCGAATAAACATATTTTATGCATCTTTTTTTCGTTTCTTTTTCGTTGCCTCTTTCTTCACCGTGTTTTCCAAACAATAAAAAGTTAACAACTTTATCTAAAGGCTCTTTTAAACTAGAAATTCTTACAAGTTTTCTCACAATTTTACTGGGCTACAAACTTGCAGTAGAATGCTTTTTTAGCCTCCGCCTAAACCTCTTTGTTACCATTCAGTTCCAAGCCACTGTACAATAATTATATAGACAATTTTTTTAATATTGGCACGTTTTTTTCTTAAATCTTTCAAATACTTCAACAATCCAGAAACAGAAAACTCTCTCTTGTCTTGTTTCTCCTCTTTCAGAAACAAATTCTTCATTCGTCAGGAGTTACTTTCATAAGCTAAGTATACCTCTAGGATCTTTTTTAATTCCTAAAAGCTTCCAATGTTTTATTTACCCTTATTAAAGTACTCTTCTCTTATTTTTATATTAGTCATGTAAAAAGAACTTAATATTTAGCTTTAGCTTTAAATCACCTTTAATGCAGTGAAGAGATATTGCCTCTTGATGCCATTCTTGAGCTGCAATGTAGTTAATTAAAAAAAAACATAATTAATCTCTTCTTTAACTCTCGCTTTATAGTTAAAAAATTCTACATATTAATACAGAAAATGAATGCTTCTTTATTATGTATAATATTCTGTGCCTTACATTTATTTCTTTTTTCACCATCTGAACAACGTTATTAGCTTCATATATAATTTTGCTTTTTTTAAGAAATTCTAATCTGACTTTGTGCAAATTGTTTCTTTTAAACTACCTCGCTAATCTTTGGATTTTAATAATTAAAGTGCTTGTATAAATAACAATTTTTTTATAAAAAATATATCAAAAGCGTATTAAATATGGTTGTTAAACTCAAATCAAAATAAAACTGTAATTTCGGAAAAAATGCACTGAGAACTTTGCAAAATTAATTTAATTTTTAAATTTTGTATCTCATTCAGAAACAAAACTATGGTTAAAAGTTGTTAGTATTCAACTGTTTCGTAGATATTTAATTAAAATATTTCTGAACAAAAATTTCAAAAATTTCTCTCTCAAAATATTTACTCTGAAGTTATCTTTTTTGTGTGCTGGTAGATATTACACAAATTTCATTAGATGTTATAAAAAGATTTGTAATTATTTCTAAATTTGAATTAGTAGTTAAATTCTTACAGCTATCATTTTCCATAGTTTTATGAACTTGAAGTCTTTATTCACCTCTTTCAAAGTTGCTGAAGTAGATGGTTGCTTCTAAAAATAAATTTCTGTTACTCTTATGACTTAATTAATTGATGTAAGCCTCAATTAAGAAAACTATAACGATATGTGGAAACCTAATATTAAATAAAGTAAACAAACCTTGTCAAGACTTCTTTCTTATTTTTTCAACACGATACTCCTATTTGATTAGGTACTTTTAAACCAGCATTAATTAATTTTTTTTCGAAATAATTTTTGACGGGTTTTCCCTGTAATAAACTGACTACTGCAACATTGGTGACAAAACTAAATTGATATCAAAGTATAATAATAAATTGTTTGAGCCTTTAAAATTGTGAGAATTTTTTTTTACATTTCCGGTACCATTCAATTCGCAAGACAGAAACTTTTCCAGTCTCCAAATAAGTCCAACTGAAAGCATTTAGTCTCATGCTGGGCCAAAATTATTTAATTGCATCTTGTCGCAATCTTTCAAAAAGTCAACAAATACCAAGTGTCACCTCGACCCGTTTTTCTATTAATTTTTAGCGGAAGAATTCCATCGATCCAGGAACACCCAGTTGCAAATTCTTTTTGTTTTTTTGCTTCATTTTTCATTTCACTTTTTGCTACTAAGTCTTGTTATACCTTTAATAATTTCGTCATCTTTGTTTCTTGTAACAGAGTTCCGGGTTTAAAGTTTTGTTAAAACAAGATATTAAGACATCAAGTTAACGTTCCGACATCTGCGGTAATAAAAAATTCAAGCTTTGCTCCAACAAAACTGTGAAACCAGTTGTTAGTTTAACAGTTTTTTCATTGTAATCGGGGAGCGAACCTTTCTCATTTTTGTATTTATTAAAAAGATTTTTGGTCGAATTTGTACCGATCCTAATCCTTGAAATTAAAATATTGCAAAATTTTTCACAATACGTTTACGCAAATTCGGTGAAACGTATTATAATTTTATTACCTATTATAGAAGAATTTACGGCTGTAAATCTTGTTTCTAATTCGATTAAGGTCCTTCTAACGCAACTTTTTCATAATGTCACAAAATCGAACCGCAACATCTGAATCCGAAATAAATTCCAATCGCAAACAAATCCATTATCAACCCGCATCGGCATTTACGGAAATAAATAACATTTTAATGAAGACAACTTTCCAAAAAACGAAAGGCTTACAACACGTCTAGCCATAAATCCCAAAAATAATTTCAAAACAACCAATTTCGTCCTCTAAACGGTCGATTTGTTGGCAAACACAAATTGAAATGTGTCTCTAATGTATTTATTTATATGTGACACGACCAAAAAAGATGCCGGCAAAAGAGAGTGGGAGTTAAATTGTAGGTACCTTGACACTTCTAATAGTAGAAACATAGACGCGGAATTTAAATGATTTAAATAAAAGATTAATAAATTATTGTAAATGCGAACCGGCCAACATCTGTTAATTAAAAATTGTCGTAAATCTGGGGAATTTCGACGATTCTATTAAGAATCTACACCTTTGGGCCGGATTAAAATTGATTTATCCAACACGATCCAGGGTCGAAGATAGGGAAATTCGTCGCGGGCCATTAACAACAACCGCGGGGTTTCCATGAATTATGGACTGATGGTAAAAATAAATAAATAAAAAACAAAAGTATCTGTAATTATTCAAATTCACACATTAACTGTTCGGATTGGCCATTGCCGCCATCAATTACGATAGGTTAAGTTATTAAGAGATTTCTAAGACAAGAGGCATAATTTAAAAAATTATCCCGACAAATTTGAGGTGGAAGAAAAACAAAATTGAAGCTTTTTTCTTAGAATTAATTAATTAATGTTACGCATTTCTTCTTCCGAACTCTTTAATCTTCTTGTTTTTCTTTTTTTTTAATTAGTTTTAATTAATTTAACACAAGAATCAAATTTTTCTTATCTATTTAACTTTTAATCTATTTCGAAATAAAGAAATTTGCAAAAATCTTTTTATGAGACTATAGAAAATAAGTTCTTAACAATGTTTATTAGTTTTAACTATTTTTTAGTGCCCCGTTGTGACAAAATTGGCAGAAATCTGCTGGTTAACAGTTAATAATGAGATGTTGAGGCGTTGATTAGTTATTTTTAGTGATTGTTTGTTTCACTTCACAACATCATTGGCGTATCAGCAAGTATTGAATTATTAAAAATACGTTTCGGTCTAGGTAAATACTTTTACTGAATTTCCTAAATTTAATATAAATTCCCGGGATTTTAAACATAATTTGGCTATATTGACTACCATTGCCGGAGCAATCGCCAATTTTTGGAGAGCTTACAACATTTTGAAAATCACAAGACTAAAAGCTGTGTAGAGAAATGGTCCGGCTACTTCAATAAAATTGTAGATTTTTCTTATCTTTCGAGAATTTACCGCAAGTTCAATAAATATTTCAGCTATTAATTAGTTAATCCGTTATTGTCCAATTAGACGATTACATTAGACTGAAGATGAGGCGCACTAATTTTAAAATTTGGTTGTTTTGCCTCATAACTCATTTTTCGTTTACCATAATTTTCATAATAATCAGTTGAAACAACCTCGGTTAAGTTGTTAACGACTCTTCAGATAACATCAACAATTAATCTAAAAATTAAGCCTCGTCATAAGAAAAGTAAACGAAAAGTCAGTGCAAATTTATGAAAAAAACTAAACGTTGCCTCGAAATTTCTTTGCGACCCCGAAATAATTTCGTCCATCGACAGTACTAGAATCGAAAGTAAAAACGAGAATAATTCCAATTCTTAATTTATCAAGCGTCGCGCCGCCCCAGCAAAACTCCGCCTCGTCGGCATCGATTTTCTTAAAAACAACGTTTAATCAAATCATCTACTTTTCACTTTTTCGTCAAACTCCCGGATTATCTTCGGGAGATTGTCCCTTTTCGCGACATCAAACTACATTAGCGCCGGGATTAGTGTTAATCTAATATTTCTCGCAAACAAGGCGGGTTCGGGGGAGGAAGAAAGGGGGAGAAAGAGGCTTATCGAGTTTCCGGGAGCGACTGTGTTAACTTTTGGGTTGTACGGATCCGGAATAGGAATTAAGCCTGTTTTCCTCGGTAAATACCCTATTTGTTACGGGCGTCGCTTTTAATTTTATTTATCGGTTGCGGATTAGGGTGAGAAGAGAGGGGTTGCGTTGTTAACTGTAATCTCTTATGCCCCAGCGTCGTGGTTTTAAATAATTGTGCACGCCGCTGCCGGCCGAGTTTAGTTAATTAAGTCGTAAAAATTGCTAAGACGCGGGCCGTAATAATTAATGCCATTGGTGTGTCGTGAAATTTAATGGTTTACCGTAATTTATCGACATGAAACCATAATTACAATCCCACATTGCCTAATTATAGGACTTGGAGAAGTTACGCGTTCGAAAAACGTAATCAATTAATTATGTATTTCTGGGATAATCGCTTAATTTATGAACAGTCTCTATTTTGCTGAAAGCAATTAGTTAAATGTGTACTGACGCGATTTTATTACGGTCTATAAAGTTTCACTAAATCGAACAACGACGTTCATTTTTTAATAATGCGGCTATTAAATATCCGCAACATGGCGAAAAGTCGATAGTTGGCAAAACTGCATGAATAATTTTCTAATAACCAACTTACATGTAACTAGAATTTTTTTGAAATTGTCGAGACACCAGCTAAACTTGCGAATTATTAACAATTCGTCACTCCTTCCTGTAGTTTGCGTCTTTTTAAAAATTTAACGCAAGTTATTACAACAATTGGACAAAAAGTTTATTCTATAGCATCAAGCAAATATATTTTCTTATTCAAATAAAATTTTTGCAAACAAAACTATTCAATTCTTTTTAGAACTGCAAAGACCAGAATAGCAATTACAAAAATTTCTTTGAGTAACATAATGGAAAATTCTCAAACTCTATCTAAAAAACTTGGAATGTTAAGGAGTTTCTTCAATTATTTAGTCTTCTATTCACATATTGTCACACCATGTCTTTCTTTGTCTTTCCGTTGATTTTCTTCCAGTAGGTAATTTGTCTATTGCGATTTTTACCCTTTAATGATCTGTCTATTCTTTTCTCCTTTCTTTTTTAAGCTTTCTACCTTATACAGTTTTTCATATCTTTGCTCTTTGTACTCTTATAGTTTAATTTATTATCGTCCTGAGAGTCTTTATTGTAGCTGCTTCAAATATTCTTTGGGTTACTCTTGTTTTTGGTCTTGTTTTAGTTGTGTTTGTCACTATTGGACTGACTGTGCTCATGAAAATGTTATCTCTGGCACCTACTAAAAGATGTTTTTTCTTCAAAATTTATATTTAAGGAGCCAACTACTATGTTAGCTTCATTAATGTTTTAGTTCTTTCTTCACTTTTGTATCATTTTGGTATTAATCGCTGGCTCACATGTATCCGAATCTAGCTTTATTAACATTATTGTTTCTATTAAAAGAAATTGTCATGTTGTAATGAAGAGTTCTTTTGCCAAATTTGTATAACAGTCTCTGCATCATTTTTGGTTTCGTTGTCAACATAGCAGTTATTCTTCAATTCAATTCTTTTCTCCCCCATTCTGTACTTTCTTTGTGCGTTTAACTTTTATTATTGAATTTATTACATTGCGAGTGTCGTTCGCTCTCGTCGACTGATGATCGAATACAGTATTTGGTGGTCAGTATCAAAAAGTCTTCCTGTCTTACTTTCATTTAATAATTTATTGGAAATGTCACTACATCTGGAAGCTTCTCAATATTTTCTTTGTCTTTATATATACTCTCTATAATTTCCCTCAGATTTAAGGAAATATTCCTATTACAGATGAGTTACATCTAGTATTTGCAGTATCAAAAACCTTTATTATGCCTATTCAGATATACTGGTGAGTTATATTTCCAAAGATTTTCTTCTAATTGTCTTATCCAAGAAGAACAATTCTTTGGTCTCTTATTAACTTATCACACCATCTCTGCCATAGTCTTTCCGTTAACTTTTTTCCAATAGGTAATTTGTCTATTGCAATTTTTACCATTTAGTGGTCTGTCATTTTTTCCATGTGACTATTCTATTCTTTTCTCCTTTCCTTTACCTACACATTTAAGCTTTACCTTATATGGTTGTCTCATATCTTTGTTTTTTGTACTATCTCTCATGGCTTAATTTTTTGTCTTCCTCAAATTTTTTATTGTAGCTGCTTCACATATTTCTTGGTTCACTCTTGTCTCTGGTTTTATTTTAGTAGTATTTGTCACAATTTGCTTTACGCTTGGCACCTACCAAAAAATGTTTGTTCTTCAAAATGGTCATATTTACGGAGCTAATTACTATGTTAGCGTCATTAATGCTTTAGTTCCTCCTTTACTTTTCTATCATTATTCTATCATTTTGGTAACAATCCCAATCTAGCTTTATTAACATTTTTGTTTCTTTTGGGTGAGATTGTCATATTGTACTGAAGAGTTCTTTTGTCAAATTTGTATAACAGTCTGTGCATCATTTTCGGTTTCATTGTCTGCATAGCAGTTATTCTTCAATTCAATTCTTCTCCCTCCCATTCTGTATTTCATTTATGTATTTAACTTTTTATTATTAAATTTGTTGCATTCCGGGTTTGTGTCGATACCGTCCGCTCTTGTCGACTGACAACCGAATACAGTATTTGGTGGTCAGTATCAAAAAGTCTTCCGTCTTATTTTTATTTATTAATTTATTGGGAATGTCACTACATCTGAAAGCTTCTCTAAAATTTCCCTCAGATCTAAGGAAATCTGCCTATTACAGATGAGTTACATCTGGCATTTGCAGTATCAAAAACCTTTATTATATCTAGTCAGATATACTGGTGAGTTATATTTCCAAAGATTTTCTTCTAATTGTCTTATCCAAGAAGAACAATTCTTTGGTCTGTTATTAACTTATCACACCATCTCTGCCATAGTCTTTCCGTTAATTTTTTCCCAATAGGTAATTTGTCTATTGCAATTTTTACCATTTAGTGGTCTGTCATTTTTTCCATGAGACTATTCTATTCTTTTCTCCTTTCCTTTAGCTACACATTTAAGCTTTACCTTATATGGTTGTCTCATATCTTTGTTTTTTGTACTATCTCTCATGGCTTAATTTTTTGTCTTCCTAAAATTTTTTATTGTAGCTGCTTCACATATTTCTTGGTTCACTCTTGTCTCTGGTTTTATTTTAGTAGTATTTGTCACAATTTGCTTTACCTTTGGCACCTACCAAAAAATTTTTGTTCTTCAAAATGGTCATATTTACGGAGCTAATTACTATGTTAGCTTCATTAATGTTTTAGTTCCTCCTTTACTTTTCTATCATTATTCTATCATTTTGGTAACAATTCCAATCTAGCTTTATTAACATTTTTGTTTCTTTTGGGTGAGATTGTCATATTGTACTGAAAAGTTCTTTTGGCAAATTTGTATAACAGTCTGTGCATCATTTTCGGTTTCATTGTCTGCATAGCAGTTATTCTTCAATTCAATTCTTCTCCCTCCCATTCTGTATTTCTTTTGTGTGTTTAACTTTTTATTATTGAATTTGTTGCATTCCGGGTTTGTTTTGATACCGTCCGCTCTTGTCGACTGACAACCAAATACAGTATTTGGTGGTCAGTATCAAAAAGTCTTCCTGTCTTATTTTTATTAATTAATTTATTGGGAATGTCACTACATCTGAAAGCTTCTCCAAAATTTCCCTCAGATCTAAGGAAATCTGCCTATTAGAGATGAGTTACATCTGGTATCTTCAGTATCAAAATCCTTTATTATATCTAATTAAATATACTGGTGAGTTATATTTCAGAAGAATTTCTTCAAATTCTCTTATCCAAGAAGAACAATTCTTTGGTCTCTTATTAACTTATCACACCATCTCTGCCTTAGTCTTTCCGTTAACTGTCTTCCAATAGGTAATTTGTCTATTGCGATTTTTACCCCTTAGTGGTCTGTCATTTTTTCTATGTGACTATTCTATTCTTTTCTCCTTTCTTTTACCTACATATTTAAGCTCTACTTTATATGGTTGTCTCATATCTTTGTTCTTTGTACTATCTCTCATGGCTTAATTTGTTGTCTTCCGCAAAATTTTTATTGTAGCTGTTTCACATATTTCTAGGTTCACTCTTGTCTCTGATTTTATTTTAGTAGTGTTTGTCACAATTGGCTTTATCTTTAGCACTTACCAAAAGATGTTTGTTCTTTAAAATGGTCATATTTACGGAACCAATTTCTATGTTATAGTATAGTATTTAGTGGTCAGTATCAAAAAGTTTTCCTCTCTTACTTGTATTTAATAATTTATTGAGAATGTTACTAAATCTGGAAGCTTCTCAATATTTTTTTGTCTTTATATAGATTCTCTATAATTTCCCGCAGATCTAAGGAAATCTGCCTATTAGAGATGAGTTACATCTGGTATCTTCAGCATCAAAAACCTTTATTATGTCTAATCAGATATACTGGTAAGTTAATTTCAGAAGATTTCATTCTAATTGTCTTATCCAAAAAGAATAAATTTTTGGTCTCTTATTAACTTATCATCACACCATCTCTTTCTTAGTTTTCCTGTTGATTTTTGTTCATTAGAGAATTTATCAAATGCAATTTTTACCACCTGATCATCTGTTATTTTTTCTATGTGGCTATTCCATTTTCATCTTCTTCTTCTTACCCACACACTTAAGCTATCTATTCTATACGCTTATCTAAAATCTTTGTTCCTTGTTCTATCTTTCATGGTTTCGTTTGCTATCTTCCTTAGAATCAGTTGTAGTTGTAACTATTGGTCAGACTATGCTTTTGTTAATCTAACTTTTGACATGTACTTAAATGTGTTTGTCTTTCCAAATAGCAGCCTGTTACTATGCTAGTTTTGATTATTTAATTTGCGTTATTTGAGATTTTTATTCAATTACATTTTCTTTTATTTTGACATCAATCACGAGCTTACATCTATTCAGATCCTTGGCTATTATTATTGCTTTTGTTTCTTTTCGGGCAAATTATCATGTAGCACTTGAGAATTTTTTTGCAAAATTGATATAATAGTCTCTGCATTATCTTAGATTTCGTTCATTACAATTCCATCGTCTGCATAGCAGATAATCTTTCACTTAATTATTTTCTTTGCACGTTTACCTTTTTATTGTTTTGTCAAATATTTTGTTAAACATAAGGGGGCTCAAGGAACCTCCTTGTCTTACCTTTGGTTCATAATTTATAGGGTACGTCACTTCATCTGGAAGTTTTTTAATTATTTTCTTGTCTTTATATATATTTTCTATAATATCTCACAGATCTAGAAAAATATGCTTGTTACAAATGAATTGCAATTGGTAATTGCAATGTTAAATAAATTTCTTATGTCTAATCAGACAAATATGCTGGTACGTTATATTTCAAAGTCCTATTAATTGTCTTATGAGAACAAAATCTTTGTTCTTCTTCAAACTGTATTTTCTCCAATTTTTATGCTTTCATTTTTGTGGTTAGTTTAGTGTTAAATAAATTAATTCCTTTATATTTGTAAAAATTTGCTATCTCACCTATTATATGCATCATTATTATTATTTTACCTTGTATAACAATTTTCTCGATTAGAAGATGAAGCTGTTTAATAATTTCTTTTTCACCAGATTCAATCAGTTCGTTTGCTATTTGGCCCTCTTCTAGAATAAGATTTTTGCTTTCATCAAAATATTTGTTTATTTGAATAAAATACTGGCATGGATGGGATTGAAGAACTTAAAAAAAAAGTTTTTAATCGCCTCTAAAGTTCTAAAGACCCATTCTTTGAGTAACTTAATGAGTACTTTTTAAATTTCAACTAAAAGACTTGAAATGTTAATAAGAGAGGATTGCTAAGTCTTGCTGATTTTTATTGGTTGACAAAATTGGTAGTTTTTCTTCAATTCTTTAGTCCCTTTTTACATATTGTCATACCATCTCTCTCGTAGTCTTTCTGTTAATTTCCTTCCATTAGGTCAGTTATCTATTGCGATGTTTACCACTATATGTGGCTATTCCATTCTTTTTTTCTTCCTCTTACCTGCGGCTATCTACCTCATATGCCGGTCTTAATATCTTTGTTCTTAGTTCCAACTCTTGTTTTCATTTTTTGTCTTCTTCAGAATCTTCATGGCAGCTGCTTCAAATATTCTTTGGATCACTGTTGTCTCTGGTTTTGTTTTAATTGCGGATGTCACTATTGGTTTGACTTTGTTTTTATGAATTTTACCCTTGGGATCTACTGATGTATGTTTGTTCTTCCAAATAGTAATATTTAAACAGTTAATTATTATGTTAGCAAGTTAGTAGTTTGCAAGTATTTTTTTACAAAGGACAGGCTGCAGTCTAGCACCTAACCCTCCAACCATTCTTCTATTTCTGAACTTGGGACTGACAGCAGCACTTTAAGTTACCAATCCATCCTTACTCTCACAGACAGAGTTCACTAAGAAATCAAAAAGTAGATCAGAATGAAAATTTCGACAAGTTTTTTTCCTTGTAGTCTTTATTTTTGCGAGAAAAATATGACCCAAAACTTAATGATACAAATTCAAATTGATTGGAGTGACTCCAAAAATTACTTCATGCAAGAAAAAGTGCTTTTCAAGAGAAAATTTTGGGAAACATCCCACTGAATAAAAAAAAATATTGTTGCTGGATGGCCTTATCGGTTGCAAGTATTTCGCTTTTTTTTACTTTCTACCCTCTTCTTTTACTAAACAATCTTTATAACTCATAAATTACACTTCTATAACCACAAATTGGCGGTGAGCAAATTATTCCGATAAGTTGGTAAGTAGAAATGTTTCAATAACAGTAATTTTGTTAAAAAAAAAATACAAAGTCGATTACCGTCAACTTGTATTTAAATAAAAAAAAAGAAAAAAGTCCAAATTCTGGTACTGCCAAAACATATTAGCAGTACATAAAACAATGAACTATGAACTATGAAAATGAACCCGAGTGGCAATTGAAAGTGTAAGCGTTGAACTTCGGTACAAAGGGTAAACTCGAATTATACTTTGAAAGTTCTCTTAAGATCTCCAAGAATTTTCTCTTTAACTGGTAGCCCAAATTTGGTGTCTAGTAAGATAAATAAAATTTGAGGAGATTTTTATGAACCAGACGGAAGCTTTGCAATCTCTAAGAAGTTTTGTGGAGAAAAGTTATTGCCAGACATTTAAACGATTTCTTTCGTGATGCCAAACGGGCTGTTCAGTGGTTGATTTACCATTTTCCACTGAATCAAATGAAGTCATCATTATATTGCGGTCGTTGATTTTTTCCGGTTGCCCTGCCTGAACGGCTGCCGCCCCGCAAGAATCCATATTAAAATCCAATTTGCCGCTGATTACACATAATTCCCGACCGCTTCACATTCAGACATGTTTATTATAACATTATAAGCGCGAATATAACTTAATAATTTAATGCATAAATTTATTCATGGCGGACATCTGCAAATTGACTGTAACAAATTTACGATGGGCCGTATAATGTGAAATTACACGTGATAGGTGAGTTTTAGGGTCTCTTATGTGGATGTTTTGAAATTTACACGTTTGCAGATGTTGAGATCGCCGGTTTGTTTGATAATTTCGGTAGATAAAACCGAGTGAATTTGATAGGGGATTTCGACAAAAATTTTAAAAAATTGTTATGTAAATGTCACGTCGGATAAGATCAACAATTAATTTTCGGATCGGTCGTGCTTGATGGTAAAAGAAGAAACTCTGATTTAATCTGATACCATGGTAATCTTTTGCAAGAAATTTGGAATTTACAGCTTCGTAAACGGGATCATAAAATTAAGTATACTGTTGCTATAGGGTAACGAAAAGGAAAGCAATTATTTAAGTTAAGTTATGTTTATCCTTCAACATAATCTAGTTCTAGCTCGCCACACGCATTATCGGCTTCATTTTTTCCAAAAAGCCATTAACAGAATTGAAGTCACCTTGCTGAGTCTTCAAGGCTCAACGAGTGAGTATTTTGAAAATGATAAGGATGCTGACAATTAATTGGGGAGTATGCGAAACTACCCCATTGGGATCCCTAACTGGCGACCGACACTCCTTATTGTCTATAGCCATTTGCTATTAGTTTCAACACTTGTCCCTCCCTATCTAGTGCCGAGCCTCCATCCTGACCACAATTGCTAGATGAAAACGACTTGTAAATTATTTGCGCAAATTCTTAAATATTACGTCACGTTTTGTTATAGGTTATTATCCTGTCCGCCATTGTGGATTGGTGTATAGATTTCTTTTTTAAATGTAGATTTTGAGCAAACCAAAATTTAAAAGTCTCACAATTTCTCTACTAGCTATTTACTTTATATGTCACTAAACCACTTTTTTAATTAATCTTTAGATTTTTGTAAATTGGAATTTTGAATTGACCAGAATTTAGTAGTCCAACTATTTTCTCGATATATTTTTTAAAACATTATCACTCTATTAACTTTTTTTATGTTCTTCTATTTTCTACTACTTAGATATACCTAAAGCTTGTAAACGTATAGTATTAACAAATTCAAGCCGAAATTGTTAGATGTTCTTTGTAAATTTTGGGTTGACCGGAATTTAGACATTAAATAACTTTCTCACTAACTACAAATATTTTTTAATAATAACTCTGCTAGTGTTTCTTCATGACCTTTCACTTTCTATTGGCAAAATTTATTTTTTGCTCAAAGGCAGTAAACACTTTATATATACTAAATTGAGAGGGCTCTAGATATTTAAATTTCCAATTTAAATCTGCATTTTAGGTTGACCAAAGTTTAGAAGTTTTTAGAGAATGCTAAAAAATATTTTTTTTAATAAATTGTTTAAGAACTTTTATCAATGAGCATTACTATCAAAAATTAAAGTAACTGTATTAGAATAAAAGAAGCAACATAACTGAGGAAGCAAAGTTATTTAGTAACAAAATATAGTGAAAAGTAGGGTCACTAGAATATTTTTAGCTAAAGTAACTAAGTTTTCAAAAATGTAAAAATTGTTAAGAATCTGTTGAAAAGTTTTTGGTTAAGATACAATAATCAGAACTAAGACAAATCAATCTAAATGTGAGAGGCAACATTGGATTACCCTTTTAGTCAAAAACCTGAAACTGCTACCACTAAAAAAATGTTGAAAAATATGTTTTTTTTTTATTTTGAACCCTTAAAACTTTCAAGAAGCTCTATCAAAAAACTGTCAAAAACTGTCAAAAATTAAGGTAGCAATCTAAGAGTAAAAGAAGTAACATAACTGAAAAAAATTATTTGGTAACAGAAATTTTGAAAATTAGAGCCAGCAATTTTTTTTAGACAGAATAACAAATTTTTCAAAAACAAAAAACTTTAAAATATCGAAAACAGAAATGTTGTGTTTAGTATTTAATAATTAAGTGGGAAGATGTGAGAAACAACGTTGCAAGTGATCTTCTTGGACAAAAACTTGAAATTGTTACCATTGAAAAGAACGTTGAAATTTGATTTTAAGTCTTTGAAACACTATCAAGTGATATCTTTAAAGATATCCAACAAGAGCAGAAAAGCACAAACTTCAACTCTTCATTATCACTGTATTACACTTTTTATGTCCTTCTATTTTCTACTACATAGATCTACCAAAAACTTGTAAACACCCAATATAAACAAATTTACACCAAAATTGTTAAATGTTTTTTGTAAATATTGGGTTGACCACAATTTAGGAATTAAATAACTTTCTCACTAACTGCAAATATTTTAATGATAACTCTGCTTGTGTTTCGTTATGACCTTTCACTTTCCATTGCCAAAATTTTTTTTGCTCAAAGACAGTAAACATCTTATATATACTAAATCGAGAAAGCTCTTGATGTTTAGATTTCTAATCTAAATCTGCTTTTAGGTTGACCAAAATCTAGAAGTTGTAGAGAATGCTAAAAAATGTTCTTTCAATAAATCTTCTAAGAAACTCTTTCAAAGAGCATTACTCGCAAAAACTAGGGTAATTGTATAATAATAAAAGAAGCAATATAACTGAGGAAGTAAAGTTATTTAGTAACAAAATATTCTTGAAAGTAGGGTTACTAGAATCCTTTTAGCTAAAGCAACAAAGTTTTCAAAAACGTAAAAATTGTTAAGAATCAGTTGAAAACGTTTTGGTTGGTATATAATAATCAGTAGCGAGACAAATCAATCTAAATGTGAGAGGCAACATTGAATAACCTTTTTAGTCAAAAACCTGAAACTGCTCCCACTAAAGAAAATGTTGAAAAATATTTTTTTAAATAAATTTTGAACCTTTAAATCTTTAAAAAAACTGTATCAAAAAATGGTACTGTTACAAATTAGGGTATCTATCTAAGAGTAAAAAAGGAGCGTAACTGAAAAAAATTATTTGGTAACAAAAATTTTGAAAAAATAGAATAACAAATTTTTCAAAAACAAAAAATCTTTAAAATAATGAAAACAGAAATGCTGTGGTTAGTATTTAATAATTAAGTGGGAAGATGTGAGAGGCAACGTTGAAAGTAATCCTCTTGAGCAAAAACCTGAGATTGTTACCACTGAAGAAAGCATTGAAATTTGTTTTTAAGACTTTGAAACTTTACCAAGTGTTACTCTTAAAGATATTGCCCTTCTGCTTCTTTTTATTTTTTACTATCTAGATCTTCTTCCTATCCAAAGCCTGTAAACACTCTACGTAAAGTAAACTAAAATTGTATTTGAGTTTTAGATTTCTCACTTTTATTTTGAATTTTCGGATAAGAAGCATTTAAAAATTTAATTCTTTTTAAGAAACAATTTTTTAACATTTACACAAACATTTCACTCTGACCTATTATTTTCTATTGTCTAGATATCATTTCTACATTATGACTGTAAAAATTCTGTATAAACTGAACAAGATACAGTTGCTGTTTAGATTCTTTTTGAAGTCTAGATATTGTATTAACCAGAGTTTAGAAGTTAAAAGAAATTCTCAACATTATATTCTATTGTTTAGATTTATCACCTATCGAAAGACTGTAAACACGCTGTATAAACTAAATATAAAACGCCTTTGATGTTCAAATTCTCTTCTTAATTTAAATTTTGAGTTAACCAGAATTTGTAAATTAAATGACCCTATCACTAACTACAATTTTTTATTTTTTTAAATTCTCATTATACTAGTGTTTCTTAACGACTTATTACTTTTTACTCTCTAGATCTATTCTTTCTTTAAAGACCATAAACACCCTATGTAAGCTAAATCCAGAAAGCTCTTGATGTTTAAATTTCCATTTTTAACATAGATTTTGAGTTGATTAGAATTTAGGAGTCAATTTCTTGAAAACCTTTGATACATTGGCAGCTTTCTGTAAATTTTATAGTATCTAAATCTATTCTGCTTTTTCAGAACTAGATTTTAAAAATTGAATAATTTGCTCAAAAGTAAAATTTTTGAAAAATTGTGACTTTCCGATATTTTTTTATCTTTCTACTTTTAACAATCTGGATCTATTTTTATCAAAAGACTTTAGACCTGTATAAACTAAATTCAAATGGCACTTGATGTTTAGGTTTCCGGTTTAAATGTTTGTGATGACCCACATTTGAAAATTGAAAAATTGAAAATAATTGAATTATTTTTTATTGCCTCTACATTTTTCTGTGATTTTCTTCTACCGTCTACATCTTATTTTTGTCCCTGTATTAGTTAAAGAAAGTAATTTGGCATTTTTGTTGTTATCCAAATAAATTTTCTGACGCAACGTGTATAGTAATTGAAGTACCCATATATGTCCAACCTTCACATAATGTGATAAAAATTAAATGATATATACAATTTCTCACTATTACTAAAAGTTTCTATTAAAAATATTGCACAAACTTAGAACCAACATAAAAGAAATGTGAAAGACATTCAAAAGCACTTAAAACTTAGCTCTAGACTTGTTTATAATTTCTTAAAAAATACTAATTGCTCAGCTGATTAAGGGGAATCAAAACAAATCGACTTCAATTAAATGAAATAACTTAAATGGCTATATATTATAGTTGAAAACAAAAAACAAAATTTATTACTGAGCTTGTCATAATTAAAAGAAACCAAATTGGTTTTATTTTCTCAAAAATTTGAAAAGTTTAAGGACGATAATAATTTACTTTCCAGTTGGTTATTAAATAAACCCAAAATTTAAAAAAATATTTTTATTTAAATCAACCACAATAATTACTGCTCAAGGTAACTTTCTTGCAATTTAAACAGAATTATAACTAATCAAATCAACAAGATTTCTTCAATTAATATTTTTAGTTGCCCTGTATAGTTGCATCTCGTCAAAACTTTCACAACTTGTTAATTTTAAAGCAATTTGAATTTTCGACACATAGTTTAGCGCAATAAATAAAAAACAAAAAAGGGCTCATAACTTTTTTTTCTCTATCGCGAAGCAATACTTGAAATCGGTTTTTGTCCACTTAAAATTTGAAATATTGAAATTACTTTAAAGTAATTTTGTTTTTTTGTTGTGTATATCGTTTAAACGCAATAAATTCGGTGGCATACTTTGAATCGGCCTGTACTTATACGCAACGATATTGATGTTAATTATGCCCTTTAATTAGACGTCCATTTATAACGCTAAACCATCCACGGAGTTGAAAGAAAAGTTGATTAACGCTGAAAATTAAAAGTAAAGTTGACTAAATTTTTCGGAAAATATAATATTTAGAAAATATTGGCGATTTCATTAGACCCGTATTTTGAAAATTTTTTCTAGAGTTAATATTACGTCCAGAATAATATTCTTAATTTTTGAAGTGGGGGATTTGTGACGTACGTGACCCGCATGCGTTGTAGTTCTCAAAGAAACCGTATGATGGCGCCACTTAAAAACTTCAAATAGTCGGTAGCTGGCATCAGGCAACGGCGACCACGGACAGTTGCGATCAGTCAGGGAAGCTTGCTTACAGTCTAATATGGTTTTATCTTACACACCCAGAGCACACGACAGCCTTCCATCTATTTATAAATCGAATTCCATTCGGGTTAACCATGCGCGCCCTCTACTGGCAGTGCAACATAATAACTATAGCGAGAATTCATTCAATATAGGTGTGAATCTGGGATATGAGACTACGTACGTCATCAATATTAACTTTTGCAAATATTTACGAAAATGCGAAATCGAAAAATGGGAAAAAAATATATAAGCCTCTTTTTTTAGGCAAGTACCCCATTTTTGGATTATTTAAGGACCAAGAGCGATACGTACGCTTGGAGGGTCGCAGATAATATTTGGAGACCGAGATAGTTTAGGCAAATAATATTTTTTTGAAAAGAACAAGATTGTTGTGGCACTTTTTTGGAGAACCCCTGTATACAGGTACCTGTAAATTTTCGCTTCTATGACGATGCTTGCGTGTGTATCACCCCAACAATCATCTGAGCTTTGGCGCAAATCAGTGGCTGTTATTCCTTGTTAAGCAATGTTCGCTTGGATGATTTACATCGCGTGTTCTTTTTAAGGCGTCCAGTAACAATAATCGCATTACCTAACCCATTGGTATTCAAATCGGCTCATTGCGGCCATATTTCATCCGGGTGTCGCCATGCTCGAAACCAGTGAATGTGATATTAATTACCGGCTCGTTTACATGCAACTTCACAGATATAAATGTTTCCGTTTGTAATGGATTTGTTCACGGGGTTTATACGACTTCTCTTTATAATAACAAGTCCGACGACATTTAAAAAATTCCCCGCTTCGTTAGCCTAATCCCTATTTACGAGACGACACCTTCTCCGTCAAACGACCGTAACATAGTCTTTTTCTTCTGCCATCAACGAATTAATTAAACAAAAACCGTTTCAACATTGAATCGATACGGATCCAAACTCTTCGGTTCCGGTTGGAGACGTCATTTTATTTTTTCAATTTCCCCGGAATTAATTGACACTTTTTGTGGTGTCACTTTTCTAATTAAAACGTGTCCAGGTCGGGTTCCGGGACGGAAATTGGGTTTGTTGTTGTTAGGTAGATTATGGCTATGACGGAGATGGGCGAACGTGAATTGGACGAGGGAACATTATCAATTCTGGTATAATTGAAATGATAATAATACGGTCACGTATGGGTGAGGAGCACGAAGCTGTGTGTATGTGCGTCGGACGCCGTTCAATTACCGCTAACGTTCTGTCAAGTGGCGAGGTAATAAATGGACGTGGAGTGGCAATATCATTTATAATGTAATTAGCGGATTATTGCGCAGGGGCACCGAGCCCTAATCTAGTTCCCTGAATCCTAATGAATCTTGTTCAAACATAAATCTGGCAACGTCCCCTCATACGTAATAGAAACAGGTATTCTGTAGCCCTTTGAATATCTGAGATTTAAGCACCCCTAAGAGATTAACGAAAATTGATATTTTATTAACAATCCGAAACATTCAATTGCACTACTCAATAATTATGTCTTCTAAAAAGATGTTGAAAGAAAATTATGAGATTTTCAGCTCTATAAAATTTTCTTTAATTTTCCACGTAAAATTTTCGCTGCCACTGCACTTTTTAGCAAAAAATTATATTTTAATCAATTTCAAAATAACCTGCAAACATTAAAAAATACAAATTTTGAGGACACAAGATTTTCCTTAAATTATTCACCTAAAATTGTCACTTACACTACTTTTTTAGCAACAAATTATATTTTATTAACAGTTGGAAACTCCCAAACATTGTCTTAGGAAAGTGATGAATGTAAGCAAACATGACTGTTTTTCTGTATAATTTAATTTACTTACGTTTTCCTTCAATTTTCAATTTACAATAATTATTGTCCTCCCCACTTCTATTACGTGACAGAGAAACATTAGTAAAATTTAATAATTTATTGGTAACTTGAAACATTTAATATTAAATTCAATATTACTCCCAACTAATTTAGGTCTTCCAAAAAGGCGTTGAAGGTAATAATAAAAAGAATTTTAGGTTTATAACCTACTAAACGATTTTTTGCAATTTTTCGCTTAAAATTACCATTCCCACTTCTCTTAGATAAAAAAGAAACTTTAGTAGAAATTGACAATGAAATATTTAACTACAACATTCCATCTTTAGTCTTTGTTTTCTAAAAAGGCATTGATTGTAAGAAAAATGAGAATTTCAGATATGCACGTTTTTCTTATATTTTCCACTTAGCACTGTGTTCTTCATTTCTTTTAAAAACAAAACATCAATAAAGAAAACAATTAACTTCAACAAAACTCTCAATTAATCTAGGTCTTCCAAAAAAGGCGTTGATTATAAGTAATGAAAATAAACGCTTTTTTTCAATTTTCCGCTTAAAATTGTCATCTCCCATTTTTCTTAGACGAAAAAGAAATATTAGTAGAAATTGATAATCAGAAGTTTAATTGCAACATTAAAATTTTCATTATTATGTCTTCTAAAAAGACGTTGAATGTAAATAAATGAGAATTTCAGATATGCAGGTTTTCCATATATTTTCCACTTAAAATTGTGTTCTCCATTTTAATTAAAAACGAGAGATCAAAAAGGAAAAATTTTTATTTTATCAACGATTTCAAACAAATAATTTCAACATTACTCCCAAATATTCTACCTCTTTCAAAAAGGTAATGAACGTAAGAAATAATGAGAATTTTAAGTTCATAACCTATTAAAGGATCTTTGGATTTTTCCGCTTAAAATTGTCATCCCCATTTCTCTTTGACAGAAAAGAAATATTAGTAGCAGTTGACAATAAAACATTTAACTGCAACATTACGACTTTAACCATTATATCTTCTAAAAAGATGTTGAGTGTAAAGAAATTAAAATTTCAGATATGTAGGTTTCCCATACATTTTCTACATAATATTGTGTTTTTCCTTTCTTTTAAAAACGAGAGATCAAAAAAGAAAAATTGCTATTTTATCAATGATTTTAAACAAATTATTTTGACATTACTCTTAATTATTTTAGGTCTTCTATAAAGGCGTTGAATGCAACAATAATGAGAATTTAAAGTTCATAGTCTATTAAACGTCTTATTTTCCGCTTAAAATTGTCATCCTCACTTCTCTTAGATGGAAAGGAGATATTAGTAGAAGTTGACAATGAAACATTTAACTTCAACATTCCAGCTTTAATCTTTGTTTTCTAAAAAGGCGTTGAGTGTAAGAAAAATGACAATTTCAGATATGCACGTTTTTCCTATATTTTCCACTTAGCATTGTGGTTCGCATTTCTTTTAGAAACAAGAGATTAGTAAGGAGAAAATATAATTTATTTTAAACAGTTAATTTCAACATTACTCCCAGTTATTTTAGGTTTTCTAAAAAGGCGTTGAATGCAAGAATAATGAGAATTTAAGGCTTATAACCTATTAAACGTCTTTTTTTGCAATTTTTCGCTTAAAATTGTCATCTCCACTTCTCCTAGACGAAAGAAAAACATTAATAGAAATTGACAATGAAACATTTAACTTCTACATTCTACCTTTAATTTTAGTTTTCTAAAAAGGCGTTGAGTGTAAGACAAATGCGAATTTCAGATATGCACGTTTTTTCTATATTTTCCACTTAGAATTGTCGTCTTCATTTCTTTTAGAAACAAGAGATCAGTAAGGAAAAAATATAATTTATCAACAATTTTAAACAGATAATTTCAACATTACCCCCAGTTATTTTAGGTCTTCTAAAAAGGCGTTGAATGCAAGAATAATGAGAATTTAAGGCTTATAACCTATTAAACGTCTTCTTTTGCAATTTTTCGCTTAAAATTGTCATCTCCACTTCTCCTAGATGGAAAAAAAACATTAATAAAAATTGACAATGAAACATTTAACTTCTACATTCTACCTTTAATTTTAGTTTTCTAAAAAGGCGTTGAGTGTAAGACAAATGCGAATTTCAGATATGCACGTTTTTTCTATATTTTCCACTTAGAATTGTCGTCTTCATTTCTTTTAGAAACAAGAGATCAGTAAGAAAAAAATATAATTTATCAACAATTTCAAGCAGTTAATTTCAACATTACTCCCAGTTATTTTGGGTCTTCTAAAAAGGCGTTGAATGCAACAATAATGAGAATTTAAAGTTCATACTTTATTAAACGTTTTATTTGGAATTTTCCGCTTAAAATTGTCATCCCACTACTCTTGGACGAAAAAGTAATATTAGTAGAAATTGACAGTGAAACATTTAACTTTAACATTCCACCTTTAATATTTGTTTTCTACAAAGGCGTTGGGTGTAAGAAAAATAATAATTTCAAATATGCACGTTTTTCTTCTATTTTCCACTTAGTATTGTGGTCCTCATTTCTTTTAGAAAAAAAAATCAGTAAAGAAGAAAAATTAATTTATTAACAATTCTAAACAATTAGTTTCAACATTACTCCCACGTATTTTACGTCTTCCAAATAATCGTTGAATGTAAAAAATAATGAGAATTTAAGCTTTATAACTTATTAAACGTTTTTTTTGCAAATTTCTGCTTAAAATTGTCATCCCCGTTTTTTTTTGACGGAGATATATATATTAGTAGCAGTTGACAATAAAACAATTAATTGCAACATTACAATTTTAATCATTGTCTTCTAAAGAGACGTTAAGTGTAAAAAAAATATATAAAAAGATATGCACGTTTTCTTACATTTTTCATTTAAAATTTTGTTCCCCATTTCTTTTGGAAACGAAAAATCAAGATGGAAGAAATCTTATTTTATTAGCAATTCCAGATAATTAATTTCAACATTACTTTCAATTATTTTACGTCTTCCAAGAAAGGGTTGAAGGTAAGAAATAATGAAAATTTTATGTTTGTGTTAGGGTACTAAAAAGGTGCTGAGTATAAAAAAATTACAACTTCAGATATATCCTTAAATTTTCTTAAATTTTACCCTTAAAATTGTCATCTCTATTTCTCTTAGAAATGAGAAATTAATTGCCAAAATTAAAATTTTTATTAACAATTCGAAACTATTGAATGTTACTTTTGTGAAGAGACGTTAAGTGTAAAAATTAATGAAAAATTCAAGCTCACAACTTAATAGAAATTTTCAGGAAAAGTAACATTAGTGAAGAAAAATATTTTGTTGATAATTCAAACATTTAATTTCTCACTATGATTTCCAAAAATGCGTTGAGTGTAAGTAACAATGAGAAACATAAGTACGTTTTCCTCAAATTTTCCAATAAAATAATTTTATTAAAAGAAATTAATATTTTATTAACAATTCGAAATATTTAATTTAAACATTAATTCTAATAGCTGGTAAAATTTGTTGAGAAACTAACTATAAAATACATAAAATAATTAGAAAGTATTTGTTAAAATATAAACAGAAATGTAATTAAAAAAAATTTTTACTTTGAGTTAACTGCAAAACGCTAACCAGTCAGTTGTAATAAGAATCAGTAATGAAAATCACAGACTAACGAAATTGCAAGCAAACAACGTAATTACTTTCACGTCCAAATATCCTCAAATTTTCGTTTTTTTATAAAAAAATTAACCTCCTAATAGCAGTTGCTCCATATCTTATGCAATATGTAAATTCATTATCAAAAAGTGTCTATCACTTATTTAGTACAAAAAATATTGTTTTTCGATTAACCTTGAAGCTTGATACTATCTTAATTCATAAGCAATCCGAACGCGGAAGAAATAGCTATACCGATCCAGATTAGTTTCACAAAGTTATATAATTTTCTAACCACCACTTCTAAAGTTGACGTTGTCAACATTGAACCAATAAGTACAACAACAATTTTATCATTGTTACAAAAGCTCGTTACTTATTCTAACGATTAAATATCTAAATAGTAGGGACAACATCAAGTGACTTATGAGCGAAAACACCTTGAGTTAGATAACCACTCACCTGATTGGTCGCGATACCATCACGTGACACTATAAATTAAATAGTAAATACATGAGTGAATGTGACGCCATCTATTATAGTTGCACGAAACTATTCAAGTTTCCGATTACTGCAACCGAGGTCGACATCAAAAAGAATTTGCAATAATTTTATTTTCGTTGAAACAAAACTTGTTAGTGACAGCACTTGATTAGTCCCATCAGGTTAAATAGTTAAGAAAGACTCAACTAAGAAGTAAATGATGAGTAAAAGTGACGCAATTTTAGACAATTAATTTAGTTTATTTAGATATGACAATAATTTTATCATGATGTTACTTAAACTGCTAAACCGGTTAAGTAGATGTGGCGCCATCTATTAGTTTCGACGGACATATCCGAAATCAATGCTGTTAATATTGAGGAAGAAAATAAGGTGATAACTTTATCATTTCTATTGTTACTCTAAATATGGAAACGCTAATTAACTAGATGCGAGGCCATCTGGTGTGATTCCACGCTATTATTTTAGTTTCTTGATACATGCCACTAGTTTTCCTTTTATTAATTTGTTGCTACTGTAATTTCAACAGTTGATTGGACGCAGCAGTATCACGTGATTAAGAAATGAACAACATAAGTAGATGTGGCGCCCTCTATTGTTGGTGTACGAAATTATTTTGGTTTTTTCGAAGCAAATTTGGTAATAATTTTGAAATTTCTGCAATAATTTGTTGTTAGTGTCATTCAAGCGGTAGCGATGTACGAATTAATTGAGTAAAATAATTGCGTTAATTTTTGGGCAGGTGTGGTTGATTAAGCGTTAATTATTGGAGGTGCAGCTTGCAGAATCCGCCACCAATTTTCCTCAACTCGTTTACGACTTGAAAGCGCGATTCAGCTGTCAAATTGGGGCCGAAAAGCGGTCTCGTAAAACAGAAACCTCTCTCTTATATTAATTATCCTCGTCCTAAATGATTATCGTGGTTGTAAACCTTCTAGGATCCCGAAATTCCTGCACATGACCTCTCTTGATGCTTATGGTCCGATTCTTGACGTGTGCCATCCCTGCAAATCCTTCGAGTGCTAATGGCATGCACCCCCGAGGTTGGCTTTAACCAACGCACCAGCTATAATGTAGCGGTAAATTGAGTGAGGGCTTCGTCCCCCGTTTGAGCTATCACCCCCTCGGGTCCCATTTACCAGCCAGACTCTATTATTATTGTATAGAACAAATCAGAAGGTTAGCGTAGAGTGGCCTAATACCGATATAAATCATCGGGAAATAAAAACGCAACCAACCGGGGACCCGGAGTCTGGGGGGTCTCTTATTCTCTTTACAACCCCCAGTGCCAACAAGAGGAAGGGTAAGTTTTGTTTGTTTTGCGGTTAGTGAGTGACGGATCCGATTTGTTGCACAACACGTTCTCGTCCGATCTACCTAATCAATTATCGGGCGTGGTTATTAATAATGCAGGAGCGTAATGAAAAATTCAGTAGGTACTTTTATAAACTCGATAAATAAGTTAGCATATATTTTTTTTCTTGGTTGTTTTTCAATCGGCTCCGGTCTCGAATCAATTTGCTCCGATCCCGTCTCGCATAATTACGTATCGGAGTGCCTTTTTCTCGTTTATTGCCGCTACACAGTAATTATTTCCTGATAATATTCGAGAGCTACCTCGCCGATTAAAATAACGAGGCAACAGTTAACGGCAGGGCGAGATCGCGACGAATTTTTGCCAATCGCGACAAAATCACAAACAGCGAGAGAGAGCTGAGATCAAGCAATGTCCAACTTCAAATGAGCTGCGCCTCTAACATTATCAAACTTTATTTGTAGTTTCAAAAATTTGTATTTACCTAAATTCCCTTGGTGTTTTCTCCTTTTAGTGGGAGTTGGCAACATTCTTTTAGCAGATGTTTCGACCCCCATTTTAATGTAAATCAGCAAGTAGAGTTGAAATCAAAATAAACGTAATAGAAAAAGTAATTTTACGATCCTCCTGGTATCTTCTAGTATCTTAAGATTCCAAACATGCAACTAATTTTTTTTTAAATTTAAATTGGAAGTTCCTCTTTTTCTAAAATTGCATTAACTTTTAGTGCAAATTCCTGAGTTAGAGTTGCTTCGTTGGCCATAACTTTTTCGAATCTTTCCGGTTGATTTAAACGGTGAAGTGGCGCACTACCTGATCTTCGCCTTTTCGCGCTATATGCGTCTAACTTTCGACAGCGAGCACGTTTTCTCCCTCGCTTACCGTAATAGAGATGTTATGGTAATAATACGGTCGAGTTTGCGTTGCCCTCTATCTTGTTATTAAGTGTTTGAGATTTGCCAAATTGATATAAACTAACCGCGTGGTTTCAATAATGACCATGTTCAAACTTTTTACACAGTTTTACCTAATAGGCACCTACGGCCCTGGTAATATTTTTCACCGTGCACACGACTCGCTCGTGAGACAAGTGACTAAGATAAATCGTCGAAATTATGATCCGGTCGCAATAATTTCGATTTTTTTTATAAAAAAAAACGATAAAAATACGAAAACAATGAAGTTGACTGAATATTTAGAAAGTCGGCGAGATTGAAATATTTTCATGGTAATAAAAGATTATGATGCTTCTGACATTTCGTGTTTTCATAACGAAAATTTGAAATGCAAATGTTACGATGTTATATAGCGAAATTATTTGGAAAATGCGTGTCTTAATGTGTTCGTAAAATTTCAGAAGCGCCACTAAAATCGAGAGATCGTTTAACGGCGAGTTTCGTAAACTGCCGAGTTAAGCTACTTTCACAACAAAGAAGATTTATCGGTGATTTATCGGTTGAATGGTGGAGGAGTAGCCGCGGCATCGTTAAATTTTACGTGATCCTTAAAAAAAATACAAGTGTTCCTGAATTTATTCTACATATGATTTAAAAAACTTTCAAACAATTTAGAAAATTTATTATATTAAATACCATTCTACACACTGAAACCAAATATAGGAGAACGAAGATAAAATGTGATCATCGCAGAATATTTTTTTTTAATTTCTCTATTTCTGCATTTCATTATTTATTTGATTATTATCGGTTATCATTCTCTTAAATTTTGATTTATACGTTTATTTGTCTATTTCGGTATTTCTTCACTCATTAATTAATTGATTAATTTATCACTTCGTTATTCATAAGTTTTATTTTCAACAATTCATTTTTGCATTCCTTTTATTTCTTTATTTTATTATTTACTATCTGACGTTGTCCTGTCCAAATTTCATTAAATTGATTGGTGATCGATTTGTGAATTCATGAAATGCTATTGCAAATATATAAACAAAGTAAAAATGAGAAAAAACTTATTTTTCTATGATCATTGATTCACAATTTAACAATCAGCTGTCAAGCGCTATTTGCGCACGTAGCAAAATAAATTGGAATTAAAATAGAATAACTTCAATTGTTGCACAAATTTTGAAACAACATAAAAGTAAAAACAAATTTAATTATATTTTAATTTAGGCTAAAATGCGTTTTTCCAGATTTTCAAAATTTCTTATTAATTGAAATCGTTCAATTGAGTTATTTCCGTCCTGGAAATATAATGAATAAAAAAAGAATCAATAAAATCTGTCATTTCAATCGTCAGTTATGATCGATAGGGCATACAATAATTTTGATTTTTGCAGTTTATCCAAATTTTTCGACTTTCTCTTGTAATTGTCTTGATTTTTTTTTCCTGAAAACTTTTCTATAACGGTAAAAATATAAAAAAATCAAGCATTTCAATCATGAGTTATGTTCTTAAAAACGACATTTTCAGTTTTACTCGAATCGTCCAAAATTTTGGGAAAGTTGCCCAATTTTTCTTTCCCTAAAAAGCTTGAAGCTATAACGGGCACAAAAAAAATAGCTAAATCGCATCAACTAAAGAGCATTTTATTTTTATTTGTGTAGATTCATTTCTTCATTCTTGTCTTCAGTTTTGTCATTCTTTATATTTCTTAATCTTTTAATTTTTTATTTGATCGATTTTTTTTTCAACATATCATTAATTTTTTTGTTGTGATTTTCTTTATTTATTAATTTTTCTTATTATTCTAGCATTTTGTTATTTATCCATTTATTTGTTCGTTTCCTCATTTCATTATTTATTTGTTTTTATTTTTTATTATTTTCTTCTTTCGCTCATTAATTTCATTTAAGTTAAAATACCCTAAGCTGTTATATTAAATGTTGGTACGTATAACCAGAAATCAGAGAAAGTATACATTTTAAAAAAATATGTAGAATCAATATACAGCAATATTCAAGATTTCAAGAAGTAGTTCAAATAATATATAAACGTATTTTTCTCTTAAGCTTTACAGGAAATATTGAATCATTTATCGTATAGGCCTAACTTAAAAAAGTCAAGCTGGTGCTAGCAAACCTTTCTAAAGGTTCGTGTTGATTTAAATTGATTACTCAGCAATTTTAAAAAAATACCTCAAAAGCTTACAATATGAAAACAAAATGATTTTCAACACAAATCATTTTTCTGGCAACTGGATAAACGTCATAACAAAAAAAAAGAAGTCTTAAAAGATCAACTTTGTTTCAATTAATTAATATCAATGAATGATTGCAAAAAAATAGCGTAAGTACCAGAAAAATTACTGACTCGTATTAGATATTGGTAAAACCGTGTAACTCAAGAATAGGTAAATGAACTGGAACAGTGTTGATTGTCAATTTTATAATTTCAAGGGCTCAAAATACTAAGTACACCTTATTGGCACATATTTGAAGCTTAACGAATAGTTTATATCGAATAATAAAAACCAAAGAAACCCAAAAGTTTGAACTGAGCTTTTTTCTTTTCGTCACCACAATGCTGAAGAAGTTAGTTTATAATTGCAAGATTAAGAGTCACAATTAAAAATTACGCATGACAAATCCAGACAAAACTGAATAGTTATGGCTGCCAAAAAGTGGTAAATAATTTAATTATTTAAGACAGATTGAACATAATGAGGAAATTTTGATTCATTTCTATTTTAAATATGTAATAATTTATTATTTTATACCTACATTGCAGTAAAAAATGTGATCTTTTTATCTAAAATTACAATTATTAGTATTTAATAATTCAACCAAGAAATACAGAAGAATGTTATCGTCTTCATTATCAAATGATTTTCCTAGTTCCTGGAGTTGACAATAGTGGTTTTCATGAATTTTTTCTCAGTTATGATCCTCACAGCGATATGCTACATCCAGAGAATAGACCACATTTTTCAACTTGACCTTCTTCAGTGTCAAAGGAATTTTGGTTTCAAAATACACGGAACACACTAGTGCTTTGAGCATTTTTTTTCGATATGGGAGCTTAACCGCTTGAATTCCGTGTTGTTTAATTCTTCTTCAACTGACATATCCGGTCATTCGAAGGTTGTTGATCACTCTTGCGAATATTTGCTATCGTCCGCTGTGTAGAAGGTATTACACGCTCCTGATGCCGGTCTAGATCTTGATGTACCTTAGTCAAGAGAGTTGTTTTCTTTTCGATACTGCAAGAACTCTCAATTCTTCCTTTGCATCTAAGTTGTAAGAGAGGAGATTGTAATTCTCTCCTCTCAAAATGTGACCCAAATATTCAATTCCTGCTTCTGATATTGTATTTAGCCCCAATGGTGTTTACTGTTGTAAGACTTTTCATGATTGTGTTAATAATAAATATTTAACAAAAATGAAAAATATATTTCAATATAGTTGAAAAGTTGGATGAAGCTGCAATATATGTTACTTACTTCTCTTATATCAGCAAGTTTTAGATTTTTTTACATTCCTCCTCAAAATAATGAGTGACAGATGCTACAAACTCCTGAGCACGGCTTGATAAAGATTTCGGCATTTTAACGAGTAACAATTATATTATGCAATGAAAGAAAACTTTGAGAAAAAATTCTCAATTAAATCACTAAATCACAATGTTTTTATATTTAATTAGCGGATTGACGGATTGATATCAATAAATCAATAATTGCTCTATAAGTTATCAATACCACATTAAATCCACAACTCTTTGAAATTAAATCAACCAGGATTTTTCAAAATTTGATAAAAGATTCAAATTCATATTCAATTATCAATTAATTAATTAATCTATTTATCTATCGCTTTTATTAATAATTCCCAACTCCGTATATCACCTTCCTCCAGTTTTAGATCCTTCTCAATTTTAGTTCCTTTGTAATGGCGGCTGGCCATAATTTCTTTGGTCTATTTTTTTTCTTCTTCTCATTGCTTCAAATACTCTTTATCTTCTAGTTATATCTCCGGCTATCAAAAGTTGGATATTATCATTTCAATTTTTACTTTTGAAACGGTTATTCTAAATAGTTAATTTCTGTGGCAATTAATTCATTATCTCCTTGCTCTTTGATTTTTTTCTTACACAACAATTTCCTAAATAACAATCTCAAGTAGTTGGTATTTTTCTCAAGAAACCATTATTAAAAATTATTTTTTTCTTCTCTGCATCACTTCAACATTATCTATATGACTCACTTACCATATTCTTACTATTCTCTTGTAAGTCCACAATTCAAAAACCTCAAGTCCTTTCATACATGTTTTTAAAAAGTTAAAGCTTCCATTCTCTATAGAAGGGTCGAAAATACTTTTACCATTTTTGTTTTCAGTTTTGTACTGACGTCCTTTTTACAAAACAGTGGTTTCATGTTAATAAATGCTCTCCTCGCTTTTGCTATCTTCAATTTTATTTTTTCCATGTAATCGCTTTTATTATTATTTATTACTGTACCCAGACAGTCATATCTATTAACTAATTAATGGACCTCGTTCACTTTTAAGCAAAATAGTTTCTTGATTGCTTTTATAATAATCATAAACTTAGTTTTTAAAATAAAACTTTTTTTTGCTCGGTGGAGTAAGTTCAGATAAGAGTCATCGCAGCATAATGAAAAAAGCAGCGATTCGGGTGCAAACGACGAACGTCGGGGCCAAGAATATTTTACTAGTGAATTTGAATTGAGTTTGGCGCAAAATTTAAAATGTGAGACAATAACACAAAATGCCTAAAATTCTTGGATTGTTACGGGCGCGTCATGGGTTGTAAAATGGTAAGAAGGCAAGTTACTCCTATGTTTTCCAAACCTGGGTATAGGTAGATATGTAGTAGCTAGTTAACAAAATAAATTATGATTACATTCAATAATATGTTTTTACAACATTAGAGAAAATTGCATGATAATAGGAAGTACGCATCTGATATTAATAAAAGTCAGTAAACGTTAGCATAATGTTATTTAAACTTATTGGCGTATTTATAAAAAAAATTAAATACGTGGCAGGGTAGGTCTAAAACGAAATACCATTTTCCATAAATTTTGCTATAATTTTTGAAGAGTGTGTTTGATTTATTTTTATACTTCCACTTGTTCTTTCTATATTTTTAAACTATGATTTACAAAACTTACACAATATTTTTATTTCGCTAATAATTCTTACTATAAACACCAACATATAATATTACAGACAGCTTTCTTTAGTATAGCTTTTGTTGCAATTAGAATAAATAATCCTTCCTATTCTTACAACACATTTTGTTTGAAAAGCATAATTTACATCCTAATTCAAAATTCTCCAATTTTCTGAATTTTCTATTGATGTAATAGTGTCGTGTGATTCGTCCACCTGAATTTCGTTCGATTGTTTCAAGTTTTCAATATGGGTACTTATCATATGTAAACCCTTTGATTACCTCTTAAGATAATGCCTTAGATTTTTAATTCAAACAAAATCATACTTTAACAAACTTTTTCGGGCAAGAAAATTATGAAAAAAATTAGAACTCTTTTTGATTCACAACTAAAGATTCTTTATATTTCTCGTGATGCATGCTTTCGTTGCAGTTAGAATAAATAATCCTTCCTATTCTCACAATAAACTTTGTTCGGAAAGTCTAATTTACATCATTTGAATTCAACATTTTCCAATTTTCTGAATTTTCTTTTGATGTAAAAGTGTAGTGTGATTCGTCTACGTGAATTTCGTTCCATTGTTTCAAGTTTTCTATATGAGTACTTATCATATGTAAACCCTTGATTACCTCTTCAGATAATGCCTTAGATTTTTATTTGAAGCAAAATCATACTTTAACAAACTTTTTCGGGCAAGAAAATTATGGAAAAAATTAAAACTCTTTTTGATTCACAATTAAAGATTCTTCATGTTTCTCGTGATGCATACTTTCGTTGCAGTTAGAATAAATAATCCTTCCTCTTCTTACAATAAACTTTGTTTGGAAAGTCTAATTTACATCATTTGAATTCAACATTTTCAAATTTTCTGAATTTTCTTTTGATGTAAAAGTGTAGTGTGATTCGTCCACGTAAATTTCGTTCGATTGTTTCAAGTTTTCTATATGGGTACTTATCATATGTAAACCCTTTGATTACCTCTTAAGATAAAGCCTTAGATTTTTAATTGAAGCAAAATCATACTTTAACAAACTTTTTCGGGCAAGAAAATTATGGAAAAAATTAGAACTCTTTTTGATTCACAACTAAAGATTCTTTATGTTTCTCGTGATGCATGCTTTTGTTGCAGTTAGAATAAATAATCCTTCCTATTCTCACAATAAACTTTGTTCGGAAAGTCTAATTTACATCATTTGAATTCAACATTTTCCAATTTTCTGAATTTTCTTTTGATGTAAAAGTGTAGTGTGATTCGTCTACGTGAATTTCGTTCGATTGTTTCAAGTTTTCTATATGAGTACTTATCATATGTAAACCCTTGATTACCTCTTAAGATAATGCCTTAGATTTTTAATTCAAACAAAATCATACTTTAACAAACTTTTTCGGGCAAGAAAATTATGAAAAAAATTAGAACTCTTTTTGATTCACAATTAAAGATTCTTCATGTTTCTCGTGATGCATACTTTCGTTGCAGTTAGAATAAATAATCCTTCCTCTTCTTACAATAAACTTTGTTTGGAAAGTCTAATTTACATCATTTGAATTCAACATTTTCAAATTTTCTAAATTTTCTTTTGATGTAAAAGTGTAGTGTGATTCGTCCACGTAAATTTCGTTCGATTGTTTCAAGTTTTCTATATAGGTACTTATCATATGTAAACCCTTTGATTACCTCTTAAGATAAAGCCTTAGATTTTTAATTGAAGCAAAATCATACTTTAACAAACTTTTTCGGGCAAGAAAATTATGGAAAAAATTAAAACTCTTTTTGATTCACAATTAAAGATTCATGTTTCTCGTGATGCATACTTTCGTTGCAGTTAGAATAAATAATCCTTCCTATTCCTACAATACACTTTGTTTGGAAAGTCTAATTTACATCATTTGAATTCAACATTTTCCAATTTTCTGAATTTTCTTTTGATGTAAAAGTGTAGTGTGATTCGTCCACGTAAATTTCGTTCGATTGTTTCAAGTTTTCTATATAGGTACTTATCATATGTAAACCCTTTGATTGCCTCTTAAGATAAAGCCTTAGATTTTTAATTGAAGCAAAATCATACTTTAACAAACTTTTTCGGGCAAGAAAATTATGGAAAAAATTAGAACTCTTTTTGATTCACAACTAAAGATTCTTTATGTTTCTCGTGATGCATGCTTTTGTTGCAGTTAGAATAAATAATCCTTTCTATTCTTACAACACATTTTGTTTGAAAAGCATAATTTACATCCTAATTCAAAATTCTCCAATTTTCTGAATTTTCTTTTGATGTAATAGTGTCGTGTGATTCGTCCACGTGAATTTTGTTCGATTGTTTCAAGTTTTCTATATGGGTACTTATCATATGTAAACCCTTTGATTACCTCTTAAGATAATGCCTTAGATTTTTAATTAAGACAAAATCATAATTTAACAAACTTTTTCGGGCAGGAAAATTATGGAAAAAATTAGAACTCTTTTTGATTCACAACTAAAGATTCTTTATGTTTCTCGTGATGCATGCTTTTGTTGCAGTTAGAATAAATAATCCTTTCTATTCTTACAACACATTTTGTTTGAAAAGCATAATTTACATCCTAATTCAAAATTCTCCAATTTTCTGAATTTTCTTTTGATGTAATAGTGTCGTGTGATTCGTCCACGTGAATTTTGTTCGATTGTTTCAAGTTTTCTATATGGGTACTTATCATATGTAAACCCTTTGATTACCTCTTAAGATAATGCCTTAGATTTTTAATTAAGACAAAATCATAATTTAACAAACTTTTTCGGGCAGGAAAATTATGGAAAAAATTAGAACTCTTTTTGATTCACAACTAAAGATTCTTTATGTTTCTCGTGATGCATGCTTTTGTTGCAGTTAGAATAAATAATCCTTTCTATTCTTACAACACATTTTGTTTGAAAAGCATAATTTACATCCTAATTCAAAATTCTCCAATTTTCTGAATTTTCTTTTGATGTAATAGTGTCGTGTGATTCGTCCACGTGAATTTTGTTCGATTGTTTCAAGTTTTCTATATGGGTACTTATCATATGTAAACCCTTTGATTACCTCTTAAGATAATGCCTTAGATTTTTAATTAAGACAAAATCATAATTTAACAAACTTTTTCGGGCAGGAAAATTATGGAAAAAATTAGAACTCTTTTTGATTCACAACTAAAGATTTTTCATGATTTTCGTATACGTTTTCTGTAGTATTTTGTAGTATCTGTAATATTTACGTATTTTGCAGATATTTAGATGTACTCAAATCTCAAATTTGTTTATAATATTTTGCCTCATTATTTCCTTCAGAAACATTAACACTACTGAAAAAAAAATCTATTTTGTGACACATTTACACTCGTAATATTATTCTTCTCTATTCCCCTTTATATTTTGCTACTCAGTTAAGTTTCTTTGACGGTTTTCAATGTTTTGAGTAATTAGTAGCATGTCCTTTTCGTATTTATCAAATGATGTTAATTGGTAAACCATTAATGTTAATACCTGCAGATTGGTGGGTCAGTGCCATTTTCAGTATATCTTCCAAGTAAAAATTTCTTCCGACGCATTAATTTTTGTTTTTTATCTTAGTCGTATATTTCTGAAAAATCGTAAAAGGTTAAACATCACGTTAATTGCCTTAATTTAAAAAAGTGTAAATACTTTTGTATCGAGCCAATTTTTGAACATTTCTATTAGTGGAAATTGCTAGTATCAAGCTTAAAAATTCTGGATCCAAGTATTACAAATATTTCAAAATATCTATTGTTAAAAACTAAACTGTTTTGTAAGTGACAAAAAGTTTTTTTTTGAGCAATTTGTACTCAGTCCATGGTGGCGAAAAATTCTGAAAACGCAGATACTTACCAAATTAATTAATAAACTTCCAATAAACTGGAATTTTGCACAACTAACCCGCATATCGTTGAATTTCTCCCCTATAGCCACAACTTAATTGGGAATAACTCGACAATTTCCCAACATAGTAATCGATCCTGTAACCAACAACACCTGCATGTTCCATCAATTATTAATGTTTATTCTGATTCTGTTAACAACAATTACGTTTACCTCAATGTCGGTTATCAATATGAACATAGTTGTCGATTTTGCTCATGCAGCAGTTATTATTAAGTTTTTCCCTTGACCGCGCCAAACCCATTTCAGACCCGCTTATTATAATCGGGTCATCAATATAAATTTATTCATAGTTATACATCGATCCTTGTTTACACGTTCCTAATCCACTTATAATCCGATTTTTTTCCCCACATTCTCCTGTCGTTTTCGCATTTGCATAAGTGTTTCTCACACGTTCTCGGGGCCTTATTGATAACGTCATTAAATTAAGCCGTCATTCTCTGAAAACGGCCGTTCCTCCGACGATTTCTCAAAACGTCCCACAATCGTTTTATAACGACGATTTTTTCATACGTGATCCCGTGACTTACAGCCGGGATTACTCGAATCGAAATTTAAAAATTCTCTTTTTCTCTTCCACCGCGTAAGGAATCGTTCGTGCATTTGAGGCGAGGGAAATATTCAAAAGGGAGTCGGTTACACGCGATCGAAACGTTCAATTTGACGTAACTAATTAATCCGACAAGTGTATATTCGCGATTTACGATTCAATTACGTAGCAATAAAACAAAATCGTCTCGCAGATAAAATCCGGGCAATTTCCTCGGTATATATATACTTTCTCGATGGCTGGACGCGATAAGAACAGACCATGGCGGATGCGTGTAATTCCGCGTTTTTGTTGACTATTGTAATATGATATATAGATTCAATTCGTCTCGGAAAATAGAATTCTCCTGATAAGTACGATAGAGGGTTGCGAAGGATTTTCGTTCTTAAGTTGGCAATGTTTTGGGGTTGCTCGACGCTCGATTTGATTTATTCAATTTTTGGAATTGCCGTCTGGCCAGACGCTGATATATGGTCAAGATAAGACGGGAACGTTTCGTTTCTGGAATATAGAAAACAAGAATTTATGCGAGACATGGGGATGGAGTTATGGAATTATGAGGGCGGCGGGGATGTTGAATTAAAAGTTAGACGTGATCCTTGTTTTTGTTTGCGTCTTGTCGGCTGCCCGATTTATCGCACTGCAACGCGAAACTTATGCCAAGAAATTTTCATTAAAATAGAAAAACAACAAAAAAAAATTCTAAAATAAAATTTTTGTCATCTACTAGGGCAGTCAACCCTTTCTCGGCGTTAAACGCATTCGTTACATAGATTTACGTTATATGCTATTTTTTTATTACGTTAAGTTTGCGCTAAACCAAAGAGGCGACGATTAAAAAAACTGGTTCAGAGATGCAACATTTATACCAGAATAAAAGGTCCATTCAAAAACACGGACGGAACGCGGTTAGATTGCCACAGTTGAGGAAGCGCGCCAAGTGGACGGCACGGAGGTGAAACCCAATATGGATATAAACAAAACAAAAAAAATCGCCAAACAGACACTTGAGATATATTTTTATTAGACTGCCGGTGGGTCTAATGTGGATTGTATCAATAAATGCCAACATTGTCTGGATCGTTCAGTGATCTATCTGTTTAAACACAAAAACCAAAACAATATTTGACTGCATCGAGTTGTTGCATCGGAATAATATCTGACCGAAAATATGCTTATAGTTTATATCTTTTTAAAGTATTTCGTTTCAAGGTTATGGAATTTGCTTTCAAAACTTCAAAGGAACTCTTAAACCAAATTAAACTGCGTTATTGCTGACTTAACAAAACAGATGTCTTGAATTGAAACTCCTGGATAGTCGATTTACACTTCCTGTTCGGGTTCTAAGAAGAGGTACGACTGAATTTAAAATTCAAAACTCTTTTAGCTTATTTGATTCTTAGGAGTTCCGCAACAATTAATAAGGCTCATGAGCTTACGAGTTTAAGCCTGGAGAAGGCAAAGTAATGAAGGTCCTAGCAGAAAGGAGAACTCTCTAATAGTTTCACTTTTAAGAAGAGACTAAAACAAAACAAAATTCTATCAACTATTCTGTTTGCACTAAAATGAGTTATAAGGGAAACTTAACTTTAAGCCAAAAGTTTAATCTTCCACTGTAGATATCAGATAGTAACAAATGGTGATGAGGCTACATTGATATCTAAATCAAGAAAAGAGGTGTAGATAGTCTTCAGCAAACTGGAAATTTTGACTAAATGGCCTCATCATAAATGTTGAAAAAGTAAATATATGGAAATGAGGTAAGATCTAAAAAGGAACGCTAAGCATACTAAATTTGATTAAATTTTACAGTAAAGTGACTTGACAAGATCTTTAATGTGGATGAAACGGGGCTTTGCATTGTTCAGTCTAAATCTCCAGAAGTTCTTGAAACGCAAAAGACAAGTCGGCATTTTAACTTCGGCGAAAAGAGTTTCATGAGTCAGATGCTTATTTTTGCCCAAAAAAATATAACAAACCCCAAAAAAGGAGTTTTTAGGATCAAAATTATTATTTCATCTTTCAGGATAGATTTAGTTGATTCACCTAGTGGTTCGACTATTTGCTGAAAAACGTTCATTCAAGTAAAGAACACTCAGACCTCCTCTTTCTGCTGGACGGTCACACAAGAAATTTTGAGTTAATTATTAAAGTCAGAGGCATTTTTGAAACAATTCTTTGCCTTCCATCCCACGCTACTCCTGAAATACAACTCGTTAACTCGTTAAAATAGGAATCGTAGTAAAAAATCTGGTATCTTAAAGATTTTTACTTTAACACCTTATAAGGAAAAATTAAGACAATTCATAGTGTGTTGTTGCAAAAAGAGCAATCCAGGAAACGATTACTTGACGATTCAGGAACAAGTAAATAACACTACATGGAGTTCAAATGACGAAAGTAACATGCTTCAAGTTCATTGTCCACAAGCTCAAGAGGAAAAGTGTCTCATGATAATTCATCAAATTGCAAACGTGAAGCACAGTGTGTGTTATGCTTTGGAAAGTTTTCTAAAGACGAAAAAGAATTTGGTTACAATGTCTACTTTGTTCAGATTGGACTCACAAAGAATGTGAAGATGGTTCCAATGAGGATTCCTTTGTTTTCAACTGTTGTAAATCATTTTTCACTCTTAAACGTATGTACACCTTCGTTTGCTTAAATTTGTTTTGCAATTTCTATTTTTGTATACTTATAATTCCCAAAATAACGTTTTTTTGACTACCAACTTTCAAAATTACACTTACTTGTTCCTATTTCACATTAATATATGAAGGTATTTCACATTTACCGGCTTTGCTCTAATAATTAAACAAAAGAAATAGAGGGTAGTAAGAGGAATTAGAAGCCTTGGAAGTCAAAAGAAAAAACAGTAATAGTAGATCAAAGAAAAAACATCTTGTTACGGTTAAGGGTAGAAAGGAAGCAAGAATTCATGTCAAATAAGGTTTTGCAGCTTATGGAAAGCAGAAAAGCTTTTAAGAATAGTTTTTAAAAATACAAAAATTTATAGAAGCAAGTAAAATAGAAATTCAAAAGAAAATTGGTGCAAGAGCAACTACATAGAAGCAGAATCTTTCTAGTCTATAAGATGATAAAAAAATCGATTAATCTTTTCAGAAGTAGATCAAAGAAATAGACAATTATCAAAATTAATTGACAAAAATCATATACATAGGCTACAAAATGTTTATAGCACAATTCATGAAACTGGGAGTATCTTCAAAAATATTTACTGTCAATTTTTTAGCAATTCCATAAAGGGCAAAACAGTTTGGCAAATATCGTAACTTAAATTTGATGCTTAAAGTTTACTGAAAATAGTGCCCAATAGAGCATACAGAAAACTAAGAAAAGAAGTTGGTAACACAAAATTCTCTTTAAGAACAGGATTAGGAAGTGGAGAAGCGCTGTTTGCATTTAATATTTTTACGCAAAAATTGTAGATCAAGATGTTTGAGAAAATTATGACCAATTGTAGAGAAAATTGAGATCAAGAAAAAAGTAAGACAGGTATGAATATCAACGCCAACACTTTGCAATAACTTGAAAACAGACTGAAAATGACACTGAACAACAAATTCGTAACAAATCAATAACGTCAGATATTTGTAACAAATTGCTAATTGCAAAAAACAGTAAAAGCGTTTAAAGATTACAAATCGAGTGGTACAATTTTGTAAAGAAAAATAAGTTCTACCATGACCAAAACACCAAACATCAATAAACGCATACAAAATTAACAAGCAAAAAGTGGTGATATGATACGTCCCTTTTACCATTCTGTACGGATTGGAAGCATGGACACTTACCAAAACATGTAGGAAGAGACTTGAGGTATTTGAAATGAAAATTTGCAAAAAAATATTACAAATATTCTGGGTTCATATTTAATGTCGAAGTGATACAGAGAATGAGGAATAGAATAGACGTAATAATGAAGATTAAAAGTAGAAAACTGCAATACCTGATTGTTGTGCAAGAAAATATAAAAAAAGATTATAGGAAGAAGAACTTTATGACCTGAGAACTAGTTCAATAATTAATTGAAGAGGAAGAGTGACATATCACCACCATTTTAAATGTTTTGTTTTCTTTTGTGACCAGTAACGCCCTCATCAGTGTTTTGAAATGTTTTGTCTCATAATTATAGCTTTTTCGTTTACCTTCCAGAATACCTATAGCGTTGTTTTTGTCAAGAGCAATTTACCAGTAGATGCTTTTGCCGCTCTTTATAAATCATAAAATGCAGAATAAACACTCAGATGCTGAGCGCATTTTGCTACCAACAATACAGACACGTAATGCCAGGCAAATAACTAACTAAAAGTAAATTCGAAATAATTCGATCTACAAAGCGGCACAGTTAATTTGATTACATAATTCTATTTGTTTAGCGTATCCAGATTGTGAACTATCCATTAGTATTTGTTTTAAAACTCCTAACATTGTCAAATTTGAGCAAAAACCCCATTAGGTGTTTGTTTTGTTTGAATGAGTCAAGTAAAATCGAAAGTTTTCGTAAAAACACAATAAAACCATTAAACCAACGCACCGAAAAGTCAACAACTTTTCAGATTAAATTTGCAACTTGTTGACTACCCTTTCGTCGATTCCACCAACCCCGATCTAAGCGCAAATTTGAACAACTGCAATTGAAAGCGAAAACACCGACTTTTTGCCACCATAACAATTCAATTCCCCAAATCGACTTTTCGTATTATTTTTACAACCCCCCAGTTGTTATAACGTTTCTTTTTTCATCGTTAATATTAATTAAGTCAACAACAAACAGCCATGAATTTTAACTGTTTGAAATATCAAAACTAACAAAACTATTAACCGTAACAACTCCACTAACTGTAATCATTACAAATTGATAAGGCCCGTGAGCGTTAGCAACTAAACACGGTGATTTGTCTGCGCTCGGTTGGCACCGCTGGTGATTCTCTCTATATACACACAACAACCAATCGAAAATCGAACCGACCTCGAATGGCATAAATCAACGAACAATTGAAAACGATTCAATTCGACAACGCAACAAATTATCAATGGTGGATGCCGTAAATAAACATTGATCGTGGCATCGGTGGTGCGTGGCGAATTGGGATTACAGGAATCGCTTTTTTAACGGTGGTTTTTGTTTTGTTTCAGGTGGTGCGGGTAGTAGCGGGGAAGGGGCGGATTCTGAAAGTGCTGCCTCTAAACGGCGGAGGAGTAGAACGAACTTCAATAGTTGGCAACTTGAGGAGTTGGAGAGAGCTTTCTTAGCGAGTCATTACCCGGATGTGTTCATGAGGGAGGCGCTCGCTATGAGACTGGATTTGAAGGAAAGCAGAGTGGCTGTAAGTTAAATTTTAAAGATTTTTCTAGCCAGAATTCATGTTGGTTTATACCAAAATTACGATAATATGAAAAAAGAAATTGTGAGAGTTGAGTATTGACAATTTTTTAAGGATAAAATTAATGATACAAGCAATTTAAGAAATTCTTTGCTTTGGATTGTCAGAAACACAACCCCTTCTCTCTAGTTGAGCTACTAATGAAGATATTTTTTTATTTTTCTCTATTTATTTTTATCTGCTTAAACTTCAATATTTAGAGTACCACAAAAACATAACATAATAATACATATTTCTGAAACTGTGGATCTAAGAAATTCAGTGGTATTTCAGTTTAACTACACTCTCAAAGTTTGCAACTTCATCTTCTTCTTCCAACGCTTCGTCTGTTTTAAAGGTTCCTTTGTATTACCTTCTGAAGCAACTAGTACTTTTTGTCTCTCACAATATGTCCTAGAAAGACCTTGCGATTTCTAGCGGTAAGATTTCTCTCCGTCTCTTTATTTTTTTCTACGTTCACCATTCGATCGATCCATGATATTTTTAATATCCTCTTGCAGATTGACATGGCAAACGTTCCCAACTTTCTAGTATTAACTCCTTTAATGCCCATATCTCCACTCAACAAGATATTACATCTAAAAGAAGACCAGAGACAAATAATTTTCCTCCTCAATCGGTTCCAGCTTCCTTCTTCTACTTTTTATCCTTCTAAACTTTAGGTTTATTGCAGCGATGTCTGTCCACTTTTTTTTGGTTAATCTCTTTCATTTTGTTCTTCTATTCCTTCAATTAGTGATTCACTGGTACATCTGGTTTTTATCATTCTACTCACATATCTTAGCCGTGCAATGCCTCCATGTAGAGCATTATATCTGGATATCTCTATGCTCTTTCCAGTCGCTTATTAGTTCTTCTTCTCCATTTTTTGATTTTTTATCTTCTACCTACCTACCCTTTCTGTTCCATATCCGTTTCAATCTTTATTACTTTATGTCAGCTTCTAAAATTTACAATCGTAGACCACCATTAGTCTAACTATTGTTGTATACAATTTTACGCTCGCTTCTCTTGATGTATTTTTTCCTTTAGTACAAACCTTTCAATTTACCAGTCAAACCCAGTCCAAATTATTAACCTCATAACATAGTAATGTTATTCCTCTATAGGGGTCTCTTAATAATGATGAAACTTATTTGTTAGAATTTCTGCTGTGTAATAAATCTTACTAATTATCTCTTAGCCGCCATATTTTAGAAGTTCGTTTTTTATTCTTTTGCTTCCTTAGATTTTCAATCATTTCCGTCTACGAAATTGTTATACCTGACCATACTAGTTCACTGAGATTTTATTTTTTTAGCATCTTCCACATTATTAGTTTAACTATTGTATAGAATTTTACGTTTTCTTCTCTTAATGTATTTTTTCTTTTAGTACAAATCTTTTAATTTACCGGTCAAACCCAGTCGAAGTTATTAGCTTCATTGTTGAACATAGTAAAGTTATTCCTCTATAGGGGTCTCTTGCCCATTAATGAAAATGAAAATTATTATTTAGAATTGCTGCTGTGTACCAAATCTTCTTAATTATCTCTTGGCCGCCATATTTTAGAAGCTCGTTCTTTGTTCTTTTGCTTCCATAGATTTTCTGTCATTTCCATCTTCAAAATTGTTATTGCGGACACCGTCAGATATACTTGTTTCTCATTTTCAGCATCGTAAAGCTTTCCAAAATACTCCTTCTATGTCTCTACAGCTACTCCTTTGATTTGACCATACTAGTTCACTGAGATTTTATTTTTTTAGCATCTTCCACATTATTAGTCTAACTATTGTATAAAATTTTACGTTTTTTTCTCTTAATGTATTTTTTCTTTTAGTACAAACCTTTTCATTTACCGGTCAAACTCAGTGGAAATTATTAGCCTCATAACATAGTAATGTTATTCCTCTATAGGGGGTCTCTTAATGAAAATAAAAATTATTATTTAGAATTGCAGCTGTGTACCAAATCTTCTTAATTATCTCTTGGCCTCCATATTTTAGAAGCTCGTTCTTTGTTCTTTTACTTCCATAGATTTTCTGTCATTTCCATCTTCAAAATTGTTATTGCAGACACCGTCTGATATTCTTGTTTCTCATTTTTAGCATCGTAAAGCTTTCCAAAATACTCCTTTGATTTGATCATACGAGTTCATTGAGATTTTAATTTTTTAGCATCTTCCACATTATTAGTCTAACTATTGTTGTACAAAATTTTACGTTTTCTTCTCGTAATGTATTTTTTCTCTTAGTACAAATCTTTTAATTTACCGGTCAAACCCAGTCGAAATTATTAGCCTCATTGTTGAACATAGTAATGTTATTCCTCTATAGGGGTCTCTTGCCCATTAATGAAGATGAAAATTATTATTTAAAATTTCGGCTGTCTACCAAATCTTATTAATTATCTTTTGGACGCCATATTTTAGAAGTTTGTTTTTTGTTCTTTTGCTTTCTTAGATATTCTGTCATTTCCATCTCAGAAATTGTTATGGCAGACACCGTCAAATGGTCTTGTTTCTCATTTTTACTATCGTAGAGCTTTCCAAAATACCCCTTCCATGTTTCCACAGCTACTCCTTTGATTTGATCATACTAGTTGACTGAGATTTTAGTTTTTTAGCATCTTCAACATTTTCCTTTGTGCACCATTTATACCATGACTATGTTACTTCTAATATTTGATTCAGTGTTCATTCTTAGTAGATTTTATTGTTGAATTAGATTTGTTTCTAATGTTTATATTGTAGAACTTTTGTGAGTTATGTAGCGTTATGGTTCTGGATATCAAAAATCTAAAGATTAAGACGATCAAACTTTGTAAACAAAACCATCTTTAGAAAAAATATTTATCAAAGTCAGATTGATGCTGCAGTTGAAGAGATTATAAGTTTGCATTTTTATTCTCTCAGATGATAATTTTATACGACAACCTATTGCAACGAATTCTGCCCACATTTTCTTTGGTCTACCTTTCCGTCTTTTCCCCTTGTTTCTTGCAGTAATGCTACACCAGTATGTCTGTTTATGCTATTGTGCCCATATGTCCTAATCATTCAATTCTTCGTGTGTTTATGTGGTGCATTATCTGGAAGAAGCATATGGATGCTTCTCCCAGTTCTTTATAAGTTATCCATAATCTATCTTTCATTCCGTTGAGTATCTTACTAAGCACTTCTCTATCATATATTCTAATGTTCTTCTCACATATCTGTGTCAACGTTGAAGATTCAAAATCGTAAATCACTATTGGTCCAACTACTCTGATATAAATCTTTATTATCGCTTCCCTTTTGCTTTCAATCTACTGTTTAGACTTCTGACCCCTCCAATTTCCTTTGCTATCTTTTAGAAATGACAGTTTCCTTCTACTAGTAGTTTCAATATCGTCTTATTCATAAATATTACAAGCAATGCTTTTCTACATTCTAGCTTTTTGCACAAGGAGGCTCTCTATGGTTTATGGCGGACTGGATAATAGTTAAAAATTTGACTTTTTGGGAAGAGCTATTGGTTTAGAATTATTTCTATTTTAAAAATTGTACCGGATAAAGCTACCACTGAATGTATTTTTGTTCTTATTTGAGTTCTCATTTAGAATTTGGTATTGAACCGGAATTATCATTTACTATCTTTATGGTACAATGAGTCACTTATTTGGCTATTTCTAAACAACTGTTCTTCATCTCCAATGTCGATTTTGTTCCTTTCGTCCACAAATAATTCTGTAATACACTCTTTCTATTTTTTTTATTTTTCTTCGATATCTACAATGATTTCTTCATTTTTGTCTTTTAACATGTTTAACTGATTGGCTGTTTTTGTTTATGCAACTCCATTAGTTCTTTCAAATTTTTGTAAATAGTAAAATTTTTCATTTCTTTCTTCAAAAATGTTTTTGGATCTTGTATTCGTTGTCATTTATAAAATTTTGCTTTCATCCAAAATATTTCTACAGTCATTCAAAATTGACTGATCAAATCTTGAAAATAAAAACAATTTTCTCTCTAAAGTAACAAAATGTGAAGACAGCACTAAATCACCAAAGTCTTCAGATTCTTGTACTATTCTCATATTTGTCGGTTTGGTTTTTCACAAAATTATTTTTTACAATTATTACTATCTCGACTTTTTTAACATTTTTTGACTTTCCTCTTTTGTTTGTCACATAGATATTCTCTTGTTAACAGCCTGCAGCTCCATTAGACCTGTAGGTAACCTGAGAAGTCACAAAACTTATTTGTCGTGCCTCAACCGATGCAATCTGACTGCGTGAGCGAAAGGGCGTTTCGGCTGTTAGTATTATGAGATTTCAGTCTTAAGGGTCTTAAGATAGAAGATATCGGACATTGTAGTATAAAGCAATCGTCGCTTTAATGCCGCTCATATGAAGTCATCAACCTTAGCAGCAGCACAATCAATTTATATGTATATCATGCAATTATAATAAACTACTACCGCGATACTAGAGATGATAGCGCCAAAATGAGCCCTAGGGCGCCGTATAAACGGCCTAAGCCATATCAGGCTGGCCACTACACGCCAGTAAGACATACAGCCAACATCACGCCCCCAAATTACCATGTTAATTATAGTGGTGCGCCTTTGGGGTGCTAGCTAGCGTGACGCGGAGCAATATTGGCCAAACTGAGGCTAATTTTCATTAATTCCCTCGCCGTCGTCTCGTTTTCTGTTTTGTTTTATCGCGCTTTATGCTAATAAGCGCGATAAAGACGTAAACGCCACGGCTGTAGAACACAAAAAATCCGAGGACGAGAATAACCTAAACTGGCAGCTGTACCTTTTGTTCGTGACAGAGATATTCGAGCTGCCACCGCCGCCGCCGCCACCATCACCGACGAAGTTTAACTTTAACCGTGATTTACGGTGCCGGAGTACCGACAATTAATTCTTTCCCTCGCTCTTATCCGATGTTGAGCTGAAATATTAATTGGAGCTTATCTTGATAACAATTAGCACGTTTAACTGCGCGCCGGAGTAAGCGTTCAACTTCTTATCGGACGGGGGCCCGTTGCAAAATTTCCAGACGATCCTTCCGGAAAGTTCGCGATAACAGAAGAGGAACTTTTCTGGAAATCGAGGCGCAGGTGGGTACGGAAATGCGTATCTCTACCATTCATCAAAAACGTAATCTGATCAGACGAGGAAGTTCATAGTTTAATTGTATTCTCGAAAAGATAGCGGCGATCCTAAAACACGTATAAATTTAACTCAAACAATTCGATATCATAAACAATTTATTTAGTAATAAAACTATTTTTAGAGGCGTCATTAATTATTATCAACTAATTTAAGGTTACGCCACTGGTTTTAATAGTAAAATCTCAAAGCGGCGTACGGATTTGACGAAAGCGCCATACAAAACCATTGACACGTTCGAAACCAGGATAAGAACGAAAATTATTCACTCCGTACCGCACCGCGTACCGCGTAATTTCGGCATACCATTTTGTTGAAATTACGAATTCTCATCGGAATTTGATGTGAAACGGATTCATCCAAACTACGCAAAGCCGGAGGCGACTTTTGTTGTGTAATATTCGTCGAAATGTTGACAACTAGAGAAACGCGCGCCTCGTCACACAGTTTGTATGGTAAATGTTGGCGTGTGTCACAACTTGTTTATGTATGAATGAAATTAATTCAAAGTCAACTATAATATAAAGCAGCGGCGTGCTTTGTTTTCCGAAAATACACGTAATAATGATATTAAGTTTAAGCTTTATTTGTTTTTTTTTTAGTAGAAATTTGGTCTAATTTTAATTTTACTTCAATTTTAATAAGTTAAATTAAAAACTAAAAAAATAATTAAATTGTTTGATAATGTGTCAATGCTTTAAAAAGGGTTTGAAAGTGATTAGTTTGGAACCTTTCCTGATTCTAATCTTTGTGAAAGATCTCACTAATAATGTTTCTTCTCAAGAGAAGAACTTCACCTTCGTAAAAAACTTTCGTCGAATTTCCAATTGTATCAGTGCCCTAGTGTTGCTTATTTACGACAGTGTTAAAACCTTAAGCCCTTCAAATTTTATTTTGTAAAACATATTGGCCATACAAAACCTGTTTTTCAATACAGAAATTTGATTTTACTTGTTTGTAAGCTCCAAACGGCAGACAGCGTTCTTATACGGAACTTCATTTATAACTTTTTCTCTTTTCACATTTCAATGTCTTTGCATTTTTAGAAACATCTCCTCAGAATCTTGAAATTTTTAAAAAGTATCCACTGGCTTTTAATTTTCAGATAAAACCTTCAAATAAAATAATTTTCAGATAAAGTGAGCAATTACAAGAAGAAAATTTGGTAAAAGCAAAACACAAGGATTGCATGTCCTCAAGCAAAAAGCACAAAAAAGCTGCGACATAATTTTATTTTATTATTAATCAATCTAATACGAGACGGTTGTGGGGAAAAACGCATGGGAGAACTCTGTACAGGGCTTTAGCGTAATTTCGAAAAGACTTGAAATGAATTCCCAAAAACACAAAAATTTTAAGAGCTTCTGTACTTTAGTTTGCGCTATAATAATTGTCAGTTGAAAATGTTAATATTTGGAAAATTACTTTCTTTTACTTCTTCTATATCGCCGGAGCTGTTTATGCAAAGTGGGCCGCCGCTAAAGAGGAAACGAATAAGGTGCCAACACATGTTTTGGGGGAGATATCCCGACGGCCAATCGGCCGGGATCTGAGGTCAGCAAGGTTGAAAGAGGGTGAAGAAGAGGCGCGTTCCCTCGGGATCGATCCCGGACCGGCAAGATTACGCTCTGATACACACTAAACTTGCTATATTGACCGCCGTTTCGTCGACCGGAGCCGCCCGATATCGTCTCTATTGTTTTCGAATTGATGGTTGCGCAGGTTCTTTGGCAAAAAAATTTTTTTTATGCACATGCGCCAGTTGGAGTTTAAGATTGAATTGTTTAAAATCTCAACTGACCGGTGTAATAATATGAAAATAATTACGTGAAGGAGGGCGGTAGTGTGTTACGAAACGCGAGATAATGAGAGTTGTGGCAGCCACTATTAACTCAAGTACAAACGAGAATAATAGCAAAATAATAACTCATTTAAAATCCATTTCATTTAAGTCGACTCACGGAAACCCGTGATAAAAATGTAAATCCACGACGGCCATTTCGGATGCTTGATTATTGTCGCATTTCTATAATTGCCAGATATAGATCGTAGGCGAGATTCTTCAATTTCATTTTCGACAGTCTTAATTAATGTTTGTCGTAAAGCAGAACGCTGATTTTATGTCATTTTACGACCTTAAACCCATTTAAAGCATCAACTGAAAACTAAAACGCAAGTAAATCCAAATTCTAAGATGCGTCACCCAAAATAAATAATCGCTTCACAACCTCTACAGATTCTAACAATTTAAACTAAAATTCTTAATCGATACATTTTAATTATTTTAAACTTTTTCCTCATTAAACTAAAGGCTGATTTACGTTGAGATACAGAAAGTAGCCGTGTACCTAAATTTTTCTTGCTGCATTAGCCGAAGTCGCCGGAAATCTGTAAGAAACTACAGTTTTTAATAAACTCCATCCACAAAAATTTTGAAAAAATAAATAGTAGCAAAGAGTAAAATTACAAATTAGAAATGTGGAAATAATTATAATATGCGTCGATATTTTCAAATTTCTTTCTATTTTTGAAAAAACCAAACTCGTTATCTCCTCTAGTAAAAATTTAATTCTAAAATGTTTACCATTGTCCTTGCACCTTATCTCGACAAAAGTATTTATAGGTCAAATTTCCACATTTATGTTTATACATTTTTTTACTATTTACGTTATTTATATTCACATTTTGATAATTCATCTTATTTTTGAGAAGCTGTGATAGTACGGTTTCTCTTGCAAATTGTTAACTTTGACGCTGCTCTTAATACTTTATTTTGACAAACAGTGTTGCACATTTTCACATTTATTATTATTTATTGTTATTTTCTACACAGGAACTATTTTTCTTATCAATCGACAGAAATTCAATTATAAAAATTGTATACGCAATTTTTAATTTGTTATTCAAACCGAAAGGGTTGATATTTTACATCTTTTTATTATTTCTCTTTTCTCTTTTATTATTTTTATAAGCTATACACAGTGTTTTGCTTGTTCTTCAATGAAAATTTAATTATGAAAATTGTACTACGTGTTTGGCATGTTTGTGGTTCACGTTTTCACATTCAGGCTTACAAAATTCTTTTTATTTTAAATACGATAAGAGAAATTGTTTTACTTGGTCCTCAATAAAAATTCAATTATAAAGATTATACGTTGTTCTTGACACCTTATTCTGACAAAAATGTTCTTATATCGCACTTTTTCAAAAAAATTTACAAAATGCACAAAAAGGTTGCCCAACGCCCTGAACCTTTTTTACTGACGGAAAATAATTTTGGTTTAGATTTTCACATTCAAATTTTCACGTTTTTTATTATTTCCTCCTTTTCTTGGTCTTCAACAACAAAATATTAAAAAGATTGTACGCTATCCTTAATATTTTATCTTGACAAAATGTGTTTATATTACACATTTTCTAATTTTTGTTGTTTGACCGTTTATTATTATTAAAGGTATTTGTACATTTTGACATTCACGCTTTCGTATGTTCAACACGCTATAGAGATACTTTTTTCTTAGTCCCTATTAAAAATAAAATTTAAAAGATTGTATCTTTAATTTGTTTTACATTTCCACAGTATCTACTTATGGATTTGTACAAATTGTGGTAAAATGCTTTTTTTTATTTTTACTAAAAATTTATTTCAAAAGTGTTACCAAGTTTTTTACACTTTATCCTAATTTATGGTTCACATTTTCACATTATTGTTTTCACGCTTCTATTTCACACTTTCACGTTTCTGATTATTTTTACAAGCTGTAGACAAATTGTTTTCTTAGCTTTTTAATCAAGATGTAATTATTTAAATTATATCAAGTGTTCATTTCAATAAATTTTCACATTTTTACATTTACACTTTTACAATTCTTCTTACTTGCAACCTTCTATAAAGGACCATTTTTTATTGGTTTGTATTAAAAATTAAATTGAAAAGATTGCACGCTATCTTTAATTCATTTTTAGAAAATTATTATTATTTCACATTTTCACAGTAGGTTCTTATCATTTTGTGTTATATGCGGAGACAAAGTGGTCAAATTGATTTTTCTTTATTGAAAAGTTAATTAAAAAATGTTATTAAGTTCTTCAATTAAATTGCAATTATATAAATTATACCAAGTGTTCGACAATTTAGTTCAATAAATTTGCACATTTTCATATTCAAACTTTCACAATTCTTCTTATTTTCAACAAGCTTCTTGGTGTTAAGACTTTTCTTCTTTGTTTTTATTAAAAATTCAATTTGAAGATTGTACGCTGTTTTTAATTCATTGTGAAAAAATTGTTAATATTTCACATTTTCACAGTAGGTTCTTATTATTTTATATGAACTGCTGGCACAATATGGTCAAATTGATTTTTTTTTTCATTGAAAAGTTAATTAAAAATGTTACCAATTTCTTCACACTTTATCGTAATCAAAAGTATTTATAATTCACATTTTCACATTTACGTTTTCACGTTTTTTACAATTTTTACACGCTACACAGAAATTGCTTTTGTTGATCTTCAATCAAATTGCAGTTATATAAATTATTCCAAGTGTTTGACAGTTTATTTCAATAAATTTGAACATTTTCACATTCAAACTTTTACAATTCTTCTTAGCTTCAACACGCTCCTAGGTGTTCAAAGTTTCTTTCTTGGTCTCTATTAAAAATTAAATTTAAAGATTATACGCTGTCTTTAATTCATTTTGAGAAAATTGTTAATATTTCACATTTTCACAGTAACTACTTATCATTTTGTATGAACTGCGGGCATAATGTGGTCAAATTGTTTTTTCTTTACTAAAAAGTTTATTAAAAAATGTTACTAAGTTCTTCACACTTTATTGTAATCAAAAGTATTTATGGTTGAAATTTTCACATTCACGTTATCTCGTTTCTTACTATTTTTACACGCAACACAGATATTGATTTTCTTAGTTTTCGATAAAAATTGAGTTAAAAAGATTGCAGACTATCTTTAATACTTTAGTCTGATAAAAAGTGTTTAGTTTCACATTTTCACATTTCTGACTATTTTCACAAACTGTAGACAAATTGTTTTCCTAGCTTTTCAATCAAAATGCAATTGTATAATTTACATCAAGTGTTTGACAGTTTATCTTAATAAATTTGCACATTTTCACATTCACATTTTCACAATTATTCTTGTTTTGACCAGGCTATAAAGGACCTTTCTTTCTTGGCCCTTTTTCAAAAATTTAATTACAAGATTGTACGCTATCTTTAATTCATTTTGAGAAAATTGTTAATATTTCACAATTTCACAGTAAATACTTATCATTTTGTATGAATTGCGGGCACAATGTGGATAAATTATTGTCTTCTTCATTATTAATTGAAAAATGTTACCATGTTCTTGACACTTTATCCTAATTTATTTATTTATGGTTTACATTTTCACATTGACGTTTTTACGTTTGAACTATTTTTTACACTCTATAGAAGAGTTGATTTTCTTGTTCTCTTTTTATTATACTCCACGTTTTCAAATTTTACCAATTTTTTTGCAAGGTGTAGATAAACAATTTACCTTGTTGTCAATTAATATTCAGTTATAAAAATTATTCCAAGTCTTGGCCAATAAAAAATATTTTTATTTCACATTTTCACATCCACGCTTTCACAATTCATCTTATTTTCGAAACGTTATAGATAAAGACTGTTTTTCTTGCTCTTCAATAAAAATTCTATTATAAAGATTCTACTTTGCTCTTAATACTTTATTATTATTATATTTCACTTTTCAAGTTTTTTAAAAAAATACAAGATATATAAAAACTATCTTTCTCTTTTTTTAATTATTATTATTAAAATTAAATTATAGAGATTGCTTCTCTAACATTTTATACTCTCAAAATATTCTTATGGTTCATATTTTTACAATCACGTTTTCACATTTTCAATACTTTTATTTTTATTATATTTTCATATAAGCTTTGAAACAAATTGTTTCACTTATTCTTCTATCTATCAACTTCTTGATACTTTATCCTAATCAAGAAGTGTTGTTATTCACATTTTCACATTCACGTTTTTTATTTCATCTTATTTTCGACCGATTGAGGGGCAGTTTTCTTGTTATTTAATAAAAATTTAATTAAAAATATTGTACCCTGTTTGTGATATTTTATTTTGCACATTTTCACATTTCCTTTTGTTTTATACAACCTGTAGGTACATTTTCTTTATTCTTCTATAAATATTTCATTATAGAAATTGTTTCAAGTTTTTGACACCTTATCCTAAATTTATGGTTCACATTGTCATGTTTAAGTTTTCAAATTTCTTATTAATTTAGAAAAGCTTTAGCATTACTATTTTTGGTTCTTTGATCTAAATAGCTCAGGCAATGATTTCGATTTAAGCTTCCTATGAACGAGATTTGACCGTTCCATCAATATCTATTAAAAAATAATATTCAAAAGTATAAAGTAAATAATCATGTAACTGTCAATTATACCATGCAATTTCTGATATGATACTATCTTATGCAATGTATTTAAAAACTTAACCAAGGCTGTGTAAATATCTATAATCATTGTGCAATAATGGAATTAAAATTTATTTGTATTCAAGGAAAGCCACCAAGAAATTTAACGAGAAACTTGAAGAGAGGAAAGTATAGAATTTCTCTCTAAGGCCGCAAATTTTTTATTGTTCCAAGTACAAATATATTTATTGTAGCGATTACTTAATGGCAGTAATAAACAGAAGAAAAAATTGTAAAATATAAGGATATCAGAAGAGATGATTGGACAGCAGAATAAAAATTACAAATTTCTGTCTCTATTTTGCCATAACATTTTAAACAGTCTCAAATTACGGACTCTTGCACCTATTTAAGTGAGACAGTATAATAAATTTAAATAAATTTTTGTGAAAAATGCTTTACTAACAAATTCTAAAAAATTAGCTGCTCGCCTTGAAACAATTTTAACATTTGGCAACTATTTTCTATAGGCTGTAAAGTCTACTAAAAAAATCGATAAGTTTATTGTGAATAGCTAATAATTTTTTACCGAACATTAAATAAAAATTCATACGTTACCTTTTGTTTGTATAGTATTTTATCTTCCAGCTATTGAACACTGTACACACCAATCTTCCAACTTTCTAAAAATTAGTGCTAATTTTGTTTTCTGTTGCAGGTGTGGTTTCAGAACCGTCGTGCTAAATGGCGCAAGAAAGAGCACACGAAAAAGGGTCCAGGCCGACCGGCCCACAATGCCCACCCCCAATCCTGTTCCGGCGAGCCGATTCCTCCCGCTGAACTACGAGCTCGGGAACGCGCCCGCCGCAGGAAAAAGCTCCAGAAAGCCCTCGAACGTCAAGCTCGCAAACTACGCGCCAAAGGCATCGCCGTTGATTTGGTGGCACTCAAACGCGAGTATTTGGCGCAACGAGGCGCCGATGGTGGCGACAGCGACAGCGACATCGATGTCGTAGGCGACTCGGGTGCAGAATCCGAAAATTACAGCGACCATCAAGGTGGCGTTTTCCCCGGTTCCACAACCGGCTCCGAATCGGGAGTGGATCTAACATCGGCTAACACCCACGACGACAAAACACGAAGACTCAACCCGTTCAGTATAGAGTCGCTTTTGAACACTTGAACGGGGGAAATCCCGCGACCGAGATGTGCAATAATGTTGTTTCTTTTTTTGTGGGTTTTCGCGGGTTCGAGCGACATATCAAAGAAAAAAGAACACACACACGAACCGGGAGACGCCAAGAAACGATTATTTATTTAATGAAAAATCTGTACAATACGTTCTGAAATTCCCTGTGTATAAACGTCCAACGTCGTATTTATTAAAAAAAAATAACGTTAGCAACTAAGAGACACATAGTACAGCAATACATCCAGCAAGTTCAAATTGTTTAGAATAGACTTAAATTCTTCGTGCATGTTGTCCTCCTATTTTAGTTAAGTTCATGTAATACGATTTAAAAAAAATTCGACAGCAATGCCGCTTTTCATCCCCTATTTTTCTAACAGTTGTAACAAGAATCAAACAACGAAATCCCTTGGAATCAATCAATAAAACAGCAGCATTGTTATCGAACTTCTCGCAGTGATCCTAACTATATCAAGTTAATTAATAAGTATGATAAAATAAATATATTATTTATTCGACTGACTTGACTCTCATTTCGTATCTCTCAATTGACCTATCATTATCAGGGACGTACGTGACTAGGGCTCGGCACGCAACTAATAACTCTTTGCCCAATTTCCCGACCGACTCCCCGTGTTATTTGAACATAATTGAATTATTATTTGGCTTGTTTGAAGAACTGTCGAGGTTGTTTTTTTAATTTTTTTCGGCGTTAGGAGCAATCAATCGTCACGCGAGTTTCTCGGAGCTTCGCTTCATATTAGAGTAGAACATGTAAATAAATGTTGATGTGTCTACTACATAACGAAGATGATGGCTGTAATTACGGGTAATTACGTGATAATAATAAAAAGCCGGGGAAGCGCGATGGTTTTTATTTGGAAAAGATGATGAGATAAGTCAATAGACTTGTGAGGTGGATAGAACGGAAAACTGCGTGATGTGTTTGCAGGAAAGAGCTTGAGAACGAAACGGTAAGATTTTGATTATATTTTTCATCAACACAGTTCTTTCGAAAATTCTATGTTAGAATTAATTAGATTTAAATTGGTTTTGTCTTCTTTAACTTAATTTCACGTCTATTATTATTAATTTATTCCACTTTCAATTGCAATTTTATATACTTTAACCTAAATGCACTTTTACCAATTTTAATTCTAGATAAAATGAAATTGTGTTAATATAAAGAAGAAAACAAATTTTTTCTAGTAATTGAAACTATTCACATTACAAATATAAAATTTTTAAAAATTAAAATTATTTCAACAAATTTTTTAAGCATAACGAAATCTGAAACGTTTGTTTTCATTTTGTTTAACATTATTTCACGTTTATTATTTGAATTCTAAATAGAATACAATGGCGGTAATGTAGATAAAAGAAAATGTTTGTTCAAGTTATTGAAATTGTAGATATGCATGACAGACAAATACAAATTTTTGTAGTAAAATTTTTTAAACGTAACGAAATCTGAAACGTTTATTTCCATTTTGTTTAATTTTATTTCACGTTTATTATTATTTATTTACCACTACAAATTTTTCTATTATTTCTCTTTCAAACAAAATTTTATTTATTGACTTAAATTCACTTTCAGGTTTGTTCCTAATTTGAATTCTAAATAGAATACAATGGCAGTAATGTAGATAAAGAAAATGTTTGTTCAAGTAATTGAAATTGTAGATACACATGACAAACAAAAACAAATTTTTAAAAATTCAAATTTTTTGGTAAAATTTTTTAAGCTTAACAAAATCTGGAATGTTTGTTTTTGTTTTGTTTAATTTTATTTTACGTTTATTATTATTTATTTACTACTACATATTTTTCTATTATTTCACTTTCAATCGAAATTTTATTTAATAACATAAATTCACTTTCTGTCCTGTTTCCAATTTACATTCTAAATAGAATACAATGGCAGTAAAGTAGATAAAGAAAAATGTTTGTTCAAGTAATTGGAATTGTAGATACACATGACAGACAAATACAAATTTTTAAAAATTCAAATTTTTTTGGTAATTTTTTTTAAGCTTAACGAAATCTGAAATGTTTATTTTTGTTTTGTTTACTTTTATTTCACGTTTATTATTATCTATTTACGACAACAAATTTTTTTATTATTTCACTTTCAATCGAAATTTTATTTATTGACTAAAATTCACTTTCAGATTTGTTTCCAATTTGAATTCTAAATAGAGTACAATGGCAGTAATGTAGATAAAAAAAAATGTTTGTTCAAGTAATTGAAATTATAGATTTACGTGACAGACAAACACAAATTTTCAAAATTTTAAATTTTCTTAGTAAAATTCTTTAAGCATAACTAAAACTGAGACGTTTTTTTCCACTTTGTTTAATTTTATTCCACGTTCATGTATAGATACAAATTATTCTATTATTTCACTTTATACCACTTTTTATTTAATGACTCTGTATCATAAAGTTTTATTTTCAAGTTGAAATAAGTTACAATCAATAGTGTGAATCAAAGAAACTGAAGATATTTCTACTTAACGAAATTTATCACACAGGAGAATAATAAAACTTCTTAACCGTAACGAAAACTGAAACGACAATTTCAATCTTGCTCACCTTCATATCAGCTTCATTTTGGCACCAAATCTTTCGTTTATCACACTATCAATCTCACTTTTTATTGATTGATTTAAACTTTCTTTAACATTTGTTTTATTTTCAATTTGAAATGGAGTACAATAGTGATAATGTAAACCATGAAAGTTCAAGGATATTTTACTAATCGATAGAGAAGTAAAAGTATTCAAAATTAATTGTTTCTTTAGTGAAACGTAACAAAAACTGCAACGACAATATTTGCATTAACATTATTATTCAATTATATCGACAAATATTTCTTTTATTCCACTCTCTATCAACTTTCTTAATTTGTTGACTTTTACTCTCCTTTATAGTTGTTCCATTTTCGATTACAAATAGAATCGCGGTAACTTAACTTATTTTTTACTAAAATTCAAGCGTAACAAAAACTAAATCGACTATTTATGTCGTGTATGACTCCATTTCATATCCATCACTAACCAAAATTTTTCAAATAAAAGACAATTAAAAATCTAAAAAATCAAATATTTAAGTAAAACTTTTTTAACGTAACAAAAACTAAATTATATATTTCCGTATTGTTTCCTCCCTGTACAGTAACAAATTTTTTTTTATTCCATTTTCAATCACACTTTTTATTTGTTGATTTAAGTTCGTCACAATTGTTTCATTTTGAATACTAGAGTACAATAGCGGTAATGTCAACCAAAAATTCTGGTAATTCAAATTATTCACACGAAGAGACAATTATAATTATAAAAAAATGTAATTCCTTTCATTAAAATTTTGTAAACGTAACAAAAACTGAAACGACTATTTTTGTCTTGTTTAACTTAATTTCACAATCATTTTTACCAATTTACGGCAACAATTTCACTGCCAATCGCACTTTTTATTTAGTGACTAACTTTCACCATTGTTTTATTTTCAATTCAAAATAGAGTACAATGTCATAATATGACTCGAGGAAATCCAAAATTATTCTACTCGAGATCGTTCGCGCAAGTAAAAATTATTGAAAATAATTAAGATTTTTTAAAGTATGATTGATGAAGCGTAACAAAAGGTGAAACGCTCTGTCTTGTTTCAAATTCTCAATTGTTGTATTTAATATTTTAAATTTTGGTTTTATCTGACAAGTTGAATGCAAAATTTCAAAACAATATCTTTAACTCCTTCTATTGTGAAGGTTCTTTTACTCGTTGCACCAATCAAAAAATAAAGTCGACAACTTTTATGAAATTTGTCAATTTCTTTAAGAACTTGTTTTCATTGTATTTCTAAAGTTATGGTTGAAATGACAGTTTCTCTCCAGTAATATTAAAAATCTGATACCGTGAAGCAATTTGAATAAATGCAGTTATCCATTACCGGCCTTGAAAATATTTATTCCTAGATTGCTACTTAGGCTCAATGTCAGAGAAGGCTTTCAGAAATTGAAACGCAATTAGTAGCCGGATGAACCAATTGTAAAGGAATTCTACCATCTCTGGACTAACTACCTTTCTCAAACGGTTCCTTTTTTCCAATGCATGTTTCAAAAGATCATTTTCGTTTCATTTTTGATTAAACAAATTATTGATTTTGCTATGCTGCATTTTCTAGATAGCCAAAATTACTCTTGCCGTAGGGTTGGTTTCTGGTATAACCACAGAGTAGATAACTTATATAAATACCTATATATCTTTTTGATTCTCTAATACAACTACAAGCATTTTGCTTTGAAAACACTCACCAATTGTAAAATTTCTTTTGCGCAAAACACTAAATAATATAAATAATAAATGTTTACAATAAATTCTACAAACTAGACAATAATACTTAAAAGCAGTTAAATACTCCAACTTTACAGGATAATCAGTGCCATTTAAAAAAAAAAACGAAATAACGCTCTTAATATTATTGTCAGTCTTTCAATAATGTTTATATTATACTTGGAACGTCTGTGGCATCGCAATAAGTAGTTTAGTCTATTGATTTTAAATTCAATTCCTGGTTAAAATTTACAGAATGTTTCTTTGATCGCTCCCCCTCAGAAGGCTTCGGTCAAAAACTGTAGCATACCACAGACGCATATAGAGAGTTTACTGGCATTTGTTAGTTAGTATAACATTTAAAAAAAAGATTACGCCTGGTTCAATAAAGCCAATCAGAAATTTTGTTTTGTTGTCAAGAACTTAATAATCTCCTAAACTTAAATGGTTGCTCATATATGTCTGAGGTTCTAAATGCTTTTGAAAAATTTTTAGATACTTAGATATATTTTTATATTTTACCTGAGCACCATTTAATAAATTATTAATTATACAATTTACATTTATCGATCTTAACTCGTTCAGTTCGGGTTATTTAGAAATCTTTCATTGACAGAAGTTGTCAATAGGTTTTCTCACAATTACTTTCACTGCTATAAATGCCATATAGTCAATCAAAGTAGCTGTTTTGACATTGTCAAAGAATAGGCACAATATAAGATCAAACATACTGCCTTGTGGTATTCTTGATGTGATCAATTTGAGTTCTGATCATTTTCTTGTTCGTCTTTCACTGTAAAATTTTTTTTCGGATATATTGATACAGGGTGGTTCTTGTTCATGATTCATTGGCAGAAAATAGAGAAACTACAATAGAGAAAATATAAAGTCTGAAAGTTTACATAGAGATCAAATATGCTCATTTTCTATCAAAAGAAAATATTTTAAAAATGGTGGCACTTCCACTATTATCAAAAATTTATGATAATTTCTTTATTTAAAATGCAATATTGTGTGTTTTTCATTCCTGGAATGCTCATTGAATTGTACTATAAATTGTAGTTTGAAAATATTTTCTTTTATATACACAAAAAATACTCCTCGAATAAAAAAATTATAACTTCTAAACAAAGTAATTTTATAATTTTAGAAATTTCACAGACAAGATACGACTATGGAACATAAAGCTGCAGTAATTAAATTTCTAAATTCTAATAGCTGGCGGAATTATGAAGTAAAATTTTTGTACTTTAAGAAAGCTGTAAAAAGAAATTTTCTCAAATTGAATGATTATGTTTTTAAAGTCCTCTTCGTAAGATAATTAAATTCTGATTTTAACTATGAAGAGCGTTCCTATACCTATCGGTCGTTGTTACCGTGATATATTGCTGAAAACAATTAATATGCAGTTTTCCAACTTATCTATGTCAAAAATTGTTTTTAGATCCAAGATACAGCAATTCTTATGTAGGAAAACTAAAACAAAAATAAAACAAACTGAATGAGTTAATTAACTTAATAATTGTTCAAACTGCGCCCTGTTTACTTGTAGAAATTTTTCTGCGCGTACATTGCGAATTCAAATGCCTCTATTATTTGGCTTTGTAAAACACCCAGAGGTAGTCGAATAAACTATCGCCTTGATTTTGCGCCAAAGAAAAATATCTAATGCAATCATATTCGGAGATCTTGAAGGCCAATTCTACGGACCGCTAAGTTCAATCCACCTATCTTCAAAAAATTTGGTCAACTACCTAGTCATTATTTTAATAAAGTGTGCTGGATCGCGGTCTGGTTGATACAAATTGGTAAACGATGCAAAAAATCTTCTACGTGATTTCTTCATTTTTCCAAATAGTAATTTTTCTTCAAATTCTTACCATAGCTGTAGACTTCAATGTCTAACAAAAAGCAGAGAAAGATGAAGCGGTATTTTCCTTGAAAATCTATTTCAGGAGTAATATAAGAATTTTCTTGTTCCCAATGACCAGAATGATTATGATGGAAGACTTTTTCATTGTCTTCACCTTGTCTGTACAATTTTTTTTTTAATTACGATCTTCCTGACACTCAACCATTTCACAGTAATCAATTTTGTATGCAGGATCCTGGGGGTGGAGAGATTGCACAATAGTAAATTTCTAAGAATAAAAATATTGATTTTTCACAATTCTTTGGATAGAAGATCAAAAAGAATCCAAATCTTTTTGAGCAAATAGAGTAGATGCGTTTTAATTTAGGTAAAGGTACCTGTTTGCGGAACGCTGTTCATCTGCACATAATTATTGAAATTTTTTGCAAGTCTCAAAATCTTCTTCTAGTCATTGGGACTATTGGGGCAAGAAGCAAACGTCTTGCTTTAAGCATTTTGCAAGTTCCGGAAATAATTTACTGAGATTCTTCGTGAATACAGAAGGATTCAAAAATATCATTGTTTAAGTATAGAGTTTCCATTTTTTTTTAAATAAATACACACCGCCGTTAAATTTTCTGGGATTACAATCTGATTATGAACTCATATCAATAAGTTATATTTTTCAAACCTAAAGTGCTTAAGAAGTTGTTTGTACAAAAGTATTTTGTTATATATGGACAGGGTAAAATTTCATCCAAGCAGCCATTAATTTGGTGTTTAATTCTTCATTTTTCTTTTTGACATGAGCTCCCCAAATCAGTTTAGCGTCCAGTGATATATCTAAATATTTTGCTTTATCACTATATGGTACTTGGGATATGCTGGTCTCTTTTGTTTGTAAAATTGACATGGGCATTGCTTAGTCCCGTTACAAATTTTGTTAATTGACATTTGCAGATTTGCTGCTACTTTGTGATCTTTACCTACAATGATATCAGCAAAGGTGGCACGATTTAATTTAGGAATATTACTGGTGTATAGTAGCTAAAGGACTAGTCCTAGTACACTACTTGGTGGTACTCCTGTCTTAGTTTCTTTTAGTTTACAGTAAGCATCTTTGTACCTAATTCTAAGACTTTAGTCTGAAATATAAGAAGGCAGTAATCGTGAAAAATAGTTAGGTGAGAGTTTGCTTAGTTTATACTGAAACCTCTCGTGCCACACTTTATCAAAAACCTGTGCTACATCAAAAAATACTGCAAAACAAATTTTCTATTCTATTAGTGATCCTGTGAGTCTGATCTATAGCTGAATGGTTTCCTCTAAGGCCACACTGATTGTCCGGAATTGTGTGTTTGTCTGCAATAAGTAGGTTTGGCCTATAAGACAAAACTTTATTTGGTGAATTACTCCTAATTCAAGAAGCAGCTTGGCATTTATCTCCCAATCAAGAGCTAGATTAGAAAATATAGAGAATGTTCCTTTGCATATGCAAACTGGTAGCAAAAAAGCACAGATCATGCAGTAGATGGCAAAGATAAAAAACAATGACGATAGAAGAACCTACAACAGACACAAACGTAAACTACACAACGCCCTAGTAAAGACAAAAAATACGACTTTCGAACAGTATATAACATCCCTCAGTAAAAATAATCATACAATTTGGAAAGCCACAAAAGAAATTTAAACAACCCCAAATTTTGATACCTCCCATTAGAAAACTGGATAGAAGTTGGGCTAGAAGTGACACGGAGAAAGACAGAAATTTTGCGTAATACCTCACAAAAGCATCTACACTATATGAACCAAATAATTATAATAAGAACAATGTAATTGAAATTTTCCTGCCACTCCCAATTAAGCCTTTCTCTCCTAAAGAAGTAGCACAAGAAATTAAAATCTCAAATCAACATAAAGCACCTGGATATAATCTTATAACAGGGAAAATTTTGCGACAGTTCCTGAGAAAAATAATAGTACTATTATCTAAACCTGGAAAGCTAATCAGCGAAGTAAGCTTGTACCATCCCATTAGTCTGTTACCTATTTTCTCAAAGATAATTGAAAAACTTTTACTGCATAGAATTAGAAGCCACCCAGAATTACAAAAACTCATATATGACTATCAGCTTGGATTTAGAGAAAATCACTTCACTATTCAACAACCACACAGAGTCGTTAACAAGGTTAATTCAAGCCTAGAAGGAAAAACGTTTCATACTGCAGTATTTTTAGACATTGCACAGGTCTGTGACAAGGTCGGGCATGCTGGACTTAAGTTACCAAGTCCATACTATCTCAGATTTAGATCGTACATGTGTGATAGATATTTTCAAATAAAATACAAAGCTGCTTACTCAAATTGATGAATAATAAAATTTGTAGTACCACAAGGGCGGGTATTATGCCAATTATTGTATTTAATTTACACTGCACATCTACCAGCAACAAATAACATTACAATAGCAACGTTTGCGGGCGATACAGCCCTAATAAATGATAATCCAGCAGTAGCATTCCACAACTCCATCATCTGGACATCCTAGAAGATAGAAACTTATCTGATGATAGAATTTTTTGGCAAAATTCTGAATTTGGTTATGTGCTAGCAGAAGATTCGAATAGCATCAGTAAAGAAAATGATAATAAATGTAAAATTGCTGAGATTATTTCTGAGATTAAAAACGAGAAAAACCAATGGAAAGCTGATTAGGTGCCATTGATAACATTTGCTCGACGTGAAATGAAAAAGAAGAAGAAGAAGAAGCAAAAATAGAAACCGCAACCCAAGACAAATTCTTAGATGCTCTAATTGAAGAAACTTTTTTCAAAGACTCCGAGTTCTTTATCTATACTTTGTTCAACAAAGATCTAGAATGCAATCTGTGACACTAATAGCACAATTTTTCTGTTTTTAAACGAAAAGACATCAAAGGATTTTTGAATTATTCTTCCACGACCCCAGAAACAATTAAAAATATAATATAATTAATTAAATAGAAGAAGTTAGGAAATTATACAATCTTTCAATATTTTTTTATTCCCATTAGAAAAATCAATGATAATACGGTGTAGATCTATCATTATAAAAAAATAATTTAAATTTAATAGGGCTAAACTAAGCTAATTAAGTTGTCGAAAAACAATTTTCCTGAAATATTTGCGTTTGTTTTATATTATCATTGATTATACTTTAATCTGGTTTCCAGACTTTGTGGATATGCAGAAATAATTTTTAGATTATTTTCTACTTTTAGCCAAATTAAATTCCTAGAAAACGTGCTAATTATGTTAATGCGAATTTTAAACGACAAAGAATCAGTAATGTAGCATCTAGAGCGTAATCTTCTACATAAGGTCTACAAACGACAGCGACTGAACCTAAAAGCACGCAAAATGTCATGACTTCTAGCTTGAAAATCCAAACTGTTCTTGAAAAATAAAATGCTACAAGTGTATAATGAAAACAATTTGGACATATGGCATACAATTGTGGGGGTAAACTAAAGCATCAAACTTCAAAATAATACCAAAGTTTTAATCAAAGATAGTTCAACCCATAACGAATGCGCCTTGATATGTGTCAAACTTCACTCCACACAATGATCTGCAAATTCCAATTGTAACAAAAAAAAAAAAAAAAAATACTCAACTGCATATCACAAGCGGTTGTCAGGACATAAAAATTTATGCGTGGCTAAAACGAGCAATCCCTCAAACGTCCAAAAAAACTATGACGACAGTGGCCCGCAGATCTCAAGAAACCCACAGCAGAAGACGGCAAATAATAAGATAATAAATATGTTGATTACAGGGGGTTATCACTGGACGATCACACTCAATTCCATAACTTATAATCAATTTACTCATTGCTCTAACCAAAAAATAATTATAATTTATCAGTAGAAAAACTATCAGCACCTTATTTAACATAACTTCAATTTTTAAAGCCACAAAAATTTTGCAGATTCTTGTTGTAACTTCTTAAGCTATAATTTTTTTTCTCGTTTCTTGTAGAATTTTAGATCTTTAAAACATAAGGACAGAACCTTTCGGTTAGCGAGAGATAGTTATTACGTTTTACAATAACTTAAAAAATATATTTTTGATTCTAAATTATTCCTCAAAAATACTTTAAGTCTGAAGATAGCACTTGACGAATGATGATAAATACTCCTTTTTGCTGCGGTCGCTTCGTTCAGTGGTCCGGCAAACTAAGCCACGTTTACAATAGAACAGCATACAATCTCTCTTTATCTTTTGGGAGGAACTGTACACATATCACTAAAGTAACTACTTTTAAAACGTTTTTCAAATTATTATTATTAAATTGCAAGTGGCAATAATATAGATATGTAATACATTATATTAGAGGCGATAACTGTTCGTTATAAACTTGTGGTTATTTTAAATATCAAACAATAAATAAATATATTATTTACACCCCGGTGTCGACGATAACTAGATATCAATGTCGAGTTTATAACTATAATCATTTTTATTAAAACCGATAATCGACCAAGCATAAATGCGAGATATGCTTCATATTGAAAAACCATTACTTAATATCGAGTTGATGAAGCTCCTGAATTTTTTCTGAGTCGAATTAGTAATCACCGCCCACTTTGATCCGTAGAATCAAGTTTTGGTTAGTCCGTTGTGTAAAAATTGAAAATAATAAATACGTGTCATCACCAGGATCATTACAAGTTTAAAAAGCCAAAGCCACAATTTCCCCCTCAGTCGCAACCCGTAATTACCGAAATATTTCCTCGGTGGTACACACGCACAAATAAGATTGGACACTTAACATCGCATGACCGCCTTAATGTTTTCATTCCTTTTCTTTTCTTGTGTTGCCGTCAATTTTTGTTCTTTTTTCCAGTTCATTCAGAAAATTACTCGCTGTCATGCCATAAAAAAACAGTGTCGCAGGTATACAAAAGGCCGTTACGTAAATTTCCCAATTTTCGTTAAATTTACATAATTCAATCTTGTTTTTTGAGTTTTTATATATGTTACATTTTTTTAATTCTCCAACCATAACTAGGTGTCAGGCACGCCACATTAAAAATAATCACTCAATAAAAGTCCGGCCATTCCAGCGCATTCATAAACAAAATGAGTTTATTACCGGCCATTAAATTGATAATCTCCTCGTGAAATTGTTATTATATCGCAGTAGGAATAATTATTGTTTTTTTTTCAACTAATATTATAGCAAGAATTAAATTTGGCGGCGCAAAACAAAACCACCTGCGTTTTTAATAACAATCAAAGCAATCACTGAAGAATCGAACCAGATCACGCTCCCCCCAACATCGAGTATACAAAAATAGATAACTACAATTTATCAAAAAATTAATTTAAAAAAAATTTTGGTAGCAACCCCCAAAATATTCCGAAATTCAATATTTGTCTTGGGTTTTTAAAATTTGAAATCACACTCTCGTAATTTTTAGTTACAGACTTTGTTATCCGATTTTAAAAAAAAATTGTTAATGTTGCCGGAAAGAGTAAACATGAAAGAATCAAACAAAAGTATTTTCAGAAAATATGTTAATTTCGTTTGTAAGTCCCGAGCTTTGGAAAGTTGTTAAAGTTTGTGTACATTTAATGCATAAACTAAAATTATTTTTGAATTGTTTTTGATTTCGTTACATGGGCAATTAATTTCAGTTTCTATAACCGTCATGAAAAAGTTTCTAGAACTGGTAGTTTTTGTTGTAACCAAAAACTTGTAGAGCGCCGCCACTCTTAAAATGTTTGGATTTACGTCCATTTCCCGCCGCACTAATACACAATGGAATAAAATAGTTTAGGCAATTTTCAACGTAATGCTGTCATTTTATTACGTTCAATCAACATATTATCCTAGACGGTCTCGGTATCGGTATTTTTGCATTAATACTCCAAGCAACTAAACAATAGTAGTAAATAAAACTTATAAAGAATTACATTTTTTTGGATAAACTTTAGAAATGCAGTGAATTCTCTCTTTTTGCGTGCTCAATGTCTAGTGAAAATGTCGGTTGCGCTGATTGAAACGTTGAAGTTAACGACAGAAGCCCGGTAGGCCGTGGCGGGTTGATTACCGAAATAACTTAATTACGCCACCTTACGTTGCACAAGTCATACAAACGAACCGACGTTAACAAAAAGCGGACAAGACTTGAAATTCACTTGAACGAGATAGGAGTTAATTAAAAAGCTGACAAGTGTTAGAAGGAGTAAAAACGAGGAGACACGACAGGAGCGATAGGCAATCTACCAATGAAGACTTAATTCGCTCCACAGCTTCATTCTACTTATTAACGAATTGATGTAGCAACTTGAAAGTGATGGGTATCACGCAGGGATAACGCGTTCGTTCCGAAATGAAAAATAATTACTTAACAATATCAGTTTCGATGTTCAAAATTTAATTATTTTTCACCTTTTTTCGACAAATCTACCATACAATTCGCTACCTGAAAAAGGGACTGTGCAGGTCGGTGCCGGCGGCCAATTGGAGTTATTCTATCGACTAAGACACTATTAGTGTTCTCGATTCTCGAGTCGTCTCCCAAAATATCTTTTTTGTATCAGACAGACCCGTAAGAAGGTCAAAATTTGAAAAATAAAAAAATATCACATTAAACACCCTAAAAATATAGCTGAAGGAGAGGTGGTGGTAAAACAAAATCTATTATTACAAAGAATTTTTATTTGAAATAAAAGTTATAAAAGTAAACGTTACTCTGCATAATATAAGACAAAGGGAAATAATCTAACACGCACGAATTTAATCTTAATTTGGCTACATTGGCTACAACTATCGAAATGATGTAGGCGCGTCGCATTATCATGTGATTTCCTCTGGATTAAAATTAAGCAACTATCAAACCAGCAAATCATTGAGAGTACGAGCGGGATTTGATTTTCGACCGGTGCGACTAGCTGAAAATGTTTATATTATATACGTCCGTGATGAAATTAAGCCGTTGGTCCCGTTGAGTTACAATTCAAACTTAAAATTAAAAAATTCTATAGCCTTGCTTTAATTGTAATTTTTTTTAACTCGTAACACTACTTGTAATTCAACCAAAAGCAATAAGGAAATGTTATAAAAATAGGCATATACATGTATATTCATGGCCTAATTTATTGATAGTCATATTTCATATATAATCTAAATTACTCTACTTAACACTAATCAAGTCAAGGGGCGTTGTCTTTTAAACGATAGGCTTGAGCACTATCATCTAGTAAGTTTACTGCTAATTAGTTAAGGTGCAGTTTGAGACTTTTTTATGTATATTGTTCCCATATGAAGATGATGGTGCATTGTATTATTATATTAGTTATAAACCAGAGAGTGTTTGCAACAGTTTTTAGAGTTTTAGAATAGAATCTGTGTAAGATTTTTGTATTAAAAACACTATTGGAAAACTAACTTATAGTCACACCGGTTTCAAAATCACTTTGTATTGGAAGTTTACTTTCTAAAAAAGTTAACATTTTGGTCAAATAATCCAGGTTCTTTATTATAACGATATATTATTCTTATGTAAGATACCTATCCAAGTACAGTCTAAGGAAAAAATCCAAGAAGAAATGCCCCTTACATAAAAGGTGTATATGTAGTCCATTTTAACACCAATACAATGCAAGTTAATTGATTGAGATAAAGTGTATTGCCTAAATTGGGAGTTTATTCAACTTATACTTCATACTTCAGTCAGGTTTCACCGTAAAGTTTTCGAATTCTGTTGTTTATTTTCATATAATATTAATCGTAATTTGGTCATTTTTAAGAACGTGGGAGTGAATTATGACAACTTAAATTTGAAAACAAACGATGAGTTATAATTCTTTCATCTTTTTATTTTACAATAATGCTAATTTCTTTATTCTCAGTTGTATGTTAGTGTTAGTCTGATTGAAGTGCAAAAACATTGCCGTGCTTCCAACTCCGGTGCGTACGAGAAAAAACGTAAAACACTTCAACCGTACCCGCAATAAGCACCTACCGGTTATTGAACGTTACAGAGAAGCATATTTGTCCTGTAAAGTGTAAATTACTTAAGTAGACTTAGTACCTTAAGTACTTAGTACTTATTCTGCAGTTTCTAAGACAGGTCTGAATATAGTTTAGTGATCTCTAAAGGTTATGTTGCAATATTTAGATCTCTGAAAGTGATGATCTTGGTTAGTCAAAAAGACAGAAGCATTTGAAGTGTACCACCAATAGATATTTGATAAAGAATTAGTCCAAACGCACTGCCTTGAAGTACACCAACTTCTGTCAAACACACCGTTTTCACTTCTAGTTTAGATGAAAGTGTCTGTCAGAGAAGTAAGAACTTTTTTGGTAATATAACAGTTTTAAGTTCATACTTTAGTACCGAACGTTATCAAAAATTCCTGTAATATCTATATCCAACCCCGTTCGAATATTTTGGCTTCTAAAAGTCCTAGGCAATGTTGCGATATGCATCGACAGTTTTGGTCTATGCAGGAACATATTCTCGAAAAGTTTTGACAGCATTAACAGAAAATTAATTGATCGGTTTGATGGCACTTTCTAAGTAAAGTTTTGTGCAGAATGAGCATTTTTGAGCTACTTCTCACTTAATTGTAAAGTAGCCTATTCTACAAATAGCAATATCTATCATATGAGTAATGTTGATTATTGCAATTCCATAATTTCTTTATTACTTTTTCGGTAATAAAGCCATAATAAGGGTCTTTTTGGGTGTAAAATTCTTGATATTAAGTTGCTCATATCATAAGTCTTTCAAGAATTTCTAATGGTTTCAAGAGGTGTTTCCAAATGAACTCGTATCTTATTTTCTTCTTCTACCTACAATTACAAAAGATAAAACTAGAATACTCTAGTAAGATGTTTGGCAATAATATTAACATTTTTATTTACATTTCTGAGGCTGACACTAGGAAAAATTACAATCACGATGTATTGATGTTAAGATTTCTAGATATTTCGGAATGACTTAGTAATTCTTATTTGAGTTTGGTCTCACCAAAAACTACTTTCATATTAATTCTGCAACCTTAGCAGTTCTGTCGATAGGTTTTTATAAGCCAAGTAAATTTGCTTTGCCATTTTTAATGTAAAAGCAATAATCAGTTTCCCTTCAATCAACTGTAAACTTTTTCCAATCCCTTCTCTTGTTGAAAGAGTGATCGGTTTTTGTTTGCTTATCATTCCAAAGCTCATGGTTACCATAGTTAAAAAGTGATCAAAAGATAACTTTACAATATTGTTCCGGTAGTAACTTGCATGCTGGTATTACCTTAGTGTCAATGAAGTCGATTAGATCAGGGATTTTTACCAATATCTGACTTTCACTACGTTAGATTCCCAACTGTTACATGATTAAGTTTTTTCTGTTAATACATTTCAGAAATATTCAACCATTTGGTGATAATCTTAAGCCCCATCGTTGGTGTTCACCATTAAAGTTACCTCCGCCCGAAAATGTGTTAGCTAAAGTAAAGAAGATGGTGATTAACTGTCAGGTAAACTTGTTTAGCAATCTTGTGGTAGTGGTAACAAAAAAGTTTGTTAGTTAAAGTTCAGCGGCTAAAAACTATTTTGTACCTTATGACTATTTGTCAATACGTAGCGTAGTACGAGGATGAAAGTTGAGTCACTATGTGAGTATTTATTTTCCAGATTTCTCCCTAGTTCTTTCTATTCACCAATCTTTTTGATGTTTTTGAATTTTATTGCTTCTTATTCCCACGCCATATTCTCTTTGGTCTTCTTTTTTCTTGTTGTGAGACGAGTTGTTTTGTAATAATTTATTTTCCAAATTTCTTTTCAGTTCTTCCTATCTTCTGCCAAACTTTCAATGTGTTCAAATATTATTTTTTCTCGTTTTACTGCTTCTCTTATATTATCTTGCCTAGTTCTCCTTAGACTTCATCTTCCTTTCTTTTGTTATTATACTTACTTTGCATACTGTTTTACTATTCTTATCTTTTGCATTTGTTTATTGCGCCTTATCCATCGTAGTTGTCTTTCTTCTACAATATGACTTAACGGTTTTATATTTAAACTATTTTGGAATGTTTCGATTTCAAACTCATCTGACCTGATACTGTCTTTTACTCCTTATGTACTTATTTTTCAAAATTGTATGACTTTTTTGCAAAAGAAAGTTCCTGCTGATGATGTTCTTGCAGTAACTTCTTCGTCTAGTTTTTCCACGTGTGTTACCATTACTCATAGATACCTTCATTTATCCCCTTCTAATAATTTATCTTTTTTAAGGTTCTTTCAGCTGTTAACATTGATCATTGTTTCTGTACTTCCAAAATTTATTTCCATCTAATATTTGTGTTGTATCTCTAAATAATTTTTTAATTTTCTTGATTATTTTTCCTCTTCTTGTCATCGACGTAGCATCTTTTGAATATTTTTACTTTTTGTATCTTTCAGTGTCAATTCTATATTTGTGTATTTTTCACTTTATTTCTTGCATTGTTTCGTCCAGCACTAGTAAAAATAGTATCCGTTTTTTATATCATTTGTTTATTGAAATTTATTGTTTCAAACAATCTTGAGGTTTCATATTTTGTTGTTTTATAAAAGCTTTGTATTCCTTCAATAATGTATTCTTAAATTACTAGTTTTTTTAATATATTCCATGGGAATGTTGTTTCGGTGCACTTTTTTCTACATACTTGTTTTCCTTTTATTGAGGTTTTTTTAAATATTTGTTTTGTGTATTTACGCCCAATGACTATGCATAGATTTTTAACTGAAAACAAACGTACGCTTAAGAACGATGAAACTTCAAAGATTTAGAGTTAGTCGAGGAGTACCAACTGTTGTCTGCAGCAGAATTATTGTTGACAGCGTTAAGTTAACAGTTCTGATCCCAATTGCTCTTTTAGAAAATTATTTTTTTTCTAGGCCCATTACATGTTTGGCTCTCAAAAAATAGTCAATATTCATTTGATCAAGATCCATGTGGGTGCAATTAGGACCAGATTTACAAAAAGAAATCCAAAAGCGGTTTACGTGATATCCTACAAGGATTCTTATCAACCCCTAATCAGTTTGGAGAACTTACCCCAGGTATAAATTTTTTGATAACACAAAAAATTGAAATGAATTTTACAGAATGTCAACAAGAAGACGTCGTAAAAGAAGGATACGTGCTGAGAAGTTAAAACAGCTGGTGGGTCATTTTATCTTACGTTTAGGAAAATTGATATACAAAACGTTGCAAAATTCTCTCCCTTCTAGATAATTTATGGTTGAAGTGGTCTCGTATTGGAGAAACTTTCTTCGAAAAAAACGACAATTGGCTTAGCAGAAAATTTAATTTAAAAGGTAAAGAAGAAGGGAAAGAGGACGATGAAAAATAAAAAAAATAGAACCTCAAGAAATTCAAACAGCAGGTCGTCCAAAATTATTTTTAGAAAAATAATTTTTATTTTTAGAAAAACAATTTTTAGATTGAAAGACAAAAATTAGTAAATCAACACAAATGGTGGTGGAGAAACAACAAATGATAAAAATGCCGTTCAAATTTTCATCTTGGTCTGCTTTGTTAACAGGAGTTAATAAGGAATTTTTTTTTAAATCTGCAATTTTAAAAACTTTTTTATCATATCAGTACAAATTTATTTCATGAATAGGATCTCGAGACAGCAAAATTGTTTGTATTCAGGTATCTGTCAATAAATTTTTAGTAAAAGATTCAGTTATAGTCAAAGTTACTTCATTGCCTATAAAACAATAATCATCAAACAAAGCCCAAAAATCTATGACTATAGATTTAAAATGCATTGTGAACATAACGGAAAGACTAAAGTCTAAATTTTCTATAGATCGCTAACTGTGAAATAATTTTTCAATTTTATTAAGTCTTCTTATTTCTTCATTGAGAAAACTTCCTCAGAAGAAAATCTCAGAATTATTCTTTTAGGTAGAATTTCCAGTTTCTCGTCAATGTTTAACGTAGACAGTGATAATAACTGCAATTGAGTAATTTATGTAAAGATGGTAACTAAAAAAATTTATTTTGGACCTGTTAGTAACTTTACAATATATTGCAAAAAATTAAACTTTTTCTTCAAAATCATCATTAATTGCCATCTTTAAAAATTAGTTTTCCGAAATTACCTTTTACAACTGATACCCATATTCTAATTCAACTTCTGAAAGTTACCCTCAATGTGTTGTATTTTAAAATTATTTTAAAGCCTTCTAATAAAAATCTAATAAGGAAGGCAATTTTTATAAATAAGTAATTGCTGACATCTTTCAGATATTCAATAAATTTTTGGAATATTTCCCTTGAAATTTGCTCCTTAAAAAAGATAAAATTCTTCAATTGATATAGAAAATTTGATTCATCAACACGACCTAATTTTTTACCGGTATTAACAGAAAATGAACAATTCTAAATTTAACATTTGGAACCAAAGCATCCAATGTTTAAATAATATTTACGGTGCCTCGAAACCACTTTGGTTTCTGCTGTTAAAAAGCAATTGATATTAATCAAATTTTGAAAGTGTTAATTATTTGTGGACGCATCCAGTGGATCAACGTGAAGGTTGAAGATCCATGGTAATAACCAATCAGAGTAGCGATCCTCGTTTTTTTAATTTAACACCAAAAAACCTCGATTTCTCGCGTAATAAATTAAATTACGTTCCGTTGATGAAAAATCTAGAAACGGAACAGAAAGAGTTTCATAACGCGACGGCCTTTTGATGTCCGAAATTAGAGAGAGCATGCACGTAAAAACCTTTGATTATACACGTAGCAGCGCAATCAATCAAAATTTGATTGAAAGTCCCGCATCGTTCGGTACCATCAACCTAACATACGCAGGCGAAAAGAAAAAAAAACAACAAGGAAGGCGGTCAAATTTGAATACCAGCACAATCTAAATTAATATCTAACCCCGCACTTAAAAACCCATAACGATTAAGTAAACAACGTAATAAAAATTATCGGGGGTCCGGACGCGATAAAAAAAATATACAACAGGCGCGCCTTGACGGCTTGATGGGTTTCGTTATACCTAAACCCGAAATTACGTAAAGGGGCTAGGATTTAATTTAGGACGAGTATATGTTAAGGGAAAGAAGGCGATAATTAAGAAGTGAACGCGGTTTCGGAAAAAAGCCCGCTGTGTTGTTTTCGGTTGAAAGTTTTAATTAAAAACTGCCTACGTGAGAAGAGGATGAAGAAAAAAAGAGAACGAAGAAGAGAGAAGTGACGCACTAATTTCCTGGCGATGGTTTATGCGTTGAGACCAACCGCAATTTGGATGTCAAACAAAGTTATTAAGATATCTTTTTCGTCAGGTGTTTTCGAAGACACTCGTACCAGTTAGAGCATATACAGACAGCAAGATTCGGACCGGCCCATCTCTATTTCTGATGAAGAAAAGAAATCCTCAACTGGTTCAAATCTAATCTTGTCGGAAAAAACCTAATTGTTGGTTCTATTGATATCAACTCCTGAAAATTTAGTCTTTTACAAATTATCTTTTCAAAAAGATCTCTACCAACAAAAATAATTACCGAAAGTACCAGCAGGCGGCCGGTCCTTTTTCCGGCCGAAATCCCCGGATGGAGATAGCGGCTGGTTTCCAAGAAACCGCCATCGAAACGTCTTGGAGTCCGATCCGGTTCCTCCGGAGCCGCCCAACAACACAGTCATGATCAACGACACCATCGACATTTTTCGTAACATCATCGTGACAAATTGTAAAATCACCGTAGCCGTGATAATAGCAGGCACGCGGCAGGACATCCAGAGAACCATCTCACTTATTCGTATCGTGCCACCTTAACGAACACAACCCATTGAGCGAGTCAAAGAGAAGAACGAGAATTTTTAATTTTAAAACACGACCTGAATAATTACTTTAGGGTACTAAATTAATTTTCTCCAACAGCAGTTGAGATAACGAGCAACAAAAAAAAACAAGTTAATCCTGATTAATTTACGACAATATCGTGATAATTTTAACGTTGTTGCTCCTGAAAAGCAATTAGGGAAAAGGGAAAGCATGAGCTACGTTTATGCGCAATTAATTACGCTTAACCCCCTAGCTTGTTTGAATGCCGGGTCTGACAAACAAAAACGTACCTATTTTATAATTATCACGTCCCTCTCTGCTGATGTTTAACTTTTTTACGAACATTTTGTTTTAATGTCCAGTTTTTAGGCAGCGAAAGTAATTTAGAAATAAATTTTTAAGAAATTTCTATCTTTCGGGTCGTCCCAGAAATCAATGTAATAGGTAACCAAACAAATAAAATAAAATCTTTAACTGAAATCGATTAATTGCTCTCTGAAAACTACAAGCAAATTCGAACTATTCAGTTTTCAGCAAAGAAACAGGAATAATCATCAAACTGCAACTAGTGGTCAATTTCTCCAAGAGGATGAAACCCAAAATCTTTGTAATATTTGAGACCACTAAAGGTCTAAAACGAGGTCTCACTAATACTGGATAAAGCAATCAAGAAATAAAAATTGGAAAGTATTAAATTGGCTATAGAAAGATGCATACCATAAAAATCATAGTAAATCATAGTAAAGGATAAAAATCAATAAAATAAAATTTTAAAAATATATCAAGAAATACACAAATATAACATAGAAATAAATTTAAAAAAATATATATATAATAATAATAATTGGCAACAGCAGAAGGAAGCAAGGAATATAGACAAAAAATATCAAACTAAAATAAGTGGAAAAATGTAAGGACCTAAGAGTGGGAAGACTAAATAAAGAAATTGCATCACACACATAGAAAATGGGAAAATACTTCAACGACTTAAAACCTACAACTACGATAGATACGGTACGTTAATAGAATTAACAAGATAAAAATAGTAATAAAATCATGCAAACCAAAAACAGCAAGGTAGAGAAGACGAGGAAGACCAAGAAGAACATGACGGCGGAATAAAAAGAACTGGAAAGAAAACTAAAAAATAAATAATCGCAAAATGAAGTTTCATCCCTGTTTTACATTTACATATAGTTATAAGACAAAACCGTATACAATAGTTTTCAGGGATTGAACTTCAACTGACAAAGTTTTTGCTAATACTACCAGAACGACATTGCTAAGCGAGCTTTACTTAACAATTCACCACCACTTTTCTTAATTTTCTTCCCGCAGGTGACTTTAATGCTAAACACCAGAGCAATGGCTTAAGATTAGCAATACCAAATGCTCGTGAATTTCTTAAATATATTGACAGAAACAACTTAAACACTTAGAAGATGTTGGTAAATCACCTGATTTAATTGCCTTCTGTGTCATTAAAATACAAAACAACACTTAGAGCTCTTGAGAAGCTAAACAAACAGAATTGCTTACTATTTTCATCAAGAAAAGGGAATGGTAAAGGTACAAAGTTGTTTGAAGGGAAATTGATTATTGACTTTACATTAAAATTGATTTGACTGGCAAGAACCTGATGGCAGTGCTTCCAAGTTTGGAATAATACTAAACAAGTAGTTTTTGAAGAAAGAAGACTCTACAAAAAGATAGGGCCAAACCGAACAAAGCTACCAGAATTTGTGATAGATTCTGTGATAGATAGGGCACGTTAAGAAAATAAACAAGACAAGAATGGTAAAAAGAATATTTATAGTAAAGATCAGAAAAAATGGAGGAAAACCAAAAAGAACATGACAAGATAAGTAAAGAATGCAGCCGCATGAAGAAAAATAAAATTTAAAGAATAGCAGAAAATAGGTAGAAGTAGAAATAAATCTGAGTGAGAAGTTCATCACAAAACGATTTAGTTTCACCCCCCCAGCTCAAATTTTTCACCCTTCATTTATTTCTTATCAAATTATTTCAAAGAATCAAAATAGTGTAATAGATGTATATATTTATACAATATAAAGGGTTTACAGGTCTTTAAGCCTATTGCTTCGTAAAAATTCTCTAAGTTCAGCTTGTCCTTTGTTGATTGACGTCTTTTGGTTCATATATTGATTTTTTCTTTATACCTTTCAAAATAAGCAACACTCTAGTTTTTCCTTATTCTGTTCTGCTTCTTTTTCTTTCTGAAATTTTCCAGCTTATTCATTGTATATTTGCTGACAAATAATTATTACAGGGTGAGGGTGCGGGTAAATTTTTGGGCCCGAGATGTCGACGAATCAGGCGAGACAATTTTCAACAACACTTTTCCGGATCAGTTGACGTCTGACGCCTTTCGCCTTCATTTAATAAACACTATACCCAGTAACTAAAGTATATTTCTGACCTGCTAACCTGCACATACATTTTACACGTATATTCTTTTTGATTTCTTCAGGATGACCTATCCAATATCGTTCACGACTTTTGATAAATTTGTGTTGGTCTTTTCTTCCCAAATGTGTGTTCCATCCCTTGGCACAATTTTACCTATTGTCCATTTCTCGCTACCAAATGTCATAGTTAGTCTTAAAATAGATTTATACATTCTTTGCTATCTGTAACACTTGCTTGGAAGCAGTTCTGTGACTCTCCTTCACACCTACCATTTTATGCAATTCTCAAGTTTATTTCTATTTACTTCCTGAACTTTCTATTTATTAGCATTCTTAGATAGGTGCAGTTTTCTGTTTGTGGCCTAAATATTTTGTCATTAACCTCTCCTACTTTCTTTTCAGTTCCATGTGTTTGGCTTTGTATAAATTAGTTTGATGGCATTCTGTACTTTTTGCTACTACTTTGGTTTGTGCATATATTTGGCATGCTCTAAATCTGGTTTAATATTCGCCTAGCCTTGCATCCCTATAAGTTTGCTTTCCTTATGTTTCCTTAATATTTTAGTTCTTCCTCTTTTCCTATATTTAACAATTGCCCAAAATATAGTTTCCATCGTCCTGATATCTGCTCTCAATTCCCCAGTAAATTTACAAACTTATCTTCATAGAAGTCTGATCTGCCCTAATATTTCTTTCCAAAACTCTTTACGATCTTATAGAAATTCTTCATTTCTTATGATCATATTTTTTCTGTATATTTTCAGCTCTTCTTCTAACACTTTCATTTTCATTCTGTTTCACCTCTCATACATTTATATAATAATAATAATAATAATAATAAGATAATTTGTATCATGTCTCTTCTCTTTAGTCTTCTGATTTCTTTAGTATTTCTCGCTCATTTTTGCTTTTCTTGTTCTTTTATCTAACCAACTTTTTCTTTCTATTGATACTTCCCTTTTATTGCTCATTTTTATGTTATTTTTTGTATGCGGGTTAAATAAAAGCACTTGACAGATTTTTGTGTTTTATTCTAATAGATTGACCAGTCCGAAATGTTAGAAAAGGTAGCAGTTCGAACTGCATAAATTACAAAAAATCTACCAAGTGTTTCTGTGGTGTGTGGGTAGTAAAAACGTATGGTTTTTACTATCCACACACGTTGAATAAAAATACTTGGTAGATTCTTGTGCTTTATTCTAACAAATTTGCTCAGTGGGAGATGTTACTTCTTGTGATTAACTTAGCATTTAACTATATTTACACAAATTTAGTGGTCCTACAATCACCAAAATCGTCTTTTGGCCTAAACCCCAATAAGCAAGCGGACCAACCGCCAATAAACTACCGGACTGGCTCCCCAATAAACCACCGAACCTCAGGCTTTTATATTGTTCTTAATTCTCTCATTTCTTCTTTCTTTCAAAATAGCAGGATAAAATTGTTTAATTATTTGCTTTCTTCCCTTCAAAGTTTTCAGTTTTAACTTGTGAATGCTGGGCCAAATAGTGCAAGTACATTTTTCAGGCTACAACAATTTATGTCAGTTTGAAAAAAATAAATAAATAAAACTAACTTAGGGGAGACCGAGGAGAGTTGTGACAGAGGAGAGTTGTGACATCGTCGATTTCTCGGAACCTATAACCACTAGCGAACTCGCAACAGCGCGCGTTTGTTGTTTTTGAGACTCGCTATTTAACGCAGTACGCGATAACAGTGCGCGGAAAGCGGTTGTGAATATACGACATTAGTGTACAAAAAATTGCCAAAAGTAAGTTTTTTACCAAAATTTTGATTACATATATATCGTTTTGTATTATGTTTGCATTGTTATGATATTTTTTCTTAAATGCTTTAGTCTTTCAAGTTTCCTAGCGTAGTATTGTTTTTTTTGTATTGACATCTTATTTCGACATTAAGAATTTTTATTCTGACCGGCTCACTATTTTTTGCACCTAGGCGAGTTGTGACAGCTTGTCACAACTCTCCTATTATTGTTTATTTCTCTGGCAAGGTTCTTTTATTTGTCTTGTGGTTCATATTGCATGTTAAATTGCTATTTTTTTGTTTCAGAATGCCAAATAAATATAAACGAAAGACTGATAGGGGTATGAGCAGTGTCGAAATTTATGAACTGGCTTTTGAGGAAGTCACATTAAGAGGTAAAAGTCTTCGAAATGCCGCATCCTCTTACAATCTGAACTATATGTCCTTGCAAAGATATATTAAAAAGAAAAAGGCATATCAAGCTAATCAAACAAATGAGACTCCATCTGTTGGTTACGTTAGCCCGACGATTTTTACCGAAGAGGAAGAAAATGTTTTACGAGATTATTTGTTAACATGTGCAGCATCTAATTATGGGTTTACAACAAAAGAGACAAGAAGTTTGGCATATATGTTAGCGAAAAAATACAATAAAAAATTTCCGGCGTCATGGGAAGAAAACAAGAAGGCAGGAGAAGTGTGGCTCAAACTATTTATGCAACGACATCCCATTTTATCTTTAAGATTGCCTCAAGCCACGAGCATAGCTCGCGCCACGAGCTTTAATAAAATGAATGTAGCTGCTTTTTTTGACCATTATACAGGTGTCTTAAGTAAACATAAACTTGACGCAAAAGATATTTGGAATGTCGATGAGACGGGAATAACTACTGTTCAAAAGCCTGATAGAGTAATCGCGCGACGTGGAGAAAAACAGGTCAGTGCGATGACATCGGCGGAAAGGGGTACCTTAGTCACTCTGGCTTTGGCTGGAAATGCTATAGGTAATTACATACCACCTATGTTCATATTTCCACGTAAAAGATTCCAAGAACATTTCATTCGTGATGGCCCAATTGGTTCAGTAGGAACAGCTAACGGATCTGGATGGATGCAGGAGGACGATTTTCATTTTTTCCTTGAGCATTTCAGAAATCATGTTAGACCATCAAAAGAGCAAAGAGCTCTGTTGCTCCTGGATAATCATTCTTCCCATATGGCTTTGAAAAATATTGAATTCTGCAGAGAAAACGGCATTATTTTGCTTACATTCCCCCCACATTGCACTCACAAGCTTCAACCAATGGATCGTGCTATCTTTGGGCCTCTAAAAAAAGCTATTAATACAGCTTGTGATAGTTGGATGCGCTCAAATGCTGGGAAAGTTATGACCATCTATGATATCCCATCTATCACAAAATCTGCATTTGACGTGGCGATCACTGCGAAAAATATCAGTGCTGGTTTTTCTGCAACAGGAACATGGCCTGTTAATACACAAATGTTTGAAGAAGCCGATTTCCTGCCTAGTCAAGTCACTGATCGTATTTTGTCCAATCCAGAAACGGAGCAATCATTAAGTGTTCCACAAATAACGGAAAACCCAGAGGAAAGAACTCTTACCCCAAATCCAACTATCGGTATAGCTGAAAACGATGAAATTGCTGTCAGAGAATATAATTTAGGAACAAAAACCCTTACTCCAAATATGTCTACAGATCAGAACATGACATCTTCCAGCAGTCCACCTGGTCTGAGCAGTAACACCAACGAGCCCGTTGCCTCTACATCTACAGTCCGTAGTCCTCTTGCTACTACTTCTAATGTGTTCTCGCCAGAGTCACTTAGGCCGCTGCCAAAAGCTCCGCCAAGAAAAAGAAACCAACCGAATAGACGCAAGATCAAATCTGCTGTGCTTACTGATACACCTACCAAGGATGAAATTGCTGCCATAGAAGCTAGTCGAAAGATAAAAAATGTAAAAAAACGTGTTTTAAGCGATAAAAAAAAGAAACCTAAAACAATTAAGAAGACTAATAAGAAAAGTAAAGTTGATGATGAAGAGGATGAAGCCGAAGAAGATGCAGAAAATGATTGTTTTTGCTTGTGTTGCCTTGAGACCTTTGTCAATAGTAAATCAAAAGAGAAGTGGGTACAGTGTCTCGAATGCAAAGGCTGGTCTCATGAAGCTTGCACTGGGGGCGAGCTTCAATACGTGTGCCATAATTGTTTATCCAATTAAATTTTAATTTTTGACTGAATATTATATGTTATTTTAGTACGTACATGCATACCAAATAATAATTAAAGTACTTCGTTCGAAAGAAATGTGTTATTTATTTATAATGGTATTTTTTATTTAACAAATAATCTAAATACATAGGTGTCACAACTCACCTTGGTATCTGTCACAACTTACCTTGGTATGAGGAGAGTTGTGACACGGGGAGTAATTTTTATTTTCGTAGATTTTCTCAGAAACCTTAATATTTTAATTAATTTTGATGATTATTTCTTAAAGAGTATAGATTGAGCTACATTAACTCATACAACTCATAGATATAAAATGTTTCTTGACTGAGATATGATAATTAAAATAAAAATTGTCACAACTCTCCTCGGTCTCCCCTACTGGCATCATACTTAATAAAATGAGCTATATAGTGTATGGGAGCGTCTTAATTACACACATGTTGAGTGTAATACTAACATACAACATGTTGACTTTCATAACTATTTTTAGATGATAAAGAAGATCTTGACCACTAATATAAATAATTTATTATTTCAATGTAATTTTTTGGCCGAGCCACAAATTTGTATTTTAAGTCACTTTTCACGAATCTTACATTTTGTTGTAAATTATTGAGCAATTATTTTTTTACATCGTTTTTTGACCTCTCTGATTTACAAACTTTACCTCCATTTGATCCTTTTGTAGCGGACTGTTAATTCTCAAGTAGTTGCTATTTCTTTAGTGACCATTGTTACTTTTTATGCAAGAATTATTTTCTACACTTTTTCTTCAATTTCGTACTTTTTTAGAATTACCATTTCACCTAAGAAAAGCATTTTTAGTAGAAAGCAACAGAATGCTTCCCAAGTTTGCCAATGCTTTTTTTATTACGTGATAACCATTTGTTTTACTTAGGACAGTCACGTGACACGTGAAAACTATAACAAATAAAAATCTGCAAACTAAAGACCATGAAGTCAGAACAACTTTTGTAGGAAGTTTGGATGTTACTGAATTTTTTTGACATATTATCGCGATTAATATCACTAGAAATTATTACAGTGATATTAGCTAAACTGGTATTTGTAGTAGGGGTGTCTTTTTTAGTATAAAGCATGTAAAGAAAGAGATTGTTAATACTTCCCTGTGTGACTCCCTAATTGATAGGATAATGATAATTTGATAATATTTTGAATTGAATTTACAATCAAGTCCAAATCTGAATTAAAAATTATTCTGAAAATAAAAATGTAGTGACAAGTTCAAAAAAGTATTTACAACACCTAGAATTTTGATAGACAATAATTTTAGAACAAAATCTTAAAATAATCCGCTTGATTCTCGGAGTGTGACGGCCAGCTAGCGGTCGGCCGTACTTGCTGCACGCAAGTATTAAGAAGTCGCATAAGTCTTTGATTCAGTTGCATATTTTTGAGCAGCACGTGGGTCGTATCGTAGTTACAACATACGGCCAACGTAGTCTTTTCCGTATCCAGCAATTTTTAATACAATTTTAAGGATAAATTAAATAAACAACAGAATTTCACCTAAAATTAGTATAAATCCAAAAATTTTATTTCGCAGTTGCAAAGTGCTTGGTTTTAGTTTTTACAATTAAAATGTAACAACTAAATAATTTTATTCGCAACAGTATATTACAACCTGTTACAAATTTTATCTTGAATACTCAACGACCCAAATATATATGAACCTGATACCTAATTATAATTTGAAAATACTTATAACTTTGTAACTTCTTCAATATTCAGTTTATTTGTTTATTTATGTCCGAATTTTCTCTATTATTCTCCTAAGAATGGAATAATTGTTGATGATAGTAGACAAAATCAGTTTTTCATCAAAGAGGATTTTGTAAGGCTATCCCAGAATTCTTAATTTTCACAAAAAAACCATTTATGGAATATCTGCAGAGTCAAGAGGGTCTCTAACTTGAATTTGGAGCAGTTCCTAGAAATGGTCAGTGTGTAGAGTCCCACGTTTTGAGAATTTGCATGATACCAGTAACCAGGTAGTCAGAATGCAGTGATTTGCAAACAATTTATTTACAAAAATTACATTAAAATTAGCATTCCCGAAATTTACAAACTTTTGCAGTTATTTTAGAGCCTCCCTCCTACATTCGCTTCTATGGAGAAGTTTTCAGTTCTCGACATAATTAAAACCTATTCTTGAAACTCAATTGATTAATCTTGTTTAGATACCTAATTTATCAAATATAGCTATAGACAAAAATTCAGCAAAAATCTAGATATTTTATGAAAACGTCATCAAAGAATTTGCCCTTAGAGCTAATGTCCTTTTTAAGGGCGTATGGTAAGTTTAAACTTTATTTTCTTTTTGAGTTTTTGTTAAATAAATCGTTAGAGTATAGAATATCATGATATTTAGTTGAAACAAAAAAAATTAAAATGCATTGTTGAGACAGATAGAACAATAAAAAAAATTAATCTTATTTGGAACACCGCTAAGAACCCATTTACTCAACGGTAGATTTTTTTTCATAAAATTAAAGCTTCTTCAATCTACTGTGCAGTGACATATTCTTGATTGTCCTCCGATACGTAACACCATCATAATTAATCATTTGCTTTTCGAGAAAATTACTGAAATTTGGTGTAGCAAAGAATCATTAATTTAGTGCATTTAACCGGCAGCTATTGAAATGAAATTATCTTCACTACATAGCTTATAGTTTCTTGTTACTTATCCTTCTTTTATTTTGAAAATCGCATTAGTGAAAGCAAAGTCGTGTTCGTATAAGCAAAACGCCGTCAAATTATTTTCTATTCTTAATTTGCTCACTCTTTCTATTTTTCCCTGTTAAGTAAAAGTACGCAGCTGTCGTGACAATTGTAGGGGAAGCGATCTCGTAATCTTATGTTGTACTAAAACTGGGAAGGTACATGTTTATAGATGCTTTTCTTGTGTTGGTAATTGCGACCATAAAGATAGTCCAACCAACAAAGGGTCGTTGCCATTGTCTGAAAAAGATTTCTTTTCTACCACCGTGCGGATATAAGAAGTGCTCATTCCCTCATTCCCCTCTCAGCGTTTCACTTTTTTGTGACCGCTGACTCTCCTAGCATTTGACTTACCCTACCGGGCCTAAAAAAGTTTTACTTCAAAAACATTATACAAAATTTTATGACCTTAAAACGGCAGTGCCTTTAACAATGTTTAAAAGAAAAGCGCGTTCTTGCACATACAATATTTGTATGTGGGTTTCTATAATGACAATAAGCGTTACTAATGAGTCAGATGTTGTAAATATCACACCAAACAGCAAAGTAACAAAAATACATCTAAAGTTTCTGTCTCTCCTCATGTGGTTCTCCGTGCACTTGGCGCCTACCCTGTGCTAATCCGACAGCGTCTCGGTAACGTTTTCGAGTGAATCTTTTACTGTCGTCGCAGCAGTTGTTTGTTCAACCATTGCCTCTTTAGTATTTTCTATATTATTATTGATTGCCACCGGCCGTCTTAACCCTGAGGAGCACAAGTCGCCACTGGTAGCGACCAACATAGAAGGTATAGTGATGTTTCGTTTTCCGTTACGCAACTAACTCAAGTCCTGACTGCACTCGTAATGAGAAATTTTAATGAGATCAGTTCGGTTGGTAGGCAGTTGCAAATTGTGAAAATGGCGGCGTTGTTGATATCAATTTGATATCGTCTGCGGTCGCAATAGGTTTCTGGTAGATGTATTATGCACGCCCCCACAGCAACGACTCGCTTTATGCATGATTTAAGGCGGAAATGCGAAACGTTTGCGTGCAAGAAGCGGGCCCGGTGAGCTTATAGATTCTGCTCGGGGCGCCGTCAACACTAAACAATGACCCCCGCGGTGTATACAGAAGACGAAAATGAATGGAAATGACGCCCGCAATTGAGTCATTAGGTGTGCAATCGGAACTGCTAGAAATCTGATAGCGAAAGGTTTTGGAACGAAGGGGCAACGAGATAGGGTGCAATGCAGCAGGTTTATGACTTGTACAACATGCACACGCTATTCAATTTCTGTTGTGACATTCCGCTTGATCGTCGCCGGTAATGACAATATAATTTCTCAACTCGACTAAGTTCATGTCGCAAATTATAATGTTGGCGTTGGACAATTGTTATTAATTAAAATAGCGCTGACGACCGTGATCAATCCTCAATCCATGAATGAGAGACAATTGCAGATTTTATTGTTACGTGGTACACATAGAAGTAGAGAAGTTTATAACAGTGCTTGACAGTCAAAACTCTATTTCCTCCGCATTGTTTCCTGTACCGACATCATTTTTCTCGATTTTCCTACAATTACCAGTTTTTTTAACAGCATTCGGTGTGCGTTTATGGAAAACCTACGTAACCACCCTTAGAGTGATAGTTGGCTGATTACTTGAATAATGGCAATTAAAAATATTTTTTTAGTAAAAAACTGATATCTCGAAATAGACTTTTCAATTTGAATAAACTAACTCGACAAAAAACTTGTTATAGAAAAGTGCCACAATAGGCAGTAGTTAGGTCGATACCGGCAAGTCAAATTGTAAAAGTTGTAAGATATTTTACCAAACCGTGCAATCAATATCGTTCAATTTGCCACAAAAGCGCAATAAATCACTTAATATCAGCAATTTCGAGTGAGGATTTTTTACTGTACCGACTAGGTAAAAGTTTGTACAAGAAAATTAAAATTAACTAGTGATTGCTTGCTCTGACTGCGTCCATGTAGTAATAGTAACATGCAACATGCAATCAAACATGTAAAGATCGTTTTAAAGTTAAGAAGTGACGTTATATAATTGTTAATTAGTATTTTGTTTTGGTTTCAATTTTGTTTTTCTTAAAACTTGAAGTAAATTATAAAATACGAAAGAAACATTTCCATATAGCTTCACAAAAAATAAACAGTGACACAAGAACGGCAGTTTTGAATTAGGATTATCCAAAATAGTTTAAAGAAACAAAACTTCGTGTTATAAACTTCCTCAATGACTGTAGACTGTAGAAAAAATGTAGAACACAATCTGGTAGATACAATCGTTGTAGAAGAAAATTTAGTTTTGTTGTAAGTGTTGCGGAATATTATTTAATGGAACAACGAAAAAAAATTCAAATGTTTTAAATAATCAAAAAAGGAGATTGTTCTTCACTACCTCTCTGTATAAAAAAAGACAAAATTGTTTCCTCTTTTTTTGGTACTTTTTTGAGTTTATTTGGGTCCGAGCTTTCTTCTATTTATTTGTGGGTTCCTTCTTGGGTTTCTCTCTTAAGGCAATAAAAACAATTTCTGGAAAACCGAAGTACAATTCTGTTTTTGTCCTTAACGTTAAAAGGAATCGATAACAAACCAGATTTTGTAATGATAAATATTAAATGAACAACGTCTGGAAACTGATTTCGATTATTTTCTAGGTATAATTATAACTTCCCCTTTAGAACAGTTTGTCAGTTCTTCTTCAAAAACAGAAAATGACTTCAACTGTTTTCATCAATTGTGTGATATTTCAAAAAATGTAGAGTGCATGACATTTTTTATCTTTTGGATATGATGCAATAGATGAAATTAAACAAGGGTAAGCTAAGACAATAGAAAAAAAATTCTACAATCATCATCCATATCTTGGAAAATATAAACACATATGTATTTATATTTCTAAAACTGTACAGATAAAATGGTCCATGTTTTAAAGTTGATTTAGCTTTTCTTCTATCTAAAAAAATTTTTCACAATCTTAATGCAAAAATTTGCATTATGTTTTCTTCAAAAGCAAAAAAATACTACAAAATCTTTTAATCAAAAACCATGTGATAAAGAAAATTCAGAAACAGCTAAGGAAGTGGAGATACTTTCCGAAATTCATCATCCATATATTGGAACATAAAAGGAAATTTTGGTTTCTATCCCTAACATTGATAGGAAGCAAAAAAATGCACAACTTTTCAATTATATAAATGAAATGGACCACGTCTTGATTAACTACCTTTATTTTCTAAGCATAAACCTTTCTAAATTTCTTTGGAAAAGTATTTATCAGTTCTTCTATAGATGCAGAAATGTCTCCAACTCCTTGTATCATTTGTATAGTGCACAAAAATGTCCATAAAATTCTATCTGTACAAAGAATGATTCACTAAAGAAATTGAAAAAAACAAATTCAGAGAGTGGAAAGACTTTCCGGCAATCATCATCCATATGTTGAAATGTATGCTTTTCTAGAAGCTACAAATGGTTCCAATTTCTTTCATTAATTGTACGGTGTTCAAGAAACTTTCTAAAATTGTTTTATGAAAAGAACAATGCAATAGAGGAAATTTGGGAACAGAAATTTAGGAAGGGGGAGATACTTCTCGACAATCAATGTTCATATAGAAGGACGTAAAAGTAAATTGCTGTTCCTATGCCTAACATTGATAGGGTGCAATAAGATTCGACATTTTTAATGGTATAGATAAAATGGACCACGTCTTGGTTAACTACATTCATTTTTTACGTATAAACCTTTCTAGATTTCTTTGAAAAAGTATTTATCAGTTCCTTTGTACATGCAGAAAATGTCTCCAACTCCTTTTGTCATTTGTATAGCGCACAAAAATGTCCATAAAATTCTATCTGTAAAGAGAATGATTCACTAAAAGAAATTCAAAAAATTAAATTCAGAGGGTGTAAAGAATTTCCGGCAATCATTATTCATATGTTGGAATGTATGCTTCTTTAGAAACCAAAAATGGTTTCAATTAGTTTCATTCATTGTACGGTGTTCAAAAATATTTTTAAGATTTTGTTTATGCAAAAAGTGATACAACAGAGAAAATTCAGGCACAGGAATTTAAGGGAGTGGAAATACTTTTCGACAATCACCATCCATATGGAACGACGTAAATGCAAATTGCAGTTCTTATACCTAACATTGATAGGGAACAATAAGATGCAATATTTTTGAATGGTATGGATAAAATAGACCACTTCTTAATTAACTTCTTTTATTTTCTACGTCTAAACCTTTTTAGATTTTTTTGGAAAATTATTTTTCAGTTGTTCTATAGATGCATAAAATGTTTTCAACTACATTTATCAATTGTATAGTGCTGAAAAATGTTAATGAAATTTTATCTGTATAAAGAATGATGCACTAAAAAATGAATACAAAAAAATAGATTAAGAGAGTGGGAAAACTTTTCGGCAATCATCATCTGTATGTTGGAATGTAAAAGGAGGATTAAGTTTTTATTCCCACCATTGATATGGAGCACTTAGAGACAAAATCTTGCGTTCTAATAGATAAAGTTAATCACGTCATTAATTTAATTTTCCTCATTTTCTGCGTGTAAACCTTTTTCTCTAAATTTTCTCTTGGAATATATACATCAATATTTCTTTAGAAGCCAAAAATAGTTTCAACTCCTTTCATTAATTGTTTGGTGTTCAAGAAACTTCCTAAAATTCCCTCCATGCAAAGAACGATGCAATAGAGGAAATTCAGGTACAGCAAGTTAAAGAAGTGGAGATACTTTGTGACAATCATCATCCATATATTGGAACGTAGAAGTAAATTGCAATTCCTATCATTAATATTGATACGGAGCAATGAGATGTAACATTTTTCAGTGATATAGATAAAATGAGCCATGTCTGGTTTCATATTTCTTTATTCTTTAAGTATAAAATTTCTTCCTAGATCCTCTTTGGAAAAGTATGTATCAGTTCTTCTTTAGAAGCAGAAAATTACTCCAACTTTCTTCATCAACTCTATAGTGCTTAAATATGTTAATACAATTCTATATGTATAGAGAATGATGCACAAAAAAAGAATTGAAAAAAAGATTAAGATTGGGAAGACTTTCCGGCAATCATCATTTGTATGTTGGAATGTAAAAGGAGGTTTTAGTTTCCATCCCCATCATTGATAAGGAGAGCTTAAGAGCAAAATCTTGCATTGGAATAAATAAAATTAATCAAGTCATTAAGTTAAATTTCGTAATTTTCTACGCATAAAAGTTTTTCTCTAAATTTTCTCTTGGAAAGTATATATCAATATTTCCTTAAAATCCAAAATTGGTTCTAACTCCTTTCATTAATTGTATGGTGTTCAAGAAACTTCCTAAAATTCCGTCCATGCAAAGAACGATGCAATAGAGAAAATTCAGGCACACCAAGTTAAGGAAGTGGAAATACTTTTTGACAATCGTCATCCATATGTTGAAACGTAGAAGTAAATTGCAATTCCTATCCCTAATATTGATACGGAGCAATGAGATGTAACATTTTTTAATGGTATAGATAAAATGAGCCATGTCTGGTTTCATATTTCTTTATTCTTTAAGTATAAAATTTCTTCCTAGATCCTCTTTGGAAAAGTATGTATCAGTTCTTCTTTAGAAGCAGAAAATCACTCCAACTTTTTTCATCAATTCTATAGTGCATAAATATGTTAATAAAATTCTATATGTATAGAGAATGATGCACAAAAAATGAATTCAAAAAAAGATTAGGATTGGGAAGACTTTCCGGCAATCATCATTTGTATGTTGGAATGTAAAAGGAGGTTTTAGTTTCCATCCCCATCATTAATAAGGAGAGCTTAAGAGCAAAATCTTGCATTGGAATAAATAAAATTAATCAAGTCATTAAGTTAAATTTCGTAATTTTCTACGCATAAAAGTTTTTCTCTAAATTTTCTCTTGGAAAGTATATATCAATATTTCCTTAAAAGCCAAAAATGGTTCCAACTCCTTTCAGTAATTGTATGGTGTTCAACAAACTTCCTAAAATTCCGCTCATGCAAAGAACGATGCAAAAGAGAAAATTCAGGCACAACAAGTTAAGGAAGTGGAAATACTTTTTGACAATCGTCATCCATATGTTGAAACGTAGAAGTAAATTGCAATTCCTATCCCTAATATTGATACGGAGCAATGAGATGTAACATTTTTCAATGGTATAGATAAAATGAGCCACGTCTGGTTTCATATTTCTTTATTCTTTAAGTATAAAATTTCTTCCTAGATCCTCTTTGGATAAGTATGTATCAGTTCTTCTTTAGAAGCAGAAAATCACTCCAACTTTTTTCATCAATTCTATAGTGCTTAAATATGTTAATAAAATTCTATATGTATAGAGAATGATGCACAAAAAATAAATTCAAAAAAAGATTAAGATTGGGAAGACTTTCCGGCAATCATCATTTGTATGTTGGAATGTAAAAGGAGGTTTTAGTTTCCATCCCCATCATTAATAAGGAGAGCTTAAGAGCAAAATCTTGCATTGGAATAAATAAAATTAATCAAGTCATTAAGTTAAATTTCGTAATTTTCTACGCATAAAAGTTTTTCTCTAAATTTTCTCTTGGAAAGTATATATCAATATTTCCTTAAAAGCCAAAAATGGTTCCAACTCCTTTCAGTAATTGTATGGTGTTCAACAAACTTCCTAAAATTCCGCTCATGCAAAGAACGATGCAAAAGAGAAAATTCAGGCACAACAAGTTAAGGAAGTGGAAATACTTTTTGACAATCGTCATCCATATGTTGAAACGTAGAAGTAAATTGCAATTCCTATCCCTAATATTGATACGGAGCAATGAGATGTAACATTTTTCAATGGTATAGATAAAATGAGCCACGTCTGGTTTCATATTTCTTTATTCTTTAAGTATAAAATTTCTTCCTAGATCCTCTTTGGATAAGTATGTATCAGTTCTTCTTTAGAAGCAGAAAATCACTCCAACTTTTTTCATCAATTCTATAGTGCTTAAATATGTTAATAAAATTCTATATGTATAGAGAATGATGCACAAAAAATAAATTCAAAAAAAGATTAAGATTGGGAAGACTTTCCGGCAATCATCATTTGTATGTTGGAATGTAAAAGGAGGTTTTAGTTTCCATCCCCATCATTAATAAGGAGAGCTTAAGAGCAAAATCTTGCATTGGAATAAATAAAATTAATCAAGTCATTAAGTTAAATTTCGTAATTTTCTACGCATAAAAGTTTTTCTCTAAATTTTCTCTTGGAAAGTACATATCAATATTTCCTTAATAGCCAAAAATGGTTCCAACTCCTTTCATTAATTGTATGGTGTTCAATAAACTTCCTAAAATTCCGCTCATGCAAAGAACGATGCAAAAGAGAAAATTCAGGCACAGGAAGTTAAGGAAGTATAAATACTTTTTGACAATCATCATCCATATGTTGAAGCGTAGAAGTAAATTGCAGTTCCTATCCCTAACATTGATACGGAGCAATGAGATGCAATATTTTTCAATGGTATAGATAAAATGAACCATGTCTCATTTAATCTTTCTTTATTTTCGAAGCGTAACATTTCATACTAGATCTTCTTTGGAAAAGTATGTATCAGTTATTCTTTAGAAGCAAAAATTGACTCTAACTCTTTTCATCAAATGTATAGTGCTCAAGGATGTTAATAAAATTCTATCTGCGTAAAGAATGATGCAATAAAAGCAATTTAAAAAAATTGATTAAGAGAGTGGAAAGACTTTCCGATAATTATCATTCATATGTTAGAATGTAGAAGGAGATTATAATTCATATCTGCACCGTTGACAGAGTGGGTCCAGAAGCAAAATCTTACATAGAAATAGATAAACTTAACCACGTCTTTAAAAGGGTTCTATAGCTACGTTGTAGAGTCGGTGTAGTCTATGCAAAATTATAAACCATTAATCGGTGGGTGGACGCATTTATTTAATTTTTATCGGAAATTACATTTTACATCCAAGCAGAACTATACTGTTGCAGACATTTTTGCCAACTCGCTCAAATATTGTAAAAATAACTTCAAATTATTTTTGCAGTCATCGGCAATATTGCATTTTGAGTCACTAATAGTTAAATTAATTCTATTTTTAAGTAATTACACCATTTAACAATGGATCAGAGAAAAGCGCTCTAAAGTTAGTTTTTTGAAAAAAATTCTCTCTGGTTGCTGATCAACATCGCCAATATGGACTATTTAGTCATTTTTCAATTTAAAAAAATTTACTATGAAAACCATAAATTCTAATTTATGCTACAGTGCACCATAGCTTCATCTTTTAATAAGTCATTAAGATAAAATTTATTGTGTTAAAAGCTGTAATAGTTATGTAAATTGCAATAAACCAGACCGCTAAAATGACCTGTTTTTACTAGCTTTAGAACCCCCTTAAGTTGATTTTTGTATCTTTTTACGTATAAACGTTTTTTCTAAAATCTCTCTTAAAAAGTATGCATTAATACTTCTTTAGAAGCCAAACGTGACACCATCTCTTTTCATCAATTGTATGGTGTTCAAAAAACTTTTTGAAAATATATTTATGCTAATAACGGTGCAATAAAAGAAATTCAGAAAAAATGAAGTTAGGGAGGTGGAGATAATTTCCAACAATCATCATCCATATGTTCAAACATGGAAAAAAATTTCGGCCTCTATCCCTTACACTAAAAGTGGGCAGTAATATACAAAAAATTTCAATTGTATATATAAAGTGAACTACGTTTTGGTTAATTTTTTTTATTTTTTACTTATAAATATTTCTTACTGGATCTTCTTTGCAAAAAGAATGTATCAGTTCTTCTATAGAAATGTCTTTAATTCCTTTCATTCACTATAAATATATATAATGCTCAAAGAAGCTTATAAAATTCTATCTGTTGGAATGTTGTAAAATAAAAGTAGGTACATCTTGATTTGTAATCCTAAGACTGCTACAAATCGAGGAGAGCCAAAATTGCATTGGCTCAAATTAAATAGTTCGAGTTTTGAAGTTATCTATGTTCTATCCATACAAATTCTTTCCAGATCCTCTCGGTATGGTTTATGTCATTTCATCTTCAAAAACAGAAAATTACTCCAAATGCTATCTTAATTTGAGTGGTGTTTAGAAAAGTTAGGACATTGTTTCTGTACCAAGAGTGTGGCAATAGGCAAAATTCAAAACAGCAAGAAAATCGAATAACACTACAGAAAATATGTCGGAAAATTGAAACCCAATTCAAATTCTACATCTATCAGATCTTTCTTAGAAACATAAAATTGCTCCAAATGCTTTTGTTAATTGTGTGACATCCAGAAGAGTTCAGAAAGTTACATATGTCTCAAATGAAATGCAACAGAGAAAAATCTCCTCTTTCATAACCTTCCGAGTATCGCTTAAAATTTGTATTCTAAAAGCGATATTTTTAATTATCCTTCAGGTTACGTGCGTGTAGCAATTAAAGAAACAATTAAGCCTAACCTGACTTAACCTTTCCCCCACCACCCTTCTCTGACAACTGATGAATGCGGCAAGTCTTATCGCTTCGGCAATGTCCCATAAATCACGTAGAGATAACCGATCGCGGCTAACTAGATTTCCATAGTTAATTACAATAATCTTACAACTGTTTCGATATCAATTAACGATGCACAAACTAAACCCGATGGCAAAAACATACCGCTATTAAAACAAACGCGCGTTTATTCAATGAAGCAAACATCGAGACATTAAGATAATTCCGGGTTAGACAAGTCAATAAAAAGGATGTAATTTCTGTAATGAAATCGGACGTTATCTTGGTCGTCGGCGAAACGCAAAGCGTCCGATCTTAAAATGTTTATGAACCGCGGCGACAATATTGTGATTGTCCGTTGTGGAAAAAGAAGAAGAAAAAAAAGAGTATTTTTTTTGTATATATTAAACATATAACCACGATCCGAAACAACAACAACACCTGGAATTAATACCGACAGGCTGTTATTATCGGGCTTGATTGACCGTCCGATATGCGGAAACGATCCCTTGTTAACTCTAAACGGAAGAGACGGCTGACTCACTCTATATATGTAGATACACGTCGATTAACAATTTCGAAACGATTTATGCACCCGGGTTAACGTGTTTAAAAAGACTTTTCGAGGGGATGATAAGGCGGTGCAGCATAAGGCCGACAGAGGGCTGTTAATGCCGTTATCTGACGTTTAGGGGGCGGCGTCGCTTTTCGGATTTATGCGGTCGCCTCGGGCGGTTTCGGCGCATTATTCCGCATGATGCACCGATTCCCGGTTAAATACCCGCGGGAATCCCCGACGTCCCATCGAAGCTAGACGTAATTAAATGGTGGCCAATCAAATTTACGGGAGGTTACCTAACCGGCAATTTCGGCCGACTTGAGATAAATCAAACTGTTATTCTATCTATAACGTTGTATTATAAGTAGATGTGGGCTTCGTATCGCCTTAAATACTAATACGGCTCGCTCACGCACTCTTCTTACGTACACGTCCGCCCAAATATAAAAAACAAATACCTAAGTTTTACTAAAGAAGTGATGATCGATACAAAATACATGCTGTAGGTAAGTTTGTTTCAAATTTGAATCCCTCGACGAACAATTTCGACATTCGCAGATTACAACAGAATAATGGCCGTAAATTAGGGGCAACTATGGCAAACAACGAACTACAACGACATTTCATTATATTTTTTTAAATTTTACTATATCGCCTCCTCATACTGAGTTTTCTATTGTTTTTCTGATCTTTAGTTCATAAAATAAAATCTAGGTATTTCGAAAAAATCGAACAGTTTCTCCTAGCATCTGGTGCTACTCAATAAACAAAGTAGAAACGTTTGTGGAAAAAAATTGAAGATTCATAAGATTTACGTTTTGCTTCCATAATTTTAATTTTTTCACAGTTAGCAGGTTGTTTCTAAGATTTCCTAGAAAAGTTTTATTATTCTTTCTAGGATTTTTGGCTGCATTATTGCTGCGTTATTGAGTATGGTGATTGTTCTGTAATTCTAATAGTTCTGCTTATCATTTCTTTTGTATTTTGAGCTAATTCTTCTAGTATCTTCGCTATTTATATTGTTCATCGTTTGTCACATTACTTTTCTTACCGGTTTCAGGAGTGATCGTATCACTTCTTTTATTATGTTGTTATGATTTCCCTAATTTACATGTATCAATTCGTTTTACATTCCTGTTGTTGATATTCTGTCAGTTTCTTCTTATGAAGTTATAGTTATTTTATGTTACTATTGATTTTTGTTATGTTCCTTCCTTGTAGTTCTTTATAATATTTTTTCCATCCTTCCATGATTTTTTCTTCCTCTATTTTAAGATCTCTTATTTTATCTCTTATGATTTTTAAAGTGTAGGTTTTGGTTTCTTAAAGTTCCGAAAAATATTTGTTGACTTCCTCTGAAGTTGTTTGATATTTCCTTTATGATTTTCCTAGCAATTTTGTAATATTTATATTTGGATTTGTGCTTTGTTTTTATATCTGCTATTTCTCTTTTGTACCGTCAACTACTTTTTAAAGTGCTAGTTTAAAAGTTTTCCATTATTCCGTTTCTTGTAATATTCTTTCTATATTTTTATAATTTTAGCTTTCTGTGTTCTAACTTGTCTTAAATTATCATTTATGGTTTTTAATATTTGGGTTTTGGTTTCCTTTTGATTCTTAAAACTCCGTAAAATACTTTTTGACTTCCTCTGAAATTGGTTGTTATTTTCTTTACAGGTTTCCTTGCATTTTTGAAATCTTCATATTTGCTTTTATCCTTTGCAAATATATCTTTCAATTTATTTTTTTATTGTCAACTATTTTTTTAACTTGTCTACCCCCAGTTAATTTTTTAGTGTTCCTATTTATTAATTTTATCCTCATGTAACTTTTCTCTGTTGATGATAGGACTGCAAGTTTAATAGTTTTCCATTGTTCTGTTCCCTGCAATTTTCTTTCTTTAAACTTGTCTTTATGGTTTTTAATCTTGGTGTTTTGGTTTCTTAATGTCCCTTAAAATTCCGTATATAATAATATTTTTTGCTATCTCTAAAAAGTTATTTGTTCACGGGTTTTCTAGCATTTTTATGACTGTATTTGTTTTGGTCCTTTGTAGAAATATCTTCCATTTCTCTTTCTTATCTTCAACTGCTTTCTTAACTTCTCTGTCTCCCAGTTACATTTTTAATGTTTCTATTTATTAGTTTTATCCTCTTGTAACTTTTGTCTGCTAATGATAGGACTGCAAGTTTAAAAGTTTTCCATTGTCCTGTTCCTAGCAATTTTCCTTCTATAACTTGTTTTTATGGCTTTTAATGTTGATGTTTAATTTCTTAATGTTTTTTAAAACTCCGTAAAATACTTTTTGACTTCCTCTGAAGATGTTTGTTATTTTCTTTACGGGTTTCCTTGCATTTTTGTAATTTTTATATTTGCTTTAGTCCTTTGCAAATACATCTTTTAACTTCTTTTTCTTACCGTCAACTACTTTTTTAACTTGTCTGTCCACCAGTCAACTTTTTAGTGTTCCTATTTATTACTTTTATCTTCCTGAAACTTTTGTCTGCTAATGATAGGACTGCAAGTTTAAAAGTTCTCCTTTGTTCTGTTCTTTGCAATTTTCCTTCTATAACTTGTCTTTATGGTTTTCAATGTTGATGTTTAATTTCTTAATGTTTTTTAAAACTCCGTAAAATATTTTTTGACTTTCTCTGAAATTGTTTGTTATTTTCTTTACAGGTTTCCTTGCATTTGTGAAATTTTCATTTGTGCTTTTATCCTTTGCAAATATATCTTTCAATTTCTTTTTTTTATTGTCAACTACTTTTTTAACTTGTCTACCCCCAGTCAATTTTTTAGTGTTCCTATTTATTAATTTTATCCTCATGTAACTTTTTTCTGTTGATGATAGGACTGCAAGTTTAATAGTTTCCACATTGTTGTGTTCCTTGCAATTTTCTTTCTATAACTTATCTTTACAGATTTTAATGTTGGTGTTTTGGTCTCTTAATGTTCCTTAAAATTCGGTATAATATTTTTTGCTATCTCTAAAAAATTATTTGTTCACGGGTTTTCTAGCATTCTTATGATTGTATTTGTTTTGGTCCTTTCTAGAAATATGTTCCATTTCTGTTTCTTATCGTCAACTGCTATTTTAACTAGTCTGTCTCCCGGTTACATTTTTAATGTTCCTATTAATTAGTTTTATCCTCTTGTAACTTTTGTCTGCTAATGATAAGACTGCAAGTTTAAAAGTTCTCCATTGTCCTGTTATTTGCAATTTTCCTTCTATAACTTGTCTTTATGGTTCTTAATGTTGGTGTTTAATTTCATAATGTTTCTTAAAACTCCGTAAAATACTTTTTGACTTCCTCTGAAGATGTTTGTTATTTCCTTGACGGGTTTCCTTGCATTTTGTAACTTTCATATTTGCTTTTGTCCTTTGGAAATATATCTTTTGATTTCTTTTTCTTACCGTCAACTACTTTTTTAACTTGTTTGTCCCCCAGTCAACTTTTTAGTGTTCTCATTTATTAGTTTTATCTTCCTGAAACTTTTATCTGCTAATGATAGGAATGCAAGTTTAAAAGTTTTCCATTGTTCTGTTCCTTGCAATTTTCTATCTATAACTTGTTTTTATAGTTTTTAATGTTGGTGATTTGGTTTCTTAATGCTTCTTAAAATTTCGTAAAATATTTTTTGGTTATTTCTAAAAAGTTATTTGTTTATGGGGGTTCCATCATTCTTATGATCCCTTATGTCTCTGAGTTAAATTTTTAGTGTTGCTATTTATTACTTTTATCCTCCTGTAACTTTTCTCTGCTGATGATAGGACTGCAGGCTTAATAGCTTTCCATTGTTCCTTTCCCTGCAATTTTTTTTCTATGACTTGTCTTTATAGATTTTAATGTTGGTGTTTTGGTTTCTTAATGTTCCTTAAAATTCCGTAGAATATTTTTTGGTTATCTCTAAAAAAGTTATTTGTTTACGGATTTTCTAGCATTCTTATGATTGTATTTGTTTTAGTCCTTTGTAGATATATCTTCCATTTCGTTTTCTTACCGCAATCTACTTTTTTAACTTGCCTATCCACCAATCACATCTTTTAGTGCTCCTGTTTATTAGTTTTGTTCTCCCTCTGCTGCTGATAGGACTGCAAGATTAAAAGTTTCTCAATGTGCCTCCATGTAGACTATTAAGTTCGTAACTTAAAAGTTTTTTATACTAGAGGTTAAAATATTTGTCGTGTTTCTGTGTTTTTAAATTTGTGGCCTTTTATTTTGTAGTTGATTATTTCTCCTCTTACATATTTGTTCCTCCCAGTTCCCTAACTTCATTTATAGTGATTTCTTTCCATTTTAAGTCCTCGCTTTATTGTAACTATTATTTTATGTATTTCTCTTCTCATAAAATAAGTATTTCCAGTTTTTAATCCGTTTCTTAAACATAAATCCAACATTCTTTCTTCATCTGTATTTTTTCACATTTCTCCAAGCTTTCCCAGAAACCATTATATTTCTTCGTTTTGGTTTTCCACTTCTTTGTTTAGGTCGCCCAATATAATTGTTTTGAATTATCATTTACCAATTTCTTTTCATCCTCTTTTGATCTGTAGACTAGTATTAGTGTGTATTGTTCATCATTTTTGGTTTCTATTGACATTATTCTTTCATAAATTTGGTTAATTCGTGTTACTGATTTTGTTTTATCTTATTTTAAAATTAAGTCAACTCCCTCCTTTGCGTTATTTTCTCTGTCTACTCCTGACCACTAAATCAACGATCCTTTAAATATTTGTATTTGTGTTTTTCCTTTATTTTCCTTATTTCCAGTAATCAATCTTTAGTTTTCAGATTTCTTCTATTAATTCTTTTTCTTTCCAAATTTAGGGTCTTGATGTTTCAATTTACATTTTTTTTCTTTGTTTAATTCCTTTTTGTTTTCATGATATTTATATATTTCTTAAATATCTTATGCGTTTTTGTTAAAAATTTTCATAATCATATCCACTAATTTCTGTAAGTTCTTCTCGTTTTCCGTCAGCTATTGCAACCTTAACTCAGTGTCTTGTATAATTTAGTAACACTTTATGTGTTAACATCAAATTATAATGCTCCCAATTTCCATTATTTTCCCAATAGAACTTTTTTAATCGTACCAGATCTTGTTCAAGTACCTATGTCACAATTTTTTTCCAGTGGGCTGCTGGGGAACAACTTGTACCAGCCCTTAACTGCCACCATAATATTTTAAATTGTTCTTTCTTGCAAGAATATCTATTTTACAACTATTTATTTTTAATTATATTATAACAAGGATAATATTATAGTAATTCGTGATATTTACAGGTTGTCCCCAAGCAGCTGTTGGTTGACATTTGACACTTAAATATATAGATTGAAATGACAATATAATTGGATCTAATCAAAATTGAGAATTTATCTCTTTACTCAAAAACTTTTTTAAGTTCCTAGAGCGATATTGCTCACAAAGGGACATAATTGTGAGCCCTCTATTCTAAAAACCATCAAAGATCATTTCAACCTCCCCATTGCTGACGATAAATTTAAAACCCTCAAACATTTAGAATGGAGAGGAATTGATAATTTTTTATTCCTTTTTTTGAATTCACAATTTTTGTAAAATCAAAAGAAATTTTGTACTGTCACCTAATTAATTGCTAATCAACTTGCTGGTGTTGCTTCTGGTAAACGCAAAAAAAATTAAGTGCTTAGCGCGCCGCTCAGTGACATTTAAGGAAATTAATTTAAAGTAATTAATTTAAGTTAATAAAGTCTCGTTATAATAAGCGCGTATTTCAAAAAGAATGTAAATCCCTCTTCTAACGGTATCATACCTGTGAATTGTGTCGTGGACGGGATGAAGAGCGTTTCATTTTCCGTTACGCGCACTTTTACATGTGTAGATTTTATATTAGAGCGACCAAAAAAGTTTTTTCTTTATAATTTCAAGTTGAAAGTGCAAAGATGTTTATCTACCTATTTCAAGATTTTTGTTATTGTCTACGATTGAATTTTGTGTCAATTGATATTGGAGATTTAAAAAAAATATTTATAAATTTTGTAAAAAATTGTACGTGAGATAACTGGTCCGTTCGGTTTTTCGAAATTATAATGATAACTTTAAAATAAAGAAAATATTCAGCAGGTCACTTATCTTAAGTAGAACCAACGAAAAGCGCAATTATTAAGGAAATAACAATAAAACGGTAGCACTTTTCAGTAGGTGATTGACACTGAATGCAGCCGCAATTATGTTAATTTATTAACAATTTACCGCCATTCTCGGCGAAATGTCAGCCAACCAACTCAAACAGCATCTTAATATCTCAAACGCTATTAAAATCCGGTACTGTGTCCGGTCTTTGATTTTTTTTTTCAAACGATACCGGACCCGACCCGTAATAAATTTAAATGAACGTTCTGTTAATAATTAGCAACGCGTCCTCGTGTGCCTTAATTACCCACCCGGCTAAGAGGTGCTCGATTCAATCTTCAAAGATTAACGTTCAGTTCTGTTCTGTTCTTTTATTAATTTTCTCACTCACGTTTCGCGCTTGTTACATCTTTTTCCTTTGGCGCGATCGTTTCTCGCCTCTCTCTTATCTTGCCTGTGAAATCTCGAAACTTTTTGTTCGCAGCCCAGGTAATTATTATTGTTGCGCGAAAGTGGTGGAAATGAGAAGACAAATTTCGGACGATGAAAAATGACGGTTTTCGACATCGACCGGGTTCGACACAAAGAAATCGATTCGATATTTATATTAAGTTATTATCGGAGGTGATTTATTAATGACGCCGTAATTTACACCTCGACTTCATGATTGATGATTGTGTGTAGTAGTTGAGGTTTCGATATCCAGACCGTTACGTCTCTGTTCGCGTTGTTAGTCGTTTAGATGTCTAAACTAGAGACTTTCAGGGCCGGATTAAGGGCATCCATACACCGGTCGTGGACGTCTCAAAACTTAATTAAAAATAAAAACTTTATTATTGAAAGCACAAGTTCCGACGGTTGCGATTCAAAACGCTTTAGAGCGGACTCTTCTGTGAGAGTATCACTAATTATCATGACCATTAATAAGTCTCATTTTTTGTAATATAATTTAGAAAGCACAATTTAGCAATGCAAGTCTATTAATTTTATTAAATAATGTCTACATGTTTTAATAAAATAAAAAAATTAATCCTTGGAATTCCGCTCTTAAGACTTTTTTAATTACAACAGTCGTTCAACCTACATTGTATATTAGAAAAGGTAATGCCTCTTATTTTAGATCAGTTGGTGGTAGAAATTAAAAAAAAAATTAAGTAAAATTTATAAAAACACCAAAAAATTAATGCGTAACGAAAAGTGAAACGCTCCAAATTTGTCGGCAGCGCAAGTTGATACCAATAGGAATAAAAGGAGCTTCGTATTATTTTCCGAATTAATAAAGAAGAATTATCATCGGAATCACATAATTTCAATTTTCAAAACTTCCACTCTCATCGTGCGAGATTTCCACGATATTTTTTTTTTAAGAACTAAACGACTATTGTTCAAACATTTACATGTTTAGTGAATTGCTTTCAACTACTCAATTTTGGTTTGTTTTTACGCTATTTAGTTAATGAAAGTTGGTATAAAAAATTGAGGTTTCTTCTAAAACAGATATTTGTATAAGCTTTTATCTTTTGGTATAATGCGGATGGTTGTTTTATTTCTATAAAGATTTTTAACACCTAATTAAAAATTAATTCAAAACCGAAACAGTTTCTTGTTAACAAAAATTTCATACAATATCCTGTGGACCGTATCGTGCAATTTGGACTTCTCCCCATATATGCAGCGAACGGATTTTTAACAGCGAACGCAATTAATAAGTGTAATTCGTTCTACAAATTACGAAACACAAAACAAACAATCAAGCTTGAATTTATGGCAATTTCCAATTATATTTATGCCGCGCGCTTCGCATTAATTGCGGCCGCGGTAAAAACGACCAAACCCGGTCCGATGCGGTGCGTCCTGAGAGGGTTCGTCCAATTGCACGTTATCTAACGCCCTACGGCGTTCTGCCCCCGATACCGCTAATTGCATCCCCCAAATCAAATTACGATATTGCACCGACACATTCATGCATTAAGGGCAACTATCATAATCAAAATAATAAAATGTATAGGGTGGTCAAGTTTCTAACTACAAAGTTTCAAAATACGAGTATATAGAAAGTCGAAATCAAAATCAATTTCTTTGGGAAATGGTAGTTAAGGATAAATATTTTTGGAAATGATATTAAGAAACGGTTTAATAATTTAAAAGATAATTGAAAGATATCCTCGAAGAAAGAAGAAACATCCCCCAACATCAGATTGAACTTTGTAAAATTATTTGCTTGGAAATAAGATCAACGGTAATTCTAGAGATATTGTTCAACTGCATTTCTGGATATTTCTGTTCTTTAATAAAATGTGGTACAAAGGGCTGCTCTACAAAATCGAATTCAAACTTCCATGACCACATTTTCTGCTACTCAAATCTTATCTCCACAGCAAATACTTTATTATAGAAGAAAAAAATTGATATTTTAGACGTTCTTCAAGAAAGTGTCAGGACGAATTCCATACTTGATCCTCACATCAAATCTTCCGTCTGTCGGACAAAATTTTATGACAAAATATCCAGATGACTTTGAACTTTTGACATCTTTCACAATTTATCTATGAACCTTTAGATATTCATTATTGGACATAAGAATTCACTTCTCTCTCTGTTTCTCAAACACATCTTGAACCAATGTGTTTCGTCAGGTTATCCGTTTACATAATGTGTAGCTTTCCTCTCTCACTTTTATTTGTATGGTTTCCAAGTCAATATTATTTTATCCCATCTATGATTTTACTGTCTTGAAAAATGCTGGGCCATCTTTTTTTGGTTTTGATATCTGAATTCATGTTTCTATTTTTTTTAAATTTTATGTATATCATTTGCCTTTTCATAGACCTTTTCTACATTTGTTTTCGTAAATTTCTAGATTTGACAACAATACTATAGAATACTAGAAGAGACTAATTGTATAATTTCATTGGTAAATATTGGGGGTGTTTGTTATTATTCAAAATTTAGCTAAGATTGCTCCATGGTTGTTGACGTTTCTTTTTGTTTTTTTCTTTTTCTTGGTATTTAACTCGCCATATTTTGTTATAGTACCCACTTCACTCTTTAGCTGCTATCCACTCACCGTTAGCATTGATGTTTCATTAAGATAGTCCCCAACAAATGTGTAGATTTGCCTGATATCTAGTGTCTCCTCCTAATACTGATACATACTAAGAATAAGTCATGTTTTCTCCTCGATGGTACCCTAACCAATCTTTACGGCACTATATATTTCCCAAATCAGTTTGAGTCCCACCAAGGTGATCATCTTTGACCAACATGTCAGTTTTTTCGTTTCGTTTAATCTCCTGGTGTCCTCTGTTAAACTTCCCCCAGTCTTGCCAGTATATTTTTAACAGCTCCTTACTCACTTCAATCGTATTTTTGTCTACCCCTAAGTTTTGAATATCGACTAGTTGCCGATGATTCATATCCTCCCACCAGTAATATAATCTTCGTATTATTTTCTTGTGCACAAACTTTTAGGATTGACTGACTTCTGCTTCTGGTAGTTCACCTGCAATTCTAGTCGTTCTACCTGCTTTCTCTCCTCATTTTTGCTACAAGTATGTTAAAAAGTTTCTAAAATTTCGGTATGGTATTACCTCTTTGGAACAGTCTCACAGCCATTTCTACAACTTGCTATTACCACCTCACTTTCCACTACTAAGTACAGTGCAGATAAAAAGAGTTGCACCTTCTTCGCTGCAAAAAGCGTTTTTTGATTTTTCCTCAATTTTTTAAACGCTCCTCCCGTTTCAGTTTTTTGCCATCCGATTAAAGAAAGTAATTGTTGGTACCACAATTCTTAAAAACAGTCAGTATGGCATTTCTGGTTATAGTTCCCAAAATTTTTCATCGTTCTTCTGCAAATACCTTGTAGGTTTTAAAATAATTGCTCTAAATAAAATTTGAAGTTCAACTTAGTATCTAGGACTAGATCCAAATACTCGGCCGCACTGTTCATCTTTAATTTTCAGAAAATGTATTTAATCAAAATTTTGGAGCCTTCCACTTACTATGAATGTCACCAAGTTGTCTTTCTTGAATCCACCTCTAAATTTTCTCGGATTCTTGATGCAACATATTATTATTTTCTAATGTCATCTGCATTACTTACGCATGGATTCCATTTTGCTAAAGCTCCACCAAAAGTTTTTCATTGCCAGTCACCACAAAAAAGGTAATAAGACGACTTTCTACAAATAATGTCAAGCTGCTGACACTTCCTCGAGAGTGGATCTAATTTTTCTATTTTTAAATACCGAGTCAATCTCTCTTGCAATCAACTCGCCTATTGATGAAGCCAAAAATTTTTTTTGGAAAAGTCAATATAGTGATTTTATGATTATGCACTTCTATTTCACTTCTGAGTTAGTTTTCATATCTAGCTATTTCTTTGGCTGGTAAGTAAATTAATTTCTATGTAGACGTTCTATGATATACCCCTTGACCAGTTTCTCCAAGATTTTCAAATTGCTAAATAGGGAGGATATGGCTAAGGTTTAGGTAACTCGTCTTAGTTTTTGAAGTTAGGCTAGCCTTGTATATGATGAACAAGGCTGTTGCAAGCTTCATCATTCCTCGTTTCAATAATTTTGTTAATATTTTCTCCACTCTAGGTAACTTCTATAGTTCAAAATACTTTACCACCTTACATTAACTACTTTGTTTGTTATTTGTTACTCTTCTTTAGATGCCTTTGGCACTATTATGACTTTGGTTAATCCAATTCTATCTTGTAGAGTACTTCCACTAATCAAAAAGTTTGTCCCGATCAGTAACTTTAGAGTCCCTTTCTTGGTAGTTTTTTTAAATTTTTTTTAGAAGTCTAGCAATTTGAGATTGTTTTCTATCTTCTCATCTTGTTTCTTCCATAATTTATCATTCAGTTCTTTAATGGCATACCAATATTTCAGATGGGCAGTTCTGTATTTCTTCCATCTGCCAGTTTGCTTAACTTGGTTGAATATTCTCCTAACCTACACCCTCCTTAGGGAGAAGACCTGATTCCACCACATGTTCTCCCGCTTCCCTCTTTTCTCTCTCACAGGGGAGCTTAGCTCAAAATCTGTTGTTATTGGTCAAGTTATGACTGAAGTTTATTCAGCAATTCCACTTGCGCTGTCGATTAAGAGTCCTTCAGGTTCGACTGTAGCTTCTCATTAAAGAACTTGCAGTATCAAACCGTAGGGCTTCAGCTTATTTTGCGCTATGCCGGTGGTGCTTTTAGTTTAGCCATTTTAATAACAAGAATATCTAATAAGAAAATTCACTACGTATAGGTATGTTGAGCAAAAATCTAAAGAGGCAGAATTAGAACCACGAAATCGTTTTTGAATGCAACTGCATAAATATTTCTATGCAGATGAATCGAAATCATTTTGACGATGAAAATATTACCTTCGTCCACGGTTCCGAATAAGACGTTAATAATGAAAATTTCCTTTCGTGCATGTCGTGCCCAACTTTTGGATTCGTTTAATTAGAATTAACATTTCATAGTAAATCGGACGAGACAGTTCCAATAACAGGTTCGGGGTTGGAATGACGTTGCATGAAGTTACAAGCTGTCTGGCCAATATTTCAGAGGTGCCGGGTGATCAAAACAACACAAAACGACCGGCGAGGCCTGAGACGGTAAATTGAAATATCCGCACGCGATCCAGCGTTCAACCTTTACCTTATGAAGATAGAATGAAATCACGTGGCGCCCCAATCACGAAACGCATATATCTAAATCAAAAAGGATAGTTGCTTCCATAAAGCACCTTGTTAAATTTGTTTTAATAAACAAGCGATCATTTGATTGGGCTTTTTCGTTTTCGCTTCTTGTCCTTATTTAGAAGCATCATATGTAAATTTTAAAACCTACTACAATGTTTTAATTCAATGCATTCTTTTGCAAGTAGTTTGTTAGATTGCAATTTTCAACTTTAATTTTCTTCTCTGAAGGCGTTTTTTGATTTCTTTGACATCTTTGCTCTTCTGTTTCCTGCACAGATAAATAACATGAGACAGAAACATTTTTGTCTCTCTCTCTGGTTAAGTCAACTTTAGTTCTTCTTTTAGTTGAGTAAGTTTTTAAAACCTAAACAACTTTGTGCAAAATCGCTTATTTTATTAGGTAATGCTTCAATTCACCTTTAAGTGGGAGAAATAATGTCAAATTATATAAATTGGTATATCATATATGTGCATATATGGTACATTACAAATGTCCAGGGCTCGATGGAATTTTGCCAAAGCCTTATATAACCCAGGAATGACTAAACTTTTCTACAGAAACAACTAGTCATTCATCCTACCTTTTTGATCCAAAAGCAAAAAAAAGTTTTCAAAAACATAACTTAAATCTAGAATGTTACAATATTGTTGAAGCAGGAATTATTTTTGATTAAAAATGATCCAAGTCTAGGCAAAAGAAATTTATTAGACATTATTAGAAAAAAATAGAAAAACAACAGAGAATTTTTTATTGCACATGAAGGACAACAAAGATGTCTCAGACTTAGTGTATTTTTTATAATAATCTTGCATGTGACGGCTACTAAAAAAATAAAAAATAAATAAATTTGCTTTTAGGTTTTAAGGAGAATTCAATCAATTGTATTTTTAAAAGTAATTAATCGAGCGACTTTAAATGTGTTTTAAATCTGAAATTGTTGTAACTGAATTCTTAATTGTAAATTATTGTTTTTAAATAATGTGCAACGCAGTATACATTGCCGTGTCTATAGTAGCCCATGCGTGAGACAGAGAACGCAACAACGTTTAAAGTTTAAACCGTAACTGACGTTTTCTAGAGTTTGTAATGATGAAAAGTGTAATGCCATCAGTCCAAAAATATTTATAACTTTTTAGGTTAAATTTACAATAAGTTATATAAAACAAGTAAATAAGGATGAAGAAAAAAAATTCCTATGGAGAGTAATGGCGACAAAATGGCAAAATTTGAAACCTCCTCAATCTGCCGATTTTGATTATATTAAACAAAACTGAGTCCTGATGTTTTTAATTAAAAAACTTCAAATTATAAATAACTCTTCTTAAGTTAAATTTAGAAGAAGATTCAAATAAGAATCAAACGATAGAAATACTTATGGAAAGAGATGAGAACAAAATTGTAGAATTCGAAACCTGTTTAGTCTAATAAATTTTAATTATATTAAATAAAACAAAAATAGCAATTTTTTAAAGTGAAAAGTTGTAAACCATAACTCACCCTTCTTAGGTTGAATCTAAAAAAAATTAAGTCAAATATCCGTCAAGCAGAAGAAATATTTAGGAAAAGTGACGATAACGATGTGGCAATCATTTTTGGTTCTGTTAAACCAAACTGAGTCAGCTAAGAACTTTACCTGACCCTTACAGGAAAATGTGTAAAACATTCAAGTAAGGATAGAGCAGAACAAATTTTTATGAAAAGTAATGAGAACAAGGTTGAGAATTTACAACCAGTGGAGACTAAAAAATTTTGATTATTTTAAATAAAAGAGTTGCGACTTTTTAACACTAAAATGTAAATCTTAAGTACCGAAGTTTTAAGTAAACTTAAAAAATCTAAGAAAAATTAGACAAAAAAACTATCTGGAAAGTAACAAAAACGACTTGAATACCAATCAATTTTGACTATGCTAAGTCGTTTTTACGAATGTTAAACTATAACCGATTCTTCTTAGATTAAATTTACAAGTAAATTTACAAAAAATTAAAATAAACATGGAGAACAAATATTTTTGAAAAATAGTGAAAACCAAAGTGGCAGAATTTGGAATTTGTTTATCCTAACATGCAATTATAATTTTGATTAACAATTGTGTGCAACAAAACTAATATTTTCAATGTTGCTCATATATTAGTATTGAGAAAATCTAAATAAAGCATTGAAAGAATTTGAAGGCAAAGAAAATTTGGGAACATACTTTTTTTATATTTTGTAAAATTGAGTAGATATTTCACATTAAAAATATTTTAGTTACGTACCTAACAATACGAGAAAAATCTAATTATGTTAAGACCTTGAGTTTTCACATAATCAACCACCTACTTTACTTATAGGTACAGCTAAGCTACTGGGAGTCTGACAATTACTATAAATAATTTCTAAATATCTGAACAATTTGTATACAAAATTTTAAATTCGATCTGGTACTTGAGGATCGCTTACCACTTTTCCCACTGCAGCATTTTAGAAATTTGATTTTTTTTTGAGACCATGTAAAAGTACTCATCGATGTTTTCCTCGTTCTAATAGAGTATTTTCTTAAAAAGATATGGCTATTTTAATCTCTAGATGTATGAAAAAACCCGTAAGAGACTTACATATTTTTTCTCATTTTTTAATTTCGTATTTTCGTAAATATTTGCAAAAGTTGATATTGATGACGTACGTAATCCCATATTTCAGATTCACACCAATATTGAATGGACTCTTGCTTCAGCTACTATGCTACACTGCCAGTAGAGGGTGCGCATGTGTAAACCGAAATGAAATTCGATTTATAAATAGATAGAAGACTGTCGTGTGCTCTGAGTGTGTGAGATAAAACCATATTAGACTGTAAGCAAGCTTCCCTGTCTGATCGCAACTATCCGTGGTCGCCGTTGCCTGATGCTAGCTACCGGCTATTTGAAGTTTTTGAGTAGCGCCATCATACGGATTTTTTTAGAACTATACCGCATGCGGGCCACGTACGTCACAATTCGCCCACTTTAAAAATTAAAAAAACAATTGTAGACGTAATATTAACCCTAGAAAAAAATTGCAAAATACGGGTCTAATGAAATCGCCTACATTTTCTAAATATTATATTTCCCAAAAATGAAGCAAGTACTCCATTGCAAAAGATCGATGAATCAAATCTCAAAGATGACACCCGAAAATCAAAGTTTCAACTCCATGTACGAAAACTAAAAACTGCTTATTGTCATTAAAACATATTTGATTTGGCCCAAACTAGAAACAGTGACCGAAAAGAAATACCAAACTAAGCAATGAAAAGTTCTGAATAAAAAAATTATAAATATTTACTTCGTATCAAAATAAAAAAAAATTATTTAGATTACATTGTAAGAATATCTTTGTTCATCTTCACGCCTTGTGATAAAAGAATCACTTTTACCTTTTGTTGCAGAAAGCGCTATTACGGCACTTTTACAACACTTAATTAATGATAATTATGAGAGATTAATGATGAAATAATTTTTATATTTAAAATTACCTACAATTGCGATAATTTTCTTCTATTTTAGTCAGCGATGCGCCGCCGGATGAGTTATTTCAATCTTCATATTGAATTTGTTATAATCACACATTTCTTGAATTTGTTATGCAACAGAATTCAACATTTTCTTAATTACTAATTCTCTACAGTAGATTCCATCTGTTCCTTGCATAATTGCATCGCCAATTCAATAAAAGCTCATTAGCTTTATTCACACGTAATGCCGCACCGTTAACATCAAAATAATTTGTTTTGCTACACAGTTTCTTCATTTAAAATTTTTAATAATTTTAGTTATTACAAACTTGTTTATTAACAATTAAAAAACAACTTTAGCAAACAACTAAAAGTTCAATTATTTTTTTTAATTTTGCAATTATCCTTGCGTTTCGTGGTCAAACATTTTTCCTCCAACAAAAATTTTTACAACACCAAAAGAATTTGCTTGGTAGACCTGGATTTCCGGGCGTCTCGCTCGTCGTTTCGACCTCCTCTTAGCTAAAGCATCTTCAACAGCTTTGACTTGTTTCAAAATTTCTTCTCTTCTAGAAGTGGCTTGTTTCGATTCCAGATCTCGGTGAGGAACTCGGTGGTCGTTTCTTTCCCTGTAAAGTTTCGGTTTTACGAGTTATATCTAAAATTTTTGCTTTTCTAACTCCAACTGGATCTTTAAAATTCAATTTGATTTTACGTTTTTCAATGGATGTTCTTTTTAACGCATCAATTGCTTTTGCCAAATTAATATCGACAGCGGCGGCTCGTCTGGGTGAATTTTCCGTCCGACTTGAACTACTACTGGCAGAAGAATCCGAATCGCTGGAACTCGAACCGGAACTTTCTGATGACGGTTGTGATTAACGTCTCCGGCTCTTGACGCGAGTCAGAGAATAGTAAAGTTATAAACTGGAGCTCCTTGGCCCAAATATGAAAACTTAGCACATCAATGGTAGACCAAAAATAAAAATCTATGTGACGACGATGATTCTCAAAAATAATTAAATTTTGTAAGGACAGAAAAAAAAATGTCATGGTGTTAGTAGGTAATGAAAACTAAGATATAGAAGCTAAAATACATTTTTTAAACACATTGACTTAAAGTTCTTACTAGAGTTTTCACTTCCCTATACCTGTCTATGGTATAAAAATTTATTGAAGTTCACAGACACGTGAGACTACACTTTAAAATCCGAGTAACCACGAATCTAGGAAAGATGCCTTGTTAGCTAGGATTCTAGGCAGTGATTTGCCATTGCCTTCCCAGGTAGAGACACAAAAGAAAATCTACTCTTAGCCAACAATTAAAACTAAGACCATAGATCCAAGAATAAAGTATCTCTTTCAAATCTTGTTGAGAATTCAGGAATTAAGGAATAGAAAAATATTAACTTAAGTGGTCATTTTGATTTTGGATATTTTCAGCCAAGATATAGTTTTAAAAAACTCAATAACTCCTAAAGCAACCAATAGTAAAGCTAAGATAGGCAGTATCAACAAATTAAGATTTAAACTTTCCTACAATAACTTGTTTACTCGACTACCCCTTTAGATTACATCACTTGTCCAATTAAAATAGAAATCCTACTCTAATCATCTCCAACATATAACGTTGACATGAAAAAATTTTCCTTAGAATAGCACTTTGTAGAAAAAATGTGTTGAATTGTTTTAATTAAAAGAAATTGAAAGAAAGTAATTTAATTTATAATTTTTTTTATTTCCAAAATTTTTCTTGAAATTACCACAAAACTTTTTTAATTGTCGAGGTTCTGATTGACGATCAAATTTTTTTTAGAACAGCAAATTATGAAAAACTTTGGTAAATTGTTTTGATTTAAAAAAATCCTATTTACGATTTTTTATATTTTTATATTCAATTTTTTTTGAAATTACCACAAACAAATTCTTTGGCGAGAATCTAGTCCCTAACGTAAATTATGCTTGTTGTCTATTATTTAACCGCCCGAAATCATCAAAAATATTTTTAACCAAATATATAGGGTGTCCAAAATAAAAATTTCAAAAGAAATATTCATCAATTCATACGATTCTTCGAGTTTGCCATTTTTATCGCAAGATGTATAACGTATTAAGGTTAAAACCATAAGTGGTCGTGATGCTGGTGGTTAATAAAGTTATTTTGCGAGTTAGAGTTACGACGGTTCAAAGAGCGACGCTCGTAATTTCGGTTGTGCAGAATCAATTTTTATTTTTCCACACCACCTCCGCCTTGTATTTTGTACTTTACGACGGCATAATTTTGTCGTGGTAAATATTACGGCCATTATTTACGGTTTTATAAGATGCTCTCGGTGAAGTATCGAACAGACTCAGTCACGATATTAAATGATTCCAGTGGGTGAGAGGGTCGGATCGCATGCAAAATTTACATACAAAATGCCGTAGGGCACGGATAATTCTGATGTTGTGATACCGGATGCCCTGTCGTCGTTTAATCGTATTCAAAAAAGCATACGGCAACGCGGTACAAAGGGTGGACAAACTGCCCGGAGAGAATTCCAAACATAAACCAAATTTGATTGAGTCAACAATTGAGTTGTGTTAATTTCGCTCAATTTACTTGACCTTTCGAGCATTACGTGGCGTTTGTCAAAAATACTTTTAAACAGAAAGCAGAAAGCTGCGATATTTCGATAGAAACGTCAAGAACTTTAAAAATTCTATTTAATTAAAATTTAGTTGGTTTTACCCCTATTGCATAATGGAAAAGACACCTGATGATAGTTTAAAGTTCTTTGAATCAAATTTGGTGTTGAATAGCTGCAGCTGTCCCGTGTCCTGCCCTGAACCGCAATCGTTAACATTTATTATGATGTTTATTTTAATGTTAAATAATTGATAGAATTGTAAATTTATCGCCATCATAATGTTCGAGCAGATATACAGTTGCGCTAATAAATTATAAATCAAAATATTTCTGTCTTATTAGACTTTCAAATGATACATAAATCAAGTTACGTCACTGTATTTTCACGAAATTTTTCAAATTTTATTGAATATTTCCACCAAAATTAATAAACTGCTAATTAATTGATGTAAACAATCAATTTGTTGCAAATATTTCGTTGATAACAACTATTTGTATTATCTACCAAGTTCAGCCATTAATAATTATGGAATTATTTGCAGTGCAAGTTACTTAAAAATAGAGATAAATAAAGAATTTTTTAATTTATAGAAATTATAAAACTAAGTAGAGAAAGTAAATAATGATCATAGAAAGATTTTTTTCAACAAACAAGAAATTTGCTGAGATTCTTTTGAACCAAAATAGACCTTTATGATAATTTCATCATAGGCATGACAATACACTTGGTCGTTGTACGATATTTTCTTTTATTTTTAGAATCCAAACGAATTAGTTAAAGACTAAAACAATTCTATTAAATTACTCCTAAAATTTATCACCACATTTTGGCTGGCTTTTTTTCTGAAACCGTCGCACACGAAATCAATATTAAAATCAGATCTGCAACGACATAATGCATTGTTGTGCCTATGGCGTTCTCTGTCGCACACACGGAACGTCATAAAAGCGTAAAGCGCAGCATAAGTTAAAATTATAACGCATTGCTCTGGTCTCAGCTTCGGTTGTTCAGAATTTTAGAATAAAATGAATTTGCAGTGGGGGTGATAAGCAAAATTCTAAACAGAGAGATTTTGAAAGAACCGATGCCATCTAGACCTAAACATTTTGGAGCTGCCGTTGGCTTATTGGTAATCCAAAATCAAGAAATTTACTGTGATTTCAAAATCTCGTACAACGACCAAATGAATGTCATGCCCATAATGCTCCGTGCGTGCAACAGAGAGCACAAAATTGAATTTATTTGTTTCAACAATTATTTTCATGGTTGTTAACTAGATCTAAATAGCAAAAACACTGGTAAAGTGTTTAACTTTGTATATCTAATATAAATTATTTTGTTAATTGTTCAAAATTTTCTTTTTGAAACTACTTTTAATATTGCTATTACATATATATTATTGTGGAAGAACATCGCAACAATCTATCGCAATAAATTAATTAAAAATAAAATATTATGTAAGACTGAAGTAGAAAACTCACATTCTAATAATAACACAAGAAATAGAATTGCCAAAACTACCACAATTTTCTGTTTGGAACATGTAACACATTTGTAAAAAAATTGTTTTTGCGGCGATGATTAATGCAATTATTTGCTCGGCTGTACAATTTGTACAATGACCACAAATTTTATATTCCAAAGGTTGCCAACGCTACAATCGAAGTCAATGAGTTTCGTCTAATAATGTGCTATTTTAAGATAAAAAAATCAATTTTTTTATTTTTCATCAAGATTTTAGCATGCTCACATTGTAACTAAAACGTCACGGATTCATTATGTAAAAGTAAACAATAGATTGAACCTTAAAGTTTTTCACGAAAGTCTAAATCAATTTTAGTGATCAGTAGCAATATTTCAGCGCCATTGCGCCGGCAAGCACAGTTTTCCACCAAAACAGTTTGACTAGAATTGAGTAGATGGCGTAACTAAAATTTGCATTTTTACTCATTTGTTGTTAATTATACTGCGAGTTTACAATAACTGAGAGTGACTCATATTTGAGTATTTAGAGGGTTGCGGAGAAGAATGTGGGAAGGGGTAGGAAAGTCATAGGCGGGTATTGAAATAAGGAGCATTATTTAAATTATCAATGCCTAATCGGAGTCTGAAACTGACCCGGAACCTTCACTGCCGCCGCTGCTGTCGCCCCCCACATTAATTATGAGAGGTTCTACCAACAAAAGAAATGAAAATTACCGAGAAAAACCTTATGCTGCGCCACTGGTTAGCCACGTGGACACAAGTGTGAAATCACGAAAATGTTTGTTAAGATTAAAGTTACTCGGTGAACGCAAAAGTTGTTTTCGGCTCCTTCCGTGCTTTTCCGATCGGTCGCTCCCAGTTTGTTATGTTCGGTTGTCCATTTTTGGAGCGCAAGCTTTAGTTCGTTTTATTAGAAGCTTATGAACTGAATAAAATTTGTACGTACACTTCATAGTGATAGTTGTTTTGAATTCGTACTATAGCTAAATCACCAATTACAACAGTTTCTTTAATTTATTTTACTAAAATTATTTTTTACTATTAATTATATTTATATCATTACTCAAAAGATTCAGAAAATTTTTGGTCAAAGACATTACACAGGTGTACGAGATTTCGAGCCTCAAGTGGATAAATAGTCCAATTTAAGAATAATAAGAGCAACTAGAGCAAGAACAATCCTGAAGTTTCATTCACCAGAAGAAGAAGAAGAGAAGAAAGTACAGAATGCATATTACAAAGAACTTGAGGTAGAAATGAAAAGAATATCAAATGTTACAATAATAATTATGAGTACCGTAATTGGAAAACTGACAAGATAGAATATTATAAAAAAAATTATTTGCGAAGAAAACAAACATCAAGAATATGATAATAATGAGATGAGACCGGTATTTTTGTTATAATAGCAAAGTCGATAGAAATAATGAGCATTTACTTTAAACGTATAGACATCTATATGGAAACTTGGATGATAGCAGGAAGGACCAAGATAAACTAGATTGAGAAAGAAACATAACATAAAAATACAACTGAGAAGAAATATAATATAGAAGAGTAGTAAAGGAAATCAGTTTTGTCAAACTACAAGCCTCGAAGACAAAGAGACCATAGAAGAATAACGGGAAATACTTCATAAAAGTAGCGGTCAAAAATAATTTAACGAGAACAGGTATAGGGAAAATAGATAGATAAATAAAAAATGTAAAAATAAATAAGCACAATTAAGACAAGATATGCTGCAGATTGAAAAAAAAAAAAAGACAACAGCAAATATCTAGAGAACAGAGGTGAAAGAATGTATAGATCACTCAAAAAAAAAAATTGAAAGAAGAACTAGAATATATAGAAAATATATTAAAAAAATAAAGATTTATGAAAGGAATTTTCGAAGCTGATCAGTTTTCTACAATGAGATGGAAATTTACTCGAAGATGAAGAACCAATATCTAAGAGGAACAGAGGAATAGATAAAATATTTAAGAAACTTTGCTCAAAAAATAAAAAAAATGAGGAGGATGTACCAGACCCAGTAAAAGATGTAGAAAAATGTCATAATAGCATTGAAAAATAATAAATATCCACAAGAGAAATATATTTTTTAAGTCAAATGAAGAATTTCGAAGCGTACAGATGCGTAGAAGAAATTAACAGAATTTTAAATTCGACTGCAAATATAAAAATATACAAAACCATCTTAAGACCAACTCTGACATACAGTAGCAAGACATGAACAATTATTTAATCAGAGCAGTTAAAGTTATTTGAGAACATATAATTATACAAAAAATATTGTCTGTAAAGAAGATTGAACATACTTGCGAACAAGAAACTAACGTAGAAGTCGAGAATGCATATTAAGAGTGTTTAAGGCACCTCGGGGAGAAGACATACGTGTAAAATATATAAGCCAAAAATTCCAAAGAGAAAAGGAAGAAAACTAGAGCAAGAAGGAGGTAGAAAAGGACTGTTGTGAAAGATATAAAAAACAAGACATAAACTGGAAGAGGTTAGCAAAATACAGAAAGAAATAAAAATATTCTATTAAGCCATAGACCAAAAGGTTCTGTAAATTTTTAAAAAAAATTTTTTCTCATTCAAAATTTTGGTCTTTGATGTTTATGTTAACTTCTGTTATAGAGGTTCAGTTAAAAAACTTCTGGTTATAAGTGAAGTAACATGATAAACCTGAATAATTCAATTAGACCAGATTCAAACTCTAGGTCTGATAATTACAAAACTACCACCGAATTGCTTGTCTACGTGTAGCAGAAACATACTTGTAAAATCTTCCTATATTGATCTTACGTTCTCCATTGCTTCAATAAATTCATATCCATATTAATTTAAACTAGAACTTGTAAGAGAAAAATAATGAAATAAATATAATAAATAATAGTGAACATAAAAATGTTAAGATACAATTTGTAAATTAATTGATTTTGATGATGATTTGAATGTTAATAAGAAACATTTTGAATTTTTATGTTGGACCAAACTTAGAAAGAGAGAAGTGTAAATAAGATGTCGAGAATATATTCTATGGTGTCACAAAGAATGCCAGGAAATGAAGAAACAAAAATTTTATATTTATCCACTGTGTTTAAATATTAATTATCTTCCCACTTGGTCTCTTTATATTATCTCTCAATATTCTACATTCTCCCTGTATAATTTACCAAATTTCTTAGAATACTTTTCTTGCACTAAGTCGCAAATCACATAAAAGTTAAATAATATTGATAGTAGATTAGTTCAATTTTCATGCCCTGGATATTAATTAGTAAAGAAATGAAATCAACAATTATTTGAATATTGCCACGTGACCCAAAGCGCGCTGTGATTGGACGTGACGAATGACGTCACCCAACCAGTCACTTCTCTGAGTTTGTTATAGTCGGTGACTTACACAATAGAATATTGGCCATCTTATTTGTCTGTGGACCAAAACCAATCTCTCATAATTGGTTAGTTTTCTCTAACTACCTTTTATCTGTATAAAATTCGACGTTTAACGTACGGCAAAAACTGAAACTTTTCGAAAGTTTCGATCGTCGTGGATTCGCTATAATAGAAACGTCGGTGTTGGTTGCCGATATAATCTTCGAACACTCGTAAAATGCGTAGTTGGTTCCGAGAAAAGTTGCGTCAAAAATGACAAAAAACAAATCAAAAGATGTTGGGATGTGGTTAATGAAGAAATAAAGTTTATTACCGTAGCTCCGAGCACTGCACAGAATTGGTTATTACTGCTTACGACTCGACAGACACAATGGCGCAACTTTTACGAGGTATAGGTGACAGAAAAAGCGCGAAAAGCTTTTGTCCGATTCCGCGATCTTCCCGACTACCCATTTTTTCACTAATTCAAACACTTATACAGAGTGATCGACGCAAATTTTTCGAAATTTTCCAACAAACATTTTCAAGCTCGCCGACGCCGCCAAATAAGAACATAAGAGCCTCGACCATATTTCACACTCCATTAAACTGTCATGGCGTCTAATAGCGTAATATAATAACACAATCCTACCTTTTAGTTGTGCACACTCTGCGAAAAGGGCGGATCATCTCGGGGTCGTTACCATCTGAAACCAAAAAACTATGTCAGTACTTAATTTCGGTAGCTCTAACTCTCCAATCAGTTTTGTGTTTTTATTTCGTTTTTTTTTTCATTTGTTAATTATTATTACTAGTGGGCTTGCGTGAAAATTTATGGGTAATAAAGACGCCGCCAACGTGATTCTTGATGTGATGGGGGATCGTTTAAAAATCCATTGGGTTAAGTGGTGATTTGCTGCAAATGAAGTTGTTAATTCGAACAACCAACCGACGACCAGGTGGTTGGTTGTGTTGTTTGGAAAATGAGAAATCCATAAAGTAATCCCGAACATGAGCGATGGGTTATTGGTGAGATGGGGCACTTTGCGGGCGGGGTGGCGAGAGAGGGAGGTTGGAAAACGGCCGGCCCGCGGCCGACCGCTATTATTAGCCATAATATAGTGATTGATGTCCCACTGCGACCTTTGACACGTGAGAATGCAACATATTTAACACCTAGCCCCCTTATAGTGCTGGCCACTAACGTTGCTATGCGGGTTCAAGGCTCCCGAAGGAAACAGCCCGCCAGAAAATGTAACGATCAGCCGCTTTCTTCGACCTCTCCAATTAATTTAAAAAAAATAGAAAAAATAGAGCATAACGCCCAAAAAGTTAAGGAGAATAGTTCAATGCAATATTTACATAAAAAAGCACAAACAGAGAAAGTTGATTTTCAGGTTTATATTTTTTGTTCTCTCTTCTTTATTACTTCTTATTTTTCTGCATCAAAATCAAGAGTGTTCATCTTAGCTGTATAATTAAATTATTTTGTGTACTCTTATTAAAAATTGTTTATTCTTTTTCAAACGCGGCTTAGGGCGTAAATTGTGATAAAAAAGAAAAAGAAAAATCCTCCTATTCTGCAGAGTCAAATATTTTTAGTATAGAGCATCTATCAATTAGTCTCCATAGCTGTCAATGGGTCAAAATAAACATTTTTAATAATTTTCTGAACAATGAGGAAAACCTAATTATGATCAATGATAGACTTGCTACAATTGAATTACAAAGTCAAAAAAAAGCGTATTGTTTGGTAAACTGAAGAGTAATGTTCTATTAGAATAACTCACCTGCAGACAGATCTACAATCAACATGGCAAAAATTTATTAATTGCAATTAGTAATTCATTAAATTTATTTGACATATTTGACTACGTGTGATGACTATTTATTTCCTAATTTAAAAAGTAGCTGGGTTTTTATGTAATCCGTCTCTGGTCACTGTTTAATAAAAATTACGTATAAAAATCCAAAATAACAAAAAACAAAAAAAGTGAAAAGATATGGCATAAAACGTTCAAAAGAATAGAATAGAATAGAAAAATATAATTGAGATGAACAAAAGATTGGAGAAAGTGAAAATAACAAATGACAGATAACAACAGAAAACAAACCAAACACAATACCAGTGAAAATGAGATAAATAATAAGTAAAAGGACCATGTGGAGCAAAGGAAAACGCCAATGACAGAAAGGAGGGTAACAAATGCAATGGTAAAAAAAGTTAGAACTTGATTTGTAAACTTCAACAAATCTTTAGTTTACTAGCTAACACTACCTGGAAAGAAAATAATAAATACTTCATAAAAAACAAACAACAATTATAATAACCAAATAATTGCGCATGCGTACTGTTAGCCGACGTGTTAGCAAAGACAATAATCTTCATTACCAATCTTGCAACAAAATTTGCCAAATCCCTGGTAAGTAGTCTTCGTGATACCACTTTTGACAAAAGTGACACCGTATCCAATCAGAATCTGGTGGTTTTATGTACACTTCCTTATGGCTAGAGCAGAAAGCTTCTGATGTTGTAGATTTTTGTTTAACTGAACCTTGAAGAACTTTTTGTTTAGCAGATTTTGTCAATTTTACTATTTGTTCTTCTAGAAATCTTTTATAATGGCTATTGTCGTTAAAATTTCAAGTTTCTTTTCTTTTCTGCACTTAGTTGTTGGTTATCGGCCAATTTAGGATATGGTTTGATGATTTCAGGTAAAATCAGAACTGTAGTGGTCGGTAATATTGCATCTTTTATAAGAAGATGACTTACTTGCAAGATGCACATGTCCTTGAATTGAAGTAACTAAAGTTTTCTGAAGTCGGGCTAATGGCAAATTTTTATTATAAGAATTGCAACCTAATTGACAAGGATAATCTTCAAGTGGTAGTGGCTTTTTTCTAACGATTGCAGGTCCAAATTTTTTTGAAGAAAAGATGTTGGAGTTAGATGGCAAAATTTTGCAAACTCTAAAGGGGCCATTAGCCTTTTTTACTGAGGATTTTTTTGAATAGGCTTAGCCACATAATTCTGCAATTTAATACTGAGTAATAGCACGTCTGGGATGAAATACGTACCACTTTTCGTACTCTTGAGCATAGATTGTTTTTAATAGTCCAAAGAGCCTTCTATCGAGTGGTTGTAGCCGATAGCTACTGTAAGTTGGTAGACTTAGAAGATGAGTTTCAAAGCTACGACATTTATTTGTAGCATTTAAACTGATATGGCTTGCATGGTTATCCAGTATTAGCAAAATAGGGTCACTGGGGCTGGAATTCTCATATTTTTTTAAATGGTCAATCCTTTTGCGAAGGATCACTGCTTATAAAACCAGAATCAGAGTCCATAAGAAGTGATCCAACAAGAGTTGCATTGATAAGTTCCTCTTTACAACATGCAAATTTAACATCAGAAAGTTCCAAATTACTGTTTCTTACCTTATAAGCTAAAACACGAAACACAAAGCACGCAGCTTCTGTATTCTACTTTACAATGGTATGCTTCAATACTATATGATACAAGAAATGGCATCTGTGGGTTAAGGGATAAACTCTTGTTAGATACCTATTCTTACCCTCCTTTACCTTATAATAAAATGAGACTGTAGAAAATAGAGTGTAAGTTCCAAATTAAAGAAGATAGATATTTTTACCAAAAAATATAAAAGCAAAACAAGAATATTATAGCAAAGTACAAACATATATAAAGAAAAAAAAAAGCAAAGAGATCATAGAGGAATTAAATGACTATTTTAATAAATTACTAAACATGAAAGAAATAAAAGAGCAAAAGAACTGAATTTGGTATAAAAAATCGGAAGTAATAGAAGAACTATCAAATAAATAGAAGACAAAGGCAAGAAGACAAAAATAAGGGTTGTATTATGTCGATTTGTTGCAAAATAAAGGTGGGTCGAAAACAAGATGTGTTATCATAGCCAAGCCAGGTATACATAAAAATTTGTATCAAATAAATAAAAATAGATAACGAATAAATAGCAAACTAGTGTAAAAAAATCTTGTCGAGCACTTAAAAAGACAAAAAAATCTAAAATTTGCAGAACACGTTATGACCAACTGTACTTCCTGAAATTAAGATTATTGACTACTGAAATAAAAAGTTATAAAAAAATGTTATTATGTCCATTTATTGCCATAATTGAGCAACCAAATCAAATATAAACGCTCGTTTTAATACAAAATAAAATTATGTATCATCAAAACAACGCACCAACAGACAAGTCTGCAATCATTCGAATGAAAATAAACAACAATTCATCAGACTTGTTTTTTGGAATTGTCAGTTATTTTCAAATCTCAAAAAATGGTTTGTATGTGAAATAATTTTGCACAATATCAAAGTAATTGTTAATGCCGATAGCAATTTTGACTAAGTTGACCAAAAAGTCAGCATTTCTACTTTTGAATGGCCATGTGTTTGCCTGAAAGATTTTCTAAAGTATCCGTTTTCCCTTTTTTTCGTTTCTTCCATCTGGTTCCAATATATTTAGTTCTGGCGCCAATAGTCAGGGCAATTAATATTAATGCCTTGAGGTGCAATCTTTTCTTTGTTGCTTTAAAAAAAAAAGATATCGCATTCTGATAGGCGTCATGGTGGCAGAACTTTTGGAGATATGCGGGTGATTTCCGTGAACTGTAGGAGGTGATTTTGAGGTAAGTTTTTAGAAGGGTGGTTTGCCTTTGCTCAATCTCGACTTTCTGCAGGTTCATAGTTTTTTTATAACTGGCGCTTAGCCAAAAAGCCTTTTATCCAATATAATATGTTCAGAAGTAACTTATTTGTGATTCTTTACTTTGCAAAAATATTTAAAAATAGTTGAAATTTTTTTAAAAAACAATTAAAATGATAATAAGTGCGAATCAAAAATTATTAAAGAAAGACAACAAAATTATTAAAAAACTAAATAAAGCTGAAATGGAGAATTAAAAAATAATTACAAAACGCTAAGAGAAATAAATATTAAATATTGACTAAAATAAATAAAGAAATGCCCAAAATAATCGAAAAAAAAAAATTCTAAATTGAAAAATAAACAGTTCATCATGTAAAGTCAAGCAAATAAATAAAAAAAAAATGAAAAGTACACTAGTCAACAGCAAATTAATATAATGACGTCCTTTACTTCATATCCAAGTAAAATAAGTGTCAGGAGGAAACGTTATGGCAATAGTATTTTGGGATTCAAATACGGTTAAATTAGTTGACTATAAGAAAAAGTTGTAAATAATGCATGAAGAGTATTACGTGAATTTGTTGCAGCAATTGAGCAATAAAATCAGAAAGAAACCGACTCATTTCTTAAACGAGAAAATGTTCCATCAGAAAGACGTCACTGGAGACAAATCTGTGATCACTCTAGACAAATTCCATTAGTACTTCGTTCACCTTGTTTACTCGATTTGTTTTTTTTACAATTATTATTTAATTTTCAATCAAGTGTGAGAAAAGTATTCTCTGATTTTTCGTTTCGTACATTTCATTCTTGACTTAGTTTGTCCACAAATTTTTACAATTTCAAAAAAGGGTACAAAATACAAATTCTTGTAAAATCAAACCTTGATAGCTACTACATTGTCAAAGCGGAAGTATTATCCTAGTTTTCCCGATGAAAGATTTTAAAAGACAGCAAAAGTTTTGTTTTTTCTTTCACCTCTATTGCCATTTAAAAATTAAATTGGCAGAACACAACGGTCGAAGCAAAAAAAAATTCACAACTCTTTATTTTTTAGTAGAGCTCATACACCACAACAAACAAGAATTCTTCAAATTACGTTCAGATAGAATCTAGCAAAATGGAACAGTTTGAAAAAAAATTAAGGGCATCTTTGGACTTCGGACGAAAAATTGGCTTGCTATTTCGAAACTATATCGAATACAAGTACATCAATCAACTCCCAAAGGGCTTTCTAACGAGAGTAAAACAAAATTCCGAACGCTGTAAATAAAAATCTCAATTTTTTATTGTTGAAACAGTGAAATTCAATGGTCAAATCTCCGGAATTAAGAGTTCAAATTAAAATCCGGATACGCCGTTGTATTTTCCGGATCCCAAAAGATAGAATAAAGCTATAAAAAGCTCATCAAAATTTATAATATTTTAGACCGATACGTGACATCTCGAAATTTCACTTTTTATCCAACCAAATCAATTGCTCACATCAAAATTAAACATTTTGAGTCAACAATAAAGCAATATCTCATATATTTTGCAACAACCATCATGTTTTCAGGTCTTATTTTTCGATTTTTAGGACAGATTTCCAATATTTGAAAAAGTATACAAATCTTTGCAAAATCAAACCTTGATAGCAACAAAAAATTGAAACCTATAGCTAAAGCAGGTATATCATCTTAATTGACTCTTAAAAGACTGTCTAGTAAGAATAAGATGAAAATCCGGACGTTGTAAATAAGAAAACTCATTTTTTTCCAGGCAGCTTCAAGTCTTTGGAATTAAGCGCTTACATTCAAATTTGATTACGGAGTTGCATTCTACGGGTCCAGAGTTTCAGATTAAAGTCATAAAAATATTTTCGAAAAAAAATCCTACCTGAATCAATTAAAATTTTAAAAAGTGCTAAAATGTAAGCAAATTATTCTGAACCAACAAAATAGCATTTCAGGATGTAGTTTCTCTCGCTGATCTCATTTTCGAGCGCTGCTTAATTATTTTCAGTATTTCGTGAAACAGTACAAAAATATATTTTTGAAAATTTTAAACATCTTATTCAATAGCAAATACATCAATTTATAAGACTCTTCAATAGCTTTCTTATAGTGGTAGACTTAAAGTTCCCAACTATGTAAATAAAAAGGTTCAAATTTTCAGTATTGGCCAAAATTTGAAAATCTCAATTTTTTTTACATTAATCGATTGCTCGAATGAGAATCAATTACTATGAACAAACAAGAAAAGCATTCTCTGGTGGAATTCGTTTCGTTCACCTCATATTTTGACTTGGCTTTTCAATTTTCAGCACAAGTTTTCAGTATTTAGAAAAAGAGTACAACAATACTAATTCCTGTAAAATTCACACTTTAATAGCTACTAGAAATTTTAAGCTTTTCAAATGCAGGTATATCATTTTAATCCACTATTAAGTGGCTTTCGAGTAAGAAGGAAATGAAAGTGCGAACGTTGTAAATAAAAAACTTCAATCTTTTACCGCTTAAGGCAGGCAACTTCAAATATTTGGAATTAATACAATTTAAAATTTGTTTAAAAAGTTGCGTTTTACGGATCAAAAATTCAGAATAAAGTCAGAAAAGTTGCATAAACAAATTTCAATATTTTGAGCACTAAATATTTCGTATTTCGTGAAGGATGGAAAAATATTTTTTGGAAATTTTAAACTCCCATATCTACTTGGATTTCAAAATATTTCAAATATAGACTTTCTTTTAAAAAAATCAAATAGATTTTTTACGATGGTAAAGCTGAAAACTGAAAAGTGTGTACATAAAAAATGTTTGAATTTTCAGTTTTGATAAAAATTTGAACATTGTACAAATATCTTTTCTACCGCTGGAATTAGTCATAATGGACTCATGTTTGAGCTCACTGTCCAGATTTTCGGGTAAAATTTTCAGGATTTCGAAAAAAATACAAAAATATATTTTTGCAAATTTCAAATGCTTATATCTATTTGAGTTTGCTCCACTTATCAAATAGTAAATACATCAATTTATAGGAGATTTGAATACCTTTCTTGCGATGGTAGACTTGAAGTTCTCAACTGTGTAAATAAAAAAAAAATTCAGATTTGATCAAAATTTGAACATCTCAAAAATGTATACATTAATCGATTGCTGAAATAGAAATCCATCTCTCTGAGCCAACGAGAAAAGCATCCTCTAATGCATTTCGTTTCGTTCGTCTCATTTTTTGATTTGGTTTGTCGATTTACTTCACAAATTTTCAGTATTTCAAGAAAAATTACTAAATACAAATTGTTGTAAAATTCAAACATTGATAGCCACTACATTTTCTAAGCAGCAGCGCATTATATAGCGCAAATTATACCAGAATTTTTTTCTTTCACCTGCATTGCCATTTAAACATTAAATTCGGATATCCCATCGGTCAAAGCAAAAAGTAAGTCTCAATAACTTTTTTCTCAGTAGAGTTCGTAAACCTTAACAAGAGTTTTTCAAATTGCGTAGAGACAGAATCTAGCAGAGAAAAAGGCGGGTAGTATAAAGTAAATATTCAAAATTGACAAAATTAAAACGAATTGGTTAAAGAGCGGACGGGTTATGGTGACAGCAGGTCAAAACATAGGAAAAAAAGGATAAGATAGAAGAAGCAAAACGGCGTAAAGTTGGAGCAATATCAAAAACTTCCTTTCAATCTTTTCACAGTTTGATAGTTTGTCGAACATAGTTTGGGTAAATTTACCGTATTTTCTTCACGCCTCTTTAACTTGATGTTTCGGTAATAAATTTCTGGCATCGATTTTTTGGGTACGTTCGGTCTGTTATTATCCAGTGATTACGTTATTAATTACGTCTTCGACCATCTATTGGGCAGATCGCATTAAAGCTATGGGTTTGTCCGATTCACACCACGGCCGTCGGTAAATATAGGTTTGTAAAAGGCGAGAGACGCAGCTTTAGCAGGATCGTGCCCGTGATACCATCTTGCGGTGCCGAGTCAAAGGTGTTGCCTCATCGTTTCCATACACTTTATCCGGACCCGAATCTCCTATTCCTCGTCGGTCACTTTCTTATTTTCCACCCAACCGGCCGTTTTCAACAGGTCCTTAAGCAAATCGCCCAACAAAACTTATAATTAATTCGGAATCGAACGGGATAATTAAATTTGACCCGCATGACTCCAAAATATTCTTCAGTGAAAACTTTTCGTCTGAGAAAAAGTTGGACCGAAACGGATTTAGATGTTTTTGACCCATTTTTGGGTGGTTGGGAACGGGAGAGGGAGATGGGGGGTCGGGTTAACTCAGCGGTACGCACCTGGCCCCTCGCGGATAATAACGTGGATGATTTATTGAGGTGAATGTGTCGCCCCCCGGGGCTCGGCACCTTAGCTGGGGGCTCTCTCTGTCGGTCCGATTATGTGCAGTGACGGCTTTATTAACGCCCGAGAAAAATCATTCGAGTTATTATCGTAAGATATGGCCGCGTCCAGAAACGCGACGCTTTGTTGTCCGGATAAATTATAACGAATAAATTGAAGATTTCGTTCGGGCTTATGCGTGAAAGGGCCAATTCGAGGATTATGACGGGTCACGGGAAATTATTTTTGAGATTTTTATGACCGTCAGTAATTTAATAAGTTGAGGGAGACCGGTCCGGTCCTGGCAACCACATAATTGATAAACATGTCTTCGTGTTGTGTTGAGTTATTTTAGTGGCCGTGTAGGTGTTAATGGCATAATCGCATATGAATTACAGCCACGAAACTTGTGTTCTACTACTATCTACATTCTTTTAAAACAAAATGCTATCAGCAGATCGATAATTTTTTCTGATTAAAGATAACTCACTTAATATTTTGTAAAAAAATTGTTGCAATTGAAGCAAGGCCAAAATTTTATTGAACATTTCGACTAGAATGTTTCAGAGGAACTAAAATTTGTGTTCAAAAATAACCAATTTTGTAAGCGATCAATATATTTAAATTCAAAAAAGCTACAAAATTAAATTTGAATTTTTGAATATTTTGTTTGTTTTCTCAGTCTATGATAATTCTTTAAAATTCCAAAATTAACACTTGTAAAAGTCAGAGAAGTTATATTTTGAGCTTCCAAAATCCAAGTTACCAAAATTATTTGTCAATTAACTAAAGAATGTTTTGGTAAATTTTAATTTAGCAAGTCAAGAAGTAGGGGTCGTTTAATTTCAAAAAATTGAAAACATCGTGGTTGGTTTTAATATTTGCGAGTATAGTAAGCAGTTGACAATTTCTAATTAAAGAAATTATTGTTTTAATACAAAAAAATGTTAGTCAAAAAATTTAAAATTTCTTCTGTAACATAAAAAGACAAATTTGGTTACAAACGCAGTTTTCAGGTTATGATCATCAAATTGAAGCTTGCAATAAAAAATGAGAAACTTGAAACCCTGTGACTTCTTTAAAAATATTATGTTTTTGAATTTGATCAATAAATTTGGTTACATAAAACAAAATTTCTTGTTACAAGAACATCATAAACGTTTCATTCAAATATAATTTTTAATTTTATTATGAGCAAATTCAAATCGAAAAAGAAGCAAAAAATTCCAATAAAAAATTTAAAGTTTTTATTTTTTTTCCTCAACCCAAAAATCCCATCACTGACGCTGTCAACTGTTAAACTTTTCATGGAAATTAACACTACAAAATATTTATTGCGAGTAACTTTTTAGCAATTTTTTAAATTATATTCTAAAAATGCATAGTTGTTTCGAATATGTTAAAAAATGAGCGATTTAAGATTGATAATTTTTTATTTTGAGCAAAACTTTGACCAATGGTTCCAAATTTCTTCAGAAACAGTAATAGAAGTTTCTATTCAAAGACAATTTTGGATCTTATTATCAGCAAATTCACACAGCAAAAAGACCAAAAAAACTTAAAATTTTAATTATTTGCTTTTCTTTCTAAACCCCAAAATCCTATCACTAACACAATTTTTCTAATACTAAAAAAAATATCTGATCTCTCAGTATTTAGATTCAAAACTATTTGTGCAAGAAAATAAATGTTTTGAACAAATTCAAAGGTAAAATATTTTCCAAAATATTTCTTCGATAAGAATTCTTTGAATTTAACTTTGAAATATTAAAGAATGCTTACTTGATTTCAATATGTGAGAGTGTCAGCCATGTAAGATTGTAATTTTTTTAATTTTGACCAAAACTGTTATCGAGTATTTTTTTATATCTTCACACTCATGCACTCTTAGATGATATTATCAGTAAATCTAATTGCAAGAAGAAAAAAAAATAACACAATTCTTCTAAAAATGGTATAAATTTCTAAAATACTTTCTGAGATTTACATTACAAAGCTGTTTATGGACGAGAGTAAGTAAATATTTCTGTAAAAAATTCAAAGTAAATTATTTCTTAAATTCTTTGAATTTAATTTTGGAAGATTAAATTCTAGCTAAAAATTTGATTCAAGAATTAAAATCTTTTTCTGAAAAAATGAATAAAATTGAATTTTTTACTTCTCTTCCAACCATCAACATTCCATAAAGTCTATAATCACCATGTTGGTGAAACTAAAGAGTTTTTTATAAAATTCTGATTTAAAGAAAATTAAATTACTTCGTCTAAATCTAATTTTACAAAATTTGTTGATTTTAATATACGAGAGCAAGAAGAGTCTCTTAATATCAACTATTTTAACCAATCTTTCAAAAAAAATTCAAATTTAACCTTAAACATTATAATCACCATATTCAAGTTAGGCTGCCAGAAAATAGCGAAAACCTCCAATAAAAAATTCGAATTCTTTAAGCGATTTTTCCTCAAACCCAAGATATAGGATCTTGAGGTTGAGGAAAAATCCAAAAAAGGTCTATGTTTTTGACAAACATGAGAAAAACTAAAACTTTGAAAATATTTGACCTGCGGTAAAGCAAATTGCAACAACTGTTTGTTGGTGTCAGTAAATATCTTCTTGTAAATTCAAATTTTAAAAATTGCTTCAAAAGAATCGTTTTTTGTAAGACATAAATTAAATTTCAAAAAAATTAAAAGATGCTTAGTTGGCTTTATTATGTGGAAGTATAAGCTGTAATGTTATGTTTTCAAAATGGATGTCCCACCAATCAAAATTCACGTTTAGTAAACTTAAACTTACTTTTTTTAATTGGCTTCTCAAGAAGCGTGGATGCTTGAAATTTGATTAAAAAAGCTCAGTAGTTTTCTGTTTCAAATGTAGTTCTTTTTATTTTAAATACAATTTTCTTCAAAGAATTCAAATATTATTCTCTTCTTAAACAAAATATTTCCTATTAAGTAAAAATTTTAACGTTAGGATCAACAGAATCAAAATTAGGAAAAAGCGCCAAAAATCAATGTCAAAAAATTGAAACAATAACTTTGTTTAATCGAAAAAAAATTGGCAGCCTCCCAAAATTAAGATTTCTAAATGTAAGGACAGTAGATTTTACAAAATCATTTGTTAACTTTTACGTTACTAAACTATTGGTCGATAAACAAAATAAAAAATAATAAATTAAAAACTAAAAATTTTAAATTAACTGCTTTGCAATATGAAGTAAAATCTTATTAATTCTTAATATCAGCAAATTATTTGGAATTTCGAATAAAATTTTTTTTTGACCAGACCTCTGTATCTGAAATAAAAAATATCATTTTCAAAAGTTGTTGTTAAAGTTGTACAACGAACAAAACTGAATAATCTCAAACTTATCATTTTATTTGTTCTAGTAAAAAAATTCGTTAACCTCAAAAATAAAATAAACGTTTTGTCAACCAATAAAAATCGGCCAAAATCCCAAAATTAACAATATTCTTCTACAAGTGAAAAAAAAATTTACAATTGCGAAACAATTCCACAATATTATTGAAACAATTTTTATTTTACAACAACACAGCTGAAATGCAGTAGCAGTATATTTTTTGAATGGGTTTCCCTCGATGGGAGATCACAAAAGTCCACCTGGTAATTGCCCTGTATCAATCAAATTGTGTCGTTGAATACGATGTTTACTCTTGTTAATTACCGCAAAACCCGCATTCATGTTGTTAAGCACTAAGGTTATTTATTTAAGTACTCGAACGTTGTAAGAGCCCAACGGACATTTCTGTTCTCATTATTAAAGTAGTAATTACTGCACTTAAACGTTAGGTATAGAGAATTTGAGAAATTAATTACGGCACTACTGTATATAGTTTGTGGTTTGGAGATGGCGACATCTGTTACGATACGTTATAATTTAATGATGAGTTTGATTAACTTAATTGTTGTCATAAAAAAGGTATGGGTACCTACATAATAAATTGTTTTGGTTGTAATAATGACCACATCTCGAATGGATGCAAGTTATACCCTTATAATATTCACAATAATGTTAGACTGATAACTAGAAAATAACGCCTTTAATAGGTAAACCATCGGGCGATAGGGGCATTAATAATTATAGAATTAATTAACACTTAATTATCTAAAAATTCATTGATTATGATCCTATGGATATTATAAGTAGTAAAAAAGTTTTTGAAATTACGTCTATTTTTTCTGATATTAGGTTACTAGGCTTAAATTAAATTTTAGTTTTTTTGAGGCAGGGGTCTGAAGAAACAAATTTTAAAAAATTAAAAGAGAGGCTTCAAATTCATAAAACTATGTCCTTGCCCAATATTAGCTTTGAGTTTCTTGCATCACTCACTGATGGTGATCATTAGCAGCAGACGAGATTTTTCGTGTACCGCCGCCACCAATCTTGAGCATTTTGAAGTTGAGAAAGATTTCGTGCGAATTTACAACGATCGTTTCCCAACCAGAGAAGTTCCTGAATGTCGCAAGTTTGCAAGAATCGAATAAAATTTGAGGAACTTTGGAACATTTAAAACACCCAACCGAAAGAAATGCCAATATGACAAAAATATTGAAGTATATGTTCTTCTCGTGTGTAAGCGAAAACCCGAGAACATTTATTTGGAAAATACTAGAAAACATTAATTTAAACTATACGTACCTCAAAAAGTTCAGGTATTGGAGAAAATTGATCGACGTCGGAGAGTCGGAGGGAACAATTTTGCCATTTTTATTTAGAAAAGAATCACATAAATAGTTCTTTTTATACGAATTTTAAGAGAGACATTTGAAATAGAGCAATATTAGAATATCTAGAGACAAGAAAAAATATTTATGATAACATTCAAAAATGCGTACAATTAAGTACAAACAAAACTATTGTAACTTGAGACAGAAAATAAAGAAACAAATAAGCACAAGATACGAAATATTCTTCTTAATTTCTCTGAACATATACAGTGTGTCCAGAATAAGAATTTTAACCATAGGGATCTCGCTTATTTGAAAGATAAAAGTTTTGGTCAGGCTGTTTCACAGCATGGAGAATCAAAAAAATTTCATTTTAATAAAACGAAACGATTTAAACGTTTATGTGTGATTATCGTGATAATTTTCTCATCAGAGGAGTTATTTGATAAAAACCAAAATTAAAAATTGTAGTTTTTATTTAATATTAAATAACCCATGGCAAATATGTCAAATATTGAAATAACTGAAACAATAAATTGACTAAAATTGCCACTCTTTAAATAAAATAGATCCCGTGCTGTTAGAAATAGTTCTAAAATACGTGGAGAAAAAACTAAAACTAAAGAACTTGTTTAGAATACAAAGAAATAAATAAATGTAAGATAGTTAATACTATAGCTAATAAGAAGAGATAGATTGTCTGTGAAAATACAAAAAATTTATAAAATAGAAAATGACAGCAAAAAGAGATTAATTATGTGTTCTTTACTTTTGTTTTTTTAATTTAAATTAGACAAATTTTGCTCACTACATTTGATTTAAGACTAATACCAAAAATTATACTAACTTACCCTGAAGAATTTTTGAATGTAAATGTAAATGGGTTCTTAGAGGTGTTCGAAATAAGATCAAATTTTGTTATTGTTCTATCTGTCTAAACAATGCATTTTAATTTTTTTTTGTTTCAACTAAATGTCATGATATTTTATACTCTAATAATTTATTTTACAAAAACTCAAAAAAAAATAAGTAGACCTACCATACGCCCATAAAGAGTTGTATGAATACGTGAGGAATGGAAAACCTAAAGTGTTATTAATCAAATCATGCAGGTCCTAAATTAAAAACGCTTTTTGTCCTATTATAAATAATCTATTAACGAAAAGGTAATAAAGATACGCCTCTTGGCCATATGATAATACACTTAAAAATAGTTATTTGAAAGGTCTAAGTCAAAAGCGGTAATTTTTTAGATTCACTTTGATTTCGTCAGCAACAATTATTTTCAAAAATTCCTTTTATTTTCGATCCGTATTTACGGTTTTCTTGATTATTTTCGGTAAAAATCGCTTCGAATCAGATCAAATTCGAGCAAACTGTTCCTCTTATCGCTGGTGTACATCACGATCTAACCAATCCGCCACCATTCTCATTACAAAACTCCACACCAACATCTAGATTCATTTGAGCGACTGAATTGGTACCTGCTGCACGCCCCCGACTGTAAATTACGAAACTGTACCTTATAATCGAATTTCATTTTGAAAGAGGTGTTTAAAAGAAACTTTAGTTATTTACGACGCGACAACCCCAAGAGTTTTTTTTTTCAATTCAAACAGACGAGAATCCGAAAAATTTCGTAATTAATTAATTCAATCAGACCCAAAGTCTAGGCGATATTATTAATAACGCGACTGTAAATAATTAACACTTTCGATAGTTATAAACATAATAAATTGGATGTTGTAATGCAATCTCGTTATTAATTCGTCTATCTATCTCTATTTAGCAATTTAGCGTTAATCCGACAATAACGAGGCAAATTGATTGCAGCGAATAAAGACAAAAACGAAAAATTATTTCGATTTTCGACCAGATTCTCGACTTTCTCTCTTCGACCGACAAAAACCTTAAGGCGTTATTCGGACCGCTCCGGTTTAATTAAAAATCAAATTAGCGTCACTCGCACAAAAGACCTTTCACACTTCTGCCGTCCAAGTTATAGCTGAATTAGTTTAGATTCTTACTTCGAGATAAAGTCGCTTCCTCATACTTACGTTTTAATTATTGTCTTCTTCGGTAACATTTTTGAATGACGATTGCGTAAATTCTGATAATATACGAAAAAGTCGATTCGTCTTTCAGCTGTCTTAATTATCACCAATGAACTTCTACACGATAACAATGCCAATAAAAATGCAAATCAAGCAATTAATTACAATAACAACAAACCTTTGTAATAATAAAGATAGCAGCGTGCTATTTCAATAGAAATAAATTACTCAACAAATTTCGTTGTGAGCTCCTAAAACGCGATATCCGTAATTGCGGCATTATGTTAATTCCGGTACTGTATTAATCTAATTATAGTTTCGATGTAGTCCCGTGGAACAAAGCAGGTGTTTGAAGGCTATAAATTAAAAACTAATTAATTTTCGACGATGCCGGAGTACCTACACCTCTGTCTCTACCTGAAGATGCCGCTGGATAGGCCGCTAGGTACCAATAATTCGTTTGGTGATTTTCGAAACGAAACAACGAAAAATCTTGATGGAGTTCGTTATTAAATGCTAATAACTAATTCAATTGTTTTGCGGGAATGGTGATTAGAACATGAGGGCCATGGCTACCGTAAAATTGGAAATTCGGAGGCCCCGAACGATTAGGAAGGCGTCGAAGCGAGGAGCGGCAAGTTAACACCACTGAATTGCGGCTAATTCACATTTTTATTGCTTTATTTACATTTTTATTTAGTTTTTTATTGTACGAGAAAACACGTATCGAACTTGTCCAACTGCTACTCGTCAAAGAAATCGTTTTTTTTTCACTCGAGTTATGTTATTTTTTACAATTTATTTTGATTTATAACGTATTGGCTTAACGACTGTTTAGAAGCGCGATTAAACAATCTTCAATTAGAGATAAATAATTTTGTACATTTTAAACATTTATTTTACAACCGCACATAATTATTTTGTTTTGTAGTCCCGCAAAAATTTTTTACTACAACAAACTGTTTTTGCTTAAAAAATTCAACAAAAAAGAACTGGAACGCCGATAGAGCAATAATCTGCTCCCTTTGTGGGACGTTTTTTAAAAGCAATTTGTTCTCGCGATTTTTTGTTAACTAAATAAGTTTTTGGGCTACAATAAATCTTTAGTAGGTATAGGAATACCTACTAAAGATTTATTGTAGCCCAAAAACCTATTTATCTATTATCATTCATTAATAGATGGATGATTTTATACCACCAAAGGAAGCTCTTCAGATGTCCCAATTGTACCCAAAAGATTCACTTTTCTTTACTATTCGAGCTGATACGTTGCAACCTACATTTTAGGTAGTACTTCACTTTTATGTTTAAAATGAATCACATATCACTTCTACTTATTCAATTTTGGCCTTTTGAAGGTCTCCACTTGGTGGTCTTTTTCTATACCAGTTATCCTCTTTTTGTAATGGTTTTTTGCGGTACTGCATAATTTTACAAGTCGATTCCAGTCCCATCAAGACTCTTAGATCTCGTTTAGCAGATATATCAACTTTCTTGTTGTTTAAGTTACCTTAGCGTCTTCTATTTTATCTTCTTTAAGTTGTGTTCCAATAGATGCAATAACAACACCTGGTATTCCTTTACTGCTTATGTTACTTCAACAAGTTTAGGAACTAGGTACTAAGCTGATCATGGCTTATTATTATATGACCATTGTACTATTTGTTATGAACAAACATTTGTTGCATAATATCTCGGTTGCGGTACCATCTAGGTTTACACTGAAATTTTACTCTAATTGGTATTTTTTTGATACGTTGGTATACCATATAGTATCGTTTTAATGTCTTCTCATTCTCCCCTTTTCCAATCAAGGATAAGTTTTGTAAAAGTTATACATTATGTTGATATTGCCAAACTGCATGGTGAGTAGTTTATTCTCTTCTATCTTCTAGAATATTTGTGTGGTATCATTTTCTTAGAATGGCTCCAAGTATGCAAAACACTATCAATACTTCATTCTTCTAAATACCTACAAGTACTTCTATAGTTACAACAGGTATTGTAACTATTGTTTTCTTTCTCTGAAGGCACGTAAATTTTTGCAACTTTCTTAGTTTTTCATCGTTTCCTTTTTTATGGTTTCTGTACCAAATGAGGAATTTGTAGAATATTGTTAGTACCATGAAGCTAGCTTCATGGTATTCTTGCTTAAGTTATCCCTATGTCTTAAGCATCATTTTGATCCAAGACTACCCACGTTGACTCTTGTATTGATTGAAAATATTTGACAAGTACCTTTAATAATTCTTCTCCATGATGATGTAAACTTTTTATACATTGAAATAGTTTTCTGTTTGAGATGTCACACCAAGGTAGTACCTGGATTCATAAATATTTCCCGTAGTGTTTGTCTACAGCTTTAACTTTTATTAAATAGTAAAAACTCTAATCTACATAACTCTGAAAAATTTGCAAAGTATATGTTAAGCAATAAGCATAGGCTTACCTTGGTTTTGGAAAACATTTCGTGTTTACCTGCTAGTTTCAGGAAATTTTTAAAGTTTTAAAAAGCAATTCTCTTCCAATCAGGTAGCTTGTTTAGAAAAGACATTAACTCTACCACCAGCGACAAACTTTTGTTCTCTATAGTTTTAAGAAATTTTAAAGAAAATATATAATCTACAACGATCTTTTAGTACGTCAAGGAAGATACCCTAGATGCATCATTTATCTATCGTATAGAGTGTTTGTTATATTATTTTTCTATTAAATACCAAGACACTGAGGTGACTTTCATGTTGTTACTCCTATACTCTGCGCTGCTCCACTTGTACTTAGAGTTTGTTTATTACCAGGCACTCCACATCCCTAAAAGCAGTTTTTGGTTACTCTAAGAAACATTTCATCTGAAATGGATCGCAGTATAGACTAGTTTTTATTGATTTTCAGAACTGAATAAATTCATTTTGTTATCAACAAAGTGACTCGAGGTTTCGTGGCTGCTGTACTAATAGAATCGGATGATAAGTGTATCTTCCATATTTAAAAGGATGGCCATAATAATTTTCTGCCTCTTACTTGGTTAATTACTTCAAGTATCGCTATCTCACAAATTTTTCCTAACTATTTTTGACCTAGAGATATTTCAATGATAAGACCAACCAGTTCCTCCAAAATTTTTGGAAAATTACTTTAATCTAAATGATCATAGGCAGTCTAGATTCTGGTTTTGGTAAACAGATAAGACTCTTGTCGTCTGTGATTCAATTGGTACATATTTGAAACCTAAATTGATTTTCATTACTATGAGTTTCTGTATCCTTGTTTCACTACTACGAAATTTTTTGCAACCACTTGTTTTGGTCAGTATGACTAATAGGACTAAAAAGCTCTTTCTTGGTAGTATCATCTTATTCTTGTAGTGTGCATGACTACCCTTTTTTATTATATTTTGGGTTATAACAACCTTAATAATATTCTCACTTCACATTATTTCCTCCACAATTTATTCTATACATTTCGAATGACTTATATAGACTCTATTTGGTGGTCTAGTATAGAAATCTGTATCTTTCTTGACAAGAACTTTCTATTTAAGACATAAATTCTTCCCTATTACTGAGCAACAAACTTGCTCGTTCTCTGTTTGACTACTACTAGAAATATTTCATGTACCAGTTTCGTAAAATTTAGTTTTGTCAGTAAAACCAAAGACTTTTTGTATGTAGTGTACCTATTATCTTTGTAATCTTCCCACCAATTTTTTCTTGTTTGCCTCTATAAAAACTGTTTTAGTCATTACTCCATCTTTTTTCCTCCACAATTTATTCATCACATCTTGAATGGCGTATAACCATTTTAAACTAGCAACTGATTATTGTTCTTTTCGCTTAGTTGAGTAGTATCAGAATCCTAATTTTTTTTCAGGATAACTTTTCATCGCAAATTAAGTTACTTCCCAATACTGTACCAACCAATTTCTTCAAGGTATCCGGAAAAAATTACACCAGAAGCAGTCTAAACCCTGATATTGTTAAATAAATAAAATTCATCTTCTGCTATTCAAGTGGTACATTTTCGAGAGCTAAGTTGGTCTGTATTCCAACGCGTTTACTTTATTATTTCACTACTACTAAGAAAATTTGCAACTGCATGTTTAGGTTTCTACACTGTTTTGTCTAGTCTTTTTTGGTAGTGTCATTTAATCTTTTGAGTGTGCATTTCTACCTTTTTTATTAAACCTTTACAAAATTTTGGAATCTAACCTTAGAAATATTCTCTATTAATTCGCATTGTTTTCTCCAAAATTTATTCTACACATTTCGAATGACTCTTTCTGGTGGTTAACTACTATCAAAATCCCTATCTTCCCTGACAAAAACTTGTTATCTCAGACGTAAATTTCTCCTTATTACTATGCAATAAGGTTTTATAAGTTTCTAGTTTTCTCTGTTTGACAACTACTAAAAATTAAAACTAAAAAATAAAACTAAAAACTTTTTCTATGTAGTATACCTATTATCTTTGCAATAGTTTTAACTATCTTTTCGTGATTACCTCCAAGTATGCAAAATTTTTTAGAATCTAACTTCAAAAATATTTTTCATTGCTCCATCTTCCTCTGTTCACAATTTATTTTACACGAATAATTGTTTATTACTCTTTTTGCTTGGTTAAGTAGGCTCGGAATTTCCATTTGTGTCTAAGATAAATTCTTATCGCAAAATTCTCAATACTATATCAACCAACTTCTTCAAGTTTCTCTGGGAAAAATTACGTTAAGTTAAGAGACCAGAAGAAGTCTAAACCCTGATATTGGTAAAATAACACTCTTATCTTCTAACAATCAATTGTAACATAGTCAAAAGGTGAGTTGCTTTTGATTACTGAGCAAAAAAGTGTTACAAAAATAATGATCCGTTTGGTTACTACTAAAAATTTAGTTTGTATTGTTTTTTAATACAATAAAGACCTTTTTCTAAATAGTTTAAGAAATGCCTTTGTAGTATTTCTATCATTTCTTGATTATCTCCATCTCCAAGACCTTTTGAAATGCAATAAGCTTGAGGATCACTTTATATTACTTTCTCACTAATGTGTTCTTCACGTCTCTAAGCGCGTAAACGTAATTTAGACTGAAAACTGAGTCAAACTCTGCATTCTAATTTACTGTATCCTTTCACTACTACTAAGAAAATTTACAACTACCTGTTTTGGTCACTACACTGTTTTGTTAATACGTCTAGCGAGTCTTTTTTGGTAGTGTCATTTAATCTTTTTAGTGTGCATCTCTACCTTTTTGTATTGTACCTATGCAAAATTTTGGGATCTAACCTTAAAAATATTCTCTATCACTACGCATTGCTTTCTCCACAATTTCTTCTTCACGTCTCAAATATCTTTGTACAAACAACTGTTTATTACTCTTTGTGCTCAGGTTATCTAGTATCAAAATTTCTATTCTTCTCGAAAAGAACTTGTTATCTCAGAACTACGTTACTTCTAAATATTGTGCAGCAAAGTGCTACAAATTTCCTTGTTCTCTCTTAAACTAACAATAAAAATATTTTATCCACCAGTTCCGCAAAGGTATCTATCAGCAAAACTGAAGACTCCTTATAGGCCTATCCTCTTTTGGTTGTCTCTATAAGATTTTTTAAAGTTAAAATTCGCAAGTATTTTTTATTATGTATTCCACATTACTTCTTCCACAATATATTCTTCACGTTTTACTTCCTTTGCTTGGTACTAAGTATAACTATTATCCAAATATTCTTCCTCCTCAAAATGTGTTTGTTATCCCAGAACTAAGTTGTTCCTCAATACTGCAGCAACCTGGTACAATGTTGCTGATTCAATTTTTAAGCAGTTACAAAAATATTTTATTCAACTCTTTTAATGGTAGTACTACTTGGAAAGTATGTCTTTATCAATACAATAATGACCTTTTCCTAAATATTTTAAGAAATGTATTTGGAGTATTCCTATAATTTCTTGATTATCTCTATCTCCAGGATCTTTTGAAATGTAATAACCTTCAGAATCACTTTATATTTCTTAGTTGCTAATGTGCTCTTCATGTTTCAAATGGCGTAAACATAAATTAGACTGAAAACTGTGTCAAACTCCGTATTCTAATTTACTGTATCCTTTCACTACTACTAAGAAAATTTGCAACTACCTGTTTTGGTAACTACGTCTAGCGAGTCTTTCTTGGTAGTGTCATTTAATCTTATTAGCGTGCATCTCTACCTTTTTGCATTGTACCTTTGCAAAATTTTGGGATCTAACATTAAAATTATGCCAAGCATTTCGCATCGTTAAATCCAAAATTTATTCTACACATTTCGAATGGATTATATAAACAACTGTTACTCTTCTTGGTAGTTAATTAGTATCGAAATCTCTATTCTCTTTGACAAAAACTTGTTATCTCATATCTAATTTCCTTCTTATTACTGTGCAACAAGGTTTTACAAATTTGCTAGTTTTCTTTATCTGACGACTACTAAAAATATTTTATCGATCAGTTTTGCAAAAGTATGTGTCAATAAAACTAAATACTTCTTCTATATAGTATACCTATTATCTTTGCAATATTCTTAGCTATCTTTTTTTGATTGCCTCTAGGTATGAAAAATTTTTTGGAATCTAACTTCAAGAGTATTTTTTATTACCCAATTTCCCCAAAAATAACACTCTAATCTTCTGTCAATTAATTGTTACATTATCAGAAGCTAAGTTTCTCTTGATTACTGTGCAGAAAAGTGTTACAAATTTATAGATGCATTTAGCTACTACTAACTCTTTAGCACTTACATGTTTTGGTCATTACACTGCCTTGTCAGTACAACCAAAAGCTTCCTCTTGCTAGTTTTATCTTATCGCTTTTATTTTATCTGTGCAAAAGTTTTTGGGATCTAATTTCAATAGTATTCTCTAACACTATTCATTGCTCCCTCCACAATTTCTTCTTTACGTCTCAAATATTTTTGTACAAACAACTGTTTATTACTCTTTGTGCTCAGGTTATCTAGTATCAAAATTTCTATTCTTCTTGACAAGAACTTGTTATCTCAGAACTACGTTACTTCTAAATATTGTACAGCAAAGTGCTACAAATTTCCTTGTTTTCTTTTAAACTACCAATAGAAATACTTCATCCACCAGTTCCGCAAAGGTATCTATCAGCAAAACTAAAAACTCCTTATAGGTAGCCTATCCTCTTTTGGTTGTCTATATAAGATTTTTTAAAGTTAAAGTTCGCAAGTATTTTTTATTATGTATTCAACATTACTTCTTCCACAATATATTCTTCACGTTTTACTTCTTTTGCTTAGTACTTAGTTAACGGGTGTAACTTCCTGGAAGGTATGTCTTTATCAGTACAATAAAGACCTTTTTCTAAATAGTTTAAGAAATATCTTTGCAATATTCCTATCTTTTCTTGATTATTTCTTTCTCCAAGACCCTTTGGAATGTAACAACCTTTATGATCACTTTACATTGCTTCGTCGCCAATCTGTTCTTCACGTCTCTAATGGCGTAAACGTAATTTAGACTGAAGACTGTTCAAACTCTTCATTTTAATTTAAAAAAGCTCATCATCCCAGAGCTAAGTTAGTCCTCAATTCTGTGCAGTAAGGTACTACAGTTTGAACATTTTCTATTTGAATAGTTAGAATGTTTAATTTACGGCATTTGGCCCTGCTAGTGTTTGGAAAATATGTTAATAAGACTAGCAACTGCTTCAGAGTGTCTGGCAATCTTCTCTAAATTGTCTCTATAAGATCTATTGAAGTGTAAGCACTTCGACCAAATTTTCTATCTCTTCCTGATTTGTTCATTACTTCTCAAATAAAGTATGTGTATAAATACGTAATCAATTTTTTATATTTTATTCAAATTTTAATACTTCAAATTGCTTCAGTGGCAATGTAAACAAATTTACGCAACTGTAGACTACGTATTGATATTAAAGAAAATATTTTTAATAATTAACTTCCAGCTGAAGATCTAACAGTAACTGATTTTCAAAATTTCTAGATATTTATTATAATTGTTGTTCTTATACAGGGTGGTTCTTGTTCACACAAAAATAGAAATCTGAACGTTTGTACAGAGATCAAATAGTTCATTTTCTAATGAAGAAAACATTTTTAGAAAAAGTGGCACTTCCGCTAATACTTTGTAGAACTTTCTATTTTTTTTTTATTTTTGTCCATTGAATTTTAGTATCTATGAGTCTGCAAATGTACCATTTTTGAGAAAAATGGTGGAATGTCAAAGAAAATTTTAACATTCAAATTTCACAGCATCAGGATACGCTTGTCGGACATAAAGATGCAGTAGTTAAATTTGAAAACTCTAATAAGAAACGTATGGAATAAAATTTTTGTTTATAATTTTTTTCAATTTTGAAAAGTTTGCTTTGGAATTATGGCCGCGTACTTTAAATTGATTAGTAGCTGAAACAGAACGTTCAATTAAAATGTGGGTGTTTCCTAATAAGCAATAAAGCAATGAACAACGCATTTTCTAATTTTAATGTCTGCTACGTCACCTTGAGCTTTATTCTTGACATCAAAAAAATGAAGTGGCGCGAGAACAGGAGTGGACTTTTTGTACCAACTCCAGATACTAAACATATAGGTATCCAACTGTTAACTAGAAAACAGGTGCTGCTACTTCTCATGAGAAACATATTTTTGTGAACTCAAGAATAGAAGTCCAGATGGCACTCTCATTCGATTCAAATTTACTTGTTTGAGAATTGAATAATTTTGAGTGAAAGCAGTCGAAACTGTAGAAAGCCTCAATTTGTAACGTCTTCGCTTTATGATTACGGGTTTAGAATTGAGGTGGTGCCACACAATTAATTACCAACGCCTCAAGCAGCATAGTTACCGCCATACTCCCATCAGATCTAAAGTCTTATCTCTTCCACTGATCATCCGATCCCATCAAGCGTGGGCATTCCCTTATTCCCTCGATATTACGCGGCAAACGACCAAACTATAACTTTAAAATCTTTAAAATCAATTTTTTCACATGACAAAGTGACCACCACATCAAAGAAAAAAAACCTTAATAATTAATTTCGTGTTAATCTTTTTCGAGCTATAAATCCAACACCCGTCCGAAACCGAATCGAATTAAACACACAATGATTTACTAATGAAAATAATTATAATTTAACGCCGCAACGGTCCAGTCGCGGTTCGATTTCACATCACGCCCAGAACATTTAATTCCATCATATAACATAAGAGAAGAAACAAATTAAAAAAACACAACGCCAACAAAACGAAAAAAAGAACAAAGATAATAATGGGTAGTTCAAGAGAGCACTGGAATCACTTTATTCTCCCAGCTAACGTGTTTTGCGGCATAATTGAACTTTGAAATATAGCCTGGCGCTCCGCCCCCATTCCCGGACGCGGTTTCTGAAAGTTTCCACCTACAAAACCTCTTGCGTCCCGCGCAAACCATTAGTTTCTTTCAATTTTTTTCATAATCAAATTAGCCATGACAAAACGTGATTCGACCTCTACCGGCATCAACTTCAACTATCATCAATTTCGAATCAAGTGCCCAACTTTATTACGTCGACCTCCAGCGGCTCAATCTACAACTATCGTTTAGGAAATCCCGCGATATTGCTTGCGACTAACTATTGTTAATTTATTAATAATAAGTCAACGTTATCGTATTTGAGTTACTGTACAATAGTGTAATTGTAACTTTGAAACAGTATCGTTTTGTAATTTTTGTAATTCACGATAATAAAGAAATTTTGGTTGATTTTTGGAGTTTTAACTATTGATTGGTAGATGGCGCGGAATGTTACGTTGAGTTGCACGAAATAATAAAACTGGATCGTTCGTGATCGTTGAAACGATCACGTACGATTCTCTTAATTATATGCTGCCAGGTGGCTCAACCAGGTGAACAATTTTTCTAGTGTTATCGCGTTACAAGTGCAAACTATAACAAAGTTCGCGGACGATAACGTCGAGAAACTTTGAAGTTGAGCCTCGATAATTTTTGGAAAATTTCAGTTGAATACTGCAAAAAAAAGTTGATTTTGTTTCAAAAACAGTGGTGACAAGTGTTAAAAAATAAACAAATGAACTATGTCAACCGACAGGTTTCACAAGTAGGTATTTGGTGATGTTTTGTTCATGGTTGTATTGTGTATGGTATTTAATTCGAAACGGAAATTTATTCAGAACGCTTCCGTTGTTCTTGTGGTTTGTTGAACTTTTGGTGTTATAAAGTTTTTTTTTTCTTTACTATTGTTGCGATGGCCGGTTGAAGTGTGTCATCGCATAGTTTAGATAAATGACAATAAAATTCTTGTTACGTAGAAATTGTCTATTCTATTTTATTATCTCAATCGTTTCGATAAAGGAGAAGATAGCAGAAACTTATAAAAAAAAAATATTATACTGACATCCATGCTTTCTATTTTTAGTTTGATAGTGTTTTTCTTTAATAAAATCGACCAAAATTAAAATACGGCTAACGAAAAGTGAAACACTCCCCTCCATCTACAGCAAATGCTCAGAAATTGAATGGTACCAAATGCGAAGGAATAGGGATGATTCCTCTTATGAGTAGGGAAGGTTATGACAAGTGTAAACATTTGTTTTACGGGAACACTTTTAATCTCAGATTAAATTTGCCACTATATGCACTACCAAACCCATCAATAAAATTGATTTTTGACAAAATTGATAAATAAAAATATTTTTAAATATCCCAAAAAATTATAATTGAGAGGAATAAAATCTGTGGAAATTTTAGTCTCGCCGTTACCCACTTAAAAATATTCTTCTTTAATATCCGCAGAAATTTTCTGAACAGGATGATAGTGATATACTATTTAGTGATATGCAGAAAGAACTTCTGAAATATTAAATTTTGGATATTGGCCAAATCCATTTTGGAAATTTCCGAAAACATGTTTTTTTATTTTTATGAAATTCAAAACCATTTTGCATTAAGATACTTTGACTTCAAACGCCTTAATTATTAACATCTTTTAGTCATTGCCCATTTTATTTTCCTTCGTTATTTACTTTTAGAGAGACATTTTTAGTCACATAATTCTCAAACAAATATTATACTCTTATACAATTATTTATTAAAAAATATACAAAAGTGGCAATAAAATTTCTATTACGTATAAATTGCCGCTTTTGTTTCATTATCTCAAATATTTTGATAAAATAGATGATAGCGAAAATGATTACATTAACAAGGTCCAAACACTCATCAGGTACTACTTACAATTTTATATCACCTTAAACCGTATTGTTTTAAAATAAAACTGTTTTAGCAGCACTAACAAATCATTATCCAATGTAAAAGCATGTGTAACGAAAAGTGAAACGCCCCCACTCTATCATACAGAAGCTTGGTAATCGAGTGGGACGCTCGGTACTATATGCGGAGGGAACAACTTTTTTCGCAGAAAATGTTATGTTGAGTATCTGTGTATGTAGTGAATCAGTAGTCATACGCTGATAGTGTCATTATCAGACTATGAATCAGTACAATTCAGTTATTCAGAAATTTCTCCTTAATCATTTTTTATTAATTTTGAATATTTTCCAGCATAAATAATTTATCCTCAATAGTGAATTACATGATATTATATATTTTTATTTTATTTTAATAATAAATTGACATTAAACTATAAATTGTTAATAAAAGAATCAGTCAATGGTTTTCACCCTGCCACTAAGCAAATAAAATTAAATTTGCCTGTCTCGTTGATTGCGGAAAATAAGATGCACACATGACAGCGTGTGTGATGTGCAATTCATGATTTATAGCGTGCGGCACATTTTTACTGATTACATCACTTCAAACCGAAATGATCACGCTGTTGTTGACGAAATTTCGAATGTTTTCTGGTCAATGACTGTTTCAGAGAAAATGAGATAAAATTTTCAAAAACACTTGGGTGAATTTACAGATTGTTCTCATCTTATCAGAAGTGAAACCTTGAGTAAAAAAACTGAATAATAATGTAATGTGCTGTTTCCACGTTGTTAAGTAGCCAATAAGATTTTGTTATAGCACTCTTATTACCCTTAGAAAAGAAGTCTAATGGTACTCAAATAATCCGACTTAAGCCGATTTAACCAAAATTGAAAAGTTTAATCAAGATAACATAACAATGTGCAAAATATCGCATAATCCAGTGTATCTGATCTGATCTTCAACAAATTATCTTGAGATTATGAGCGACCTCCTACACGTGTCTGTGCCTTTATTAGTGAGCAGACACACGGGACCTACTATACAGTTTAACACAGAAATTTGGAGAGGCTGTTTAGACTACTATTGGTTCCACTTAATTGTAGTAGTTTATTAATAGTTTTCCCCATCTCATTGCTGGTCTGTCTCTTTTTTGGTATTTTTTCCATTTCTATGGGTTCTTCTGTATTCATTATTATTAGATGACCACACTATCTTGGATGGCTTCTTTTCTATTTTGTCCATTATTAGTTCTAGTCTTTCTCTGATATGTGGTTTCCTTATTCTATCTTCTCTTGTGACGCTTATTATTTTTCTTCGAAACTTTATTTTCATGGTTTGTATTTTTCTTTCTAAGTTTCTGATCTCTCTGATCCATATGCTAATATTATATAATATTTATTATATACGTTTATTTTTGCTTCCAATTTTATTTCCTTCTTCCCTATGAATGTGCTGTTGATGGTATAATACAATTCTCTTGTTAATCCCAACTTAATGTCATCCTTGGTTCTTTATATAGACTCCCAGATATTTAAAATTCTATACTAAGCTTATTCTCGTATTGTTTGTCTTAATATGAAGAGTTTTTTTTCTTTTTAGCAATGATCATTATTTTTCATTTGTCTACATTTTTTATTTTTTTTCCAAAAATAATCATCAGCGAACATTTCACTCAGATATGCTGGTCTGAGCTTGCTATGTGCTATATATAACTTGCTCGTTTCGCTTCTAGTCTCTTTTTGGATGTCATCTACAATCAAGTCAAATGGGGCTCAATAATCCTTCCCGTCTCAGTCCTACATTAGTGGTAAACTCTTCTGTTTTCATTTTGTCAGTTCTTACATACATTTTGTTTGTCCTATGTATGCTCAATATTGTTGTGACGAGTGAATTTGGCACTCTTATTTTCTTCAACGTTTCTTCTAAGTTTTATTTTTCTAGATATATTAAAATTATTCACAAGGTTTGGTTTCGAGTTGGTTTTTTTGAATTCTTTTTTTGCAAATCGTTTCTTTGGCACTCTCTCATATACCGTCCCACGATTTTCGTGTATACCCTTTGTTGAAAATAGGGAATACAAGTTTTACTTCCCAGTCTTTGGGTCTTCCCTCCCTTCAAGTGTTATCGCAAATGTACGTTAAAAATTTACGTTCCCCATGTTTTAGCATTTTCATTTTTACGTCTCTTTGTCAATTCATTGATTTAATTTTCAGTCATTTGGGTTCGAGGTACTTCTGTTTTTAATTGATTGATCTTTTCATTTTATTTGTTGTGAGCAGATTTTTCTTCTTCACCTATCCATTACGTCTTTTGTATCTATCAAATCTTCTTCTTTATTGTCTTTAATTTGCTTCAGTTGTTGAAACGTTTTATGGTCTTTTTCCATCTTTAATCTAAATCGTTCCAAAGATTTCATTCATCTTCCATCACAAAATCTTTTTCTTTTTTATCTCAGTGCCTTATCACTATAGCTTTTTGTATTTTTACAATTTATGTATGTTTTTACTCTTGCTACTTAATCTTCTTTTCTTATTTCACTATTCCACCAATGGGTCTGTTTTTGATTTCTACTATTTTCTATTGTTCCGGATACTTCCTTGGCTTTGTTTCGGTGTTTCTGTTCTCCTTTTTTGTTTCTTGTTTCTATCTGCTATTTCTGTTACAAATAAGAAGTGGTTGCTGTAGATTTCGCCCCCTCTTTTAATTCTGTTATTATTTTTTTGCTTACTTTCTCTATTTACTAATATGTTGTCTATTACTGATTTTTTATTTCTACTTTTGCCGGCTCTGGTGTATTTATGGATGTTCTTGTTAAGTTGGAAAAAAGTATTCCTTGATATTACATGGCTGTGAGTACAAAAGTCAATAATCTAAGATCCCTTACTAGTCTTTACGGGTTCTCTCCTTCATTCCAATAATATCTCTATTAATATCAATCTTCAACCGCCTCTTCCATTCAGATCTCATAAGACGATCACTATAGTCTCACATGTATCTACTGCAACTGTAGTCTCTTTCCAGAAATTATCTATTATTGTACCTTTCTAATCTTCGTTAGGCCCTTACAGCACTACAATACTTATCACTTTCTCTTCCTGGACTTCTAATTGTATCCTAGAATCGTTTCTGATAACAATTCTCATTCTTTGAAATTTTTGCTGATATTCGTTTTTACGTAACTACCATTTTGTTTCAATCAAGTATAGAAGTAAACCTAAACTATTAGAGTTAAAATGAAACAATGAAAATTTGTTTGTCAAATGACTAATCATATTAGAACAGATTTTTACAATACCATAGGGCACTTTTTTTTTAGTGGCAACTTACTCATTTTTCTATTCGATCTGATGAGATTTTTTTCTGCATCAAGCAATTTGTTTTTAAATAAAGTTTACAACGCCCAAGTTGGTATACCTGGAAAAGAGGACGTATCCCAACACAATATACAGTTAAAAACATCATTAGTATGTAACACAGTTGCCGTCATTGCCACATAAACCTCATATTTTAATATTATTGTCGATTATGAATTGTGTTGGGATACCAACCTTTTCTTCCAAGTAGGCCAAAGTGGGCGCAAATTTTCTTTATTTATGTAAAAATAAACGGCTTGATGCAGGAAATAATAATTTCACTTCCATATGGAGAAACATTCTCTACGTCAAGTTGAATTAAAAATTTTACCGGAAAATGTGGTCGATGTCATTTTGTAATGAAATGTTCTAATACGGCCGCAAATTAGTCATTTGACAACCAGCTATAATTTTTTTTAATAGTCTATAGAGAAGTTTGGTTCCATACTTTCGACTAACCCTAGTGGCCGTCCTGAGAAACTCGTAAAATAATGGATTTGGAAATATTTTAGAGCATTCCAAAGATTATTAATCATCTTGGAAAGTTTTAAATTTTTTTTTCCTTTTTGACAATAGTACAGTTTTGTTCTAAAATAGTTTAGCTATAAATGCCACATTTATTTATGTTTTTCTTTATCAGATTACCTTCCTATTTTTATTTGTTCACTACTTTAGGAATCTCAATTTTCATTGACTTATTATTTCAATGATGTCATCCCAGTATCAGAAATAAGATAAATTCTCTAATTCCACCTATTCTACTCATTATAAAAATCAAAATTCTCCGAAACCTTGATAGGTATTGTTGAATATTTGAACATTTCATACTATCTTGCAAATTTTCGCGTTTCCATTACACAGCACATATAAATAATGGATGTCTGACTTTTCATTATTATTGAATTCATATGATGAGAGATATTTATTATGATCAGTTATCAGAACTACTTCAACTACTAATGACGTCTAATAAGATTTATGGCATTTGTGTGATAGCAATTTATTTTCAAAACCAGTTGCTTTATAGGATTTTCTCCCAAAATAGATAAATTAGAAATACAAGTTTTAGGAGCAAAAAATCTTCAAACAGCTAGTTTGCCCAAAATTTTGCAACAAGTTTCAAACACAGAATTCAAAATCTAAATGAGAGTGGGACTAAAAATTTGTCAACCCGCACTATTTTCACCAAATGTATTGTTACAAAATCATGTAATTTAGCAATAGCTGTGTGTTGGGCAAAATCGTAAGAACGGTGTAGACGAAGCGAAATTAATTTTTGGATTTCAGATTTAACTATAGTTTCATTATTTATCTGTATCTTCGATATTATTCGTTTCTAATGAATAGGTATATGGATTATCAAATAAATTAATAACTTTTCGATGGTCTATCACTTTGTCTTTGAGAACCTGAACCACCTGTGTAAAATATTTGAAATATATCCAAAAAGCCAAAAAATTACCTCAGAGAAAGAGTTCATTTTGGTTATTACTGGATTTTTGTTATTATGACAATATGCTCTTTGGACCAAATCAAAGTTAACAAAACAATTTTTTTGTTATTAATATTTGTGTTAGCAATCAGAATACAATTAATTCTATGAGCTAATTTGTGGTCTTAAATACTATTTAAAGCGTTACCTGTGGCATGATGAAGACTCCTCCACGGATGGGTCCTCTTCAACCATTTAATAAGTCTCATAGTTATTGTCTTCTCAGCCTCCTAGCTCTGCGTTGATCAAATAGTGGGTGTAGCAAAATATGATGGTTCTTGCTTTGTTTTCTAGTCTCTTCATTTACAAATGGCATATTTAGGTTAACATGAAAAGTTTGATTGGTCACATAGCAGGGTGCATCTGTGGCTATCCCCACAATCTTGGATTGCCAAGTTGGACTTACTTGCACATCCCCACAGTTCTGCTCCCTAGATCCAAATTGGTTTTATAACATATCATAATAACTTATTTTCCAAAGATATGCTTGACTTTCTTCCAATCAACCAGTTAATATCTTTACCTTCATATCCATTTGTTTTCTCTTTTTGATGACATGTTTCTTCCAGATCGTATTGGTAGATTGGGGTATGATTTATGTCATTAATACCGGTGGGCATTAATCTTTTCGTATATCGTGCCTCATTTATTCTTTTTGACCACTTCTTTACCAAACATAAAGTTTATGTAAATGATTCTGTAGTTTACGGGAAGCTGTTGCTGGATCTTGATCGCCAGCAGGAATCACTGTATCGCCTGCAAATGTTCCTGTTGTCGAATTTATGGTTGTTGGGAGAACGGAAGTATAAAGCACATACAAGAGTGGTCCCATTACGCTGCCTTGAGGAACGCCCGCTTTAATGGTGAAATTATCAGATTCTGCTTCATTTACTCCTATTCTACATTCCCGGTTGTTTAAATAGGATTTGAAGATTTTAAAGTAGGATATGGGTAGAATATTATTGATTTTAAACAAAAGATCATTAGACCAAACACTATCCAATGCCTATCTGACGTCTAGGAAGGTTGGCGTGCTAAATTCTTTGTCTTCAAGCGCTTCATTAATAACTACGATGACTCGGTAGGTTTCTTGAACAATAGAGTGGCCGCTTCTGAATCCAAACTGATAGAGAGGTATCCAATCTTCCGGCTCCATATCGGAATTTAGTCTTCTAAACAATAGCCTTTCAAGAAGTTTCAATATTACCGACAAAAACTTATTGGTCGATTCTTGGATCTTTTCCGGGTTCAGTATTAATATAATGTCAGCTGTTTTTAGAGTCTTGGGCCAGTAATTCAGTCTTAAACATGCATTGTATATGTACATGAATATCTTAATATAAGCTCGTAGTAATTAAGAAAAAGCTAAACTATTTGCAAAATATCTTAGTAATGTATTTGTACCACACAACAATGTTCCTGATCAAACAATAGAACGAAACAGCACATCTACCCAAGACAAGATCTGGAATTTTGTTACGATTAGTGGGCCAATAAGTTGAAGTCCCTGTTGAAAGAACTGAGTAATGTTGTTCTTTTAGAAGTTTGTGCAACTCTCTGTCTATTGTTGTGATTATCCCTGATCAGAAGGTATGTTTACTATTGTAATCTAGTCCTGCCATGAATCTTGGTCCTAATGTTTGGAAAAACTCATTAAAATTCTTCTTCTTGATATTATGTCGAGGTGGGCAGTAAGCAGCTGTAATCGGTAAGTCATATGGTCACATTCTTACTTTAAGAGCGTATGGTGCGTTCACCAGCCAAACTAATCCGTTATGTAGGCGCTAGTAGTAACCATTAGAGCATTTTGAAACAATATACTCCCCCGGATGAAGCTACCACCTCCACTACAACTTTTACTCTTGTCGTCTAAAAGCAATATATTTTTTTATGAGTCCCATTCATTAACTTATTCCCACTTCAGCCAAAACTAAATGTTATGATATTCTATACCCCTACAAAAACTCAGAAAAAATCATTTGAACCTACTATACGCCCTTAATTATTGTGTGCTGTAGAAATTTTTTTTTAAACTTGGAAAGTTCAAAGTGGCTATGGCTAATGTTAATTTTGATAAGAATTGCACTTCCAGCATGTGCCGTGTTGTCTGAAATCAAAAGAATGTTAGACAAAATGGGTTTCGATTCTAATCAAGTAGGTAAATTTAGTAAAATGGATATTTGTGTGCAAGAACTATTTAAAAATAAAAGAACAAATTACCTGAAAGCAATAGTTCATTTAAATAACGCCACAAAAACATAATTTATAACAATTACGTATTTAATCACTAGACCATTGTTAGTTCTATTGTAAAAGAAGAGCATTCGGTTTCTTTATCTTGAAACAATTAATATTTTACTTAGAAAATACCGTTAAGTTTCTGTAAAACTTTATTGCCAAATTCCACTTAACCAAATGAACAATTCGTATAAATGTGTAACGCAACAAAAATTCTGTTGTTTTCAGAAAAATATTTACTTGTTATTTACAATATCTAAGGAGCTACAATTTGTTGCCATCAACGTCTTCTTTATCAAGATTTCATCCATTAATTTCAGTTTTTTTTTTACAGAGCCGCCAAGGATGGCATGATAGACGTTCTGAAAGAGGCGACAAAACGCGATTGTAACGGCAGAGATGAGCAAGGGATGACGCCCACCCTATACGCCGCATTCTACGGTAACCTGGAGGCCCTCCGATTATTATGTGGAAGAGGGTGAGCGAACGAAGGTTTACCTAACCCAACACTCAAACCACTCAGATTAACTATCTATCTCCGATAGGTCCATCAGTAGAGGATTAAAAATGAAATTTTTGTTTTACTTGGAATTATTTCGACGTTATCTTATCGCTTGTCAGGTTATCGCAGACAATTTTTCAACGCTAATTGATGCGATAATTTGTTTGTGCAAAATCGATATTATAGAGGGGACTCTTATTAAGTGACTAATAAACAGCACTTTGTTATATTTATAACAATTAGCTCTATCGCGATGAATTCTTCCGATACAACATTTGCATTTTTGTTAGTAATAGCTACGAGCAAAACAATCAGTTTAATTAGTTGTAGACTACTTCGCATAATTACTATAACGGGATGTTCATTGCTTAGAACAATATGGCAATTAATGGAGTTCGAAAATCGCCGCGTTTACAATGAACAAACGTCATGGCACGTTGTTATTTCTCTCGATGTTGTTGCATTGTTCCGATTTCACTCATGTTAACAAGAAATTTCGATCAGTTTTGTTGTAGTTTTATTGAATTGATAACCAAATTCGGCGGTCTACCTTTGCCGAAAAAAACTTTTGATCTCAACGACTCAACAAATTTAACAATAAACCACTAGTAGTCAATTAACAATGAAATCTTGCTCTTCCGCAACCAACAAATGCTTGCCATATTAATTACAAAATAACCGAGAGACAAGACCCAAAATAGTTTTGTACACGGTTTAGGGTCCCACAAAACTCTTGATAAATAGGAAATAAATTGGAAACAACTGTGCAAATAGCAGAACAGAAAAATTGGTAACCTACCGGTTGGCGAGTTTAATGCTATTTGCATTGTTAAACAGTTGCTCCCTAGTGATTGCGGAGAATTGTATATATTCTGCGCAATTAACAGAGATCAACTTGTTACACCAAGTGGTTGGCACTATAGCTTTCTATTATAAATTCTACAGTTCTGTTGTGATTGTTGAGGGATTAACTGGAATTAGGGTTTAACCCTAACATGGTTAACAAAGATATCAATACTAAAAAAGGAAGGAAAGTAATGTTAAGAAACATAAGCAGAAATCACGTTGGTAATGAAATGTCTTTGTTAGGGGCGATCCGGATAAGGGCGATTTGTTCGGCAATACGGCCCTGCACTTGGCGGCGGCCCAGGGCCATAAGCACGTGGTCACCTTTCTAGTCAATTTCGGCGCAAACATCTACTCCACGGACATAGACGGTCGTACCGCTCAAGAATTGGCAGGAATGAACAGTCGAGATGACATCCTGCGCTTTTTGGATAGTATCCATGCCAAATTCGAGGCCGGCGACAAAAAGAAAGCCAAAGCGTTAAAGGATAAAGCGAAAAAAGACTCGGAGAAACGTATCAAAGTAATTTGGTGAAATGGAAAGTTATTGTCGATGACATTAAAAATTTTGATTTCAGGAGTTCAACAAAAAACAAGCCAAGAAAGAGTACATCCAAGAGAAATTGGAGAAACGCACGGTCAAAGGTCACAGACCGTCAATGATAGAAACATTAAAATACCGGATAAAAAGCACTTCGATGTCGAATTTGGCCAACTTGGGGGGTCCTCAGTCGGTGCCAAGAAACTCTTTCAGTGCCATCGTTGGTAACGGAACTGTAGCAGGAACCAGGAATTTGGGTTCAGTACAAAGGAGAGCTTTAGCGACCAGAAACACAAGACTAGGATCCACCGATGACGATTTTAAGGTATTAAATAAATATTTTTTGAATAATAATTTAAAAAAATGTTTAGATAAGTGAAATGGAAGATGGAAAACGTTCAGTGAGGTCGCTGAAAGGTTATAGACGCGATTCTGAGGTTCTGTATGGTGGTACTCTAGACGCTGCGCGAAGAACTCGTCTTGATGGAGTATTCAATGAAGCTGAATACGTGGAAAATTCTTCACCTCCACCACCCCCCAGTAACGGATTGACTAGATCTATTTCACAACCTGACTTCATGCACGAACTGGAATCAAACGGAGAGAAAATTCACCAAGAACCTGCCAGTATTTTCGTCAGACCCGGCATCGGCAGCATAGCTTTCAGGTAATTGATTAATAATTACAAAAACTGTTCAAAATAATTATTTGGGAAATTTAGGAAAAGTATTACCAACACAATCCAAGGATTTTATGGTGGTGAAGGCAACGAGGAAAGTTCGATAGGGTCTGGAGAGAGTTACGGACGCAGAACTACCGCGCTGTCCATCGAAGACGAACTCTCAGGTACTAAAATCCAATATAGTTAATATTTTTGATTTTTTAATCAATTTAGAGAAAAGGAGTTTCTTAATTTTCTACAATTTGGACCAAAAATTGCTGACGATAGGGTTCCAGCAATGGAAAGGCAGCGTAATAAATATCAAAACTATATGTAAACCTTTGCCTATTTTGATAATGTACTAGTTTAAAAAATGGTCGCTTAGGCGCTGCCAATTTCGTACACTTGAAGCAAAAATATTGTTTCAAAAAGCAATATACAGCATAGTAATCACCAAAACTGTTCAACCCTTAATGCATTCGCATATCTGTAATAAAAAAAAATTCAAAAATATGAAGTAAAAAAATTAGAATGTACTTTTTTCTGTTGCAGATCCAGAGTCTAGTGAAGATGAGAACCCCAACGGCCCTCTTGAACGCTTTTTGACCGCATGGGGTCTAGGCGAATACTTGCCGCGATTCGAAGAGCAAAAAATCGACCTAGAAACATTAATGATTTTAACGGAAAACGATATGAAATCCTTAAATTTACCCCTAGGACCATACCGGAAACTAGTAACAGCTGTCAGTGAAAGAAAAGCAGCCCTCGAGAATCCCGGTGAGGTCACCGATAGCATGTTGTAAACACAACCAAGTCAACTAAATGTTAATATTTATTTGTATTATGTACAGGGGCTCCGATTGTCTTATTTTGTTTTTTATCTAATAGAATAGACAACACCCACCCTTGCTGTATTTAAAATAGTTTTTTTCCAACAAAAGTTATTTTATTATCGATAATAAAAAAACAGTTGTACCTTTATTAGAGCAATTTAATGCATTTAATAAGTAAATAAAAAATTATTGTATACAATAAGTTTATTTTTTTTCTTAGTCAAAGTTGACAAACCAAATACAAAATTCGAAACTAAGACCGTTTAGTGGTGCTGGTATAAGGATACAGCGTTTGGAAAGCGGAATCCGGAGCAACATCATCATCAGATTCGGACTCGCCATCACTTTCAAAAGTGTTATCCGGAATATCGTACAGACGAATCATGGGCTTATTAGGATCCTTCATAATCAAATATTTACCATCCTTTTGTTTCATAACTATATCAACAATACAACGCAAAATTCCCCAAGCGTTGTCCATATTGAGATTGATTTGAGTTGCGAACTCGTGAGGTTTATACTGTTGGGTACCCAAAATTACGTGTTTGCTATTATCACGCACGTGAGCTCTCGACACGTAACCAAACTTGATTTGGTCACTGCCAGCCAGCAAAGCTTGGACGGTCCATTTCGCCAATTTACAAGCGTTATTACGTAGCTCGTTGGCTAACACGGCACCTCTTTGAGTGTCGAGTTTTTGACGCCATTCCACTCCGTTAGCCAGCTTCGAATCCCACTCGTTCAATGCTTTAATGGTCAGAAATTGGAGTTCGCCGTTAGGAGATTGGACCACGGCGTCGTGTTCGCACCGCGAGACCAAGACCTAAAAAAACTTTTTTTAATATTTGCCACAAACATCATAATGCTACATAACGGAGCGCTTGCCTAATTTTAGGAAATCACGCCAAAAAAAATATTAAACTTTTGGTGACATCAGAAAATGGGTAGATGGCGCTGTATTTATATAGTTGTACGTTTGTACTAAATTCAAAAAGTTATCACGTGTTGATGCAACTTATAACGACATTGCAATCGTAGCCCTTGTTTCAAATGTGTGCTCAAAAATGATGTCGATAAAACAGTGTTCTTTACGTAACTAATGCCACGAAAATATTTATTACAACATTTCAATTTTCAAATAGGCCGGAATGGCAATTGGCAAAGTGTTTCAGAGGCCAGTTCTATGTAAATACATTTCGCTTTCCAATAAATAGCATAAAAACAAAAGATTGGACAAGAACCCATTTTTAAGAATCTACTCAAACTGTTCAGAATCGATAGACTTCTTGTTGTCAATGGCTTTCAGCCGAGGTGCCTTAAAAGTTCTCTAGATATAGAAATTTTCCATTGGACGAAAATTGGACATCGAATTGATAAAAACTAGAAAATTCTGGTTATGTTGCGCTTATTAGCATTATACCGTTTTAGTCAACGTATCGCGACCTTTTTCAAAAGATATTCGAAAGTTTTTTTAACGTTTAGGAACTTATTTTTTGAAAAAGGTGGCGCTACGATGGCTTAAACGTCACAATGCGGTTGATTTCAAGTCTACATATATTCTGATTAACAACAACGCCACAAAGACATTACCAGTATAAAATTATTATTAACAATTTAGGAGCGATATAAACGTAATTTGATCTTCTACAATGACCTGCGACAAATCCAAAAGTATTCTATACCATTAAAGTAAAAATAATTGAAAATTTCTATAATTAAATGAAAAAGAACCTACAATTCCACCTCCTAAGTCCCATTTCCGGTACCGGTATGCTACGCTTGCAACTTCGCCCTCCTCTTCTTCCGAAATGAAAGGATTGGAGTCTTCAAATTTGTAGCGTGGCTCGCCTGTCCCGGTTCTGAGGACCTGCTGACTAAAGTTATGGTTAATGAAAGTGGCTTCAAGAGCCAAATTTCGTGGCGAATTTAAGGAATTGCCGTCATCTTGCGGTGGTTCTACGGACGTCTCGTTTACCGTTAACAAATCGAACTCGGTGTTGTCTCTTTTATCAAAAAACAACTTGTCACCTACGAAAAATCAAATTTAATCAGTGATAGACCAACAATTGAATTAACAAAATTACCAATTTTTTCAATGACAATATCCCAGGAATAGTTGGATCTAGTGCAGCACATAATCGTTGCCAAGATGGCATCAGTGGCGTACACGTTACCCTCAGTTTTAGTCAACTTACGGATGACCGGGTCATCGGTTGTAGTGACGGTGTGGAAGATACGATTGACACTTTGTAACGGTTTCTCATTTTTCACGTTAACGCGATCATACGATTTATCGTAATATTCTAATTCGCCACAACAAACAATGTCGTCGCCTAAAATTCAAGTTTTAATCACAGTTACTGTTCGAGTAGCAAAAATTTACCATCTTTAATGGCGGGCAGCGACAATTTTCCTAAGCGAGGAAAATCCATTTCTTCAATGGTGACCCAATCGGGTCTAACAGTGACCGAAGCGTCCCTGATTTTGATTTGGGGCTAGAATTACAAAAACAAAAAATTAGTTTGATCGACAACTAAAATTTCTAAACTATCACCCTTCCTTGTCCCCATCTCTTGACTTGACTGCGTTTATAGTTGTCGCGAGCTTTGACACCTTTGCCCAACGATTGCATACCGCCTCCTTGCATGCCGCCTCGGCCCCCACGACCACGCATGTTGCGTTGGTTGGCACGGAAACGGCCGCGCTGATACGGGGGCTTCTGGACGCGGGTCGTGTCCACCAAATGGAAAGTACTCTCGTCTTCCTCGTGATAATAAGCATACTGACTTCCAGTGCCGAAAAGCGAAACGTATTTATCTGTTGGAACAAAATATTAATAATTATAATTTGAAAGATGATTTTAAAAAAATAGGGAAAAGAAGGAAACAAAGGTATTCGCCAAGAACTTAATATTTCCCATTCAAAATCTTAAAAAATTTCTTCTACTGATCAGCTCGACTTTCAAATTTTACCTCCCAAAAACGGGAAAAAAGAAATTAATTGAGCAGTGCCAATGACATCATGTGATATAAAACCTTTTTCGTTGATCCGCGTTTTATCACGGTACTAAATGGAGTAAATCTTATTAAACGTCCATAATCCAGTCAGAAGAAAGAAAAGAGGAAGAGGAAAAAATTAAGTTAAAAGTAATAAAATACAAAAAGAAAGATCAAAAGACCTTGAAATCCAGGGATAGAAGAATAAAAGGAAACAACAAAATTGAAATAACGTTCGAAAAATCTGATGCAAAAGAGAAGACTGCATGAAGAAAAAAACAACAAGAAAATGTCGGAATTAAGAAAAGTGCGGTTGGCAAAACTGATTGAAGAAAATCTAAATAGAAAATATCAATTCCTTACATAACCTCACTTATTACAAAAGTTGGTCAAATTCCGAAATTGTCCCTATTTTAGGGAGTTAAAATCGTTAAGAAACACTTACTTGCGTATTTCTTATCCTGGAACGTCGCCCCGGTCCAATCGCTGATTTTACCGAGACGATCGCCCTTACTGAAGGGTTGGTAAGGCATATCCTTGAATTGGTCAGGCATCTCGCAAGGGCCCCATCCTGTCGGATTATCTTGAATAATAGGTGCCTCAAAATGGGGCACCTCGCCGGCAGCTTGGCCGTCAGTCATTGTCACTTATTCCCACAAACACAATATGGAAACAACTTGGGGAAGACACGAGGAACAAAATGACAGCCGTATCAACCAACCGGTTTAGTTTCTTGGATATTCACTAGCGTCTATTTGTCGCGCTCTACAAATGAACCCAACTGTCAATGTCGACCTTTACAATTTAGCGCGCGCATTTTTAAAAGAATTTATTTGATATTCTAAAATTTTATGCAATTTATAATAACATGAAATCTCTTGTTTTGAAAAATTTCTTACTTGTTCATTCCCATCAACAAGTGCCACGACTAGGGTCCGACACAATCAGAAAATTGTTGCATAAAGATTATTGTTTTGAATACAAATAAATTTATTCAAAAACCCGCGCGCTAACTGCTTGAAGGTCAGTTGGTTCATTTCGAGAAATAAGATGCTAGTAGACACGGTTGGCAACCCTTGAATGGCGCGCATGCGTAAAAAATTTATTACCAAATTTGAATTACAATAAAATATTTATTTTTTATTAAAAGAAAAGTTATAATTAGAATGAACACTGTCACCACAAAAATTATGACTTTCTTTACGCAACTTCTTGTTTGCTCTACTAGAATGGCAACGGTTTGGCCCCATCTCCCTATTTCGTTTCATTGAAGGCAATCTTTCCTTGGACCCATTTCTAGCAGTACTAAGAACAGCAAGAATTTCTCCAACAAAACCGGCAATAAATCTCGAACAACCAATCTTCTTTACTTGATCCGGATGACTCGGAAGATCGTTAATTAAATTTTTCAAAGCTTTAATAGACAACACTTTGCCTGGATTAATATCTTTATTTTCAGCAATCCGGTATCTCCACGTGTTAAGTTGTTGTAAGGCCAACACCTTATGACTACAATGTTTTTTAAGAAACTGTTCAAACCTCAAATAACTTAATTGTTGTTCATCTTTTTCGTAAACAACCTTACAAAAATTCAAACAATTTCTATTAAAAACTTGTAACATAGTTTTGTTAAACAACTCCTTTCTCAACTCATAGTAAATGTTGATTAGGTAATGAGTATCGGTGCGTGCGTAATTTGTTAACTTTGCAGACAAAGGTCTTTGACGAAAATCAGCACGTTGCAATCTTTTGTCTGTGAAAACATTGTATTTTTCTAATTGTGCCTGTAATCCAACTTGGCAATGTCCTAAAGTTAATAAAGCGTGTTGAGTGTCAAACAAGTTGATCAGGTACAAATCGAAGTGTTGTTGAAGCCATTTCAAATCGTTTGACGATGCATGAAGAATTTTAACTATTTCCGGATTCACGAAAACTTCATTTAGTAACAATTTCATATCGTTTTTGGTTACTTTAAGGGTATCGATGATGTAATCAGTTGTGTTGGTGGATATTTGGACTAAACAAACAAATGCTTTGAAACCTTGATCGGAATATTCTACATCAACTGCAAATTCTTTTTCATTTCTTAAAACTTCTGCGAGATTTTCGAGACCGATTCGATCTTCAATTAGAATTAATGGGGTTTCTTCTAATGTTTTAAGAGGCGGCATGTTGGAAAGAGGTAATATTTGGTCGATTGTGAATTCAAATGCCGCCAGTTCCTTTTCGTATGGATGGTGGCTTCCAACAGTTTTGGTTGTTTTCGGACTTTCCTCTAAAACTAAATAGGGAATACGTTCCGGAGCTACAGAAGAAACGCCCATTTTATGCTTCCTATCCGCCATTTCGAAAACGAGAATCTTCTTAAACTGTTTCTTCTAATGTTTTATACTGGATCGTATAAAAATATTTAAAATTGGAAACACGTGCACTACGTACAAAGGTTATTTTGAAAACCATGACTCCATGACCCCACCGCATACCGCATGACATTTTGACAAGTGACATCTGTAGTTATGGCAAAAAAGTAATGATTTGTTACTCGAGTACTCGTTACTCGAGAAAATCCAAAGTATCGAGTAGTCGCTCCACAATGTATTCGTTACTTTCAACTTTCAATACTTTGATTACTCGATACTAGAGAGTAGTTGATTGCGGAACGACTACTCGGTAGAAAGTAATTATTCGTTACAATCTATACAATGATTACTTTGACTACTCCGATACTTTGGTTACTTCGGTATCCAACTCAACAAAGCCTACCTATATCGTGTTCTAATATCGTATAGAAAACTTATTTTAAACATGCAGCAGCACCACTCAATCTGCACCAATAGAGGTTAAAAGATTCGCAAATATTAGATTTGAAAATCAGTTTGATCTGATGACCTGTTTGCAAAACTTCCGCTCTGTTGCATCTAATTAAATGCTAAGCAGCAACATAAGTGCATTGGTTTTCTGATTTCCACCAGTATCCTCATAAAGAATACCTATATCCAGTATTATCCAGTGGCGTAACTATCAGTGTGCGATATGTAAAGTAGCACACGGGCGCAGCTCTCCAGAACGAGCCAAAAAATATAATTGTTATTTCAAAATTCTTTATAATTTTATCCACTTTTTGTATTTTACATTTACCTTAAAAAAATTGATATTGAGTAAATTTTGTGGAAAAACTAAAACTGCTCGTTTTTGTTTCCTTGGTGTAACAAAAAAGTTCGAAGTGGCAAATAAAAACTAATTCCGAACTCGAATTGTAGAAATACCTTCATTGTGTTTAGATGCTCTGAATGAAGAAACTAGAATAAGTTCAAAGTAATATAAAAAATTAAAAATTAAAAACTTCTAAGTTTCATTTAGGTGTCTTTACTTCAAATTTACAATTACCGCACCTGATCCTATAAAGTTTAATCAAAACCAGAAATATTTGTTTGTTGTGTTGTTGTTAGTTATTGATTTGTTTATAATTATAATTTTTTTTAAGGTAAATAAGATTAAATGCACAGAAATATATTAAATAAATGATTAACATAAATAAAAAATACCATTATAAAAGTCAGTTTTTCAAACTAATCACTAAAAAGGTAGCTATTAGAACTAAAGTGCCAAACAGAAAGCGAGTAAATAAACTAGTTGAAAGAGAAGTCTGAATAGAGTGGACTGTTGGAATCATTGACAATACAAAGTCTTTTAAATCAAACTTTGGCACTCTTGCAATTAATTTGGTCAGTAGAAAACTCACTTGGGGATGGTTTTAATAAATATGCTTAAGTTGAATTGAATATGGTGTATTGCAGAGGAACAAAATGCTTCATTTAACAACCTTTTTCCCCCCAAATCCTTAAGTGGGAAATGGCATCATATTTTTTGCAAGAATTTGTAACAAACGCTAGAAACGTGTAAGTTCTTAAGCCAAATTGCTTCGCAATTTAAGTTTGTCTGGTCTGGAAGGCGATTTGCAGGACGTGGACATCGACTAGGAGGGACAGTTGATGTGGATGACAGAAATTTAACTCTAATTTTATGATTTTGTATTAAATAGGTCTGAAAGTCTGAAAGCTGTCAAAATAGCTTGACTGAACTGAAGTGCATGTTGTGGTGCCTATACTGAAGGAGGTAAATTGGATTTTATAAACAATTTTGGAAATTCTTAATGTTTATTTCTAGAATATATAAATGGCATAAATTGATAAAAAAAATATCGCTAAATCTAATAGTGCAATAATTTTTGTCCTAACCCTCATACTTCTTGAGTAATTGTATTTTTTGGGGTTTGAGACTTTAGCATTCAAAAACTGTTAGCAGTATTTCGAAGCTACAGGCAGAATTTAGTTCCAAATTTAATTTTGAATAAATGTGCAAAGTTTCATGTGAATTGGACCAAACAACACATGTAGCGGCTTTAGATATGATTTTGTAACAGATATTCGAGATTCTTAATATTTATCTTAAAAATATAAATCGCGCAAAAATGGATGAGAAAAAAATTGAAAGTGCATTTAGTTTTTTCTAAAGTTCGAATTTTTCGAGTAATTGTTTTTTTTTTTTTTTAATTCTTGGGTCGATAATTTGGAAACCATACGAAACATGTAGGAACTGCTAGCAGAATTGAATTAAAAATTTAATTAAATATTTTTATGGTTATGTTCAGGTGGAAATGAACAGGGAACAGAACTGGGAATCCAGAACCGGGATTTCCAGTAATTCATATTTTCAGGTAAAACGAATATGCGTCACCAGGTACGTCATTTACTTTCACTACTCTTCTGTTGGGCCATTCCATTAGTTAAAAACACACAAAAACTTGCCCGAAATAAATGTCGATTCGTGCTGTTGTTTATTGTATTTATTTTTCAACATGTTATGGTATAGATGTCTGTCCTACACATGCTCTACTACGTTTACATACATCTTACATTTTGTTATATTCTTTATTTATTATTTTTCATGTTTTATTTATTTTTTTGTAAAGTTTTTGTTTTATTTTTTATATAATTTTTTTATTGCATTTTTATTTTATTTATGACTTTAAGTGATTTGCTAATTATTGAGAATCTTTCATGTAGATATTTTAATACGAAATACAAAAGTAATCAAAGTAACCAAAGTAACGAATAGTAACGATTACTCAAAAGTATCGAAAGTTGACATCACTAGTTTCGACAGTCTACGCCACAAGTATCGATGTCAACTTTCCAGGAATCGTTTCGATACGGATGAAACCCAGTAGCGTCGATATACCATAGGCGTAGACGATGTTTTTGGTGTGGCGCCGTTATTATTGTAGTGCTCATGATAGATCAAAAAGTTCACCTACAAAACGAGCCTGATATGTAGATAGAAACATACAAAGTATCAAAGAATTGTGTGTTGTTATTATTACAAATATCGCAAATGAATTTTCACAATCGTGAAGTTTCACTTCTTATATGCGCATCACTGATGCACGCCCATTTTTTTTCTTTCATGTGGTCGAATCGTTGGCAAGAATAATTATAACGTTATGACAATATCTGGTCGGAAGCTATGCTAAAATTCGCCAGTGCCTGGTAGCATTCCACACATTTTATAATTTTAGTCAAGTTTAACACTTTATAAGTGAAATTAATCAAAATAACTTTATATATTTATTTTAACATTTCTCTAATAGCAGCAGTCTTGGCAAAGTACTGTGGATTCTGTTTTGATTAATTTCATTAGTAAATAAAAAATAAACAAATAAAACTTTAAGTACATTTTGTCAAAACTTTTTAAACATTCTTACCGACGAATGGACCACATAAGAAATATTAATAAATGTTATTAATTTTGAGAACAATAGCAAGCAGTTATTTATTTTGCTAAGTTTAGGTATTGTATTTCAGTCAGAAATGAACGTTGGAAGCCGATTAAAAATTGTTGTACCAATAGCAACTCTAAATTCTAAATTAGGAATCTCCTCACAATCTGGCAACAGCGCCCCAGTTTTGATAGCCAGAGACGTTAATAATGGCGGCTGCTCGTGGCGAGTCGAATTTGATGGGGAACGATGGGCGTGGCTTGCTAATTTTTAGGGGGTTTTGTGAAAAGTGGCTTGATAACGCAAAAAATTATCTGGCTCAAGACACACCGGAAATGTGTCCATGTCATCGTCATTGTTGGCTGAATCTTCGAGTACGGCAAATTAATTTCTAGTTACCGTTTTGTCTGGTATAATTTGGTTAAGGGGGCGTGTCTCGTCTTTTTTGGTGTCTTAAATTCGTCTTTGTTGTTGCTTTCACGGCAGCGTTTTCTTATATCCATTACCTCGCTCTGCATTTGAGGATGATGATTTTTTTATTTTTATCCTCGAAGCTATCGAAGCAGCCCCTCTTTATTTTCATAATGGAAGGCACATGGAGCACACGTGACCAACACGTGGAAAACACGTGGAAAACACGTGGAAAACACGTGGAAAACTGGTTATTGGTAGAAAATTTTAATCAAAAATTGTGAAAGCACACTGTTGGCAATTAGAAATTCTTTGTGGCTGTCGACTGGATCGATAATCGAGAGCTCTATAATGGCGGATCGACGAGAAACTCGTGTCGTCCATGAACGTTGCAAGTCAATTATAAATTGTTTTAACAATAGCAGCTCTGAATTTTAACGAAAGTTTAAAGTTAAATAATTGCTGAAATACCAATCCTAAAAGAATAAAAATACTATTGATGCTCCAAAAGAGATATTTTGTTGACTTCTTTGTAGTTTTAAATTTTACATTACTTGAAAAATAAATTGGTTAACAATTAAAATCCCAAATAACAATAAAAATAAAATCTCCACGTGTTGCACCGGTTTCTGTTTGAAACCAATCCAAGACATTTAAAGCAATGGTTTTTTTATGCTGTTTGCAAATTCCTTTTGTCCAATGAAGCTTATAATAATGCAACTGATTTTTTCATAGCCATCATTGTAAACTTTCCCAAAAGTATAGTCAGGGTTTGTAAAAAACAAATATTTTACGACAATAATTAAGAAAATATAAGTATGGTTAATCCGTTGCACCAACACCGTGGCTCAAAATTTGTGCAGTCACTCTTACATCTAATTTTTGGAAACTATTGAAGTTTTACCATTTTCTAATAATTTTGATCTACCGTCTGCCAAAAGCAATATTTGGTTAAATTAAGTTGTTTTTAAGACTTTTAAATTTATCTAAGAAATTTCTCTTGACAATCTCTTATTGTCATATGAATGGTTAAAATCAAAATATTTTAGTTTTAAAGGGGCGACTTGTGATCTAAATACTAAATAGAATTTTAGCACTCTGTCTCGAACATTGTCGTGCCCACACGCCAATACATTAGGTCGTTGTACGAGAGTTAGAATTATAATAATTCTGTTATTTCATTTCACTTTTAAGAATTTAGATATATTAACTAGGGGACTAAATCAAATTCAAAGTCGTTCGGTGAAGTACTTTTAAACAAACAGTAAATTGAATATCTCCTAAATATTTTAAAGCCGCTGTTGTCGGACTTATAATTTATGTATATGCATTTTATGAATTTTCCTTTGGGAGTTTCTGAGTCTTTCCGAGTAATGGGGATTCTTCATTATTATTTGGTTCGTTCCAAGAAAACTCCCGTACTATCGCAGAGCAGACATTTGTTATTACCTGTAAAGGGATAAGTATTATTAATGGCACTTTAAACTGATAGAAAAGAGAAATCCTTGTTGACTGTTATGAAACTTTCTCTTGTGCTTTGTTGGCAGATTTCTTCTTGCATTTCAATTTTTGTTAAATAAATGTGGCCATGTGACGTTATTAACGTTATTGTGCAATTCGCACACTCATCAAGAGTATCTTTTGATTTCTAGCATAATGATACAACTTGATTCTGCACAATAACATGTTGCAGCATGCCACCATGCTTGTCATCTATGATATCATATAAATTTCTTTGTATTATTTTATTGTTCCTGTTCTATTTTGGTGTAATCAAGAAATGTCACCGCATTCTATGAAGTTGCTTAAGTATTATTTGCATTCCTGTTAATAAACATAAATAAGGAATTTACTGCGTTATTCAATTTATAGAAATATTTTATTCGAATGTTTTTATTCTCTAGTAGATCTTTACTGATTTGGTCTGTTGTTGGCCAATGGACAAGATTACATATGCACAACAAGCGAGAAACGAGAATATCCTAGTGGGCCTTTGACAAAGTGATGATGAAAGGGGCCAACATAATCATTTCACTGATATTTTGTACTAAATTTCGAACCGTAATTCGAATCGGATGAATTGAAAAAAATCATTTTATTGATACCTAACAAGGTTGAGGGCATACTTTAATACTATTAGGGTTGTACAGTTGTAGGTTAAATTATGGGCAGGTAGAAGCTTCCGGTAAGATGTTTAAAGTGCCATTCACATAAGGCAACGAAGATTTAGTGGCAATATAAGTAAAAGTAAAAATTTTGCTGTTACCCTTTTCGGGCCGCTACACATTCAATTAGCTTTACCACGTGGCATATATAGCCTATGCTGCTGTGCCAGCCGTTATCAAAATATTTCTTGTGTTGACAGACGATCAAATTGAAATTTTGTTTAAAAAATGCCATAAAAAAATCGCAATTCGTTAAGCGTGTTTTTGTTTGAAGCCATTCCTGAACATTTGAAGCAATGAAACTTTTATGCGGTTATAATTTTTCTTTCTCTTCTTTGCCCAATGAAGCTTCAATATCCTGTCTTCATAGTCATCGTTGTAAACTTTTGCAAAAGCATAATTAAGATTTGTAAGGAACAAATATTTTTAGGACAATAATATTTAAAAATATAAGTATATTTTAATCGCTGCAGCAACGCAATGGCACAAAATTTATGTACTCACACTTACACTAATTTATTTAAATCTCATAAAATCTTAATGTTTCTCAGCGATTCTAGTTAATGATGTCAGTAGCTTAGCTAAAAAAAATTGTTTGAATTAAATATCATGCAAATCATTGGCCAGAGCAAAATTTAATTGTATAAAATTGTTTTTAAACAGCTAACGTGCAAATATTTTAGCTTCTAATGAGGCAACTCTTCGTCTAATGCTAAACTAAATAATTCTCATGTTAAGTTTTTTGTCGCAAGTACGAGGCTACAAAAGAGCTATTTTGTCCTTGTCACAGTAAAAAATTTTCTATTCTTTTCTTTTCATAATCTAAACACATTAGTTAAAGTTAGTTAAAAGCCAAAAATTTATAAAACAAATTTTACTTATAATTAATAATAAATCGTTGCATACTATATCAATATTAAAGGCATCTTAGGTCAGAAATATTACTATTGACTTACATGTGCAAAAATATCCTGAAAATTTACAATAGTTACGGAGTTTCTTATTACAACAGATTGCATTGTATCTATCATAAGCTGTGCCTTGTGCAGAAGATGCAAAAAATTTAATCCGCGGTTCTAAGGGGCTTCCCTGGTCTTCGCGCTCCGATTGCTCAAAATTTCGAAAACGAATGAAATTGTAGTGGAGGGGATGAGCAAAATTTTAAACCAATCTGTACCTGCACTTCAATTCTTCTTCCGAAAAGAGGTGGTATAGGAAGAAAGTACACCCAGTAAACAGCGGGTATAAAACAGGGGCTTTGGAACTTGGTTTTCAATTTGTATCTTACCTCTAAGGTGCAAGGACCTCAACTGAACGTGTGAAGTTTGAGATAGTATTTTTGTGTATTTTTTAACTGTTCCGAAGTGCTGAATAATTGACAATGGTTGCACAGGTAAGCTAATTTTTTTAACGTAGAGGAATTACTATAAACAATTTGTTTATCTTAATGTGATAAAACTTGTAAAATGGGCCACTAATTTTTCTTCCAAGGGATAATTTTTATTTATAAAAACTAATTAACATATAAAGTAGATTTTGATTTTCTCGAGAAAGACAATGAAAAATAACACAGAGATTTTAGAATCACACTTGTAAAGACAATTAAATTTTGGTTGAACTTGTCAATTTCCTACTTTAACATGATTTGCTTGTTCTAAAACGGTCGTGTCGTAATTGAACAATGACATAATTCTTTAAATGATTAGTAATTTTCCTTTAAAGCATTCAGTTGCATTTATTTCCCTGTTTCAATTATTCACAGTTTTTACAAATTTCTATAGTAAAAGTTTAATTCTGCTCACTGATCTCGATGTTTTTTTATGGTGCTCGTTTGTTAAACAGTTTGATGCGCGAATGGTCCGCCAGCCACCCATTTTTTGCGCTACTCTAAAATATTTTATTCTTTTTCAATCGTGCTCCTTAACCAAAAAAAAAATTAGTTAAAATTAAATTTGATGTACAACTTAAAGGCCAGCCTCGCATTATTTAATTTTTTTACAATATCTTCTGATTATTTATTTTGCGAGTGTTTTACTCGCTGCTACCGGTGTTTTTTTCAATTGTGCTTATTTTATAATAATCAGAAAAGCTAACTGTACATAAAGTACTAAAAAAGCATCAGTTTAAGGGGGTGCTAGCGCGACGGTTCTACTTCGCATTTGCTGCCGTCCGAACAAAAATTTCTCGTGCAGCACTCGCTTTGCAACGGCCGTACGAGCACATTTTTCAACATATTTTACTGCGGTTTATTGTATGTGATAGGCTTGAGAAGGATAACGGTGCTTTTAAAATTCAATTTCGGCGATATAGAACAATGGCAAACGAATTGAAACTTAGCACACATATACACCTTTTGGGCTCCATATTTTGGAAAATTGGCTTAAGTAGCTAATAGATCCATGTAGTGTATATGTTGTGTATAAATTTCAATTTTTTACAAGAACTCTGAACAATGTTATTTGAAGATCGATAAAGCAAGTTGCGCCCAATTTCCTTAAATTGGGATATTAACTGAGCCTAGCTTGGTTAAACAGGCATCAGTAAAATTCCCTGACTGTACCGTACCTACCGCACCGCTCAACCAAACTTATCTGTTTGATGCAACAAACACGATTGGTCGTTCGCTCTCAAGTCGAACAATTTGTCCACAAGAAATGTGTTGTGAATGACAAGGGCGAGTAACTCCATAAAAACACTTGCCTCATTCATTAAAAATTTGGCTGCCTCCAGGCCAGTTGGGCAGCTAGCTTCAGGTAGAAATTAGAGTGGAGGTTGTTGGTCAATCGAGTAGGGGAGTACATTCTTTCAAAATGTACTCAAAATGTTCCCATAACGGATTAGTTTGGCAGGTAAACGTACCATACTGTTATTTTCTATGGTTCAGTTAAAAACAGAAAAAACAGAAAAACAAAATTGAAAGTTACGTGTTAGTAAGTTAACGAATTCAACCAATTTTTAAATGTTCCAGTTGTTTACACCTATCCTCTCGGTGTCTTAATAATAAAAAGAAAATTTATTTATAAGTGGAATTACGTGCGCAAGTATAAAAATCATCTCGTTTCTTTTCTAGGTTGTTCAAAATGGTGGAAAGGTGGACATGTCCCACTTTGAAATGCTTAAGATGCTAGGGAGAGGAGCTTTCGGCAAGGTATTTCTTGTTCGAAAAGTTGTAGGAGGAGACACCGGGTGCCATTATGCAATGAAGTCAATCAGTAAAACCACCGCCAAGGGAGCATATGATTATCGAAGCAAGTTGGAACGCGACATGTTCATGCTTATCGAACATCCTTTCATTATTAAAATGCACTACGCCTTCCAGACAGCCCAAACGGTTCACCTAGTTTTAGATTTCTGCCCGGGTGGAGATTTGTCTTCATTGCTCGGTGAAAGAGTAAGTTAATTTATTTATTTGATTGTATTTGATTGTTTAATAATATTCAAAATTTCAGGATTTCTGCAATGAAACGAATGCCAAGTTTTATTTGGCAGAACTGGCTTTGGCTGTAATTTACTTACACTCTATGCAAATCATACATAGAGACTTAAAGCCCGGGAACGTCCTTCTCGGAATGGACGGACACGTTGTCTTGATGGATTTCGGTTTAGCGAAATTAGCATGGGAACATTCCACAACTTACACATTTTGCGGAACGGTTAGTGATTTTTATTTTTTCACATTATATGTGTAATAACTTTGGCATCGATGTTGTAGATTCAGTACATGGCACCTGAGATGGTTCACGGAAATGGGCATTCCTACGCTGCTGATTGGTGGTCCTTTGGAGTTATGGCATACCGAATGATGACGAATATGTTGCCGTTCGGACAAACTGAGGACAGTTTGGCCACCGTCAAATGTGTAATAGAAACAGAATTGGAATTGCCAAAAAAATTTAGCATCGAAGCTCAAAACTTTGTCCGGGCTCTTCTTAATAAGGACCCTTCACAGAGGCTCGGAGCTGGTCCTGAAGGAGTTGAGGTGAGTCAAAAACTAGAATTTTGCTATTTGTTGCTGTTGGAAATGTTTCTCAAAGAAATCAGCCAATTTGATCAATTTAGTAACACACACGGTTTTCAAGAAAATTGTTTTTTGTGTGGTAAAGGTCAAAATTTGCAGTTCTTACAAAATTCACTACGTGGTAGAATAGAATTTATTTTGGCAGAAGCCTTAAGTGCTTGGGAATATGTTTATCATTGGCGTGAATTGTAAAGTGTACTTCAATAGATGACACTGGCTGATAATATTTCAATACACTACTCACACTATGTCTGGTGCGTGATGCGTGTGCGTGATATGTCTAATTAATGTAGATGGTAATGTGGATGGTTTTATGCGTACAAAGTTGATGCATAAAAATCAGTACTCGGCGGATTGCCCTAATGGTTGTAAATTGAACGCACTCAAAGCAAATTGTCACGAATCAATGCATGTTGCATCCCGAATCATGAACCACGTGTAGTGTGGATGCCGCTTTTATGAATTTTGTACGTTCAAACTGCATTAGTGCGCATATCGACTTAACACCGTTTTCTCTTTCCTAACGTGCTACGTGTTTTTTCTTTGTTCTAGGGTTTAAAAGGGCATGAATTTTTTAAATCCATCAACTTTGAGGACCTCCTCGCAAAAAAGATTTTACCTCCTTTTCAGCGACCGGCTTATGAATCTGATGATGATTCTTCTGGTTCAGAGCTATCTGATAATTCTGACGAAGCATTTGTGAGTGCAAACTGTGACAACCAATTTAAGGGGTAAACAAGAAAATTGATCACTTCTGTATGTGCTAACTAAATCGTTTGTAGGTTCAGCTATGTGGCCCCTTGTTTGCTAGAAGAAATTGATGAAAAACCTGAACCGATCTTCAAACGCAATATTCTGAATACTTATACCTTAACCGAAAAGTTATCAATGGAATGTCGTGGCGTGTGGAGGCTAGCCATACATAAAACCACTGCTCAACAATTTCCAATAAAGGTAATTTATTGAGTTGCGTAAATTTGCAAAATAACTTTTTTTTTTTTTTGGCAGATAATAGATAAATCTGAACCTAATTGTGAGAAAGAGATTGATGTTGTCTTACGCCATCGCCACCATCCCGGAATTTGTAAATTGTTAGACATATACGAAGATAGTGAAAATTATTATGTAGTTCTACAGCCACACCAGGGAACTACTTTGTTAAATTACGTGAGAGAGGTAAGTTCAACATTCTAGCCGTTCAAATAAACATTTTAAAATTTAAATCAATAGCGACGCTTACCTGAAGATGAAGCTGCGGCGATTTTTAAGACCTTAGTTAACACCGTGGCCTACTTGCACCAAAACGGTGTTGTTCACGCATCTTTGAAACCTAACATGATCTTCTTTACTTCCACGGCTTGTACGCCCGATACTGTGACAATCTATGATATGGGATTTACCAATCAGGTCAGTATATTTGTGTTAAAAAGACGAAACTAATTTATTTTCCAACAGTTGAGAGACCGCAACGGATCTATGGTAGGTCCATGTTGGAGTGCAAATATTACACCTAACGTTCTAGAATTACATGAAAGTGCCTGCGCTTACGACATTTGGTGCTTGGGCGTCCTTCTTCACATAGTTCTTTGTGGTGAACCTCCATTCATGAGTTCCCCCAATGACAGTAAAGAGCTCATTCAGCAGAGAATCTGTTCAGGAGAACTTGTATTTTACGTAAGTTATATTATTATTATTAAAGAATGGGAAAAGTATTTTTTTTAAAAACAAGAAATTTTAAAAGTTTAAAAGCAAATTTTCTAGAAAACAAAAAAAAGTTTCTTAAAAAGATTTGACATGGTTCAGCTGCCATTGTAAATTAGATTAACTAATTGCGTTTGATCGTTAATATTAAACTAAATTATTAATGCCAAATGTCAACCAAAATCTGCATAAAACAGTAGAATATGCTAATTTGTTAAAACCTCTTCTTAAAAGTAAATGTTTCCGTTCTTAATTTTCAGAACAATCATTGGGCGAACGTGTCGCAGGAAGCTAAGATGTTGGTAACTAATATGTTGCGCAAAGATCCCCTAGAGCGACCCACAGCAGCACAAGTAATAAAACACCCCTGGCTGGTTTCAAGGATGCCCCCATCACACTCAATTCATTGAGTGGCTCAAACTGTTGAAGGGAAAATGCCCAAACAATACTGGCAGAGCCATTCAAGTGCCACAATTAAAAGCAGTCACTATGTAAGAATTGGGCAGGAGAAGATTTTGCAACAAAACATTAAACAAAGTCCAACAGGATTCATCATGTTTGAACTATTATTAATTTCCATTTGCAGTTAGTGTCATGTTGACAGTATCGTGTTTGAATGTTAGTTAAGTTAAGGATCCAAAGATAATTATATTTATTTGTATGTGTAAATGCTATTACGCACTTTTTCCTTTTTACTTAGCTATAGTTTTTATATTTTGCTTTTGCGTTAAAAAAAGAAAATTTTAGTTAAAAATATTGTTTTTATAATATTTAAATTATGCAAAAGTGTTCTTAGAAGCGTAAGTGAATACATAATTTCTTTATTATGTATGTAATAAAGTTTCAATTGGCTCTTTCTTTGCTCCTCAAAATGTTGTGTTGGTTACGTTGGTGCCACTTAAGACCTTTATTTTTAAATAAAATTGCGTCGATATTAATCGATAGAACTCATGACATTTATTGTGTAAAAATCGCAATTATTTTCTTCTTCGATCGACTCTTCTACTCCCCCCTTTTAGTACGTGACGCCACCGGGAGATTGCGTGAACTGTTTAATTGAATAAACTAGTAACAAAGCCGGCCGCCTTAAAAGTTACGGCCATTGTATACCGGTTTTACGACGACAATCACATTTGCCATCATCAGGTCGTTTGTTTATATTGGTGCCGTCCGCTTTCATCGACTGACGACCGAATACTGATGTCACAGAATATAAAACAATATATATTCTGTGCTGATGTCATCATCAGTAGTAATCAGTATCGCCTGGTGGGGTCCTAACGCTGAACAGAAAAGGCAACTAATTTGTAATTCAAAGTTGACAATCCAGGACGTGGTTACTCGGGGGCCAGGATCAGTTCATGATTCGACCATATTTAACGATTCGGCACTCAATGCGGAATTTATCAATGACCGTTATGGCGACCCTTACCTCCTCGGAGACAGTGGTTATCCTTGTCGAAGTTACTTGTTGACTCCATTTTTAAATCCTCGCAATGCAAGTGAAGTAGCATATAATAATGCTCACATTTTTACAAGAAATGGAATTGAGAGGTGTAATGGCCTTGTGAAGAGAAGATTTCCATGTAGGTATGTTGCTTGGGCTTCGACTAAAGCTGGACGAATCACTTGCGGATATTGTTGCTTGTTGCGTTTTGCATAATATTACATTGGATCTTGAGGATGTAGAGTCGGAAATGGATCCTGATGTTGTTGTCCCGCCAAAAATCGAACACCCTCAAATACAAGGACTGGCCAGAATAAATGTTAACAACACAGCTGTTCAAACAGCCCTGGTTGGAACTATATTCGCCAGATAAATGTTCAGTGTTCAATAGTTACTTTTTCGATTGCTTTTTATGTGTACCTATTAATAAAGTGTTCTTCTTCTTCTTGTGTGGCTTACTCATTGCATAAATATTTACGCAATTGACAAAAACACAACATTTCTGCTGCAAAAGATGGGGTACACACGTGCATATGTGGTTGCTTGCTGCTGATGCCTTCAGATGGGTCGCAAATCCTGATCTTCCGATGAAAGATGCAGTTGAGCTCGCGCCATCGCATGCTCATTGCTTTTTTGAATTCAAAAACTAGCTCGCTACTTCCAAATTAATACTCTTTCAAATAAAGTTTTCAAGTTTATTTAAGTTGATAGGTATATAATCGAAATATAAACAAATTTTTAAAAGCTACACGTAAGTATGTAAAAATAGTAATAATAAATTTAACGAGTACATTTGGGATTATTTTCCCAATACTTCTTTTAGCTGCTGCCTTTTGATTTTCATGTCAATAGTATGCTGAATTTTTGCCGAACCAAGCTGAAATCTTGCGAGTCTTAGCTTCGTGGCAAAATATTCTTTTTTAATCTCCTCGCTGGATGAGATTTTCACTTTAGAAAGCTTTTTTCTTTTTGTGGGGACAGAGGAGCGGAGGTCTAGTAGTGGTGATGGGGATGGGACTGGTAGACGATGAGGTAACTACAGATATGGCTTCGAGCTCTGAATTTTCCAATGCATGACCAAAATCGAGTCATGAGGGACCGGCTACAGGCTGGTTGCCTACTCCTACTATCCATCTTCTAACCTCCGATGCACTAAAGTCACCTAAACAATCAGGATAAAAGAAAATCAGAAATATAATAAATAGGAATAACAATCAAGGAAATGATACTAATGCATAAATAAATTAGTAATAGTTACACCTAACAAGTAGGTATGTATTATAGGTACCTATAAGTAAACATGTAAGTATTTGGAAAAAATCGTGTTGTATTTAATTTATTTAATGTATTTAATTCGGTTTGTAGGATCAAAATGTATTCGTCTGACTATTGAATTTGCTTCGAAGGACCATATGATTGAAATCAAATTGTTGATAAGAAATTATAACTTTATTTAACTCACTTTAAGATGGTTATGTTACTACGCTGAAAGTCGATTCACTAAAAGTAAAGAGCGAAGTGAAGAGAAGATGGTGAAAAGAATATAAGAAGATCGGAGCATGCCGTTTTATAATCTTCCCGCCTTACAACTTTAGGGTAGTGCGTACGGGCTACCAACCTTCTAAAAATGGTTGTATAGTTGGCAACAACATATACGCAACTTATACCGCCCACCTTGAACCACTAAGTTTCAACATAAGCACCGTAACAATAACTAATAAACATTAAATGAAGAATAGATATCTAAGTACAAATTTGTTTACAATACATAAAGAAAAAAGATTTAAAGTAAAATAAGCGATCAGTTGACTCATCATTTATTGGTAGCGGGCACAACTTTGTTACCGCACGTTTAAAGACACCCGAAGTGTTCTTCACTGTCACCACGCGATTTTTATGGTCATTAGCAGGATGCACTTCGATCACTCGTCCTAATCGCCATTGAAGAGGTGGGACGTTGTCTTCCTTTATTAACACCATTGACCCGACTTGGATACATTCACTTGGACCGCGTTGCCATCGCGATCGTGATTGGAGAGTATTTAGATACTCTGTGGTCCATCTTTTCCAAAACTGTTGATGAAATTGCTGGATTTGTTGCCAACGTGACAATCGATGTATATTTACATCCAGGAGATTTTGTTCGGATAGTGATGTCAATGGACCACCAAAGAGGAAGTGACCAGATGTTAGTGCATTGAAGTCATTGGGATCATTTGATAAAGGAATTAACGGCCGTGAATTAAGGACTGCTTCGATCAGGGCCAACAATTTGTTCATTTCCTCATATGTGCATCGCCTAAACTTCGTTTTAAATGGTTCTTGACTGATTTAATTCCCGCTTAATGAATACCACCAAAATGTGGAGAGCGAGGAGGAAGAAAACTCCATTTAATTGCCTGAATTGACATTGAATCACAATTTTTTTTATTGAAATGACCTGAATAATTTATTTAGTTCGTTATGAGCACCCACAAGATTCGACGCACTATCAGAGTAAATCTGAGATACATTCCCACGTCTTGCTATGAACCTTCTTAATGTATTGAGAAAAGATTCTGTGGTTAAATCGCTTACTAATTCTAAGTGCATTGCCTTTGTAGAAAAACAAACAAACAGGGCAACGTAGACCTTTACTAAACGTTTGCCCCGTCCACGATTTTCCTTAACCCACATAGGTCTGGCATAATCTACGGAACAGATATTGAAGGGTCGGCTTGATTGGATTCTTTCTTGAGGCAGATTGTCCATTACCTCAGAATAGTTTCTGTGTTTAGAATGATAACACTTCATACAGTCATAATGCAATTTGCGAATCATGCTCCGCCCTATATAAATTGCTGACAATGAGCCATTGTACGTTGTAGTTTATGACATTTCGAAAATTTTATTAATACATCAAGTTGTGGAATAAAATTAGAAATTAAGCAGATTTTGCGTTTTTCTAAACTGCTTTCGTCATAATCACTATTTGAAATCGTATTTGGTTTATGGTTTTCTGCATCGAACGGTTCAAACAACCAATTTGGGCCATTGCGCCATAAACACGAAGTTAATAATTGAGTCGATAATATACCCCTGGAAATAATATCCGCTGGATTGTCCTGACTTCTAACATGGTACCAATTATCTATGTCACTTAAACTTTGAATTTCAGAAAGTCTATTGGCAATAAATGTTTTCCAACTATTAGTAGGAGCTGCTAACCAAGCTAATACTATTGTCGAATTAGTCCAAATATACTTTTTAGATACGTCTAATTCTGAAATATTTAATATTTTATTTGCGAGCGGGGCTAACAACAGAGCACCACAAACTTCTAATCTTGGCAATGAAATGCATTTTAGGGGTGCAATTCTGGACTTGCGACACAAGAGCTGTATTGAAATATTATCGGCGTCGTCGACAGTTTTTAAATAAATTACTGCACCGTAAGCAGATTCTGAAGCATCACAAAATCAGTGCATTTCCACTAATTTGGTAGGTCTTATCGAAAGTACATTTGGCGGAAAGCTGAATTTTGAAAGATTTTCCAAATCATTGGCTCATTCTTCCCAAGTACCTACTAAAAATGTGGACAGAAACTGATTCGTCCCAATCAAGTTTTAATTGCCAGAGTTTCTGCATAATTTTTTTGGCTCGAACTACTGTAGGACTCACGAGGCCGAGAGAGTCAAAGATTTTACCTATTGTGGACAGGCTGTTACGTTTTGTAACCCTTTGTTCTTTTGGTACATATTTTACACTAAACTTAAATGTGTCACTGTTTGTGTCCCAGATTAGATCAAAAGTTTTATTGACATCAGTTTTATTCATATTGACGCTTTTCTCTAACCTTCTTTCTAAAGAAATAAATCGCTTTATTGCGCTATGGTATAAAGACCCTAAACTAGGAGGAAAGCACTTAAAGGGTAATTGAACTTGAAATCTACCGTCAGGTTGCCGGTTATGGGTGTTTTCGAAGTGCCGTTCAATTCCGATTTAATGATAGACCTAACTGGCTTATTGCAACAGTCCTCAATTTCCAAAAAATCTAGCTTTTTGATTGTCTAGTTTCTCGCAGGTAGTAAGATAGGACATTGTTGTATTGGAAGGTACGGGTGCTGTACAGGGCCGCTTATCACTCACCCTAATAAAGTCTTTTGTAGTATGGATTGGGTTTTTCCTAGTTGTATTTGGCCCACGCATAACAAATTGAAAAATAGTCGATTAGTCCAGGTATATGAAACCCTAGGTCTGACAACTCTAATTGTTTGGAGATTTCCAACTTTGATAATTTAATTGCATTAACAGGCAGAGTTTGGGTGATTGATGGCAAAACTAAACAAGAAATATCAGTTTGATATCCATTAAACAATGAATGTATTTTAATATCAGCAAAACTCCCTTGATTGTCGTCATTGAATTGCTGATCCCGGATATCGGGACGTTAACCTTCTCGCATTTTAGCCGCAAGTTTTCACAGGCCCTTTCGGTAATAAAGTTTGATTCCGAACCCGAGTCTAATAATTCCTTTAATACATAAAATTTCTTTACAATGTCTTCTATTTTGACTTGAATTTTCGGCAATAGTACACTAGTATTGCCTACGAGATTGCAAACTTGCAATGAACTAGAACTAGCTGATGCTTCAGTAACTGGTAAAGTATCATTAGTTACTGTTTTATCAACTGGATCAATGTGTAACAACTTACTACGTTTTTAATTACACGTGTTATCTTTAAAGCACTTTTTCGTTGTATAATTGCAGTTGTTACTCAAAGTACAATCGACACCATTGGAAATGTCCACCTAAAATCGGCTGGGTCGTAAGAAAACGCTCAAAACTGCTTTCCTTGACAAGTCAGTGTGCGCTGCGATGCCAAGTTGTCGTGTAATTTTTAAAATAACCCGCCAATTTCACCGGTTCTACAGTTTGCGGCAGACATCGTTGACGCATGCTTTGTAACATTACATTATGGCGATATGTATTTGATTTAAAAAGTTGTCGTCAATGTCAACTAACAGAAAGGTCCGAAATTTTGATTTATGCTATTCTTTGTAATTTTGACTAATTGAATAATCAATAATTAATAAAATCGACTGATTTAGTTAATCGTATTTCAATGATTCGGTTTTACATTATTATTTCCTTTCTTATAAATTTCAATATGTAATGCAAATTATCTGAGCTAATTTCGGAAGTTCTAGAATTCCTGCCAAGCAAATATTAATCAAGCATACGATGGATAATTTGGATGGATCCAAGTATAAAATATTTCCTTGAATTGGTTTTAATTCTTATGTATATAAATAATTAGTTGTTTTCTACATTATCCAATTGTTTCATTTGAAGTCACATTTTTTGGACCATCGGATTTTACAGCTCAACGTTATTTCTTATCTGCCTACCTGCTTGGGGAGAGTGGTTATTGACATTTAAAGCGAAAAGCCCATATAAAATTGCGTCGATATTAATCGATACAACTCATGACATTAATTGTGTAAAATTTCCAATCATAATTTTTCCAACAAATCGACGCTACCACAAATAGTTCCATCGACAAAACATTAATAATATTGATTCAGTGATAGAAACTCAAGTTTTTGGCTTCAACGCGATAATCAATTTAGGTCCCTTGAACATCTACGATTATCCTAATTACATACACAAGAACGTAACAATCTAAAATTAAACAATTACTTTGACTTTCCGTCGCGTTTTGCTGTCAGCCATAACTTTTTATGGTATATGTTAATTCTAATCGTAATTATGAAGCATCTTCGGCTTCAATGGCCAAAGTACCAAGATCATTTAACCGTTCTTCGTTGTTTGTTTTTGGCAAATAATTTTTGATAAATTTTAGAGCCGAAACATTCTTTCCGAAGTTGCTGTAGTAACTGGAAGTGTTGAGGTGGGCGTCAAGTTCAGAGCTAAAAAAAGAAAAACACCCCTTCGAACTTTTTGGTTACAGACTTTGCTATTCATTTTTAAGAAAATCTGATTGCTTTAACAAAAAGAGTAAAGATGAAAAAATCAGTAAAATATATTTCTGATAATTATATCGGTCTCGGAGGTAAGTATCGACATTTGAAAAAAAATTTAAATTTGTGGACATTTTAGCGCATAAGTTAAAATTATTTTACAAATTGTTGTTGATGTCTTTCTGCTTACGACACAATGCGCCAAATTTAATATTAGTTAACAAAATTATTTTTTTCAGTAGGTAAATCATTCGATAAAAAATCGTATTTTTATTGCAGGCTGAACCATTTTATGTTTACTTTTGATTCTTGACAAAAAAAAAGAGTTTAGTACTCCATTGAAACTACGATAATTAGATAACGTTAAGATTCAAAAATGTTTCTCCGATTTAAAGAATGCGGTGTGGAATATCAGAAATAAAGTTGATTATGGTTATTATAGTGTCCATGATAAATCAAAAAGTGCACCTACAAAGCGAACCAGATATGTAGATAGAAACATACAAAGAATCAAACAATCGTGTGTTGTTATTATTACAAATATCGCAAATAAATTTTCACAATCGTAAAGTTTCACTTTTTATGTGGGCATCACTGATGCACGCCCTTTTTTTTTGCTTTCATGTGGTCGAATTGTTAGAAAGGATAATTATAATGTTATTACAATATCTGGTTAGAAGCTATGCTAAAATTTGACAGATCCTGGTAACATTTCACACATTTTATAATTTTCGCCTAATTTAAACATTTATAAATGAAATGAATCAAAATAAATTCATACATTTATATTAACATTTAGCAGCAGCATTGACAAAGTACTATGTTTTCTGTTTTGATTACGTTTATTAGTAAATAAAAAATAAACAAATAAATCTTTATCATATCCTGACCAGATCTGGTCAAGACTTTTTAAATATTCTTACCGACGATTGTTAATGTTAATAAACGTTAGAAATTTGCAAACAATAGCTAGCAGTTATTTATGTTGTTAAGTTTATGTATTGTATTTCACTCAAAGATGAACATTGAAAGCGAGTTAAATATAATTGTAACAATAGCAACTCCGAATTTTAGCTTAAGTTTAAAGTTAAATAATTGCTGAAATACCGGTCCTAAAAAAATAAAAAAAATATTGATGCTCCAAAACAGATATTTTGTTGACTTCTTTGTAGTTTTAAATTTTAAATAATTTGAAAAATTAATTGGTTAGCAATTAAAATCCCAAATAGCAATAGAAAATAAAATCCCCATGTGTTGCACTTTTGTTTGTTTGAAGCAAATCCAGGACATTCAAAGCAATAGTTTTTTAATAGAAACTTCTATGTAGTTGGCAAATTCTTCTTGTCCAATAACGCTTACAATAGTGCGCCTGATTTCTTCACAGCCATCATTGTAAACTTTTCCAAAAGTATAAAATGGATTTGTAAAAAAGAAATATTTTAGTACGATAATTTAATAATAATGTTTTAACCTTTGCAGCAGTACCGTGGCTCAAAATTTGTGCAGTCACTCTTACACCTTCTTTTAAAGACTATTGAGTTTTAACATTTTCTAAAAATTTTGATCTACTGGCTGCTAAGGCAAAATTTGATTAAATAAAGTTGTTTTTAATACTTTTAAATTTATGTAAGAAATATCTCTTGACAATCTCTTATTGTCAAATGAATGGTTAAAATCAAAATATTTTAGTTCTAAAGGGGCGACTTGTGATCTAAATTCTAAATAGAATTTGAGCTCCCTGTCTCGTACATTGTTGTGCCCACACGACAATATATTAGGTCGTTGTACGAGAGTTAGAATTATAATAATTCTTTTACTTCATTTCACTTTTAAGAATTCAGATATATTAATTAGGGGACTGAAGCAAATTCAAAGTCGTTCGGTCAAGTACTTTTAAACAAACAGTAAATTGAATATCTCCTAAATATTTTAAAGCCGCTGTTGTCGGACTTATAATTTATGTATTTGCGTTTTATGAATTTCCCTTTGGGAGTTTTTGAGTCTTTCCGAGTAATGGGGATTCTTCATTATTATTTGGTTCGTTCCAAGAAAACCCCCGTACTATCGCAGAGAAGACATTTGTTGTTACCTGGAAAGGGATAAGTATTATTAATGGCACCTAAAACTGATAAATAGGAGAAATCCTTGTTGACTCTTATAAAACTGTCACTTGTTCTTTGTTCGCGGATTTTTTCTTGCATTTCAATTTTTGTTAAATAAATGTGGTCGTGTGACGTTTTTGATGAAATATTTTTCCTAGCACTTTGCACATTCAGCAATAGTATCTTTTGATTTCTATCATAATGACACAACTTGATTCTGCACGATTACATGTTGCAGCATGCCACCATGCTTGTCATTTATGATATTAGATAAATTTCTTTGTATTATTTTGTTGTTCCTGTACTATTTTGGTGATATCAAAAAATGTTACCGCATTTTATGGAGATGCTTAAGTATTATTTCCGTTCCTGTAAATGAACATAAATAAGGAATTTACTGCGTTTTTTAAATTATAGAAATATTTTGTTTGAATGTTTTTATTCTCTAGTAGATCTTTACTGATTTGGTCTGTTGTTGGCCAATGGTCAAGACTACATATGCACAACAAGCGAGAAACGAGAATATCCTAGTGGGCCTTTGATAAAGTGATGGTGAATGGGGCCAACCTAATCATTTCACTGCCACTTTATACTAGATTTTAAACCTTAGTTAGAATCGGATGAATTGAAAGAAATAATTTTATTGATACCTAACAAGGTTGAGGGCATACTTTAATACTATTAGGATTGCACGGTTGTAGGTTAAATTATGGGCAGGTAGAAGCTTCCGGTAAGATGTTTAAAGTACCATTCACATAAGGCAACGAAAATTTTGTGGCATTGTAAGTGAAAGTAAAAATTTTGCTGTTACTCTTTTCGGGCCGCTACACATTCAATTAGCTTTACCACGTGGCATACCTATATAGCCTATGCTGCTGTGCCAGCCGTTATCTAAATATTTCTTGCGTTGACAGACGAACAAATTGAAATTTTGTTTAAAAAATTCCATAAAAAAATCGCATTTTGTTAAGCGTGTTTTTGTTTGAAGCCATTCCTGAACATTTGAAGCAATGACATTTTTAACAGAAACTTTTATGCGGTTATAATTCTTCTTTCTCTTCTTTGCCCAATGAACCTTCAATATCCTGTCTTCATAGTCATCGTTGTAAACTTTTGCAAAAGCATAATTAAGATTTGTAAGGAACAAATATTTTCAGGACAATAATATTTGAAAATATAAGTATGTTTTAATCGCTGCAGCAACGTAATGGCACAAAATTTATGTACTCACACTTACACTAATTTATTTAAAACCCACAAAGTCTTAATGTTTCTCAGCGATTGTAGTTAATGATCTGTCAGTAGCTTAGCTAAAAAATTGTTTGAATTAAGTATCATGCAAATTATCGACCAGAGCAAAATTCAATTCTATAAAATTGTGTCTAAACAGCTAAGGTCCAAATATTTTGGCTTCTAATGAGACAACTCTTCGTCTAATGCTAAACCAAATGATTCTCATGTTAAGTTTTTTGTCGGAAGTACGAGGCATTAAAGCTACAAAAAAACAATTTTGTCCTTGTGCGAGGCTTTAAAATCGCATTAAAAATTTTTATTTTCTTTTCTTTTCAGAATCTAAACACATTAGTTAAAGTTAGATAAAGGCTAAAATTTATAAAACAAATTTTACTTATAATTAATAATAAATCGTTGCATACTATATCAATATTAAAGGCATTTTAGGTCAGAAATATTACCATTGATTTACATGAGCAAAAATATTCTGAAAATTTACAATAGTTACGGAGTTTCTTAATACGACAGAATGCATTGTATCTATGATAACTCGTGCGTGAAACAGAGAACCCAAAAAATATAATCCGCGGCTCTAAGACGCTGCCCAGGCCTCGCGCTCCGATTGCTGAAAATTTCGAAAAAAAATGAAATTGTAGTGGAGGGGATGAGCAAAATTTACAACCAATATGTATCCGCACTTCAATCTTTCTTCCAAAAAGGGGTGGTATAGGAAGAAATTACACCCAGTGAACAGCGTGTATATAACAGACGTTTTGGAAGTTCGTTTTCTATTTGTAACTTACCTGCAAAGTGCAAGGACTTCAACTGAACGTGTGACGTTAAATATACTATTTTTGTGTTTTTTCTTAGTTGTTCTGAAGTGCTGAATAATTGACAATGGCTGAAGAGGTAAGCTAATTTTTTTAACGTAGAGGAATTACTATAAACATTGTTTATCTTAATGTGATAAAATTTGTAAAAGGGGCTACTAATTTTTGTTCCAAGGGATTATTTTTATTTATAAAAACTAATTAACATATAAAGTAGATTTTGATATTCTCGAGAAAAACCATGGAAAAGAACACAGAGGTAATAATTACAGTAGGGAACCCAAAACTTAACACAAGAGAAAACTCGTGCTTTACATGGTTTACAAGAATACTTTGTGAGCATGAGCGATCAAATTTCATCTTATAATTAAACATTGTTTAGTCAGTGAGATAATTCAAATGATTAGTAATTTCTCTTTCAAGTTTTGAAAGCATTGTGGCTCACTGATACCGGTGTTAGTTACAAAAAAAAAATTAAAAACAAACTTTACGAATGACTTGACCGTCAGCTTCCCATTAGTTTCAATTGTTTTTACAATATTTTCTGCTTATTCAATTGTGGGAGTGTTGTGCTTACTGATACCGATGTATTTCTCTATTATCTTTGTTTGTAAATAATCAAAAAAATTAAAAACAAATATGATTGCTAACTTGACCGCCAGCCTTCCAATATTTTTAATTTTTTTTACAATATTTTTGGCTTATTCCATTGTGTTCGTTTTTTGTTTAATACTTCCGGTGCATTTTCAATTGTTCTTGTTTTTAATTAATCAAAAATCTTATAAACAAATTTTACGGGTGACTTTGCCGCCCGCCTTCCGTCATCATTAATTTTCTTATAATATTTTTGGCTTATTCAATAGTGCAGGTTTTATGTTGAATTGTGCTCATGTCCAAAGAAAAAAAACTGAAAGAGATCCGAAAACCAACTTGACTGTCATCGCCCCCAATTTTCACCTTTCTATAATATTTTCGGGTTACTTAATTTTGCTTCTTCTAATTGTCCTTGTTTGTGATTACAAAATAAATTTAAATCAATTTCTGAAACAAATTTTCTTTTACAATAGCAAGGAGTTGAAAATATTCTGTTAGCCCGACAGCATAAACTAGATCATTATAAGCGGTTTCCTTATAATCGAACATTACTCTTTTTATAAAATTGTAAAATCAATCCGTTTTCGTGCCATCCCGATACATTCTGTAGTTTTTGCTAAATAGAACACTTGAAAAACTAGAAATCGTTCTATTCAATAGATTTTTTTTTAATTATTCCTTAAATTAATAACAAGCACCATTGCATAAGCAGAAATATATTTTCCGATATGACTTCATCGTCAAATTGCCACAACCAAACGAGAGATCTGAGTGCTTTATTATTTACGAGTCGTATTTACTATTATCATTGTTTATAGATATAATATCTATAAGCAATGCTATTATTATTCGGTTGTAACGAGTGTCCATTCTTCTTCCTTTGGAAAATACCCATACCGACTCTGTCTGTAAGTTCCAGATGGATCCATGCAACGTAATAAAATTACAGCGCTAAGTAAATTACACCAGTTGCTTGGTGTATCACAAGTTGTCAGAAAATGGGCGTAATTGCAAATATTTTAAGTGGTAGCGCTCTGGGACTTTTTGGCTCCAGCAAGAACTATCAATCCCACAATTTTTTTTGTGCCGATTACACAAACTGCAATAAATTACCTATCTGATGACAACAAGAACAATATGTACATAATTTTAATTCATGCGGTAAAGTGCACACAAACTTGAACAACCTTCCAGAGCTCGGGGCTTACTACTGAGACAAATATATTATCAAAAAAATACTTTACCAAATTCTTTAATATTTACTCTTTCTGCTGATATAATTAGATTTTCTTAAAAATGGGTTTCAAAGTCTGGAGCCAAAAAGTCCGAGAGTGTGTTTTCTTTCTTTTTGTGCCAAATTTGACGCCCACACGCCAATACGTGCAGAGATTCCCATTCAAATTAATTAACAAGTTATCTCCATTATTCACTTTGCTTATTTGGACCATAAATGTGGTTTAACACATGAAAGATTTTGAGGGTAGAACTTCGTTTTGTGCTTAAGTGTGCTGATATCTAATTGTGCGAATGACTATAGAAAAAAAATTAAGAGCCAACTTGACCGGCAACCCCCAATTTGTAGGTTACTCTAGAATATTTTAGACCTTTTCAATTGCATTCATTTTGTGCTCACTGCTACCCATGCTTTTTTCAATTGTGCGTGTTTGTGATTTGTAAAAACATTAAAACAAATGCGTTTGCCACCTTGATCACTCACCCCCAATTGAGTAAACTCTAAAAAATTGTAGCAAAATTTCAGGTAAATGTGGCAAAGTTTTCAAAAATCTTGCAAACAAAAAATATCCGTATGAGTATTTTCTCTTTAACATTTCTCAAAAAGTTCCATATAAATCTGACATGGGAGCATTTTAAGACCAGTGGCGTGCGCTTTAAGAGTTTAGTTAAATTAGTAAATTATCGTTGCATTAAGCAAAATTGAAATATCCATATCTCAATAAAATATTCTCAGTAACAGTAAGAATAGTAAGTTACAGGTTTATATTTGTTTGATCAGTTGTTTCACCACTTTGCCATCTCGTTACTACTTTGGTCTAAGACACGTAAAAATTTTTTATTGTCACAATAATTTGTAGAACAGATGTAATAATTCATGAGTTTCTCAAGTATTTCTGTTAACATATTTTTGTTTATTTACTGTAAAAGTTTTCAAATCTAAACAAATTTCCCTTCTTAGGATAATAAGCGGTCCTAGATTTACCTTTGGTTCAAATCAATGTGAAGCTTTCTTTGTTCTTCTGCAAATATGACATCCGCTTTCTTTTATTTTTACTTCTCCACCCCAATTTCTATTTTTTAGAATTTCTAGAATTTATTATTTATTTTCGTGTTCTTCATATTGGTTGGATATATTTAAAATCACTGGTACTTTATGAGGAAGATTTTATGAGCCTGTCGTTTATCAAATTATTTGTGAGCTAAACATCGAGGGAAGTAAAGCGTAAACTTTTTAAATAGAAATTTTTCAAAAAGTTTAATAATTAATTTATTAATCTTAAGTCATCTATTGACATCTGGATTAATTATAAAAAGCATTATATGAATGAAATATCAAGTCCAAGTCGCACGGCGTTAGTAGCATTGTAAGAGCTCTCTCTCTCTTTCTCTCCCTTGAAAATTTCACTTCTATTACGTGTACTATGCTACACGCACTCTCTTTTTTATAGATTTTTTTATCTCTCAGCAGATTGCTATTTACTGAAAAAATCTATCATACAAGGCAATCGCATATATAGTACTTACTAGTACTGAGATCTCAATCCTTTCTGGAAATTCTATAATTGTCAACAAACTCGTAGTCTGAAATTGATGAGTAAAGCCACGATTCCGTAATATATATATCGCATCACAGTGACAGCATGCAGATGAAATCACAAACTTTTTTAACTTAGCTCTGGTCCCTCTTGAGTTTTGATGGTACACCAGTAAATTTTGCTTGGTTCTTGTATTTCTTTAACTTTAACAATCCTAGGAATTTTATGGATATACTTAATAGTTTTATTGGTATCACAATTCTTTCTTAAAGCATCCAGTTCAACAGATGGTTCTGCTTCAACGAGGTTTAACAATCACTCTGTCTCAATATTAATTTTGATTAACTTCCTTGCATCAGCCACTGATGGTGTATCAATTAGCAGCCGGCGGGTTCTTCCATGTACCTGACGTATGTGCATGTACTTTACGTGTTTTGAAATTAAGCAAGATATTGCAAAATTCTGCAAGCAATACTTTAGCTATCAGCTTGTGGTCGTCAAGTAAATTTTTGGCGCCAATCAAATTTCTTGACTCTGGAACATTAACTAATAAAAATTTATTCAAGTTTCTTCCTCTCAGTTCAGTTCAGTTCAATCATAATGTTTATAATGTTTGTTACATTGATTTTTGGCAGACCATATTTGAAATTAGCCACTATCTACCAACAGGCCTCCCTACTGGAGTACCAGGATTTTCAATTTCATGGTTACTTTTTGTGTTTTGACCGTTTGTCAACCGCTTGATTTAATAAAAATATAAAACAATTATATGGTCAGATGCAGAGATGCACAGTAATTGTAAGAAATAATAATAATAAAAAAAATTCTAATGTGTGGTGCAAAATTTTCTAGAGTAAAGTAACCGATTGTGGAATACCGCTTAGTTTTAATTAGGTAAAAAATAGTAAATGCTATTTTTATGACCTTAGTGTTTGGGTATAGAAAGAATCGGAAGTTGTTCACTTCTGGTCAAAATGATAGAAATATTGAATGTATCAAATACGTTGAAAATAACACAAATATAAAAATCGTAACTTTCACTATAACCAAAATATGGATGGGTAATGTGGAACACATAGTGGTATATAATATATAATTATCCAAATGTGGAATAGCACATTATCATAATGCAGAATAAGGAGTAAAAGATCAATTTAAGTATCGAATAAAATATTATTCAACTAATTAGAACAAGAATTAAAGTCAATTTTTTCAGGTACAAATCATGGTAAGTATAAAAATACTTTGAGAAACTCAAACACCAAAGAAAACAAAAACCATAATTGTAATTAAAACCTTAAGCAAATCAATTATAAATTTGATATCTAGTGGACGTCTAGGTCTTCACTTAATCGACTTTATGTGCCCAACCAATATGCATCAAGCACATTACCCAATCTTCTCCTCTAGTATTCTCTAAGAATTTCTTGTCACAAAGTAGACACATTGCATCCTGCTGTGAGTGTCCCTCTTGTGAAATATTTTTTTCATTGAAAGAATCTTCCATGGAAATTTAATTTTTGGGTTTGAAACTAGACTAAGATAAAGCAAAAAGCTTTCTCTGTGGCTTTTGTTGCGTTTTCTTCTGTTTACTTTGACCTGAATCTAAACTGCAACTTGGTTCTTGCTCTTTCACTAAAACTTTTCTCTTTATTACCTCCGTCTCTTTCTGCATTGTTAACGAGTTTACAGACTCCTCCTGATCTTCTTTACTTAGCGTGGATGTGATTATCTTTGGTTTTCCAATCTTTCTGCCTCTAGATCCTTTTTCCTTCTCAAAGATGGATACTGGTGTGATATCTTCTGGATTAATTATGGCAGAAATATTGCGTTCTACATCATAGCTTGCTTAATCATTCATTTGCTAGCCTTGGTCTTGAAGTGCCGGCCTTAGAATTTCGGTTTCTTGGACGCCTTAATGTTGTGGCAAATCCTCTCACAGCTCGTTCTCTAGTCTGTACTTTCAAGTACGTTTTGCCAAAAAGTTCAAAAACATCAAAATAGGTGATGGCATGCTGGTTAAATTTTAAAAGGACTCGATTTTTTTTATTGTAATATGTCTTCAACGCACCCATTACTGGACAATACGTCCAGTGGTTGCACTTTATCGGATGTGTGGAAGGGAGATATAGAATTGTCACAAAATTTTGTTTTACTTTAACCACAACATCAAGATTTCGAGTATGAGTGCTATGTCCATCCAGGATTAGAAAAAGATGGTTATTTTCAGATGGACCAACTTTCTAAATGAAGTGGTCAAATCATGCCGTGTAGACGTTAGTTTGAATGGAATTTAAAAATAGTTTCAGGCGGTGCACCTTTTCTCAAGTGTCCGTTCGAATTTTTCGGTGGAATTATTATCATCGGGGGTACGAATATCCCATTTGCGCTCATGCTCATCAAGACAGTTATCAATGACCGTCTCTCTTTCGACGTAAGACTTCTTATTTGACGTTTTCCTTTTAAAACCGAAATTTGTGGACTTTTGGTTCGAACGATGCAGAACCGCACTCATTTACATTGAAGATTTGGTGAGGCAAAAAATTATATTCTTTCATTACTTTTTCAAGTAAGTCGAAAAATTTCTTTACGCTTTCTTCCTTGAATCCGGCGACCATAGCTACTAAAGTTGCAGTTGCTCTTCTAATACTGAGCGTGTTTCTGTGTCTGCGTAAAAAACGCTTCAGGCAATTTTTTCCTGTTGTTTGATGGAGCAGCGAAAATGCATTCGAATTGATGATAGAACATAAGTCCTGCCTTGTCAGTCCAAGAAACTCTTTCCCTCTTGAGAATATATTCCACCAGTTTAGCTTCTAATTCGTCGGTCAGAATAGGCTTTCTTCCAAAAGATTCCTTTGTGATTGTTTCAACGTCATTTCCCCTTTTATAATATCTGAAGAGAGTCGAACGTGGTACTTGGTAATGGTTGGAAGCAGCTAAAAATCCCATTGTTTTGCTACGTACTGCATCTTTGCTACCTGCTACTTTATTCATATTTTCTTCTCTCCATATGTGTTCTTTAACACTTTCTTTGGGTATTCTAGAAATATTATACAAACCATTTTACAAATAGTTTATTGTGCGGTATAGTAACGCTAATATGGAATATTCCACAATACCGGTTTTCCAATATTCAATTTTAGATTAGAATCAGCAGTTAAAAAACATTTTGGGCAGAGTTTTAATGATGGACATTCATTATACAACTGTCTAACAAATTTGATACTTTGGGTCACAACTAAAATGTTAGACACTTACCTCTAGAGAGTCGAGTCTCCAAAAAACCACAAAATAATAATTTTCGTAAGGGTAGTGTCAAATGTTTCACCTATCCCTTCGGTGTCTTAAGCATAAAAAGAAAATTTATGTATGGCCGGAATTAAGTGTCAAAACAAAACAATTAAATGTGCAAATATAAAAATTATCTTTCTTCTTTTCTAGCTTGTTCGAAATGAAAACGGTAAAGTGGACATTTCTCACTTTAATCTACTCAAGGTACTGGGCAATGGAGGGTTTGGTAGCGTATTTCTTGTTCAAAAAAGCTTGGGAACGGACAGCGGTTCCTTATACGCTATGAAGTTATTAAAGAAAAGCACCATCCGAGGAGGAGATGATAATCGAAGCAAAGTGGAGCGCGACATTCTTGTTCGTGCCAAACATCCCTTTGTCGTTAATATACATTATGCGTTCCAGACAGCTGAAAACTTTCATTTAATTTTAGATTACTTCAAAGGTGGAGACTTGTATTCACTGCTCAAAAAAAAAGTTTGTTAATTTTTTATTATGGTATTTGATTGTTTCATAATATTCAAAATTTCAGGGAGTCCGCACCGAAGTAAATATAAGGTTCTATTTAGCAGAAGTGCTTTTAGCACTAAGCTACCTACACTCAATAAAAATTATATACAGAGACTTGAAGCCCAGGAACGTCTTAATAGGCGCTGATGGTCATATTGCGCTGACAGACTTCGGATTATCTAAATTAGTTTCTGAACATACTACAACTTACACATTTTGCGGAACGGTTAGTTCTTTTTTTTCATGCTATATGTGTAATAACTTTGAGATCGATGTTGTAGCTAAAGTACATGGCTCCTGAGTTGGTTAGCCGAACAGAGTACTCCTACGCTGCTGATTGGTGGTCCTTTGGAGTTATGGCATACCAGATGTTCACAGGAATGTTGCCGTTCCGGGGAACCAACAGAAAGGAAACCATGAAATCTATATTAGAAGCGCAATTTGCGATGCCAACATATTTAAGCATACAAGCTCAAAACTTGCTGCGGGCTCTTCTTATTAAGGACCCTTCACAGAGGCTTGGAGCTGGACCTGAAGGTGTTGAGGTGAGTCAAAAACTAGAGTTTTGTTATTTCCTGTTATTGGAAATGTTTCTCAAGAAAAGCAGCCAGTAGGTTTGATCAATTTAGTAACACACATAATTAAAAAAAATATCTTCTTGTGTAGTAAAGATAGAAATTTGTAGTTCTTACAAAATTCACAAGGTGGTAGAATGGAATTTATTTTGAGAGAAGTTTTAAGTGCTTGGGGGTATGTTTATCATTGGCGTGAATTGTAAAGTGTACCTCAATATTTGCCACTGGGCGATAAAACTTCAAAATACTACTCATGCAGACAACCACCACCTGCTATTGTGTTTGACAAAACTCATGAAACACACAACGCTATTATTAGCGGCATCCACACTATACCTAGTGCGTGATGCTTCTGATTTGCCTGTAGTGTGGATGGTTTTGTGCAGCCACAGTTGATGCGTCCTCGGTCACGAATCGATACATCTCGCATGCCGCATCACGAGCCACGCATAGAGTGGTTGCCACTTTTATTGGCTTAGTACGTTCAAATCAAAGAGTATAGAACTTATAAAGAGGCGACGGTCGAACAAGGAAATTGACTCGGCGGCAGAGATAACCAACCTACCAATTTAAAAGGTTTGTTTTTACCGCAACCGGCGAGAATTACCACAGCTGTGGCGTTAACAACAACACGACGCTAAGAACCAATCGCCTGGCATTGAAGCGGCCGCCAGACGGATATCGTATTACAAACAATGTCTACCTTACCAAATTAAAAAAATTGCTGTTTCAAGGTTATAGAATTTAGTTTCAAAACATCGAAAGAAGCGCCGTCTCTTTATAAGTTCTGTACTTTTGTTTCAACGGCATTACTGCGCATGCATACTTAACTCCGTTTTCTTCTTGCTAACGTGCTTCGTGTTATTTTTGTTTTAGAATTTAAAAAATCATGAGTTCTTTAACTGTATAAACTTTGAGGACCTTCTTGCAAAAAAGGTTCAACCTGGTTTCCAGCTAGTGTTTCGTGAATCTGATGATGTCTCTTCTAATCCAGAATTTTCTAACAAATTGCCTCGAGATTCTGAAGAAATATCTGCAACTGCCAGTGGTGACAATAAAATTGAAGAGTAAACTATAAAATTGACTACTTCTGCATGTGCTAAATAAATTGTTTGCAGGTTTAGTTTTGTTGCTTCTAGTTTGCTGGAAAATCTTAAAAAGGAGCCTGAAACGACTTCGAAGCGCAAGTTTTTCGAAAATTATGTTTTGCTCGAAGATTTATCGAAAGGAAGTTCAATCGTGTGTAAGCTAGCCAAACATAAAGTCACTGGTAAACATTATGCAGTAAAGGTAATTTAATGAATTGCGTAAATTTGCAAAATAACTTTTTTCTTGGTACTGCAGATAATAAATATTTCTGAATGTGATTATCGAGAAGAGATCGATATTCTTTCACGACATCGCCACCATTCCGGTATTTTAAATTTGAGAAGCGTTTACAACGAGGAGGGAAAAGTTTACCAAGTTCTACAACTACTCCGAGGAGGTAATTTGTTAGATTACATGACCGTCAAGGTAAGTCCAATATTCTGGCGGTTCAAATAAACATTTTAAAATTTAATTTAATAGCGACGTTTAACTGAAGAAGAATCTGCGGCGATTTTAAATACCTTAGCGAACACAGTGGTCTACTTGCACCAAAACGGTATTGTTCACGGAGGTTTGAAGCCTACCAACGTTTTATTCGCCTCTACGACCTGCACGCCTGGTACTGTGACAATCTGTAATATGAGAAATGCCAAGCAGGTCAGTATTTTTGTATTGAAAAGCCGAAACTTATCTATTTTCCAACAGTTAAAAGACGACAATGGATTCTTGGTGACTCTTTGTGGCATTGTTAATCTTACACCTGAAGCTCTAAAACAATATAGATTTGAAGCCGCTTACGACATTATGTGTTTGGGCATTATCCTTCACATAATGCTTTCTGGTAAATCCCCATTTGTCAACTCCATCCATGACAGTACACAGCTCATACATCAGAAATTGATTGCAGGAAAACTAGACTTTGACGTAAGTTATGTTATTATTAAGGGATAAGAAAAGTGTTTTAAAATCAAGAAATTTTAATAATTCAAAAGCTCATTTCTTAGGGAACAAAAAAAGTTTCTCAAAGAGATTTGAAATGTCACTCCCCTTGATTCAGCTTGCATTCTAAATTAGTTCGTAACTAAATGTTACGAGCTCTATCTTAGAGTGTTAATATTTAAATAAATTATTTATGCCAAATGTCAACTAAAAACTTTAAAACAAAAAAGATGCTAATATGTTAAAACATTTTAAATCAATGTTTCTGCTCCTAAATTTCAGAACAGTCATTGGGCGGGTGTGTCACAGGAAGCTAAAATGTTGGTAGCTGACATGATGCACTTAAATCCCGAAAATCGACCGACGTCAGCACAACTAATAATACACCCATGGCTAGTTTCAAAGATACCCTCATCGAACTCAGCTTACTGCCTAGCTCGAACTACAATGATGGCGACATTTAGTGCTAAAGTTCCTTCTCAAGTGCTACAAATAGCAGGAATTATAATGTTTGGGCTAATATTAGGTTATTTTTGCGATTTGCCTCATGTTGCAAGTATTTTGTTTGAATATTACTTAAGTTAAGGATCGAACAATAAGAGTAGGCTTTAATTTGTTATAATTTTAATAGTCTCTTTTCAAGTTATGAATAGAAAATTTTAATTAAAAATATTGTTTTTTGAAATTTTCACATTGTTATTAATGCAAGATTTTATTCAGAGTTCCTCAATAATCTTATTTTAGGTTTATTTGTCAGTTCAATATTGTTCTTTCTAGTTATATTTACCACACCAGGATTTTTTAATTATTTGAAAGCGTAAGTGAGCAAATAAGTTTTTATTATGTATGTAATAAAGTGTACAGTTGACACATTCGTTGTTCTTTTAGGTTATATAGATATTGTATATCAATGTTAAAATAAATTTGTTACGTTCTTATTTTGACTTTGGTCTATTTTGACACTTTCCAGCCTCCTGCCTTAAGAGAGTTATCTTATGCCGGAAGAGGTTTTTAAGTTTGTAAACCTGTCGAGCTTGGACGATTAGGCCGGAAGAGATTTCTAAGTTTGTAAATTTGTCGAGCCCGAACGATTCATCCGGAAGAAATGTCTAAAATATCTGGAGCTCCGTTGTAGTATTATGTGGTTTGGTACATCAGTTACCTAGATATTTTCATTTATTGTTTGGTTGAGTTCTGTCAAAGAAAAGTATAAAATCTGAATGTAAACTTGTCATGATAGCCGAGCGTGGCAAACTGAGAATTTGAGATTTTGTTGTTGTTACAGATGTTCTTCCTTAAGTTTGTGTTGGAGGACGTGACACAATGGCCGTGTCGGCGCCACGGCAACAACATCGTCTACGCCCATGGTATATCGACGCTACAAGCGTACAACGGCTCAATATAGAAAATGAACTAGAGGGTGAAATGAGCGTAATCCCAAATTTTTGTACAAATCGATGCTGGACGAAAAAATTGCGAGGTTTTGCCATTTTTTCAGCTTCATTTCCTGTACTACCGTCTTTTCGATAGAATCAGGATGAATCGGTATCTGGTGAAAACCAGATGCCATGTCAAGTGATGTGAAATGGTAAGCTTCATGTAACCGATTAATTTGATCACTAATTAAAGGCACTGTATTAGCATTCAGTTCACGATAATCAACACAAATGCGATCAGTGCCATCTTTCTTTTTTACTAAAATGATTGGGCTTGAAAAAGGTGAACAACTAGGTCGTACAATATTGGCTTTGAGCAGGTTTGCAATTTTGCCTCTTCAGGTTCGGTAGGGGCCAACCGATATGGTCGCCGCTGAACAAATTTGTTCTGGTCCTATGTCACAATCTGTTGTGACATAACAGGAGCAGTTTCAGAGATTCAACATATTTAACCTTCCTGATGACAATCTAATATGCATACAAATGAAGTATTTGATAAGAATTTTCAAGAGTCCGTATTAAATGCATTAGCAATAGGGGATGAAGCACTTAATGGTTTTATTAATATAATCGATACAACTGATTTCTATAAACCAATAAAAAAACGGAAATTGCAAAAGTTGGATATTTTAATGCCTAGAGTGAAAAAATATGAATCACAAATAGGGCAAAAATTTCTGCAACAAATATTAGCAGCAATAGAAACGAGGAAGAGATATAAATTGTAGCAGCATTTTTAAACACAAATTAACTTTATTTTCAATGGCACTTTCGACAAACGGAATTTTGGCAACTCCTTTAAATAAAAGCATACTTGGAAATATAATACAAATATTTTGTGCTCCTGTAAACATTTTATCATCATCATCTTCTCATATCAAAACCTGTCATATTTTTGATGCCATGTCTGTCGTAGAAAGTTTAAGAAAGCCTGCTAAAGCTAAAATTTTTGCAAAAAACGTTAATATATTTATAATATAATAATAAATTATAATAAAATTATATTTAGAAGTAGGTACATTTCACAAAGGATAGATGCAGTTTTTGATCATTTGAGGCTTTGGAATGACTATTAACCACTCCCACAAAAATGGCACTTGTTCATCAATTCTATTTTTAATAAAAAATAGTTGACAAATTTTTTGTCTAAGCATCTATTTGAATATTCGAAATCCGCTGACTTGTAGCTTCTTACAAGTGGCGGATATGAACATCTTCTGGAATACGAAAGTAATTTTTAACTTGTAGATAAATTCTTAAATTTTGATCATGAAAAAGCAGATACAATATTGTTGTTACACATTTTATCTGCAAAGAGAGCTGAATACACTAGATGCCTTATAGACTGCAGAACACTGATGTGTTAGTTATTCTTTCCTATTTTAAAGATCAATTAATAGAAGAAGTTTGAATGAAAACTAGCACACAAAATTGTTTCAAATGTATTCCCGTTCATGAGATTAATATGGATATTTCTTTTTTGAAAAATTTACCTGCATTTTATGCTTTAACTAGTCAATTTAATGGACTAAGAAAGAAATTGCTGGAAGATTTATGAACGGTATTACAAATTACTAGATGGAGTTGGTATTATAGAATTTGGTCATAAATCATTTAATAAAATGCACAATTTTGTCCTTAAATTATACACAAATAATAGCGATGTTGTATTTGTAGATGATCTAAAATCAATACTCGCAATCTCAAAAGTAATAGGAATAATTTTTGCATATTTTTATATACGGTCATGATGGTTTTGTCTGTGCAACAAATATCAGACAAAAATAAGGAATAAAATAGTATTAGTTATTAAATTTCGAAGTTACATGTATAATATAATATATGTTCATAATATAATTCAATAAACTCTTATTATGTAAAAATTTATAAATCTATAATAAAACAAAAGCTCAAATACAAGGCGAACACATCTTCGAATGTAGTTGAGTACTAGATCGACACCAACAAAGCTGTGGCTTTTTCAATAGAAACTTTTATGAGGTTCGCAAATTCTATTTGTCCAATGAAGCTTATAATAATACGACTGATTTTTTCATAGCCATCATTGTAAACTTTTCCAAAAGTAAAGAATGAGTTTGTAAAAAACAAATATTTTACGACAATAATTAAAAAAAATATAAGTATGGTTAATCCGTTGCACCAACACCGTGGCTCAAAATTTGTGCAGTCACTCTTACATCTAATTTTTGGAAACTATTGAAGTTTTACCATATTCTAATAATTTTGATCTACCGTCTGCCAAAAGCAAAATTTGATTGAATAAAGTTGTTTTTAATACTTTTAAGTTTATCTAAGGAATTTCTCTTGACAATCTCTTATTGTCATATAAATGGTTAAAATCAAAATATTTTAGTTCTAAAGGGGCGACTCGTGATCTAAATTCTAAATGGAATTTGAGTTCACTGTGGCATACATTGTCGTGCCCACACGACAATGTATTCTGTCGTTGTACGACTATTAGAATTATAATAATTCTGTTATTTCATTTCAGTTTTAAGAATTTAGATATATTAACTAGGGGACTAAATCAAATTCAAAGTCGTTCGGTGAAGTACTTTTAAACAAACAGTAAATTGAATATCTCCTAAATATTTTAAAGCCGCTGTTGTCGGACTTATAATTTATGTATATGCGTTTTATGAATTCTCCATTGGGAGTTTTTGAGTCTTTCCAAGTAATGGGGATTCTTCATTATTATTTGGTTCGTTCCAAGAAAACTCCCGTACTATCGCAGAGCAGACATTTGTTGTTACCTGTAAAGGGATAAGTATTATTAATGGCACCTTAAACTGATAGAAAAGAGAAATCCTTGTTGACTGTTATGAAACTTTCTCTTGTGCTTTGTTGGCAGATTTCTTCTTGCATTTCAATTTTTGTTAAATAAATGTGGCCATGTGACGTTATTAACGTTATTGTGCAATTCGCACACTCATCAAGAGTATCTTTTGATTTCTAGCATAATGATACAACTTGATTCTGCACAATAACATGTTGCAGCATGCCACCATGCTTGTCATCTATGATATCATATAAATTTCTTTGTATTATTTTATTGTTCCTGTTCTATTTTGGTGTAATCAAGAAATGTCACCGCATTCTATGAAGTTGCTTAAGTATTATTTGCATTCCTGTTAATAAACATAAATAAGGAATTTACTGCGTTATTCAATTTATAGAAATATTTTATTCGAATGTTTTTATTCTCTAGTAGATCTTTACTGATTTGGTCTGTTGTTGGCCAATGGACAAGATTACATATGCACAACAAGCGAGAAACGAGAATATCCTAGGGGGCCTTTGACAAAGTGATGATGAAAGGGGCCAACATAATCATTTCACTGATATTTTGTACTAAATTTCGAACCGTAATTTGAATCGGATGAATTGAAAAAAATCATTTTATTGATACCTAACAAGGTTGAGCGCATACTTTGATACTATTAGGGTTGTACAGTTGTAGGTTAAATTATGGGCAGGTAGAAGCTTCCGGTAAGATGTTTAAAGTGCCATTCACATAAGGCAACGAAGATTTAGTGGCAATATAAGCAAAAGTAAAAATTTTGCTGTTACCCTTTTCGGGCCGCTACACATTCAATTAGCTTTACCACGTGGCATATATAGCCTATGCTGCTGTTCCAGCCGTTATCAAAATATTTCTTGTGCTGACAGACGAACAAATTGAAATTTTGTTTAAAAAATGCCATAAAAAAATCGCAATTCGTTAAGCGTGTTTTTGTTTGAAGCCATTCCTGAACATTTGAAGCAATGATATTTTTAACAGAAACTTTTATGCGGTTATAATTCTTCTTTCTCTTCTTTGCCCAATGAAGCTTCAATATCCTGTCTTCATAGTCATCGTTGTAAACTTTTGCAAAAGCATAATTAAGATTTGTAAGGAACAAATATTTTTAGGACAATAATATTTAAATATATAAAAATGTTTCAATCGCTGCAGCAACGCAATGGCACAAAATTTATGTACTTACACTTACCCTAATTTATTTAAATCTCATAAAGTCTTAATGTTTCTCAGCGATTCTAGTTAATGATCTGTCAGTAGCTTAGCTAAAAAAATTGTTTGAATTAAATATCATGCAAATCATCGGCCAGAGCGAAATTTAATTGTATAAAATTGTTTTTAAACAGCTAACGTGCAAATATTTTGGCTTCTAATGAGGCAGCTCTTCGTCTAATGCTAAACTAAATAATTCTCATGTTAAGTTTTTTGTCGCAAGTACGATGCATTAAAGCTACAAAGGAGCAATTTTGTCCTTGTGCGAGACTTTAAAATCACAGTAAAAAATTTTCTTTTCTTTTCTTTTCAGAATCTAAACACATTAGTTAAAGTTAGTTAAAAGCCAAAAATTTATAAAACAAATTTTACTTATAATTAATAATAAATCGTTGCATACTGTATCAATATTAAAGGCATCTTAGATCAGAAATATTACTATTGACTTACATGTGCAAAAATATCCTGAAAATTTACAATAGTTACGGAGTTTCTTATTACAACAGAATGCATTGTATCTATCATAACCTGTGCCTTGTGCAGAAGATGCAAAAAATTTAATCCGCGGTTCTAAATGGCTGCCCTGGTCTTTGCGCTCCGATTGCTCAAAATTTCGAAAACGAATGAAATTGTAGTGGAGGGGATGAACAAAATTTTAAACCAATCTGTACCTGCACTTCAATTCTTCTTCCGAAAAGGGGTGGTATAGGAAGAAAGTACACCCAGTTAACAACGTGTATAAAACAGGGGCTTTGGAACTTGGTTTTCAATTTGTATCTTACCTCTAAGGTGCAAGGACCTCAACTAAACGTGTGAAGTTTGAGATAGTATTTTTGTGTATTTTTTAACTGTTCCGAAGTGCTGAATAATTGACAATGGTTGCACAGGTAAGCTAATTTTTTTAACGTAGAGGAATTACTATAAACAATTTGTTTATCTTAATGTGATAAAACTTGTAAAATGGGCCACTAATTTTTCTTCCAAGGGATAATTTTTATTTATAAAAACTAATTAACATATAAAGTAGATTTTGATTTTCTCGAGAAAGACAATGAAAAATAACACAGAGATTTTAGAATCACACTTGTAAAGACAATTAAATTTTGGTTGAACTTGTCAATTTCCTACTTTAACATGATTTGCTTGTTCTAAAACGGTCGTGTCGTAATTGAACAATGACATAATTCTTTAAATGATTAGTAATTTTCCTTTAAAGCATTCAGTTGCATTTATTTCCCTGTTTCAATTATTCACAGTTTTTACAAATTTCTATAGTAAAAGTTTAATTCTGCTCACTGATCTCGATGTTTTTTTATGGTGCTCGTTTGTTAAACAGTTTGATGCGCGAATGGTCCGCCAGCCACCCATTTTTTGCGCTACTCTAAAATATTTTATTCTTTTTCAATCGTGCTCCTTAACCAAAAAAAAAATTAGTTAAAATTAAATTTGATGTACAACTTAAAGGCCAGCCTCGCATTATTTAATTTTTTTACAATATTTTCTGATTATTTATTTTGCGAGTGTTTTACTCGCTGCTACCGGTGTTTTTTTCAATTGTGCTTATTTTATAATAATCAGAAAAGCTAACTGTACATAAAGTACTAAAAAAGCATCAGTTTAAGGGGGTGCTAGCGCGACGGTTCTACTTCGCATTTGCTGCCGTCCGAACAAAAATTTCTCGTGCAGCACTCGCTTTGCAACGGCCGTACGAGCACATTTTTCAACATATTTTACTGCGGTTTATTGTATGTGATAGGCTTGAGAAGGATAACGGTGCTTTTAAAATTCAATTTCGGCGATATAGAACAATGGCAAACGAATTGAAACTTAGCACACATATACACCTTTTGGGCTCCATATTTTGGAAAATTGGCTTAAGTAGCTAATAGATCCATGTAGTGTATATGTTGTGTATAAATTTCAATTTTTTACAAGAACTCTGAACAATGTTATTTGAAGATCGATAAAGCAAGTTGCGCCCAATTTCCTTAAATTGGGATATTAACTGAGCCTAGCTTGGTTAAACAGGCATCAGTAAAATTCCCTGACTGTACCGTACCTACCGCACCGCTCAACCAAACTTATCTGTTTGATGCAACAAACACGATTGGTCGTTCGCTCTCAAGTCGAACAATTTGTCCACAAGAAATGTGTTGTGAATCACAAGGGCGAGTAACTCCATAAAAACACTTGCCTCATTCATTAAAAATTTGGTTGCCTTCAGGACAGTTGGGCAGCTAGCTTCAGGTAGAAATTAGAGTGGGGGTTGTTGGTCAATCGAGTAGGGGAGTACATTCTTTCAAAATGTACTCAAAATGTTCCCATAACGGATTAGTTTGGCAGGTAAACGTACCATACTGTTATTTTCTATGGTTCAGTTAAAAACAGAAAAAACAGAAAAACAAAATTGAAAGTTACGTGTTAGTAAGTTAACGAATTCAACCAATTTTTAAATGTTCCAGTTGTTTACACCTATCCTTTCGGTGTCTTAATAATAAAAAGAAAATTTATTTATAAGTGGAATTACGTGCGCAAGTATAAAAATCATCTCGTTTCTTTTCTAGGTTGTTCAAAATGGTGGAAAGGTGGACATGTCCCACTTTGAAATGCTTAAGATGCTAGGGAGAGGAGCTTTCGGCAAGGTATTTCTTGTTCGAAAAGTTGTAGGAGGAGACACCGGGTGCCATTATGCAATGAAGTCAATCAGTAAAACCACCGCCAAGGGAGCATATGATTATCGAAGCAAGTTGGAACGCGACATGTTCATGCTTATCGAACATCCTTTCATTATTAAAATGCACTACGCCTTCCAGACAGCCCAAACGGTTCACCTAGTTTTAGATTTCTGCCCGGGTGGAGATTTGTCTTCATTGCTCGGTGAAAGAGTAAGTTAATTTATTTATTTATTTGATTGTATTTGATTGTTTAATAATATTCAAAATTTCAGGATTTCTGCAATGAAACGAATGCCAAGTTTTATTTGGCAGAACTGGCTTTGGCTGTAATTTACTTACACTCTATGCAAATCATACATAGAGACTTAAAGCCCGCGAACGTCCTTCTCGGAATGGACGGACACGTTGTCTTGATGGATTTCGGTTTAGCGAAATTAGCATGGGAACATTCCACAACTTACACATTTTGCGGAACGGTTAGTGATTTTTATTTTTTCACATTATATGTGTAATAACTTTGGCATCGATGTTGTAGATTCAGTACATGGCACCTGAGATGGTTCACGGAAATGGGCATTCCTACGCTGCTGATTGGTGGTCCTTTGGAGTTATGGCATACCGAATGATGACGAATATGTTGCCGTTCGGACAAACTGAGGACAGTTTGGCCACCGTCAAATGTGTAATAGAAACAGAATTGGAATTGCCAAAAAATTTTAGCATCGAAGCTCAAAACTTTGTCCGGGCTCTTCTTAATAAGGACCCTTCACAGAGGCTCGGAGCTGGTCCTGAAGGAGTTGAGGTGAGTCAAAAACTAGAATTTTGCTATTTGTTGCTGTTGGAAATGTTTCTCAAAGAAATCAGCCAATTTGATCAATGTAGTAACACACACGGTTTTCAAGAAAATTGTTTTTTGTGTGGTAAAGGTCAAAATTTGCAGTTCTTACAAAATTCACTACGTGGTAGAATAGAATTTATTTTGGCAGAAGCCTTAAGTGCTTGGGAATATGTTTATCATTGGCGTGAATTGTAAAGTGTACTTCAATAGATGACACTGGCTGATAATATTTCAATACACTACTCACACTATGTCTGGTGCGTGATGCGTGTGCGTGATATGTCTAATTAATGTAGATGGTAATGTGGATGGTTTTATGCGTACAAAGTTGATGCATAAAAATCAGTACTCGGCGGATTGCCCTAATGGTTGTAAATTGAACGCACTCAAAGCAAATTGTCACAAATCAATGCATGTTGCATCCCGAATCATGAACCACGTGTAGTGTGGATGCCGCTTTTATGAATTTTGTACGTTCAAACTGCATTAGTGCGCATATCGACTTAACACCGTTTTCTCTTTCCTAACGTGCTACGTGTTTTTTCTTTGTTCTAGGGTTTAAAAGGGCATGAATTTTTTAAATCCATCAACTTTGAGGACCTCCTCGCAAAAAAGATTTTACCTCCTTTTCAGCGACCGGCTTATGAATCTGATGATGATTCTTCTGGTTCAGAGCTATCTGATAATTCTGACGAAGCATTTGTGAGTGCAAACTGTGACGACCAATTTAAGGGGTAAACAAGAAAATTGATCACTTCTGCATGTGCTAACTAAATCGTTTGTAGGTTCAGCTATGTGGCCCCTTGTTTGCTAGAAGAAATTGATGAAAAACCTGAACCGATCTTCAAACGCAACATTCTGAATACTTATACCTTAACCGAAAAGTTATCAATGGAATGTCGTGGCGTGTGGAGGCTAGCCATACATAAAACCACTGGTCAACAATTTCCAATAAAGGTAATTTATTGAGTTGCGTAAATTTGCAAAATAACTTTTTTTTTTTTGGCAGATAATAGATAAATCTGAACCTAATTGTGAGGAAGAGATTGATGTTGTCTTACGCCATCGCCACCATCCCGGAATTTGTAAATTGTTAGACATATACGAAGAGAGTGAAAATTATTATGTAGTTCCACAGCCACACCAGGGAACTACTTTGTTAAATTACGTGAGAGAGGTAAGTTCAACATTCTAGCCGTTCAAATAAACATTTTAAAATTTAAATCAATAGCGACGCTTACCTGAAGATGAAGCTGCGGCGATTTTTAAGACCTTAGTTAACACCGTGGCCTACTTGCACCAAAACGGTGTTGTTCACGCATCTTTGAAACCTAACATGATCTTCTTTACTTCCACGGCTTGTACGCCCGATACTGTGACAATCTATGATATGGGATTTACCAATCAGGTCAGTATATTTGTGTTAAAAAGACGAAACTAATTTATTTTCCAACAGTTGAGAGACCGCAACGGATCTATGGTAGGTCCATGTTGGAGTGCAAATATTACACCTAACGTTCTAGAATTACATGAAAGTGCCTGCGCTTACGACATTTGGTGCTTGGGCGTCCTTCTTCACATAGTTCTTTGTGGTGAACCTCCATTCATGAGTTCCCCCAATGACAGTAAAGAGCTCATTCAGCAGAGAATCTGTTCAGGAGAACTTGTATTTTACGTAAGTTATATTATTATTATTAAAGAATGGGAAAAGTATTTTTTTTTAAAACAAGAAATTTTAAAAGTTTAAAAGCAAATTTTCTAGAAAACAAAAAAAAGTTTCTCAAAAAAATTTGACATGGTTCAGCTGCCATTGTAAATTAGATTAACTAATTGCGTTTGATCGTTAATATTAAACTAAATTATTATTGCCAAATGTCAACCAAAATCTGCATAAAACAGTAGAATATGCTAATTTGTTAAAACATCTTCTTAAAAGTAAATGTTTCCGTTCTTAAATTTCAGAACAATCATTGGGCGAACGTGTCGCAGGAAGCTAAGATGTTGGTAACTAATATGTTGCGCAAAGATCCCCTAGAGCGACCCACAGCAGCACAAGTAATAAAACACCCCTGGCTGGTTTCAAGGATGCCCCCATCACACTCAATTCATTGAGTGGCTCAAACTGTTGAAGGGAAAATGCCCAAACAATACTGACAGAGCCATTCAAGTGCCACAATTAAAAGCAGTCACTATGTAAGAATTGGCCAGGAGAAGATTTTGCAACAAAACATTAAACAAAGTCCAGCAGGATTCATCATGTTTGAACTATTATTAGGTTCTATTTGCAGTTAGTGTCATGTTGCCAGTATCGTGTTTGAATGTTAGTTAAGTTAAGGATCCAAAGATAATTATATTGGTTTTTATGTGTAAATGCTGTTACACATTTTTTACTTTTTACTTAGATATAGTTTTTATATTGTTTTTTCGCATTAAACAAACAAAATTTCAATTAAAAATATAGTTTTTTTAAATTTTCACATTGTTATTAATGCGACATTTCCCAATAGTGCATTCGCACCTTTTCTTAATCAGATTTTTTTGCCAAGAATCACTCTTACCTATAATGTTATTTTAAGTTTATTTGTAGTAGCTAAATTGCTGTACAGTCCTTTGATTCGAGCAAAAAAGTGATATCTTTCAGTAGATTTTTTTTCAAGTATATTTACCTCATCAGAATATTTAAATGATGTAAAAGTGTACTTGGAAGCCTAAGTGAACACATAACTTCTTTATTATGCATGTAATAAAATTTCAATTGGTACATTCTTAGTTCTTCCAGGTGTTGTATTGTTTACGTTGGTGCCACTTAAGGCCATTATTTTTGAATAAAATTGCGTCGATATTAATCGATAAAACTCATGACATTTATTGTGTAGAAATCGCCACAATTTTCTTCCTCGACCAACTCTCCTAGTCACCTTTTTAGTACGTGACACCACCGGTAGATGGCGCGAACTGTTTAATTAAATAAACTATTACAAAGCCGGCCGCGCTGAAAGTATAGCGAACAAACAAAACTATATTCAAATATAAACAATAATAGAAAAAACGAATACATGCAAAGATTGGGAATAGTCTTAAAATAGCTTTTTTGGTCCTGCGGTATAGGTTTGATTGGTAGCACACACGCACACGGTTACGGGCTCTTTTTATCACTAACAGCGCAAACTCTTTTGTCGCTTGGGCTGGCGTGTATTTCCTCTATGGGGCCCATCTTCCATCGCATCGAAGAGAGATTTAAGTCGCGGACTATGACCAGTGGACCTCGTTTTAATGGTGTGCTGCCGTACGTCCACTTTGTACGTTGCTGAAGCTGGCATAAGTACTCAAGGTGCCAACGCTTCCAACAGTCCTGGTTAAGCCTTTGTAGATACTCGAATCGATTCAATCGATTAAGCGTCGTTTTGAAATTGTTGCGATCAGGTAATGCAGTCAGTGGCCTCCCCATTAGAAAATGGCTTGGCGTCAAGGCTGTCAGGTCACTAGGGTCAAGTGATAGCGGACTGATCGGACGTGAATTGAGGTTTGATTCTATTTGAGACAACACGGTGCAAAGCTCTTCAAAATTCAAGTTGCTGTTTCCCAAAACGCGTTTCAAATAACATTTGACGCTTTTGAGGCCCTACTCCCAAAGGCCTCCACATTGGGGACTGTTAGCCGGTATGAAATAGTAATGGAAATACCGGTTCCTTCTGTGGAGCGTTCCGCTCCCGGTCGTTCCTAGAAAATACCGTTCCAAAGAAACGTTACTTTGGAACGACATTTTTAGCGACACTGGAACGGCGTGAAAGGAATTGGAACTGGAACTGGACGAAAGCGACAGCGACAAAATCGAGCGAGCAAGAGTAGAGATAAATAATCAATGACCAAAGTATGCGCTCAACCTTGTTAGGTATCAATAAAATGATTTTTTTCAATTCATCCGATTCTAATTACGGTTTGAAATTTAGTATAAAATATCAGTGAAATGATTACGTTGACCCCTTTCATCATCACTTTGTCAAAGGCCCACTAGGATATTCTCGTTTCTCGCTTGTTGTGCATATGTAATCTTGTCCATTGGCCAACAACAGACCAAATCAGTAAAGATCTACTAGAGAATAAAAACATTCGAATAAAATATTTCTATAAATTGAATAACGCAGTAAATTCTTTATTTATGTTTATTAACAGGAATGGAAATAATACTTAAGCAACTCCATAGAATGCGGTAACATTTCTTGATTACACCAAAATAGAACAGAAACAATAAAATAATACAAAGAAATTTATATGATATCATAGATGACAAGCATGGTGGCATGCTTCAACATGTTATTGTGCAGAATCAAGTTGTATCATTATGCTAGAAATCAAAAGATACACTTGATGAGTGTGCGAATTGCACAATAACGTTAATAACGTCACATGGCCACATTTATTTAACAAAAATTGAAATGCAAGAAGAAATCTGCGAACAAAGCACAAGAGAAAGTTTCATAACAGTCAACAAGAATTTCTCTTTTCTATCAGTTTAAGGTGCCATTAATAATACTTATCCCTTTACAGGTAACAACAAATGTCTGCTCTGCGATAGTACGGGAGTTTTCTTGGAACGAACCAAATAATAATGAAGAATCCCCATTACTCGGAAAGACTCAAAAACTCCCAAAGGAAAATTCATAAAATGCATATACATAAATTATAAGTCCGACAACAGCGGCTTTAAAATATTTAGGAGATATTCAATTTACTGTTTGTTTAAAAGTACTTGACCGAACGACTTTGAAGTTTCTTTAGTCCCCTAATTAATATATCTAAATTCTTAAAAGTGAAATGGAATAAAAGAATTATTATAATTCTAACTCTCGTACAACGACCTAATGTATTGTCGTGTGGGCACGACAATGTACGAGACAGAGTGCTAAAATTCTATTTAGTATTTAGATCACAAGTCGCCCCTTTACAACTAAAATATTTTGATTTTAACCATTCATATGACAATAAGAGATTGTCAAGAGAAATTTCTTAGATAAATTTAAAAGTATTAAAAACAACTTAATTCAACCAAATTTTGCTTTTGGCAGACGGTAGATCAAAATTATTAGAAAATGGTAAAACTTCAATAGTTTCCAAAAATTAGATGTAAGAGTGACAGCACAAATTTTGAGCCACGGTGTTGGTGCAACGGATATACCATACTTATATTTTTTTAATTATTGTCGTAAAATATTTGTTTTCTACAAACCCTCACTATACTTTTGGAAAAGTTTACAATGATAGCTTTGAAAAAATCAGTTGCATTATTATAAGCTTCATTGGACAAAAGGAATTTGCGAACCGCATAAAAGCTTCTATTGTAGAAACCATTGCGTTAAATGTCTTGGATTGGTTTCAAACAGAAACAAGTGCAACACGTGGAGATTTTATTTTTATTGTTATTTGGGATTTTAATTGCTAACCAATTTATTTTTCAAGTAATGTCAAATTTAAAACTACAAAGAAGTCAACAAAATATCTCTTTTGGAGCATCAATAGTAGGGGAGACCGAGGAGAGTTGTGACAATTTTTATTTTAATTATCATATCTCAGTCAAAAAACATTTTATATCTATGAGTTGTATGAGTTAATGTAGCTCAATCTATACTCTTTAAGAAATAATCATCAAAATTAATTAAAATATTAAGGTTTCTGAGAAAATCTACGAAAATAAAAATTACTCCCCGTGTCACAACTCTCCTCATACCAAGGTAAGTTGTGACAGATACCAAGGTGAGTTGTGACACCTATGTATTTAGATTATTTGTTCAATAAAAAATACCATTATAAATAAATAACACATTTCTTTCGAACGAAGTACTTTAATTATTATTTGGTATGCATGTACGTACTAAAATAACATATAATATTCAGTCAAAAATTAAAATTTAATTGGATAAACAATTATGGCACACGTATTGAAGCTCGCCCCCAGTGCAAGCTTCATGAGACCAGCCTTTGCATTCGAGACACTGTACCCACTTCTCTTTTGATTTACTATTGACAAAGGTCTCAAGGCAACACAAGCAAAAACAATCATTTTCTGCATCTTCTTCGGCTTCATCCTCTTCATCATCAACTTTACTTTTCTTATTAGTCTTCTTAATTGTTTTAGGTTTCTTTTTTTTATCGCTTAAAACACGTTTTTTTACATTTTTTATCTTTCGACTAGCTTCTATGGCAGCAATTTCATCCTTGGTAGGTGTATCAGTAAGCACAGCAGATTTGATCTTGCGTCTATTCGGTTGGTTTCTTTTTCTTGGCGGAGCTTTTGGCAGCGGCCTAAGTGACTCTGGCGAGAACACATTAGAAGTAGTAGCAAGAGGACTACGGACTGTAGATGTAGAGGCAACGGGCTCGTTGGTGTTACTGCTCAGACCAGGTGGACTGCTGGAAGATGTCATGTTCTGATCTGTAGACATATTTGGAGTAAGGGTTTTTGTTCCTAAATTATATTCTCTGACAGCAATTTCATCGTTTTCAGCTATACCGATAGTTGGATTTGGGGTAAGAGTTCTTTCCTCTGGGTTTTCCGTTATTTGTGGAACACTTAATGATTGCTCCGTTTCTGGATTGGACAAAATACGATCAGTGACTTGACTAGGCAGGAAATCGGCTTCTTCAAAGATTTGTGTATTAACAGGCCATGTTCCTGTTGCAGAAAAACCAGCACTGATATTTTTCGCAGTGATCGCCACGTCAAATGCAGATTTTGTGATAGATGGGATATCATAGATGGTCATAACTTTCCCAGCATTTGAGCGCATCCAACTATCACAAGCTGTATTAATAGCTTTTTTTAGAGGCCCAAAGATAGCACGATCCATTGGTTGAAGCTTGTGAGTGCAATGTGGGGGGAATGTAAGCAAAATAATGCCGTTTTCTCTGCAGAATTCAATATTTTTCAAAGCCATATGGGAAGAATGATTATCCAGGAGCAACAGAGCTCTTTGCTCTTTTGATGGTCTAACATGATTTCTGAAATGCTCAAGGAAAAAATGAAAATCGTCCTCCTGCATCCATCCAGATCCGTTAGCTGTTCCTACTGAACCAATTGGGCCATCACGAATGAAATGTTCTTGGAATCTTTTACGTGGAAATATGAACATAGGTGGTATGTAATTACCTATAGCATTTCCAGCCAAAGCCAGAGTGACTAAGGTACCCCTTTCCGCCGATGTCATCGCACTGACCTGTTTTTCTCCACGTCGCGCGATTACTCTATCAGGCTTTTGAACAGTAGTTATTCCCGTCTCATCGACATTCCAAATATCTTTTGCGTCAAGTTTATGTTTACTTAAGACACCTGTATAATGGTCAAAAAAAGCAGCTACATTCATTTTATTAAAGCTCGTGGCGCGAGCTATGCTCGTGGCTTGAGGCAATCTTAAAGATAAAATGGGATGTCGTTGCATAAATAGTTTGAGCCACACTTCTCCTGCCTTCTTGTTTTCTTCCCATGACGCCGGAAATTTTTTATTGTATTTTTTCGCTAACATATATGCCAAACTTCTTGTCTCTTTTGTTGTAAGCCCATAATTAGATGCTGCACATGTTAACAAATAATCTCGTAAAACATTTTCTTCCTCTTCGGTAAAAATCGTCGGGCTAACGTAACCAACAGATGGAGTCTCATTTGTTTGATTAGCTTGATATGCCTTTTTCTTTTTAATATATCTTTGCAAGGACATATAGTTCAGATTGTAAGAGGATGCGGCATTTCGAAGACTTTTACCTCTTAATGTGACTTCCTCAAAAGCCAGTTCATAAATTTCGACACTGCTCATACCCCTATCAGTCTTTCGTTTATATTTATTTGGCATTCTGAAACAAAAAAATAGCAATTTAACATGCAATATGAACCACAAGACAAATAAAAGAACCTTGCCAGAGAAATAAACAATAATAGGAGAGTTGTGACAAGCTGTCACAACTCGCCTAGGTGCAAAAAATAGTGAGCCGGTCAGAATAAAAATTCTTAATGTCGAAATAAGATGTCAATACAAAAAAAACAATACTACGCTAGGAAACTTGAAAGACTAAAGCATTTAAGAAAAAATATCATAACAATGCAAACATAATACAAAACGATATATATGTAATCAAAATTTTGGTAAAAAACTTACTTTTGGCAATTTTTTGTACACTAATGTCGTATATTCACAACCGCTTTCCGCGCACTGTTATCGCGTACTGCGTTAAATAGCGAGTCTCAAAAACAACAAACGCGCGCTGTTGCGAGTTCGCTAGTGGTTATAGGTTCCGAGAAATCGACGATGTCACAACTCTCCTCTGTCACAACTCTCCTCGGTCTCCCCTATTTTTATTCTTTTAGGATTGGTATTTCAGCAATTATTTAACTTTAAACTTTTGTTAAAATTTAGAGCTGCTATTGTTAAAACAATTTATAATTGACTTGCAACGTTTATGGACGACACGAGTTTCTCGTCGATACGCCATTATAGCGCTCTCGATTATCGATCCAGTCGACAGCCACAAAGAATTTCTAATTGCCAACAATGTGCTTTCACAATTTTTGATTAAAATTTTCTACCAATAACCAGTTTTCCACGTGTTTTCCACGTGTTGGTCACGTGTGCTAAATGTGCCTTCCATTATGAAAATAGAGAAGGGCTGCTTCGATAGCCTCGAGGATAAAAATAAAAAAATCATCATCCTCAAATGCAGAGTGAGGTAATGGATATAAGAAAACGCTGCCGTGAAAGCAACAACAAAGACGAATTTAAAACACCAAAAAAGACGAGACACGCCCCCTTAACGAAGTTAGACCAGACAATACGGTAACTAGAAATTAATTTGCCGTACTCGAAGATTCAGCCAACAATGACGATGACATGGACACATTTCCGGTGTGTCTTGAGCCAGATAATTTTTGCGTTATCAAGCCACTTTTCACAAAACCCCCTAAAAATTAACAATCCACGCCCATCGTTTCCCTCAAATTCGACTCGCCACGAGCAGCCGCCATTATTAACGTCTCTGGCTATCAAAACTGGGGTGCTGTTGCCAGATTGTGAGAAGATTCCTAATTTAGAATTTAGAGTTGCTATTGGTACAACAATTTTTAATCGGCTTCCAACGTTCATTTCTGACTGAAATACAATACCTAAACTTAGCAAAATAAATAACTGCTTGCTATTGTTCTCAAATTTCTAACATTTATTAACATTTCTTATGTGGTTCAATCGTCGGTGAGAATATTTAAAAAGTTTTGACCAGATGTACTTAAAGGATATGATAAAGTTTTATTTGTTTATTTTTTATTTACTAATGAAATTAATCAAAACAGAATCCACAGTACTTTGCCAAGACTGCTGCTATTAGAGAAATGTTAATATAAATGTATAAAGTTATTTTGATTAATTTCATTTATAAATTGTTAAACTTGACTAAAATTATAAAATGTGTGGAATGCTACCAGGCACTGGCGAATTTTAGCATAGCTTCCGACCAGATATTGTCATAACGTTATAATTATTCTTGCCAACGATTCGACCACATGAAAGAAAAAAAATGGGCGTGCATCATTGATGTGCATATAAGAAGCAAAACTTCACGATTGTGAAAATTCATTTGCGATACTTGTAATAATAACAACACACAATTCATTGATACTTTGTATGTTTCTATCTACATATCAGGCTCGTTTTGTAGGTGAAGTTTTTGATATATCATGAGCACTACAATAAATGTCGGCGCCACACCAAAAACATCGTCTACGCCTATGGTATATCGACGCTACTGGGTTTCATTTGTATCGAAACGATTCCTGGAAGGTTGGCATCGATACTTGTGGCGTAGACTATCGAAACACGCCACACTTTAGCGTGTAGTTCAGGGCCCGGTAACTGTTATGCTCAAGGTCATCGATTCTGTTGAGTGCTTCAAATATCACCCACAATGGATCAGCCACGTTTGAAGCTGGTGTTGCAGATCGCTTTAATGCTGACAGTCAACTGAATAAGTCAGTAGCGTCGAAATGATAACATAGAAACGGTAACAAAATTATAAATTACGAGTTTTAAGTAAATTTTACATTTTGTTCTATAATGTATTACAACCACCCAATATTATAATAATATAGGCACCAATATTTTGCTACAGTTTTAAGCTCTACTTATATGTTAGTTTAATTATAATCAGGATCATTTCTCTGCACGCCACTGTTGGGCGTGTCTTAGTGTGATTTTAATTCGTGTATGGAAAGTTCCCAGAAATTCGTTTACGTGGTGATTATTTTACAACCATTTAGCTTTTTTGGCCGCTGCGGCATATTTTAACATTTTAAAGTGGGTAACAGTGACAAACTATTGGCTATTAAGTGTTGGGACTTTTAAAATCGCATCAATTCGTAGGTAAAGGTAAGCAATAATAAATATTTCATTTGTTGAAACTATTAAACAACAAGTTGGCAATAACGTAGTTAATAGTGTACATTTGCATGTGAATAAAAATTAGGAAGCATTAGGTTCTCCTAACAAGTAGATACAACTAAAGTTGTCGAAGTTAATTGTTAATTTTTTTCCAACAGTTACTATATGGCGGTATTAAAGAAAACTTATCCTTGTGCCGCTTTGGGTTGTGAACCGCAGGCCACGGTATTTCATTTTTCGAACCCTGATCGGAACTTGAATTCATATGCAAGAAACATTTTGTGGAAAGCGATTTTGTAAAAGCATCTGGCTCCAGTTGTCGACACTTGTCTGCTTCGGCTATACATTTTTGAATTAACCTGCAGGTAATGCATAAGTTATCTCGTTATTTTTCCTACATATTATGTTTATTTTATTTTTCTTAAGGGACAAAAGAGTCTACCCAGTTAGATTTGCACACAGCAATAATTGCAGAGCAACATTTACTGCTACAGCAGGCCTTTACAACTCCACACAAGGATGAAGGAGTTGGGTGTCGATTATCTACCAGAACGTCTACTTCGTACAGGTAATTTCCTTTTTTTTTTAATAATACACATATTTATATAAATTTCAAAATTCCAGAATTATCGTGCCGGGCATCTATACTGAAGAAGCGAAAATACTGTAAGATACTGGTGGTAGTAGATTCTCTTTGCTTTCTATCAACATTCCTTACACTGTGACTTTCATGTGTATGTACTTCTGTTACCATATACGTAATAAGCAAAGCCCTCAGTTTCTAGAAATTGTTTTGGTAATAGGATAAATATTGTCTACTCGTAGTTACAATGTTGTATGTTGGAAATTTGTAAAGGGCAATTGTTATACACTAAGCTCTGGTTGCACAAAGCGTGAGTAAACTCTCATAAAAATTGTGATTGGTGATTACTGAGCCATCTGCTGGTTGTTTAAGAATTCTAAAGAAAGCAAAGTTAACATCTGTTAAATTCTTGCAGAATGTAACAAACGCCTAATGTCCAGTTAATGTAATACATTGTTGAGAGTGCCGCTTGCTAAACTCTTATCACGGTGCAACTTGGGCTGTATCTAAATAACTTCATTTTTACAGTTTCACATTTCTTTCCAAAGTTTTCTATATTTATAACATACTACATCTTAGAATTGTACGGTGTGGATAGTGTGATTAGTTAACAGATATGTGTAAGAAATGCTATAATGTTAATTTGGAAATTATCTTACTATCAATAATGTCTAATTTATAAAAGTAGAATGTTAATTGGTAGAGTTAAATTTTCGTTGGATATATTTTTTTAATTTTTGGATATATTATTGAAGACGTCTACCATATTAATCTTAATTAGTTAATAACTACCTGCTGTGTTATTAGTAGTATACTTAGTAGCATTTTATTCCAATATATGATTAAGAATATACACATTTTGATGTAAAATTGATTGTAATTCTTTTCAAAGCATAAAATATTGTTTCATAAGTCGCAATATTTTAATATTGTGTTGTGTGATACAATATCTTTTGCTTACAAGTCCTCACAATTATTATATAAAAAATATATAATAAACATTTCAAATTTGCCGCGATTTTAGAGGATTAGTTACAAATATCATTACAGAGATGGCGCCACTACATCAACCGAATTCATTCCATTGAGTTGGCGTTCTAGAGAGTATTTTCTATGGTGTGAGTTTCCCTCATTGTGACAACATAACCTCAATAGTTCTAGTAATAGTAATAATTACAGCACAGGCCAGTAAGTAATGTTCTCTATGCTATGTTCATTGTCCAAAAGGTACTGTAGGTAATAGATTGAAATAAATGGTTTAAATTGCAGTAAATCTAGTGAATTTCTTAATATCTATGTGGGAAATAATCAAATATCATAATTTTTAGATTTACCATTTTGATATGGTTTCTATTCTAAAACTGTGCTTATTAGTATTCAATGATATTATTGAGGAATGATTTTTTAAACAGTTATCTCTTGTTTTTCTTTTACATTGCTAGATGTGTAAACTTTTGAAAATATTGTATGCGATACTTTCTTAAATAACAATTCAATGAATTTTTGTTAAATTTCAGACAATTACTACCCACAAGAAAGTACAGTGTATTTGCCGAAAGCATCTACAAACTGAAAATCAAGCGTTAAAAATACCAACATCGATAATGGAAAATGGCGTGCACTATTCCACACCTATGGAAGAACAATTAAAAAATCTAGTTTCCAACAACTCTTCTACAGTCTTTAAATCAGACAATCTTGCTGAATTACTTATCCAAGGTTTGCACAGTAAAGACAAAATTATTCTCCGGACAGTTTTGTGTAAAAGAGATGAAAGCGTTATAAAGAATACGTTAAAACTGCTTCCAATGCCTGTAATAGATCTCTTGGTTCAGGAGTTAAACAGTTTACTTCAAGGCAAACTGTTGGCGTGTCAAATTGGTTGTTTGTGGTTGAAGATATTATTTTCTACTCACACTGGAGTGTTAATGTCCAATCCTGAACTCTCAGATGTTTTCAAAGTAGCTTCAGGGTCTATCGAATCCAGATTAAAGCTGGCAACGCCTCTAAATAAGCTGAAAGGGAGATTAAATTTGATAATTACGCAATTGAATGTGGAAGAGGTAAATGATACGGATGATTTCTTGGTATACAATGATAAAGGTAAAATTTGTATTTTTTGTATCTGTAAATGGTTTATAATTTTTTTCTTTATAGACTCTAGTGAATTTGACGAAATGATGTTGGAAGCCCATTCGAGTAGTGAAAACGAATGGCTTGAAGAAAGTACAGATTGTGAAGAAAACGACATTGGGAGAGAACACTGAGAAGATATGTCAATATTGTAGAGTAAAATATTCCACAAAAGTCTCTTACTTTTTATTATTTTTGACAGCGTATGTCTTTGGGTTGAACAATCCACCGTTACAAAAATCGTTCTGTGCAGGGTCGGCTTTGTAAAAAATACCGGAAATTGAAAGGGTATCCTGTTTTATTAGCATTGCAACGAAATGTTGTTTAGCGCTCTATATTGAATGTTATACATGATTATAAAATAAACTTATTGAACGATGGCTCAGAAGAGCCATGATCTAGGAAAGCGCTGAAAGGCCATAGGTAAAAAAACAAAACTAATTCTGACCGTGTAATTTTTATATTTTTCCAACTTCTCATTATTTCAAAAAGAATTGAAATATGCCGAGATGTAAAAATCTCTGAGAGCGGATTTCGTTCCCACCGCATCTATGACTCACGCGTTCTCGCTTCATGCCCCCTTCCCCGACAACCCCGGCGCCTACATTTTTATTTACTATGACCGTTGTATGATTATTTCCATATACAATGATATGACCATTGCGTTTTTAGTCATGAAATGATTAATCAATGCTATGAATGTTGTATGATTATCACCGATATACCGATGTACAGAAAGTATCGAAGTAGTCAAAGTATCGATTGTAACGAATGATTATTTTTTACCGATAATTAGCAAATCACTTAAAGTCATAAATAAAACAATGATGCAATAAATCAATTATATAAAAAAATAAACAAAAATTTAACAAAAAAAATAATATAAAGAATAAATAAAATATAAAAAAATAATAAATAAAGAATATAACAAAATGTATGTAAACGCAGTAAAGCACGTGTAGGGCAGACATCTATACCATAACATTTTCAGAAATAAATAAAATAAATAACAGCACGAATCGACATTTATTTCGCCATCACTAAACTCCGACACCAGTTCTTTGCGAACAAGCTTCTTGTACGATCCTGTTTAGCTTTCAATTAATAAATATTATCGGGGAAGTTTAGTGTTATCCGCCGTTTTACCTATTCAGCTAGAGAAAATCTCCAACACTTTAATAATCATTAAATACGACTAGGTAAGAATTATTGTTATTATAAAGCTGATTTTTTTCTAAAATATGTATTAGGTACGCTTTAATTTGGAAGTTACCAAAAATGGAAACCAGTAATACAAGTTCGGACAGTGAAATTGAGTCAAAGTTAAAATGGAAAAAAAACTACCAATCAACAGCCTTTAAAACAATGTTTAATTTGTCGAAAGCCATTAGGTGTCTTGATAAAAGGCTCAAAGAAGTTCTTGGAAACTTTAGAAAAGTGTATGCATATTAGAAGAAGTATTATGAAAGAAGAAAATATTGCCCTACGTAATTAATTAATGAAAGTCACGGAGAAGACAATACAGAAATACTGATTTGGCATAAAAATTGTTACTCAAGCTTTACAAGTAGGAAAAATATTGAGGTACTTTGCAAAAAAGAAGTAAAAAAGACTATCAAGTCTGAAGATGGTTCCCAAACTGAACGTGAACTGCAATCCTAGAACGTTTCTTTACGAAAATATTCATTCAACATCAACAAATGCATTTTCTGCGAAAAGCGAAAAGACAATCAAATACTTTCGCAAGTTATGACAAAAAATATTGAAAGCAAGATAAGAATCATTTCACGAAAGAACTTTCAACTTTTGGATAGAATAGGATCAAATGACTTGATTGGCATGGAAGTAAAATATCATGTAAATTGTTTTAATTCTGAATGGCGCAAATACAAAAATCTAGTAAAAACAACATATACAATAACGAAATCAGAATCCGCATATGACGATGCCATTTTTTTTCGAGGTTAGCGAAAGAACTTAAGAGAGGTTTTGGCAAAAAAAAAGATTTAATGTTACATCTGTGTATGATCGATATGTAAATCTTGGCGGACTAAATTCTAAAAGACAGTTACTTCGAGATATTCAACAGCATTTTGGTAATGACATTGAAATTATAAAATCGAAGCAGTCAAATGAATCTAGTAAAATTATGCGGAGATTCACAAAAACTGAAACAATTCATTCCTATATAGAACAATCCACTACATCAAAGTACGTCTCCATTTTAAGCAATGTTCCAGAACTGTCACAGATACATAAGATTTGCTGTGATATTCGGTTATCGATGGATGCGATACCAGAATTTAGTCAATATAAAGATTTAAGCAATAAATCTTACAAAAACTTTATTCCTGAACCTCTATTTTTACTAATCAGTCTACTTGTATCAGAAAATATTATAGATAATAATACCAAATACCAAATATTTTTTATTTTTTCGTGAACATTCCTATTAAAAGAGCCAAAAAGCTCTACTTCTCATTAATGCTAACAATGGTAATATCTAAATTATCTAGAAGTTTTCCCCTGAACCACCAAGTATACCTACATATGGAAATCTTTTTTTTCGATTCCAGCTTGAAATGCGAGAAGTAATTGTGACTGAAGAGCCGACGTAGGAGGAGATAATGTTCGATGTCGTACTACCTGCCACAGTCTGATTTCAGTGGATCTTATTCAAATTTCTAATTTTTATTTATCGTTTTTGATGTTATTTTTGACTTTCTTTTAAAATCACAATTGGATTCTTAGATCTGAATACTGCAAAATTTCTTATAAAACCTTATTTTCTTTATATTAAATTTTTGTTTTTAATTAAAGTCCTATTGACAATTTCGAAAAAGCTTTCATTCACGCAACTGTAGATAACTTTTTTAGAAATTTTGGGAAACAAATCGGATACTTTGAATTAACAATTAAGTAGAAAACTGGTAAAAATTATTTTGGGACTGAGCATACACTCTTAAAATAAACAATTAAGAGAAGTTTGTTGATATTTTTTTGTATCTAAAACCAATTTGATCCTTGTAATTACTTTAACAAAAAGTGTCAGTAAATGATACCACTGGTCCAGAACCTTACGATTCATTACACACTAATTTGTATTATACTTACTATGATAGTACCCTTGTATGATTATTTCTAGTAAGTCAACGCTAATCAGTGTAAAAAGCTGCATCTATCAGTATTACTTGCAAACCATCATCCATTTGAGATTTTGATGAATTTTGAAACAATAATCATAATTGGGTAGTTTGTGGTATTGAACAATCCATAAGTTCTCTTTTTAATAATTTCACATTTTTCAATGTCATTAGCTGAATTATTTGTGTTTCTTTTAGTTTTTAAAAATTTATTTGAGTGCAAACAATTGTTCCTGCACATCTTAGTCTCCTGATTTTCACCACAAATAATGCAGGCACAATAATTTTTGCACTGATTATTTTTGTTACTATGGCCAAGTCTACCAGATTTTAAGCAGGGCATGAGATTCAATATATCGTAAGCTTGACAGCACTGATATCCAACATAAATCTTAAAATTATTATTCTTGATAATCCTACACTGTCCACTACTTAGCTCAACAACAAGACCCATCTTATTTTTATAACTCTTGCATGAGTTTAATTATATATAATTATAAACAAGATACTTTTTATTCTTTTCCAAATAGAAATTATATGAAAATAAAATTATTCAATGACACTATCAGCTTTTCACTGTTTCAAGAATATTACTTTAAAATGTAATAATTTTTATATTCAAAGCAAGACGCTTATGATTTATGACTTTACGAGCAGTTTTCCAATATAAAACAGCAACAGATTTACACATTAGCAATGACAAAAAAGTGTGACGTGTAACGTAGGGATGCATTGTCCTGTGCACGTGGGTGTTTATTTTTAATTTTTTTGTGAACATTTCTATTGAAAGAGCCGAAAAATCTCTACTTTTCATTTAATGCCAACAATGGTAACATCTAAATTATCTAGAAAATTTCCACTGAACCACCAAGTATACCTACATATGGAAATCGTTTTTATTCGATTCCAGCGAGAAGTAATTGTGACCGATGAGCCGACGTAGAAAGAGATAACGTTCGATGTCGTACCACGTGCCACAGTCTGATTTCAGTGGATCTTGTCTAAATTTCTAAATTTTATTCTCCGTTTTTTGATGTTATTTTTGAGTTTCTCTTAAAATCACAATCGGATTCTTAGATCTGAATGCTGCAAAATTTCTTATAAAAGCTTGTTTTTTTTTAATTTTAAAATTTGTGTTTGTAATTAAAGTCTTATTGACAATTTCGAAAAAGTTTTCATTTACGCAACTGTAGATAATTTTTTTAGAAATTTTTGGAATAAGATTGGATACTTTGAATTAAGAATTAAGTGGAAAAGTGGTGAAAACTATGTCGGAGCAGAACATACACCCTTAAAATAAACAATTGAGAGAAGTTAGTTGTTATTTTTTTGTATCTAGAACCAATTTGATCCGTGTAATTATTTTAACAAAAAATGTCAGTAAATGACGCCACTGGTCCAGAAACTTACGATTCATTACACATTAATTTGTACTATTTTTACTATGGTAGTACAAGGACAATTCTGATTGGCCAACGAAGCCCCACAATTGTTCAAAATGGTCTGCAAGTATATATACGGGGGAAACTAAGGATGTGTAGTTAGTTTGGCAAAATTATTCCTCTTTTTGACTTAGAAAGTTAACTTGTGACCGGCAACGTTCAGTGAGTTTTTGTACAGACCACCGCTTCAAGATGATGAGAGGAATCACGGATTTGCCTATTTATGAGCTGTATCATTTATGTTCTTACCTCGATTTCCAGCAGAAATATAATTTAAGCAGGTAAGTAATTATTTAAATTATTTTCATAAAAGTGTCTAATTAAATATTTTTTATGTCGTGTTATAAATGTTTGAATACTTAATTATTGAAAAGTAGTTAAAACTTGCATTTTTCAAGTTTGGAAATAAATTTTAATACGCTTTTCCAACTTTTTTTTTCCAGAACGTCCCCCCATTTCGAAAGACACCTGAGTTATCATCATTTATGGCATAAAATTGAAGCTGAAACTGGTTCTACGGCAGAAATAGATTTCATCATTAATCGAATGAACGAACTTACAAAATTGATAAAAATTCGTGGCAAAGATCCTAACGAACGTCTTGTTCCTTCAGAATTTTTTTTTACAATGTGTAATTATAACAGTTTAACGGTGTTAGTTTTGGAGAATCAAAACTTACGTCAAAACGTTTATAATGACAGAGGCAAAGAAGAACTCTCAATGGATCATTTTCCGGATACACTCCAAGAGTTAAGCATTAGAGGCGTGAAGATTAGAGGCCCGTGGTTCTTCAAGTGTCATCAACCTAAAACAAACTTGAGGGTAATTCATTATGTTATATCCCTTAAGTAAATTTTGCACCTGGACCAAGTGGCCTATATAGCAGAAGTCTTAGGCTTCCGGCGCAAGGGCTTCTGATTCCTTTTCACTTATTTTGTCATTTAAAATTTCAATTCTTAACTAATTATTTTTTATATACAAAGGGGCAAGTTTTTTGGGGCTTCGGGCCTGATGATAACATTTTTTAACGATTGCAATTTTTTGGGAGAAATGACTAAATCGAAATTAATATTCCAGGTGCTGATTTTAGACGAATGTCCTTGGATTTCCAATACCGTTCTGTACTTCGTCGCCAAATATTTTCCAAATTTGGAAATTCTATCGCTGTACGATTGTTTAGCAACGTCCCATATCATATTTCGATATTTCTTAGAGACCGCAAGAAACCTTAAAATTTTGGACGCCCGATTTTTAAGTAAGTTCCTCAACATTCATTTGATTTTTCTCGATTTTAACTTATAATAATTATTGCAGGTGACGTATCTAGTACGCAGTGCTTCTCCCGATCGTTTCATAGGATCCATGAATTATCTCTTCAAGCTTTATATATTGATGTCTACCACGGCAGTTGTTCGGGGTTAAACAATTTGCTGAAATCAGGACGATTTTTTAATAAGAAAGAAAATTCTACTCGTCCCAAATCCACTTTATATGTTGATCCCTACAACGAATGCACATGTGGGTATCAGAAATCTGTAAAAGCCATACAAGGATCCGGGTACAAAAACTCAAACACAAGAAAAATCTCGCTCCGAAATGTCGATTCGGACATTGATTTAACTAATTTATTAGCCATTCCATTGGATGTCTTAGATTTGACTGGTTCTCAAATTAGTGAACCGTATCTTATTAATTACTACCAGAAATTGCATCCAAACTGCAAGGTTATTTATGAAGGATTTTGTGTTTGCCTTCCTAAAAGACCTCAGGTAATGGATGCAAAGTAATACATTAATTGAAAAATTAGAATTTTTGTAAATAATTTTTTTATAACTAGATAAATTAGTATAAGTTTATTTTTAAGTTTCAAATGTTTTAATTGACGTCTTCTATAGTTTACTTAAAACAACAATTGTTAGAATATTTATTTATTTCACTTTATTTCCAATTTTCTTTTACAAAATAATTGTATGAATTTTAGCCATATAACATCAACTTATAACATTAAAATGATTTGTTTTGTATGTTGCGCATAGTTAAAATAAACAATTAAGGGGAATTAGTTGACATTTTTTTGTCTCTAGAACCAATTTGATCCGTGTAATTATTTTAACAAAAAGTGTCAGTAAATGACGCCACTGGTCTAGGAATTTTACGATTCCTACACATGTTTTGTACTATACTTACTACAATAGTACTATGACGACTCTGATTGGTCAACGAGGCCCCTTATTCATTAATAGTGGCCGGCCATCTTATATGTGGGCGGGACTAAGAAGATGACGTAGCGTTGCCACATCACCTTTTCTGAATACATGAATGAATCAGTTCTTTCAATAAAAAATTGTGATTGGCTTGATCTCCGCGAGTTAACTTCCGAGCAAATAAAAATCGGTTTTTAAAAATTTAATTTTACTACGGAGCAACAAAATTACAACTGAGAGACTACAACCTAACACATAAAAGCAAAAATCTGACTTATTATTATAATGCAGCTACTTTTATAAACTATAACATGCTGACTTAGCGCCGGCGTCGGCGACGGGATGTTCCCATCATATCAGCATTTCTTCATAGATTAGCGGTCACGTAACTCGCGCAACGCCACATAGTTCATTGGCGTAGAGGACGGCAGGGTAATGGTTCTGTTTTTTGTCACAAAATATTTTTTTTATTGGGAACTTGAAAATTTCAAAGCACTTTGTTTGTTAAATTAATAATTTTGTAGTTTTGTACCTTGCACTTGTATTTTAAATAAAAATCAATTTTTCTATGTTAAATTTTAATGTTGCGGTTTTCACCCAGTAACTTGTAAAATGGACAAAAACTCAATCCTATGAGATATAGTATTAAAAAAAGGTGGGTAACGCCATTTAAATTAACGTTTCAATATCTTTAATTGTGAAGAATTGATTCAATTTAAATATTCTCAGCAACATATTTAAAAAATATTTTTTCTTTAGAAATTAGCACTTTTATTTCCAATTATAAACCCAAAACTGTTTATATAGACTGAGGAAATAAACAGATTTACAAGGGTTTGCAAAATATTTAAGATACTGACCAGTAACGTATTAAGGCGTGAATTTGCTGCGCAAAGCTTTAAACAACCGCAAAATCATTTTTTCCGCTTGCTCTCCATATAAATATTTAATTCAGACATGGCATCGGTGGAAGCAAAAAGGTTTTCTCAATTGCTTATTTGTTAGGAGAGCGCTGTTCCATAAACAGCAACAAAGGTTATTTAAATTACTTTCAGACAGCATCTACTAAAAAGACCAAGTTTGTTTAAAGAAAAATCAAATTAAAAGTCGCAAATTCCTTTTGGTTTCAGGGGCAAAATTGACTTGATACGCCACTGTCAGTTCTTTAGGATGCCATAAACACTAAATGCAATAGCTTTTCGGAGAAAAGTAACCCTAAAATAAGCTTCTTAAATCCAAAAATGGAAATCCAAAAATTTCCTTCTTATGAGGTCGTCTCTTGACAAACCGTTGAAGGGTCTTTACACTGAATTTATGACTGTCTTAGTTTACAACTTTCTAGAATTTTCTAGAAAAGCCCTGTTATTACAAGAAAGCCTGCTGGCCTTAACTATAAATATTAATAATGCTCTGAAAAGAAATCCAATAATTTAAAAATTTCAGTACCTAAAAAAATTTTTGATAAAATCAGGGCCCTCAGAATAGGAATTGGAATTGGTTGGCGATTAAGTTAGCTTCGGATTGGTTCTAATTTTTCTAGTAATCATAAACGAGCACAATTGAAGAAAACCCCAGTGCAGTGAGCACAAAACGAGTAGTTAAAAAAGTCAAAAATATTTTGAGTGCCGTAAAAAATGGGAAGTAGAGTGAACCACAACCTTAAATTATGGTCCTACCTTCAAAAGTATTTGGAAGTTGAACAATCTTTATGGTCCTAATAAACAATGTTGACAAGGGAAACGTTCTAAATATTGTTAGGGCTGGGAATCCCAGCACGTGTTGGCTTAAATGCCCGGGGAAAAGCCCCAGTCGCTACAAGAATTATTGTTCAAGCAACAAATTTCTACAAGTTATATTTTCAACTGCCATCTTTTGGACGTACCGCCATTACAAAAACAATTTTATTATTGGTTTCGGGTTATCAAAATATTTTCAACTCTTTGTTTGTTTTCAATTTTTTTTAATCACAAACGAATACAATTAAAAAAGAATCGGTGCAATGAGCACAAAGCGAGTAAAATTGAATAAACCGAAAATATTGTAAAAAATTTAAAAAATGGGAACTGGCAGCCCCGGATTTATTTTCAATTTTTTTGCCCTTTAGAGATGAGCACAATTGATGACAAGAAAGAAAAATTGAATGTGGGGGCTAACTTGACCGAAATGTGTCACCATTTTAAGAATATTAAACTATCCCTAGAAGGTTTTTACAAAATTCTTTCTTTTCTGCTACAGTTCCATTTGGAACTACCATTTGTTGTTTCTTGTGTATTCTTATCTTTTTCTTTGTCTGGTGGCCATTACGTTTGATAGTGCTTATTTGAAGGACAGTCACATGCTTGGCTTCTTGTCGTTTTAAACCCATCATCCTTCATCAAGAAGCAATTTGTGTCATTAACCATGGGGCAAAGTTCCCTTATTGTGTTTTATCTCTAAGCAACTTCAAGCTCTACTTAAGAGATTAAAATTTTATTGTAAAGAAACCTCATTCCTAATTACTCTCAAACTTTTCAAAACGTGTCTCTCTTAATTTTCTTAAACATTTTTGTTTTTACTAACATTTTCTGGAGAGTGTGGAAATATATTTAACCAAATAAATTCCTTACTTTGCATCACCATTGTCCAATAACTAGTGGGGTGGATACAATAAAACCCAATAGGTCAATTTTATTCTTGTTTTCGACTATCTATTTCAAAATTTTTTATGTCTGAATAATTATTGAATAGAAGTTAAAACTTTTTTCAAGTTTTGAAACAAATTTTAATTCGCTTGTACAACTTAATTTTTCTTAGGACTTAACTATTTATCTTTCATACACAAAGGGGGCAAGTTTTTTGGGGCTTTGGGCCTGATAACAAAATTTTTTAACTGTTGCAATTTTTTGGGAGAAATACAGCGACAGCGCCAGGTTTTCCTAAATAGGTGGGCACAAGACAGCACAATATTTTTTCATTTGCGGATTTTTTTTTGGAAAAATTACCTTCAGTGAAAGCGAATACTTTAAAGAAAATATATACATAAAATAAATTATCCTAAAAATGTGATTTCCTACATATGTTACAGGATGTGTACCTAGGTAACATATTTAAAATAATTAATTAATGAAAAATATTTTTAAAAACATAAACTGACTACAATCTAAAAAACACTTAATTGTTGGTTCAAATAATAATTATTGTCTACTAAGGCCATCTGGTGGCAACATTTTTATTTTAATAATAATTTTTGGGGTCGTTTTTGGGCAAACAGTTACAGAAAATTTGCCAAAGGGGAATTATTTATGCTAGCACGTTATCACTTCTGTCACAAACCTTTGTTGTCAGTTGTTTCACCTTTGTCATTGCCTCTGAAATCGAATTCTTGAACAGCCGAAAAGAAAACCGTACCAAAAATATCAACGACAAAGACCGGTACAACAATAGATGCAGCTTTTTTGCTATATCTCGAAAACGTAGACTAGACATAACATTTCGTATTTTAGTTACCATAAGCCAATAGTTACTCATATTTTTAATAAAATCGAACATGAGAAATAAATTAAATAAATAATAATAATATGTTAACAATATTGCTCAAATTTGAAATAAAACGATTTTGTAATTATATTAATTATCCACTACTATTCCAATCTCTTATTCATAAAAGAACACCAAAATAGACATATTCATACTTATTGGAAAAAAAATTGCATAACACTAAAATATAGGCCCAACAATAATGAAATTTCACTTTCTATGTCCGCATCACTGAGGCACGCAATTTTTTTATATTTAGCTAAGTTAGTATAAGTTTATTTTTAAGTTTTAGATGTTGTAATATTGACGTCGTCTATAAATTATTTGGAACAACAATTCTTAAAATGTTTATTTATTTCACTTTTTTTCCAAATTTCCACTTGGAAAGCCCGTCCTTGTTCTACTTATAAATTATATAAATTTTAACAATCTAATATCAAGTTATAAAATTAAAATTCTTTGTTTTGTGTGTTGTGAATATTTAAACTAAACAATTAAGAGAAATTCGTTCAATTTGATCCGCATAATGACTTCAACAAAAAGTGTCATTGGCTGACACCACTGGTCGAGTACCTTTACGTTATTTTACACATAATTACTACTATATTTACTATAATAGTACTATGACGATTCTGATTGGTCACGCGGTCCCATTCTCATTGATTATGGTCGGCCATTATTGATATGGGCGGAGCTAAAAAAATGACGCTACATTCGCAATTTCCCGTTTCTGAATTTATCAATGAACCAGTTTCAATTAATAAAAAATTGTGATTTGCCTAATCTCCTTATAACGCCTCGCTGATCATTGGCGTAGAGAAGGGCAGGGTCTTAATAATTCTGTTTTATTTAAAAAAACTTTTTTTTTTAACTTTTTTGAAGCACGGTATTGATTAATTTAAAAATTTAATATTTTTGCGTCCTACACCCTCTGCTTCAAGTAAGGTATATGTTAATATTATTCCAGTACCTGTAAAATTAGTGATTAAAATTCGATACTAGAAGAATTAGTAGCAGAAGAGGGTCACGTATTTAACGTTTATAATTCGTTCAATTTGAATATTTTTGGGAAGTATTTAGAAATTACCTAGTGTGTAAATACAAAACTTAGAAACTTAGCATCCAGCTCAAACGATTAAAATTTTGAAAAATGGAACCTAATCAATTCAAGTTAGCAAAAAGTGTTTTGCAAATTAAAGAAATTTCAATTTTTTAGCGTTTTAAGCGGTAAATTTTGATTACCATAGCTAAGGAACTGAGCGTTTAATCGATTAAAATTTGCAAAAGTGCTAAAACGTAAATCAGGCGTTGAGAGAAAACAAAGGGAACTCCTTCTGCTGTAATTAATTTCGCTGATTTTGTTTTAAAACTCGGCTTGTCGTTTTTCAGATTAGATTTCTAGTATTTTGTAATGGAGTACCAAAATCTAAATTTTTGCAAAATTTTACTCGAATTTGTAAAAAGTTTCAAACATTGTTTACTTTAGGTTTAGTTAGTTTTTGTATTTGGCGCCATAAAGGCTCGAGTAATTTTAGGTACTTCCGATTCCCATCCCTTTACCTGAAGTTTGAGTTTCCGGTCAAATCTCAAGGATGCCATCCAACCACCAGAGAAGGAACCACGTGGCTATATTATCTAAACCACTCGTACTCGTGTTAATAAATTCTTATTAAAACTATCACCAGCGTATACAAACGGTCCATTCTATCAAATCATTTCAAACATAATCAATATTTATATGAATATAATTTAGTTGCGTTCTAACACGACTGTTCTATGAGTAAAGGGCTTTCTTACAAATGTAAAATAAAAGCTCGAACGTTGTAAATAAAAATGCTTTGAAATTAAATTAAATTAAAATTTTTTGCAAATTTCAATTCTCCGGGTTTAGCTAGAAATAAATTTGACAATTCTGATTAATAAAAACAAATTTTTATTACAATTTGAATGATTACATAGTATATAATAAAAGTGTGAAATCAACTAATTTATTTCAATTTTCTAAAATACTTGTTAAATGGGCAAAATATTTCAATTCAGTCTCTTCAGTTTTTGGGTTTGCTTCAAACAGTTCTAGATTTTGAACGTGGTGATCTTTTGTTGTGTGTTATATTAAAATTGCACATTACTGTAAAATTATTTGACAATTTTGATTATTTCTTGTTATGAAACTTGATAATAATTTTATTGGCTTGCAGGACATGCCGGTACTTCGAATATATCATAAACTTGCCGCTCGTGTGGGAACCAAGTGACGAATTTAAAGCCACTTGTCTGAGTTCCAAAGAAGAAGTGGCGTATCTCATAAAAAAGATGCCGAAAAAAACTCGAAAAGTCTTATTTCGAGGCAAACTGCAAGAGGAGCGCTATTTACCGTTAAACTTCTCTAAACAATTGTGCACCTTCAATAATTTAACAGTATAAAGAAAATCGAAAATTCTTGACCGTATCAGGTAGATTTTTCATCATGTAGAAAAAATCTAAAACAAAATAATAGAATTCTGATGAAACTGTTGCAGCTATTACAGAAAAGTTACAAGCATGTATCAATATCTGCACTTTGACTTTCTAAAATTTCTTGTCGTATACCGCTGACAATGCCTCGGTGAATTATAGAAAAACACCCGCCCCCTCTCTTTGCAAATTTTAGTTCTTTAAGTTCAGCTGGAAATGATGTTGGCAATCCTAATTAAAGAAAAAGGAATAAATTTTACTACATTTTGATTGATCGCACAGTATATAACAAAAGTGAAGCATGTATTAAATGATTTTAAATTTCTAAAATTTGTCTTAAATGGACAAAATATTTGTTCACAACTTTCTCCTATAATGCAGCCACGAGGCTTGTTTTGTTAGGTTTCCGGACCTGTAAACACTTTTCCCCTATTTTCCACTAAACATGTACCACGTTGGTAGAACTCCTTACAAGTTTTAAGAAACTCTACAATACAGTCGTTGCAGTTGTTGGGTTCGCTTCAAACAGTTTTAGATTTTGAAAGTGGTTATCATTTGCTGTTGTGGGTTATATTAAAATTGTTTCTTTCGCTTAAATAAAAAATGGAACAAACAGGAATTTGGAATTTATGTATTTACGATATTCTGCACCTAACCACGTTCCTTGATGCTTCTTCAAAATACAATTTGAGCAGGTAAGTTTTTGCTATATCTGCTAATTTTCTGTTATCACCAAATTACGTGCATCCCTAATTTTCAATCTAATAAATTATCGAATGTCTTCCGTTGAGCGTACTTAAAAATGTAATTAGATATTTTACCTAAAACTTGCTCATCACCTTAAAATATTTCAAAACTTTATATATTTTTCGTTTTGAAACTTGATAGTAATTTCATTGGTTTGCAGGACATGCCGGTATTTTGAGAATATCATGAACTTGCCTCTCGTGTGGAAACAAAGTGACGAAATTAAAGTCACTTGTTTGAGTTCTAAAAAGGAAGCGACATATCTCGTGGAGAGGATGCCGAAAATAACTCGAAAAGTGTTGTTTCGAGGAAAGCTGCAAGAGGTGCTCTATTTACCGATAAATTTCTTTGAAAAATTGTGCAGCTTTGATAATTTAACGGTATTGGCTTTAGAAAGAATATCCTTCGACATGCTAACGCCAAACAGTTATGGAAAACTTAAGTGTTTAGGAATGAAATACTTTCCTCCAACTCTAAAGGAATTGAGTCTTAAAGGTACGACTTCGATCGTCAATAGAAATTTTCTATTTTCTCCTGAAAATAGACCTAGTTTAAAGGTGAGTTGAAACTTCAAGAATACAACGTTGTTGCAATTTTTTGTTATATTTGACAATAACTGACAAATAATGTCATTTCAGGTGTTAATACTGGATGAATGTCACTGGTTGAACAACTACCACTTGAATTGCTTAATTTCGTACCCTAATTTAGAAATAATTTCACTAATAAGATGTTTGCCTCAGCAGCCTTTGGGGCTAAGCTCTTTATTCAACGTATCCTGGAACCTCAAAATAGTTGACGTCCGATTAGCGAGTAAGTTTCTTTCTTTCACTATGGATTCGTTAACTTGCACTTACGTTATTTCAGATGTTGACGACACTTTTTGGAGTAGTGATTTTAACCAGAGTCATTTTATATCTATTCCAATGCAATCACTCCAATGTGCATATTTTCAAAATAGCCTTCTGACAAATCAGGGAACCAGACTTCTGCGTTTATGTGCTGCAATGTTAAATCAAACAACTAACTTAACACCTCCTTTTCGGTCCAGTCTTTATAATGATCCGATTCAAGAGTGCAGTTGTGGAAGCGAGAAACCATCAAACCAAATTTTGAAACCAACTGACACCATTGGTCGTGCCAAGATTAAGCTCAGCTTAAGAAATTTTTACTTCGTAAATTTTGAATACATTTCAACCATAAAGTTGGACGTTTTAGATCTAACTGATAGTTTAGCGGGCGATTTTTTCGTTATAGAACAAAAGATACGTGAACCGAATTGTAGAATTATACACCCCAAAGATTGCAAGTGTTTGGTAACTACACCCGAATTGCTTATTGAGGCCCCTACAGGTTACACATGTCCTATATATGATAGTGACCATGAAGTTCGTACAAACTTGCCGTATAACTCGTTTATTACCATTGTGCCTTACAGAGGATAAGGTTACTTCTTATTGTTTATAAGTCGACAATTAATCCATCATTGATGGAATTTTCCTGATATTTTTGATACTTTTTTTCATTTTTAATAAAATTACTCTTTATCTTATACCTTGTTATAATTCTTTCTTAAAAATTACAAAAAAATTTTAGTTTGAATGAGTTTGAATTTTTGAAAAATTCAAACCTTGATAACCACTTAAGTTTCGAATCCAATTACTTCAAATTTTTTGACACTCAGACGGCTGCTAGCGCGACGGCTCGACTCCGCTTGCCCTGCCGTCCAAACAAAAAATTCTCGTGCAGCACGCGCTTTGCAACGGCCATACGGGCACACTTCTTTACATAGTTTACTGCGGTTTATTGCATGTGATAGAGGAAGATTTGAGAACGGTAACGGTGCTTTTAAAATTTAATTTTCGCGATATATAACAATGGCAAGGAATTGAAACTTGGCACACATATACTCCTTTTGCACTCCATCTTTTGAAAAATTCGCTTTAGTAACTTCTAGATCCATCAATTATATATCTTGTCTCTAAATGTCAATTTATTACAAAAACTTTGAACAATGTTTTTTTTAAATCGGTAAAGCAAGTTCCGCCAAATATCCGTAAATTGGGACATGAACTGGGCCTAGCCTCGAAGATGTGTTCGTCTTGTATTTGAGCTTTTGTTTTATTCTACATTTGTAAATTTTCACATAATAAAAGTTTATTAAATCATATTATGATCATATATTATATTATACATGTAAGTCCGAAATTCAATAACTAATACTATTTTATTCCTTATTTTTGTCTGATATTTGTTGCATAGACAAAACCATCATGACCTTATATAAATATGTACAAAAATTATTCCTATTACTTTTGAGATTGCGAGTATTGATCTTAGATCATCTACAGATACAACATCGCTATTATTTTTGTATAATTTAGGGACAAAATTGTGCGTTTTATTAAATGATTTATGACCAAATTCGATAATTCCAACTCCATCTAGTAATTTGAAATACCGTACATAAACCTTCCAGCAATTTCTTTCTTAGTCCATTAAATTGACTAGTTAAAGCATAAAATGCAAGAAAATTTTTCAAAAGAGAAATATCCATATTAATCTCGTGAACGGGAATAAATTTGAAACAATTTTGTGTGCTAGTTTTCATCCGAATTTCTGTATTCCACAGAAGGTAAATGTGCAATAAAAACATCAGCAAGACCGCAAGGATAAGCCGCGACAGCCCGTCTGTAAAACGTCACGTGGAAATAGCTAGAATTATAATTAACATTAATACCGTAAAATTGTGTAGTTCTGTAAATCACAACAGATGTATTTAGTAATTAATGTTTCGACTATTGTATAAAATCAAATTTTTAAAATTAGGAAGACTCGCTTTGCAATTAATCAAGACAAGTGAATTCTCGTTCAATATTACTAAAAATATAAATTAAATATTTTTCATCGTACCTCTGCTATATAGATAGAAGTTAAATTTAGGCCAATTTCAGTTTCAACATGGTTGTTGACAAGACAGTATACTTAGGTTTCGTTGCTTTATAGACAGATTCGCTCCTCGGGCGCCGAAGTAGTATACGGTGGAAATTCTTTATAGCAACGTCGATTATAACCACCGAATCTTAGCGAAATGGTTGGATTTTTATAACTGGCAATGTTTTTGAAGTCGTGTATAACAAAAAAGTCACCTTTTCGATGTAGTTTATATAAATCCATTCTAGACAAATGTAAAGTCAGTAGTAAAGAATTCACCGAGTAAATGAGTAATAACAAATCCACCGAGTAAATAAATAATCGAGTAATTAGTGTAAAATCAGAAATCAACTAAGTGTATATTTTTAGAAATAAATTAATTTTTATTTAATTCGGTGTTGTGATTCTAACACGGTACCAAAATTACAAATTAAAAATATTTTTTTTGAATAAATTTAAATAGGATCCGGTTTGCTTAAAACACCCGAAAACGTTCCATTGAACAAAATCGCGCACTTACTTGCACTGCAATACTGCAAACTGACAACGCCGCAACATTTGAATGACGTTGTACGTAGACTTGCTGACGCGCGCCTTGGGAAAATGCAGAGGGCAGCATCTCCTTGTCAACTTGCAGTGACTTCGATCATGCACAATTATACCTTTATCTCTTCTTAGATTTAGCAGATATTTGAAATATAAATGTCAAAAAGGTAAGTGAAGAATTCTATAGGGCTACTTTGTACGACGATATCGCAGAAGTGGCCCAAACGTTAAGCTAAATGTAGTCATTTTTCGTGTCATTTCAATCCTCTATAGCCAGAGAATTTTTATCAAAAAAGAAATTCTACAATTAAGTAATCCTAGAAAACAGTTATAAGAATCTATATTTAAAAAATAAAAACAATAGCTTTTGTAGTTTTCTCAAAATTACGAACGCAAAATCTACCTCACACCCTTCCCCGCCCCACCTCAGTTTGCATGTAATGCTTCCTCTTAACGTCCAGCTGAACTTTTGGTCAGGCCGGGTATAACGACGTGCGGGCGAGAAAAGTTATACTGCTGCATGTCACAATTTAAGTATGGTGTGTATGCAAAGTTTGGTGAATAATGAGAATATTTTTCCAACATTTTACAATTCTATAGGCTAAATTTAAATATGATGGCAACACCTGCAAAGAGAAGAAAAACTTTGTCTATTGACGAGAAATTTCCAATAATTACGCGAAAGAAAATGGTGAAGGGAACGTGGAGGTTGCAAAAGTCTTTGTCTATTGCGTTCCACTGTGTCCACGATTTGAAAAAAACGAGAGAAATTTGAAGATGCTCTTAAGATTAATGTGCAAAGAAGTTGAGATGCTCTCAATATGATGACATAGATAAGTCACTATTGGCATGGTTCAAGAAAAAACGAAGTCAAGTCATTCCTATATTAGGGCCCATCTTACAAGTTGAAGCGAAGGATTTTGGAAGACTTCTAGAAGTGGAAGTTTTTGAATGCTCAAAAAGTTGGCTCAAACGATTTCGGAGGCGTCACAATATTGTGGGTGGCCCTGTCTCGGGTAAATTTGCATGTGTATCTGAACGTACAATTGAAAAATGGTTAAAGAACGTTTTCGCAGAAATATGTAAAGGCTACAAGGATAAACAAATATTTAACGTTGATGAAATCGGATTGTTCTTAAAAATGGCTCATAACAAAACCCTAAATTTAAAGGAGAGAAATTTTGGGGGGTAAAATGGCAAAAGACAGGATCACGGTATTGGTGGTCACTAATATAACCGGCATCGTTAAGAAGAAGCTGCTTGTGATTAGAAAATCGAAAAATTCTTGATGTTATAAAAACGTGAAGAGACTTCCTGTCGATTATAGACCCAACAGGCGTGCCTGGATGGTGTCCGAAATATTCGAGAAATCTTTTGGGTGACTGGGATAAAGAGCTATGTGCGTCAAAAAAGAAAATTTTATTGTTGGTGGATAATTGCAGCGCTCATCCTAATATTGAGCATTTGAAGGCCATAAATTTGTCTTTTCTTCCACCAAATACGTTTGTTTTACAGCCTCTTGATCAAGAGCTAATAAAGAACCTGACAGTGCATTTCCGAGGGTCCTTAGTCATGAAAATTATAGAAAATGCCGACAAAACCGTTGAGACCAAATTTAATTTTCTAGACACCATTATGATGATATCCACAGCATGGGATGCGGTTTCACAGAATACAATTGCGAATTGTTTTCGGCATACTAAATTTTGCTCTTCAATAGCTCTCTCAGAAGCAAGTTATCATTTTTTCCTTAGCCCAATTAATCGCAGAAGCGAACGTCGTTAATAATTATTTAAATGTTACATTCGATGATTTTGTTGACGTTGATGAGAACTTGGCAACATGAGAACTTAGATGATGAGAATTTTGTTGTCCACAATAGTTCACAAACGAAACAAGAACCATACGACACCTATAAAGATGATCCTGACAGAATTTGAGCGACCATCAACATTTGAGACAATTGAAGCATTAAATGTAGTGCGAAATTATATTTCATTTAATGATAAGTTGAGTGATGATTACCTTAAAAATGTTGTCATATTGCAAAAGGCATTTAAAGAGAAATATTTTCTGTAATCTAAAAAGCAAACAGATATAACGGATATTTAAAAAAACTACTTGTCTCATACTTAAACAACTTACGTCACTTTACAATTGTAGGTATTATGTACAGCATACTGTATTGCTTTTGTATTTAATGTCTGTTCTTTATAATTATTATATTAAGTATCTATATTATATCTTTTATATTGTTTCTTTATTGCAATAAAACGTGTGTAAGGAAAAGTTTATGTATTTGGCCTTGTCACTAAAAGAAAAATCAGTCGTCCATTTATAACGCTGGGATTTAGTCGGTCCCTTGGTCGTCAGTATAAGCAACTTCCACTGTACTTACATGATGGACTCTGAGAGAGCGTATAGTCTACAGGATCAAAATAATTTATTGAAAAGTAGACATCTACAATTCGAATACTGTAAGGAAATATGAAATCATTTTTCACTTTTCGGGAGATAGTCATTTTGCTTTACTCGACATTCACTCTCGATAAACTTGACCTATTATTGCATTGTATTTCTTACATATAGCTGTTTAAAATCATAAAGTTCGTATTATTTATAATTAAATCTCATCAAATCAAGCAAATAAAAATAATAAATATCATATCTGAATATACTGCATTTTCTAGGATAATCTTTATAAATGAGTTAAATAGAAATTAATTTTTTTACATAGTAAGTATATTTTGTTTGCAATATTACTTACCGAGAAAAAGACTTGGTAGTTTCAATTTAACCTCAGCATGAGCGAAATTCAGCTGTAAGAGTAGAAAAAATTACTAATTGAAAAATGAGTAGGAGGTAAATACTTAGGGTAAAAAATCCTTCAATTGCACTATAAATATCTAGATTTATAGAACCTATTGACTCATGTCCAACCAGTGCTGCTTCTTGTAAAGTTGGATACTGCAAGTTACCATTTGTTACAAATAATAAAAAAAATTAGTTCAATTTACTGATAATTAACTTTTCAATAAAAAGTAACGATCAAAATCAATATTTGCAATATCGATAGCGGCAATTCTTACCACAACACATTTAAGATCATTCCATCGCCCAGAAAATATAGTTAACCCATGAATTAGAGACAAACTATTACCTAACCTAACATTTAACTGTAACAGCCAACAACTTGTTTGCCGCGCTTTAATAAGAAGCACATGCGCGGCAGAGCAGCAGGGATTAACAGGACCGGCTTCGACACTTTTTAGTAGGTGTGACGTAACCATAAAATATTTTTTGTTCGCAAATCGATATTAGTCCTAGTTTGAGAATTCTAAATTTATTAGTGAAAACAATAGTAAATTTATTACAACAATCACTAATATTTCTCCAGACACAAAAGAAATGCGCTTCGAAAAATTTGTATTCGATAAAAATGTTACCAAATCTGATCGATAAATCAACGAATAATAACAATAATATGGATCGAGATCAAAAAATATTAAAAGAATTACGCTTTTAAACCGGGAAAACATAAAACAGGATAACATCTCTTGAAACTTGAAAACGGAGGAAATACGTATTATTAGCTGAGAACTTTTTCAAACTTTTCAACATAATGTCAACTGTCATAAGAACAACAACAACGTGATAAGAACGTCAAAATGAACATCTGCGTAGTTGCGAGATCGACCGTTAAAAATGGTCATTCCAACTAATAAAGAAAATAAGTGACTTTTAAGGAAAAAGAACTTTGGAGTAATTAAAATTAAAATCATAACATGTATTCACGTTCATATTATTTTTATTTGTATTTAATGTTGGGATCAGTTATCGGCAGTAATTGATACAAGACTGGAAACAGTGCATAGTTAGAAACCTAAATATTAGTAATGGTATTGTTTATAAATATTATTATTATTATTATATCTATGAACAATGGTAATGGCAAAAAAGTAATAATTTGTTACTCGAGTACTCGTTACTCGAGAGGATCCGAAGTATCGAGTAGTCGTTCCACATGGTATTTGTTACTCTCGGTACTTTGATTACTCGATACTAGAGAGTAGTTGGTTGCGGAACGAGTACTCGGTAGAAAGTAATCATTTGTTACAACCTATACATTGATTACTTTGACCACTTCAAAACTTTAGTTACTTCGGTATGCAACTCAACAGAGCCCCCCATATCGTGTTCTAAAGAACAGCGTTCTCTTTACCATATAGAGAACTTACTTAATGCAGCAGCAGCAGTCAAGCTGCACTAATACAGGTTGGAAAATTCGCAAATATTAGATTTGAAAATAAGTTCGAACGGATCTGATGACTTGTTTGCAAAAACTTCCGCTCTGTTGCATCTAATTAAATGCTAGGCAGCAATATAAGTGCACTGGTTTCCTGATTTCCACCAGTATCTTCATAAGGAATACCTATATACATACAGTATTATCCAGTGGCGTAACTATGAGTGTGCGATATGTAAAATAGCACACAGGCGCAGCTCTCCGAAACGAGCCAAAAAATATAATTGTTATTTCAAAATTCTTTATAATTTTATCCACTTTTTGTAGTTTACATTCACCTTAAAAAAATTGATATTGCGTAAATTTTGTGGAAAAACTAAAACTGATCGCTTTTGTTCCCTTGGTGTACCAAATGTCTTATTTGAACACGTACGACAGTTGAGTTAATGAGTAAATAAACTAATTGAAAAAGATAGAAAAGTGAGGTTATCTGTCAAAGTCCGATCTGTATGTGGTGTTGCCTGTACATCAGGGGGTAAATTGAATTTTATAAACAATTTCCGAAATTCTTAATGTTTATTCCCAAAGTATAGAAATTGCATAAATCGATAGAAAAAAAATCGCAAAATTTATTAGTGCAATTATTTATGTCATACCCCTCAGACGTCATGAATAATTGTATTTTTTGCAGTTCGATGTTCTATCATTGAAAAACTTTCGCCAGTATTTCGGAACAACTTGCACAATTGAGTTTCAAATTTAATTCTGAATGTATGTGCAAAGTTTCATGTGAATAGGTCCTAACAACACATGTAGCAGGCTTTAGATAAGATCTCCTCACAGATATTCGAGATTCTTAAAGTTCATCTTAAAAATATAAATCCCGCAAAAGTTGAATAGAAAAAAATTGCAAGATCGGAAAGTGTGATTAGTTTTTTCCTAAACTTCGAATTTTTCGAGTAATTGATTATTTTCTCTTTAAAATTCTTAGGTCGATAATTCGGAAACTATACGAAACATGTAGGAACTGCCAGCAGAAATGAATTCAAAATTCAATTCTCAATCTGTGTGCCAAATTTCATGAAGATCGGAGGAAAAAAATATTTTTTTCAACTTTTCGGCGAAGAAATCGTAAGACTATAACCTTCCATCTTTTTTGAGCAAAAATATTTTTATCTCCAGATTTTGATGAAACTTTGCAAACGGGTGTAGAATTGAATTCTGAACATCGGAGAGCAGTCAGTTGCTTTGTAGCTCGTTTACTTTTTGAAATATCGATCTTAAGGTGGTTAATGTCAAAACGGCAATATTTTTTGAACCGAAATAACTAGCATTGATCTATTAACATTTTTAAGATCAGTGATTTTTTTCGATGAAGAATTGAAGCTTTCAGATTTCTTCAAGTAAAATTTAATATTTCCAAAATTCAATTTTACCACCCTAAATGTAGGCAGCCAATTATTCACAATCGTTGACAAATTTTTTATTAGAACTTCATGAATAATTCAAAAACCGTAATAGCTAGAGAGAAATGAATAGTGCCAGTGGATTCAGCTTTATCTCTTTGAGGACATATTGAAATTTAAAAGCAAAATCAAAGTAATAATTATTTAAGAAAAAGATTCCATAACGATCTTGGTCCTTTCTAACTAACAATTTAAATTAACGCTATAAAAACAAATCTTAACACTGCAATAAAGTTGAACGTGATTTTCTAAAAAGAACTATCGGGGTGAGATTAATAAAAGCAAATGTTTTGTAATATAAAAAGTGTTCATGATCAGAAATAGAATTTCATTGGAAATCAAAAAATCTAAACATAACACAGCTAGAACTAACAAAATCTAAGGGACTATCCTAACATATAAATAAGCCACAGGCCTTTGAACATGGTTTAATTAGCCATCTCAGAAGGACTAATCAGTTATAGGTATGCTCTTAAACAGAAAAAAGATATTGAATTGAATAAGTGATCAACATAAATTATAAAAGCAAGAATTAGTAACTACATCATCTAAATAACCACTGGGACTTAAATTTTGATTAAACCACAAGGGTAACTATTAAAACTAAGTGAAAACAAAATGTAAGCAAATGAACTGGTTAAAAAAGAAGTCTGAATAGAGTAGACTGCTAGAACCATTGACAATACGCCTTTTAAAACGAATTTTACCAATCCTGCAAATAGTTTGGCTAATACAAAACCGAATATGGGATTATTTCAACAGACAACTTAAATGTAATAGCAAAAAAATTGATGGAGAAGAACAAAATTCTTCCTAGAGGAAGCCACATCTTTCTTCTTAACTCCATAACTCAGAAATTCCACCTAATCTCTTGTGTTTCCTGCAAACATTGAATTAGATTTTGCGCAGCTACTAATGCAAACGTGTATAACAAACGCCAGACGCATATAAATAATAAATGTAATGTAGAACTTCAAGTGTTTCTATTCTGGAAGGAGATTTGTGGGATGTGGACATCAACTGGAAACTGGAGGACATGATGTGGATGACAAGAATTTAACTCTAAATTCATGATTTTCCATTAAAGTGCTCTGAAAGTGATGATATTAGTAAACTCATTGCGGTAAAACCAAAAGTCTTATTTGAACACATATAACTGTTGAATTAACGAGTAATTTTGAATTGTGAATCAAGAAGAATTTCCCATCTAAACAGTTGATATTTTTCTAGAAATACCACAGGTTTGAGAAACGAATAATTGTTTTGACGAATATATTCATGTTGCATCCAAATATAAACTTTGTCTGGAGTATCTCAATAGCCAAAATTGAAAGGAGAAATTATGATGTGTTCATTTTAAAAGATGTAATTACCATTGCGAGACTGTTAAACACTAAAAAGTTCGATAAAAGGATTTTAATTCCTAAAGAAACGCAAACATCACTAAAATTGCAGAGTCTGGAGGCAAAGCAGCTTAACGCGAAATCAAAAAGAGTTACAACTTTTGAGAAATTCAGCTTAACGGTGTCGTTACCATCTCGGTGCTTTACACCCTACGAAAGATCCGAAAACAAATTTTAATTTTACGTTCAGAAGTGAGGTTAAGAGTTTGACTGTTTGTTAAATGTCATACTTCAAATTTTAGTTCGAGCAAATTGGCGGGGTTGCCGCGGCAATTTCAAACTTACTGCAGCCCGGTAATGACCATAATGTAATAATCATAATTAACCAATAATTAAAACGTCAAAATCAGTACACGATTTGAAAAAATCAAAATTTATAGGTTGGCATTACTTTAATTGTTACGAAAACCGAACAAATAATAGACTTGAAAATTATGTAAGTTACTGTACAAAAAAACTTTAGTCCCATGTTTGGGTGTTTTTGTATTACAAGTGTCGATCAGTGGTTTCGGCTGTTCTCTTCTATTTCAACACTCTCTCATTGAACTAATACTGAAAAATAAAGTAAGTAATTGAATTTCTTGTAATTTTAAGTTAATGTTGGAGCCCCGTGATTATAAATTTTTTACAAGAAGGAGCCTCAATTCGATGGCTTTTTAGTGTTAATGCATGCAGGAACGAGATCAAATTAACCACTTTTTTTCAACGTAACCACAACTAATTAGCATTCCCGGAAAAACAAAACGGTTAATTTAGGTTCGACAATTTTGTAGGGCGATTTTCCGGTATATTTATGAAAAAAATTCTTATCATATAATCAAAGAGTTTTTTTGACTGTTGCTGTTCTCTTTTTCTGTCGGTTGACTCAACTTTGCTACCAGAAAGTGCATTCTTTAAAATTCCGCTGGCACTCATTTAGTTTTATAAAATATTAGCAGGGACACTGTGTGCCGGGTTAAAAAAAACTCATGAGTATTTTATTGTCAGCTTCTTCTTAAATATTTAATTTTAACAATCTTAAGTCTACGACTGGATCTGTGGAATCAAAGTAATTTTTTTTAATGTAGTTTGTCGCCCTGATTCTATTTTTACACTCGGTTAATCAATAATTGCGATAGGTTTCCTGCAATTGGAAAAAGTTTGCAAAAATTTGAATTTTTACAAACTTCAAAGGTCTATAACTTCTAGAGTCTGTACAACTTATCAAATGTAAATTGGCAAATTTAATCAACTTTTCGATAGCTTTCGTACGTTAGTAAAACTCTAGTAATAAGTGTGCAAACAAGAAAGTTCGAATTTTCAATTTTGACGAAAATTTGTGAAAATTTTCATAACCCTTTTAATTTATCTATTGCTCACACGAATATCAATCGTTTTAGGTCATCGAACAGACCATTCCCTGATGTATTTTGTTTCGCTCTTCTCGTTTTCTTACTTAATCTGTCAAATTTCGGCATAGACTACAAAATCTTTCGAAAAAGTTTGCAAAAATCCTAATTCTTGCAAAATTTAAACCTCAATAGTTACTCGAGTTTTTACGCTATATTAAATCTAAGCATATCATTTTAATCGACTCTCGAAGGACTTTCCGGCAAGGGTAAAATAATAATCCGGATGCAGTAAATAAGAAATTTAAACGTCCTTCCAATAGAAAAGATTAAAATTTAAAGATTTTGAATGGTCATATCTTCGGAATTAAGCGTCCGAATCAAAATCCGATTGCACCGTCATGTTATACGAATTCGACAGATTAGGATAAAATAATAAAACGCCTTTGGAAAATGGCAAATTTTCGAAATTTTTTTTCTATCTCAATCGATTAAAATTTTCAAAAATGCTAAAATCGAAACCAATCGCTATCAGCCAATCAAAGTAATTTTTTCTAATGTAGTTTGTTGCCCTGATTCTATTTTTACACTCGGTTAATCAATAATTGCGATAGGTTTCCTGCAATTGGAAAAAGTTTGCAAAAATTTGAATTTTTACAAACTTCAAAGGTCCATAACTTCTCGAGTCTGTACAGCTTATCAAATGTAAATTGGCAAATTTAACCGACTTTTCAATAGCTTTCGTATGGTAGTAAAATTCTAGTCCTAAGTGTGCAAACAAGAAAGTTCGAATTTTCAATTTTGACGAAAATTTGTGAATATTTTCATAACCCTTTTCAATTATCTATTGCTCACACGAATATCAATCGTTTTAGGTCGTCGAACAGACCATTCTCTGATGTATTTTGTTTCGCTCTTCTCGTTTTCTTACCTAATCTGTCAATATTCGGCATAGACTAAAAATTTTTCGAAAGAGTTTGCAAAAATCCCAATTCTTGCAAAATTCAAACCTCAATAGTTACTCGAGTTTCTACGCTATATCAAATCTAAGCATATCATTTCAATCGATTCTCGAAGGGCTTTCCGGCGAGGGTAAAATAATAATCCGGACGCAGTAAATAAGAAATTTGAACGTCCTTCCAATAGAAAAGATTAAAATTTAAAGATTTTGAATGGTCATATCTTCGGAATTAAGCGTCCAAATCAAAATCCGATTGCACCGTTATGTTATATGAATCTGACAGATTAGAATAAAATAATAAAACGCCTTTCGAAAATTGCAAATTTTCGAAATTTTTTTTCTATCTCAATCGATTAAAATTTTCAAAAATGCTAAAATCGAAACCAATTGCTATGAGCCAATCAAAGTAATTTTTTCTAATGTAGTTTATCGCCCTGATTTTATTGTTACACTCGGTTAATCAATAATTGCAATAGGTTTCCTGCAATTGGAAAAAGTTTGCAAAAACTTGAATTTTTACAAACTTCAAAGGTCCATAACTTCTCGGGTCTGTACAGCTTATCAAATGTAAATTGGCAAATTTAATCGACTTTTCAATAGCTTTCGTATGGTAGTAAAATTCTAGTCCTAAGTGTGCAAACAAGAAAGTTCGAATTTTCAATTTTGGCGAAAATTTGTGAAAATTCTCATAACCCTTTTAATTTATCTATTGCTCACACGGATATCAATCGTTTTAGGTCGTCGAACAGACCATTCTCTGATGTATTTTGTTTCGCTCTTCTCGTTTTCTTACTTAATCTGTCAATATTCGGCATAGACTAAAAATTTTTCGAAAGAGTTTGCAAAAATCCCAATTCTTGCAAAATTCAAACCTCAATAGTTACTCGAGTTTTTATGCTATATCAAATCTAAGCATATCATTTTAATCGATTCTCGAAGGGCTTTCCGGCGAGCGCAAAATAATAATCCGGACGCAGTGAATAAGAAATTTAAACGTCCTTCCAATAGAAAAGATTAAAGTTTAAAGAATTTGAATGGTCATATCTTCGTAATTAAGCGTCCAAATCAAAATCCGATTGCACCGTTATGTTATATGAATCTGACAGATTAGAATAAAATGATAAAACGCCTTTCAAAAAATGCAAATTTTTGAACTTTTTTTTCTATCTCAATCGATTAAAATTTTCAAAAATGCTAAAATCGAAACCAATCGCTATCAGACAATCAAAGTAATTTTTTCTAATGTAGTTTGTCGCCCTGATTCTATTTTTACACTCGGCTAATCAATAATTGCGATAGGTTTCCTGCAATTGGAAAAAGTTTTCAAAAATTTGAATTTTTACAAATTTCAAAGGTCCATAATTTCTCGAGTCTGTACAGCTTATCAAATGTAAATTGGCAAATTTAATCGACTTTTCAATAGCTTTCGTATGGTAGTAAAATTCTAGTCCTAAGTGTGCAAACAAGAAAGTTCGAATTTTCAATTTTGACAAAAATTTGTGAAAATTCTTATAACCCTTTTCATGTATCAATTGCTCACACGAATATCAATCGTTTTAGGTCGTCGAATAGACTATTCTCTGATGTATTTTGTTTCGCTCTTCTAGTTTTCTTACTTAATCTGTCAATATTCGGCATAGACTAAAAATTTTTCGAAAAAGTTTGCAAAAATCCCAATTCTTGCAAAATTCAAACCTCAATAGTTACTCGAGTTTTTACGCTATATCAAATCTAAGCATATCATTTTAATCGATTCTCGAAGGGCTTTCCGGCGAGGGTAAAATAATAATCCGGACGCAGTAAATAAGAAATTTGAACGTCCTTCCAATAGAAAAGATTAAAATTTAAAGAATTTGAATGGTCATATCCTCGTAATTAAGCGTCCAAATCAAAATCCGATTGCACCGTTATGTTATATGAATCTGACAGATTAGAATAAAATGATAAAACGCCTTTCAAAAATTGCAAATTTTCGAAATTTTTTTTCTATCTCAATCGATTAAAATTTTCAAAAATGCTAAAATCGAAACCAATCGCTATGAGCCAATCAAAGTAATTTTTTCTAATGTAGTTTATCGCCCTGATTTTATTGTTACACTCGGTTAATCAATAATTGCAATAGGTTTCCTGCAATTGGAAAAAGTTTGCAAAAATTCGAATTTTTACAAACTTCAAAGGTCCATAACTTCTCGGGTCTGTACAGCTTATCAAATGTAAATTGGCAAATTTAATCGACTTTTCAATAGTTTTCGTATGGTAGTAAAATTCTAGTCCTAAGTGTGCAAACAAGAAAGTTCGAATTTTCAATTTTGACAAAAATTTGTGAAAATTTTCATAACCCTTTTAATTTATCTATTGCTCACACGAATATCAATCGTTTTAGGTCGTCGAACAGACCATTCTCTGATGTATTTTGTTTCGCTCTTCTCGTTTTCTTACTTAATCTGTCAATATTCGGCATAGACTAAACATTTTTCGAAAAAGTTTGCAAAAATCCCAATTCTTGCAAAATTCAAACCTCAATAGTTACTCGAGTTTTTACGCTATATCAAATCTAAGCATATCATTTTAATCGATTCTCGAAGGGCTTTCCGGCGAGGGTGAAATAATAATCCGGACGCAGTAAATAAGAAATTTTAACGTCCTTCCAATAGAAAAGATTAAAATTTAAAGATTTTGAATGGTCATATCTTCGTAATTAAGCGTCCAAATCAAAATCCGATTGCACCGTTATGTTATATGAATCTGACAGATGAGAATAAAATGATAAAACGCCTTTCAAAAATTGCAAATTTTCGAAATTTCTTTTCTATCTCAATCGATTAAAATTTTCAAAAATGCTAAAATCGAAACCAATCGCTATGAGCCAATCAAGGTAATTTTTTCTAATGTAGTTTATCGCCCTGATTTTATTGTTACACTCGGTTAATCAATAATTGCGATAGGTTTCCTGCAATTGGAAAAAGTTTGCAAAAATTTGAATTTTTACAAACTTCAAAGGTCCATAACTTCTCGAGTCTGTACAGCTTATCAAATATAAATTGGCAAATTTAACCGACTTTTCAATAGCTTTCGTATGGTAGTAAAATTCTAGTCCTAAGTGTGCAAACAAGAAAGTTCGAATTTTCAATTTTTACAGAAACTTGTGAAAATTCTTATAACCCTTTTCATGTATCAATTGCTCACACGAATATCAATCGTTTTAGGTCGTCGAACAGACCATTCTCTGATGTATTTTGTTTCACTCTTCTCGTTTTCGGACTTGGTCTGTCAAATTTCGGCAAAGACTAAAAATTTTTCGAAAAAGTTTGCAAAAGCTTAAATTCTTGCAAAATTCAAACCTCAATAGTTACTCGAGTTTTTACGCTATATCAAATCTAAGTATATCATTTTAATCGATTCTCGAAGGGCTTTCCGGCAAGGGTAAAATAATGATTGGGACGCTGTAAATAATTTTTAATTCTTCTACTTGCCATATCTGGAGAACTAAAAGAGAAATGGAAAAGCTAACTGCAATATCTTGTTCCTGGAGCCCTGTTTATTCAGGAAAAGTTACCCCGCTTGACTTTTTAATTTTTTTTTTCTTTTGTTGCCATATCTCGAAAACTAAAGAAGGTATCCAAAAACTGACTGCAAATTTTGGTTTTTTAACCCAAGTTTCTTCAAAAAAAGTACCCGCTTGAATTTTTAATTTTTATTTTTTCTTCTTGCCATATCTCAAGTTCCAAAAGACATATCGAAAAACTAACTACATTTTCTTGTACCTTGACCCCTGTTTGTTCAAGAAATAGTACCCACTCCAATTTCAATTTTTAATTTTTCTCCTTGATTCTGGAAATTTTTAATATTTATTTCCAGAATATAGAAATCGCATAAATAGATAGAAAAGATATTGCTAAATCTAATAGCGTAATTATATTTGTCCTAACTCTCATACTTGTTGACTAATTGTATTTTTTGGGGTTCGAAGCTCCACCATTTAAGTACTGAGGGCACTATTGCAAAACTACACGCAGAATTGAGTTCCAAATTTAATTCTGAATGTATGTGCAAAGTTTCATGTGAATAGGTCCTAACAACACATGTAGCAGGCTTTAGATAAAATCTCCTCACAGATATTCGAGATTTTTAAAGTGCATCTTAAAAATATAAATCCCGCCAATGTTGAATAGAAAAAAATCGCAAGATCGGAAAGTGTAATTAGTTTTTTAGCTAAACATCGAATTTCTCAAGTAACTGATTATTTTCTTTTTAAAATTCATAGGTCGATAATTCGGAAACTATACGAAACATGTAGGAACTGACAGCAGAAATGAATTCAAAATTCAATGCTCAATCTGCGTGCCAAATTTCATGAAGATTGGAGGACTTCGACTTTTCGGCGAAGAAATCGTAAGACCTTCCATCTTTTTTGAGCAAACATATTTTTATCTCCAGATTTTGCTGTAACTTTACAAACGGGTGTAGAATTGAATTCTGAACATCGGAGAGCAGTCAGTTGCTTTGTAGCTCGTTTACTTTTTGAAATATCGATTTTAAGGTGATTAATGTCAAAACGGCAAAATTTTTTGAACCGAAATAACTAGCATTAATCTATTAACATTTTTAAGATCAGTGATTTTTTTCGATGAAGAATTGAGGTTTTCAGAATTTTTCAAGTAAAATTTGAAATTTCCAAAATTCAATTTTCTCACCCTAAACGTAGGCAGCCAATTATTCACAATCGTTGACAAATTTTTTATTAGAACTTCATGAATAATTCAAAAACCGTAATAGCTAGAGAGAAATGAATAGTGCCAGTGGATTCAGCTTTATCTCCTTGGGGACATATTGAAATTTAAAAGCAAAATCAAAGTAATAATTATTTAGGAAAAAGATTCCATAATGATCTTGGCCCTTTCTAACTAACAATTTAAATTAACGCTTTAAAAACAAATCTTAACACTGCAATAAAATTGAACGTGATTTTCTAAAAAGAACTAGCGGCGTGAGATTTATAAAAGCAAATGTTTTGTAATATAAAAAGTGTTCTATGATCAGAAATAGAATTTCATTGGAAATCAAAAAATCCAAACATAACACAACTAGAACTAACAAAATCTAAGGGACTATCCTAACATATAAATAAGCCACAGGGTTTTAAACATCGGTTAATTAACTATCCTAGAAAAACTAATCAGTTAAAAGTATGCTCTTTAACAGACAAGCAAACAATATTGCTAAAAGAAAGATATCGAATAAGTGATTAACATAAATCATAAAAGCAAGAATTAGTAACTACTTCATCTATATAACCATTGGGACTGAAATTTTGTTTAAACCACAAAAGTAACTTTTGAAACTAAGTGAAAGCAGAATGTAAGTAAATAAACTACTTAAAGGAGAAGCCCGAATAGAGTAGTCCGCTAGAACCATTAACAATGCTCCTTTTAAAACTAATTTTACCAATCTTGCAAATAGTTTGGCTAATACAAAAGCAAATATGGGATTATTTCAACAGACAGCTTAAATGTGATAGCAAAAAAAATTGATGCAGAAGAACAAAATTCTTCCTAGAGCAAGCCACATCTTTCTTCTTAACTCCATAACTCAGAAATCCCACCAAATCTCTTGTTTCCTGCAAAAATTAAATTAGATTTTGCGCAGCTATGAATGCAAACGTGTATAACAAACGCCAGACGCATATAAATAATAAATGTAGTGTAGTACTTCAAGTGTTTCTATTCTAGAAGGAGATTTGTGAGATGTGGATATCAACTGGAGAATGGAGGACATGACGTGCATGACAAGAATTTAACTTTAAATTCATGATTTTCCATTAAAGTGCTCTGACAGTGATGAAATTAGTAAGCTTATTGCGGTAGAACCAAAAGTCTTATTTGAACACATAACTGTTGAATTAATGAGTAATTTTGAATTGTGAATCAAGTAGAATTTCCCATCTAAACCGTTGTTGGTCAGTGTTTAGTTTAACGGTTTATCACGTACCTACAACCACCATTTTACGTTTATATCAACCACGATGCTTTACTAAATCATCTGCCATTCCAATTTTGTTGTGCAAATGGATATTTACCTACAAATTAATTAAAACACTTATTGTATATTGGGCCTCCTACGGCTGTGGTCACATGTTGCAGTACATTTGCTTTTGCTTATATTAATTTTTTATAAATTCCTACTTTCATTGCAAATTATTTTTCCTTGCCCTCATTCACCTTTCCTTCTCTTTATATAAATTATTTATTTTTTATTATTTTTCTTGCAAATTATTTTTCCTTGTCCTAATTGAGATAACTCATATTTTCTACATTGGGGACAATTACATTATTTTTACTCGTTTCATCTTTTTTCATTACCACATATACGGTGATTTTTTTCAAATTCTCACCCACCCAGCATCCCTATTCACTTCCCTATCCCGTTGGATAAAGAGTTAATGGGAGATCTGCACAAACCCTTCCCTAATATATTCAACTAAGGAGATTATTACATGATCATTGGAGTGAAATTTTGGTAAAAATTGCAGAGGCCGCTGAAGTAAAAATTTACCCTAATATAAACTTTGTCTGGAGTATCTCAATAGCCAAAATTGAAAGGAGAAATTATGAGGTGTTCATTTTAAAGATCTAATTACCATTGCGAGACTGTTAAACACTAAAAAGTTCGATAAAAGGATTTTAATTACAGAAATCGCCCATTATGTAATCAACATAAAAACGCGGACCGCTAACAACCTCCGGATTTTCGAAACCACCGCCAATTTTGGAAAAGCGAGTATAGTTTCTGATTAACTATGAAATTCTAAACACGCCTGTCAAATTTCTTTAAAATACGAGCAAGTAAATTTTTTTGGAATTTTTGAAAAAAACAAAAGGGGGTCCCCTTATGAAAATTCCGAAAATTTATTTTCTTCTGATTAGCATCGAATTTGACACGTTGGTAGGTTATTTAGAGACGACATTTTAGAGGTATTCAGTTCCACTTTAGCATTCTTAGTTTTCCAGAAATCGCCCATTATGTAATCAACATAAAAACGCCGACCGTTAGCATCCTCCGGATTTTTGAAACCACCACCAATTTTGGAAAAGCGAGTGTAGTTTCTGATTAACTATGAAATTCTAAACACGCCTGTCAAATTTCTTTAAAATCCGAGCAAGTAAATTTTTTTGGAATTTTTGAAAAAAACAAAAGGGGGTCCCCTTATGAAAATTCCGAAAATTTATTTTCTTCTGATTAGTATCGAATTTGACACGTTGGTAGGTTATTTAAAGACGACCTTTTAGAGGTATTCAGTTCCACTTTAGCATTCTTAGTTTTCCAGAAATCGCCCATTATGTAATCAACATAAAAACGCCGACCGTTAGCAACCTCCGGATTTTCAAAACCACCACCAATTTTGGAAAAGCAAGTGTAGTTTCTGATTAACTATGAAATTCTAAACACGCCTGTCAAATTTTTTTAAAATCCGAGCAAGTAAATTTTTTTGGAATTTTTGAAAAAAACAAAAGGGGGTCCCCTTATGAAAATTCCGAAAATTTATTTTCTTCTGATTAGTATCGAATTTGACACGTTGGTAGGTTATTTAAAGACGACCTTTTAGAGGTATTCAGTTCCACTTTAGCATTCTTAGTTTTCCAGAAATTGCCCATTATGTAATCAACATAAAAACGCCGACCGATAACAGCCTCCGGATTTTTGAAATCACCACCAATTTTGGAAAAGCGAGTGTAGTTTCTGATTAACTATGAAATTCTAAACACGCCTGTCAAATTTCTTTAAAATCCGAGCAAGTAAATTTTTTTGGAATTTTTGAAAAAAACAAAAGGGGGTCCCCTTATGAAAATTCCGAAAATTTATTTTCTTCTGATTAGTATCGAATTTGACACGTTGGTAGGTTATTTAAAGACGACCTTTTAGAGGTATTCAGTTCCACTTTAGCATTCTTAGTTTTCCAGAAATCGCCCATTATGTAATCAACATAAAAACGCCGACCGTTAGCAACCTCCGGATTTTCAAAACCACCACCAATTTTGGAAAAGCAAGTGTAGTTTCTGATTAACTATGAAATTCTAAACACGCCTGTCAAATTTCTTTAAAATCCGAGCAAGTAAATTTTTTTGGAATTTTTGAAAAAAACAAAAGGGGGTCCCCTTATGAAAATTCCGAAAATTTATTTTCTTCTGATTAGTATCGAATTTGACACGTTGGTAGGTTATTTAAAGACGACCTTTTAGAGGTATTCAGTTCCACTTTCGCATTCTTAGTTTTCCAGAAATCGCCCATTATGTAATCAACATAAAAACGCCGACCGTTAGCAACCTCCGGATTTTCAAAACCACCACCAATCTTGGAAAAGCAAGTGTAGTTTCTGATTAACTATGAAATTCTAAACACGCCTGTCAAATTTTTTTAAAATCCGAGCAAGTAAATTTTTTTGGAATTTTTGAAAAAAACAAAAGGGGGTCCCCTTATGAAAATTCCGAAAATTTATTTTCTTCTGATTAGTATCGAATTTGACACGTTGGTAGGTTATTTAGAGACGACATTTTAGAGGTATTCAGTTCCACTTTAGCATTCTTAGTTTTCCAGAAATCGCCCATTATGTAATCAACATAAAAACGCCGACCGTTAGCAACCTCCGGATTTTCAAAACCACCACCAATTTTGGAAAAGCAAGTGTAGTTTCTGATTAACTATGAAATTCTAAACACGCCTGTCAAATTTCTTTAAAATCCGAGCAAGTAAATTTTTTTGGAATTTTTGAAAAAAACAAAAGGGGGTCCCCTTATGAAAATTCCGAAAATTTATTTTCTTCTGATTAGTATCGAATTTGACACGTTGGTAGGTTATTTAAAGACGACCTTTTAGAGGTATTCAGTTCCACTTTCGCATTCTTAGTTTTCCAGAAATCGCCCATTATGTAATCAACATAAAAACGCCGACCGTTAGCAACCTCCGGATTTTCAAAACCACCACCAATCTTGGAAAAGCAAGTGTAGTTTCTGATTAACTATGAAATTCTAAACACGCCTGTCAAATTTTTTTAAAATCCGAGCAAGTAAATTTTTTTGGAATTTTTGAAAAAAACAAAAGGGGGTCCCCTTATGAAAATTCCGAAAATTTATTTTCTTCTGATTAGTATCGAATTTGACACGTTGGTAGGTTATTTAGAGACGACATTTTAGAGGTATTCAGTTCCACTTTAGCATTCTTAGTTTTCCAGAAATCGCCCATTATGTAATCAACATAAAAACGCCGACCGTTAGCAACCTCCGGATTTTCAAAACCACCACCAATTTTGGAAAAGCAAGTGTAGTTTCTGATTAACTATGAAATTCTAAACACGCCTGTCAAATTTCTTTAAAATCCGAGCAAGTAAATTTTTTTGGAATTTTTGAAAAAAACAAAAGGGGGTCCCCTTATGAAAATTCCGAAAATTTATTTTCTTCTGATTAGTATCGAATTTGACACGTTGGTAGGTTATTTAAAGACGACCTTTTAGAGGTATTCAGTTCCACTTTGGCATTCTTAGTTTTCCAGAAATCGCCCATTATGTAATCAACATAAAAACGCCGACCGTTAGCAACATCCGGATTTTCAAAACCACCACCAATCTTGGAAAAGCAAGTGTAGTTTCTGATTAACTATGAAATTCTAAACACGCCTGTCAAATTTTTTTAAAATCCGAGCAAGTAAATTTTTTTGGAATTTTTGAAAAAAACAAAAGGGGGTCCCCTTATGAAAATTCCGAAAATTTATTTTCTTCTGATTAGTATCGAATTTGACACGTTGGTAGGTTATTTAGAGACGACATTTTAGAGGTATTCAGTTCCACTTTAGCATTCTTAGTTTTCCAGAAATCGCCCATTATGTAATCAACATAAAAACGCCGACCGTTAGCAACATCCGGATTTTCAAAACCACCACCAATTTTGGAAAAGCAAGTGTAGTTTCTGATTAACTATGAAATTCTAAACACGCCTGTCAAATTTCTTTAAAATCCGAGCAAGTAAATTTTTTTGAAATTTTTGAAAAAAACAAAAGGGGGTCCCCTTATGAAAATTCCGAAAATTTATTTTCTTCTGATTAGTATCGAATTTGACACGTTGGTAGGTTATTTAAAGACGACCTTTTAGAGGTATTCAGTTCCACTTTAGCATTCTTAGTTTTCCAGAAATCGCCCATTATGTAATCAACATAAAAACGCCGACCGTTAGCAACATCCGGATTTTCAAAACCACCACCAATTTTGGAAAAGCAAGTGTAGTTTCTGATTAACTATGAAATTCTAAACACGCCTGTCAAATTTCTTTAAAATCCGAGCAAGTAAATTTTTTTGGAATTTTTGAAAAAAACAAAAGGGGGTCCCCTTATGAAAATTCCGAAAATTTATTTTCTTCTGATTTGCTTCGAATTTGACACGTTGGTAGGTTATTTAAAGACGACCTTTTAGAGGTATTCAGTTCCACTTTAGCATTCTTAGTTTTCCAGAAATCGCCCATTATGTAATCAACATAAAAACGCCGACCGATAACAGCCTCCGGATTTTTGAAACCACCACCAATTTTGGAAAAGCGAGTGTAGTTTCTAATTAACTATGAAATTCTAAACACGCCTGTCAAATTTCTTTAAAATCTGAGCAAGTAAATTTTTTTGGAATTTTTGAAAAAAACAAAAGGGGGTCCCCTTATGAAAATTCCGAAAATTTATTTTCTTCTGATTTGCTTCGAACTTGACACGTTGGTAGGTTATTTAAAGACGACCTTTTAGAGGTATTCAGTTCCACTTTAGCATTCTTAGTTTTCCAGAAATCGCCCATTATGTAATCAACATAAAAACGCCGACCGATAACAGCCTCCGGATTTTTGAAATCACCACCAATTTTGGAAAAGCGAGTGTAGTTTCTGATTAACTATGAAATTCTAAACACGCCTGTCAAATTTCTTTAAAATCTGAGCAAGTAAATTTTTTTGGAATTTTTGAAAAAAACAAAAGGGGGTCCCCTTATGAAAATTCCGAAAATTTATTTTCTTCTGATTAGCATCGAATTTGACACGTTGGTAGGTTATTTAAAGACGACCTTTTAGAGGTATTCAGTTCCACTTTAGCATTCTTAGTTTTCTAGAAATCGCCCATTATGTAATCAACATAAAAACGCCGACCGATAACAGCCTCCGGATTTTTGAAACCACCACCAATTTTGGAAAAGCGAGTGTAGTTTCTGATTAACTATGAAATTCTAAACACGCCTGTCAAATTTCTTTAAAATCCGAGCAAGTAAATTTTTTTGGAATTTTTGAAAAAAACAAAAGGGGGTACCCTTATGAAAATTCCGAAAATTTATTTTCTTCTGATTAGCTTCGAATTTGACACGTTGGTAGGTTATTTAAAGACGACCTTTTAGAGGTATTCAGTTCCACTTTAGCATTCTTAGTTTTCCAGAAATCGCCCATTATGTAATCAACATAAAAACGCGGACCGCTAACAACCTCCGGATTTTCGAAACCACCGCCAATTTTGGAAAAGCGAGTGCAGTTTCTGATTAACTATGAAATTCTAAACACGCCTGTCAAATTTCTTTAAAATCCGAGCAAGTAAATTTTTTTGGAATTTTTGAAAAAAACAAAAGGGGGTCCCCTTATGAAAATTCCGAAAATTTATTTTCTTATGATTAGTATCGAATTTGACACGTTGGTAGGTTATTTAAAGACGACCTTTTAGAGGTATTCAGTTCCACTTTAGCATTCTTAGTTTTCCAGAAATCGCCCATTATGTAATCAACATAAAAACGCCGACCGATAACAGCCTCCGGATTTTTGAAACCACCACCAATTTTGGAAAAGCGAGTGTAGTTTCTGATTAACTATGAAATTCTAAACACGCCTGTCAAATTTCTTTAAAATCCGAGCAAGTAAATTTTTTTGGAATTTTTGAAAAAAACAAAAGGGGGTACCCTTATGAAAATTCCGAAAATTTATTTTCTTCTGATTAGCATCGAATTTGACACGTTGGTAGGTTATTTAAAGACGACCTTTTAGAGGTATTCAGTTCCACTTTAGCATTCTTAGTTTTCCAGAAATCGCCCATTATGTAATCAACATAAAAACGCCGACCGTTAGCAACCTCCGGATTTTCAAAACCACCACCAATTTTGGAAAAGCAAGTGTAGTTTCTGATTAACTATGAAATTCTAAACACGCCTGTCAAATTTCTTTAAAATCTGAGCAAGTAAATTTTTTTGGAATTTTTGAAAAAAACAAAAGGGGGTCCCCTTATGAAAATTCCGAAAATTTATTTTCTTCTGATTTGCTTCGAATTTGACACGTTGGTAGGTTATTTAAAGACGACCTTTTAGAGGTATTCAGTTCCAATTTAGCATTCTTAGTTTTCCAGAAATCGCCCATTATGTAATCAAAATAAAAACGCCGACCGATAACAGCCTCCGGATTTTTGAAACCACCACCAATTTTGGAAAAGCGAGTGTAGTTTCTGATTAACTATGAAATTCTAAACACGCCTGTCAAATTTCTTTAAAATCTGAGCAAGTAAATTTTTTTGGAATTTTTGAAAAAAACAAAAGGGGGTCCCCTTATGAAAATTCCGAAAATTTATTTTCGTCTGATTAGTATCGAATTTGACATGTTGGTAAGTTATTTAAAGACGACCTATTAGAAGTATTCAGTTTCACTTTAGCATTCTTAGTTTTCCAGAAATCGCCCATTATGTAATCAACATAAAAACGCCGACCGTTAGCATCCTCCGGATTTTCAAAACCACCACCAATTTTGGAAAAGCAAGTGTAGTTTCTGATTAACTATGAAATTCTAAACACGCCTTTCAAATTTCTTTAAAATCCGAGCAAGTAAATTTTTTTGGAATTTTTGAAAAAAACAAAAGGGGGTCCCCTTATGAAAATTCCGAAAATTTATTTTCTTCTGATTAGCTTCGAATTTGACACGTTGGTAGGTTATTTAAAGACGACCTTTTAGAGGTATTCAGTTCCACTTTAGCATTCTTAGTTTTCCAGAAATCGCCCATTATGTAATCAACATAAAAACGCCGACCGATAACAGCCTCCGGATTTTTGAAACCACCACCAATTTTGGAAAAGCAAGTGTAGTTTCTGATTAACTATGAAATTCTAAACACGCCTGTCAAATTTCTTTAAAATCCGAGCAAGTAAATTTTTTTGGAATTTTTGAAAAAAACAAAAGGGGGTACCCTTATGAAAATTCCGAAAATTTATTTTCATCTGATTAGTATCGAATTTGACACGTTGGTAGGTTATTTAAAGACGACCTTTTAGAGGTATTCAGTTCCACTTTAGCATTCTTAGTTTTCCAGAAATCGCCCATTATGTAATCAACATAAAAACGCCGACCGATAACAGCCTCCGGATTTTTGAAACCACCACCAATTTTGGAAAAGCAAGTGTAGTTTCTGATTAACTATGAAATTCTAAACACGCCTGTCAAATTTCTTTAAAATCTGAGCAAGTAAATTTTTTTGGAATTTTTGAAAAAAACAAAAGGGGGTCCCCTTATGAAAATTCCGAAAATTTATTTTCTTCTGATTAGCATCGAATTTGACACGTTGGTAGGTTATTTAAAGACGACCTTTTAGAGGTATTCAGTTCCACTTTAGCATTCTTAGTTTTCTAGAAATCGCCCATTATGTAATCAACATAAAAACGCCGACCGATAACAGCCTCCGGATTTTTGAAACCACCACCAATTTTGGAAAAGCGAGTGTAGTTTCTGATTAACTATGAAATTCTAAACACGCCTGTCAAATTTCTTTAAAATCCGAGCAAGTAAATTTTTTTGGAATTTTTGAAAAAAACAAAAGGGGGTCCCCTTATGAAAATTCCGAAAATTTATTTTCTTCTGATTAGTATCGAATTTGACACGTTGGTGGGTTATTTAAAGACGACCTTTTAGAGGTATTCAGTTCCACTTTAGCATTCTTAGTTTTCCAGAAATCGCCCATTATGTAATCAACATAAAAACGCCGACCGTTAGCAACCTCCGGATTTTCAAAACCACCACCAATTTTGGAAAAGCAAGTGTAGTTTCTGATTAACTATGAAATTCTAAACACGCCTGTCAAATTTCTTTAAAATCCGAGCAAGTAAATTTTTTTGGAATTTTTGAAAAAAACAAAAGGGGGTCCCCTTATGAAAATTCCGAAAATTTATTTTCTTCTGATTAGTATCGAATTTGACACGTTGGTAGGTTATTTAAAGACGACCTTTTAGAGGTATTCAGTTCCACTTTAGCATTCTTAGTTTTCCAGAAATCGCCCATTATGTAATCAACATAAAAACGCCGACCGTTAGCAACCTCCGGATTTTCAAAACCACCACCAATTTTGGAAAAGCAAGTGTAGTTTCTGATTAACTATGAAATTTTAAACACGCCTGTCAAATTTCTTTAAAATCCGAGCAAGTAAATTTTTTTGGAATTTTTGAAAAAAACAAAAGGGGGTCCCCTTATGAAAATTCCGAAAATTTATTTTCTTCTGATTAGTATCGAATTTGACACGTTGGTGGGTTATTTAAAGACGACCTTTTAGAGGTATTCAGTTCCACTTTAGCATTCTTAGTTTTCCAGAAATCGCCCATTATGTAATCAACATAAAAACGCCGACCGATAACAGCCTCCGGATTTTTGAAACCACCACCAATTTTGGAAAAGCGAGTGTAGTTTCTGATTAACTATGAAATTCTAAACACGCCTGTCAAATTTCTTTAAAATCTGAGCAAGTAAATTTTTTTGGAATTTTTGAAAAAAACAAAAGGGGGTCCCCTTATGAAAATTCCGAAAATTTATTTTCTTCTGATTTGCTTCGAATTTGACACGTTGGTAGGTTATTTAAAGACGACCTTTTAGAGGTATTCAGTTCCACTTTAGCATTCTTAGTTTTCCAGAAATCGCCCATTATGTAATCAACATAAAAACGCCGACCGATAACAGCCTCCGGATTTTTGAAATCACCACCAATTTTGGAAAAGCGAGTGTAGTTTCTGATTAACTATGAAATTCTAAACACGCCTGTCAAATTTCTTTAAAATCCGAGCAAGTAAATTTTTTTGGAATTTTTGAAAAAAACAAAAGGGGGTTCCCTTATGAAAATTCCGAAAATTTATTTTCGTCTGATTAGTATCGAATTTGACATGTTGGTAAGTTATTTAAAGACGACCTATTAGAAGTATTCAGTTTCACTTTAGCATTCTTAGTTTTCCAGAAATCGCCCATTATGTAATCAACATAAAAACGCCGACCGTTAGCATCCTCCGGATTTTCAAAACCACCACCAATTTTGGAAAAGCAAGTGTAGTTTCTGATTAACTATGAAATTCTAAACACGCCTGTCAAATTTCTTTAAAATCTGAGCAAGTAAATTTTTTTGGAATTTTTGAAAAAAACAAAAGGGGGTCCCCTTATGAAAATTCCGAAAATTTATTTTCTTCTGATTAGCTTCGAATTTGACACGTTGGTAGGTTATTTAAAGACGACCTTTTAGAGGTATTCAGTTCCACTTTAGCATTCTTAGTTTTCCAGAAATCGCCCATTATGTAATCAACATAAAAACGCCGACCGATAACAGCCTCCGGATTTTTGAAACCACCACCAATTTTGGAAAAGCGAGTGTAGTTTCTGATTAACTATGAAATTCTAAACACGCCTGTCAAATTTTTTTAAAATCCGAGCAAGTAAATTTTTTTGGAATTTTTGAAAGAAAGAAAAGGGGGTCCCCTTATGAAAATTCCAAAAATTTATTTTCTTCTGATTAGTATCGAATTTGACACGTTGGTAGGTTATTTAAAGACGACCTTTTAGAGGTATTCAGTTCCACTTTAGCATTCTTAGTTTTCCAGAAATCGCCCATTATGTAATCAACATAAAAACGCCGACCGTTAGCAACCTCCGGATTTTCAAAACCACCACCAATTTTGGAAAAGCAAGTGTAGTTTCTGATTAACTATGAAATTCTAAACACGCCTGTCAAATTTCTTTAAAATCCGAGCAAGTAAATTTTTTTGGAATTTTTGAAAAAAACAAAAGGGGGTCCCCTTATGAAAATTCCGAAAATTTATTTTCTTCTGATTAGTATCGAATTTGACACGTTGGTAGGTTATTTAAAGACGACATTTTATAGGTATTCAGTTCCACTTTAGCATTCTTAGTTTTCCAGAAATCGCCCATTATGTAATCAACATAAAAACGCCGACCGATAACAGCCTCCGGATTTTTGAAACCACCACCAATTTTGGAAAAGCGAGTGTAGTTTCTGATTAACTATGAAATTCTAAACACGCCTGTCAAATTTCTTTAAAATCCGAGCAAGTAAATTTTTTTGGAATTTTTGAAAAAAAGAAAAGGGGGTCCCCTTATGAAAATTCCAAAAATTTATTTTCTTCTGATTAGTATCGAATTTGACACGTTGGTAGGTTATTTAAAGACGACCTTTTAGAGGTATTCAGTTATACTTTAGCATTCTTAGTTTTCCAGAAATCGCCCATTATGTAATCAACATAAAAACGCCGACCGTTAGCAACCTCCGGATTTTCAAAACCACCACCAATTTTGGAAAAGCAAGTGTAGTTTCTGATTAACTATGAAATTCTAAACACGCCTGTCAAATTTCTTTAAAATCCGAGCAAGTAAATTTTTTTGGAATTTTTGAAAAAAACAAAAGGGGGTCCCCTTATGAAAATTCCGAAAATTTATTTTCTTCTGATTAGTATCGAATTTGACACGTTGGTAGGTTATTTAAAGACGACCATTTAGAGGTATTCAGTTCCACTTTAGCATTCTTAGTTTTCCAGAAATCGCCCATTATGTAATCAACATAAAAACGCCGACCGATAACAGCCTCCGGATTTTTGAAACCACCACCAATTTTGGAAAAGCGAGTGTAGTTTCTGATTAACTATGAAATTCTAAACACGCCTGTCAAATTTCTTTAAAATCCGAGCAAGTAAATTTTTTTGGAATTTTTGAAAAAAAGAAAAGGGGGTCCCCTTATGAAAATTCCAAAAATTTATTTTCTTCTGATTAGTATCGAATTTGACACGTTGGTAGGTTATTTAAAGACGACCTTTTAGAGGTATTCAGTTATACTTTAGCATTCTTAGTTTTCCAGAAATCGCCCATTATGTAATCAACATAAAAACGCCGACCGTTAGCAACCTCCGGATTTTCAAAACCACCACCAATTTTGGAAAAGCAAGTGTAGTTTCTGATTAACTATGAAATTCTAAACACGCCTGTCAAATTTTTTTAAAATCCGAGCAAGTAGATTTTTTTGGAATTTTTGAAAAAAACAAAAGGGGGTCCCCTTATGAAAATTCCGAAAATTTATTTTCTTCTGATTAGTATCGAATTTGACACGTTGGTAGGTTATTTAAAGACGACCTTTTAGAGGTATTCAGTTCCACTTTAGCATTCTTAGTTTTCCAGAAATTGCCCATTATGTAATCAACATAAAAACGCCGACCGATAACAGCCTCCGGATTTTTGAAATCACCACCAATTTTGGAAAAGCGAGTGTAGTTTCTGATTAACTATGAAATTCTAAACACGCCTGTCAAATTTCTTTAAAATCCGAGCAAGTAAATTTTTTTGGAATTTTTGAAAAAAAGAAAAGGGGGTCCCCTTATGAAAATTCCAAAAATTTATTTTCTTCTGATTAGTATCGAATTTGACACGTTGGTAGGTTATTTAAAGACGACCTTTTAGAGGTATTCAGTTATACTTTAGCATTCTTAGTTTTCCAGAAATCGCCCATTATGTAATCAACATAAAAACGCCGACCGTTAGCAACCTCCGGATTTTCAAAACCACCACCAATTTTGGAAAAGCAAGTGTAGTTTCTGATTAACTATGAAATTCTAAACACGCCTGTCAAATTTCTTTAAAATCCGAGCAAGTAAATTTTTTTGGAATTTTTGAAAAAAACAAAAGGGGGTCCCCTTATGAAAATTCCGAAAATTTATTTTCTTCTGATTAGTATCGAATTTGACACGTTGGTAGGTTATTTAAAGACGACCTTTTATAGGTATTCAGTTCCACTTTAGCATTCTTAGTTTTCCAGAAATCGCCCATTATGTAATCAACATAAAAACGCCGACCGATAACAGCCTCCGGATTTTTGAAACCACCACCAATTTTGGAAAAGCGAGTGTAGTTTCTGATTAACTATGAAATTCTAAACACGCCTGTCAAATTTCTTTAAAATCCGAGCAAGTAAATTTTTTTGGAATTTTTGAAAAAAAGAAAAGGGGGTCCCCTTATGAAAATTCCAAAAATTTATTTTCTTCTGATTAGTATCGAATTTGACACGTTGGTAGGTTATTTAAAGACGACCTTTTAGAGGTATTCAGTTATACTTTAGCATTCTTAGTTTTCCAGAAATCGCCCATTATGTAATCAACATAAAAACGCCGACCGTTAGCAACCTCCGGATTTTCAAAACCACCACCAATTTTGGAAAAGCAAGTGTAGTTTCTGATTAACTATGAAATTCTAAACACGCCTGTCAAATTTCTTTAAAATCCGAGCAAGTAAATTTTTTTGGAATTTTTGAAAAAAACAAAAGGGGGTCCCCTTATGAAAATTCCGAAAATTTATTTTCTTCTGATTAGTATCGAATTTGACACGTTGGTAGGTTATTTAAAGACGACCTTTTAAAGGTATTCAGTTCCACTTTAGCATTCTTAGTTTTCCAGAAATCGCCCATTATGTAATCAACATAAAAACGCCGACCGTTAGCAACCTCCGGATTTTCAAAACCACCACCAATTTTGGAAAAGCAAGTGTAGTTTCTGATTAACTATGAAATTCTAAACACGCCTGTCAAATTTTTTTAAAATCCGAGCAAGTAGATTTTTTTGGAATTTTTGAAAAAAACAAAAGGGGGTCCCCTTATGAAAATTCCGAAAATTTATTTTCTTCTGATTAGTATCGAATTTGACACGTTGGTAGGTTATTTAAAGACGACCTTTTAGAGGTATTCAGTTCCACTTTAGCATTCTTAGTTTTCCAGAAATTGCCCATTATGTAATCAACATAAAAACGCCGACCGATAACAGCCTCCGGATTTTTGAAATCACCACCAATTTTGGAAAAGCGAGTGTAGTTTCTGATTAACTATGAAATTCTAAACACGCCTGTCAAATTTCTTTAAAATCCGAGCAAGTAAATTTTTTTGGAATTTTTGAAAAAAACAAAAGGGGGTCCCCTTATGAAAATTCCGAAAATTTATTTTCTTCTGATTAGTATCGAATTTGACACGTTGGTAGGTTATTTAAAGACGACCTTTTAGAGGTATTCAGTTCCACTTTAGCATTCTTAGTTTTCCAGAAATCGCCCATTATGTAATCAACATAAAAACGCCGACCGTTAGCAACCTCCGGATTTTCAAAACCACCACCAATTTTGGAAAAGCAAGTGTAGTTTCTGATTAACTATGAAATTCTAAACACGCCTGTCAAATTTCTTTAAAATCTGAGCAAGTAAATTTTTTTGGAATTTTTGAAAAAAACAAAAGGGGGTCCCCTTATGAAAATTCCGAAAATTTATTTTCTTCTGATTAGCTTCGAATTTGACACGTTGGTAGGTTATTTAAAGACGACCTTTTAGAGGTATTCAGTTCCACTTTAGCATTCTTAGTTTTCCAGAAATCGCCCATTATGTAATCAACATAAAAACGCCGACCGTTAGCAACCTCCGGATTTTCAAAACCACCACCAATTTTGGAAAAGCAAGTGTAGTTTCTGATTAACTATGAAATTCTAAACACGCCTGTCAAATTTCTTTAAAATCCGAGCAAGTAAATTTTTTTGGAATTTTTGAAAAAAAGAAAAGGGGGTCCCCTTATGAAAATTCCAAAAATTTATTTTCTTCTGATTAGTATCGAATTTGACACGTTGGTAGGTTATTTAAAGACGACATTTTATAGGTATTCAGTTCCACTTTAGCATTCTTAGTTTTCCAGAAATCGCCCATTATGTAATCAACATAAAAACGCCGACCGTTAGCAACCTCCGGATTTTCAAAACCACCACCAATTTTGGAAAAGCAAGTGTAGTTTCTGATTAACTATGAAATTCTAAACACGCCTGTCAAATTTCTTTAAAATCTGAGCAAGTAAATTTTTTTGGAATTTTTGAAAAAAACAAAAGGGGGTCCCCTTATGAAAATTCCGAAAATTTATTTTCTTCTGATTAGCTTCGAATTTGACACGTTGGTAGGTTATTTAAAGACGACCTTTTAGAGGTATTCAGTTCCACTTTAGCATTCTTAGTTTTCCAGAAATCGCCCATTATGTAATCAACATAAAAACGCCGACCGTTAGCAACCTCCGGATTTTCAAAACCACCACCAATTTTGGAAAAGCAAGTGTAGTTTCTGATTAACTATGAAATTCTAAACACGCCTGTCAAATTTCTTTAAAATCCGAGCAAGTAAATTTTTTTGGAATTTTTGAAAAAAAGAAAAGGGGGTCCCCTTATGAAAATTCCAAAAATTTATTTTCTTCTGATTAGTATCGAATTTGACACGTTGGTAGGTTATTTAAAGACGACCTTTTAGAGGTATTCAGTTATACTTTAGCATTCTTAGTTTTCCAGAAATCGCCCATTATGTAATCAACATAAAAACGCCGACCGTTAGCAACCTCCGGATTTTCAAAACCACCACCAATTTTGGAAAAGCAAGTGTAGTTTCTGATTAACTATGAAATTCTAAACACGCCTGTCAAATTTTTTTAAAATCCGAGCAAGTAGATTTTTTTGGAATTTTTGAAAAAAACAAAAGGGGGTCCCCTTATGAAAATTCCGAAAATTTATTTTCTTCTGATTAGTATCGAATTTGACACGTTGGTAGGTTATTTAAAGACGACCTTTTAGAGGTATTCAGTTCCACTTTAGCATTCTTAGTTTTCCAGAAATTGCCCATTATGTAATCAACATAAAAACGCCGACCGATAACAGCCTCCGGATTTTTGAAATCACCACCAATTTTGGAAAAGCGAGTGTAGTTTCTGATTAACTATGAAATTCTAAACACGCCTGTCAAATTTCTTTAAAATCCGAGCAAGTAAATTTTTTTGGAATTTTTGAAAAAAACAAAAGGGGGTCCCCTTATGAAAATTCCGAAAATTTATTTTCTTCTGATTAGTATCGAATTTGACACGTTGGTAGGTTATTTAAAGACGACATTTTATAGGTATTCAGTTCCACTTTAGCATTCTTAGTTTTCCAGAAATCGCCCATTATGTAATCAACATAAAAACGCCGACCGATAACAGCCTCCGGATTTTTGAAACCACCACCAATTTTGGAAAAGCGAGTGTAGTTTCTGATTAACTATGAAATTCTAAACACGCCTGTCAAATTTCTTTAAAATCCGAGCAAGTAAATTTTTTTGGAATTTTTGAAAAAAAGAAAAGGGGGTCCCCTTATGAAAATTCCAAAAATTTATTTTCTTCTGATTAGTATCGAATTTGACACGTTGGTAGGTTATTTAAAGACGACCTTTTAGAGGTATTCAGTTATACTTTAGCATTCTTAGTTTTCCAGAAATCGCCCATTATGTAATCAACATAAAAACGCCGACCGTTAGCAACCTCCGGATTTTCAAAACCACCACCAATTTTGGAAAAGCAAGTGTAGTTTCTGATTAACTATGAAATTCTAAACACGCCTGTCAAATTTCTTTAAAATCCGAGCAAGTAAATTTTTTTGGAATTTTTGAAAAAAACAAAAGGGGGTCCCCTTATGAAAATTCCGAAAATTTATTTTCTTCTGATTAGTATCGAATTTGACACGTTGGTAGGTTATTTAAAGACGACCATTTAGAGGTATTCAGTTCCACTTTAGCATTCTTAGTTTTCCAGAAATCGCCCATTATGTAATCAACATAAAAACGCCGACCGATAACAGCCTCCGGATTTTTGAAACCACCACCAATTTTGGAAAAGCGAGTGTAGTTTCTGATTAACTATGAAATTCTAAACACGCCTGTCAAATTTCTTTAAAATCCGAGCAAGTAAATTTTTTTGGAATTTTTGAAAAAAAGAAAAGGGGGTCCCCTTATGAAAATTCCAAAAATTTATTTTCTTCTGATTAGTATCGAATTTGACACGTTGGTAGGTTATTTAAAGACGACCTTTTAGAGGTATTCAGTTATACTTTAGCATTCTTAGTTTTCCAGAAATCGCCCATTATGTAATCAACATAAAAACGCCGACCGTTAGCAACCTCCGGATTTTCAAAACCACCACCAATTTTGGAAAAGCAAGTGTAGTTTCTGATTAACTATGAAATTCTAAACACGCCTGTCAAATTTCTTTAAAATCCGAGCAAGTAAATTTTTTTGGAATTTTTGAAAAAAACAAAAGGGGGTCCCCTTATGAAAATTCCGAAAATTTATTTTCTTCTGATTAGTATCGAATTTGACACGTTGGTAGGTTATTTAAAGACGACCTTTTATAGGTATTCAGTTCCACTTTAGCATTCTTAGTTTTCCAGAAATCGCCCATTATGTAATCAACATAAAAACGCCGACCGATAACAGCCTCCGGATTTTTGAAACCACCACCAATTTTGGAAAAGCGAGTGTAGTTTCTGATTAACTATGAAATTCTAAACACGCCTGTCAAATTTCTTTAAAATCCGAGCAAGTAAATTTTTTTGGAATTTTTGAAAAAAAGAAAAGGGGGTCCCCTTATGAAAATTCCAAAAATTTATTTTCTTCTGATTAGTATCGAATTTGACACGTTGGTAGGTTATTTAAAGACGACCTTTTAGAGGTATTCAGTTATACTTTAGCATTCTTAGTTTTCCAGAAATCGCCCATTATGTAATCAACATAAAAACGCCGACCGTTAGCAACCTCCGGATTTTCAAAACCACCACCAATTTTGGAAAAGCAAGTGTAGTTTCTGATTAACTATGAAATTCTAAACACGCCTGTCAAATTTCTTTAAAATCCGAGCAAGTAAATTTTTTTGGAATTTTTGAAAAAAACAAAAGGGGGTCCCCTTATGAAAATTCCGAAAATTTATTTTCTTCTGATTAGTATCGAATTTGACACGTTGGTAGGTTATTTAAAGACGACCTTTTAGAGGTATTCAGTTCCACTTTAGCATTCTTAGTTTTCCAGAAATCGCCCATTATGTAATCAACATAAAAACGCCGACCGTTAGCAACCTCCGGATTTTCAAAACCACCACCAATTTTGGAAAAGCAAGTGTAGTTTCTGATTAACTATGAAATTCTAAACACGCCTGTCAAATTTCTTTAAAATCTGAGCAAGTAAATTTTTTTGGAATTTTTGAAAAAAACAAAAGGGGGTCCCCTTATGAAAATTCCGAAAATTTATTTTCTTCTGATTTGCTTCGAATTTGACACGTTGGTAGGTTATTTAAAGACGACCTTTTAGAGGTATTCAGTTCCACTTTAGCATTCTTAGTTTTCCAGAAATCGCCCATTATGTAATCAACATAAAAACGCCGACCGATAACAGCCTCCGGATTTTTGAAATCACCACCAATTTTGGAAAAGCGAGTGTAGTTTCTGATTAACTATGAAATTCTAAACACGCCTGTCAAATTTCTTTAAAATCCGAGCAAGTAAATTTTTTTGGAATTTTTGAAAAAAACAAAAGGGGGTCCCCTTATGAAAATTCCGAAAATTTATTTTCTTCTGATTAGTATCGAATTTGACACGTTGGTAGGTTATTTAAAGACGACCTTTTAGAGGTATTCAGTTCCACTTTGGCATTCTTAGTTTTCCAGAAATCGCCCATTATGTAATCAACATAAAAACGCCGACCGATAACAGCCTCCGGATTTTTGAAACCACCACCAATTTTGGAAAAGCGAGTGTAGTTTCTGATTAACTATGAAATTCTAAACACGCCTGTCAAATTTCTTTAAAATCCGAGCAAGTAAATTTTTTTGGAATTTTTGAAAAAAAGAAAAGGGGGTCCCCTTATGAAAATTCCAAAAATTTATTTTCTTCTGATTAGTATCGAATTTGACACGTTGGTAGGTTATTTAAAGACGACCTTTTAGAGGTATTCAGTTATACTTTAGCATTCTTAGTTTTCCAGAAATCGCCCATTATGTAATCAACATAAAAACGCCGACCGTTAGCAACCTCCGGATTTTCAAAACCACCACCAATTTTGGAAAAGCAAGTGTAGTTTCTGATTAACTATGAAATTCTAAACACGCCTGTCAAATTTATTTAAAATCCGAGCAAGTAAATTTTTTTGGAATTTTTGAAAAAAACAAAAGGGGGTCCCCTTATGAAAATTCCGAAAATTTATTTTCTTCTGATTAGTATCGAATTTGACACGTTGGTAGGTTATTTAAAGACGACCTTTTATAGGTATTCAGTTCCACTTTAGCATTCTTAGTTTTCCAGAAATCGCCCATTATGTAATCAACATAAAAACGCCGACCGATAACAGCCTCCGGATTTTTGAAACCACCACCAATTTTGGAAAAGCGAGTGTAGTTTCTGATTAACTATGAAATTCTAAACACGCCTGTCAAATTTCTTTAAAATCCGAGCAAGTAAATTTTTTTGGAATTTTTGAAAAAAAGAAAAGGGGGTCCCCTTATGAAAATTCCAAAAATTTATTTTCTTCTGATTAGTATCGAATTTGACACGTTGGTAGGTTATTTAAAGACGACCTTTTAGAGGTATTCAGTTATACTTTAGCATTCTTAGTTTTCCAGAAATCGCCCATTATGTAATCAACATAAAAACGCCGACCGTTAGCAACCTCCGGATTTTCAAAACCACCACCAATTTTGGAAAAGCAAGTGTAGTTTCTGATTAACTATGAAATTCTAAACACGCCTGTCAAATTTCTTTAAAATCCGAGCAAGTAAATTTTTTTGGAATTTTTGAAAAAAACAAAAGGGGGTCCCCTTATGAAAATTCCGAAAATTTATTTTCTTCTGATTAGTATCGAATTTGACACGTTGGTAGGTTATTTAAAGACGACCTTTTAGAGGTATTCAGTTCCACTTTGGCATTCTTAGTTTTCCAGAAATCGCCCATTATGTAATCAACATAAAAACGCCGACCGTTAGCAACCTCCGGATTTTCAAAACCACCACATATTTTGGAAAAGCAAGTGTAGTTTCTGATTAACTATGAAATTCTAAACACGCCTGTCAAATTTCTTTAAAATCCGAGCAAGTAAATTTTTTTGGAATTTTTGAAAAAAACAAAAGGGGGTCCCCTTATGAAAATTCCGAAAATTTATTTTCTTCTGATTAGCTTCGAATTTGACACGTTGGTAGGTTATTTAAAGACGACCTTTTAGAGGTATTCAGTTCCACTTTAGCATTCTTAGTTTTCCAGAAATCGCCCATTATGTAATCAACATAAAAACGCCGACCGTTAGCAACCTCCGGATTTTCAAAACCACCACCAATTTTGGAAAAGCAAGTGTAGTTTCTGATTAACTATGAAATTCTAAACACGCCTGTCAAATTTCTTTAAAATCCGAGCAAGTAAATTTTTTTGGAATTTTTGAAAAAAACAAAAGGGGGTCCCCTTATGAAAATTCCGAAAATTTATTTTCTTCTGATTAGCTTCGAATTTGACACGTTGGTAGGTTATTTAAAGACGACCTTTTAGAGGTATTCAGTTCCACTTTAGCATTCTTAGTTTTCCAGAAATCGCCCATTATGTAATCAACATAAAAACGCCGACCGATAACAGCCTCCGGATTTTTGAAACCACCACCAATTTTGGAAAAGCGAGTGTAGTTTCTGATTAACTATGAAATTCTAAACACGCCTGTCAAATTTCTTTAAAATCCGAGCAAGTAAATTTTTTTGGAATTTTTGAAAAAAAGAAAAGGGGGTCCCCTTATGAAAATTCCAAAAATTTATTTTCTTCTGATTAGTATCGAATTTGACACGTTGGTAGGTTATTTAAAGACGACCTTTTAGAGGTATTCAGTTCCACTTTAGCATTCTTAGTTTTCCAGAAATCGCCCATTATGTAATCAACATAAAAACGCCGACCGTTAGCAACCTCCGGATTTTCAAAACCACCACCAATTTTGGAAAAGCAAGTGTAGTTTCTGATTAACTATGAAATTCTAAACACGCCTGTCAAATTTCTTTAAAATCCGAGCAAGTAAATTTTTTTGGAATTTTTGAAAAAAACAAAAGGGGGTCCCCTTATGAAAATTCCGAAAATTTATTTTCTTCTGATTAGCTTCGAATTTGACACGTTGGTAGGTTATTTAAAGACGACCTTTTAGAGGTATTCAGTTCCACTTTAGCATTCTTAGTTTTCCAGAAATCGCCCATTATGTAATCAACATAAAAACGCCGACCGATAACAGCCTCCGGATTTTTGAAACCACCACCAATTTTGGAAAAGCGAGTGTAGTTTCTGATTAACTATGAAATTCTAAACACGCCTGTCAAATTTCTTTAAAATCTGAGCAAGTAAATTTTTTTGGAATTTTTGAAAAAAACAAAAGGGGGTCCCCTTATGAAAATTCCGAAAATTTATTTTCTTCTGATTTGCTTCGAATTTGACACGTTGGTAGGTTATTTAAAGACGACCTTTTAGAGGTATTCAGTTCCACTTTAGCATTCTTAGTTTTCCAGAAATCGCCCATTATGTAATCAACATAAAAACGCCGACCGATAACAGCCTCCGGATTTTTGAAATCACCACCAATTTTGGAAAAGCGAGTGTAGTTTCTGATTAACTATGAAATTCTAAACACGCCTGTCAAATTTCTTTAAAATCCGAGCAAGTAAATTTTTTTGGAATTTTTGAAAAAAACAAAAGGGGGTCCCCTTATGAAAATTCCGAAAATTTATTTTCTTCTGATTAGTATCGAATTTGACACGTTGGTAGGTTATTTAAAGACGACCTTTTAGAGGTATTCAGTTCCACTTTGGCATTCTTAGTTTTCCAGAAATCGCCCATTATGTAATCAACATAAAAACGCCGACCGTTAGCAACCTCCGGATTTTCAAAACCACCACATATTTTGGAAAAGCAAGTGTAGTTTCTGATTAACTATGAAATTCTAAACACGCCTGTCAAATTTCTTTAAAATCCGAGCAAGTAAATTTTTTTGGAATTTTTGAAAAAAACAAAAGGGGGTCCCCTTATGAAAATTCCGAAAATTTATTTTCTTCTGATTAGCTTCGAATTTGACACGTTGGTAGGTTATTTAAAGACGACCTTTTAGAGGTATTCAGTTCCACTTTAGCATTCTTAGTTTTCCAGAAATCGCCCATTATGTAATCAACATAAAAACGCCGACCGATAACAGCCTCCGGATTTTTGAAACCACCACCAATTTTGGAAAAGCGAGTGTAGTTTCTGATTAACTATGAAATTCTAAACACGCCTGTCAAATTTCTTTAAAATCCGAGCAAGTAAATTTTTTTGGAATTTTTGAAAAAAAGAAAAGGGGGTCCCCTTATGAAAATTCCAAAAATTTATTTTCTTCTGATTAGTATCGAATTTGACACGTTGGTAGGTTATTTAAAGACGACCTTTTAGAGGTATTCAGTTCCACTTTAGCATTCTTAGTTTTCCAGAAATCGCCCATTATGTAATCAACATAAAAACGCCGACCGTTAGCAACCTCCGGATTTTCAAAACCACCACCAATTTTGGAAAAGCAAGTGTAGTTTCTGATTAACTATGAAATTCTAAACACGCCTGTCAAATTTCTTTAAAATCCGAGCAAGTAAATTTTTTTGGAATTTTTGAAAAAAACAAAAGGGGGTCCCCTTATGAAAATTCCGAAAATTTATTTTCTTCTGATTAGCTTCGAATTTGACACGTTGGTAGGTTATTTAAAGACGACCTTTTAGAGGTATTCAGTTCCACTTTAGCATTCTTAGTTTTCCAGAAATCGCCCATTATGTAATCAACATAAAAACGCCGACCGATAACAGCCTCCGGATTTTTGAAACCACCACCAATTTTGGAAAAGCGAGTGTAGTTTCTGATTAACTATGAAATTCTAAACACGCCTGTCAAATTTCTTTAAAATCCGAGCAAGTAAATTTTTTTGGAATTTTTGAAAAAAAGAAAAGGGGGTCCCCTTATGAAAATTCCAAAAATTTATTTTCTTCTGATTAGTATCGAATTTGACACGTTGGTAGGTTATTTAAAGACGACCTTTTAGAGGTATTCAGTTCCACTTTAGCATTCTTAGTTTTCCAGAAATCGCCCATTATGTAATCAACATAAAAACGCCGACCGTTAGCAACCTCCGGATTTTCAAAACCACCACCAATTTTGGAAAAGCAAGTGTAGTTTCTGATTAACTATGAAATTCTAAACACGCCTGTCAAATTTCTTTAAAATCCGAGCAAGTAAATTTTTTTGGAATTTTTGAAAAAAACAAAAGGGGGTCCCCTTATGAAAATTCCGAAAATTTATTTTCTTCTGATTAGCTTCGAATTTGACACGTTGGTAGGTTATTTAAAGACGACCTTTTAGAGGTATTCAGTTCCACTTTAGCATTCTTAGTTTTCCAGAAATCGCCCATTATGTAATCAACATAAAAACGCCGACCGATAACAGCCTCCGGATTTTTGAAACCACCACCAATTTTGGAAAAGCGAGTGTAGTTTCTGATTAACTATGAAATTCTAAACACGCCTGTCAAATTTCTTTAAAATCTGAGCAAGTAAATTTTTTTGGAATTTTTGAAAAAAACAAAAGGGGGTCCCCTTATGAAAATTCCGAAAATTTATTTTCTTCTGATTTGCTTCGAATTTGACACGTTGGTAGGTTATTTAAAGACGACCTTTTAGAGGTATTCAGTTCCACTTTAGCATTCTTAGTTTTCCAGAAATCGCCCATTATGTAATCAACATAAAAACGCCGACCGATAACAGCCTCCGGATTTTTGAAATCACCACCAATTTTGGAAAAGCGAGTGTAGTTTTTGATTAACTATGAAATTCTAAACACGCCTGTCAAATTTCTTTAAAATCCGAGCAAGTAAATTTTTTTGGAATTTTTGAAAAAAACAAAAGGGGGTCCCCTTATGAAAATTCCGAAAATTTATTTTCTTCTGATTAGTATCGAATTTGACACGTTGGTAGGTTATTTAAAGACGACCTTTTAGAGGTATTCAGTTCCACTTTGGCATTCTTAGTTTTCCAGAAATCGCCCATTATGTAATCAACATAAAAACGCCGACCGTTAGCAACCTCCGGATTTTCAAAACCACCACATATTTTGGAAAAGCAAGTGTAGTTTCTGATTAACTATGAAATTCTAAACACGCCTGTCAAATTTCTTTAAAATCCGAGCAAGTAAATTTTTTTGGAATTTTTGAAAAAAACAAAAGGGGGTCCCCTTATGAAAATTCCGAAAATTTATTTTCTTCTGATTAGCTTCGAATTTGACACGTTGGTAGGTTATTTAAAGACGACCTTTTAGAGGTATTCAGTTCCACTTTAGCATTCTTAGTTTTCCAGAAATCGCCCATTATGTAATCAACATAAAAACGCCGACCGTTAGCAACCTCCGGATTTTCAAAACCACCACATATTTTGGAAAAGCAAGTGTAGTTTCTGATTAACTATGAAATTCTAAACACGCCTGTCAAATTTCTTTAAAATCCGAGCAAGTAAATTTTTTTGGAATTTTTGAAAAAAACAAAAGGGGGTCCCCTTATGAAAATTCCGAAAATTTATTTTCTTCTGATTAGCTTCGAATTTGACACGTTGGTAGGTTATTTAAAGACGACCTTTTAGAGGTATTCAGTTCCACTTTAGCATTCTTAGTTTTCCAGAAATCGCCCATTATGTAATCAACATAAAAACGCCGACCGATAACAGCCTCCGGATTTTTGAAACCACCACCAATTTTGGAAAAGCAAGTGTAGTTTCTGATTAACTATGAAATTCTAAACACGCCTGTCAAATTTCTTTAAAATCCGAGCAAGTAAATTTTTTTGGAATTTTTGAAAAAAAGAAAAGGGGGTCCCCTTATGAAAATTCCAAAAATTTATTTTCTTCTGATTAGTATCGAATTTGACACGTTGGTAGGTTATTTAAAGACGACCTTTTAGAGGTATTCAGTTCCACTTTAGCATTCTTAGTTTTCCAGAAATCGCCCATTATGTAATCAACATAAAAACGCCGACCGTTAGCAACCTCCGGATTTTCAAAACCACCACCAATTTTGGAAAAGCAAGTGTAGTTTCTGATTAACTATGAAATTTTAAACACGCCTGTCAAATTTCTTTAAAATCCGAGCAAGTAAATTTTTTTGGAATTTTTGAAAAAAACAAAAGGGGGTCCCCTTATGAAAATTCCGAAAATTTATTTTCTTCTGATTAGCTTCGAATTTGACACGTTGGTAGGTTATTTAAAGACGACCTTTTAGAGGTATTCAGTTCCACTTTAGCATTCTTAGTTTTCCAGAAATCGCCCATTATGTAATCAACATAAAAACGCCGACCGATAACAGCCTCCGGATTTTTGAAACCACCACCAATTTTGGAAAAGCGAGTGTAGTTTCTGATTAACTATGAAATTCTAAACACGCCTGTCAAATTTCTTTAAAATCTGAGCAAGTAAATTTTTTTGGAATTTTTGAAAAAAACAAAAGGGGGTCCCCTTATGAAAATTCCGAAAATTTATTTTCTTCTGATTTGCTTCGAATTTGACACGTTGGTAGGTTATTTAAAGACGACCTTTTAGAGGTATTCAGTTCCACTTTAGCATTCTTAGTTTTCCAGAAATCGCCCATTATGTAATCAACATAAAAACGCCGACCGATAACAGCCTCCGGATTTTTGAAATCACCACCAATTTTGGAAAAGCGAGTGTAGTTTCTGATTAACTATGAAATTCTAAACACGCCTGTCAAATTTCTTTAAAATCCGAGCAAGTAAATTTTTTTGGAATTTTTGAAAAAAACAAAAGGGGGTCCCCTTATGAAAATTCCGAAAATTTATTTTCTTCTGATTAGTATCGAATTTGACACGTTGGTAGGTTATTTAAAGACGACCTTTTAGAGGTATTCAGTTCCACTTTGGCATTCTTAGTTTTCCAGAAATCGCCCATTATGTAATCAACATAAAAACGCCGACCGTTAGCAACCTCCGGATTTTCAAAACCACCACATATTTTGGAAAAGCAAGTGTAGTTTCTGATTAACTATGAAATTCTAAACACGCATGTCAAATTTCTTTAAAATCCGAGCAAGTAAATTTTTTTGGAATTTTTGAAAAAAACAAAAGGGGGTCCCCTTATGAAAATTCCGAAAATTTATTTTCTTCTGATTAGCTTCGAATTTGACACGTTGGTAGGTTATTTAAAGACGACCTTTTAGAGGTATTCAGTTCCACTTTAGCATTCTTAGTTTTCCAGAAATCGCCCATTATGTAATCAACATAAAAACGCCGACCGTTAGCAACCTCCGGATTTTCAAAACCACCACCAATTTTGGAAAAGCAAGTGTAGTTTCTGATTAACTATGAAATTCTAAACACGCCTGTCAAATTTCTTTAAAATCCGAGCAAGTAAATTTTTTTGGAATTTTTGAAAAAAACAAAAGGGGGTCCCCTTATGAAAATTCCGAAAATTTATTTTCTTCTGATTAGCTTCGAATTTGACACGTTGGTAGGTTATTTAAAGACGACCTTTTAGAGGTATTCAGTTCCACTTTAGCATTCTTAGTTTTCCAGAAATCGCCCATTATGTAATCAACATAAAAACGCCGACCGATAACAGCCTCCGGATTTTTGAAACCACCACCAATTTTGGAAAAGCGAGTGTAGTTTCTGATTAACTATGAAATTCTAAACACGCCTGTCAAATTTCTTTAAAATCCGAGCAAGTAAATTTTTTTGGAATTTTTGAAAAAAAGAAAAGGGGGTCCCCTTATGAAAATTCCAAAAATTTATTTTCTTCTGATTAGTATCGAATTTGACACGTTGGTAGGTTATTTAAAGACGACCTTTTAGAGGTATTCAGTTCCACTTTAGCATTCTTAGTTTTCCAGAAATCGCCCATTATGTAATCAACATAAAAACGCCGACCGTTAGCAACCTCCGGATTTTCAAAACCACCACCAATTTTGGAAAAGCAAGTGTAGTTTCTGATTAACTATGAAATTCTAAACACGCCTGTCAAATTTCTTTAAAATCCGAGCAAGTAAATTTTTTTGGAATTTTTGAAAAAAACAAAAGGGGGTCCCCTTATGAAAATTCCGAAAATTTATTTTCTTCTGATTAGTATCGAATTTGACACGTTGGTAGGTTATTTAAAGACGACCTTTTAGAGGTATTCAGTTCCACTTTAGCATTCTTAGTTTTCCAGAAATCGCCCATTATGTAATCAACATAAAAACGCCGACCGATAACAGCCTCCGGATTTTTGAAACCACCACCAATTTTGGAAAAGCGAGTGTAGTTTCTGATTAACTATGAAATTCTAAACACGCCTGTCAAATTTCTTTAAAATCTGAGCAAGTAAATTTTTTTGGAATTTTTGAAAAAAACAAAAGGGGGTCCCCTTATGAAAATTCCGAAAATTTATTTTCTTCTGATTTGCTTCGAATTTGACACGTTGGTAGGTTATTTAAAGACGACCTTTTAGAGGTATTCAGTTCCACTTTAGCATTCTTAGTTTTCCAGAAATCGCCCATTATGTAATCAACATAAAAACGCCGACCGATAACAGCCTCCGGATTTTTGAAATCACCACCAATTTTGGAAAAGCGAGTGTAGTTTCTGATTAACTATGAAATTCTAAACACGCCTGTCAAATTTCTTTAAAATCCGAGCAAGTAAATTTTTTTGGAATTTTTGAAAAAAACAAAAGGGGGTCCCCTTATGAAAATTCCAAAAATTTATTTTCTTCTGATTAGTATCGAATTTGACACGTTGGTAGGTTATTTAAAGACGACCTTTTAGAGGTATTCAGTTCCACTTTAGCATTCTTAGTTTTCCAGAAATCGCCCATTATGTAATCAACATAAAAACGCCGACCGTTAGCAACCTCCGGATTTTCAAAACCACCACCAATTTTGGAAAAGCAAGTGTAGTTTCTGATTAACTATGAAATTCTAAACACGCCTGTCAAATTTCTTTAAAATCCGAGCAAGTAAATTTTTTTGGAATTTTTGAAAAAAACAAAAGGGGGTCCCCTTATGAAAATTCCGAAAATTTATTTTCTTCTGATTAGTATCGAATTTGACACGTTGGTAGGTTATTTAAAGACGACCTTTTAGAGGTATTCAGTTCCACTTTAGCATTCTTAGTTTTCCAGAAATCGCCCATTATGTAATCAACATAAAAACGCCGACCGATAACAGCCTCCGGATTTTTGAAACCACCACCAATTTTGGAAAAGCGAGTGTAGTTTCTGATTAACTATGAAATTCTAAACACGCCTGTCAAATTTCTTTAAAATCCGAGCAAGTAAATTTTTTTGGAATTTTTGAAAAAAACAAAAGGGGGGGGGTCCCCTTATGAAAATTCCGAAAATTTATTTTCGTCTGATTAGTATCGAATTTGACACGTTGGTAGGTTATTTAAAGACGACCTTTTAGAGGTATTCAGTTCCACTTTAGCATTCTTAGTTTTCCAGAAATCGCCCATTATGTAATCAACATAAAAACGCCGACCGATAACAGCCTCCGGATTTTTGAAACCACCACCAATTTTGGAAAAGCGAGTGTAGTTTCTGATTAACTATGAAATTCTAAACACGCCTGTCAAATTTCTTTAAAATCTGAGCAAGTAAATTTTTTTGGAATTTTTGAAAAAAACAAAAGGGGGTCCCCTTATGAAAATTCCGAAAATTTATTTTCTTCTGATTTGCTTCGAATTTGACACGTTGGTAGGTTATTTAAAGACGACCTTTTAGAGGTATTCAGTTCCACTTTAGCATTCTTAGTTTTCCAGAAATCGCCCATTATGTAATCAACATAAAAACGCCGACCGATAACAGCCTCCGGATTTTTGAAATCACCACCAATTTTGGAAAAGCGAGTGTAGTTTCTGATTAACTATGAAATTCTAAACACGCCTGTCAAATTTCTTTAAAATCCGAGCAAGTAAATTTTTTTGGAATTTTTGAAAAAAACAAAAGGGGGTCCCCTTATGAAAATTCCGAAAATTTATTTTCTTCTGATTAGTATCGAATTTGACACGTTGGTAGGTTATTTAAAGACGACCTTTTAGAGGTATTCAGTTCCACTTTGGCATTCTTAGTTTTCCAGAAATCGCCCATTATGTAATCAACATAAAAACGCCGACCGTTAGCAACCTCCGGATTTTCAAAACCACCACATATTTTGGAAAAGCAAGTGTAGTTTCTGATTAACTATGAAATTCTAAACACGCCTGTCAAATTTCTTTAAAATCCGAGCAAGTAAATTTTTTTGGAATTTTTGAAAAAAACAAAAGGGGGTCCCCTTATGAAAATTCCGAAAATTTATTTTCTTCTGATTAGCTTCGAATTTGACACGTTGGTAGGTTATTTAAAGACGACCTTTTAGAGGTATTCAGTTCCACTTTAGCATTCTTAGTTTTCCAGAAATCGCCCATTATGTAATCAACATAAAAACGCCGACCGTTAGCAACCTCCGGATTTTCAAAACCACCACCAATTTTGGAAAAGCAAGTGTAGTTTCTGATTAACTATGAAATTCTAAACACGCCTGTCAAATTTCTTTAAAATCCGAGCAAGTAAATTTTTTTGGAATTTTTGAAAAAAACAAAAGGGGGTCCCCTTATGAAAATTCCGAAAATTTATTTTCTTCTGATTAGCTTCGAATTTGACACGTTGGTAGGTTATTTAAAGACGACCTTTTAGAGGTATTCAGTTCCACTTTAGCATTCTTAGTTTTCCAGAAATCGCCCATTATGTAATCAACATAAAAACGCCGACCGATAACAGCCTCCGGATTTTTGAAACCACCACCAATTTTGGAAAAGCGAGTGTAGTTTCTGATTAACTATGAAATTCTAAACACGCCTGTCAAATTTCTTTAAAATCCGAGCAAGTAAATTTTTTTGGAATTTTTGAAAAAAAGAAAAGGGGGTCCCCTTATGAAAATTCCAAAAATTTATTTTCTTCTGATTAGTATCGAATTTGACACGTTGGTAGGTTATTTAAAGACGACCTTTTAGAGGTATTCAGTTCCACTTTAGCATTCTTAGTTTTCCAGAAATCGCCCATTATGTAATCAACATAAAAACGCCGACCGTTAGCAACCTCCGGATTTTCAAAACCACCACCAATTTTGGAAAAGCAAGTGTAGTTTCTGATTAACTATGAAATTCTAAACACGCCTGTCAAATTTCTTTAAAATCCGAGCAAGTAAATTTTTTTGGAATTTTTGAAAAAAACAAAAGGGGGTCCCCTTATGAAAATTCCGAAAATTTATTTTCTTCTGATTAGTATCGAATTTGACACGTTGGTAGGTTATTTAAAGACGACCTTTTAGAGGTATTCAGTTCCACTTTAGCATTCTTAGTTTTCCAGAAATCGCCCATTATGTAATCAACATAAAAACGCCGACCGATAACAGCCTCCGGATTTTTGAAACCACCACCAATTTTGGAAAAGCGAGTGTAGTTTCTGATTAACTATGAAATTCTAAGCACGCCTGTCAAATTTCTTTAAAATCTGAGCAAGTAAATTTTTTTGGAATTTTTGGAAAAAACAAAAGGGGGTCCCCTTATGAAAATTCCGAAAATTTATTTTCTTCTGATTTGCTTCGAATTTGACACGTTGGTAGGTTATTTAAAGACGACCTTTTAGAGGTATTCAGTTCCACTTTAGCATTCTTAGTTTTCCAGAAATCGCCCATTATGTAATCAACATAAAAACGCCGACCGATAACAGCCTCCGGATTTTTGAAATCACCACCAATTTTGGAAAAGCGAGTGTAGTTTCTGATTAACTATGAAATTCTAAACACGCCTGTCAAATTTCTTTAAAATCCGAGCAAGTAAATTTTTTTGGAATTTTTGAAAAAAACAAAAGGGGGTCCCCTTATGAAAATTCCGAAAATTTATTTTCTTCTGATTAGTATCGAATTTGACACGTTGGTAGGTTATTTAAAGACGACCTTTTAGAGGTATTCAGTTCCACTTTGGCATTCTTAGTTTTCCAGAAATCGCCCATTATGTAATCAACATAAAAACGCCGACCGTTAGCAACCTCCGGATTTTCAAAACCACCACATATTTTGGAAAAGCAAGTGTAGTTTCTGATTAACTATGAAATTCTAAACACGCCTGTCAAATTTCTTTAAAATCCGAGCAAGTAAATTTTTTTGGAATTTTTGAAAAAAACAAAAGGGGGTCCCCTTATGAAAATTCCGAAAATTTATTTTCTTCTGATTAGCTTCGAATTTGACACGTTGGTAGGTTATTTAAAGACGACCTTTTAGAGGTATTCAGTTCCACTTTAGCATTCTTAGTTTTCCAGAAATCGCCCATTATGTAATCAACATAAAAACGCCGACCGTTAGCAACCTCCGGATTTTCAAAACCACCACATATTTTGGAAAAGCAAGTGTAGTTTCTGATTAACTATGAAATTCTAAACACGCCTGTCAAATTTCTTTAAAATCCGAGCAAGTAAATTTTTTTGGAATTTTTGAAAAAAACAAAAGGGGGTCCCCTTATGAAAATTCCGAAAATTTATTTTCTTCTGATTAGCTTCGAATTTGACACGTTGGTAGGTTATTTAAAGACGACCTTTTAGAGGTATTCAGTTCCACTTTAGCATTCTTAGTTTTCCAGAAATCGCCCATTATGTAATCAACATAAAAACGCCGACCGATAACAGCCTCCGGATTTTTGAAACCACCACCAATTTTGGAAAAGCGAGTGTAGTTTCTGATTAACTATGAAATTCTAAACACGCCTGTCAAATTTCTTTAAAATCCGAGCAAGTAAATTTTTTTGGAATTTTTGAAAAAAAGAAAAGGGGGTCCCCTTATGAAAATTCCAAAAATTTATTTTCTTCTGATTAGTATCGAATTTGACACGTTGGTAGGTTATTTAAAGACGACCTTTTAGAGGTATTCAGTTCCACTTTAGCATTCTTAGTTTTCCAGAAATCGCCCATTATGTAATCAACATAAAAACGCCGACCGTTAGCAACCTCCGGATTTTCAAAACCACCACCAATTTTGGAAAAGCAAGTGTAGTTTCTGATTAACTATGAAATTCTAAACACGCCTGTCAAATTTCTTTAAAATCCGAGCAAGTAAATTTTTTTGGAATTTTTGAAAAAAACAAAAGGGGGTCCCCTTATGAAAATTCCGAAAATTTATTTTCTTCTGATTAGTATCGAATTTGACACGTTGGTAGGTTATTTAAAGACGACCTTTTAGAGGTATTCAGTTCCACTTTAGCATTCTTAGTTTTCCAGAAATCGCCCATTATGTAATCAACATAAAAACGCCGACCGTTAGCAACCTCCGGATTTTCAAAACCACCACCAATTTTGGAAAAGCAAGTGTAGTTTCTGATTAACTATGAAATTCTAAACACGCCTGTCAAATTTCTTTAAAATCCGAGCAAGTAAATTTTTTTGGAATTTTTGAAAAAAACAAAAGGGGGTCCCCTTATGAAAATTCCAAAAATTTATTTTCTTCTGATTAGTATCGAATTTGACACGTTGGTAGGTTATTTAAAGACGACCTTTTAGAGGTATTCAGTTATACTTTAGCATTCTTAGTTTTCCAGAAATCGCCCATTATGTAATCAACATAAAAACGCCGACCGTTAGCAACCTCCGGATTTTCAAAACCACCACCAATTTTGGAAAAGCAAGTGTAGTTTCTGATTAACTATGAAATTCTAAACACGCCTGTCAAATTTCTTTAAAATCCGAGCAAGTAAATTTTTTTGGAATTTTTGAAAAAAACAAAAGGGGGTCCCCTTATGAAAATTCCGAAAATTTATTTTCTTCTGATTAGTATCGAATTTGACACGTTGGTAGGTTATTTAAAGACGACCTTTTAGAGGTATTCAGTTCCACTTTAGCATTCTTAGTTTTCCAGAAATTGCCCATTATGTAATCAACATAAAAACGCCGACCGATAACAGCCTCCGGATTTTTGAAATCACCACCAATTTTGGAAAAGCGAGTGTAGTTTCTGATTAACTATGAAATTCTAAACACGCCTGTCAAATTTCTTTAAAATCCGAGCAAGTAAATTTTTTTGGAATTTTTGAAAAAAACAAAAGGGGGTCCCCTTATGAAAATTCCGAAAATTTATTTTCTTCTGATTAGTATCGAATTTGACACGTTGGTAGGTTATTTAAAGACGACCTTTTAGAGGTATTCAGTTCCACTTTAGCATTCTTAGTTTTCCAGAAATCGCCCATTATGTAATCAACATAAAAACGCCGACCGATAACAGCCTCCGGATTTTTGAAACCACCACCAATTTTGGAAAAGCGAGTGTAGTTTCTGATTAACTATGAAATTCTAAACACGCCTGTCAAATTTCTTTAAAATCCGAGCAAGTAAATTTTTTTGGAATTTTTGAAAAAAACAAAAGGGGGTCCCCTTATGAAAATTCCGAAAATTTATTTTTGTCTGATTAGTATCGAATTTGACATGTTGGTAAGTTATTTAAAGACGACCTATTAGAAGTATTCAGTTTCACTTTAGCATTCTTAGTTTTCCAGAAATCGCCCATTATGTAATCAACATAAAAACGCCGACCGTTAGCATCCTCCGGATTTTCAAAACCACCACCAATTTTGGAAAAGCAAGTGTAGTTTCTGATTAACTATGAAATTCTAAACACGCCTGTCAAATTTCTTTAAAATCCGAGCAAGTAAATTTTTTTGGAATTTTTGAAAAAAACAAAAGGGGGTCCCCTTATGAAAATTCCGAAAATTTATTTTCTTCTGATTAGCTTCGAATTTGACACGTTGGTAGGTTATTTAAAGACGACCTTTTAGAGGTATTCAGTTCCACTTTAGCATTCTTAGTTTTCCAGAAATCGCCCATTATGTAATCAACATAAAAACGCCGACCGTTAGCATCCTCCGGATTTTCAAAACCACCACCAATTTTGGAAAAGCAAGTGTAGTTTCTGATTAACTATGAAATTCTAAACACGCCTGTCAAATTTCTTTAAAATCCGAGCAAGTAAATTTTTTTGGAATTTTTGAAAAAAAGAAAAGGGGGTCCCCTTATGAAAATTCCAAAAATTTATTTTCTTCTGATTAGTATCGAATTTGACACGTTGGTAGGTTATTTAAAGACGACCTTTTAGAGGTATTCAGTTCCACTTTAGCATTCTTAGTTTTCCAGAAATCGCCCATTATGTAATCAACATAAAAACGCCGACCGATAACAGCCTCCGGATTTTTGAAACCACCACCAATTTTGGAAAAGCGAGTGTAGTTTCTGATTAACTATGAAATTCTAAACACGCCTGTCAAATTTCTTTAAAATCCGAGCAACTAAATTTTTTTGGAATTTTTGAAAAAAACAAAAGGGGGTCCCCTTATGAAAATTCCGAAAATTTATTTTCTTCTGATTAGTATCGAATTTGACACGTTGGTAGGTTATTTAAAGACGACCTTTTAGAGGTATTCAGTTCCACTTTAGCATTCTTAGTTTTCCAGAAATCGCCCATTATGTAATCAACATAAAAACGCCGACCGTTAGCAACCTCCGGATTTTCAAAACCACCACCAATTTTGGAAAAGCAAGTGTAGTTTCTGATTAACTATGAAATTCTAAACACGCCTGTCAAATTTCTTTAAAATCCGAGCAAGTAAATTTTTTTGGAATTTTTGAAAAAAACAAAAGGGGGTCCCCTTATGAAAATTCCGAAAATTTATTTTCTTCTGATTAGTATCGAATTTGACACGTTGGTAGGTTATTTAAAGACGACCTTTTAGAGGTATTCAGTTCCACTTTAGCATTCTTAGTTTTCCAGAAATCGCCCATTATGTAATCAACATAAAAACGCCGACCGATAACAGCCTCCGGATTTTTGAAACCACCACCAATTTTGGAAAAGCGAGTGTAGTTTCTGATTAACTATGAAATTCTAAACACGCCTGTCAAATTTCTTTAAAATCCGAGCAAGTAAATTTTTTTGGAATTTTTGAAAAAAACAAAAGGGGGGGGGGTCCCCTTATGAAAATTCCGAAAATTTATTTTCGTCTGATTAGTATCGAATTTGACACGTTGGTAGGTTATTTAAAGACGACCTTTTAGAGGTATTCAGTTCCACTTTAGCATTCTTAGTTTTCCAGAAATCGCCCATTATGTAATCAACATAAAAACGCCGACCGATAACAGCCTCCGGATTTTTGAAACCACCACCAATTTTGGAAAAGCGAGTGTAGTTGCTGATTAACTATGAAATTCTAAACACGCCTGTCAAATTTCTTTAAAATCTGAGCAAGTAAATTTTTTTGGAATTTTTGAAAAAAACAAAAGGGGGTCCCCTTATGAAAATTCCGAAAATTTATTTTCTTCTGATTTGCTTCGAATTTGACACGTTGGTAGGTTATTTAAAGACGACCTTTTAGAGGTATTCAGTTCCACTTTAGCATTCTTAGTTTTCCAGAAATCGCCCATTATGTAATCAACATAAAAACGCCGACCGATAACAGCCTCCGGATTTTTGAAACCACCACCAATTTTGGAAAAGCGAGTGTAGTTTCTGATTAACTATGAAATTCTAAACACGCCTGTCAAATTTCTTTAAAATCCGAGCAAGTAAATTTTTTTGGAATTTTTGAAAAAAACAAAAGGGGGTCCCCTTATGAAAATTCCGAAAATTTATTTTCTTCTGATTAGTATCGAATTTGACACGTTGGTAGGTTATTTAAAGACGACCTTTTAGAGGTATTCAGTTCCACTTTGGCATTCTTAGTTTTCCAGAAATCGCCCATTATGTAATCAACATAAAAACGCCGACCGTTAGCAACCTCCGGATTTTCAAAACCACCACATATTTTGGAAAAGCAAGTGTAGTTTCTGATTAACTATGAAATTCTAAACACGCCTGTCAAATTTCTTTAAAATCCGAGCAAGTAAATTTTTTTGGAATTTTTGAAAAAAACAAAAGGGGGTCCCCTTATGAAAATTCCGAAAATTTATTTTCTTCTGATTAGCTTCGAATTTGACACGTTGGTAGGTTATTTAAAGACGACCTTTTAGAGGTATTCAGTTCCACTTTAGCATTCTTAGTTTTCCAGAAATCGCCCATTATGTAATCAACATAAAAACGCCGACCGTTAGCAACCTCCGGATTTTCAAAACCACCACCAATTTTGGAAAAGCAAGTGTAGTTTCTGATTAACTATGAAATTCTAAACACGCCTGTCAAATTTCTTTAAAATCCGAGCAAGTAAATTTTTTTGGAATTTTTGAAAAAAACAAAAGGGGGTCCCCTTATGAAAATTCCGAAAATTTATTTTCTTCTGATTAGCTTCGAATTTGACACGTTGGTAGGTTATTTAAAGACGACCTTTTAGAGGTATTCAGTTCCACTTTAGCATTCTTAGTTTTCCAGAAATCGCCCATTATGTAATCAACATAAAAACGCCGACCGATAACAGCCTCCGGATTTTTGAAACCACCACCAATTTTGGAAAAGCGAGTGTAGTTTCTGATTAACTATGAAATTCTAAACACGCCTGTCAAATTTCTTTAAAATCCGAGCAAGTAAATTTTTTTGGAATTTTTGAAAAAAAGAAAAGGGGGTCCCCTTATGAAAATTCCAAAAATTTATTTTCTTCTGATTAGTATCGAATTTGACACGTTGGTAGGTTATTTAAAGACGACCTTTTAGAGGTATTCAGTTCCACTTTAGCATTCTTAGTTTTCCAGAAATCGCCCATTATGTAATCAACATAAAAACGCCGACCGTTAGCAACCTCCGGATTTTCAAAACCACCACCAATTTTGGAAAAGCAAGTGTAGTTTCTGATTAACTATGAAATTCTAAACACGCCTGTCAAATTTCTTTAAAATCCGAGCAAGTAAATTTTTTTGGAATTTTTGAAAAAAACAAAAGGGGGTCCCCTTATGAAAATTCCGAAAATTTATTTTCTTCTGATTAGTATCGAATTTGACACGTTGGTAGGTTATTTAAAGACGACCTTTTAGAGGTATTCAGTTCCACTTTAGCATTCTTAGTTTTCCAGAAATCGCCCATTATGTAATCAACATAAAAACGCCGACCGATAACAGCCTCCGGATTTTTGAAACCACCACCAATTTTGGAAAAGCGAGTGTAGTTTCTGATTAACTATGAAATTCTAAACACGCCTGTCAAATTTCTTTAAAATCCGAGCAAGTAAATTTTTTTGGAATTTTTGAAAAAAAGAAAAGGGGGTCCCCTTATGAAAATTCCAAAAATTTATTTTCTTCTGATTAGTATCGAATTTGACACGTTGGTAGGTTATTTAAAGACGACCTTTTAGAGGTATTCAGTTCCACTTTAGCATTCTTAGTTTTCCAGAAATCGCCCATTATGTAATCAACATAAAAACGCCGACCGTTAGCAACCTCCGGATTTTCAAAACCACCACCAATTTTGGAAAAGCAAGTGTAGTTTCTGATTAACTATGAAATTCTAAACACGCCTGTCAAATTTCTTTAAAATCCGAGCAAGTAAATTTTTTTGGAATTTTTGAAAAAAACAAAAGGGGGTCCCCTTATGAAAATTCCGAAAATTTATTTTCTTCTGATTAGTATCGAATTTGACACGTTGGTAGGTTATTTAAAGACGACCTTTTAGAGGTATTCAGTTCCACTTTAGCATTCTTAGTTTTCCAGAAATCGCCCATTATGTAATCAACATAAAAACGCCGACCGATAGCAACCTCCGGATTTTCAAAACCACCACCAATTTTGGAAAAGCAAGTGTAGTTTCTGATTAACTATGAAATTCTAAACACGCCTGTCAAATTTCTTTAAAATCCGAGCAAGTAAATTTTTTTGGAATTTTTGAAAAAAACAAAAGGGGGTCCCCTTATGAAAATTCCAAAAATTTATTTTCTTCTGATTAGTATCGAATTTGACACGTTGGTAGGTTATTTAAAGACGACCTTTTAGAGGTATTCAGTTATACTTTAGCATTCTTAGTTTTCCAGAAATCGCCCATTATGTAATCAACATAAAAACGCCGACCGTTAGCAACCTCCGGATTTTCAAAACCACCACCAATTTTGGAAAAGCAAGTGTAGTTTCTGATTAACTATGAAATTCTAAACACGCCTGTCAAATTTCTTTAAAATCCGAGCAAGTAAATTTTTTTGGAATTTTTGAAAAAAACAAAAGGGGGTCCCCTTATGAAAATTCCGAAAATTTATTTTCTTCTGATTAGTATCGAATTTGACACGTTGGTAGGTTATTTAAAGACGACCTTTTAGAGGTATTCAGTTCCACTTTAGCATTCTTAGTTTTCCAGAAATTGCCCATTATGTAATCAACATAAAAACGCCGACCGATAACAGCCTCCGGATTTTTGAAATCACCACCAATTTTGGAAAAGCGAGTGTAGTTTCTGATTAACTATGAAATTCTAAACACGCCTGTCAAATTTCTTTAAAATCCGAGCAAGTAAATTTTTTTGGAATTTTTGAAAAAAACAAAAGGGGGTCCCCTTATGAAAATTCCGAAAATTTATTTTCTTCTGATTAGTATCGAATTTGACACGTTGGTAGGTTATTTAAAGACGACCTTTTAGAGGTATTCAGTTCCACTTTAGCATTCTTAGTTTTCCAGAAATCGCCCATTATGTAATCAACATAAAAACGCCGACCGATAACAGCCTCCGGATTTTTGAAATCACCACCAATTTTGGAAAAGCGAGTGTAGTTTCTGATTAACTATGAAATTCTAAACACGCCTGTCAAATTTCTTTAAAATCCGAGCAAGTAAATTTTTTTGGAATTTTTGAAAAAAACAAAAGGGGGTCCCCTTATGAAAATTCCGAAAATTTATTTTCTTCTGATTAGTATCGAATTTGACACGTTGGTAGGTTATTTAAAGACGACCTTTTAGAGGTATTCAGTTCCACTTTAGCATTCTTAGTTTTCCAGAAATTGCCCATTATGTAATCAACATAAAAACGCCGACCGATAACAGCCTCCGGATTTTTGAAACCACCACCAATTTTGGAAAAGCGAGTGTAGTTTCTGATTAACTATGAAATTCTAAACACGCCTGTCAAATTTCTTTAAAATCCGAGCAACTAAATTTTTTTGGAATTTTTGAAAAAAACAAAAGGGGGTCCCCTTATGAAAATTCCGAAAATTTATTTTCTTCTGATTAGTATCGAATTTGACACGTTGGTAGGTTATTTAAAGACGACCTTTTAGAGGTATTCAGTTCCACTTTAGCATTCTTAGTTTTCCAGAAATCGCCCATTATGTAATCAACATAAAAACGCCGACCGTTAGCAACCTCCGGATTTTCAAAACCACCACCAATTTTGGAAAAGCAAGTGTAGTTTCTGATTAACTATGAAATTCTAAACACGCCTGTCAAATTTCTTTAAAATCCGAGCAAGTAAATTTTTTTGGAATTTTTGAAAAAAACAAAAGGGGGTCCCCTTATGAAAATTCCGAAAATTTATTTTCTTCTGATTAGTATCGAATTTGACACGTTGGTAGGTTATTTAAAGACGACCTTTTAGAGGTATTCAGTTCCACTTTAGCATTCTTAGTTTTCCAGAAATCGCCCATTATGTAATCAACATAAAAACGCCGACCGATAACAGCCTCCGGATTTTTGAAACCACCACCAATTTTGGAAAAGCGAGTGTAGTTTCTGATTAACTATGAAATTCTAAACACGCCTGTCAAATTTCTTTAAAATCCGAGCAAGTAAATTTTTTTGGAATTTTTGAAAAAAACAAAAGGGGGGGGGTCCCCTTATGAAAATTCCGAAAATTTATTTTCGTCTGATTAGTATCGAATTTGACACGTTGGTAGGTTATTTAAAGACGACCTTTTAGAGGTATTCAGTTCCACTTTAGCATTCTTAGTTTTCCAGAAATCGCCCATTATGTAATCAACATAAAAACGCCGACCGATAACAGCCTCCGGATTTTTGAAACCACCACCAATTTTGGAAAAGCGAGTGTAGTTTCTGATTAACTATGAAATTCTAAACACGCCTGTCAAATTTCTTTAAAATCTGAGCAAGTAAATTTTTTTGGAATTTTTGAAAAAAACAAAAGGGGGTCCCCTTATGAAAATTCCGAAAATTTATTTTCTTCTGATTAGTATCGAATTTGACACGTTGGTAGGTTATTTAAAGACGACCTTTTAGAGGTATTCAGTTCCACTTTAGCATTCTTAGTTTTCCAGAAATCGCCCATTATGTAATCAACATAAAAACGCCGACCGATAACAGCCTCCGGATTTTTGAAACCACCACCAATTTTGGAAAAGCGAGTGTAGTTTCTGATTAACTATGAAATTCTAAACACGCCTGTCAAATTTCTTTAAAATCTGAGCAAGTAAATTTTTTTGGAATTTTTGAAAAAAACAAAAGGGGGTCCCCTTATGAAAATTCCGAAAATTTATTTTCTTCTGATTAGTATCGAATTTGACACGTTGGTAGGTTATTTAAAGACGACCTTTTAGAGGTATTCAGTTCCACTTTAGCATTCTTAGTTTTCCAGAAATCGCCCATTATGTAATCAACATAAAAACGCCGACCGTTAGCAACCTCCGGATTTTCAAAACCACCACCAATTTTGGAAAAGCAAGTGTAGTTTCTGATTAACTATGAAATTCTAAACACGCCTGTCAAATTTCTTTAAAATCCGAGCAAGTAAATTTTTTTGGAATTTTTGAAAAAAACAAAAGGGGGTCCCCTTATGAAAATTCCGAAAATTTATTTTCTTCTGATTAGTATCGAATTTGACACGTTGGTAGGTTATTTAAAGACGACCTTTTAGAGGTATTCAGTTCCACTTTAGCATTCTTAGTTTTCCAGAAATCGCCCATTATGTAATCAACATAAAAACGCCGACCGATAACAGCCTCCGGATTTTTGAAACCACCACCAATTTTGGAAAAGCGAGTGTAGTTTCTGATTAACTATGAAATTCTAAACACGCCTGTCAAATTTCTTTAAAATCCGAGCAAGTAAATTTTTTTGGAATTTTTGAAAAAAACAAAAGGGGGGGGTCCCCTTATGAAAATTCCGAAAATTTATTTTCGTCTGATTAGTATCGAATTTGACACGTTGGTAGGTTATTTAAAGACGACCTTTTAGAGGTATTCAGTTCCACTTTAGCATTCTTAGTTTTCCAGAAATCGCCCATTATGTAATCAACATAAAAACGCCGACCGATAACAGCCTCCGGATTTTTGAAACCACCACCAATTTTGGAAAAGCGAGTGTAGTTTCTGATTAACTATGAAATTCTAAACACGCCTGTCAAATTTCTTTAAAATCCGAGCAAGTAAATTTTTTTGGAATTTTTGAAAAAAACAAAAGGGGGTCCCCTTATGAAAATTCCAAAAATTTATTTTCTTCTGATTAGTATCGAATTTGACACGTTGGTAGGTTATTTAAAGACGACCTTTTAGAGGTATTCAGTTCCACTTTAGCATTCTTAGTTTTCCAGAAATCGCCCATTATGTAATCAACATAAAAACGCCGACCGTTAGCAACCTCCGGATTTTCAAAACCACCACCAATTTTGGAAAAGCAAGTGTAGTTTCTGATTAACTATGAAATTCTAAACACGCCTGTCAAATTTCTTTAAAATCCGAGCAAGTAAATTTTTTTGGAATTTTTGAAAAAAACAAAAGGGGGTCCCCTTATGAAAATTCCGAAAATTTATTTTCTTCTGATTAGTATCGAATTTGACACGTTGGTAGGTTATTTAAAGACGACCTTTTAGAGGTATTCAGTTCCACTTTAGCATTCTTAGTTTTCCAGAAATCGCCCATTATGTAATCAACATAAAAACGCCGACCGATAACAGCCTCCGGATTTTTGAAACCACCACCAATTTTGGAAAAGCGAGTGTAGTTTCTGATTAACTATGAAATTCTAAACACGCCTGTCAAATTTCTTTAAAATCCGAGCAAGTAAATTTTTTTGGAATTTTTGAAAAAAACAAAAGGGGGGGGGGTCCCCTTATGAAAATTCCGAAAATTTATTTTCGTCTGATTAGTATCGAATTTGACACGTTGGTAGGTTATTTAAAGACGACCTTTTAGAGGTATTCAGTTCCACTTTAGCATTCTTAGTTTTCCAGAAATCGCCCATTATGTAATCAACATAAAAACGCCGACCGATAACAGCCTCCGGATTTTTGAAACCACCACCAATTTTGGAAAAGCGAGTGTAGTTTCTGATTAACTATGAAATTCTAAACACGCCTGTCAAATTTCTTTAAAATCTGAGCAAGTAAATTTTTTTGGAATTTTTGAAAAAAACAAAAGGGGGTCCCCTTATGAAAATTCCGAAAATTTATTTTCTTCTGATTTGCTTCGAATTTGACACGTTGGTAGGTTATTTAAAGACGACCTTTTAGAGGTATTCAGTTCCACTTTAGCATTCTTAGTTTTCCAGAAATCGCCCATTATGTAATCAACATAAAAACGCCGACCGATAACAGCCTCCGGATTTTTGAAATCACCACCAATTTTGGAAAAGCGAGTGTAGTTTCTGATTAACTATGAAATTCTAAACACGCCTGTCAAATTTCTTTAAAATCCGAGCAAGTAAATTTTTTTGGAATTTTTGAAAAAAACAAAAGGGGGTCCCCTTATGAAAATTCCGAAAATTTATTTTCTTCTGATTAGTATCGAATTTGACACGTTGGTAGGTTATTTAAAGACGACCTTTTAGAGGTATTCAGTTCCACTTTGGCATTCTTAGTTTTCCAGAAATCGCCCATTATGTAATCAACATAAAAACGCCGACCGTTAGCAACCTCCGGATTTTCAAAACCACCACATATTTTGGAAAAGCAAGTGTAGTTTCTGATTAACTATGAAATTCTAAACACGCCTGTCAAATTTCTTTAAAATCCGAGCAAGTAAATTTTTTTGGAATTTTTGAAAAAAACAAAAGGGGGTCCCCTTATGAAAATTCCGAAAATTTATTTTCTTCTGATTAGCTTCGAATTTGACACGTTGGTAGGTTATTTAAAGACGACCTTTTAGAGGTATTCAGTTCCACTTTAGCATTCTTAGTTTTCCAGAAATCGCCCATTATGTAATCAACATAAAAACGCCGACCGTTAGCAACCTCCGGATTTTCAAAACCACCACCAATTTTGGAAAAGCAAGTGTAGTTTCTGATTAACTATGAAATTCTAAACACGCCTGTCAAATTTCTTTAAAATCCGAGCAAGTAAATTTTTTTGGAATTTTTGAAAAAAACAAAAGGGGGTCCCCTTATGAAAATTCCGAAAATTTATTTTCTTCTGATTAGCTTCGAATTTGACACGTTGGTAGGTTATTTAAAGACGACCTTTTAGAGGTATTCAGTTCCACTTTAGCATTCTTAGTTTTCCAGAAATCGCCCATTATGTAATCAACATAAAAACGCCGACCGATAACAGCCTCCGGATTTTTGAAACCACCACCAATTTTGGAAAAGCGAGTGTAGTTTCTGATTAACTATGAAATTCTAAACACGCCTGTCAAATTTCTTTAAAATCCGAGCAAGTAAATTTTTTTGGAATTTTTGAAAAAAAGAAAAGGGGGTCCCCTTATGAAAATTCCAAAAATTTATTTTCTTCTGATTAGTATCGAATTTGACACGTTGGTAGGTTATTTAAAGACGACCTTTTAGAGGTATTCAGTTCCACTTTAGCATTCTTAGTTTTCCAGAAATCGCCCATTATGTAATCAACATAAAAACGCCGACCGTTAGCAACCTCCGGATTTTCAAAACCACCACCAATTTTGGAAAAGCAAGTGTAGTTTCTGATTAACTATGAAATTCTAAACACGCCTGTCAAATTTCTTTAAAATCCGAGCAAGTAAATTTTTTTGGAATTTTTGAAAAAAACAAAAGGGGGTCCCCTTATGAAAATTCCGAAAATTTATTTTCTTCTGATTAGTTTCGAATTTGACACGTTGGTAGGTTATTTAAAGACGACCTTTTAGAGGTATTCAGTTCCACTTTAGCATTCTTAGTTTTCCAGAAATCGCCCATTATGTAATCAACATAAAAACGCCGACCGATAACAGCCTCCGGATTTTTGAAACCACCACCAATTTTGGAAAAGCGAGTGTAGTTTCTGATTAACTATGAAATTCTAAACACGCCTGTCAAATTTCTTTAAAATCCGAGCAAGTAAATTTTTTTGGAATTTTTGAAAAAAAGAAAAGGGGGTCCCCTTATGAAAATTCCAAAAATTTATTTTCTTCTGATTAGTATCGAATTTGACACGTTGGTAGGTTATTTAAAGACGACCTTTTAGAGGTATTCAGTTCCACTTTAGCATTCTTAGTTTTCCAGAAATCGCCCATTATGTAATCAACATAAAAACGCCGACCGTTAGCAACCTCCGGATTTTCAAAACCACCACCAATTTTGGAAAAGCAAGTGTAGTTTCTGATTAACTATGAAATTCTAAACACGCCTGTCAAATTTCTTTAAAATCCGAGCAAGTAAATTTTTTTGGAATTTTTGAAAAAAACAAAAGGGGGTCCCCTTATGAAAATTCCGAAAATTTATTTTCTTCTGATTAGTATCGAATTTGACACGTTGGTAGGTTATTTAAAGACGACCTTTTAGAGGTATTCAGTTCCACTTTAGCATTCTTAGTTTTCCAGAAATCGCCCATTATGTAATCAACATAAAAACGCCGACCGTTAGCAACCTCCGGATTTTCAAAACCACCACCAATTTTGGAAAAGCAAGTGTAGTTTCTGATTAACTATGAAATTCTAAACACGCCTGTCAAATTTCTTTAAAATCCGAGCAAGTAAATTTTTTTGGAATTTTTGAAAAAAACAAAAGGGGGTCCCCTTATGAAAATTCCAAAAATTTATTTTCTTCTGATTAGTATCGAATTTGACACGTTGGTAGGTTATTTAAAGACGACCTTTTAGAGGTATTCAGTTATACTTTAGCATTCTTAGTTTTCCAGAAATCGCCCATTATGTAATCAACATAAAAACGCCGACCGTTAGCAACCTCCGGATTTTCAAAACCACCACCAATTTTGGAAAAGCAAGTGTAGTTTCTGATTAACTATGAAATTCTAAACACGCCTGTCAAATTTCTTTAAAATCCGAGCAAGTAAATTTTTTTGGAATTTTTGAAAAAAACAAAAGGGGGTCCCCTTATGAAAATTCCGAAAATTTATTTTCTTCTGATTAGTATCGAATTTGACACGTTGGTAGGTTATTTAAAGACGACCTTTTAGAGGTATTCAGTTCCACTTTAGCATTCTTAGTTTTCCAGAAATTGCCCATTATGTAATCAACATAAAAACGCCGACCGATAACAGCCTCCGGATTTTTGAAATCACCACCAATTTTGGAAAAGCGAGTGTAGTTTCTGATTAACTATGAAATTCTAAACACGCCTGTCAAATTTCTTTAAAATCCGAGCAAGTAAATTTTTTTGGAATTTTTGAAAAAAACAAAAGGGGGTCCCCTTATGAAAATTCCGAAAATTTATTTTCTTCTGATTAGTATCGAATTTGACACGTTGGTAGGTTATTTAAAGACGACCTTTTAGAGGTATTCAGTTCCACTTTAGCATTCTTAGTTTTCCAGAAATCGCCCATTATGTAATCAACATAAAAACGCCGACCGATAACAGCCTCCGGATTTTTGAAATCACCACCAATTTTGGAAAAGCGAGTGTAGTTTCTGATTAACTATGAAATTCTAAACACGCCTGTCAAATTTCTTTAAAATCCGAGCAAGTAAATTTTTTTGGAATTTTTGAAAAAAACAAAAGGGGGTCCCCTTATGAAAATTCCGAAAATTTATTTTTGTCTGATTAGTATCGAATTTGACATGTTGGTAAGTTATTTAAAGACGACCTATTAGAAGTATTCAGTTTCACTTTAGCATTCTTAGTTTTCCAGAAATCGCCCATTATGTAATCAACATAAAAACGCCGACCGTTAGCATCCTCCGGATTTTCAAAACCACCACCAATTTTGGAAAAGCAAGTGTAGTTTCTGATTAACTATGAAATTCTAAACACGCCTGTCAAATTTCTTTAAAATCCGAGCAAGTAAATTTTTTTGGAATTTTTGAAAAAAACAAAAGGGGGTCCCCTTATGAAAATTCCGAAAATTTATTTTCTTCTGATTAGCTTCGAATTTGACACGTTGGTAGGTTATTTAAAGACGACCTTTTAGAGGTATTCAGTTCCACTTTAGCATTCTTAGTTTTCCAGAAATCGCCCATTATGTAATCAACATAAAAACGCCGACCGTTAGCATCCTCCGGATTTTCAAAACCACCACCAATTTTGGAAAAGCAAGTGTAGTTTCTGATTAACTATGAAATTCTAAACACGCCTGTCAAATTTCTTTAAAATCCGAGCAAGTAAATTTTTTTGGAATTTTTGAAAAAAAGAAAAGGGGGTCCCCTTATGAAAATTCCAAAAATTTATTTTCTTCTGATTAGTATCGAATTTGACACGTTGGTAGGTTATTTAAAGACGACCTTTTAGAGGTATTCAGTTCCACTTTAGCATTCTTAGTTTTCCAGAAATCGCCCATTATGTAATCAACATAAAAACGCCGACCGATAACAGCCTCCGGATTTTTGAAACCACCACCAATTTTGGAAAAGCGAGTGTAGTTTCTGATTAACTATGAAATTCTAAACACGCCTGTCAAATTTCTTTAAAATCCGAGCAACTAAATTTTTTTGGAATTTTTGAAAAAAACAAAAGGGGGTCCCCTTATGAAAATTCCGAAAATTTATTTTCTTCTGATTAGTATCGAATTTGACACGTTGGTAGGTTATTTAAAGACGACCTTTTAGAGGTATTCAGTTCCACTTTAGCATTCTTAGTTTTCCAGAAATCGCCCATTATGTAATCAACATAAAAACGCCGACCGTTAGCAACCTCCGGATTTTCAAAACCACCACCAATTTTGGAAAAGCAAGTGTAGTTTCTGATTAACTATGAAATTCTAAACACGCCTGTCAAATTTCTTTAAAATCCGAGCAAGTAAATTTTTTTGGAATTTTTGAAAAAAACAAAAGGGGGTCCCCTTATGAAAATTCCGAAAATTTATTTTCTTCTGATTAGTATCGAATTTGACACGTTGGTAGGTTATTTAAAGACGACCTTTTAGAGGTATTCAGTTCCACTTTAGCATTCTTAGTTTTCCAGAAATCGCCCATTATGTAATCAACATAAAAACGCCGACCGATAACAGCCTCCGGATTTTTGAAACCACCACCAATTTTGGAAAAGCGAGTGTAGTTTCTGATTAACTATGAAATTCTAAACACGCCTGTCAAATTTCTTTAAAATCCGAGCAAGTAAATTTTTTTGGAATTTTTGAAAAAAACAAAAGGGGGGGGGTCCCCTTATGAAAATTCCGAAAATTTATTTTCGTCTGATTAGTATCGAATTTGACACGTTGGTAGGTTATTTAAAGACGACCTTTTAGAGGTATTCAGTTCCACTTTAGCATTCTTAGTTTTCCAGAAATCGCCCATTATGTAATCAACATAAAAACGCCGACCGATAACAGCCTCCGGATTTTTGAAACCACCACCAATTTTGGAAAAGCGAGTGTAGTTGCTGATTAACTATGAAATTCTAAACACGCCTGTCAAATTTCTTTAAAATCTGAGCAAGTAAATTTTTTTGGAATTTTTGAAAAAAACAAAAGGGGGTCCCCTTATGAAAATTCCGAAAATTTATTTTCTTCTGATTTGCTTCGAATTTGACACGTTGGTAGGTTATTTAAAGACGACCTTTTAGAGGTATTCAGTTCCACTTTAGCATTCTTAGTTTTCCAGAAATCGCCCATTATGTAATCAACATAAAAACGCCGACCGATAACAGCCTCCGGATTTTTGAAATCACCACCAATTTTGGAAAAGCGAGTGTAGTTTCTGATTAACTATGAAATTCTAAACACGCCTGTCAAATTTCTTTAAAATCCGAGCAAGTAAATTTTTTTGGAATTTTTGAAAAAAACAAAAGGGGGGGGGTCCCCTTATGAAAATTCCGAAAATTTATTTTCGTCTGATTAGTATCGAATTTGACACGTTGGTAGGTTATTTAAAGACGACCTATTAGAAGTATTCAGTTTCACTTTAGCATTCTTAGTTTTCCAGAAATCGCCCATTATGTAATCAACATAAAAACGCCGACCGATAACAGCCTCCGGATTTTTGAAATCACCACCAATTTTGGAAAAGCAAGTGTAGTTTCTGATTAACTATGAAATTCTAAACACGCCTGTCAAATTTCTTTAAAATCCGAGCAAGTAAATTTTTTTGGAATTTTTGAAAAAAACAAAAGGGGGTCCCCTTATGAAAATTCCGAAAATTTATTTTCTTCTGATTAGTATCGAATTTGACACGTTGGTAGGTTATTTAAAGACGACCTTTTAGAGGTATTCAGTTCCACTTTAGCATTCTTAGTTTTCCAGAAATCGCCCATTATGTAATCAACATAAAAACGCCGACCGTTAGCATCCTCCGGATTTTCAAAACCACCACCAATTTTGGAAAAGCAAGTGTAGTTTCTGATTAACTATGAAATTCTAAACACGCCTGTCAAATTTCTTTAAAATCCGAGCAAGTAAATTTTTTTGGAATTTTTGAAAAAAAGAAAAGGGGGTCCCCTTATGAAAATTCCAAAAATTTATTTTCTTCTGATTAGTATCGAATTTGACACGTTGGTAGGTTATTTAAAGACGACCTTTTAGAGGTATTCAGTTCCACTTTAGCATTCTTAGTTTTCCAGAAATCGCCCATTATGTAATCAACATAAAAACGCCGACCGATAACAGCCTCCGGATTTTTGAAACCACCACCAATTTTGGAAAAGCGAGTGTAGTTTCTGATTAACTATGAAATTCTAAACACGCCTGTCAAATTTCTTTAAAATCCGAGCAACTAAATTTTTTTGGAATTTTTGAAAAAAACAAAAGGGGGTCCCCTTATGAAAATTCCGAAAATTTATTTTCTTCTGATTAGTATCGAATTTGACACGTTGGTAGGTTATTTAAAGACGACCTTTTAGAGGTATTCAGTTCCACTTTAGCATTCTTAGTTTTCCAGAAATCGCCCATTATGTAATCAACATAAAAACGCCGACCGTTAGCAACCTCCGGATTTTCAAAACCACCACCAATTTTGGAAAAGCAAGTGTAGTTTCTGATTAACTATGAAATTCTAAACACGCCTGTCAAATTTCTTTAAAATCCGAGCAAGTAAATTTTTTTGGAATTTTTGAAAAAAACAAAAGGGGGTCCCCTTATGAAAATTCCGAAAATTTATTTTCTTCTGATTAGTATCGAATTTGACACGTTGGTAGGTTATTTAAAGACGACCTTTTAGAGGTATTCAGTTCCACTTTAGCATTCTTAGTTTTCCAGAAATCGCCCATTATGTAATCAACATAAAAACGCCGACCGATAACAGCCTCCGGATTTTTGAAACCACCACCAATTTTGGAAAAGCGAGTGTAGTTTCTGATTAACTATGAAATTCTAAACACGCCTGTCAAATTTCTTTAAAATCCGAGCAAGTAAATTTTTTTGGAATTTTTGAAAAAAACAAAAGGGGGGGGGTCCCCTTATGAAAATTCCGAAAATTTATTTTCGTCTGATTAGTATCGAATTTGACACGTTGGTAGGTTATTTAAAGACGACCTTTTAGAGGTATTCAGTTCCACTTTAGCATTCTTAGTTTTCCAGAAATCGCCCATTATGTAATCAACATAAAAACGCCGACCGATAACAGCCTCCGGATTTTTGAAACCACCACCAATTTTGGAAAAGCGAGTGTAGTTTCTGATTAACTATGAAATTCTAAACACGCCTGTCAAATTTCTTTAAAATCTGAGCAAGTAAATTTTTTTGGAATTTTTGAAAAAAACAAAAGGGGGTCCCCTTATGAAAATTCCGAAAATTTATTTTCTTCTGATTAGTATCGAATTTGACACGTTGGTAGGTTATTTAAAGACGACCTTTTAGAGGTATTCAGTTCCACTTTAGCATTCTTAGTTTTCCAGAAATCGCCCATTATGTAATCAACATAAAAACGCCGACCGATAACAGCCTCCGGATTTTTGAAACCACCACCAATTTTGGAAAAGCGAGTGTAGTTTCTGATTAACTATGAAATTCTAAACACGCCTGTCAAATTTCTTTAAAATCTGAGCAAGTAAATTTTTTTGGAATTTTTGAAAAAAACAAAAGGGGGTCCCCTTATGAAAATTCCGAAAATTTATTTTCTTCTGATTAGTATCGAATTTGACACGTTGGTAGGTTATTTAAAGACGACCTTTTAGAGGTATTCAGTTCCACTTTAGCATTCTTAGTTTTCCAGAAATCGCCCATTATGTAATCAACATAAAAACGCCGACCGTTAGCAACCTCCGGATTTTCAAAACCACCACCAATTTTGGAAAAGCAAGTGTAGTTTCTGATTAACTATGAAATTCTAAACACGCCTGTCAAATTTCTTTAAAATCCGAGCAAGTAAATTTTTTTGGAATTTTTGAAAAAAACAAAAGGGGGTCCCCTTATGAAAATTCCGAAAATTTATTTTCTTCTGATTAGTATCGAATTTGACACGTTGGTAGGTTATTTAAAGACGACCTTTTAGAGGTATTCAGTTCCACTTTAGCATTCTTAGTTTTCCAGAAATCGCCCATTATGTAATCAACATAAAAACGCCGACCGATAACAGCCTCCGGATTTTTGAAACCACCACCAATTTTGGAAAAGCGAGTGTAGTTTCTGATTAACTATGAAATTCTAAACACGCCTGTCAAATTTCTTTAAAATCCGAGCAAGTAAATTTTTTTGGAATTTTTGAAAAAAACAAAAGGGGGGGGTCCCCTTATGAAAATTCCGAAAATTTATTTTCGTCTGATTAGTATCGAATTTGACACGTTGGTAGGTTATTTAAAGACGACCTTTTAGAGGTATTCAGTTCCACTTTAGCATTCTTAGTTTTCCAGAAATCGCCCATTATGTAATCAACATAAAAACGCCGACCGATAACAGCCTCCGGATTTTTGAAACCACCACCAATTTTGGAAAAGCGAGTGTAGTTTCTGATTAACTATGAAATTCTAAACACGCCTGTCAAATTTCTTTAAAATCCGAGCAAGTAAATTTTTTTGGAATTTTTGAAAAAAACAAAAGGGGGTCCCCTTATGAAAATTCCAAAAATTTATTTTCTTCTGATTAGTATCGAATTTGACACGTTGGTAGGTTATTTAAAGACGACCTTTTAGAGGTATTCAGTTCCACTTTAGCATTCTTAGTTTTCCAGAAATCGCCCATTATGTAATCAACATAAAAACGCCGACCGTTAGCAACCTCCGGATTTTCAAAACCACCACCAATTTTGGAAAAGCAAGTGTAGTTTCTGATTAACTATGAAATTCTAAACACGCCTGTCAAATTTCTTTAAAATCCGAGCAAGTAAATTTTTTTGGAATTTTTGAAAAAAACAAAAGGGGGTCCCCTTATGAAAATTCCGAAAATTTATTTTCTTCTGATTAGTATCGAATTTGACACGTTGGTAGGTTATTTAAAGACGACCTTTTAGAGGTATTCAGTTCCACTTTAGCATTCTTAGTTTTCCAGAAATCGCCCATTATGTAATCAACATAAAAACGCCGACCGATAACAGCCTCCGGATTTTTGAAACCACCACCAATTTTGGAAAAGCGAGTGTAGTTTCTGATTAACTATGAAATTCTAAACACGCCTGTCAAATTTCTTTAAAATCCGAGCAAGTAAATTTTTTTGGAATTTTTGAAAAAAACAAAAGGGGGGGGGTCCCCTTATGAAAATTCCGAAAATTTATTTTCGTCTGATTAGTATCGAATTTGACACGTTGGTAGGTTATTTAAAGACGACCTTTTAGAGGTATTCAGTTCCACTTTAGCATTCTTAGTTTTCCAGAAATCGCCCATTATGTAATCAACATAAAAACGCCGACCGATAACAGCCTCCGGATTTTTGAAATCACCACCAATTTTGGAAAAGCGAGTGTAGTTTCTGATTAACTATGAAATTCTAAACACGCCTGTCAAATTTCTTTAAAATCCGAGCAAGTAAATTTTTTTGGAATTTTTGAAAAAAACAAAAGGGGGTCCCCTTATGAAAATTCCGAAAATTTATTTTCTTCTGATTAGTATCGAATTTGACACGTTGGTAGGTTATTTAAAGACGACCTTTTAGAGGTATTCAGTTCCACTTTGGCATTCTTAGTTTTCCAGAAATCGCCCATTATGTAATCAACATAAAAACGCCGACCGTTAGCAACCTCCGGATTTTCAAAACCACCACATATTTTGGAAAAGCAAGTGTAGTTTCTGATTAACTATGAAATTCTAAACACGCCTGTCAAATTTCTTTAAAATCCGAGCAAGTAAATTTTTTTGGAATTTTTGAAAAAAACAAAAGGGGGTCCCCTTATGAAAATTCCGAAAATTTATTTTCTTCTGATTAGCTTCGAATTTGACACGTTGGTAGGTTATTTAAAGACGACCTTTTAGAGGTATTCAGTTCCACTTTAGCATTCTTAGTTTTCCAGAAATCGCCCATTATGTAATCAACATAAAAACGCCGACCGTTAGCAACCTCCGGATTTTCAAAACCACCACCAATTTTGGAAAAGCAAGTGTAGTTTCTGATTAACTATGAAATTCTAAACACGCCTGTCAAATTTCTTTAAAATCCGAGCAAGTAAATTTTTTTGGAATTTTTGAAAAAAACAAAAGGGGGTCCCCTTATGAAAATTCCGAAAATTTATTTTCTTCTGATTAGCTTCGAATTTGACACGTTGGTAGGTTATTTAAAGACGACCTTTTAGAGGTATTCAGTTCCACTTTAGCATTCTTAGTTTTCCAGAAATCGCCCATTATGTAATCAACATAAAAACGCCGACCGATAACAGCCTCCGGATTTTTGAAACCACCACCAATTTTGGAAAAGCGAGTGTAGTTTCTGATTAACTATGAAATTCTAAACACGCCTGTCAAATTTCTTTAAAATCCGAGCAAGTAAATTTTTTTGGAATTTTTGAAAAAAAGAAAAGGGGGTCCCCTTATGAAAATTCCAAAAATTTATTTTCTTCTGATTAGTATCGAATTTGACACGTTGGTAGGTTATTTAAAGACGACCTTTTAGAGGTATTCAGTTCCACTTTAGCATTCTTAGTTTTCCAGAAATCGCCCATTATGTAATCAACATAAAAAACGCCGACCGTTAGCAACCTCCGGATTTTCAAAACCACCACCAATTTTGGAAAAGCAAGTGTAGTTTCTGATTAACTATGAAATTCTAAACACGCCTGTCAAATTTCTTTAAAATCCGAGCAAGTAAATTTTTTTGGAATTTTTGAAAAAAACAAAAGGGGGTCCCCTTATGAAAATTCCGAAAATTTATTTTCTTCTGATTAGTATCGAATTTGACACGTTGGTAGGTTATTTAAAGACGACCTTTTAGAGGTATTCAGTTCCACTTTAGCATTCTTAGTTTTCCAGAAATCGCCCATTATGTAATCAACATAAAAACGCCGACCGATAACAGCCTCCGGATTTTTGAAACCACCACCAATTTTGGAAAAGCGAGTGTAGTTTCTGATTAACTATGAAATTCTAAACACGCCTGTCAAATTTCTTTAAAATCTGAGCAAGTAAATTTTTTTGGAATTTTTGAAAAAAACAAAAGGGGGTCCCCTTATGAAAATTCCGAAAATTTATTTTCTTCTGATTTGCTTCGAATTTGACACGTTGGTAGGTTATTTAAAGACGACCTTTTAGAGGTATTCAGTTCCACTTTAGCATTCTTAGTTTTCCAGAAATCGCCCATTATGTAATCAACATAAAAACGCCGACCGATAACAGCCTCCGGATTTTTGAAATCACCACCAATTTTGGAAAAGCGAGTGTAGTTTCTGATTAACTATGAAATTCTAAACACGCCTGTCAAATTTCTTTAAAATCCGAGCAAGTAAATTTTTTTGGAATTTTTGAAAAAAACAAAAGGGGGTCCCCTTATGAAAATTCCGAAAATTTATTTTCTTCTGATTAGTATCGAATTTGACACGTTGGTAGGTTATTTAAAGACGACCTTTTAGAGGTATTCAGTTCCACTTTGGCATTCTTAGTTTTCCAGAAATCGCCCATTATGTAATCAACATAAAAACGCCGACCGTTAGCAACCTCCGGATTTTCAAAACCACCACATATTTTGGAAAAGCAAGTGTAGTTTCTGATTAACTATGAAATTCTAAACACGCCTGTCAAATTTCTTTAAAATCCGAGCAAGTAAATTTTTTTGGAATTTTTGAAAAAAACAAAAGGGGGTCCCCTTATGAAAATTCCGAAAATTTATTTTCTTCTGATTAGCTTCGAATTTGACACGTTGGTAGGTTATTTAAAGACGACCTTTTAGAGGTATTCAGTTCCACTTTAGCATTCTTAGTTTTCCAGAAATCGCCCATTATGTAATCAACATAAAAACGCCGACCGTTAGCAACCTCCGGATTTTCAAAACCACCACATATTTTGGAAAAGCAAGTGTAGTTTCTGATTAACTATGAAATTCTAAACACGCCTGTCAAATTTCTTTAAAATCCGAGCAAGTAAATTTTTTTGGAATTTTTGAAAAAAACAAAAGGGGGTCCCCTTATGAAAATTCCGAAAATTTATTTTCTTCTGATTAGCTTCGAATTTGACACGTTGGTAGGTTATTTAAAGACGACCTTTTAGAGGTATTCAGTTCCACTTTAGCATTCTTAGTTTTCCAGAAATCGCCCATTATGTAATCAACATAAAAACGCCGACCGATAACAGCCTCCGGATTTTTGAAACCACCACCAATTTTGGAAAAGCGAGTGTAGTTTCTGATTAACTATGAAATTCTAAACACGCCTGTCAAATTTCTTTAAAATCCGAGCAAGTAAATTTTTTTGGAATTTTTGAAAAAAAGAAAAGGGGGTCCCCTTATGAAAATTCCAAAAATTTATTTTCTTCTGATTAGTATCGAATTTGACACGTTGGTAGGTTATTTAAAGACGACCTTTTAGAGGTATTCAGTTCCACTTTAGCATTCTTAGTTTTCCAGAAATCGCCCATTATGTAATCAACATAAAAACGCCGACCGTTAGCAACCTCCGGATTTTCAAAACCACCACCAATTTTGGAAAAGCAAGTGTAGTTTCTGATTAACTATGAAATTCTAAACACGCCTGTCAAATTTCTTTAAAATCCGAGCAAGTAAATTTTTTTGGAATTTTTGAAAAAAACAAAAGGGGGTCCCCTTATGAAAATTCCGAAAATTTATTTTCTTCTGATTAGTATCGAATTTGACACGTTGGTAGGTTATTTAAAGACGACCTTTTAGAGGTATTCAGTTCCACTTTAGCATTCTTAGTTTTCCAGAAATCGCCCATTATGTAATCAACATAAAAACGCCGACCGTTAGCAACCTCCGGATTTTCAAAACCACCACCAATTTTGGAAAAGCAAGTGTAGTTTCTGATTAACTATGAAATTCTAAACACGCCTGTCAAATTTCTTTAAAATCCGAGCAAGTAAATTTTTTTGGAATTTTTGAAAAAAACAAAAGGGGGTCCCCTTATGAAAATTCCAAAAATTTATTTTCTTCTGATTAGTATCGAATTTGACACGTTGGTAGGTTATTTAAAGACGACCTTTTAGAGGTATTCAGTTCCACTTTAGCATTCTTAGTTTTCCAGAAATCGCCCATTATGTAATCAACATAAAAACGCCGACCGTTAGCAACCTCCGGATTTTCAAAACCACCACCAATTTTGGAAAAGCAAGTGTAGTTTCTGATTAACTATGAAATTCTAAACACGCCTGTCAAATTTCTTTAAAATCCGAGCAAGTAAATTTTTTTGGAATTTTTGAAAAAAACAAAAGGGGGTCCCCTTATGAAAATTCCGAAAATTTATTTTCTTCTGATTAGTATCGAATTTGACACGTTGGTAGGTTATTTAAAGACGACCTTTTAGAGGTATTCAGTTCCACTTTAGCATTCTTAGTTTTCCAGAAATTGCCCATTATGTAATCAACATAAAAACGCCGACCGATAACAGCCTCCGGATTTTTGAAATCACCACCAATTTTGGAAAAGCGAGTGTAGTTTCTGATTAACTATGAAATTCTAAACACGCCTGTCAAATTTCTTTAAAATCCGAGCAAGTAAATTTTTTTGGAATTTTTGAAAAAAACAAAAGGGGGTCCCCTTATGAAAATTCCGAAAATTTATTTTTGTCTGATTAGTATCGAATTTGACATGTTGGTAAGTTATTTAAAGACGACCTATTAGAAGTATTCAGTTTCACTTTAGCATTCTTAGTTTTCCAGAAATCGCCCATTATGTAATCAACATAAAAACGCCGACCGTTAGCATCCTCCGGATTTTCAAAACCACCACCAATTTTGGAAAAGCAAGTGTAGTTTCTGATTAACTATGAAATTCTAAACACGCCTGTCAAATTTCTTTAAAATCCGAGCAAGTAAATTTTTTTGGAATTTTTGAAAAAAACAAAAGGGGGTCCCCTTATGAAAATTCCGAAAATTTATTTTCTTCTGATTAGCTTCGAATTTGACACGTTGGTAGGTTATTTAAAGACGACCTTTTAGAGGTATTCAGTTCCACTTTAGCATTCTTAGTTTTCCAGAAATCGCCCATTATGTAATCAACATAAAAACGCCGACCGTTAGCATCCTCCGGATTTTCAAAACCACCACCAATTTTGGAAAAGCAAGTGTAGTTTCTGATTAACTATGAAATTCTAAACACGCCTGTCAAATTTCTTTAAAATCCGAGCAAGTAAATTTTTTTGGAATTTTTGAAAAAAAGAAAAGGGGGTCCCCTTATGAAAATTCCGAAAATTTATTTTCTTCTGATTAGTATCGAATTTGACACGTTGGTAGGTTATTTAAAGACGACCTTTTAGAGGTATTCAGTTCCACTTTAGCATTCTTAGTTTTCCAGAAATCGCCCATTATGTAATCAACATAAAAACGCCGACCGATAACAGCCTCCGGATTTTTGAAACCACCACCAATTTTGGAAAAGCGAGTGTAGTTTCTGATTAACTATGAAATTCTAAACACGCCTGTCAAATTTCTTTAAAATCTGAGCAAGTAAATTTTTTTGGAATTTTTGAAAAAAACAAAAGGGGGTCCCCTTATGAAAATTCCGAAAATTTATTTTCTTCTGATTTGCTTCGAATTTGACACGTTGGTAGGTTATTTAAAGACGACCTTTTAGAGGTATTCAGTTCCACTTTAGCATTCTTAGTTTTCCAGAAATCGCCCATTATGTAATCAACATAAAAACGCCGACCGATAACAGCCTCCGGATTTTTGAAATCACCACCAATTTTGGAAAAGCGAGTGTAGTTTCTGATTAACTATGAAATTCTAAACACGCCTGTCAAATTTCTTTAAAATCCGAGCAAGTAAATTTTTTTGGAATTTTTGAAAAAAACAAAAGGGGGTCCCCTTATGAAAATTCCGAAAATTTATTTTCTTCTGATTAGTATCGAATTTGACACGTTGGTAGGTTATTTAAAGACGACCTTTTAGAGGTATTCAGTTCCACTTTAGCATTCTTAGTTTTCCAGAAATCGCCCATTATGTAATCAACATAAAAACGCCGACCGATAACAGCCTCCGGATTTTTGAAACCACCACCAATTTTGGAAAAGCGAGTGTAGTTTCTGATTAACTATGAAATTCTAAACACGCCTGTCAAATTTCTTTAAAATCTGAGCAAGTAAATTTTTTTGGAATTTTTGAAAAAAACAAAAGGGGGTCCCCTTATGAAAATTCCGAAAATTTATTTTCTTCTGATTTGCTTCGAATTTGACACGTTGGTAGGTTATTTAAAGACGACCTTTTAGAGGTATTCAGTTCCACTTTAGCATTCTTAGTTTTCCAGAAATCGCCCATTATGTAATCAACATAAAAACGCCGACCGATAACAGCCTCCGGATTTTTGAAATCACCACCAATTTTGGAAAAGCGAGTGTAGTTTCTGATTAACTATGAAATTCTAAACACGCCTGTCAAATTTCTTTAAAATCCGAGCAAGTAAATTTTTTTGGAATTTTTGAAAAAAACAAAAGGGGGTATGAAAATTCCGAAAATTTATTTTCGTCTGATTAGTATCGAATTTGACATGTTGGTAAGTTATTTAAAGACGACCTATTAGAAGTATTCAGTTTCACTTTAGCATTCTTAGTTTTCCAGAAATCGCCCATTATGTAATCAACATAAAAACGCCGACCGTTAGCATCCTCCGGATTTTCAAAACCACCACCAATTTTGGAAAAGCAAGTGTAGTTTCTGATTAACTATGAAATTCTAAACACGCCTGTCAAATTTCTTTAAAATCCGAGCAAGTAAATTTTTTTGGAATTTTTGAAAAAAACAAAAGGGGGTCCCCTTATGAAAATTCCGAAAATTTATTTTCTTCTGATTAGTATCGAATTTGACACGTTGGTAGGTTATTTAAAGACGACCTTTTAGAGGTATTCAGTTCCACTTTAGCATTCTTAGTTTTCCAGAAATCGCCCATTATGTAATCAACATAAAAACGCCGACCGATAACAGCCTCCGGATTTTTGAAACCACCACCAATTTTGGAAAAGCAAGTGTAGTTTCTGATTAACTATGAAATTCTAAACACGCCTGTCAAATTTCTTTAAAATCCGAGCAAGTAAATTTTTTTGGAATTTTTGAAAAAAACAAAAGGGGGTCCCCTTATGAAAATTCCGAAAATTTATTTTCTTCTGATTAGCTTCGAATTTGACACGTTGGTAGGTTATTTAAAGACGACCTTTTAGAGGTATTCAGTTCCACTTTAGCATTCTTAGTTTTCCAGAAATCGCCCATTATGTAATCAACATAAAAACGCCGACCGTTAGCATCCTCCGGATTTTCAAAACCACCACCAATTTTGGAAAAGCAAGTGTAGTTTCTGATTAACTATGAAATTCTAAACACGCCTGTCAAATTTCTTTAAAATCCGAGCAAGTAAATTTTTTTGGAATTTTTGAAAAAAAGAAAAGGGGGTCCCCTTATGAAAATTCCAAAAATTTATTTTCTTCTGATTAGTATCGAATTTGACACGTTGGTAGGTTATTTAAAGACGACCTTTTAGAGGTATTCAGTTCCACTTTAGCATTCTTAGTTTTCCAGAAATCGCCCATTATGTAATCAACATAAAAACGCCGACCGATAACAGCCTCCGGATTTTTGAAACCACCACCAATTTTGGAAAAGCGAGTGTAGTTTCTGATTAACTATGAAATTCTAAACACGCCTGTCAAATTTCTTTAAAATCCGAGCAACTAAATTTTTTTGGAATTTTTGAAAAAAACAAAAGGGGGTCCCCTTATGAAAATTCCGAAAATTTATTTTCTTCTGATTAGTATCGAATTTGACACGTTGGTAGGTTATTTAAAGACGACCTTTTAGAGGTATTCAGTTCCACTTTAGCATTCTTAGTTTTCCAGAAATCGCCCATTATGTAATCAACATAAAAACGCCGACCGATAACAGCCTCCGGATTTTTGAAACCACCACCAATTTTGGAAAAGCGAGTGTAGTTTCTGATTAACTATGAAATTCTAAACACGCCTGTCAAATTTCTTTAAAATCCGAGCAAGTAAATTTTTTTGGAATTTTTGAAAAAAACAAAAGGGGGTCCCCTTATGAAAATTCCGAAAATTTATTTTCGTCTGATTAGTATCGAATTTGACATGTTGGTAAGTTATTTAAAGACGACCTATTAGAAGTATTCAGTTTCACTTTAGCATTCTTAGTTTTCCAGAAATCGCCCATTATGTAATCAACATAAAAACGCCGACCGTTAGCATCCTCCGGATTTTCAAAACCACCACCAATTTTGGAAAAGCAAGTGTAGTTTCTGATTAACTATGAAATTCTAAACACGCCTGTCAAATTTCTTTAAAATCCGAGCAAGTAAATTTTTTTGGAATTTTTGAAAAAAACAAAAGGGGGTCCCCTTATGAAAATTCCGAAAATTTATTTTCTTCTGATTAGTATCGAATTTGACACGTTAGTAGGTTATTTAAAGACGACCTTTTAGAGGTATTCAGTTCCACTTTAGCATTCTTAGTTTTCCAGAAATCGCCCATTATGTAATCAACATAAAAACGCCGACCGTTAGCAACCTCCGGATTTTCAAAACCACCACCAATTTTGGAAAAGCAAGTGTAGTTTCTGATTAACTATGAAATTCTAAACACGCCTGTCAAATTTCTTTAAAATCCGAGCAAGTAAATTTTTTTGGAATTTTTGAAAAAAACAAAAGGGGGTCCCCTTATGAAAATTCCGAAAATTTATTTTCTTCTGATTAGTATCGAATTTGACACGTTGGTAAGTTATTTAAAGACGACCTTTTAGAGGTATTCAGTTCCACTTTAGCATTCTTAGTTTTCCAGAAATCGCCCATTATGTAATCAACATAAAAACGCCGACCGTTAGCAACCTCCGGATTTTCAAAACCACCACCAATTTTGGAAAAGCAAGTGTAGTTTCTGATTAACTATGAAATTCTAAACACGCCTGTCAAATTTCTTTAAAATCCGAGCAAGTAAATTTTTTTGGAATTTTTGAAAAAAACAAAAGGGGGTCCCCTTATGAAAATTCCGAAAATTTATTTTCTTCTGATTTGCTTCGAATTTGACACGTTGGTAGGTTATTTAAAGACGACCTTTTAGAGGTATTCAGTTCCACTTTAGCATTCTTAGTTTTCCAGAAATCGCCCATTATGTAATCAACATAAAAACGCCGACCGATAACAGCCTCCGGATTTTTGAAACCACCACCAATTTTGGAAAAGCGAGTGTAGTTTCTAATTAACTATGAAATTCTAAACACGCCTGTCAAATTTCTTTAAAATCTGAGCAAGTAAATTTTTTTGGAATTTTTGAAAAAAACAAAAGGGGGTCCCCTTATGAAAATTCCGAAAATTTATTTTCTTCTGATTTGCTTCGAATTTGACACGTTGGTAGGTTATTTAAAGACGACCTTTTAGAGGTATTCAGTTCCACTTTAGCATTCTTAGTTTTCCAGAAATCGCCCATTATGTAATCAACATAAAAACGCCGACCGATAACAGCCTCCGGATTTTTGAAATCACCACCAATTTTGGAAAAGCGAGTGTAGTTTCTGATTAACTATGAAATTCTAAACACGCCTGTCAAATTTCTTTAAAATCTGAGCAAGTAAATTTTTTTGGAATTTTTGAAAAAAAGAAAAGGGGGTCCCCTTATGAAAATTCCAAAAATTTATTTTCTTCTGATTAGTATCGAATTTGACACGTTGGTAGGTTATTTAAAGACGACTTTTTAGAGGTATTCAGTTCCACTTTAGCATTCTTAGTTTTCCAGAAATCGCCCATTATGTAATCAACATAAAAACGCCGACCGATAACAGCCTCCGGATTTTTGAAACCACCACCAATTTTGGAAAAGCGAGTGTAGTTTCTGATTAACTATGAAATTCTAAACACGCCTGTCAAATTTCTTTAAAATCCGAGCAAGTAAATTTTTTTGGAATTTTTGAAAAAAGAAGAGGGGGTCCCCTTATGAAAATTCCAAAAATTTATTTTCTTCTGATTAGTATCGAATTTGACACGTTGGTAGGTTATTTAAAGACGACTTTTTAGAGGTATTCAGTTCCACTTTAGCATTCTTAGTTTTCCAGAAATCGCCCATTATGTAATCAACATAAAAACGCCGACCGTTAGCAACCTCCGGATTTTCAAAACCACCACCAATTTTGGAAAAGCAAGTGTAGTTTCTGATTAACTATGAAATTTTAAACACGCCTGTCAAATTTCTTTAAAATCCGAGCAAGTAAATTTTTTTGGAATTTTTGAAAAAAACAAAAGGGGGTCCCCTTATGAAAATTCCGAAAATTTATTTTCTTCTGATTTGCTTCGAATTTGACACGTTGGTAGGTTATTTAAAGACGACCTTTTAGAGGTATTCAGTTCCACTCTAGCATTCTTAGTTTTCCAGAAATCGCCCATTATGTAATCAACATAAAAACGCCGACCGTTAGCAACCTCCGGATTTTCAAAACCACCACCAATTTTGGAAAAGCAAGTGTAGTTTCTGATTAACTATGAAATTTTAAACACGCCTGTCAAATTTCTTTAAAATCCGAGCAAGTAAATTTTTTTGGAATTTTTGAAAAAAACAAAAGGGGGTCCCCTTATGAAAATTCCGAAAATTTATTTTCTTCTGATTTGCTTCGAATTTGACACGTTGGTAGGTTATTTAAAGACGACCTTTTAGAGGTATTCAGTTCCACTCTAGCATTCTTAGTTTTCCAGAAATCGCCCATTATGTAATCAACATAAAAACGCCGACCGTTAGCAACCTCCGGATTTTCAAAACCACCACCAATTTTGGAAAAGCAAGTGTAGTTTCTGATTAACTATGAAATTTTAAACACGCCTGTCAAATTTCTTTAAAATACGAGCAAGTAAATTTTTTTGGAATTTTTGAAAAAAACAAAAGGGGGTCCCCTTATGAAAACTCCGAAAATTTATTTTCTTCTGATTAGTATCGAATTTGACACGTTGGTAAGTTATTTAAAGACGACCTTTCAGAGGTATTCAGTTCTACTATAGCATTCTTAGTTTTCCAGAAATCGCCCATCATGTGATCAACATAAAAACGCCCACTGCTAACAACCTCCGGATTTTCGAAACCACCGCCAATTTTGGAAAAGCGAGTATAGTTTCTGATTAACTATGAAATTCTAAACACGCCTGCCAAATTTCTTTAAAATACGAGGAAGTAAATTTTTTTGGAATTTTTGAAAAAAACAAAAGGGGGTCCCCTTATGAAAATTCCGAAAATTTATTTTCTTCTGATTAGTATCGAATTTGACACGTTGGTTAGTTATTTAAAGGCGACCTTTCAGAGGTATTCAGTTCTACTTTAGCATTCTTAGTTTTCCAGAAATCGCCCATCATGTGATCAACATAAAAACGCCGACTGCTAACAACCTCCGGATTTTCGAAACCACCGCCAATTTTGGAAAAGCGAGTATAGTTTCTGATTAACTATGAAATTCTAAACACGCCTGTCAAATTTCTTTAAAATACGAGCAAGTAAATTTTTTTGGAATTTTTGAAAAAAAGAAAAGGGGTCCCCTTATGAAAATTCCGAAAATTTATTTTCTTCTGATTAGTATCGAATTTGACACGTTGGTTAGTTATTTAAAGGCGACCTTTCAGAGGTATTCAGTTCTACTTTAGCATTCTTAGTTTTCCAGAAATCGCCCATCATGTGATCAACATAAAAACGCCGACTGCTAACAACCTCCGGATTTTCGAAACCACCGCCAATTTTGGAAAAGCGAGTATAGTTTCTGATTAACTATGAAATTCTAAACACGCCTGTCAAATTTCTTTAAAATACGAGCAAGTAAATTTTTTTGGAATTTTTGAAAAAAACAAAAGGGGGTCCCCTTATGAAAATTCCGAAAATTTATTTTCTTCTGATTAGTATCGAATTTGACACGTTGGTTAGTTATTTAAAGACGACCCTTTAGAGGTATTCAGTTCCACTTTAGCATTCCTAGTTTTCCAGAAATCGCCCATCATGTGATCAACATAAAAACGCCGACTGCTAACAACCTCCGGATTTTCGAAACCACCGCCAATTTTGGAAAAGCGAGTATAGTTTCTGATTAACTATGAAATTCTAAACACGCCTGCCAAATTTCTTTAAAATACGAGGAAGTAAATTTTTTTGGAATTTTTGAAAAAAACAAAAGGGGGTCCCCTTATGAAAATTCCGAAAATTTATTTTCTTCTGATTAGTATCGAATTTGACACGTTGGTTAGTTATTTAAAGACGACCCTTTAGAGGTATTCAGTTCCACTTTAGCATTCCTAGTTTTCCAGAAATCGCCCATCATGTGATCAACATAAAAACGCCGACTGCTAACAACCTCCGGATTTTCGAAACCACCGCCAATTTTGGAAAAGCGAGTATAGTTTCTGATTAACTATGAAATTCTAAACACGCCTGCCAAATTTCTTTAAAATACGAGGAAGTAAATTTTTTTGGAATTTTTGAAAAAAACAAAAGGGGGTCCCCTTATGAAAATTCCGAAAATTTATTTTCTTCTGATTAGTATCGAATTTGACACGTTGGTTAGTTATTTAAAGGCGACCTTTCAGAGGTATTCAGTTCTACTTTAGCATTCTTAGTTTTCCAGAAATCGCCCATCATGTGATCAACATAAAAACGCCGACTGCTAACAACCTCCGGATTTTCGAAACCACCGCCAATTTTGGAAAAGCGAGTATAGTTTCTGATTAACTATGAAATTCTAAACACGCCTGTCAAATTTCTTTAAAATACGAGCAAGTAAATTTTTTTGGAATTTTTGAAAAAAAGAAAAGGGGTCCCCTTATGAAAATTCCGAAAATTTATTTTCTTCTGATTAGTATCGAATTTGACACGTTGGTTAGTTATTTAAAGGCGACCTTTCAGAGGTATTCAGTTCTACTTTAGCATTCTTAGTTTTCCAGAAATCGCCCATCATGTGATCAACATAAAAACGCCGACTGCTAACAACCTCCGGATTTTCGAAACCACCGCCAATTTTGGAAAAGCGAGTATAGTTTCTGATTAACTATGAAATTCTAAACACGCCTGTCAAATTTCTTTAAAATACGAGCAAGTAAATTTTTTTGGAATTTTTGAAAAAAACAAAAGGGGGTCCCCTTATGAAAATTCCGAAAATTTATTTTCTTCTGATTAGTATCGAATTTGACACGTTGGTAAGTTATTTAAAGACGACCTTTCAGAGGTATTCAGTTCTACTATAGCATTCTTAGTTTTCCAGAAATCGCCCATCATGTGATCAACATAAAAACGCCGACTGCTAACAACCTCCGGATTTTCGAAACCACCGCCAATTTTGGAAAAGCGAGTATAGTTTCTGATTAACTATGAAATTCTAAACACGCCTGCCAAATTTCTTTAAAATACGAGGAAGTAAATTTTTTTGGAATTTTTGAAAAAAACAAAAGGGGGTCCCCTTATGAAAATTCCGAAAATTTATTTTCTTCTGATTAGTATCGAATTTGACACGTTGGTAAGTTATTTAAAGACGACCTTTCAGAGGTATTCAGTTCTACTATAGCATTCTTAGTTTTCCAGAAATCGCCCATCATGTGATCAACATAAAAACGCCCACTGCTAACAACCTCCGGATTTTCGAAACCACCGCCAATTTTGGAAAAGCGAGTATAGTTTCTGATTAACTATGAAATTCTAAACACGCCTGCCAAATTTCTTTAAAATACGAGGAAGTAAATTTTTTTGGAATTTTTGAAAAAAACAAAAGGGGGTCCCCTTATGAAAATTCCGAAAATTTATTTTCTTCTGATTAGTATCGAATTTGACACGTTGGTTAGTTATTTAAAGGCGACCTTTCAGAGGTATTCAGTTCTACTTTAGCATTCTTAGTTTTCCAGAAATCGCCCATCATGTGATCAACATAAAAACGCCGACTGCTAACAACCTCCGGATTTTCGAAACCACCGCCAATTTTGGAAAAGCGAGTATAGTTTCTGATTAACTATGAAATTCTAAACACGCCTGTCAAATTTCTTTAAAATACGAGCAAGTAAATTTTTTTGGAATTTTTGAAAAAAACAAAAGGGGGTCCCCTTATGAAAATTCCGAAAATTTATTTTCTTCTGATTAGTATCGAATTTGACACGTTGGTTAGTTATTTAAAGACGACCCTTTAGAGGTATTCAGTTCCACTTTAGCATTCCTAGTTTTCCAGAAATCGCCCATCATGTGATCAACATAAAAACGCCGACTGCTAACAACCTCCTGATTTTCGAAACCACCGCCAATTTTGGAAAAGCGAGTATAGTTTCTGATTATCTATGAAATTCTAAACACGCCTGTCAAATTTCTTTAAAATACGAGCAAGTAAATTTTTTTGGAATTTTTGAAAAAAACAAAAGGGGGTCCCCTTATGAAGATTCCGAAAATTGTTTTTCTTCTGATTAGTATCGAATTTGACACGTTGGTAAGTTATTTAAAGACGACCTTTCAGAGGTATTCAGTTCTACTTTAGCATTCTTAGTTTTCCAGAAATCGCCCATCATGTGATCAACATAAAAACGCCGACTGCTAACAACCTCCGGATTTTCGAAACCACCGCCAATTTTGGAAAAGCGAGTATAGTTTCTGATTAACTATGAAATTCTAAACACGCCTGTCAAATTTCTTTAAAATACGAGCAAGTAAATTTTTTTGGAATTTTTGAAAAAAACAAAAGGGGGTCCCCTTATGAAAATTCCGAAAATTTATTTTCTTCTGATTAGTATCGAATTTGACACGTTGGTAAGTTATTTAAAGACGACCTTTCAGAGGTATTCAGTTCTACTTTAGCATTCTTAGTTTTCCAGAAATCGCCCATCATGTGATCAACATAAAAACGCCGACTGCTAACAACCTCCGGATTTTCGAAACCACCGCCAATTTTGGAAAAGCGAGTATAGTTTCTGATTAACTATGAAATTCTAAACACGCCTGTCAAATTTCTTTAAAATACGAGCAAGTAAATTTTTTTGGAATTTTTGAAAAAAACAAATGGGGGTCCCCTTATGAAGATTCCGAAAATTGTTTTTCTTCTGATTAGTATCGAATTTGACACGTTGGTAAGTTATTTAAAGACGACCTTTCAGAGGTATTCAGTTCTACTTTAGCATTCTTAGTTTTCCAGAAATCGCCCATCATGTGATCAACATAAAAACGCCGACTGCTAACAACCTCCGGATTTTCGAAACCACCGCCAATTTTGGAAAAGCGAGTATAGTTTCTGATTAACTATGAAATTCTAAACACGCCTGTCAAATTTCTTTAAAATACGAGCAAGTAAATTTTTTTGGAATTTTTGAAAAAAACAAAAGGGGGTCCCCTTATGAAAATTCCGAAAATTTATTTTCTTCTGATTAGTATCGAATTTGACACGTTGGTTAGTTATTTAAAGACGACCCTTTAGAGGTATTCAGTTCCACTTTAGCATTCCTAGTTTTCCAGAAATCGCCCATCAAGTGATCAACATAAAAACGCCGACTGCTAACAACCTCCGGATTTTCGAAACCACCGCCAATTTTGGAAAAGCGAGTATAGTTTCTGATTAACTATGAAATTCTAAACACGCCTGTCAAATTTCTTTAAAATACGAGCCAGTAAATTTTTTTTAAATTTTTGAAAAAAACAAAAGGGGGTCCCCTTATGAAAATTCCGAAAATTTAATTTCTTCTGATTAGTATCGAATTTGACACGTTGGTTAGTTATTTAAAGACGACCTTTCAGAGGTATTCAGTTCTACTTTAGCATTCTTAGTTTTCCAGAAATCGCCCATCATGTGATCAACATAAAAACGCCGACTGCTAACAACCTCCGGATTTTCGAAACCACCTCCAATTTTGGAAAAGCGAGTATAGTTTCTGATTAACTATGAAATTCTAAACACGCCTGTCAAATTTCTTTAAAATACGAGCAAGTAAATTTTTTTTAAATTTTTGAAAAAAACAAAAGGGGGTCCCCTTATGAAAATTCCGAAAATTTAATTTCTTCTGATTAGTATCGAATTTGACACGTTGGTTAGTTATTTAAAGACGACCTTTTAGAGATATTCAGTTCCACTTTAGCATTCTTAGTTTTCCAGAAATCGCCCATCATGTGATCAACATAAAAACGCCGACTGCTAACAACCTCCGGATTTTCGAAACCACCTCCAATTTTGGAAAAGCGAGTATAGTTTCTGATTAACTATGAAATTCTAAACACGCCTGTCAAATTTCTTTAAAATACGAGCAAGTAAATTTTTTTTAAATTTTTGAAAAAAACAAAAGGGGGTCCCCTTATGAAAATTCCGAAAATTTAATTTCTTCTGATTAGTATCGAATTTGACACGTTGGTTAGTTATTTAAAGACGACCTTTTAGAGATATTCAGTTCCACTTTAGCATTCTTAGTTTTCCAGAAATCGCCCATCATGTGATCAACATAAAAACGCCGACTGCTAACAACCTCCGGATTTTCGAAACCACCTCCAATTTTGGAAAAGCGAGTATAGTTTCTGATTAACTATGAAATTCTAAACACGCCTGTCAAATTTCTTTAAAATACGAGCAAGTAAATTTTTTTTAAATTTTTGAAAAAAACAAAAGGGGGTCCCCTTATGAAAATTCCGAAAATTTAATTTCTTCTGATTAGTATCGAATTTGACACGTTGGTTAGTTATTTAAAGACGACCTTTTAGAGATATTCAGTTCCACTTTAGCATTCTTAGTTTTCCAGAAATCGCCCATCATGTGATCAACATAAAAACGCCGACTGCTAACAACCTCCGGATTTTCGAAACCACCTCCAATTTTGGAAAAGCGAGTATAGTTTCTGATTAACTATGAAATTCTAAACACGCCTGTCAAATTTCTTTAAAATACGAGCAAGTAAATTTTTTTTAAATTTTTGAAAAAAACAAAAGGGGGTCCCCTTATGAAAATTCCGAAAATTTAATTTCTTCTGATTAGTATCGAATTTGACACGTTGGTTAGTTATTTAAAGACGACCTTTTAGAGATATTCAGTTCCACTTTAGCATTCTTAGTTTTCCAGAAATCGCCCATCATGTGATCAACATAAAAACGCCGACTGCTAACAACCTCCGGATTTTCGAAACCACCTCCAATTTTGGAAAAGCGAGTATAGTTTCTGATTAACTATGAAATTCTAAACACGCCTGTCAAATTTCTTTAAAATACGAGCAAGTAAATTTTTTTTAAATTTTTGAGAAAAACAAAAGGGGGTCCCCTTATGAAAATTCCGAAAATTTAATTTCTTCTGATTAGTATCGAATTTGACACGTTGGTTAGTTATTTAAAGACGACCTTTTAGAGATATTCAGTTCCACTTTAGCATTCTTAGTTTTCCAGAAATCGCCCATCATGTGATCAACATAAAAACGCCGACAGCTAACAACCTCCGGATTTTCGAAACCACCTCCAATTTTGGAAAAGCGAGTATAGTTTCTGATTAACTATGAAATTCTAAACACGCCTGTCAAATTTCTTTAAAATACGAGCAAGTAAATTTTTTTTAAATTTTTGAAAAAAACAAAAGGGGGTCCCCTTATGAAAATTCCGAAAATTTATTTTCTTCTGATTAGTATCGAATTTGACACGTTGGTTAGTTATTTAAAGGCGACCTTTCAGAGGTATTCAGTTCTACTTTAGCATTCTTAGTTTTCCAGAAATCGCCCATCATGTGATCAACATAAAAACGCCGACTGCTAACAACCTCCGGATTTTCGAAACCACCGCCAATTTTGGAAAAGCGAGTATAGTTTCTGATTAACTATGAAATTCTAAACACGCCTGTCAAATTTCTTTAAAATACGAGCAAGTAAATTTTTTTGGAATTTTTGAAAAAAACAAAAGGGGGTCCCCTTTTGAAAATTCCGAAAATTTATTTTCTTCTGATTAGTTTCGAATTTGACACGTTGGTTAGTTATTTAAAGGCGACCTTTCAGAGGTATTCAGTTCTACTTTAGCATTCTTAGTTTTCCAGAAATCGCCCATCATGTGATCAACATAAAAACGCCGACTGCTAACAACCTCCGGATTTTCGAAACCACCGCCAATTTTGGAAAAGCGAGTATAGTTTCTGATTAACTATGAAATTCTAAACACGCCTGTCAAATTTCTTTAAAATACGAGCAAGTAAATTTTTTTGGAATTTTTGAAAAAAACAAAAGGGGGTCCCCTTTTGAAAATTCCGAAAATTTATTTTCTTCTGATTAGTATCGAATTTGACACGTTGGTTAGTTATTTAAAGACGACCCTTTAGAGGTATTCAGTTCCACTTTAGCATTCCTAGTTTTCCAGAAATCGCCCATCATGTGATCAACTTAAAAACGCCGACTGCTAACAACCTCCGGATTTTCGAAACCACCGCCAATTTTGGAAAAGCGAGTATAGTTTCTGATTATCTATGAAATTCTAAACACGCCTGTCAAATTTCTTTAAAATACGAGCAAGTAAATTTTTTTGGAATTTTTGAAAAAAACAAAAGGGGGTCCCCTTATGAAAATTCCGAAAATTTATTTTCTTCTGATTAGTATCGAATTTGACACGTTGGTTAGTTATTTAGAGACGACCTTTCAGAGGTATTCAGTTCTACTTTAGCATTCTTAGTTTTATAGAAATCGCCCATCATGTGATCAACATAAAAACGCCGACTGCTAACAACCTCCGGATTTTCGAAACCACCTCCAATTTTGGAAAAGCGAGTATAGTTTCTGATTAACTATGAAATTTTAGACACGCCTGTCAAATTTCTTCAAAATACGAGCAAGTAAATTTTTTTGGAATTTTTGAAAAAAACAAAAGGAGGTCCCCTTATGAAGATTCCGAAAATTGTTTTTCTTCTGATTAGTATCGAATTTGACACGTTGGTAAGTTATTTAAAGACGACCTTTCAGAGGTATTCAGTTCTACTTTAGCATTCTTAGTTTTCCAGAAATCGCCCATCATGTGATCAACATAAAAACGCCGACTGCTAACAACCTCCGGATTTTCGAAACCACCGCCAATTTTGGAAAAGCGAGTATAGTTTCTGATTAACTATGAAATTCTAAACACGCCTGTCAAATTTCTTTAAAATACGAGCAAGTAAATTTTTTTGGAATTTTTGAAAAAAACAAAAGGGGGTCCCCTCATGAAGATTCCGAAGATTTATTTTCTTCTGATTAGTATCGAATTTGACACGTTGGTAAGTTATTTAAAGACGACCTTTCAGAGGTATTCAGTTCTACTTTAGCATTCTTAGTTTTCCAGAAATCGCCCATCATGTGATCAACATAAAAACGCCGACTGCTAACAACCTCCGGATTTTCGAAACCACCGCCAATTTTGGAAAAGCGAGTATAGTTTCTGATTAACTATGAAATTCTAAACACGCCTGCCAAATTTTTTTAAAATACGAGGAAGTAAATTTTTTTGGAATTTTTGAAAAAAACAAAAGGGGGTCCCCTTATGAAAATTCCGAAAATTTATTTTCTTCTGATTAGTATCGAATTTGACACGTTGGTTAGTTATTTAAAGACGACCCTTTAGAGGTATTCAGTTCCACTTTAGCATTCCTAGTTTTCCAGAAATCGCCCATCATGTGATCAACATAAAAACGCCGACTGCTAACAACCTCCGGATTTTCGAAACCACCGCCAATTTTGGAAAAGCGAGTATAGTTTCTGATTAACTATGAAATTCTAAACACGCCTGTCAAATTTCTTTAAAATACGAGCAAGTAAATTTTTTTGGAATTTTTGAAAAAAACAAAAGGGGGTCCCCTTATGAAAATTCCGAAAATTTATTTTCTTCTGATTAGTATCGAATTTGACACGTTTGTAAGTTATTTAAAGACGACCTTTCAGAGGTATTCAGTTCTACTTTAGCATTCTTAGTTTTTCAGAAATCGCCCATCATGTGATCAACATAAAAACGCCGACTGCTAACAACCTCCGGATTTTCGAAACCACCGCCAATTTTGGAAAAGCGAGTATAGTTTCTGATTATCTATGAAATTCTAAACACGCCTGTCAAATTTCTTTAAAATACGAGGAAGTAAATTTTTTTGGAATTTTTGAAAAAAACAAAAGGGGGTCCCCTTATGAAAATTCCGAAAATTGTTTTTCTTCTGATTAGTATAGAATTTGACACGTTGGTAAGTTATTTAAAGACGACCTTTCAGAGGTATTCAGTTCTACTTTAGCATTCTTAGTTTTCCAGAAATCGCCCATCATGTGATCAACATAAAAACGCCGACTGCTAACAACCTCCGGATTTTCGAAACCACCGCCAATTTTGGAAAAGCGAGTATAGTTTCTGATTAACTATGAAATTCTAAACACGCCTGTCAAATTTCTTTAAAATACGAGCAAGTAAATTTTTTTGGAATTTTTGAAAAAAACAAAAGGGGGTCCCCTTATGAAAATTCCGAAAATTTATTTTCTTCTGATTAGTATCGAATTTGACACGTTGGTAAGTTATTTAAAGACGACCTTTCAGAGGTATTCAGTTCTACTTTAGCATTCTTAGTTTTTCAGAAATCGCCCATCATGTGATCAACATAAAAACGCCGACTGCTAACAACCTCCGGATTTTCGAAACCACCGCCAATTTTGGAAAAGCGAGTATAGTTTCTGATTAACTATGAAATTCTAAACACGCCTGTCAAATTTCTTTAAAATACGAGCAAGTAAATTTTTTTGGAATTTTTGAGAAAAACAAAAGGGGGTCCCCTTATGAAAATTCCGAAAATTTATTTTCTTCTGATTAGTATCGAATTTGACACGTTGGTTAGTTATTTAAAGACGACCTTTTAGAGATATTCAGTTCCACTTTAGCATTCTTAGTTTTCCAGAAATCGCCCATCATGTGATCAACATAAAAACGCCGACAGTTAACAACCTCCGGATTTTCGAAACCACCTCCAATTTTGGAAAAGCGAGTATAGTTTCTGATTAACTATGAAATTCTAAACACGCCTGTCAAATTTCTTTAAAATACGAGCAAGTAAATTTTTTTGGAATTTTTGAGAAAAACAAAAGGGGGTCCCCTTATGAAAATTCCGAAAATTTATTTTCTTCTGATTAGTATCGAATTTGACACGTTGGTTAGTTATTTAAAGACGACCTTTTAGAGATATTCAGTTCCACTTTAGCATTCTTAGTTTTCCAGAAATCGCCCATCATGTGATCAACATAAAAACGCCAACAGTTAACAACCTCCGGATTTTCGAAACCACCGCCAATTTTTGAAAAGCGAGTAAAGTTTCTGATTAACTATGAAATTCTAAACACGCCTGCCAAATTTCTTTAAAATACGAGGAAGTAAATTTTTTTGGAATTTTTGAAAAAAACAAAAGGGGGTCCCCTTATGAAAATTCCGAAAATTTATTTTCTTCTGATTAGTATCGAATTTGACACGTTGGTTAGTTATTTAAAGACGACCCTTTAGAGGTATTCAGTTCCACTTTAGCATTCCTAGTTTTCCAGAAATCGCCCATCATGTGATCAACATAAAAACGCCGACTGCTAACAACCTCCGGATTTTCGAAACCACCGCCAATTTTGGAAAAGCGAGTATAGTTTCTGATTAACTATGAAATTGTAAACACGCCTGTCAAATTTCTTTAAAATACGAGCAAGTAAATTTTTTTGGAATTTTTGAGAAAAACAAAAGGGGGTCCCCTTATGAAAATTCCGAAAATTTATTTTCTTCTGATTAGTATCGAATTTGACACGTTGGTTAGTTATTTAAAGACGACCTTTTAGAGATATTCAGTTCCACTTTAGCATTCTTAGTTTTCCAGAAATCGCCCATCATGTGATCAACATAAAAACGTCGACTGCTAACAACCTCCGGATTTTCGAAACCACCGCCAATTTTGGAAAAGCGAGTATAGTTTCTGATTAACTATGAAATTCTAAACACGCTTGCCAAATTTCTTTAAAATACGAGCAAGTAAATTTTTTTGGAATTTTTGAAAAAAACAAAAGGGGGTCCCCTTATGAAAATTCCGAAAATTTATTTTCTTCTGATTAGTATCGAATTTGACACGTTGGTTAGTTATTTAAAGACGACCTTTCAGAGGTATTCAGTTCTACTTTAGCATTCTTAGTTTTATAGAAATCGCCCATCATGTGATCAACATAAAAACGCCGACTGCTAACAACCTCCGGATTTTCGAAACCACCTCCAATTTTGGAAAAGCGAGTATAGTTTCTGATTAACTATGAAATTTTAAACACGCCTGTCAAATTTCTTTAAAATACGAGCAAGTAAATTTTTTTGGAATTTTTGAAAAAAACAAAAGGGGGTCCCCTTATGAAAATTCCGAAAATTTATTTTCTTCTGATTAGTATCGAATTTGACACGTTGGTAAGTTATTTAAAGACGACCTTTCAGAGGTATTCAGTTCTACTTTAGCATTCTTAGTTTTCCAGAAATCGCCCATCATGTGATCAACATAAAAACGCCGACTGCTAACAACCTCCGGATTTTCGAAACCACCTCCAATTTTGGAAAAGCGAGTATAGTTTCTGATTAACTATGAAATTCTAAACACGCCTGTCAAATTTCTTTAAAATACGAGCAAGTAAATTTTTTTGGAATTTTTGAAAAAAACAAAAGGGGGTCCCCTTATGAAAATTCCGAAAATTTATTTTCTTCTGATTAGTATCGAATTTGACACGTTGGTAAGTTATTTAAAGACGACCTTTCAGAGGTATTCAGTTCTACTTTAGCATTCTTAGTTTTCCAGAAATCGCCCATCATGTGATCAACATAAAAACGCCGACTGCTAACAACCTCCGGATTTTCGAAACCACCGCCAATTTTGGAAAAGCGAGTAAAGTTTCTGATTAACTATGAAATTCTAAACACGCCTGCCAAATTTCTTTAAAATACGAGGAAGTAAATTTTTTTGGAATTTTTAAAAAAAACAAAAGGGGGTCCCCTTATGAAAATTCCGAAAATTTATTTTCTTCTGATTAGTATCGAATTTGACACGTTGGTAAGTTATTTAAAGACGACCTTTCAGAGGTATTCAGTTCTACTTTAGCATTCTTAGTTTTCCAGAAATCGCCCATCATGTGATCAACATAAAAACGCCGACTGCTAACAACCTCCGGATTTTCGAAACCACCGCCAATTTTGGAAAAGCGAGTATAGTTTCTGATTAACTATGAAATTCTAAACACGCCTGTCAAATTTTTTTAAAATACGAGCAAGTAAATTTTTTTGGAATTTTTGAAAAAAACAAAAGGGGGTCCCCTTATGAAAATTCCGAAAATTTATTTTCTTCTGATTAGTATCGAATTTGACACGTTGGTTAGTTATTTAAAGACGACCTTTTAGAGATATTCAGTTCCACTTTAGCATTCTTAGTTTTCCAGAAATCGCCCATCATGTGATCAACATAAAAACGCCGACAGTTAACAACCTCCGGATTTTCGAAACCACCTCCAATTTTGGAAAAGCGAGTATAGTTTCTGATTAACTATGAAATTCTAAACACGCCTGTCAAATTTCTTTAAAATACGAGCAAGTAAATTTTTTTGGAATTTTTGAAAAAAACAAAAGGGGGTCCCCTTATGAAAATTCCGAAAATTTATTTTCTTCTGATTAGTATCGAATTTGACACGTTGGTAAGTTATTTAAAGACGACCTTTCAGAGGTATTCAGTTCTACTTTAGCATTCTTAGTTTTCCAGAAATCGCCCATCATGTGATCAACATAAAAACGCCAACAGTTAACAACCTCCGGATTTTCGAAACCACCGCCAATTTTGGAAAAGCGAGTATAGTTTCTGATTAACTATGAAATTCTAAACACGCCTGTCAAATTTCTTTAAAATACGAGCAAGTAAATTTTTTTGGAATTTTTGAAAAAAACAAAAGGGGGTCCCCTTATGAAAATTCCGAAAATTTATTTTCTTCTGATTAGTATCGAATTTGACACGTTGGTAAGTTATTTAAAGACGACCTTTCAGAGGTATTCAGTTCTACTTTAGCATTCTTAGTTTTCCAGAAATCGCCCATCATGTGATCAACATAAAAACGCCGACTGCTAACAACCTCCGGATTTTCGAAACCACCGCCAATTTTGGAAAAGCGAGTAAAGTTTCTGATTAACTATGAAATTCTAAACACGCCTGCCAAATTTCTTTAAAATACGAGGAAGTAAATTTTTTTGGAATTTTTAAAAAAAACAAAAGGGGGTCCCCTTATGAAAATTCCGAAAATTTATTTTCTTCTGATTAGTATCGAATTTGACACGTTGGTAAGTTATTTAAAGACGACCTTTCAGAGGTATTCAGTTCTACTTTAGCATTCTTAGTTTTCCAGAAATCGCCCATCATGTGATCAACATAAAAACGCCGACTGCTAACAACCTCCGGATTTTCGAAACCACCGCCAATTTTGGAAAAGCGAGTATAGTTTCTGATTAACTATGAAATTCTAAACACGCCTGTCAAATTTTTTTAAAATACGAGCAAGTAAATTTTTTTGGAATTTTTGAAAAAAACAAAAGGGGGTCCCCTTATGAAAATTCCGAAAATTTATTTTCTTCTGATTAGTATCGAATTTGACACGTTGGTTAGTTATTTAAAGACGACCTTTCAGAGGTATTCAGTTCTACTTTAGCATTCTTAGTTTTTCAGAAATCGCCCATCATGTGATCAACATAAAAACGCCGACTGCTAACAACCTCCGGATTTTCGAAACCACCGCCAATTTTGGAAAAGCGAGTATAGTTTCTGATTAACTATGAAATTCTAAACACGCCTGTCAAATTTCTTTAAAATACGAGCAAGTAAATTTTTTTGGAATTTTTGAAAAAAACAAAAGGGGGTCCCCTTTTGAAAATTCCGAAAATTTATTTTCTTCTGATTAGTATCGAATTTGACACGTTGGTTAGTTATTTAAAGACGACCTTTTAGAGATATTCAGTTCCACTTTAGCATTCTTAGTTTTCCAGAAATCGCCCATCATGTGATCAACATAAAAACGCCGACAGTTAACAACCTCCGGATTTTCGAAACCACCTCCAATTTTGGAAAAGCGAGTATAGTTTCTGATTAACTATGAAATTGTAAACACGCCTGTCAAATTTCTTTAAAATACGAGCAAGTAAATTTTTTTGGAATTTTTGAAAAAAACAAAAGGGGGTCCCCTTTTGAAAATTCCGAAAATTTATTTTCTTCTGATTAGTATCGAATTTGACACGTTGGTTAGTTATTTAAAGACGACCTTTTAGAGATATTCAGTTCCACTTTAGCATTCTTAGTTTTCCAGAAATCGCCCATCATGTGATCAACATAAAAACGCCGACAGTTAACAACCTCCGGATTTTCGAAACCACCTCCAATTTTGGAAAAGCGAGTATAGTTTCTGATTAACTATGAAATTCTAAACACGCCTGTCAAATTTCTTTAAAATACGAGCAAGTAAATTTTTTTGGAATTTTTGAAAAAAACAAAAGGGGGTCCCCTTATGAAAATTCCGAAAATTTATTTTCTTCTGATTAGTATCGAATTTGACACGTTGGTTAGTTATTTAAAGACGACCCTTTAGAGGTATTCAGTTCCACTTTAGCATTCCTAGTTTTCCAGAAATCGCCCATCATGTGATCAACATAAAAACGCCGACAGTTAACAACCTCCGGATTTTCGAAACCACCGCCAATTTTGGAAAAACGAGTATAGTTTCTGATTATCTATGAAATTCTAAACACGCCTGTCAAATTTCTTTAAAATACGAGGAAGTAAATTTTTTTGGAATTTTTGAAAAAAACAAAAGGGGGTCCCCTTATGAAAATTCCGAAAATTGTTTTTCTTCTGATTAGTATAGAATTTGACACGTTGGTAAGTTATTTAAAGACGACCTTTCAGAGGTATTCAGTTCTACTTTAGCATTCTTAGTTTTCCAGAAATCGCCCATCATGTGATCAACATAAAAACGCCGACTGCTAACAACCTCCGGATTTTCGAAACCACCGCCAATTTTGGAAAAGCGAGTATAGTTTCTGATTAACTATGAAATTCTAAACACGCCTGTCAAATTTCTTTAAAATACGAGCAAGTAAATTTTTTTGGAATTTTTGAAAAAAACAAAAGGGGGTCCCCTTATGAAAATTCCGAAAATTTATTTTCTTCTGATTAGTATCGAATTTGACACGTTGGTAAGTTATTTAAAGACGACCTTTCAGAGGTATTCAGTTCTACTTTAGCATTCTTAGTTTTTCAGAAATCGCCCATCATGTGATCAACATAAAAACGCCGACTGCTAACAACCTCCGGATTTTCGAAACCACCGCCAATTTTGGAAAAGCGAGTATAGTTTCTGATTAACTATGAAATTCTAAACACGCCTGTCAAATTTCTTTAAAATACGAGCAAGTAAATTTTTTTGGAATTTTTGAAAAAAACAAAAGGGGGTCCCCTTATGAAAATTCCGAAAATTTATTTTCTTCTGATTAGTATCGAATTTGACACGTTGGTTAGTTATTTAACGACGACCTTTTAGAGATATTCAGTTCCACTTTAGCATTCTTAGTTTTCCAGAAATCGCCCATCATGTGATCAACATAAAAACGCCGACAGTTAACAACCTCCGGATTTTCGAAACCACCTCCAATTTTGGAAAAGCGAGTATAGTTTCTGATTAACTATGAAATTCTAAACACGCCTGTCAAATTTCTTTAAAATACGAGCAAGTAAATTTTTTTGGAATTTTTGAGAAAAACAAAAGGGGGTCCCCTTATGAAAATTCCGAAAATTTATTTTCTTCTGATTAGTATCGAATTTGACACGTTGGTTAGTTATTTAAAGACGACCTTTTAGAGATATTCAGTTCCACTTTAGCATTCTTAGTTTTCCAGAAATCGCCCATCATGTGATCAACATAAAAACGCCAACAGTTAACAACCTCCGGATTTTCGAAACCACCGCCAATTTTTGAAAAGCGAGTAAAGTTTCTGATTAACTATGAAATTCTAAACACGCCTGCCAAATTTCTTTAAAATACGAGGAAGTAAATTTTTTTGGAATTTTTGAAAAAAACAAAAGGGGGTCCCCTTATGAAAATTCCGAAAATTTATTTTCTTCTGATTAGTATCGAATTTGACACGTTGGTTAGTTATTTAAAGACGACCCTTTAGAGGTATTCAGTTCCACTTTAGCATTCCTAGTTTTCCAGAAATCGCCCATCATGTGATCAACATAAAAACGCCGACTGCTAACAACCTCCGGATTTTCGAAACCACCGCCAATTTTGGAAAAGCGAGTAAAGTTTCTGATTAACTATGAAATTCTAAACACGCCTGCCAAATTTCTTTAAAATACGAGGAAGTAAATTTTTTTGGAATTTTTGAAAAAAACAAAAGGGGGTCCCCTTATGAAAATTCCGAAAATTTATTTTCTTCTGATTAGTATCGAATTTGACACGTTGGTAAGTTATTTAAAGACGACCTTTCAGAGGTATTCAGTTCTACTTTAGCATTCTTAGTTTTCCAGAAATCGCCCATCATGTGATCAACATAAAAACGCCGACTGCTAACAACCTCCGGATTTTCGAAACCACCGCCAATTTTGGAAAAGCGAGTATAGTTTCTGATTAACTATGAAATTCTAAACACGCCTGTCAAATTTCTTTAAAATACGAGCAAGTAAATTTTTTTGGAATTTTTGAAAAAAACAAAAGGGGGTCCCCTTATGAAAATTCCGAAAATTTATTTTCTTCTGATTAGTATCGAATTTGACACGTTGGTAAGTTATTTAAAGACGACCTTTCAGAGGTATTCAGTTCTACTTTAGCATTCTTAGTTTTTCAGAAATCGCCCATCATGTGATCAACATAAAAACGCCGACTGCTAACAACCTCCGGATTTTCGAAACCACCGCCAATTTTGGAAAAGCGAGTATAGTTTCTGATTAACTATGAAATTCTAAACACGCCTGTCAAATTTCTTTAAAATACGAGCAAGTAAATTTTTTTGGAATTTTTGAAAAAAACAAAAGGGGGTCCCCTTATGAAAATTCCGAAAATTTATTTTCTTCTGATTAGTATCGAATTTGACACGTTGGTAAGTTATTTAAAGACGACCTTTCAGAGGTATTCAGTTCTACTTTAGCATTCTTAGTTTTTCAGAAATCGCCCATCATGTGATCAACATAAAAACGCCGACTGCTAACAACCTCCGGATTTTCGAAACCACCGCCAATTTTGGAAAAGCGAGTATAGTTTCTGATTAACTATGAAATTCTAAACACGCCTGTCAAATTTCTTTAAAATACGAGCAAGTAAATTTTTTTGGAATTTTTGAAAAAAACAAAAGGGGGTCCCCTTATGAAAATTCCGAAAATTTATTTTCTTCTGATTAGTATCGAATTTGACACGTTGGTAAGTTATTTAAAGACGACCTTTCAGAGGTATTCAGTTCTACTTTAGCATTCTTAGTTTTATAGAAATCGCCCATCATGTGATCAACATAAAAACGCCGACTGCTAACAACCTCCGGATTTTCGAAACCACCTCCAATTTTGGAAAAGCGAGTATAGTTTCTGATTAACTATGAAATTCTAGACACGCCTGTCAAATTTCTTTAAAATACGAGCAAGTAAATTTTTTTGGAATTTTTGAAAAAAACAAAAGGGGGTCCCCTTATGAAGATTCCGAAAATTGTTTTTCTTCTGATTAGTATCGAATTTGACACGTTGGTAAGTTATTTAAAGACGACCTTTCAGAGGTATTCAGTTCTACTTTAGCATTCTTAGTTTTCCAGAAATCGCCCATCATGTGATCAACATAAAAACGCCGACTGCTAACAACCTCCGGATTTTCGAAACCACCGCCAATTTTGGAAAAGCGAGTATAGTTTCTGATTAACTATGAAATTCTAAACACGCCTGTCAAATTTCTTTAAAATACGAGCAAGTAAATTTTTTTGGAATTTTTGAAAAAAACAAAAGGGGGTCCCCTTATGAAGATTCCGAAAATTGTTTTTCTTCTGATTAGTATCGAATTTGACACGTTGGTAAGTTATTTAAAGACGACCTTTCAGAGGTATTCAGTTCTACTTTAGCATTCTTAGTTTTCCAGAAATCGCCCATCATGTGATCAACATAAAAACGCCGACTGCTAACAACCTCCGGATTTTCGAAACCACCGCCAATTTTGGAAAAGCGAGTATAGTTTCTGATTAACTATGAAATTCTAAACACGCCTGTCAAATTTCTTTAAAATACGAGCAAGTAAATTTTTTTGGAATTTTTGAAAAAAACAAAAGGGGGTCCCCTTATGAAAATTCCGAAAATTTATTTTCTTCTGATTAGTATCGAATTTGACACGTTGGTTAGTTATTTAAAGACGACCTTTCAGAGGTATTCAGTTCTACTTTAGCATTCTTAGTTTTCCAGAAATCGCCCATCATGTGATCAACATAAAAACGCCGACTGCTAACAACCTCCGGATTTTCGAAACCACCGCCAATTTTGGAAAAGCGAGTATAGTTTCTGATTAACTATGAAATTCTAAACACGCCTGTCAAATTTTTTTAAAATACGAGCAAGTAAATTTTTTTGGAATTTTTGAAAAAAACAAAAGGGGGTCCCCTTATGAAAATTCCGAAAATTTATTTTCTTCTGATTAGTATCGAATTTGACACGTTGGTAAGTTATTTAAAGACGACCTTTCAGAGGTATTCAGTTCTACTTTAGCATTCTTAGTTTTCCAGAAATCGCCCATCATGTGATCAACATAAAAACGCCGACAGTTAACAACCTCCGGATTTTCGAAACCACCTCCAATTTTGGAAAAGCGAGTATAGTTTCTGATTAACTATGAAATTGTAAACACGCCTGTCAAATTTCTTTAAAATACGAGCAAGTAAATTTTTTTGGAATTTTTGAAAAAAACAAAAGGGGGTCCCCTTTTGAAAATTCCGAAAATTTATTTTCTTCTGATTAGTATCGAATTTGACACGTTGGTTAGTTATTTAAAGACGACCTTTTAGAGATATTCAGTTCCACTTTAGCATTCTTAGTTTTCCAGAAATCGCCCATCATGTGATCAACATAAAAACGCCGACAGTTAACAACCTCCGGATTTTCGAAACCACCGCCAATTTTGGAAAAGCGAGTATAGTTTCTGATTATCTATGAAATTCTAAACACGCCTGTCAAATTTCTTTAAAATACGAGCAAGTAAATTTTTTTGGAATTTTTGAGAAAAACAAAAGGGGGTCCCCTTATAAAAATTCCGAAAATTTATTTTCTTCTGATTAGTATCGAATTTGACACGTTGGTTAGTTATTTAAAGACGACCTTTTAGAGATATTCAGTTCCACTTTAGCATTCTTAGTTTTCCAGAAATCGCCCATCATGTGATCAACATAAAAACGCCGACAGTTAACAACCTCCGGATTTTCGAAACCACCTCCAATTTTGGAAAAGCGAGTATAGTTTCTGATTAACTATGAAATTGTAAACACGCCTGTCAAATTTCTTTAAAATACGAGGAAGTAAATTTTTTTGGAATTTTTGAAAAAAACAAAAGAGGGTCCCCTTATGAAAATTCCGAAAATTTATTTTCTTCTGATTAGTATCGAATTTGACACGTTGGTTAGTTATTTAAAGACGACCTTTTAGAGATATTTAGTTCCACTTTAGCATTCTTAGTTTTCCAGAAATCGCCCATCATGTGATCAACATAAAAACGCCGACAGTTAACAACCTCCGGATTTTCGAAACCACCTCCAATTTTGGAAAAGCGAGTATAGTTTCTGATTATCTATGAAATTCTAAACACGCCTGTCAAATTTCTTTAAAATACGAGCAAGTAAATTTTTTTGGAATTTTTGAAAAAAACAAAAGGGGGTCCCCTTATGAAAATTCCGAAAATTTATTTTCTTCTGATTAGTATCGAATTTGACACGTTGGTAAGTTATTTAAAGACGACCTTTCAGAGGTATTCAGTTCTACTTTAGCATTCTTAGTTTTTCAGAAATCGCCCATCATGTGATCAACATAAAAACGCCGACTGCTAACAACCTCCGGATTTTCGAAACCACCGCCAATTTTGGAAAAGCGAGTATAGTTTCTGATTATCTATGAAATTCTAAACACGCCTGTCAAATTTCTTTAAAATACGAGCAAGTAAATTTTTTTGGAATTTTTGAAAAAAACAAAAGGGGGTCCCCTTATGAAAATTCCGAAAATTTATTTTCTTCTGATTAGTATCGAATTTGACACGTTGGTTAGTTATTTAAAGACGACCTTTTAGAGATATTCAGTTCCACTTTAGCATTCTTAGTTTTCCAGAAATCGCCCATCATGTGATCAACATAAAAACGCCGACAGTTAACAACCTCCGGATTTTCGAAACCACCGCCAATTTTGGAAAAGCGAGTATAGTTTCTGATTATCTATGAAATTCTAAACACGCCTGTCAAATTTCTTTAAAATACGAGCAAGTAAATTTTTTTTGAATTTTTGAAAAAAACAAAAGGGGCTCCCCTTATGAAAATTCCGAAAATTTATTTTCTTCTGATTAGTATCGAATTTGACACGTTGGTTAGTTATTTAAAGACGACCTTTCAGAGGTATTCAGTTCTACTTTAGCATTCTTAGTTTTTCAGAAATCGCCCATCATGTGATCAACATAAAAACGCCGACTGCTAACAACCTCCGGATTTTCGAAACCACCGCCAATTTTGGAAAAGCGAGTATAGTTTCTGATTATCTATGAAATTCTAAACACGCCTGTCAAATTTCTTTAAAATACGAGCAAGTAAATTTTTTTGGAATTTTTGAAAAAAACAAAAGAGGGTCCCCTTATGAAAATTCCGAAAATTTATTTTCTTCTGATTAGTATCGAATTTGACACGTTGGTTAGTTATTTAAAGACGACCTTTTAGAGATATTCAGTTCCACTTTAGCATTCTTAGTTTTCCAGAAATCGCCCATCATGTGATCAACATAAAAACGCCGACAGTTAACAACCTCCGGATTTTCGAAACCACCGCCAATTTTGGAAAAGCGAGTATAGTTTCTGATTATCTATGAAATTCTAAACACGCCTGTCAAATTTCTTTAGAATACGAGCAAGTAAATTTTTTTTGAATTTTTGAAAAAAACAAAAGGGGGTCCCCTTATGAAAATTCCGAAAATTTATTTTCTTCTGATTAGTATCGAATTTGACACGTTGGTTAGTTATTTAAAGACGACCTTTCAGAGGTATTCAGTTCTACTTTAGCATTCTTAGTTTTTCAGAAATCGCCCATCATGTGATCAACATAAAAACGCCGACTGCTAACAACCTCCGGATTTTCGAAACCACCGCCAATTTTGGAAAAGCGAGTATAGTTTCTGATTAACTATGAAATTCTAAACACGCCTGTCAAATTTCTTTAAAATACGAGCAAGTAAATTTTTTTGGAATTTTTGAAAAAAACAAAAGGGGGTCCCCTTATGAAAATTCCGAAAATTTATTTTCTTCTGATTAGTATCGAATTTGACACGTTGGTAAGTTATTTAAAGACGACCTTTCAGAGGTATTCAGTTCTACTTTAGCATTCTTAGTTTTTCAGAAATCGCCCATCATGTGATCAACATAAAAACGCCGACTGCTAACAACCTCCGGATTTTCGAAACCACCGCCAATTTTGGAAAAGCGAGTATAGTTTCTGATTAACTATGAAATTCTAAACACGCCTGTCAAATTTCTTTAAAATACGAGCAAGTAAATTTTTTTGGAATTTTTGAAAAAAACAAAAGGGGGTCCCCTTATGAAAATTCCGAAAATTTATTTTCTTCTGATTAGTATCGAATTTGACACGTTGGTAAGTTATTTAAAGACGACCTTTCAGAGGTATTCAGTTCTACTTTAGCATTCTTAGTTTTTCAGAAATCGCCCATCATGTGATCAACATAAAAACGCCGACTGCTAACAACCTCCGGATTTTCGAAACCACCGCCAATTTTGGAAAAGCGAGTATAGTTTCTGATTAACTATGAAATTCTAAACACGCCTGTCAAATTTCTTTAAAATACGAGCAAGTAAATTTTTTTGGAATTTTTGAAAAAAACAAAAGGGGGTCCCCTTATGAAAATTCCGAAAATTTATTTTCTTCTGATTAGTATCGAATTTGACACGTTGGTAAGTTATTTAAAGACGACCTTTCAGAGGTATTCAGTTCTACTTTAGCATTCTTAGTTTTATAGAAATCGCCCATCATGTGATCAACATAAAAACGCCGACTGCTAACAACCTCCGGATTTTCGAAACCACCTCCAATTTTGGAAAAGCGAGTATAGTTTCTGATTAACTATGAAATTCTAGACACGCCTGTCAAATTTCTTTAAAATACGAGCAAGTAAATTTTTTTGGAATTTTTGAAAAAAACAAAAGGGGGTCCCCTTATGAAGATTCCGAAAATTGTTTTTCTTCTGATTAGTATCGAATTTGACACGTTGGTAAGTTATTTAAAGACGACCTTTCAGAGGTATTCAGTTCTACTTTAGCATTCTTAGTTTTCCAGAAATCGCCCATCATGTGATCAACATAAAAACGCCGACTGCTAACAACCTCCGGATTTTCGAAACCACCGCCAATTTTGGAAAAGCGAGTATAGTTTCTGATTAACTATGAAATTCTAAACACGCCTGTCAAATTTCTTTAAAATACGAGCAAGTAAATTTTTTTGGAATTTTTGAAAAAAACAAAAGGGGGTCCCCTTATGAAGATTCCGAAAATTGTTTTTCTTCTGATTAGTATCGAATTTGACACGTTGGTAAGTTATTTAAAGACGACCTTTCAGAGGTATTCAGTTCTACTTTAGCATTCTTAGTTTTCCAGAAATCGCCCATCATGTGATCAACATAAAAACGCCGACTGCTAACAACCTCCGGATTTTCGAAACCACCGCCAATTTTGGAAAAGCGAGTATAGTTTCTGATTAACTATGAAATTCTAAACACGCCTGTCAAATTTCTTTAAAATACGAGCAAGTAAATTTTTTTGGAATTTTTGAAAAAAACAAAAGGGGGTCCCCTTATGAAAATTCCGAAAATTTATTTTCTTCTGATTAGTATCGAATTTGACACGTTGGTAAGTTATTTAAAGACGACCTTTCAGAGGTATTCAGTTCTACTTTAGCATTCTTAGTTTTCCAGAAATCGCCCATCATGTGATCAACATAAAAACGCCGACTGCTAACAACCTCCGGATTTTCGAAACCACCGCCAATTTTGGAAAAGCGAGTATAGTTTCTGATTAACTATGAAATTCTAAACACGCCTGTCAAATTTTTTTAAAATACGAGCAAGTAAATTTTTTTGGAATTTTTGAAAAAAACAAAAGGGGGTCCCCTTATGAAAATTCCGAAAATTTATTTTCTTCTGATTAGTATCGAATTTGACACGTTGGTAAGTTATTTAAAGACGACCTTTCAGAGGTATTCAGTTCTACTTTAGCATTCTTAGTTTTCCAGAAATCGCCCATCATGTGATCAACATAAAAACGCCGACAGTTAACAACCTCCGGATTTTCGAAACCACCTCCAATTTTGGAAAAGCGAGTATAGTTTCTGATTAACTATGAAATTGTAAACACGCCTGTCAAATTTCTTTAAAATACGAGCAAGTAAATTTTTTTGGAATTTTTGAAAAAAACAAAAGGGGGTCCCCTTTTGAAAATTCCGAAAATTTATTTTCTTCTGATTAGTATCGAATTTGACACGTTGGTTAGTTATTTAAAGACGACCTTTTAGAGATATTCAGTTCCACTTTAGCATTCTTAGTTTTCCAGAAATCGCCCATCATGTGATCAACATAAAAACGCCGACAGTTAACAACCTCCGGATTTTCGAAACCACCGCCAATTTTGGAAAAGCGAGTATAGTTTCTGATTATCTATGAAATTCTAAACACGCCTGTCAAATTTCTTTAAAATACGAGCAAGTAAATTTTTTTGGAATTTTTGAGAAAAACAAAAGGGGGTCCCCTTATAAAAATTCCGAAAATTTATTTTCTTCTGATTAGTATCGAATTTGACACGTTGGTTAGTTATTTAAAGACGACCTTTTAGAGATATTCAGTTCCACTTTAGCATTCTTAGTTTTCCAGAAATCGCCCATCATGTGATCAACATAAAAACGCCGACAGTTAACAACCTCCGGATTTTCGAAACCACCTCCAATTTTGGAAAAGCGAGTATAGTTTCTGATTAACTATGAAATTGTAAACACGCCTGTCAAATTTCTTTAAAATACGAGGAAGTAAATTTTTTTGGAATTTTTGAAAAAAACAAAAGAGGGTCCCCTTATGAAAATTCCGAAAATTTATTTTCTTCTGATTAGTATCGAATTTGACACGTTGGTTAGTTATTTAAAGACGACCTTTTAGAGATATTTAGTTCCACTTTAGCATTCTTAGTTTTCCAGAAATCGCCCATCATGTGATCAACATAAAAACGCCGACAGTTAACAACCTCCGGATTTTCGAAACCACCTCCAATTTTGGAAAAGCGAGTATAGTTTCTGATTATCTATGAAATTCTAAACACGCCTGTCAAATTTCTTTAAAATACGAGCAAGTAAATTTTTTTGGAATTTTTGAAAAAAACAAAAGGGGGTCCCCTTATGAAAATTCCGAAAATTTATTTTCTTCTGATTAGTATCGAATTTGACACGTTGGTAAGTTATTTAAAGACGACCTTTCAGAGGTATTCAGTTCTACTTTAGCATTCTTAGTTTTTCAGAAATCGCCCATCATGTGATCAACATAAAAACGCCGACTGCTAACAACCTCCGGATTTTCGAAACCACCGCCAATTTTGGAAAAGCGAGTATAGTTTCTGATTATCTATGAAATTCTAAACACGCCTGTCAAATTTCTTTAAAATACGAGCAAGTAAATTTTTTTGGAATTTTTGAAAAAAACAAAAGGGGGTCCCCTTATGAAAATTCCGAAAATTTATTTTCTTCTGATTAGTATCGAATTTGACACGTTGGTTAGTTATTTAAAGACGACCTTTTAGAGATATTCAGTTCCACTTTAGCATTCTTAGTTTTCCAGAAATCGCCCATCATGTGATCAACATAAAAACGCCGACAGTTAACAACCTCCGGATTTTCGAAACCACCGCCAATTTTGGAAAAGCGAGTATAGTTTCTGATTATCTATGAAATTCTAAACACGCCTGTCAAATTTCTTTAAAATACGAGCAAGTAAATTTTTTTTGAATTTTTGAAAAAAACAAAAGGGGGTCCCCTTATGAAAATTCCGAAAATTTATTTTCTTCTGATTAGTATCGAATTTGACACGTTGGTTAGTTATTTAAAGACGACCTTTCAGAGGTATTCAGTTCTACTTTAGCATTCTTAGTTTTTCAGAAATCGCCCATCATGTGATCAACATAAAAACGCCGACTGCTAACAACCTCCGGATTTTCGAAACCACCGCCAATTTTGGAAAAGCGAGTATAGTTTCTGATTATCTATGAAATTCTAAACACGCCTGTCAAATTTCTTTAAAATACGAGCAAGTAAATTTTTTTGGAATTTTTGAAAAAAACAAAAGAGGGTCCCCTTATGAAAATTCCGAAAATTTATTTTCTTCTGATTAGTATCGAATTTGACACGTTGGTTAGTTATTTAAAGACGACCTTTTAGAGATATTCAGTTCCACTTTAGCATTCTTAGTTTTCCAGAAATCGCCCATCATGTGATCAACATAAAAACGCCGACAGTTAACAACCTCCGGATTTTCGAAACCACCGCCAATTTTGGAAAAGCGAGTATAGTTTCTGATTATCTATGAAATTCTAAACACGCCTGTCAAATTTCTTTAGAATACGAGCAAGTAAATTTTTTTTGAATTTTTGAAAAAAACAAAAGGGGGTCCCCTTATGAAAATTCCGAAAATTTATTTTCTTCTGATTAGTATCGAATTTGACACGTTGGTTAGTTATTTAAAGACGACCTTTCAGAGGTATTCAGTTCTACTTTAGCATTCTTAGTTTTTCAGAAATCGCCCATCATGTGATCAACATAAAAACGCCGACTGCTAACAACCTCCGGATTTTCGAAACCACCGCCAATTTTGGAAAAGCGAGTATAGTTTCTGATTAACTATGAAATTCTAAACACGCCTGTCAAATTTCTTTAAAATACGAGCAAGTAAATTTTTTTGGAATTTTTGAAAAAAACAAAAGGGGGTCCCCTTATGAAAATTCCGAAAATTTATTTTCTTCTGATTAGTATCGAATTTGACACGTTGGTAAGTTATTTAAAGACGACCTTTCAGAGGTATTCAGTTCTACTTTAGCATTCTTAGTTTTTCAGAAATCGCCCATCATGTGATCAACATAAAAACGCCGACTGCTAACAACCTCCGGATTTTCGAAACCACCGCCAATTTTGGAAAAGCGAGTATAGTTTCTGATTAACTATGAAATTCTAAACACGCCTGTCAAATTTCTTTAAAATACGAGCAAGTAAATTTTTTTGGAATTTTTGAAAAAAACAAAAGGGGGTCCCCTTATGAAAATTCCGAAAATTTATTTTCTTCTGATTAGTATCGAATTTGACACGTTGGTTAGTTATTTAAAGACGACCTTTTAGAGATATTCAGTTCCACTTTAGCATTCTTAGTTTTCCAGAAATCGCCCATCATGTGATCAACATAAAAACGCCAACAGTTAACAACCTCCGGATTTTCGAAACCACCGCCAATTTTGGAAAAGCGAGTAAAGTTTCTGATTAACTATGAAATTCTAAACACGCCTGCCAAATTTCTTTAAAATACGAGGAAGTAAATTTTTTTGGAATTTTTGAAAAAAACAAAAGGGGGTCCCCTTATGAAAATTCCGAAAATTTATTTTCTTCTGATTAGTATCGAATTTGACACGTTGGTAAGTTATTTAAAGACGACCTTTCAGAGGTATTCAGTTCTACTTTAGCATTCTTAGTTTTCCAGAAATCGCCCATCATGTGATCAACATAAAAACGCCGACTGCTAACAACCTCCGGATTTTCGAAACCACCGCCAATTTTGGAAAAGCGAGTATAGTTTCTGATTAACTATGAAATTCTAAACACGCCTGTCAAATTTCTTTAAAATACGAGCAAGTAAATTTTTTTGGAATTTTTGAAAAAAACAAAAGGGGGTCCCCTTATGAAAATTCCGAAAATTTATTTTCTTCTGATTAGTATCGAATTTGACACGTTGGTAAGTTATTTAAAGACGACCTTTCAGAGGTATTCAGTTCTACTTTAGCATTCTTAGTTTTTCAGAAATCGCCCATCATGTGATCAACATAAAAACGCCGACTGCTAACAACCTCCGGATTTTCGAAACCACCTCCAATTTTGGAAAAGCGAGTATAGTTTCTGATTAACTATGAAATTCTAAACACGCCTGTCAAATTTCTTTAAAATACGAGCAAGTAAATTTTTTTGGAATTTTTGAAAAAAACAAAAGGGGGTCCCCTTATGAAAATTCCGAAAATTTATTTTCTTCTGATTAGTATCGAATTTGACACGTTGGTAAGTTATTTAAAGACGACCTTTCAGAGGTATTCAGTTCTACTTTAGCATTCTTAGTTTTTCAGAAATCGCCCATCATGTGATCAACATAAAAACGCCGACTGCTAACAACCTCCGGATTTTCGAAACCACCGCCAATTTTGGAAAAGCGAGTATAGTTTCTGATTAACTATGAAATTCTAAACACGCCTGTCAAATTTCTTTAAAATACGAGCAAGTAAATTTTTTTGGAATTTTTGAAAAAAACAAAAGGGGGTCCCCTTATGAAAATTCCGAAAATTTATTTTCTTCTGATTAGTATCGAATTTGACACGTTGGTAAGTTATTTAAAGACGACCTTTCAGAGGTATTCAGTTCTACTTTAGCATTCTTAGTTTTATAGAAATCGCCCATCATGTGATCAACATAAAAACGCCGACTGCTAACAACCTCCGGATTTTCGAAACCACCTCCAATTTTGGAAAAGCGAGTATAGTTTCTGATTAACTATGAAATTCTAGACACGCCTGTCAAATTTCTTTAAAATACGAGCAAGTAAATTTTTTTGGAATTTTTGAAAAAAACAAAAGGGGGTCCCCTTATGAAGATTCCGAAAATTGTTTTTCTTCTGATTAGTATCGAATTTGACACGTTGGTAAGTTATTTAAAGACGACCTTTCAGAGGTATTCAGTTCTACTTTAGCATTCTTAGTTTTCCAGAAATCGCCCATCATGTGATCAACATAAAAACGCCGACTGCTAACAACCTCCGGATTTTCGAAACCACCGCCAATTTTGGAAAAGCGAGTATAGTTTCTGATTAACTATGAAATTCTAAACACGCCTGTCAAATTTCTTTAAAATACGAGCAAGTAAATTTTTTTGGAATTTTTGAAAAAAACAAAAGGGGGTCCCCTTATGAAAATTCCGAAAATTTATTTTCTTCTGATTAGTATCGAATTTGACACGTTGGTTAGTTATTTAAAGACGACCTTTCAGAGGTATTCAGTTCTACTTTAGCATTCTTAGTTTTTCAGAAATCGCCCATCATGTGATCAACATAAAAACGCCGACTGCTAACAACCTCCGGATTTTCGAAACCACCGCCAATTTTGGAAAAGCGAGTATAGTTTCTGATTATCTATGAAATTCTAAACACGCCTGTCAAATTTCTTTAAAATACGAGCAAGTAAATTTTTTTGGAATTTTTGAAAAAAACAAAAGAGGGTCCCCTTATGAAAATTCCGAAAATTTATTTTCTTCTGATTAGTATCGAATTTGACACGTTGGTTAGTTATTTAAAGACGACCTTTTAGAGATATTCAGTTCCACTTTAGCATTCTTAGTTTTCCAGAAATCGCCCATCATGTGATCAACATAAAAACGCCGACAGTTAACAACCTCCGGATTTTCGAAACCACCGCCAATTTTGGAAAAGCGAGTATAGTTTCTGATTATCTATGAAATTCTAAACACGCCTGTCAAATTTCTTTAAAATACGAGCAAGTAAATTTTTTTTGAATTTTTGAAAAAAACAAAAGGGGGTCCCCTTATGAAAATTCCGAAAATTTATTTTCTTCTGATTAGTATCGAATTTGACACGTTGGTTAGTTATTTAAAGACGACCTTTCAGAGGTATTCAGTTCTACTTTAGCATTCTTAGTTTTTCAGAAATCGCCCATCATGTGATCAACATAAAAACGCCGACTGCTAACAACCTCCGGATTTTCGAAACCACCTCCAATTTTGGAAAAGCGAGTATAGTTTCTGATTAACTATGAAATTCTAAACACGCCTGTCAAATTTCTTTAAAATACGAGCAAGTAAATTTTTTTGGAATTTTTGAAAAAAACAAAAGGGGGTCCCCTTATGAAAATTCCGAAAATTTATTTTCTTCTGATTAGTATCGAATTTGACACGTTGGTAAGTTATTTAAAGACGACCTTTCAGAGGTATTCAGTTCTACTTTAGCATTCTTAGTTTTTCAGAAATCGCCCATCATGTGATCAACATAAAAACGCCGACTGCTAACAACCTCCGGATTTTCGAAACCACCGCCAATTTTGGAAAAGCGAGTATAGTTTCTGATTAACTATGAAATTCTAAACACGCCTGTCAAATTTCTTTAAAATACGAGCAAGTAAATTTTTTTGGAATTTTTGAAAAAAACAAAAGGGGGTCCCCTTATGAAAATTCCGAAAATTTATTTTCTTCTGATTAGTATCGAATTTGACACGTTGGTTAGTTATTTAAAGACGACCTTTTAGAGATATTCAGTTCCACTTTAGCATTCTTAGTTTTCCAGAAATCGCCCATCATGTGATCAACATAAAAACGCCAACAGTTAACAACCTCCGGATTTTCGAAACCACCGCCAATTTTGGAAAAGCGAGTAAAGTTTCTGATTAACTATGAAATTCTAAACACGCCTGCCAAATTTCTTTAAAATACGAGGAAGTAAATTTTTTTGGAATTTTTGAAAAAAACAAAAGGGGGTCCCCTTATGAAAATTCCGAAAATTTATTTTCTTCTGATTAGTATCGAATTTGACACGTTGGTAAGTTATTTAAAGACGACCTTTCAGAGGTATTCAGTTCTACTTTAGCATTCTTAGTTTTCCAGAAATCGCCCATCATGTGATCAACATAAAAACGCCGACTGCTAACAACCTCCGGATTTTCGAAACCACCGCCAATTTTGGAAAAGCGAGTATAGTTTCTGATTAACTATGAAATTCTAAACACGCCTGTCAAATTTCTTTAAAATACGAGCAAGTAAATTTTTTTGGAATTTTTGAAAAAAACAAAAGGGGGTCCCCTTATGAAAATTCCGAAAATTTATTTTCTTCTGATTAGTATCGAATTTGACACGTTGGTAAGTTATTTAAAGACGACCTTTCAGAGGTATTCAGTTCTACTTTAGCATTCTTAGTTTTTCAGAAATCGCCCATCATGTGATCAACATAAAAACGCCGACTGCTAACAACCTCCGGATTTTCGAAACCACCGCCAATTTTGGAAAAGCGAGTATAGTTTCTGATTAACTATGAAATTCTAAACACGCCTGTCAAATTTCTTTAAAATACGAGCAAGTAAATTTTTTTGGAATTTTTGAAAAAAACAAAAGGGGGTCCCCTTATGAAAATTCCGAAAATTTATTTTCTTCTGATTAGTATCGAATTTGACACGTTGGTAAGTTATTTAAAGACGACCTTTCAGAGGTATTCAGTTCTACTTTAGCATTCTTAGTTTTTCAGAAATCGCCCATCATGTGATCAACATAAAAACGCCGACTGCTAACAACCTCCGGATTTTCGAAACCACCGCCAATTTTGGAAAAGCGAGTATAGTTTCTGATTAACTATGAAATTCTAAACACGCCTGTCAAATTTCTTTAAAATACGAGCAAGTAAATTTTTTTGGAATTTTTTAAAAAAACAAAAGGGGGTCCCCTTATGAAAATTCCGAAAATTTATTTTCTTCTGATTAGTATCGAATTTGACACGTTGGTAAGTTATTTAAAGACGACCTTTCAGAGGTATTCAGTTCTACTTTAGCATTCTTAGTTTTATAGAAATCGCCCATCATGTGATCAACATAAAAACGCCGACTGCTAACAACCTCCGGATTTTCGAAACCACCTCCAATTTTGGAAAAGCGAGTATAGTTTCTGATTAACTATGAAATTCTAGACACGCCTGTCAAATTTCTTTAAAATACGAGCAAGTAAATTTTTTTGGAATTTTTGAAAAAAACAAAAGGGGGTCCCCTTATGAAGATTCCGAAAATTGTTTTTCTTCTGATTAGTATCGAATTTGACACGTTGGTAAGTTATTTAAAGACGACCTTTCAGAGGTATTCAGTTCTACTTTAGCATTCTTAGTTTTCCAGAAATCGCCCATCATGTGATCAACATAAAAACGCCGACTGCTAACAACCTCCGGATTTTCGAAACCACCGCCAATTTTGGAAAAGCGAGTATAGTTTCTGATTAACTATGAAATTCTAAACACGCCTGTCAAATTTCTTTAAAATACGAGCAAGTAAATTTTTTTGGAATTTTTGAAAAAAACAAAAGGGGGTCCCCTTATGAAGATTCCGAAAATTGTTTTTCTTCTGATTAGTATCGAATTTGACACGTTGGTAAGTTATTTAAAGACGACCTTTCAGAGGTATTCAGTTCTACTTTAGCATTCTTAGTTTTCCAGAAATCGCCCATCATGTGATCAACATAAAAACGCCGACTGCTAACAACCTCCGGATTTTCGAAACCACCGCCAATTTTGGAAAAGCGAGTATAGTTTCTGATTAACTATGAAATTCTAAACACGCCTGTCAAATTTCTTTAAAATACGAGCAAGTAAATTTTTTTGGAATTTTTGAAAAAAACAAAAGGGGGTCCCCTTTTGAAAATTCCGAAAATTTATTTTCTTCTGATTAGTATCGAATTTGACACGTTGGTAAGTTATTTAAAGACGACCTTTCAGAGATATTCAGTTCTACTTTAGCATTCTTAGTTTTCCAGAAATCGCCCATCATGTGATCAACATAAAAACGCCGACTGCTAACAACCTCCGGATTTTCGAAACCACCGCCAATTTTGGAAAAGCGAGTATAGTTTCTGATTAACTATGAAATTCTAAACACGCCTGTCAAATTTTTTTAAAATACGAGCAAGTAAATTTTTTTGGAATTTTTGAAAAAAACAAAAGGGGGTCCCCTTATGAAAATTCCGAAAATTTATTTTCTTCTGATTAGTATCGAATTTGACACGTTGGTTAGTTATTTAAAGGCGACCTTTCAGAGGTATTCAGTTCTACTTTAGCATTCTTAGTTTTCCAGAAATCGCCCATCATGTGATCAACATAAAAACGCCGACTGCTAACAACCTCCGGATTTTCGAAACCACCGCCAATTTTGGAAAAGCGAGTATAGTTTCTGATTATCTATGAAATTCTAAACACGCCTGTCAAATTTCTTTAAAATACGAGCAAGTAAATTTTTTTGGAATTTTTGAAAAAAACAAAAGGGGGTCCCCTTATGAAGATTCCGAAAATTGTTTTTCTTCTGATTAGTATCGAATTTGACACGTTGGTAAGTTATTTAAAGACGACCTTTCAGAGGTATTCAGTTCTACTTTAGCATTCTTAGTTTTCCAGAAATCGCCCATCATGTGATCAACATAAAAACGCCGACTGCTAACAACCTCCGGATTTTCGAAACCACCGCCAATTTTGGAAAAGCGAGTATAGTTTCTGATTAACTATGAAATTCTAGACACGCCTGTCAAATTTCTTTAAAATACGAGCAAGTAAATTTTTTTGGAATTTTTGAAAAAAACAAAAGGGGGTCCCCTTATGAAGATTCCGAAAATTGTTTTTCTTCTGATTAGTATCGAATTTGACACGTTGGTAAGTTATTTAAAGACGACCTTTCAGAGGTATTCAGTTCTACTTTAGCATTCTTAGTTTTCCAGAAATCGCCCATCATGTGATCAACATAAAAACGCCGACTGCTAACAACCTCCGGATTTTCGAAACCACCGCCAATTTTGGAAAAGCGAGTATAGTTTCTGATTAACTATGAAATTCTAAACACGCCTGTCAAATTTTTTTAAAATACGAGCAAGTAAATTTTTTTGGAATTTTTGAAAAAAACAAGAGGGGGTCCCCTTATGAAAATTCCGAAAATTTATTTTCTTCTGATTAGTATCGAATTTGACACGTTGGTAAGTCATTTAAAGACGACCTTTCAGAGGTATTCAGTTCTACTTTAGCATTCTTAGTTTTCCAGAAATCGCCCATCATGTGATCAACATAAAAACGCCGACAGTTAACAACCTCCGGATTTTCGAAACCACCTCCAATTTTGGAAAAGCGAGTATAGTTTCTGATTAACTATGAAATTCTAAACACGCCTGCCAAATTTCTTTAAAATACGAGGAAGTAAATTTTTTTGGAATTTTTGAAAAAAACAAAAGGGGGTCCCCTTATGAAAATTTCGAAAATTTATTTTCTTCTGATTAGTATCGAATTTGACACGTTGGTTAGTTATTTAAAGACGACCCTTTAGAGGTATTCAGTTCCACTTTAGCATTCCTAGTTTTCCAGAAATCGCCCATCATGTGATCAACATAAAAACGCCGACTGCTAACAACCTCCGGATTTTCGAAACCACCGCCAATTTTGGAAAAGCGAGTATAGTTTCTGATTAACTATGAAATTCTAAACACGCCTGTCAAATTTCTTTAAAATACGCGCAAGTAAATTTTTTTGGAATTTTTGAAAAAAACAAAAGGGGGTCCCCTTATGAAAATTCCGAAAATTTATTTTCTTCTGATTAGTTTCGAATTTGACACGTTGGTAAGTTATTTAAAGACGACCCTTCAGAGGTATTCAGTTCTACTTTAGCATTCTTAGTTTTCCAGAAATCGCCCATCATGTGATCAACATAAAAACGCCGACTGCTAACAACCTCCGGATTTTCGAAACCACCGCCAATTCTGGAAAAGCGAGTATAGTTTCTGATTAACTATGAAATTCTAAACACGCCTGTCAAATTTTTTTAAAATACGAGCAAGTAAATTTTTTTGGAATTTTTGAAAAAAACAAAAGGGGGTCCCCTTATGAAAATTCCGAAAATTTATTTTCTTCTGATTAGTATCGAATTTGACACGTTGGTAAGTTATTTAAAGACGACCTTTCAGAGGTATTCAGTTCTACTTTAGCATTCTTAGTTTTCCAGAAATCGCCCATCATGTGATCAACATAAAAACGCCAACAGTTAACAACCTCCGGATTTTCGAAACCACCGCCAATTTTGGAAAAGCGAGTATAGTTTCTGATTAACTATGAAATTCTAAACACGCCTGCCAAATTTCTTTAAAATACGAGGAAGTAAATTTTTTTGGAATTTTTGAAAAAAACAAAAGGGGGTCCCCTTATGAAAATTCCGAAAATTTATTTTCTTCTGATTAGTATCGAATTTGACACGTTGGTAAGTTATTTAAAGACGACCTTTCAGAGGTATTCAGTTCTACTTTAGCATTCTTAGTTTTCCAGAAATCGCCCATCATGTGATCAACATAAAAACGCCGACTGCTAACAACCTCCGGATTTTCGAAACCACCGCCAATTTTGGAAAAGCGAGTATAGTTTCTGATTAACTATGAAATTCTAAACACGCCTGTCAAATTTCTTTAAAATACGAGCAAGTAAATTTTTTTGGAATTTTTGAAAAAAACAAAAGGGGGTCCCCTTTTGAAAATTCCAAAAGTTTATTTTCTTCTGATTAGTATCGAATTTGACACGTTGGTTAGTTATTTAAAGACGACCTTTTAGAGATATTCAGTTCCACTTTAGCATTCTTAGTTTTCCAGAAATCGCCCATCATGTGATCAACATAAAAACGCCGACAGTTAACAACCTCCGGATTTTCGAAACCACCTCCAATTTTGGAAAAGCGAGTATAGTTTCTGATTAACTATGAAATTCTAAACACGCCTGTCAAATTTCTTTAAAATACGAGCAAGTAAATTTTTTTGGAATTTTTGAGAAAAACAAAAGGGGGTCCCCTTATGAAAATTCCGAAAATTTATTTTCTTCTGATTAGTATCGAATTTGACACGTTGGTTAGTTATTTAAAGACGACCCTTTAGAGGTATTCAGTTCCACTTTAGCATTCCTAGTTTTCCAGAAATCGCCCATCATGTGATCAACATAAAAACGCCGACTGCTAACAACCTCCGGATTTTCGAAACCACCGCCAATTTTGGAAAAGCGAGTATAGTTTCTGATTAACTATGAAATTCTAAACACGCCTGTCAAATTTCTTTAAAATACGCGCAAGTAAATTTTTTTGGAATTTTTGAAAAAAACAAAAGGGGGGTCCCCTTATGAAAATTCCGAAAATTTATTTTCTTCTGATTAGTATCGAATTTGACACGTTGGTTAGTTATTTAAAGACGACCTTTTAGAGATATTCAGTTCCACTTTAGCATTCTTAGTTTTCCAGAAATCGCCCATCATGTGATCAACATAAAAACGCCGACAGTTAACAACCTCCGGATTTTCGAAACCACCTCCAATTTTGGAAAAGCGAGTATAGTTTCTGATTAACTATGAAATTCTAAACACGCCTGTCAAATTTCTTTAAAATACGAGCAAGTAAATTTTTTTGGAATTTTTGAGAAAAACAAAAGGGGGTCCCCTTATGAAAATTCCGAAAATTTATTTTCTTCTGATTAGTATCGAATTTGACACGTTGGTTAGTTATTTAAAGACGACCTTTTAGAGATATTCAGTTCCACTTTAGCATTCTTAGTTTTCCAGAAATCGCCCATCATGTGATCAACATAAAAACGCCGACTGCTAACAACCTCCGGATTTTCGAAACCACCTCCAATTTTGGAAAAGCGAGTATAGTTTCTGATTAACTATGAAATTCTAAACACGCCTGTCAAATTTCTTTAAAATACGAGCAAGTAAATTTTTTTGGAATTTTTGAAAAAAACAAAAGGGGGTCCCCTTATGAAAATTCCGAAAATTTATTTTCTTCTGATTAGTATCGAATTTGACACGTTGGTTAGTTATTTAAAGACGACCTTTCAGAGATATTCAGTTCTACTTTAGCATTCTTAGTTTTCCAGAAATCGCCCATCATGTGATCAACATAAAAACGCCGACTGCTAACAACCTCCGGATTTTCGAAACCACCTCCAATTTTGGAAAAGCGAGTATAGTTTCTGATTAACTATGAAATTCTAGACACGCCTGTCAAATTTCTTTAAAATACGAGCAAGTAAATTTTTTTGGAATTTTTGAAAAAAACAAAAGGGGGTCCCCTTATGAAGATTCCGAAAATTGTTTTTCTTCTGATTAGTATCGAATTTGACACGTTGGTAAGTTATTTAAAGACGACCTTTCAGAGGTATTCAGTTCTACTTTAGCATTCTTAGTTTTCCAGAAATCGCCCATCATGTGATCAACATAAAAACGCCGACTGCTAACAACCTCCGGATTTTCGAAACCACCGCCAATTTTGGAAAAGCGAGTATAGTTTCTGATTAACTATGAAATTGTAAACACGCCTGTCAAATTTCTTTAAAATACGAGCAAGTAAATTTTTTTGGAATTTTTGAAAAAAACAAAAGGGGGTCCCCTTATGAAAATTCCGAAAATTTATTTTCTTCTGATTAGTATCAAATTTGACACGTTGGTAAGTTATTTAAAGACGACCTTTCAGAGGTATTCAGTTCTACTTTAGCATTCTTAGTTTTCCAGAAATCGCCCATCATGTGATCAACATAAAAACGCCGACTGCTAACAACCTCCGGATTTTCGAAACCACCTCCAATTTTGGAAAAGCGAGTATAGTTTCTGATTAACTATGAAATTCTAAACACGCCTGTCAAATTTCTTTAAAATACGAGCAAGTAAATTTTTTTGGAGTTTTTGAGAAAAACAAAAGGGGGTCCCCTTATGAAAATTCCGAAAATTTATTTTCTTCTGATTAGTATCGAATTTGACACGTTGGTTAGTTATTTAAAGACGACCTTTTAGAGATATTCAGTTCCACTTTAGCATTCTTAGTTTTCCAGAAATCGCCCATCATGTGATCAACATAAAAACGCCAACAGTTAACAACCTCCGGATTTTCGAAACCACCGCCAATTTTGGAAAAGCGAGTAAAGTTTCTGATTAACTATGAAATTCTAAACACGCCTGTCAAATTTCTTTAAAATACGAGGAAGTAAATTTTTTTGGAATTTTTGAAAAAGACAAAAGGGGGTCCCCTTATGAAGATTCCGAAAATTGTTTTTCTTCTGATTAGTATCGAATTTGACACGTTGGTAAGTTATTTAAAGACGACCTTTCAGAGGTATTCAGTTCTACTTTAGCATTCTTAGTTTTCCAGAAATCGCCCATCATGTGATCAACATAAAAACGCCGACTGCTAACAACTTCCGGATTTTCGAAACCACCTCCAATTTTGGAAAAGCGAGTATAGTTTCTGATTAACTATGAAATTGTAAACACGCCTGTCAAATTTCTTTAAAATACGAGCAAGTAAATTTTTTTGGAATTTTTGAAAAAAACAAAAGGGGGTCCCCTTATGAAAATTCCGAAAATTTATTTTCTTCTGATTAGTATCGAATTTGACACGTTGGTTAGTTATTTAAAGACGACCTTTCAGAGGTATTCAGTTCTACTTTAGCATTCTTAGTTTTCCAGAAATCGCCCATCATGTGATCAACATAAAAACGCCGACTGCTAACAACCTCCGGATTTTCGAAACCACCGCCAATTTTGGAAAAGCGAGTATAGTTTCTGATTAACTATGAAATTCTAAACACGCCTGTCAAATTTCTTTAAAATACGAGCAAGTAAATTTTTTTGGAATTTTTGAAAAAAACAAAAGGGGGTCCCCTTATGAAAATTCCGAAAATTTATTTTCTTCTGATTAGTATCGAATTTGACACGTTGGTAAGTTATTTAAAGACGACCTTTCAGAGGTATTCAGTTCTACTTTAGCATTCTTAGTTTTCCAGAAATCGCCCATCATGTGATCAACATAAAAACGCCAACAGTTAACAACCTCCGGATTTTCGAAACCACCGCCAATTTTGGAAAAGCGAGTAAAGTTTCTGATTAACTATGAAATTCTAAACACGCCTGCCAAATTTCTTTAAAATACGAGGAAGTAAATTTTTTTGGAATTTTTGAAAAAAACAAAAGGGGGTCCCCTTATGAAAATTCCAAAAATTTATTTTCTTCTGATTAGTATCGAATTTGACACGTTGGTAAGTTATTTAAAGACGACCTTTCAGAGGTATTCAGTTCTACTTTAGCATTCTTAGTTTTCCAGAAATCGCCCATCATGTGATCAACATAAAAACGCCGACTGCTAACAACCTCCGGATTTTCGAAACCACCGCCATTTTTGGAAAAGCGAGTATAGTTTCTGATTATCTATGAAATTCTAAACACGCCTGTCAAATTTCTTTAAAATACGAGGAAGTAAATTTTTTTGGAATTTTTGAAAAAAACAAAAGTGGGTCCCCTTATGAAAATTCCGAAAATTTATTTTCTTCTGATTAGTATCGAATTTGACACGTTGGTAAGTTATTTAAAGACGACCTTTCAGAGGTATTCAGTTCCACTTTAGCATTCTTAGTTTTCCAGAAATCGCCCATCATGTGATCAACATAAAAACGCCGACTGCTAACAACCTCCGGATTTTCGAAACCACCTCCAATTTTGGAAAAGCGAGTATAGTTTCTGATTAACTATGAAATTCTAAACACGCCTGTCAAATTTCTTTAAAATACGAGCAAGTAAATTTTTTTGGAATTTTTGAAAAAAACAAAAGGGGGTCCCCTTATGAAAATTCCGAAAATTTATTTTCTTCTGATTAGTATCGAATTTGACACGTTGGTTAGTTATTTAAAGACGACCTTTCAGAGGTATTCAGTTCTACTTTAGCATTCTTAGTTTTCCAGAAATCGCCCATCATGTGATCAACATAAAAACGCCAACAGTTAACAACCTCCGGATTTTCGAAACCACCGCCAATTTTGGAAAAGCGAGTATAGTTTCTGATTAACTATGAAATTCTAAACACGCCTGCCAAATTTCTTTAAAATACGAGGAAGTAAATTTTTTTGGAATTTTTGAAAAAAACAAAAGGGGGTCCCCTTATGAAGATTCCGAAAATTGTTTTTCTTCTGATTAGTATCGAATTTGACACGTTGGTAAGTTATTTAAAGACGACCTTTCAGAGGTATTCAGTTCTACTTTAGCATTCTTAGTTTTCCAGAAATCGCCCATCATGTGATCAACATAAAAACGCCGACTGCTAACAACCTCCGGATTTTCGAAACCACCTCCAATTTTGGAAAAGCGAGTATAGTTTCTGATTAACTATGAAATTCTAACCACGCCTGTCAAATTTCTTTAAAATACGAGCAAGTAAATTTTTTTGGAATTTTTGAAAAAAACAAAAGGGGGTCCCCCTTATGAAAATTCCGAAAATTTATTTTCTTCTGATTAGTATCGAATTTGACACGTTGGTTAGTTATTTAAAGACGACCTTTCAGAGGTATTCAGTTCTACTTTAGCATTCTTAGTTTTCCAGAAATCGCCCATCATGTGATCAACATAAAAACGCCGACTGCTAACAACCTCCGGATTTTCGAAACCACCTCCAATTTTGGAAAAGCGAGTATAGTTTCTGATTAACTATGAAATTCTAAACACGCCTGTCAAATTTCTTTAAAATACGAGCAAGTAAATTTTTTTGGAATTTTTGAAAAAAACAAAAGGGGGTCCCCTTATGAAAATTCCGAAAATTTATTTTCTTCTGATTAGTATCGAATTTGACACGTTGGTTAGTTATTTAAAGACGACCTTTCAGAGGTATTCAGTTCTACTTTAGCATTCTTAGTTTTCCAGAAATCGCCCATCATGTGATCAACATAAAAACGCCAACAGTTAACAACCTCCGGATTTTCGAAACCACCGCCAATTTTGGAAAAGCGAGTATAGTTTCTGATTAACTATGAAATTCTAAACACGCCTGCCAAATTTCTTTAAAATACGAGGAAGTAAATTTTTTTGGAATTTTTGAAAAAAACAAAAGGGGGTCCCCTTATGAAAATTCCGAAAATTTATTTTCTTCTGATTAGTATCGAATTTGACACGTTAGTTAGTTATTTAAAGACGACCTTTCAGAGGTATTCAGTTCTACTTTAGCATTCTTAGTTTTATAGAAATCGCCCATCATGTGATCAACATAAAAACGCCGACTGCTAACAACCTCCGGATTTTCGAAACCACCTCCAATTTTGGAAAAGCGAGTATAGTTTCTGATTAACTATGAAATTTTAAACACGCCTGTCAAATTTCTTTAAAATACGAGCAAGTAAATTTTTTTGGAATTTTTGAAAAAAACAAAAGGGGGTCCCCTTATGAAAATTCCGAAAATTTATTTTCTTCTGATTAGTATCGAATTTGACACGTTGGTTAGTTATTTAAAGGCGACCTTTCAGAGGTATTCAGTTCTACTTTAGCATTCTTAGTTTTCCAGAAATCGCCCATCATGTGATCAACATAAAAACGCCGACTGCTAACAACCTCCGGATTTTCGAAACCACCGCCAATTTTGGAAAAGCGAGTATAGTTTCTGATTAACTATGAAATTCTAAACACGCCTGTCAAATTTCTTTAAAATACGAGCAAGTAAATTTTTTTGGAATTTTTGAAAAAAACAAAAGGGGGTCCCCTTATGAAAATTCCGAAAATTTATTTTCTTCTGATTAGTATCGAATTTGACACGTTGGTTAGTTATTTAAAGACGAACTTTTAGAGGTATTCAGTTCCACTTTAGCATTCTTATTTTTCAAGAAATCGCCCATCATGTGATCAACATAAAAACGCCGACAGTTAACAACCTCCGGATTTTCGAAACCATTTCCAATTTTGGAAAAGCGAGTATAGTTTCTGATTAACTATGAAATTCTAAACACGCCTGCCAAATTTCTTTAAAATACGAGGAAGTAATTTTTTTTGGAATTTTTGAGAAAAACAAAAGGGGGTCCCCTTATGAAGATTCCGAAAATTTATTTTCTTCTGATTAGTATCGAATTTGACACGTTGGTAAGTTATTTAAAGACGACCTTTCAGAGGTATTCAGTTCTACTTTAGCATTCTTAGTTTTCCAGAAATCGCCCATCATGTGATCAACATAAAAACGCCGACTGCTAACAACCTCCGGATTTTCGAAACCACCGCCAATTTTGGAAAAGCGAGTATAGTTTCTGATTAACTATGAAATTCTAAACACGCCTGTCAAATTTCTTTAAAATACGAGCAAGTTAATTTTTTTGGAATTTTTGAAAAAAACAAAAGGGGTCCCCTTATGAAAATTCCGAAAATTTATTTTCTTCTGATTAGTATCGAATTTGACACGTTGGTTAGTTATTTAAAGACGAACTTTTAGAGGTATTCAGTTCCACTTTAGCATTCTTATTTTTCAAGAAATCGCCCATCATGTGATCAACATAAAAACGCCGACAGTTAACAACCTCCGGATTTTCGAAACCATTTCCAATTTTGGAAAAGCGAGTATAGTTTCTGATTAACTATGAAATTCTAAACACGCCTGTCAAATTTCTTTAAAATACGAGCAAGTAAATTTTTTTGGAATTTTTGAAAAAAACAAAAGGGGGTCCCCTTATGAAAATTCCGAAAATTTATTTTCTTCTGATTAGTATCGAATTTGACACGTTGGTTAGTTATTTAAAGGCGACCTTTCAGAGGTATTCAGTTCTACTTTAGCATTCTTAGTTTTCCAGAAATCGCCCATCATGTGATCAACATAAAAACGCCGACTGCTAACAACCTCCGGATTTTCGAAACCACCGCCAATTTTGGAAAAGCGAGTATAGTTTCTGATTAACTATGAAATTCTAAACACGCCTGTCAAATTTCTTTAAAATACAAGCAAGTAAATTTTTTTGGAATTTTTGAAAAAAACAAAAGGGGGTCCCCTTATAATTCTTCTTCTTGCCATATCTCGAGAACCAAAAGACATATCGAAAAACTAACTGCATATTCTTGTTCCTTGACCCCTGTTTATTCAGGAAAAAGTACCCGCTCGACTTTTTAATCTTTAACTCTTCTTCTTGCCATATCTCGAGAACCAAAAGACATATCGAAAAACTAACTGAATATTCTTCTTCCTTGACCCCTATTTATTCAAAAAAAGTACCCATTCCAATTTCTATTTTTAATTTTTCTACTTTATTTTCTCAATCTCAATTCTCAATCTGTGTGCCAAATTTCATGAAGTTCGGAGGAAAAAAATATTTTTTTCGACTTTTCGGCGAAGAAATCGTAAGACTGTAACCTTCCAACTTTTTAGGGCAAAAATATTTTTATCTCCAGATTTTGATGAAACTTTGCACACGGGTGTAGAATTGAATTCTGAACATCGGAGAGCCGTCAGTTGCTTCGGAGCTCGTTTACTTTTTGAAATATCGATCTTAAGGTGGTTAATGTCAAAACGGCAATATCTTTTAAACCGAAATAACTAACATTGATCTATTAACATTATTAAGATTAGTGATTTTTTTCCATGAAGAATTGAGGCTTTCAGATTTTTCCGAGTAGTATTTAAAATTTTCAAAATTCAATGTTGTCACCCTAAATGTAGGCAACTAATAATACACTATCGTTGACAATTTTTTTATTAGAACTTAATGAATAATTCAAAAACCGTAATAGCTAGCGGGAAATGAATAGTGCCTGTGGATTCGGCTTTATCTCCTTGAAGACATATTGAAATTTAAAAGCAAAATCAAAGTAATAATTCTTTAAGAAAAAGAATCCAATACGATCTTGGCTCTTTCTACCTCACAATTTAAATTAACGCTTTAAAAACAAATCTTAACATTGCAATAAAGTTGAACGTGATTTTCGAAAAAGAACTATCAGGGTGGGATTTATAAGAGCAAATGTATTGTAATAAAAAAAGTGTTCCATCAGAAATAGAATTTCATTGGAAATCAAAAAATCTAACATAACACAGCTAGAACTAACAAAATCTAAGGGACTATCCTAACATATAAATAAGCCACAGGCCTTTGAACATGGTTTAATTAACCTTCTCAGAAGGACTAATCAGTTATAGGTATGCTCTTAAACAGAAATAAGATATTGAATTGAATAAGTGATTATAAATCATAAAAGGAAGAATTAGTAACTACTTCATCTAAATAACCACTGGGACTGAAATTTTGATTAAACCACAAGGGTAACTATTAAAACTAAGTGAAAACAGAATGTAAGCAAATGAAATGGTTAAAAAAGAAGTCTGACTAGAGTAGACTGCTAGAACCGTTGACAATACACCTTTTAAAACAAATTTTACCAATCTTGCAAATAGTTTGGCTAATTCAAAACCAAACATGGGATTACTTCAACAGACAGCTTAAATGTAATAGCAAAAAAATTGATGGAGAAGAACAAAATTCTTCTTTGAAGAAGCCACATCTTTCTTCTTAACTACAGAACTCAGAAATCCCACCAAATCTCTTGTGTTTCCTGCAAAAATTGAATTAGATTTTGCGAAGCTATTAATGTAAGAGTATATAACAAACGCCAGACGCATATAAATAATAAATGTAGTGTAGTACTTCAAGTGTTTCTAGTCTGGAAGGAGATTTGTGGGATGTGGACATCAACTGGAGACTGGAGGACATTATGTGGATGACAAGAATTTAACTCTAAATTCATGATTTTCCATTAAAGTGCTCTGAAAGTGATGATATTAGTAAACTTATTGCGGTAGAACCAAATGTCTTCTTTGAACACGTACAACAGTTGACTTAGTGAGTAAATAAACTAATTGAGAAAGATAGAAAAGTGAGGTTATCTGTCAAAGTCTGATCTGTATGTGGTGCTGCCTGTACATCAGGGGGTAAATTGAATTTTGTAAACAATTTCCGAAATTCTTAATGTTTATTCCAAAAGTATAGAAATTGCATAAATCGATAGAAAAAAATCGCAAAATTTATTACTGCAATTATTTATGTCTTACCCCTCAGACGTCATGAATAAATGTATTTTTTGCAGTTCGATGTTCTATCATTGAAAAACTTTCGCCAGTATTTCGGAACAACTTGCAGAATTGAGTTTCAAATTTAATTCTGAATGTATGTGCAAAGTTTCATGTGAATAGGTCTTAACAACACATGTAGCAAACTTTAGATAAGATCTCCTCACAGATATTCGAGATTCTTAAAGTTTATCCTAAAAATATAAATCCCGCAAAAGTTGGATAGAAAAAAATCGCAAGATCGGAAAGTGTAATTAGTTTTTTCCCAAACTTCGAATTTTTCGAGTAATTGATTATTTTCTTTTTAAAATTTTTAGGTCGATAATTCGGAAACTATACGAAACATGTAGGAATTGCCAGCAGAATTGAATTCAATATTCAATTCTCAATCTGTGTGCCAAATTTCATGAAGATCGGAGGAAAAAAATATTTTTTTCAACTTTTCGGCGAAGAAATCGTAAGACTATAACCTTCCATCTTTTTTGAGCAAAAATATTTTTATCTCCGGATTTCGATGAAACTTTGCACACATGTGTAGAATTATATTCTGAACATCGGAGAGTAGTCAGTTGCTTTGTAGCTCGTTTACTTTTTGAAATATCGATCCTAAGGTGGTTAATGTCAAAACGGCAATATCCTTTGAACCGAAATAACTAGCATTAATCCATTAACACTTTTAAGATCAGTGATTTTTTTCGATGAAGATTTGAGGTTTTCAGATTTTTCCGAGTAGTATTTAAAATTTCCAAAATTTAATGTTGTCACCCTAAATGTAGGAAACCAATAATACACCATCGTTGACATTTTTTTTATTAGAACTTCATAAATAATTCAAAAACCGTAATAGCAAGCGGGAAATGAATAGTGCCAGTGGATTCAGCTCTACCTCATTGAGGACATATTAGAATTTCAAAGCAAAATCAAAGTAATAATTATTTAAGAAAAAGAGACCAATCCGATCTTGGCTCTCTCTACCTAACAATGTAAATTAACGCTTTAAAAGCAAATCTTAACACTGCAATAAAGTTGAACGTGATTTTCTAAAAAAAAACTATCGGGGTGAGATTTATAAAAGCAAATGTTTTGTAATAAAAAAAGTGTTCCATCAGAAATAGAATTTCATTGGAAATCAAAAAATCTAACATAACACAGCTAGAACTAACAAAATCTAAGGGACTATCCTAACATATAAATAAGCCACAGGCCTTTGAACATGGTTTAATTAACCTTCTCAGAAGGACTAATCAGTTATAGGTATGCTCTTAAACAGAAATAAGATATTGAATTGAATAAGTGATTATAAATCATAAAAGGAAGAATTAGTAACTACTTCATCTAAATAACCACTGGGACTGAAATTTTGATTAAACCACAAGGGTAACTATTAAAACTAAGTGAAAACAGAATGTAAGCAAATGAAATGGTTAAAAAAGAAGTCTGACTAGAGTAGACTGCTAGAACCGTTGACAATACACCTTTTAAAACAAATTTTACCAATCTTGCAAATAGTTTGGCTAATTCAAAACCAAACATGGGATTACTTCAACAGACAGCTTAAATGTAATAGCAAAAAAATTGATGGAGAAGAACAAAATTCTTCTTTGAAGAAGCCACATCTTTCTTCTTAACTACAGAACTCAGAAATCCCACCAAATCTCTTGTGTTTCCTGCAAAAATTGAATTAGATTTTGCGAAGCTATTAATGTAAGAGTATATAACAAACGCCAGACGCATATAAATAATAAATGTAGTGTAGTACTTCAAGTGTTTCTAGTCTGGAAGGAGATTTGTGGGATGTGGACATCAACTAGAGACTGGAGGACATTATGTGGATGACAAGAATTTAACTCTAAATTCATGATTTTCCATTAAAGTGCTCTGAAAGTGATGATATTAGTAAACTTATTGCGGTAGAACAAAATGTCTTCTTTGAACACGTACAACAGTTGACTTAGTGAGTAAATAAACTAATTGAGAAAGATAGAAAAGTGAGGTTATCTGTCAAAGTCTGATCTGTATGTGGTGCTGCCTGTACATCAGGGGGTAAATTGAATTTTGTAAACAATTTCCGAAATTCTTAATGTTTATTCCAAAAGTATAGAAATTGCATAAATCGATAGAAAAAAATCGCAAAATTTATTACTGCAATTATTTATGTCTTACCCCTCAGACGTCATGAATAAATGTATTTTTTGCAGTTCGATGTTCTATCATTGAAAAACTTTCGCCAGTATTTCGGAACAACTTGCAGAATTGAGTTTCAAATTTAATTCTGAATGTATGTGCAAAGTTTCATGTGAATAGGTCCTAACAACGCATGTAGCAAACTTTAGATAAGATCTCCTCACAATTCGAGATTCTTAAAGTTTATCCTAAAAATATAAATCCCGCAAAAGTTGGATAGAAAAAAATCGCAAGATCGGAAAGTGTAATTAGTTTTTTCCCAAACTTCGAATTTTTCGAGTAATTGATTATTTTCTTTTTAAAATTTTTAGGTCGATAATTCGGAAACTATACGAAACATGTAGGAATTGCCAGCAGAATTGAATTCAATATTCAATTCTCAATCTGTGTGCCAAATTTCATGATGATCGGAGGAAAAAAATATTTTTTTCAACTTTTCGGCGAAGAAATCGTAAGACTATAACCTTCCATCTTTTTTGAGCAAAAATATTTTTATCTCCGGATTTCGATGAAACTTTGCACACATGTGTAGAATTAAATTCTGAACATCGGAGAGTAGTCAGTTGCTTTGTAGCTCGTTTACTTTTTGAAATATCGATCCTAAGGTGGTTAATGTCAAAACGGCAATATCTTTTGAACCGAAATAACTAGCATTAATCTATTAACATTTTTAAGATCAGTAATTTTTTTCGATGAAGATTTGAGGTTTTCAGATTTTTCCGAGTAGTATTTAAAATTTCCAAAATTCAATGTTGTCACCTTAAATGTAGGCAACCAATAATACACCATCGTTGACAATTTTTTTATTACAACTTCATAAATAATTCAAAAACCATAATAGCTAGCGGGAAATGAATAGTGCCAGTGGATTCAGCTTTACCTCCTTGAGGACATATTAAAATTTCAAAGCAAAATCAAAGTAATAATTATTTAAGAAAAGGAAACCAATACGATTTTGGCTCTCTCTACCTAACAATGTAAATTAACGCTTTAAAAGCAAATCTTAACACTGCAATAAAGTTGAACGTGATTTTCTAAAAAAAAACTATCGGGGTGAGATTTATAAAAGCAAATGTTTTGTAATAAAAAAAGTGTTCTATGGTCACTAATAAAATTTCATTGGAAATAAAAAAATCTAAACATAACACAGCTAGAACTAACAAAATCTAAGGGACTATCCTAACATATAAATAAGCCACAGGGCTTTGTACATGGTTTAATTAACCATCTCAGAAGGACTAATCAGTTAATGGTATGCTCTTAAACAGAAGACAAGTAAACAACATAGTTAAAAGATATTGAATTGAATAAGTGATTAACATAAATCACAAAAGCAAGAATTAGTAACTACTTCATCTAAATAAACACTGAGACTGAAATTTTGATTAAACCACAAGGGTAACTATTAAAACTAAGTGAAAACAGAATGTAAGCTAATGAACTGGTTAAAAAAGAAGTCTGAATAGAGTAGACTGCTAGAACCGTTGACAATATGCTTTTTAAAACAAATTTTACCAATCTTGCAAATAGTTGGGCTAATACAAAACCAAATATGGAATTACTTCAACAGACAGCTTAAATGTAATAGCAAAAAAATTGATGGAGAAGAACAAAATTCTTCCTAGAGGAAGCCCCATCCTTCTTCTTAACTCCATAACTCAGAAATTCCACTTAATCTCTTGTGTTTCCTGCATACATTGAATTAGATTTTGCGCATCTACTAATGCAAACGTGTATAACAAACGCCAAACGCATATAAATAATAAATGTAATGTAGTACTTCAAGTGTTTCTAGTCTGGAAGATTTGTGGGATGTGGACATCAACTGGAGACTGGAGGACATGATGTGGATGACAAGAATTTAACTTTAAATTCATGATTTTCCATTAAAGTGCTCTGAAAGTATGATATTAGTAAACTTATTGCGGTAGAACCGAATGTCTTATTTGAACACATATAACTGTTGAATTAACGAGTAATTTTGAATTTTGAATCAAGAAGAATTTCCCATCTAAACTGTTGTTAGCCATTTTCCTAGAAATACCACGAGTTTGAGAAACGAATAATTGTTTTGATGGATATATTCATGTTGCATCCAAATATAAACTTTGTCTGGAGTATCTCAATAGCCGAAATTGAACGGAGAAATTATGAGGTCTTCATTTTAAAAGATGTAATTACCATTGCGAGACTGTTAAACACTAAAAAGTTCGATAAAAGGATTTGAATTCCTAAAGAAACGCAATCATTAAAATTGCAGAGTCTGGAGGCAAAGTAGCTTACCGCGAAATCAAAAAGAATTACAATTTTTGAGACATTCAGTTTAACGGTGTCGTTATCATCTCGGTGCTTTACACCCTACGAAAGATCCGAAAACAAATTATAATTTCACTTTCAGAAGTGAGGTTAATAGATTGACTGTCAAATCTCAAACTTCAAATTTTAGTTCTAGCAAACTGGCGCGGTTTTCGCGCCAATCTTAAATCTTCGACAATTTACCGAAGGAGATATCCAAGAACTAACTGCATATTCTTGTTCCTTGACCCCTGTTTATTCAAGAAAAAGTACCCGCTCGACTTTTTAATCTTTAACTCTTCTTCTCGCCATATCTCGAGAACCAAAAGACATATCGAAAAACTAACTGCATATTCTTGTTCCTTGACCCCTGTTTATTCAAGAAAAAGTACTCGCTCGACTTTTTAATCTTTAACTATTCTTCTTGCCATATCTCGAGAACCAAAAGACATATCGAAAAACTAATTGCATATTCTTGTTCCTTGACCCCTGTTTATTCAAGAAAAAGTACCCGCTCCACTTTTTAATCTTTAATTCTTCTTCTTGCCATATCTCGAGAACCAAAAGACATATCGAAAAACTAACTGCATATTCTTGTTCCTTGACCCCTGTTTATTCAAGAAAAGTACCCGCTCCACTTTTTAATCTTTAATTCTTCTTCTTGCCATATCTCGACAAACCAAAAGACATATCGAAAAACTAACTGCATATTCTTGTTCCTTGACCCCTGTTTATTCAAGAAAAAGTATCCGTTCCACTTTTTAATCTTTAATTCTTCTTCTTGCCATATCTCGAGAACCAAAAGACATATCGAAAAACTAACTGCATATTCTTGTTCCTTGACCCCTGTTTATTCAAGAAAAAGTGTCCGTTCCACTTTTTATTCCTTAATTCTTCTTCTTGCCATATCTCGAGAACCAAAAGATATATCGAAAAACTAACTGCATATTCTTGTTCCTTGACCCCTGTTTATTCAGGAAAAAGTACCCGCTCGACTTTTTAATCTTTAATTCTTCTCCTTGCCATATCTCGAGAACCAGAAGACATATCGAAAGACTAACTGCATATTCTTCTTCCTTGACCCCTATTTATTCAAAAAAAGTACCCATTCCAATTTCTATTTTTAATTTTTCTACTTTATTTTGGAAATTCTTGATATTTATTTCCAAAATACAAAAATCGCATAAATAGATAGAAAAAATACTGCTAAATCTAATAGTGTAATTATATTTGTCCTAACCCTCATACTTGTTGACTAATTGTACTTTTTGGGGTTCGAAGCTCCATCATTTAAAAACTACCAGCACCATTTCAAAACTTCACGCACAATTGAATTCCAAATTTATTTCTGAATGTATTGTCAAAGTTTCATGTGAATAGGTCCTAACAACACATGTAGCAAACTTTAGATAAGATCTCCTCACAGATATTCGAGATTCTTTAAGTGCATCTTAAAAATATATATCCCACAAAAGTTGAATAGAAAAAAATTGCAAGATCGGAAAGTGTAATTAGATTTTTCCTAAACTTCGAATTTTTCGAGTAATTGATTATTTTCTTTTTAAAATTTTTAGGTCGATAATTCGGAAACTATACGAAACATGTAGGAACTGCCAGCAGAAATGAATTCAAAATTCAATTCTCAATCTGTGTGCCAAATTTCATGAAGTTCGGAGGAAAAAAATATTTTTTTCGACTTTTTGGCGAAGAAATCGTAAGACTATAACCTTCCAACTTTTTAGGGCAAAAATATTTTTATCTCCAGATTTTGATGAAACTTTGCACACGGGTGTAAAATTGAATTCTGAACATCGGAGAGCCGTCAGTTGCTTCGTAGCTCGTTTACTTTTTGAAATATCGATCTTAAGGTGGTTAATGTCAAAACGGCAATATCTTTTAAACCGAAATAACTAGCATTGATCTATTAACATTATTAAGATTAGTGATTTTTTTCCATGAAGAATTGAGGCTTTCAGATTTTTCCGAGTAGTATTTAAAATTTTCAAAATTCAATGTTGTCACCCTGAATGTAAGCAACCAATAATACACTATCGTTGACAATTTTTTTATTAGAACTTAATGAATAATTCAAAAACCGTAATAGCTAGCGGGAAATGAATAGTGCCTGTGGATTCGGCTTTATCTCCTTGAAGACATATTGAAATTTAAAAGCAAAATCAAAGTAATAATTCTTTAAGAAAAAGAATCCAATAGGATCTTGGCTCTTTCTACCTCACAATTTAAATTAACGCTTTAAAAACAAATCTTAACATTGCAATAAAGTTGAACGTGATTTTCGAAAAAGAACTATCAGGGTGGGATTTATAAGAGCAAATGTATTGTAATAAAAAAAGTGTTCCATCAGAAATAGAATTTCATTGGAAATCAAAAAATCTAACATAACACAGCTAGAACTAACAAAATCTAAGGGACTATCCTAACATATAAATAAGCCACAGGCCTTTGAACATGGTTTAATTAACCTTCTCAGAAGGACTAATCAGTTATAGGTATGCTCTTAAACAGAAATAAGATATTGAATTGAATAAGTGATTATAAATCATAAAAGGAAGAATTAGTAACTACTTCATCTAAATAACCACTGGGACTGAAATTTTGATTAAACCACAAGGGTAACTATTAAAACTAAGTGAAAACAGAATGTAAGCAAATGAAATGGTTAAAAAAGAAGTCTGACTAGAGTAGACTGCTAGAACCGTTGACAATACACCTTTTAAAACAAATTTTACCAATCTTGCAAATAGTTTGGCTAATTCAAAACCAAACATGGGATTACTTCAACAGACAGCTTAAATGTAATAGCAAAAAAATTGATGGAGAAGAACAAAATTCTTCTTTGAAGAAGCCACATCTTTCTTCTTAACTACAGAACTCAGAAATCCCACCAAATCTCTTGTGTTTCCTGCAAAAATTGAATTAGATTTTGCGAAGCTATTAATGTAAGAGTATATAACAAACGCCAGACGCATATAAATAATAAATGTAGTGTAGTACTTCAAGTGTTTCTAGTCTGGAAGGAGATTTGTGGGATGTGGACATCAACTGGAGACTGGAGGACATGATGTGAATGACAAGAATTTAACTCTAAATTCATGATTTTCCATTAAAGTGCTCTGAAAGTGATGATATTAGTAAACTTATTGCGGTAGAACCAAATGTCTTCTTTGAACACGTACAACAGTTGACTTAATGAGTAAATAAACTAATTGAGAAAGATAGAAAAGTGAGGTTATCTGTCAAAGTCTGATCTGTATGTGGTGCTGCCTGTACATCAGGGAGTAAATTGAATTTTGTAAACAATTTCCGAAATTCTTAATGTTTATTCCCAAAGTATAGAAATTGCATAAATCGATAGAAAAAAATCGCAAAATTTATTACTGCAATTATTTATGTCTTACCCCTCAGACTTCATGAATAAATGTATTTTTTGCAGTTCGATGTTCTATCATTGAAAAACTTTCGCCAGTATTTCGGAACAACTTGCAGAATTCAGTTTAAAATTTAATTCTGAATGTATGTGCAAAGTTTCATGTGAATAGGTCCTAACAACGCATGTAGCAAACTTTAGATAAGATCTCCTCACAGATATTCGAGATTCTTAAAGTTTATCCTAAAAATATAAATCCCGCAAAAGTTCGATAGAAAAAAATCGCAAGATCGGAAAGTGTAATTAATTTTTTCCTAAACTTCGAATTTTTTGAGTAATTGATTATTATTTTTTTAAAATTATTAGGTCGATAATTCGGAAACTGTACGAAACCTGTAGGAACTGCCAGTAGAAATGAATTCAAAATTCAATTCTCAATCTGTGTGCCAAATTTCATGATGATCGGAGGAGAAAAATATTTTTTTCAACTTTTCGGCGAAGAAATCGTAAGACTATAACCTTCCATCTTTTTTGAGCAAAAATATTTTTATCTCCAGATTTCGATGAAACTTTGCACACGGGTGGAGAATTGAATTCTGAACATCGGAGAGTAGTCAGTTGCTTTGTAGCTCGTTTACTTTTTGAAATATCGATCCTAAGGTGGTTAATGTCAAAACGGCAATATCCTTTGAACCAAAATAACTAGCATTAATCCATTAACACTTTTAAGATCAGTGATTTTTTTCGATGAAGATTTGAGGTTTTCAGATTTTTCCGAGTAGTATTTAAAATTTCCAAAATTCAATGTTGTCACCTTAAATGTAGGCAACCAATAATACACCATCGTTGACAATTTTTTTATTACAACTTCATAAATAATTCAAAAACCATAATAGCTAGCGGGAAATGAATAGTGCCAGTGGATTCAGCTTTACCTCCTTGAGGACATATTAAAATTTCAAAGCAAAATCAAAGTAATAATTATTTAAGAAAAGGAAACCAATACGATTTTGGCTCTCTCTACCTAACAATGTAAATTAACGCTTTAAAAGCAAATCTTAACACTGCAATAAAGTTGAACGTGATTTTCTAAAAAAAAACTATCGGGGTGAGATTTATAAAAGCAAATGTTTTGTAATAAAAAAAGTGTTCTATGGTCACTAATAAAATTTCATTGGAAATAAAAAAATCTAAACATAACACAGCTAGAACTAACAAAATCTAAGGGACTATCCTAACATATAAATAAGCCACAGGGCTTTGTACATGGTTTAATTAACCATCTCAGAAGGACTAATCAGTTAATGGTATGCTCTTAAACAGAAGACAAGTAAACAACATAGTTAAAAGATATTGAATTGAATAAGTGATTAACATAAATCACAAAAGCAAGAATTAGTAACTACTTCATCTAAATAAACACTGAGACTGAAATTTTGATTAAACCACAAGGGTAACTATTAAAACTAAGTGAAAACAGAATGTAAGCTAATGAACTGGTTAAAAAAGAAGTCTGAATAGAGTAGACTGCTAGAACCGTTGACAATATGCTTTTTAAAACAAATTTTACCAATCTTGCAAATAGTTGGGCTAATACAAAACCAAATATGGAATTACTTCAACAGACAGCTTAAATGTAATAGCAAAAAAATTGATGGAGAAGAACAAAATTCTTCCTAGAGGAAGCCCCATCCTTTTTCTTAACTCCATAACTCAGAAATTCCACTTAATCTCTTGTGTTTCCTGCATACATTGAATTAGATTTTGCGCATCTACTAATGCAAACGTGTATAACAAACGCCAAACGCATATAAATAATAAATGTAATGTAGTACTTCAAGTGTTTCTAGTCTGGAAGATTTGTGGGATGTGGACATCAACTGGAGACTGGAGGACATGATGTGGATGACAAGAATTTAACTTTAAATTCATGATTTTCCATTAAAGTGCTCTGAAAGTATGATATTAGTAAACTTATTGCGGTAGAACCGAATGTCTTATTTGAACACATATAACTGTTGAATTAACGAGTAATTTTGAATTTTGAATCAAGAAGAATTTCCCATCTAAACTGTTGTTAGCCATTTTCCTAGAAATACCACGAGTTTGAGAAACGAATAATTGTTTTGATGGATATATTCATGTTGCATCCAAATATAAACTTTGTCTGGAGTATCTCAATAGCCGAAATTGAACGGAGAAATTATGAGGTCTTCATTTTAAAAGATGTAATTACCATTGCGAGACTGTTAAACACTAAAAAGTTCGATAAAAGGATTTGAATTCCTAAAGAAACGCAATCATTAAAATTGCAGAGTCTGGAGGCAAAGTAGCTTACCGCGAAATCAAAAAGAATTACAATTTTTGAGACATTCAGTTTAACGGTGTCGTTATCATCTCGGTGCTTTACACCCTACGAAAGATCCGAAAACAAATTATAATTTCACTTTCAGAAGTGAGGTTAATAGATTGACTGTCAAATCTCAAACTTCAAATTTTAGTTCTAGCAAACTGGCGCGGTTTTCGCGCCAATCTTAAATCTTCGACAATTTACCGAAGGAGATATCCAAGAACTAACTGCATATTCTTGTTCCTTGACCCCTGCTTATTCAAGAAAAAGTACCCGCTCGACTTTTTAATCTTTAACTCTTCTTCTCGCCATATCTCGAGAACCAAAAGACATATCGAAAAACTAACTGCATATTCTTGTTCCTTGACCCCTGTTTATTCAAGAAAAAGTACTCGCTCGACTTTTTAATCTTTAACTATTCTTCTTGCCATATCTCGAGAACCAAAAGACATATCGAAAAACTAATTGCATATTCTTGTTCCTTGACCCCTGCTTATTCAAGAAAAAGTACCCGCTTGACTTTTTAATCTTTAATTCTTCTTCTTGCCATATCTCGAGAACCAAAAGAGATATCCAAAAACTAACTGCATATTCTTGTTCCTTGACCCCTGTTTATTCAAGAAAAAGTACTCGCTCGACTTTTTAATCTTTAACTCTTCTTCTTGCCATATCTCGAGAACCAAAAGACATATCGAAAAACTAATTGCATATTCTTGTTCCTTGACCCCTGCTTATTCAAGAAAAAGTAATCGCTGGACTTTTTAATCTTTAATTCTTCTTCTTGCCATATCTCGAGAACCAAAAGAGATATCCAAAAACTAACTGCATATTCTTGTTCCTTGACCCCTGCTTATTCAAGAAAAAGTACCCGCTTGACTTTTTAATCTTTAATTCTTCTTCTTGCCATATCTCGAGAACCAAAAGAGATATCCAAAAACTAACTGCATATTCTTGTTCCTTGACCCCTGTTTATTCAAGAAAAAGTACTCGCTCGACTTTTTAATCTTTAATTCTTCTTCTTGCCATATCTCGAGAACCAAAAGAGATATCCAAAAACTAACTGCATATTCTTGTTCCTTGACCCCTGTTTATTCAAGAAAAAGTACCCGCTTGACTTTTTAATCTTTAATTCTTCTTCTTGCCATATCTCGAGAACCAAAAGAGATATCCAAAAACTAACTGCATATTCTTGTTCCTTGACCCCTGTTTATTCAAGAAAAAGTACCCGCTTGACTTTTTAATCTTTAATTCTTCTTCTTGCCATATCTCGAGAACCAAAAGAGATATCCAAAAACTAACTGCATATTCTTGTTCCTTGACCCCTGCTTATTCAAGAAAAAGTACCCGCTTGACTTTTTAATCTTTAATTCTTCTTCTTGCCATATCTCGAGAACCAAAAGAGATATCCAAAAACTAACTGCATATTCTTGTTCCTTGACCCCTGTTTATTCAAGAAAAAGTACCCGCTTGACTTTTTAATCTTTAATTCTTCTTCTTGCCATATCTCGAGAACCAAAAGAGATATCCAAAAACTAACTGCATATTCTTGTTCCTTGACCCCTGTTTATTCAAGAAAAAGTACTCGCTCGACTTTTTAATCTTTAACTCTTCTTCTTGCCATATCTCGAGAACCAAAAGACATATCGAAAAACTAATTGCATATTCTTGTTCCTTGACCCCTGCTTATTCAAGAAAAAGTAATCGCTGGACTTTTTAATCTTTAATTCTTCTTCTTGCCATATCTCGAGAACCAAAAGAGATATCCAAAAACTAACTGCATATTCTTGTTCCTTGACCCCTGTTTATTCAAGAAAAAGTACTCGCTCGACTTTTTAATCTTTAACTCTTCTTCTTGCCATATCTCGAGAACCAAAAGACATATCGAAAAACTAATTGCATATTCTTGTTCCTTGACCCCTGCTTATTCAAGAAAAAGTACCCGCTTGACTTTTTAATCTTTAATTCTTCTTCTTGCCATATCTCGAGAACCAAAAGAGATATCCAAAAACTAACTGCATATTCTTGTTCCTTGACCCCTGTTTATTCAAGAAAAAGTACTCGCTCGACTTTTTAATCTTTAACTCTTCTTCTTGCCATATCTCGAGAACCAAAAGACATATCGAAAAACTAATTGCATATTCTTGTTCCTTGACCCCTGCTTATTCAAGAAAAAGTACCCGCTGGACTTTTTATTCTTTAATTCTTCTTCTTGCCATATCTCGAGAACCAAAAGAGATATCCAAAAACTAACTGCATATTCTTGTTCCTTGACCCCTGCTTATTCAAGAAAAAGTACCCGCTCGACTTTTTAATCTTTAACTCTTCTTCTTGCCATATCTCGAGAACCAAAAGACATATCGAAAAACTAACTGCATATTCTTGTTCCTACACCCCTGTTTATTCAAGAAAAAGTACCCGCTCGACTTTTTAATCTTTAATTCTTCTTCTTGCCATATCTCGAGAACCAAAAGACATATCGAAAAACTAACTGCATATTCTTGTTCCTTGACCCCTGTTTATTCAAGAAAAAGTACACGCTCGACTTTTTAATCTTTAATTCTTCTTCTTGCTATATCTCGAGAACCAAAAAACATATCGAAAAACTAATTGCATATTCTTGTTCCTTGACCCCTGCTTATTCAAGAAAAAGTACCCGCTTGACTTTTTAATCTTTAATTCTTCTTCTTGCCATATCTCGAGAACCAAAAGAGATATCCAAAAACTAACTGCATATTCTTATTCTTTGACCCCTGTTTATTCAAGAAAAAGTACTCGCTCGACATTTTATTCCTTAATTATTCTTCTTGCCATATCTCGAGAACCAAAAGAGATATCGAAAAACTAACTGCATATTCTTGTTCCTTGACCCCTGTTTATTCAAGAAAAAGTACTCGCTCGACTTTTTAATCTTTAACTCTTCTTCTTGCCATATCTCGAGAACCAAAAGACATATCGAAAAACTAATTGCATATTCTTGTTCCTTGACCCCTGCTTATTCAAGAAAAAGAAATCGCTCGACTTTTTAATCTTTAACTCTTCTTCTTGCCATATCTCGAGAACCAAAAGACATATCGAAAAACTAACTGCATATTCTTGTTCCTTGACCCCTGTTTATTCAAGAAAAAGTACTCGCTCGACTTTTTAATCTTTAACTCTTCTTCTTGCCATATCTCGAGAACCAAAAGACATATCGAAAAACTAATTGCATATTCTTGTTCCTTGACCCCTGCTTATTCAAGAAAAAGTACCCGCTTGACTTTTTAATCTTTAATTCTTCTTCTTGCCATATCTCGAGAACCAAAAGAGATATCCAAAAACTAACTGCATATTCTTGTTCCTTGACCCCTGTTTATTCAAGAAAAAGTACTCGCTCGACTTTTTAATCTTTAACTCTTCTTCTTGCCATATCTCGAGAACCAAAAGACATATCGAAAAACTAATTGCATATTCTTGTTCCTTGACCCCTGCTTATTCAAGAAAAAGTACCCGCTGGACTTTTTATTCTTTAATTCTTCTTCTTGCCATATCTCGAGAACCAAAAGAGATATCCAAAAACTAACTGCATATTCTTGTTCCTTGACCCCTGCTTATTCAAGAAAAAGTACCCGCTCGGCTTTTTAATCTTTAACTCTTCTTCTTGCCATATCTCGAGAACCAAAAGACATATCGAAAAACTAACTGCATATTCTTGTTCCTACACCCCTGTTTATTCAAGAAAAAGTACCCGCTCGACTTTTTAATCTTTAATTCTTCTTCTTGCCATATCTCGAGAACCAAAAGACATATCGAAAAACTAACTGCATATTCTTGTTCCTTGACCCCTGTTTATTCAAGAAAAAGTACACGCTCGACTTTTTAATCTTTAATTCTTCTTCTTGCTATATCTCGAGAACCAAAAAACATACCGAAAAACTAATTGCATATTCTTGTTCCTTGACCCCTGCTTATTCAAGAAAAAGTACCCGCTTGACTTTTTAATCTTTAATTCTTCTTCTTGCCATATCTCGAGAACCAAAAGAGATATCCAAAAACTAACTGCATATTCTTATTCTTTGACCCCTGTTTATTCAAGAAAAAGTACTCGCTCGACATTTTATTCCTTAATTATTCTTCTTGCCATATCTCGAGAACCAAAAGAGATATCGAAAAACTAACTGCATATTCTTGATCCTTGACCCCTGTTTATTCAAGAAAAGGTACCCGCTTGACTTTTTAATCTTTAATTCTTCTTCTTGCCATATCTCGAGAACCAAAAGACATATCGAAAAACTAACTGCATATTCTTGTTTCTTGACCCCTGTTTATTCAAGAAAGAGTACTCGCTCGACTTTTTAATCTTTAATTCTTCTTCTTGCCATATCTCGAGAACCAAAAGAGATATCGAAAAACTAACTGCATATTCTTGTTCCTTGACCCCTGCTTATTCAAGAAAAAGTACCCGCTCGACTTTTTAATCTTTAACTCTTCTTCTTGCCATATCTCGAGAACCAAAAGACATATCGAAAAACTAACTGCATATTCTTGTTCCTTGACCCCTGCTTATTCAAGAAAAAGTACCCGCTCGACTTTTTAATCTTTAACTCTTCTTCTTGCCATATCTCGAGAACCAAAAGACATATCGAAAAACTAACTGCATATTCTTGTTTCTTGACCCCTGTTTATTCAAGAAAGAGTACTCGCTCGACTTTTTAATCTTTAATTCTTCTTCTTGCCATATCTCGAGAACCAAAAGAGATATCGAAAAACTAACTGCATATTCTTGTTCCTTGACCCCTGCTTATTCAAGAAAAAGTACCCGCTCGACTTTTTAATCTTTAACTCTTCTTCTTGCCATATCTCGAGAACCAAAAGACATATCGAAAAACTAACTGCATATTCTTGTTTCTTGACCCCTGTTTATTCAAGAAAGAGTACTCGCTCGACTTTTTAATCTTTAATTCTTCTTCTTGCCATATCTCGAGAACCAAAAGAGATATCGAAAAACTAACTGCATATTCTTGTTCCTTGACCCCTGCTTATTCAAGAAAAAGTACCCGCTCGACTTTTTAATCTTTAACTCTTCTTCTTGCCATATCTCGAGAACCAAAAGACATATCGAAAAACTAACTGCATATTCTTGTTCCTTGACCCCTGCTTATTCAAGAAAAAGTACCCGCTCGACTTTTTAATCTTTAACTCTTCTTCTTGCCATATCTCGAGAACCAAAAGACATATCGAAAAACTAACTGCATATTCTTGTTCCTTGACCCCTGTTTATTCAAGAAAAAGTACTCGCTCGACTTTTTAATCTTTAATTCTTCTTCTTGCCATATCTCGAGAACCAAAAGACATATCAAAAAACTAACTGCATATTCTTGTTCCTTGACCCCTGTTTATTCAAGAAAAAGTACCCGCTCGACTTTTTAATCTTTAACTCTTCTTCTTGTCATATCTCGAGAACCAAAAGACATATCGAAAAACTAACTGCATATTCTTGTTCTTGGACCCCTGTTTATTCAAGAAAAAGTACTCGCTCGACATTTTATTTCTTAATTCTTCTTCTTGCCATATCTCGAGAACCAAAAGACATATCGAAAAACTAACTGCATATTCTTGTTCTTTGACCCCTGTTTATTCAAGAAAAAGTACCCGCTTGACTTTTTAATCTTTAATTCTTCTTCTTGCCATATCTCGAGAACCAAAAGACATATCGAAAAACTAACTGCATATTCTTGTTCCTTGGCCCCTGTTTATTCAGGAAAAAGTACCCGCTTGACTTTTTAATCTTTAATTCTTCTTCTTGCCATATCTCGAGAACCAAAAGAGATATCCAAAAACTAACTGCATATTCTTGATCCTTGACCCCTGTTTATTCAAGAAAAAGTACCCGCTTGACTTTTTAATCTTTAATTCTTCTTCTTGCCATATCTCGAGAACCAAAAGACATACCGAAAAACTAACTGCATATTCTTGTTCCTTGACCCCTGTTTATTCAAGAAAAAGTACTCGCTCGACTTTTTAATCTTTAATTCTTCTTCTTGCCATATCTCGAAAACCAAAAGAGATATCGAGAAACTGACTGCATATTCTTGTTCCTTGACCCCTGCTTATTCAAGAAAAAGTACCCGCTCGACTTTTTAATCTTTAACTCTTCTTCTTGCAATATCTCGAGAAATAAAAGACATATCGAAAAACTAACTGCATATTCTTGTTCCTAGACCCCTGTTTATTCAAGAAAAAGTATCCGCTCGACTTTTTAATCTTTAATTCTTCTTCTTGCCATATCTTGAGAACCAAAAGACATATCGAAAAACTAACTGCATATTCTTGTTCCTAGACCCCTGTTTATTCAAGAAAAAGTACCCGCTCGACTTTTTAATCTTTAATTTTTCTTCTTGTCATATCTCGAGAACCAAAAGACATATCGAAAAACTAACTGCATATTCTTGTTCCTTGACCCCTGTTTATTCAAGAAAAAGTACTCGCTCGACTTTTTAATCTTTAATTCTTCTTCTTGCCATATCTCGAGAACCAAAAGAGATATCCAAAAACTAACTGCATATTCTTGATCCTTGACCCCTGTTTATTCAAGAAAAAGTACCCGCTTGACTTTTTAATCTTTAATTCTTCTTCTTGCCATATCTCGAGAACCAAAAGACATATCGAAAAACTAACTGCATATTCTTGTTCCTTGACCCCTGTTTATTCAAGAAAAAGTACTCGCTCGACTTTTTAATCTTTAATTCTTCTTCTTGCCATATCTCGAAAACCAAAAGAGATATCGAGAAACTAACTGCATATTCTTGTTCCTTGACCCCTGCTTATTCAAGAAAAAGTACCCGCTCGACTTTTTAATCTTTAACTCTTCTTCTTGCAATATCTCGAGAAATAAAAGACATATCGAAAAACTAACTGCATATTCTTGTTCCTAGACCCCTGTTTATTCAAGAAAAAGTATCCGCTCGACTTTTTAATCTTTAATTCTTCTTCTTGCCATATCTCGAGAACCAAAAGAGATATCCAAAAACTAACTGCATATTCTTGATCCTTGACCCCTGTTTATTCAAGAAAAAGTACCCGCTTGACTCTTTAATCTTTAATTTTTCTTCTTGTCATATCTCGAGAACCAAAAGACATATCGAAAAACTAACTGCATATTCTTGTTCCTTGACCCCTGTTTATTCAAGAAAAGGTACTCGCTCGACTTTTTAATCTTTAATTCTTCTTCTTACCATATCTCGAGAACCAAAAGAGATATCCAAAAACTAACTGCATATTCTTATTCTGTGACCCCTGTTTATTCAAGAAAAAGTACTCGCTCGACATTTTATTCCTTAATTATTCTTCTTGCCATATCTCGAGAACCAAAAGAGATATCGAAAGTCTAACTGCATATTCTTGATCCTTGACCCCTGTTTATTCAGGAAAAAGTACCCGCTCGACTTTTTAATCTTTAACTCTTCTTCTTGCCATATCTCGAGAACCAAAAGACATATCGAAAAACTAACTGCATATTCTTGTTCCTTGACCCCTGTTTATTCAAGAAAAGGTACTCGCTCGATTTTTTAATCTTTAATTCTTCTTCTTGCCATATCTCGAGAACCAAAAGACATATCAAAAAACTAACTGCATATTCTTGTTCCTTGACCCCTGTTTATTCAAGAAAAAGTACCCGCTCGACTTTTTAATCTTTAACTCTTCTTCTTGTCATATCTCGAGAACCAAAAGACATATCGAAAAACTAACTGCATATTCTTGTTCTTTGACCCCTGTTTATTCAAGAAAAAGTACTCGCTCGACATTTTATTTCTTAATTCTTCTTCTTGCCATATCTCGAGAACCAAAAGACATATCGAAAAACTAACTGCATATTCTTGTTCTTTGACCCCTGTTTATTCAAGAAAAAGTACCCGCTTGACTTTTTAATCTTTAATTCTTCTTCTTGCCATATCTCGAGAACCAAAAGACATATCGAAAAACTAACTGCATATTCTTGTTCCTTGGCCCCTGTTTATTCAGGAAAAAGTACCCGCTTGACTTTTTAATCTTTAATTCTTCTTCTTGCCATATCTCGAGAACCAAAAGAGATATCCAAAAACTAACTGCATATTCTTGATCCTTGACCCCTGTTTATTCAAGAAAAAGTACCCGCTTGACTTTTTAATCTTTAATTCTTCTTCTTGCCATATCTCGAAAACCAAAAGAGATATCGAAAAACTAACTGCATATTCTTGTTCCTTGACCCCTGTTTATTCAAGAAAAAGTACTCGCTCGACTTTTTAATCTTTAACTCTTCTTCTTGCCATATCTCGAAAACCAAAAGAGATATCGAGAAACTAACTGCATATTCTTGTTCCTTGACCCCTGCTTATTCAAGAAAAAGTACCCGCTCGACTTTTTAATCTTTAATTCTTCTTCTTGCCATATCTCGAGAACCAAAAGACATATCGAAAAACTAACTGCATATTCTTGTTCCTAGACCCCTGTTTATTCAAGAAAAAGTACCCGCTCGACTTTTTAATCTTTAATTTTTCTTCTTGTCATATCTCGAGAACCAAAAGACATATCGAAAAACTAACTGCATATTCTTGTTCCTTGACCCCTGTTTATTCAAGAAAAAGTACTCGCTCGACTTTTTAATCTTTAATTCTTCTTCTTGCCATATCTCGAGAACCAAAAGAGATATCCAAAAACTAACTGCATATTCTTATTCTGTGACCCCTGTTTATTCAAGAAAAAGTACTCGCTCGACATTTTATTCCTTAATTCTTCTTCTTGCCATATCTCGAGAACCAAAAGAGATATCGAAAAACTAACTGCATATTCTTATTCTGTGACCCCTGTTTATTCAAGAAAAAGTACTCGCTCGACATTTTATTCCTTAATTCTTCTTCTTGTCATATCTCGAGAACCAAAAGAGATATCGAAAATCTAACTGCATATTCTTGATCCTTGACCCCTGTTTATTCAAGAAAAAGTACCCGCTTGACTTTTTAATCTTTAATTCTTCTTCTTGCCATATCTCGAGAACCAAAAGACATATCGAAAAACTAACTGCATATTCTTGATCCTAGACCCCTGTTTATTCAAGAAAAAGTACTCGCTCGACTTTTTAATCTTTAATTCTTCTTCTTGCCATATCTCGAGAACCAAAAGACATATCGAAAAACTAAATGCATATTCTTGATCCTTGACCCCTGTTTATTCAAGAAAAAGTACCCGCTTGACTTTTTAATTTTTAATTCTTCTTCTTGCCATATCTCGAGAACCAAAAGAGATATCGAAAATCTAACTGCATATTCTTGATCCTTGACCCCTGCTTATTCAAGAAAAAGTACCCGCTTGACTTTTTAATCTTTAATTCTTCTTCTTGCCATATCTCGAGAACCAAAAGAGATATCGAGAAACTAACTGCATATTCTTGTTCCTTGACCCCTGCTTATTCAAGAAAAAGTACCCGCTCGACTTTTTAATCTTTAATTTTTCTTCTTGTCATATCTCGAGAACCAAAAGACATATCGAAAAACTAACTGCATATTCTTGTTCCTTGACCCCTGTTTATTCAAGAAAAAGTACTCGCTCGACATTTTATTCCTTAATTATTCTTCTTGCCATATCTCGAGAACCAAAAGAGATATCGAAAATCTAACTGCATATTCTTGATCCTTGACCCCTGTTTATTCAAGAAAAAGTACCCGCTTGACTTTTTAATCTTTAATTCTTCTTCTTGCCATATCTCGAGAACCAAAAGACATATCGAAAAACTAACTGCATATTCTTGATCCTAGACCCCTGTTTATTCAAGAAAAAGTACCCGCTTGACTTTTTAATTTTTAATTCTTCTTCTTGCCATATCTCGAGAACCAAAAGAGATATCGAAAATCTAACTGCATATTCTTGATCCTTGACCCCTGCTTATTCAAGAAAAAGTACCCGCTTGACTTTTTAATCTTTAATTCTTCTTCTTGCCATATCTCGAGAACCAAAAGAGATATCGAGAAACTAACTGCATATTCTTGTTCCTTGACCCCTGCTTATTCAAGAAAAAGTACCCGCTTGACTTTTTAATCTTTAATTCTTCTTCTTGCCATATCTCGAGAACCAAAAGACATATCGAAAAACTAACTGCATATTCTTGATCCTAGACCCCTGTTTATTCAAGAAAAAGTACTCGCTCGACTTTTTAATCTTTAATTCTTCTTCTTGCCATATCTCGAGAACCAAAAGAGATATCGAGAAATTAACTGCATATTCTTGTTCCTTGACCCCTGCTTATTCAAGAAAAAGTACTCGCTCAACTTTTTAATCTTTAATTCTTCTTCTTGCCATATCTCGAGAACCAAAAGACATATCCAAAAACTAACTGCATATTCTTGATCCTTGACCCCTGTTTATTCAAGAAAAAGTACCCGCTTGACTTTTTAATCTTTAATTCTTCTTCTTGCCATATCTCGAGAACCAAAAGACATATCGAAAAACTAACTGCATATTCTTGTTCCTAGACCCCTGTTTATTCAAGAAAAAGTACTCGCTCGACTTTTTAATCTTTAATTCTTCTTCTTGCCATATCTCGAGAACCAAAAGAGATATCGAGAAACTAACTGCATATTCTTGTTCCTTGACCCCTGCTTATTCAAGAAAAAGTACTCGCTCAACTTTTTAATCTTTAATTCTTCTTCTTGCCATATCTCGAGAACCAAAAGACATATCCAAAAACTAACTGCATATTCTTGATCCTTGACCCCTGTTTATTCAAGAAAAAGTACCCGCTTGACTTTTTAATCTTTAATTCTTCTTCTTGCCATATCTCGAGAACCAAAAGAGATATCCAAAAACTAACTGCATATTCTTGATCCTTGACCCCTGGTTATTCAAGAAAAAGTACTCGCTCGACTTTTTAATCTTTAATTCTTCTTCTTGCCATTACTCGAGAACCAAAAGAGATATCGAGAAACTAACTGCATATTCTTGTTCCTTGACCCCTGCTTATTCAAGAAAAAGTACCCGCTCGACTTTTTAATCTTTAACTCTTCTTCTTGCCATATCTCGAGAACCAAAAGACATATCGAAAAACTAACTGCATATTCTTGTTCCTTGACCTTTGTTTATTCAAGAAAAAGTACTCGCTCAACTTTTTAATCTTTAATTCTTCTTCTTGCCATATCTCGAGAACCAAAAGACATATCAAAAAACTAACTGCATATTCTTGTTCCTTGACCCCTGTTCATTCAAGATAAAGTACCCGCTCGACTTTTTAATCTTTAATTCTTCTTCTTGCCATATCTCGAGAACCAAAAGACATATCGAAAAACTAATTGCATATTCTTGTTCCTTGACCCCTGCTTATTCAAGAAAAAGTACCCGCTCGACTCTTTAATCTTTAACTCTTCTTCTTGTCATATCTCGAGAACCAAAAGACATATCGAAAAACTAAATGCATATTCTTGTTCCTTGACCCCTGTTTATTCAAGAAAAAGTACCCGCTCGACTTTTTAATCTTTAACTCTTCTTCTTGCCATATCTCGAGAACCAAAAGAGATATCCAAAAACTAACTGCATATTCTTATTCTTTGACCCCTGTTTATTCAAGAAAAAGTACTCGCTCGACATTTTATTCCTTAATTCTTCTTCTTGCCATATCTCGAGAACCAAAAGAGATATCGAAAAACTAACTGAATATTCTTGATCCTTGACCCCTGTTTATTCAAGAAAAAGTACCCGCTTGACTTTTTAATCTTTAATTCTTCTTCTTGCCATATCTCGAGAACCAAAAGACATATCGAAAAACTAACTGCATATTCTTGTTCCTTGGCCCCTGTTTATTCAAGAAAAAGTACCCGCTTGACTTTTTAATCTTTAATTCTTCTTCTTGCCATATCTCGAGAACCAAAAGAGATATCCAAAAACTAACTGCATATTCTTATTCTTTGACCCCTGTTTATTCAAGAAAAAGTACTCGCTCGACATTTTATTCCTTAATTATTCTTCTTGCCATATCTCGAGAACCAAAAGAGATATCGAAAATCTAACTGCATATTCTTGATCTTTGACCGCTGTTTATTCAAGAAAAAGTACCCGCTTGACTTTTGAATCTTTAATTCTTCTTCTTGCCATATCTCGAGAACCAAAAGACATATCGAAAAACTAACTGCATATTCTTGTTCCTTGACCCCTGTTTATTCAAGAAAAAGTACCCGCTTGACTTTTTAATCTTTAATTCTTCTTCTTGCCATATCTCGAGAACCAAAAGACATATCGAAAAACTAACTGCATATTCTTGTTCCTTGGCCCCTGTTTATTCAAGAAAAAGTACCCGCTTGACTTTTTAATCTTTAATTCTTCTTCTTGCCATATCTCGAGAAATAAAAGACATATCGAAAAACTAACTGCATATTCTTGTTCCTTGACCCCTGTTTATTCAAGAAAAAGTACTCGCTCGACTTTTTAATCTTTAATTCTTCTTCTTGCCATATCTCGAGAACCAAAAGACATATCGAAAAACTAACTGCATATTCTTGTTCCTTGACCCCTGTTTATTCAAGAAAAAGTACTCGCTCGACTTTTTAATCTTTAATTCTTCTTCTTGCCATATCTCGAGAACCAAAAGAGATATCCAAAAACTAACTGCATATTCTTGATCCTTGACCCCTGTTTATTCAAGAAAAAGTACCCGCTTGACTTTTTAATCTTTAATTCTTCTTCTTGCCATATCTCGAGAACCAAAAGACATATCGAAAAACTAACTGCATATTCTTGTTCCTTGACCCCTGTTTATTCAAGAAAAAGTACTCGCTCGACTTTTTAATCTTTAATTCTTCTTCTTGCCATATCTCGAAAACCAAAAGAGATATCGAGAAACTAACTGCATATTCTTGTTCCTTGACCCCTGCTTATTCAAGAAAAAGTACCCGCTCGACTTTTTAATCTTTAACTCTTCTTCTTGCAATATCTCGAGAAATAAAAGACATATCGAAAAACTAACTGCATATTCTTGTTCCTAGACCCCTGTTTATTCAAGAAAAAGTATCCGCTCGACTTTTTAATCTTTAATTCTTCTTCTTGCCATATCTCGAGAACCAAAAGAGATATCCAAAAACTAACTGCATATTCTTGATCCTTGACCCCTGTTTATTCAAGAAAAAGTACCCGCTTGACTCTTTAATCTTTAATTTTTCTTCTTGTCATATCTCGAGAACCAAAAGACATATCGAAAAACTAACTGCATATTCTTGTTCCTTGACCCCTGTTTATTCAAGAAAAGGTACTCGCTCGACTTTTTAATCTTTAATTCTTCTTCTTACCATATCTCGAGAACCAAAAGAGATATCCAAAAACTAACTGCATATTCTTATTCTGTGACCCCTGTTTATTCAAGAAAAAGTACTCGCTCGACATTTTATTCCTTAATTATTCTTCTTGCCATATCTCGAGAACCAAAAGAGATATCGAAAGTCTAACTGCATATTCTTGATCCTTGACCCCTGTTTATTCAGGAAAAAGTACCCGCTCGACTTTTTAATCTTTAATTTTTCTTCTTGTCATATCTCGAGAACCAAAAGACATATCGAAAAACTAACTGCATATTCTTGTTCCTTGACCCCTGTTTATTCAAGAAAAAGTACTCGCTCGACTTTTTAATCTTTAATTCTTCTTCTTGCCATATCTCGAGAACCAAAAGAGATATCCAAAAACTAACTGCATATTCTTATTCTGTGACCCCTGTTTATTCAAGAAAAAGTACTCGCTCGACATTTTATTCCTTAATTCTTCTTCTTGCCATATCTCGAGAACCAAAAGAGATATCGAAAAACTAACTGCATATTCTTATTCTGTGACCCCTGTTTATTCAAGAAAAAGTACTCGCTCGACTTTTTAATCTTTAATTCTTCTTCTTGCCATATCTCGAGAACCAAAAGACATATCGAAAAACTAAATGCATATTCTTGATCCTTGACCCCTGTTTATTCAAGAAAAAGTACCCGCTTGACTTTTTAATTTTTAATTCTTCTTCTTGCCATATCTCGAGAACCAAAAGAGATATCGAAAATCTAACTGCATATTCTTGATCCTTGACCCCTGCTTATTCAAGAAAAAGTACCCGCTTGACTTTTTAATCTTTAATTCTTCTTCTTGCCATATCTCGAGAACCAAAAGAGATATCGAGAAACTAACTGCATATTCTTGTTCCTTGACCCCTGCTTATTCAAGAAAAAGTACCCGCTCGACTTTTTAATCTTTAATTTTTCTTCTTGTCATATCTCGAGAACCAAAAGACATATCGAAAAACTAACTGCATATTCTTGTTCCTTGACCCCTGTTTATTCAAGAAAAAGTACTCGCTCGACATTTTATTCCTTAATTATTCTTCTTGCCATATCTCGAGAACCAAAAGAGATATCGAAAATCTAACTGCATATTCTTGATCCTTGACCCCTGTTTATTCAAGAAAAAGTACCCGCTTGACTTTTTAATCTTTAATTCTTCTTCTTGCCATATCTCGAGAACCAAAAGACATATCGAAAAACTAACTGCATATTCTTGATCCTAGACCCCTGTTTATTCAAGAAAAAGTACCCGCTTGACTTTTTAATTTTTAATTCTTCTTCTTGCCATATCTCGAGAACCAAAAGAGATATCGAAAATCTAACTGCATATTCTTGATCCTTGACCCCTGCTTATTCAAGAAAAAGTACCCGCTTGACTTTTTAATCTTTAATTCTTCTTCTTGCCATATCTCGAGAACCAAAAGAGATATCGAGAAACTAACTGCATATTCTTGTTCCTTGACCCCTGCTTATTCAAGAAAAAGTACCCGCTTGACTTTTTAATCTTTAATTCTTCTTCTTGCCATATCTCGAGAACCAAAAGACATATCGAAAAACTAACTGCATATTCTTGATCCTAGACCCCTGTTTATTCAAGAAAAAGTACTCGCTCGACTTTTTAATCTTTAATTCTTCTTCTTGCCATATCTCGAGAACCAAAAGAGATATCGAGAAACTAACTGCATATTCTTGTTCCTTGACCCCTGCTTATTCAAGAAAAAGTACTCGCTCAACTTTTTAATCTTTAATTCTTCTTCTTGCCATATCTCGAGAACCAAAAGACATATCCAAAAACTAACTGCATATTCTTGATCCTTGACCCCTGTTTATTCAAGAAAAAGTACCCGCTTGACTTTTTAATCTTTAATTCTTCTTCTTGCCATATCTCGAGAACCAAAAGACATATCGAAAAACTAACTGCATATTCTTGTTCCTAGACCCCTGTTTATTCAAGAAAAAGTACTCGCTCGACTTTTTAATCTTTAATTCTTCTTCTTGCCATATCTCGAGAACCAAAAGAGATATCGAGAAACTAACTGCATATTCTTGTTCCTTGACCCCTGCTTATTCAAGAAAAAGTACTCGCTCAACTTTTTAATCTTTAATTCTTCTTCTTGCCATATCTCGAGAACCAAAAGACATATCCAAAAACTAACTGCATATTCTTGATCCTTGACCCCTGTTTATTCAAGAAAAAGTACCCGCTTGACTTTTTAATCTTTAATTCTTCTTCTTGCCATATCTCGAGAACCAAAAGAGATATCCAAAAACTAACTGCATATTCTTGATCCTTGACCCCTGGTTATTCAAGAAAAAGTACTCGCTCGACTTTTTAATCTTTAATTCTTCTTCTTGCCATTACTCGAGAACCAAAAGAGATATCGAGAAACTAACTGCATATTCTTGTTCCTTGACCCCTGCTTATTCAAGAAAAAGTACCCGCTCGACTTTTTAATCTTTAACTCTTCTTCTTGCCATATCTCGAGAACCAAAAGACATATCGAAAAACTAACTGCATATTCTTGTTCCTTGACCCCTGTTTATTCAAGAAAAAGTACTCGCTCAACTTTTTAATCTTTAATTCTTCTTCTTGCCATATCTCGAGAACCAAAAGACATATCAAAAAACTAACTGCATATTCTTGTTCCTTGACCCCTGTTCATTCAAGATAAAGTACCCGCTCGACTTTTTAATCTTTAATTCTTCTTCTTGCCATATCTCGAGAACCAAAAGACATATCGAAAAACTAATTGCATATTCTTGTTCCTTGACCCCTGCTTATTCAAGAAAAAGTACCCGCTCGACTCTTTAATCTTTAACTCTTCTTCTTGTCATATCTCGAGAACCAAAAGACATATCGAAAAACTAAATGCATATTCTTGTTCCTTGACCCCTGTTTATTCAAGAAAAAGTACCCGCTCGACTTTTTAATCTTTAACTCTTCTTCTTGCCATATCTCGAGAACCAAAAGAGATATCCAAAAACTAACTGCATATTCTTATTCTTTGACCCCTGTTTATTCAAGAAAAAGTACTCGCTCGACATTTTATTCCTTAATTCTTCTTCTTGCCATATCTCGAGAACCAAAAGAGATATCGAAAAACTAACTGAATATTCTTGATCCTTGACCCCTGTTTATTCAAGAAAAAGTACCCGCTTGACTTTTTAATCTTTAATTCTTCTTCTTGCCATATCTCGAGAACCAAAAGACATATCGAAAAACTAACTGCATATTCTTGTTCCTTGGCCCCTGTTTATTCAAGAAAAAGTACCCGCTTGACTTTTTAATCTTTAATTCTTCTTCTTGCCATATCTCGAGAACCAAAAGAGATATCCAAAAACTAACTGCATATTCTTATTCTTTGACCCCTGTTTATTCAAGAAAAAGTACTCGCTCGACATTTTATTCCTTAATTATTCTTCTTGCCATATCTCGAGAACCAAAAGAGATATCGAAAATCTAACTGCATATTCTTGATCTTTGACCGCTGTTTATTCAAGAAAAAGTACCCGCTTGACTTTTGAATCTTTAATTCTTCTTCTTGCCATATCTCGAGAACCAAAAGACATATCGAAAAACTAACTGCATATTCTTGTTCCTTGACCCCTGTTTATTCAAGAAAAAGTACCCGCTTGACTTTTTAATCTTTAATTCTTCTTCTTGCCATATCTCGAGAACCAAAAGACATATCGAAAAACTAACTGCATATTCTTGTTCCTTGGCCCCTGTTTATTCAAGAAAAAGTACCCGCTTGACTTTTTAATCTTTAATTCTTCTTCTTGCCATATCTCGAGAAATAAAAGACATATCGAAAAACTAACTGCATATTCTTGTTCCTTGACCCCTGTTTATTCAAGAAAAAGTACTCGCTCGACTTTTTAATCTTTAATTCTTCTTCTTGCCATATCTCGAGAACCAAAAGAGATATCCAAAAACTAACTGCATATTCTTATTCTTTGACCCCTGTTTATTCAAGAAAAAGTACTCGCTCGACATTTTATTCCTTAATTATTGTTCTTGCCATATCTCGAGAACCAAAAGAGATATCGAAAAACTAACTGCATATTCTTGATCCTTGACCCCTGTTTATTCAAGAAAAAGTTCCCGCTTAACTTTTTAATCTTTAATTCTTCTTCTTGCCATATCTCGAGAACCAAAAGACATATCGAAAAACTAACTGCATATTCTTGTTCCTTGACCCCTGTTTATTCAAGAAAAAGTACTCGCTCGACTTTTTAATCTTTAATTCTTCTTCTTGCCATGTCTCGAGAACCAAAAGACATATCGAAAAACTAACTGCATATTCTTGTTCCTAGACCCCTGTTTATTCAAGAAAAAGTACCCGCTCGACTTTTTAATATTTAATTCTTCTTCTTGCCATATCTCGAGAACCAAAAGACATATCGAAAAACTAACTGCATATTCTTGTTCCTAGACCCCTGTTTATTCAAGAAAAAGTACCCGCTCGACTTTTTAATCTTTAATTCTTCTTCTTGCCATATCTCGAGAACCAAAAGACGTATCGAAAAACTAACTGCATATTCTTGTTCCTAGACCCCTGCTTATTCAAGAAAAAGTACCCGCTCGACTTTTTAATCTTTAACTCTTCTTCTTGCCATATCTCGAGAACCAAAAGACATATCGAAAAACTAACTGCATATTCTTGTTCCTTGACCCCTGTTTATTCAAGAAAAAGTACCCGCTTGACTTTTTATCTTTAATTCTTCTTCTTGCCATATCTCGAGAACCAAAAGACATATCGAAAAACTAACTGCATATTCTTGTTCCTTGACCCCTGTTTATTCAAGAAAAAGTACTCGCTCGACTTTTTAATCTTTAATTCTTCTTCTTGCCATATCTCGAGAACCAAAAGAGATATCCAAAAACTAACTGCATATTCTTATTCTTTGACCCCTGTTTATTCAAGAAAAAGTACTCGCTCGACATTTTATTCCTTAATTATTCTTCTTGCCATATCTCGAGAACCAAAAGAGATATCAAAAAACTAACTGCATATTCTTGATCCTTGACCCCTGTTTATTCAAGAAAAAGTACACGCTTGACTTTTTAATCTTTAATTCTTCTTCTTGCCATATCTCGAGAACCAAAAGACATATCGAAAAACTAACTGCATATTCTTGTTCCCAGACCCCTGTTTATTCAAGAAAAAGTACCCGCTCGACTTTTTAATATTTAATTCTTCTTCTTGCCATATCTCGAGAACGAAAAGACATATCGAAAAACTAACTGCATATTCTTGTTCCTAGACCCCTGTTTATTCAAGAAAAAGTACCCGCTCAACTTTTTAATCTTTAATTCTTCTTCTTGCCATATCTCGAGAACCAAAAGACATATCGAAAAACTAACTGCATATTCTTGTTCCTAGACCCCTGCTTATTCAAGAAAAAGTACCCGCTCGACTTTTTAATCTTTAACTCTTCTTCTTGCCATATCTCGAGAACCAAAAGACATATCGAAAAACTAACTGCATATTCTTGTTCCTTGACCCCTGTTTATTCAAGAAAAAGTACTCGCTCGACTTCTTAATCTTTAATTCTTCTTCTTGCCATATCTCGAGAACCAAAAGACATATCGAAAAACTAACTGCATATTCTTGTTCCTTGACCCCTGTTTATTCAAGAAAAAGTACTCGCTCGACTTTTTAATCTTTAATTCTTCTTCTTGCCATATCTCGAGAACCAAAAGACCTATCGAAAAACTAACTGCATATTCTTGTTCCTAGAACCCTGTTTATTCAAGAAAAAGTACCCGTTCGACTTTTTAATATTTAATTCTTCTTCTTGCCATATCTCGAGAACGAAAAGACATATCGAAAAACTAACTGCATATTCTTGTTCCTAGACCCCTGTTTATTCAAGAAAAAGTACCCGCTCGACTTTTTAATCTTTAATTCTTCTTCTTGCCATATCTCGAGAACCAAAAGACATATCGAAAAACTAACTGCATATTCTTGTTCCTAGACCCCTGCTTATTCAAGAAAAAGTACCCGCTCGACTTTTTAATCTTTAACTCTTCTTCTTGCCATATCTCGAGAACCAAAAGACATATCGAAAAACTAACTGCATATTCTTGTTCCTTGACCCCTGTTTATTCAAGAAAAAGTACCCGCTTGACTTTTTAATCTTTAATTCTTCTTCTTGCCATATCTCGAGAACCAAAAGACATATCGAAAAACTAACTGCATATTCTTGTTCCTTGACCCCTGTTTATTCAAGAAAAAGTACTCGCTCGACTTTTTAATCTTTAATTCTTCTTCTTGCCATATCTCGAGAACCAAAAGATATATCGAAAAACTAACTGCATACTCTTGTTCCTTGACCCCTGTTTATTCAGGAAAAAGTACCCGCTCGACTTTTTAATCTTTAATTCTTCTCCTTGCCATATCTCGAGAACCAAAAGACATATCGAAAGACTAACTGCATATTCTTCTTCCTTGTCCCCTATTTATTCAAAAAAAGTACCCATTCCAATTTCTATTTTTAATTTTTCTACTTTATTTTGGAAATTCTTAATATTTATTTCCAAAATACAAAAATCGCATAAATAGATAGAAAAAATACTGCTAAATCTATTAGTGTAATTATATTTGTCCTAACCCTCATACTTGTTGACTAATTGTACTTTTTGGGGTTCGAAGCTCCATCATTTAAAAACTACCAGCACCATTTCAAAACTTCACGCACAATTGAATTCCAAATTTATTTCTGAATGTATGTGCAAAGTTTCATGTGAATAGGTCCTAACAACACATGTAGCAAACTTTAGATAAGATCTCCTCACAGATATTCGAGATTCTTTAAGTGAATCTTAAAAATATATATCCCACAAAAGTTGAATAGAAAAAAATCGCAAGATCGGAAAGTGTAATTAGATTTTTCCTAAACTTCGAATTTTTCGAGTAATTGATTGTTTTCTTTTTAAAATTTTTAGGTCGATAATTCGGAAACTATACGAAACATGTAGGAACTGCCAGCAGAAATGAATTCAAAATTCAATTCTCAATCTGTGTGCCAAATTTCATGAAGTTCGGAGGAAAAAAATATTTTTTTCGACTTTCCGGCGAAGAAATCGTAAGACTGTAACCTTCCAACTTTTTACGGCAAAAATATTTTTATCTCCAGATTTTGATTAAACTTTGCACACGGGTGTAGAATTGAATTCTGAACATCGGAGAGCCGTCAGTTGCTTCGTAGCTCGTTTACTTTTTGAAATATCGATCTTAAGGTGGTTAATGTCAAAACGGCAATATCTTTTAAACCGAAATAACTAACATTGATCTATTAACATTATTAAGATTAGTAATTTTTTTCCATGAAGAATTGAGGCTTTCAGATTTTTCCGAGTAGTATTTAAAATTTTCAAAATTCAATGTTGTCACCCTAAATGTAGGCAACTAATAATACACTATCGTTGACAATTTTTTTATTAGAACTTAATGAATAATTCAAAAACCGTAATAGCTAGCGGGAAATGAATAGTGCCTGTGGATTCGGCTTTATCTCCTTGGAGACATATTGAAATTTAAAAGCAAAATCAAAGTAATAATTCTTTAAGAAAAAGAATCCAATACGATCTTGGCTCTTTCTACCTCACAATTTAAATTAACGCTTTAAAAACAAATCTTAACATTGCAATAAAGTTGAACGTGATTTTCGAAAAAGAACTATCAGGGTGGGATTTATAAGAGCAAATGTATTGTAATAAAAAAAGTGTTCCATCAGAAATAGAATTTCATTGGAAATCAAAAAATCTAACATAACACAGCTAGAACTAACAAAATCTAAGGGACTATCCTAATATATAAATAAGCCACAGGCCTTTGAACATGGTTTAATTAACCATCTCAGAAGGACTAATCAGTTATAGGTATGCTCTTAAACAGAAAAAAGATATTGAATTGAATAAGTGATTATAAATCATAAAAGGAAGAATTAGTAACTACTTCATCTAAATAACCACTGGGACTGAAATTTTGATTAAACCACAAGGGTAACTATTAAAACTAAGTGAAAACAGAATGTAAGCAAATGAAATGGTTAAAAAAGAAGTCTGAATAGAGTAGACTGCTAGAACCGTTGACAATACACCTTTTAAAACGAATTTTACCAATCTTGCAAATAGTTTGGCTAATTCAAAACCAAACATGGGATTACTTCAACAGACAGCTTAAATGTAATAGCAAAAAAATTGATGGAGAAGAACAAAATTCTTCTTTGAAGAAGCCACATCTTTCTTCTTAACTACAGAACTCAGAAATCCCACCAAATCTCTTGTGTTTCCTGCAAAAATTGAATTAGATTTTGCGAAGCTATTAATGTAAGAGTATATAACAAACGCCAGACGCATATAAATAATAAATGTAGTGTAGTACTTCAAGTGTTTCTAGTCTGGAAGGAGATTTGTGGGATGTGGACATCAACTGGAGACTGGAGGACATGATGTGGATGACAAGAATTTATCTCTAAATTTATGATTTTCCATTAAAGTGCTCTGAAAGTGATGATATTAGTAAACTTATTGCGGTAGAACCAAATGTCTTCTTTGAACACGTACAACAGTTGACTTAATGAATAAATAAACTAATTGAGAAAGATAGAAAAGTGAGGTTATCTGTCAAAGTCTGATCTGTATGTGGTGCTGCCTGTACATCAGGGGGTAAATTAAATTTTGTAAACAATTTCCGAAATTCTTAATGTTTATTCCAAAAGTATAGAAATTGCATAAATCGATAGAAAAAAATCGCAAAATTTATTACTGCAATTATTTATGTCTTACCCCTCAGACGTCATGAATAAATGTATTTTTTGCAGTTCGATGTTCTATCATTGAAAAACTTTCGCCAGTATTTCGGAACAACTTGCAGAATTGAGTTTCAAATTTAATTCTGAATGTATGTGCAAAGTTTCATGTGAATAGGTCCTAACAACACATGTAGCAAACTTTAGATAAGATCTCCTCACAGATATTCGAGATTCTTAAAGTTTATCCTAAAAATATAAATCCCGCAAAAGTTGGATAGAAAAAAATCGCAAGATCGGAAAGTGTAATTAGTTTTTTCCCAAACTTCGAATTTTTCGAGTAATTGATTATTTTCTTTTTAAAATTTTTAGGTCGATAATTCGGAAACTATACGAAACATGTAGGAATTGCCAGCAGAATTGAATTCAATATTCAATTCTCAATCTGTGTGCCAAATTTCATGAAGATCGGAGGAAAAAAATATTTTTTTCAACTTTTCGGCGAAGAAATCGTAAGACTATAACCTTCCATCTTTTTTGAGCAAAAATATTTTTATCTCCGGATTTCGATGAAACTTTGCACACATGTGTAGAATTAAATTCTGAACATCGGAGAGTAGTCAGTTGCTTTGTAGCTCGTTTACTTTTTGAAATATCGATCCTAAGGTGGTTAATGTCAAAACGGCAATATCTTTTGAACCGAAATAACTAGCATTAATCCATTAACACTTTTAAGATCAGTTATTTTTTTCGATGAAGATTTGAGGTTTTCAGATTTTTCCGAGTAGTATTTAAAATTTCCAAAATTTAATGTTGTCACCCTAAATGTAGGAAACCAATAATACACCATCGTTGACATTTTTTTTATTAGAACTTCATAAATAATTCAAAAACCGTAATAGCAAGCGGGAAATGAATAGTGCCAGTGGATTCAGCTCTACCTCATTGAGGACATATTAAAATTTCAAAGCAAAATCAAAGTAATAATTATTTAAGAAAAAGAGACCAATCCGATCTTGGCTCTCTCTACCTAACAATGTAAATTAACGCTTTAAAAGCAAATCTTAACACTGCAATAAAGTTGAACGTGATTTTCTAAAAAAAAACTATCGGGGTGAGATTTATAAAAGCAAATGTTTTGTAATAAAAAAAGTGTTCTATGGTCACAAATAAAATTTCATTGGAAATAAAAAAATCTAAACATAACACAGCTAGCACTAACAAAATCTAAGGGACCATCCTAACATATAAATAAGCCACAGGGCTTTGTACATGGTTTAATTAACCATCTCAGAAGGACTAATCAGTTAATGGTATGCTCTTAAACAGAAGACAAGTAAACAACATAGTTAAAAGATATTGAATTGAATAAGTGATTAACATAAATCATAAAAGCAAGAATTAGTAACTACTTCATCTAAATAACCACTGGGACTGAAATTTTGATTAACCCACAAGGGTAACTATTAAAACTAAGTGAAAACAGAATGTAAGCAAATGAACTGGTTAAAAAAGAAGTCTGAATAGAGTAGACTGCTAGAACCGTTGACAATATGCTTTTTAAAACGAATTTTACCAATCTTGCAAATAGTTGGGCTAATACAAAACCAAATATGGAATTACTTCAACAGACAGCTTAAATGTAATAGCAAAAAAATTGATGGAGAAGAACAAAATTCTTCCTAGAGGAAGCCACATCTTTCTTCTTAACTCCATAACTCAGAAATTCCACTTAATCTCTTGTGTTTCCTGCAAACATTGAACTAGATTTTGCGCATCTACTAATGCAAACGTGTATAACAAACGCCAAACGCATATAAATAATAAATGTAGTGTAGTACTTCAAGTGTTTCTAGTCTGGAAGGAGATTTGTGGGATGTGGACATCAACTGGAGACTGGAGGACATGATGTGAATGACAAGAATTTAACTCTAAATTCATGATTTTCCATTAAAGTGCTCTGAAAATATGATATTAGTAAACTTATTGCGGTAGAACCGAATGTATTATTTGAACATATGTAACTGTTAAATTAATGAGTAATTTTGAATCAAGAAGAATTTCCCATCTAAAATGTTGTTAGCCATTTTCCTAGAAACACCACGAGTTCGAGAAACGAATAATTGTTTTGATGGATATATTCATGTTGCATCCAAATATAAACTTTGTCTGGAGTATCTCAATAGCCGTAATTGAACGGAGAAATTATGAGGTCTTCATTTTAAAAGATGTAGTTACCATTGCAAGACTATTAAACACTAAAAAGTTCAATAAAAGGATTTTAATTCCTAAAGAAACGCAAACATCATTAAAATTGCAGAGTCTGGAGGCAAAGTAGCTTACCGCGAAATCAAAAAGAATTACAATTTTTGAGACATTCAGTTTAACGGTGTCGTTATCATCTCGGTGCTTTACACCCTACGAAAGATCCGAAAACAAATTTTAATTTCACTTTCAGAAGTGAGGTTAACAGATTGACTGTCAAATCTCAAACTTCAAATTTTAGTTCTAGCAAACTGGCGCGGTTGTCGCGGCAATCTCAAATTTTCGACAATTTACCGAAGGAGATATCCAAAAACTAACTGCATATTCTTGTTCCTTGACCCCTGTTTATTTAAGAAAAAGTACTCGATCGACTTTTTAATCTTTAATTCTTCTTCTTGCCATATCTCGAGAACCAAAAGAGATATCGAAAAACTAACTGCATATTCTTGTTCCTTGACCCCTGTTTATTCAAGAAAAAGTACCCGCTCCACTTTTTAATCTTCAATTCTTCTTCTTGCCATATCTCGAGAACCAAAAGACATATCGAAAAACTAACTGCATATTCTTGTTCCTTGACCCCTGTTTATTCAAGAAAAGTACCCGCTCCACTTTTTAATCTTTAATTCTTCTTCTTGCCATATCTCGACAAACCAAAAGACATATCGAAAAACTAACTGCATATTCTTGTTCCTTGACCCCTGTTTATTCAAGAAAAAGTATCCGTTCCACTTTTTAATCTTTAATTCTTCTTCTTGCCATATCTCGAGAACCAAAAGACATATCGAAAAACTAACTGCATATTCTTGTTCCTTGACCCCTGTTTATTCAAGAAAAAGTGTCCGTTCCACTTTTTATTCCTTAATTCTTCTTCTTGCCATATCTCGAGAACCAAAAGATATATCGAAAAACTAACTGCATATTCTTGTTCCTTGACCCCTGTTTATTCAGGAAAAAGTACCCGCTCGACTTTTTAATCTTTAATTCTTCTCCTTGCCATATCTCGAGAACCAGAAGACATATCGAAAGACTAACTGCATATTCTTCTTCCTTGACCCCTATTTATTCAAAAAAAGTACCCATTCCAATTTCTATTTTTAATTTTTCTACTTTATTTTGGAAATTCTTGATATTTATTTCCAAAATACAAAAATCGCATAAATAGATAGAAAAAATACTGCTAAATCTAATAGTGTAATTATATTTGTCCTAACCCTCATACTTGTTGACTAATTGTACTTTTTGGGGTTCGAAGCTCCATCATTTAAAAACTACCAGCACCATTTCAAAACTTCACGCACAATTGAATTCCAAATTTATTTCTGAATGTATTGTCAAAGTTTCATGTGAATAGGTCCTAACAACACATGTAGCAAACTTTAGATAAGATCTCCTCACAGATATTCGAGATTCTTTAAGTGCATCTTAAAAATATATATCCCACAAAAGTTGAATAGAAAAAAATTGCAAGATCGGAAAGTGTAATTAGATTTTTCCTAAACTTCGAATTTTTCGAGTAATTGATTATTTTCTTTTTAAAATTTTTAGGTCGATAATTCGGAAACTATACGAAACATGTAGGAACTGCCAGCAGAAATGAATTCAAAATTCAATTCTCAATCTGTGTGCCAAATTTCATGAAGTTCGGAGGAAAAAAATATTTTTTTCGACTTTTTGGCGAAGAAATCGTAAGACTATAACCTTCCAACTTTTTAGGGCAAAAATATTTTTATCTCCAGATTTTGATGAAACTTTGCACACGGGTGTAAAATTGAATTCTGAACATCGGAGAGCCGTCAGTTGCTTCGTAGCTCGTTTACTTTTTGAAATATCGATCTTAAGGTGGTTAATGTCAAAACGGCAATATCTTTTAAACCGAAATAACTAGCATTGATCTATTAACATTATTAAGATTAGTGATTTTTTTCCATGAAGAATTGAGGCTTTCAGATTTTTCCGAGTAGTATTTAAAATTTTCAAAATTCAATGTTGTCACCCTAAATGTAAGCAACCAATAATACACTATCGTTGACAATTTTTTTATTAGAACTTAATGAATAATTCAAAAACCGTAATAGCTAGCGGGAAATGAATAGTGCCTGTGGATTCGGCTTTATCTCCTTGAAGACATATTGAAATTTAAAAGCAAAATCAAAGTAATAATTCTTTAAGAAAAAGAATCCAATAGGATCTTGGCTCTTTCTACCTCACAATTTAAATTAACGCTTTAAAAACAAATCTTAACATTGCAATAAAGTTGAACGTGATTTTCGAAAAAGAACTATCAGGGTGGGATTTATAAGAGCAAATGTATTGTAATAAAAAAAGTGTTCCATCAGAAATAGAATTTCATTGGAAATCAAAAAATCTAACATAACACAGCTAGAACTAACAAAATCTAAGGGACTATCCTAACATATAAATAAGCCACAGGCCTTTGAACATGGTTTAATTAACCTTCTCAGAAGGACTAATCAGTTATAGGTATGCTCTTAAACAGAAATAAGATATTGAATTGAATAAGTGATTATAAATCATAAAAGGAAGAATTAGTAACTACTTCATCTAAATAACCACTGGGACTGAAATTTTGATTAAACCACAAGGGTAACTATTAAAACTAAGTGAAAACAGAATGTAAGCAAATGAAATGGTTAAAAAAGAAGTCTGACTAGAGTAGACTGCTAGAACCGTTGACAATACACCTTTTAAAACAAATTTTACCAATCTTGCAAATAGTTTGGCTAATTCAAAACCAAACATGGGATTACTTCAACAGACAGCTTAAATGTAATAGCAAAAAAATTGATGGAGAAGAACAAAATTCTTCTTTGAAGAAGCCACATCTTTCTTCTTAACTACAGAACTCAGAAATCCCACCAAATCTCTTGTGTTTCCTGCAAAAATTGAATTAGATTTTGCGAAGCTATTAATGTAAGAGTATATAACAAACGCCAGACGCATATAAATAATAAATGTAGTGTAGTACTTCAAGTGTTTCTAGTCTGGAAGGAGATTTGTGGGATGTGGACATCAACTGGAGACTGGAGGACATTATGTGGATGACAAGAATTTAACTCTAAATTCATGATTTTCCATTAAAGTGCTCTGAAAGTGATGATATTAGTAAACTTATTGCGGTAGAACCAAATGTCTTCTTTGAACACGTACAACAGTTGACTTAATGAGTAAATAAACTAATTGAGAAAGATAGAAAAGTGAGGTTATCTGTCAAAGTCTGATCTGTATGTGGTGCTGCCTGTACATCAGGGAGTAAATTGAATTTTGTAAACAATTTCCGAAATTCTTAATGTTTATTCCCAAAGTATAGAAATTGCATAAATCGATAGAAAAAAATCGCAAAATTTATTACTGCAATTATTTATGTCTTACCCCTCAGACTTCATGAATAAATGTATTTTTTGCAGTTCGATGTTCTATCATTGAAAAACTTTCGCCAGTATTTCGGAACAACTTGCAGAATTCAGTTTAAAATTTAATTCTGAATGTATGTGCAAAGTTTCATGTGAATAGGTCCTAACAACGCATGTAGCAAACTTTAGATAAGATCTCCTCACAGATATTCGAGATTCTTAAAGTTTATCCTAAAAATATAAATCCCGCAAAAGTTCGATAGAAAAAAATCGCAAGATCGGAAAGTGTAATTAATTTTTTCCTAAACTTCGAATTTTTTGAGTAATTGATTATTATTTTTTTAAAATTATTAGGTCGATAATTCGGAAACTGTACGAAACCTGTAGGAACTGCCAGTAGAAATGAATTCAAAATTCAATTCTCAATCTGTGTGCCAAATTTCATGATGATCGGAGGAGAAAAATATTTTTTTCAACTTTTCGGCGAAGAAATCGTAAGACTATAACCTTCCATCTTTTTTGAGCAAAAATATTTTTATCTCCAGATTTCGATGAAACTTTGCACACGGGTGGAGAATTGAATTCTGAACATCGGAGAGTAGTCAGTTGCTTTGTAGCTCGTTTACTTTTTGAAATATCGATCCTAAGGTGGTTAATGTCAAAACGGCAATATCCTTTGAACCGAAATAACTAGCATTAATCCATTAACACTTTTAAGATCAGTGATTTTTTTCGATGAAGATTTGAGGTTTTCAGATTTTTCCGAGTAGTATTTAAAATTTCCAAAATTCAATGTTGTCACCTTAAATGTAGGCAACCAATAATACACCATCGTTGACAATTTTTTTATTACAACTTCATAAATAATTCAAAAACCATAATAGCTAGCGGGAAATGAATAGTGCCAGTGGATTCAGCTTTACCTCCTTGAGGACATATTAAAATTTCAAAGCAAAATCAAAGTAATAATTATTTAAGAAAAGGAAACCAATACGATTTTGGCTCTCTCTACCTAACAATGTAAATTAACGCTTTAAAAGCAAATCTTAACACTGCAATAAAGTTGAACGTGATTTTCTAAAAAAAAACTATCGGGGTGAGATTTATAAAAGCAAATGTTTTGTAATAAAAAAAGTGTTCTATGGTCACTAATAAAATTTCATTGGAAATAAAAAAATCTAAACATAACACAGCTAGAACTAACAAAATCTAAGGGACTATCCTAACATATAAATAAGCCACAGGGCTTTGTACATGGTTTAATTAACCATCTCAGAAGGACTAATCAGTTAATGGTATGCTCTTAAACAGAAGACAAGTAAACAACATAGTTAAAAGATATTGAATTGAATAAGTGATTAACATAAATCACAAAAGCAAGAATTAGTAACTACTTCATCTAAATAAACACTGAGACTGAAATTTTGATTAAACCACAAGGGTAACTATTAAAACTAAGTGAAAACAGAATGTAAGCTAATGAACTGGTTAAAAAAGAAGTCTGAATAGAGTAGACTGCTAGAACCGTTGACAATATGCTTTTTAAAACAAATTTTACCAATCTTGCAAATAGTTGGGCTAATACAAAACCAAATATGGAATTACTTCAACAGACAGCTTAAATGTAATAGCAAAAAAATTGATGGAGAAGAACAAAATTCTTCCTAGAGGAAGCCCCATCCTTTTTCTTAACTCCATAACTCAGAAATTCCACTTAATCTCTTGTGTTTCCTGCATACATTGAATTAGATTTTGCGCATCTACTAATGCAAACGTGTATAACAAACGCCAAACGCATATAAATAATAAATGTAATGTAGTACTTCAAGTGTTTCTAGTCTGGAAGATTTGTGGGATGTGGACATCAACTGGAGACTGGAGGACATGATGTGGATGACAAGAATTTAACTTTAAATTCATGATTTTCCATTAAAGTGCTCTGAAAGTATGATATTAGTAAACTTATTGCGGTAGAACCGAATGTCTTATTTGAACACATATAACTGTTGAATTAACGAGTAATTTTGAATTTTGAATCAAGAAGAATTTCCCATCTAAACTGTTGTTAGCCATTTTCCTAGAAATACCACGAGTTTGAGAAACGAATAATTGTTTTGATGGATATATTCATGTTGCATCCAAATATAAACTTTGTCTGGAGTATCTCAATAGCCGAAATTGAACGGAGAAATTATGAGGTCTTCATTTTAAAAGATGTAATTACCATTGCGAGACTGTTAAACACTAAAAAGTTCGATAAAAGGATTTGAATTCCTAAAGAAACGCAATCATTAAAATTGCAGAGTCTGGAGGCAAAGTAGCTTACCGCGAAATCAAAAAGAATTACAATTTTTGAGACATTCAGTTTAACGGTGTCGTTATCATCTCGGTGCTTTACACCCTACGAAAGATCCGAAAACAAATTATAATTTCACTTTCAGAAGTGAGGTTAATAGATTGACTGTCAAATCTCAAACTTCAAATTTTAGTTCTAGCAAACTGGCGCGGTTTTCGCGCCAATCTTAAATCTTCGACAATTTACCGAAGGAGATATCCAAGAACTAACTGCATATTCTTGTTCCTTGACCCCTGCTTATTCAAGAAAAAGTACCCGCTCGACTTTTTAATCTTTAACTCTTCTTCTCGCCATATCTCGAGAACCAAAAGACATATCGAAAAACTAACTGCATATTCTTGTTCCTTGACCCCTGTTTATTCAAGAAAAAGTACTCGCTCGACTTTTTAATCTTTAACTATTCTTCTTGCCATATCTCGAGAACCAAAAGACATATCGAAAAACTAATTGCATATTCTTGTTCCTTGACCCCTGCTTATTCAAGAAAAAGTACCCGCTTGACTTTTTAATCTTTAATTCTTCTTCTTGCCATATCTCGAGAACCAAAAGAGATATCCAAAAACTAACTGCATATTCTTGTTCCTTGACCCCTGTTTATTCAAGAAAAAGTACTCGCTCGACTTTTTAATCTTTAACTCTTCTTCTTGCCATATCTCGAGAACCAAAAGACATATCGAAAAACTAATTGCATATTCTTGTTCCTTGACCCCTGCTTATTCAAGAAAAAGTAATCGCTGGACTTTTTAATCTTTAATTCTTCTTCTTGCCATATCTCGAGAACCAAAAGACATATCGAAAAACTAATTGCATATTCTTGTTCCTTGACCCCTGCTTATTCAAGAAAAAGTACCCGCTTGACTTTTTAATCTTTAATTCTTCTTCTTGCCATATCTCGAGAACCAAAAGAGATATCCAAAAACTAACTGCATATTCTTGTTCCTTGACCCCTGTTTATTCAAGAAAAAGTACTCGCTCGACTTTTTAATCTTTAACTCTTCTTCTTGCCATATCTCGAGAACCAAAAGACATATCGAAAAACTAACTGCATATTCTTGTTCCTTGACCCCTGTTTATTCAAGAAGAAGTACCCGCTTGACTTTTTAATCTTTAATTCTTCTTCTTGCCATATCTCGAGAACCAAAAGAGATATCCAAAAACTAACTGCATATTCTTGTTCCTTGACCCCTGTTTATTCAAGAAAAAGTACTCGCTCGACTTTTTAATCTTTAACTCTTCTTCTTGCCATATCTCGAGAACCAAAAGACATATCGAAAAACTAATTGCATATTCTTGTTCCTTGACCCCTGCTTATTCAAGAAAAAGTAATCGCTGGACTTTTTAATCTTTAATTCTTCTTCTTGCCATATCTCGAGAACCAAAAGACATATCGAAAAACTAATTGCATATTCTTGTTCCTTGACCCCTGCTTATTCAAGAAAAAGTACCCGCTTGACTTTTTAATCTTTAATTCTTCTTCTTGCCATATCTCGAGAACCAAAAGAGATATCCAAAAACTAACTGCATATTCTTGTTCCTTGACCCCTGTTTATTCAAGAAAAAGTACTCGCTCGACTTTTTAATCTTTAACTCTTCTTCTTGCCATATCTCGAGAACCAAAAGACATATCGAAAAACTAATTGCATATTCTTGTTCCTTGACCCCTGCTTATTCAAGAAAAAGTAACCCGCTGGACTTTTTAATCTTTAATTCTTCTTCTTGCCATATCTCGAGAACCAAAAGAGATATCCAAAAACTAACTGCATATTCTTGTTCCTTGACCCCTGCTTATTCAAGAAAAAGTACCCGCTCGACTTTTTAATCTTTAACTCTTCTTCTTGCCATATCTCGAGAACCAAAAGACATATCGAAAAACTAACTGCATATTCTTGTTCCTACACCCCTGTTTATTCAAGAAAAAGTACCCGCTCGACTTTTTAATCTTTAATTCTTCTTCTTGCCATATCTCGAGAACCAAAAGACATATCAAAAAACTAACTGCATATTCTTGTTCCTTGACCCCTGTTTATTCAAGAAAAAGTACACGCTCGACTTTTTAATCCTTAATTCTTCTTCTTGCCATATCTCGAGAACCAAAAGAGATATCCAAAAACTAACTGCATATTCTTATTCTTTGACCCCTGTTTATTCAAGAAAAAGTACTCGCTCGACATTTTATTCCTTAATTATTCTTCTTGCCATATCTCGAGAACCAAAAGAGATATCAAAAAACTAACTGCATATTCTTGATCCTTGACCCCTGTTTATTCAAGAAAAAGTACCCGCTTGACTTTTTAATCTTTAATTCTTCTTCTTGCCATATCTCGAGAACCAAAAGACATATCAAAAAACTAACTGCATATTCTTGTTCCTTGACCCCTGTTTATTCAAGAAAAAGTACTCGCTCGACTTTTTAATGTTTAATTATTCTTCTTGCCATATCTCGAGAACCAAAAGAGATATCGAGAAACTAACTGCATATTCTTGTTCCTTGACCCCTGCTTATTCAAGAAAAAGTACCCGCTCGACTTTTTAATCTTTAACTCTTCTTCTTGCCATATCTCGAGAACCAAAAGACATATCGAAAAACTAACTACATATTCTTGTTCCTTGACCCCTGTTTATTCAAGAAAAAGTACTCGCTCGACTTTTTAATCTTTAATTCTTCTTCTTGCCATATCTCGAGAACCAAAAGACCTATCGAAAAACTAACTGCATATTCTTGTTACTAGAACCCTGTTTATTCAAGAAAAAGTACCCGCTCGACTTTTTAATATTTAATTCTTCTTCTTGCCATATCTCGAGAACCAAAAGAGATATCGAGAAACTAACTGCATATTCTTGTTCCTTGACCCCTGCTTATTCAAGAAAAAGTACCCGCTCGACTTTTTAATCTTTAATTCTTCTTCTTGCCATATCTCGAGAACCAAAAGACATATCGAAAAACTAACTGCATATTCTTGTTCCTTGACCCCTGTTTATTCAAGAAAAAGTACCCGCTCGACTTTTTAATCTTTAATTATTCTTCTTGCCATATCTCGAGAACCAAAAGACATATCGAAAAACTAACTACATATTCTTGTTCCTTGACCCCTGTTTATTCAAGAAAAAGTACTCGCTCGACTTTTTAATCTTTAATTCTTCTTCTTGCCATATCTCGAGAACCAAAAGACCTATCGAAAAACTAACTGCATATTCTTGTTCCTAGAACCCTGTTTATTCAAGAAAAAGTACCCGCTCGACTTTTTAATATTTAATTCTTCTTCTTGCCATATCTCGAGAACCAAAAGACATATCGAAAAACTAACTGCATATTCTTGTTCCTAGACCCCTGCTTATTCAAGAAAAAGTACCCGCTCGACTTTTTAATCTTTAACTATTCTTCTTGCCATATCTCGAGAACCAAAAGACATATCAAAAAACTAACTGCATATTCTTGTTCCTTGACCCCTGTTTATTCAAGAAAAAGTACCCGCTCGACTTTTTAATATTTAATTCTTCTTCTTGCCATATCTCGAGAACCAAAAGAGATATCGAAAAACTAACTGCATATTCTTGATCCTTGACCCCTGTTTATTCAAGAAAAAGTTCCCGCTTGACTTTTTAATCTTTAATTCTTCTTCTTGCCATATCTCGAGAACCAAAAGACATATCGAAAAACTAACTGCATATTCTTGTTCCTTGACCCCTGTTTATTCAAGAAAAAGTACTCGCTCGACTTTTTAATATTTAATTCTTCTTCTTGCCATATCTCGAGAACCAAAAGACATATCGAAAAACTAACTGCATATTCTTGATCCTTGACCCCTGTTTATTCAAGAAAAAGTTCCCGCTTGACTTTTTAATCTTTAATTCTTCTTCTTGCCATATCTCGAGAACCAAAAGACATATCGAAAAACTAACTGCATATTCTTGTTCCTTGACCCCTGTTTATTCAAGAAAAAGTACTCGCTCGACTTTTTAATCTTTAATTCTTCTTCTTGCCATATCTCGAGAACCAAAAAAGATATCCAAAAACTAACTGCATATTCTTATTCTTTGACCCCTGCTTATTCAAGAAAAAGTACTCGCTCGACATTTTATTCCTTAATTATTCTTCTTGCCATATCTCGAGAACCAAAAGAGATATCGAAAAACTAACTGCATATTCTTGATCCTTGACCCCTGTTTATTCAAGAAAAAGTTCCCGCTTGACTTTTTAATCTTTAATTCTTCTTCTTGCCATATCTCGAGAACCAAAAGACATATCGAAAAACTAACTGCATATTCTTGTTCCTTGACCCCTGTTTATTCAAGAAAAAGTACTCGCTCGACTTTTTAATCTTTAATTCTTCTTCTTGCCATATCTCGAGAACCAAAAGACATATCGAAAAACTAACTGCATATTCTTGTTCCTTGACCGATGTTTATTCAAGAAAAAGTACTCGCTCGACTTTTTAATCTTTAATTCTTCTTCTTGCCATATCTCGAGAACCAAAAGACATATCGAAAAACTAACTGCATATTCTTATTCTTTGACCGATGTTTATTCAAGAAAAAGTACTCGCTCGACTTTTTAATCTTTAATTCTTCTTCTTGCCATATCTCGAGAACCAAAAGACATATCGAAAAACTAACTGCATATTCTTGTTCCTTGACCGATGTTTATTCAAGAAAAAGTACTCGCTCGACTTTTTAATCTTTAATTCTTCTTCTTGCCATATCTCGAGAACCAAAAGACATATCGAAAAACTAACTGCATATTCTCGTTCCTTGACCGATGTTTATTCAAGAAAAAGTACTCGCTCGACTTTTTAATCTTTAATTCTTCTTCTTGCCATATCTCGAGAACCAAAAGACATATCGAAAAACTAACTGCATATTCTTGTTCCTTGACCCCTGTTTATTCAAGAAAAAGTACTCGCTCGACTTTTTAATCTTTAATTCTTCTTCTTGCCATATCTCGAGAACCAAAAGACATATCGAAAAACTAACTGCATATTCTTGTTCCTTGACCCCTGTTTATTCAAGAAAAAGTACTCGCTCGACTTTTTAATCTTTAATTATTCTTCTTGCCATATCTCGAGAACCAAAAAAGATATCCAAAAACTAACTGCATATTCTTATTCTTTGACCCCTGCTTATTCAAGAAAAAGTACTCGCTCGACATTTTATTCCTTAATTATTCTTCTTGCCATATCTCGAGAACCAAAAGAGATATCGAAAAACTAACTGCATATTCTTGATCCTTGACCCCTGTTTATTCAAGAAAAAGTTCCCGCTTGACTTTTTAATCTTTAATTCTTCTTCTTGCCATATCTCGAGAACCAAAAGACATATCGAAAAACTAACTGCATATTCTTGTTCCTTGACCCCTGTTTATTCAAGAAAAAGTACTCGCTCGACTTTTTAATCTTTAATTCTTCTTCTTGCCATATCTCGAGAACCAAAAGAGATATCCAAAAACTAACTGCATATTCTTATTCTTTGACCCCTGTTTATTCAAGAAAAAGTACTCGCTCGACATTTTATTCCTTAATTATTCTTCTTGCCATATCTCGAGAACCAAAAGAGATATCGAAAAACTAACTGCATATTCTTGATCCTTGACCCCTGTTTATTCAAGAAAAAGTTCCCGCTTGACTTTTTAATCTTTTATTCTTCTTCTTGCCATATCTCGAGAACCAAAAGACATATCGAAAAACTAACTGCATATTCTTGTTCCTTGACCCCTGTTTATTCAAGAAAAAGTACTCGCTCGACTTTTTAATATTTAATTCTTCTTCTTGCCATATCTCGAGAACCAAAAGACATATCGAAAAACTAACTGCATATTCTTGATCCTTGACCCCTGTTTATTCAAGAAAAAGTTCCCGCTTGACTTTTTAATCTTTAATTCTTCTTCTTGCCATATCTCGAGAACCAGAAGACATATCGAAAAACTAACTGCATATTCTTGTTCCTTGACCCCTGTTTATTCAAGAAAAAGTACTCGCTCGACTTTTTAATCTTTAATTCTTCTTCTTGCCATATCTCGAGAACCAAAAAAGATATCGAAAAACTAACTGCATATTCTTGATCCTTGACCCCTGTTTATTCAAGAAAAAGTACTCGCTCGACTTTTTAATATTTAATTCTTCTTCTTGCCATATCTCGAGAACCAAAAGACATATCGAAAAACTAACTGCATATTCTTGTTCCTTGACCGATGTTTATTCAAGAAAAAGTACTCGCTCGACTTTTTAATCTTTAATTCTTCTTCTTGCCATATCTCGAGAACCAAAAGACATATCGAAAAACTAACTGCATATTCTTATTCTTTGACCGATGTTTATTCAAGAAAAAGTACTCGCTCGACTTTTTAATCTTTAATTCTTCTTCTTGCCATATCTCGAGAACCAAAAGAGATATCGAAAAACTAACTGCATATTCTTGATCCTTGACCCCTGTTTATTCAAGAAAAAGTTCCCGCTTGACTTTTTAATCTTTAATTCTTCTTCTTGCCATATCTCGAGAACCAAAAGACATATCGAAAAACTAACTGCATATTCTTGTTCCTTGACCCCTGTTTATTCAAGAAAAAGTACTCGCTCGACTTTTTAATCTTTAATTCTTCTTCTTGCCATATCTCGAGAACCAAAAAAGATATCCAAAAACTAACTGCATATTCTTATTCTTTGACCCCTGCTTATTCAAGAAAAAGTACTCGCTCGACATTTTATTCCTTAATTATTCTTCTTGCCATATCTCGAGAACCAAAAGAGATATCGAAAAACTAACTGCATATTCTTGATCCTTGACCCCTGTTTATTCAAGAAAAAGTTCCCGCTTGACTTTTTAATCTTTAATTCTTCTTCTTGCCATATCTCGAGAACCAAAAGACATATCGAAAAACTAACTGCATATTCTTGTTCCTTGACCCCTGTTTATTCAAGAAAAAGTACTCGCTCGACTTTTTAATCTTTAATTCTTCTTCTTGCCATATCTCGAGAACCAAAAGACATATCGAAAAACTAACTGCATATTCTTGTTCCTTGACCGATGTTTATTCAAGAAAAAGTACTCGCTCGACTTTTTAATCTTTAATTCTTCTTCTTGCCATATCTCGAGAACCAAAAGACATATCGAAAAACTAACTGCATATTCTTATTCTTTGACCGATGTTTATTCAAGAAAAAGTACTCGCTCGACTTTTTAATCTTTAATTCTTCTTCTTGCCATATCTCGAGAACCAAAAGACATATCGAAAAACTAACTGCATATTCTTGTTCCTTGACCGATGTTTATTCAAGAAAAAGTACTCGCTCGACTTTTTAATCTTTAATTCTTCTTCTTGCCATATCTCGAGAACCAAAAGACATATCGAAAAACTAACTGCATATTCTCGTTCCTTGACCGATGTTTATTCAAGAAAAAGTACTCGCTCGACTTTTTAATCTTTAATTCTTCTTCTTGCCATATCTCGAGAACCAAAAGACATATCGAAAAACTAACTGCATATTCTTGTTCCTTGACCCCTGTTTATTCAAGAAAAAGTACTCGCTCGACTTTTTAATCTTTAATTCTTCTTCTTGCCATATCTCGAGAACCAAAAGACATATCGAAAAACTAACTGCATATTCTTGTTCCTTGACCCCTGTTTATTCAAGAAAAAGTACTCGCTCGACTTTTTAATCTTTAATTCTTCTTCTTGCCATATCTCAAGAACCAAAAAAGATATCCAAAAACTAACTGCATATTCTTATTCTTTGACCCCTGCTTATTCAAGAAAAAGTACTCGCTCGACATTTTATTCCTTAATTATTCTTCTTGCCATATCTCGAGAACCAAAAGAGATATCGAAAAACTAACTGCATATTCTTGATCCTTGACCCCTGTTTATTCAAGAAAAAGTTCCCGCTTGACTTTTTAATCTTTAATTCTTCTTCTTGCCATATCTCGAGAACCAAAAGACATATCGAAAAACTAACTGCATATTCTTGTTCCTTGACCCCTGTTTATTCAAGAAAAAGTACTCGCTCGACTTTTTAATCTTTAATTCTTCTTCTTGCCATATCTCGAGAACCAAAAGAGATATCCAAAAACTAACTGCATATTCTTATTCTTTGACCCCTGTTTATTCAAGAAAAAGTACTCGCTCGACATTTTATTCCTTAATTATTCTTCTTGCCATATCTCGAGAACCAAAAGAGATATCGAAAAACTAACTGCATATTCTTGATCCTTGACCCCTGTTTATTCAAGAAAAAGTTCCCGCTTGACTTTTTAATCTTTAATTCTTCTTCTTGCCATATCTCGAGAACCAAAAGACATATCGAAAAACTAACTGCATATTCTTGTTCCTTGACCCCTGTTTATTCAAGAAAAAGTACTCGCTCGACTTTTTAATCCTTAATTCTTCTTCTTGCCATATCTCGAGAACCAAAAGAGATATCCAAAAACTAACTGCATATTCTTATTCTTTGACCCCTGTTTATTCAAGAAAAAGTACTCGCTCGACATTTTATTCCTTAATTATTCTTCTTGCCATATCTCGAGAACCAAAAGAGATATCAAAAAACTAACTGCATATTCTTGATCCTTGACCCCTGTTTATTCAAGAAAAAGTACCCGCTTGACTTTTTAATCTTTAATTCTTCTTCTTGCCATATCTCGAGAACCAAAAGAGATATCGAGAAACTAACTGCATATTCTTGTTCCTTGACCCCTGCTTATTCAAGAAAAAGTACCCGCTCGACTTTTTAATCTTTAACTCTTCTTCTTGCCATATCTCGAGAACCAAAAGACATATCGAAAAACTAACTGCATATTCTTGTTCCTTGACCCCTGTTTATTCAAGAAAAAGTACTCGCTCGACTTCTTAATCTTTAATTCTTCTTCTTGCCATATCTCGAGAACCAAAAGACATATCGAAGAACTAACTGCATATTCTTGTTCCTTGACCCCTGTTTATTCAAGAAAAAGTACTCGCTCGACTTTTTAATCTTTAATTCTTCTTCTTGCCATATCTCGAGAACCAAAAGACATATCGAAAAACTAACTACATATTCTTGTTCCTTGACCCCTGTTTATTCAAGAAAAAGTACCCGCTCGACTTTTTAATATTTAATTCTTCTTCTTGCCATATCTCGAGAACCAAAAGACATATCGAAAAACTAACTGCATATTCTTGTTCCTTGACCCCTGTTTATTCAAGAAAAAGTACCCGCTCCACTTTTTAATCTTTAATTCTTCTTCTTGCCATATCTCGAGAACCAAAAGACATATCGAAAAACTAACTACATATTCTTGTTCCTTGACCCCTGTTTATTCAAGAAAAAGTACCCGCTCGACTTTTTAATCTTTAATTCTTCTTCTTGCCATATCTCGAGAACCAAAAGACCTATCGAAAAACTAACTGCATATTTTTGTTCCTAGAACACTCTTTATTCAAGAAAAAGTACCCGCTCGACTTTTTAATATTTAATTCTTCTTCTTGCCATATCTCGAGAACCAAAAGACATATCGAAAAACTAACTGCATATTCTTGTTCCTAGACCCCTGTTTATTCAAGAAAAAGTACCCGCTCGACTTTTTAATCTTTAATTCTTCTTCTTGCCATATCTCGAGAACCAAAAGACATATCGAAAAACTAACTGCATATTCTTGTTCCTTGACCCCTGTTTATTCAAGAAAAAGTACCCGCTTGACTTTTTAATCTTTAATTCTTCTTCTTGCCATATCTCGAGAACCAAAAGACATATCGAAAAACTAACTGCATATTCTTATTCTTTGACCCCTGTTTATTCAAGAAAAAGTACTCGCTCGACATTTTATTCCTTAATTATTCTTCTTGCCATATCTCGAGAACCAAAAGAGATATCGAAAAACTAACTGCATATTCTTGATCCTTGACCCCTGTTTATTCAAGAAAAAGTACTCGCTCGACTTTTTAATCTTTAATTCTTCTTCTTGCCATATCTCGAGAACCAAAAGACATATCGAAAAACTAACTGCATATTCTTATTCTTTGACCGATGTTTATTCAAGAAAAAGTACTCGCTCGACTTTTTAATCTTTAATTCTTCTTCTTGCCATATCTCGAGAACCAAAAGACATATCGAAAAACTAACTGCATATTCTTGTTCCTTGACCGATGTTTATTCAAGAAAAAGTACTCGCTCGACTTTTTAATCTTTAATTCTTCTTCTTGCCATATCTCGAGAACCAAAAGACATATCGAAAAACTAACTGCATATTCTCGTTCCTTGACCGATGTTTATTCAAGGAAAAGTACTCGCTCGACTTTTTAATCTTTAATTCTTCTTCTTGCCATATCTCGAGAACCAAAAGACATATCGAAAAACTAACTGCATATTCTTGTTCCTTGACCCCTGTTTATTCAAGAAAAAGTACTCGCTCGACTTTTTAATCTTTAATTCTTCTTCTTGCCATATCTCGAGAACCAAAAGACATATCGAAAAACTAACTGCATATTCTTGTTCCTTGACCCCTGTTTATTCAAGAAAAAGTACTCGCTCGACTTTTTAATCTTTAATTCTTCTTCTTGCCATATCTCGAGAACCAAAAAAGATATCCAAAAACTAACTGCATATTCTTATTCTTTGACCCCTGCTTATTCAAGAAAAAGTACTCGCTCGACATTTTATTCCTTAATTATTCTTCTTGCCATATCTCGAGAACCAAAAGAGATATCGAAAAACTAACTGCATATTCTTGATCCTTGACCCCTGTTTATTCAAGAAAAAGTTCCCGCTTGACTTTTTAATCTTTAATTCTTCTTCTTGCCATATCTCGAGAACCAAAAGAGATATCCAAAAACTAACTGCATATTCTTATTCTTTGACCCCTGTTTATTCAAGAAAAAGTACTCGCTCGACATTTTATTCCTTAATTATTCTTCTTGCCATATCTCGAGAACCAAAAGAGATATCGAAAAACTAACTGCATATTCTTGTTCCTTGACCCCTGTTTATTCAAGAAAAAGTTCCCGCTTGACTTTTTAATCTTTTATTCTTCTTCTTGCCATATCTCGAGAACCAAAAGACATATCGAAAAACTAACTGCATATTCTTGTTCCTAGACCCCTGTTTATTCAAGAAAAAGTACTCGCTCGACATTTTATTCCTTAATTATTCTTCTTGCCATATCTCGAGAACCAAAAGAGATATCAAAAAACTAACTGCATATTCTCGTTCCTTGACCGATGTTTATTCAAGAAAAAGTACTCGCTCGACTTTTTAATCTTTAATTCTTCTTCTTGCCATATCTCGAGAACCAAAAGAGATATCCAAAAACTAACTGCATATTCTTATTCTTTGACCCCTGTTTATTCAAGAAAAAGTACTCGCTCGACATTTTATTCCTTAATTATTCTTCTTGCCATATCTCGAGAACCAAAAGAGATATCAAAAAACTAACTGCATATTCTCGTTCCTTGACCGATGTTTATTCAAGAAAAAGTACTCGCTCGACTTTTTAATCTTTAATTCTTCTTCTTGCCATATCTCGAGAACCAAAAGACATATCGAAAAACTAACTGCATATTCTTGTTCCTAGACCCCTGTTTATTCAAGAAAAAGTACCCGCTCGACTTTTTAATCTTTAATTCTTCTTCTTGCCATATCTCGAGAACCAAAAGACATATCGAAAAACTAACTGCATATTCTTGTTCCTTGACCCCTGTTTATTCAAGAAAAAGTACCCGCTTGACTTTTTAATCTTTAATTCTTCTTCTTGCCATATCTCGAGAACCAAAAGACATATCGAAAAACTAACTGCATATTCTTATTCTTTGACCCCTGTTTATTCAAGAAAAAGTACTCGCTCGACATTTTATTCCTTAATTATTCTTCTTGCCATATCTCGAGAACCAAAAGAGATATCGAAAAACTAACTGCATATTCTTGATCCTTGACCCCTGTTTATTCAAGAAAAAGTACTCGCTCGACTTTTTAATCTTTAATTCTTCTTCTTGCCATATCTCGAGAACCAAAAGACATATCGAAAAACTAACTGCATATTCTTATTCTTTGACCGATGTTTATTCAAGAAAAAGTACTCGCTCGACTTTTTAATCTTTAATTCTTCTTCTTGCCATATCTCGAGAACCAAAAGACATATCGAAAAACTAACTGCATATTCTTGTTCCTTGACCGATGTTTATTCAAGAAAAAGTACTCGCTCGACTTTTTAATCTTTAATTCTTCTTCTTGCCATATCTCGAGAACCAAAAGACATATCGAAAAACTAACTGCATATTCTCGTTCCTTGACCGATGTTTATTCAAGAAAAAGTACTCGCTCGACTTTTTAATCTTTAATTCTTCTTCTTGCCATATCTCGAGAACCAAAAGACATATCGAAAAACTAACTGCATATTCTTGTTCCTTGACCCCTGTTTATTCAAGAAAAAGTACTCGCTCGACTTTTTAATCTTTAATTCTTCTTCTTGCCATATCTCGAGAACCAAAAGACATATCGAAAAACTAACTGCATATTCTTGTTCCTTGACCCCTGTTTATTCAGGAAAAAGTACCCGCTCGACTTTTTAATCTTTAACTCTTCTTCTTGCCATATCTCGAGAACCAAAAGACATATCGAAAAACTAACTGAATATTCTTCTTCCTTGACCCCTATTTATTCAAAAAAAGTACCCATTCCAATTTCTATTTTTAATTTTTCTACTTTATTTTGGAAATTCTTAATATTTATTTCCAAAATACAAAAATCGCATAAATAGATAGAAAAAATACTGCTAAATCTAATAGTGTAATTATATTTGTCCTAACCCTCATACTTGTTGACTAATTGTACTTTTTGGGGTTCGAAGCTCCATCATTTAAAAACTACCAGCACCATTTCAAAACTTCACGCACAATTGAATTCCAAATTTATTTCTGAATGTATGTGCAAAGTTTCATGTGAATAGGTCCTAACAACACATGTAGCAAACTTTAGATAAGATCTCCTCACAGATATTCGAGATTCTTTAAGTGCATCTTAAAAATATATATCCCACAAAAGTTGAATAGAAAAAAATCGCAAGATCGGAAAGTGTAATTAGATTTTTCCTAAACTTCGAATTTTTCGAGTAATTGATTGTTTTCTTTTTAAAATTTTTAGGTCGATAATTCGGAAACTATACGAAACATGTAGGAACTGCCAGCAGAAATGAATTCAAAATTCAATTCTCAATCTGTGTGCCAAATTTCATGAAGTTCGGAGGAAAAAAATATTTTTTTCGACTTTTCGGCGAAGAAATCGTAAGACTGTAACCTTCCAACTTTTTAGGGCAAAAATATTTTTATCTCCAGATTTTGATGAAACTTTGCACACGGGTGTAGAATTGAATTCTGAACATCGGAGAGCCGTCAGTTGCTTCGTAGCTCGTTTACTTTTTGAAATATCGATCTTAAGGTGGTTAATGTCAAAACGGCAATATCTTTTAAACCGAAATAACTAACATTGATCTATTAACATTATTAAGATTAGTGATTTTTTTCCATGAAGAATTGAGGCTTTCAGATTTTTCCGAGTAGTATTTAAAATTTTCAAAATTCAATGTTGTCACCCTAAATGTAGGCAACTAATAATACACTATCGTTGACAATTTTTTTATTAGAACTTAATGAATAATTCAAAAACCGTAATAGCTAGCGAGAAATGAATAGTGCCTGTGGATTCAGCTTTATCTCCTTGGAGACATATTGAAATTTAAAAGCAAAATCAAAGTAATAATTCTTTAAGAAAAAGAATCCAATACGATCTTGGCTCTTTCTACCTCACAATTTAAATTAACGCTTTAAAAACAAATCTTAACATTGCAATAAAGTTGAACGTGATTTTCGAAAAAGAACTATCAGGGTGGGATTTATAAGAGCAAATGTATTGTAATAAAAAAAGTGTTCCATCAGAAATAGAATTTCATTGGAAATCAAAAAATCTAACATAACACAGCTAGAACTAACAAAATCTAAGGGACTATCCTAACATATAAATAAGCCACAGGCCTTTGAACATGGTTTAATTAACCTTCTCAGAAGGACTAATCAGTTATAGGTATGCTCTTAAACAGAAATAAGATATTGAATTGAATAAGTGATTATAAATCATAAAAGGAAGAATTAGTAACTACTTCATCTAAATAACCACTGGGACTGAAATTTTGATTAAACCACAAGGGTAACTATTAAAACTAAGTGAAAACAGAATGTAAGCAAATGAAATGGTTAAAAAAGAAGTCTGACTAGAGTAGACTGCTAGAACCGTTGACAATACACCTTTTAAAACAAATTTTACCAATCTTGCAAATAGTTTGGCTAATTCAAAACCAAACATGGGATTACTTCAACAGACAGCTTAAATGTAATAGCAAAAAAATTGATGGAGAAGAACAAAATTCTTCTTTGAAGAAGCCACATCTTTCTTCTTAACTACAGAACTCAGAAATCCCACCAAATCTCTTGTGTTTCCTGCAAAAATTGAATTAGATTTTGCGAAGCTATTAATGTAAGAGTATATAACAAACGCCAGACGCATATAAATAATAAATGTAGTGTAGTACTTCAAGTGTTTCTAGTCTGGAAGGAGATTTGTGGGATGTGGACATCAACTGGAGACTGGAGGACATTATGTGGATGACAAGAATTTAACTCTAAATTCATGATTTTCCATTAAAGTGCTCTGAAAGTGATGATATTAGTAAACTTATTGCGGTAGAACCAAATGTCTTCTTTGAACACGTACAACAGTTGACTTAGTGAGTAAATAAACTAATTGAGAAAGATAGAAAAGTGAGGTTATCTGTCAAAGTCTGATCTGTATGTGGTGCTGCCTGTACATCAGGGGGTAAATTGAATTTTGTAAACAATTTCCGAAATTCTTAATGTTTATTCCAAAAGTATAGAAATTGCATAAATCGATAGAAAAAAATCGCAAAATTTATTACTGCAATTATTTATGTCTTACCCCTCAGACGTCATGAATAAATGTATTTTTTGCAGTTCGATGTTCTATCATTGAAAAACTTTCGCCAGTATTTCGGAACAACTTGCAGAATTGAGTTTCAAATTTAATTCTGAATGTATGTGCAAAGTTTCATGTGAATAGGTCTTAACAACACATGTAGCAAACTTTAGATAAGATCTCCTCACAGATATTCGAGATTCTTAAAGTTTATCCTAAAAATATAAATCCCGCAAAAGTTGGATAGAAAAAAATCGCAAGATCGGAAAGTGTAATTAGTTTTTTCCCAAACTTCGAATTTTTCGAGTAATTGATTATTTTCTTTTTAAAATTTTTAGGTCGATAATTCGGAAACTATACGAAACATGTAGGAATTGCCAGCAGAATTGAATTCAATATTCAATTCTCAATCTGTGTGCCAAATTTCATGAAGATCGGAGGAAAAAAATATTTTTTTCAACTTTTCGGCGTAGAAATCGTAAGACTATAACCTTCCATCTTTTTTGAGCAAAAATATTTTTATCTCCGGATTTCGATGAAACTTTGCACACATGTGTAGAATTATATTCTGAACATCGGAGAGTAGTCAGTTGCTTTGTAGCTCGTTTACTTTTTGAAATATCGATCCTAAGGTGGTTAATGTCAAAACGGCAATATCCTTTGAACCGAAATAACTAGCATTAATCCATTAACACTTTTAAGATCAGTGATTTTTTTCGATGAAGATTTGAGGTTTTCAGATTTTTCCGAGTAGTATTTAAAATTTCCAAAATTTAATGTTGTCACCCTAAATGTAGGAAACCAATAATACACCATCGTTGACATTTTTTTTATTAGAACTTCATAAATAATTCAAAAACCGTAATAGCAAGCGGGAAATGAATAGTGCCAGTGGATTCAGCTCTACCTCATTGAGGACATATTAGAATTTCAAAGCAAAATCAAAGTAATAATTATTTAAGAAAAAGAGACCAATCCGATCTTGGCTCTCTCTACCTAACAATGTAAATTAACGCTTTAAAAGCAAATCTTAACACTGCAATAAAGTTGAACGTGATTTTCTAAAAAAAAACTATCGGGGTGAGATTTATAAAAGCAAATGTTTTGTAATAAAAAAAGTGTTCTATGGTCACAAATAAAATTTCATTGGAAATAAAAAAATCTAAACATAACACAGCTAGAACTAACAAAATCTAAGGGACCATCCTAACATATAAATAAGCCACAGGCCTTTGAACATGGTTTAATTAACCATCTCAGAAGGACTAATCAGTTATAGGTATGCTCTTAAACAGAAATAAGATATTGAATTGAATAAGTGATTATAAATCATAAAAGGAAGAATTAGTAACTACTTCATCTAAATAACCACTGGGACTGAAATTTTGATTAAACCACAAGGGTAACTATTAAAACTAAGTGAAAACAGAATGTAAGCAAATGAAATGGTTAAAAAAGAAGTCTGACTAGAGTAGACTGCTAGAACCGTTGACAATACACCTTTTAAAACAAATTTTACCAATCTTGCAAATAGTTTGGCTAATTCAAAACCAAACATGGGATTACTTCAACAGACAGCTTAAATGTAATAGCAAAAAAATTGATGGAGAAGAACAAAATTCTTCTTTGAAGAAGCCACATCTTTCTTCTTAACTACAGAACTCAGAAATCCCACCAAATCTCTTGTGTTTCCTGCAAAAATTGAATTAGATTTTGCGAAGCTATTAATGTAAGAGTATATAACAAACGCCAGACGCATATAAATAATAAATGTAGTGTAGTACTTCAAGTGTTTCTAGTCTGGAAGGAGATTTGTGGGATGTGGACATCAACTGGAGACTGGAGGACATTATGTGGATGACAAGAATTTAACTCTAAATTCATGATTTTCCATTAAAGTGCTCTGAAAGTGATGATATTAGTAAACTTATTGCGGTAGAACCAAATGTCTTCTTTGAACACGTACAACAGTTGACTTAATGAGTAAATAAACTAATTGAGAAAGATAGAAAAGTGAGGTTATCTGTCAAAGTCTGATCTGTATGTGGTGCTGCCTGTACATCAGGGAGTAAATTGAATTTTGTAAACAATTTCCGAAATTCTTAATGTTTATTCCCAAAGTATAGAAATTGCATAAATCGATAGAAAAAAATCGCAAAATTTATTACTGCAATTATTTATGTCTTACCCCTCAGACTTCATGAATAAATGTATTTTTTGCAGTTCGATGTTCTATCATTGAAAAACTTTCGCCAGTATTTCGGAACAACTTGCAGAATTGAGTTTCAAATTTAATTCTGAATGTATGTGCAAAGTTTCATGTGAATAGGTCCTAACAACGCATGTAGCAAACTTTAGATAAGATCTCCTCACAATTCGAGATTCTTAAAGTTTATCCTAAAAATATAAATCCCGCAAAAGTTGGATAGAAAAAAATCGCAAGATCGGAAAGTGTAATTAGTTTTTTCCCAAACTTCGAATTTTTCGAGTAATTGATTATTTTCTTTTTAAAATTTTTAGGTCGATAATTCGGAAACTATACGAAACATGTAGGAATTGCCAGCAGAATTGAATTGAATATTCAATTCTCAATCTGTGTGCCAAATTTCATGATGATCGGAGGAAAAAAATATTTTTTTCAACTTTTCGGCGAAGAAATCGTAAGACTATAACCTTCCATCTTTTTTGAGCAAAAATATTTTTATCTCCGGATTTCGATGAAACTTTGCACACATGTGTAGAATTAAATTCTGAACATCGGAGAGTAGTCAGTTGCTTTGTAGCTCGTTTACTTTTTGAAATATCGATCCTAAGGTGGTTAATATCAAAACGGCAATATCTTTTGAACCGAAATAACTAGCATTAATCTATTAACATTTTTAAGATCAGTAATTTTTTTCGATGAAGATTTGAGGTTTTCAGATTTTTCCGAGTAGTATTTAAAATTTCCAAAATTCAATGTTGTCACCCTAAATGCAGGCAACCAATAATACACCATAGTTGACAATTTTTTTATTAGAACTTCATATATAATTCAAAAACCGTAATAGCTAGCGGGAAATGAATAGTGCCAGTGGATTCAGCTTTACCTCCTTGAGGACATATTAAAATTTCAAAGCAAAATCAAAGTAATAATTATTTAAGAAAAAGAAACCAATACGATCTTGGCTGTCTCTACCTAACAATGTAAATTAAGGCTTTAAAAGCAAATCTTAACACTGCAATAAAGTTGAACGTGATTTTCTAAAAAAAACTATCGGGGTGAGATTTATAAAAGCAAATGTTTTGTAATAAAAAAAGTGTTCTATGGTCACAAATAAAATTTCATTGGAAATAAAGAAATCTAAACTTAACACAGCTAGAACTAACAAAATCTAAGGGACTATCTTAACATATAAATAAGCCACAGGCGTTTGTACATGGTTTAATTAACCATCTCAGAAGGACTAATCAGTTAATGGTATGCTCTTAAACAGAAGACAAGTAAACAACATAGTTAAAAGATATTGAATTGAATAAGTGATTATAAATCATAAAAGGAAGAATTAGTAACTACTTCATCTAAATAACCACTGGGACTAAAATTTTGATTAAACCACAAGGGTAACTATTAAAACTAAGTGAAAACAGAATGTAAGCAAATGAACTGGTTAAAAAAGAAGACTGAATAGAGTAGACTGCTAGAACCGTTGACAATACGCCTTTTAAAACGAATTTTACCAATCTTGCAAATAGTTTGGCTAATACAAAATCGAATATGGAATTACTTCAACAGACAGCTTAAATGTAATAGCAAAAAAATTGATGGAGAAGAACAAAATTCTTCCAAGAGGAAGCCACATCTTTCTTCTTAACTCCATAACTCAGAAATTCCACCTAATCTCTTGTGTTTCCTGCAAACATTGAATTAGATTTTGCGCATCAACTAATGCAAACGTTTATAACAAACGCCAAACGCATATAAGTAATAAATGTAGTGTAGTACTTCAAGTGTTTCTAGTCTGGAAGGAGATTTTTGGGATGTGGACATCAACTGGAGACTGGAGGACATGATGTGGATGACAAGAATTTAACTCTAAATTCATGATTTTCCATTAAAGTGCTCTGAAAGTATGATATTAGTAAACTTATTGCGGTAGAACCGAATGTCTTATTTGAACACATGTAACTGTTAAATTAATGAGTAATTTTGAATTTTGAATCAAGAAGAATTTCCCATCTAAACTGTTGTTAGCCATTTTCCCAGAAATACCACGGGTTTGAGAAACGAATAATTGTTTTGACCGATATATTCATGTTGCATCCAAAAATAAACTCTGTCTGGAGTATCTCAATAGCCAAAATTGAAAGGAGAAATTATGAGGTCTTCATTTTAAAAGATGTAGCTACCATTGCGAGACTGTTAAACACTAAAAAGTTCGATAAAAGGATTTTAATTCCTAAAGAAACGCAAACATCATTAAAATTGCAGAGTCTGGAGGCAAAGTAGCTTACCGCGAAATCAAAAAGAATTACAATTTTTGAGACATTCAGTTTAACGGTGTCGTTATCATCTCGGTGCTTTACACCCTACGAAAGATCCGAAAACAAATTTTAAATTCACTTTCAGAAGTGAGGTTAACAGATTGACTGTCAAATCTCAAACTTCAAATTTTAGTTCTAGCAAACTGGCGCGGTTTTCGCGGCAATCTCAAATCTTCGACAATTTACCGAAGGAGATATCCAAAAACTAACTGCATATTCTTGTTCCTTGACCCCTGTTTATTCAAGAAAAAGTACCCGCTAGACTTTTTAATCTTTAATTCTTCTTCTTGCCATATCTCGAGAACCAAAAGACTTATCAAAAAACTAACTGCATATTCTTGTTCCTTGCCTCTTCTTTTTTCAAGAAAAAGTACCCGCTCGACTTTTTAATCTTTAATTCTTCTTCTTGCCATATCTCGAGAACCAAAAGACACATCGAAAAACTAACTGCATATTCTTGTTCCTTGACCCCTATTTATTCAAAAATAAGTACCCGCTCGACTTTTTAATCTTTAATTCTTCTTCTTGCCATATCTCGAGAACCAAAAGACTTATCGAAAAACTAACTGCATATTCTTGTTCCTTGACCCCTATTTATTCAAGAAAAAGTACCCGCTCGACCTTTTAATCTTTAATTCTTCTACTTGCCATATCTCGAGATCTAAAAGAGATATGGAAAAACTAACTGCATATGCTTGTTCCTTGACCCCTGTTTGTTCAAGAAAAAGTACCCGCTCGACTTTTTATTTTTTAAATATTCTTCTTGCCATATCTCGAGAACTAAAAGAGATATGGAAAAACTAACTGCATATGCTTGTTCCTTGACCCCTGTTTGTTCAAGAAAAAGTACCCGCTCGACTTTTTTTTCTAAAATATTCTTCTTGCCATATCTTGAGAACTAAAAGAGATATGGAAAAACTAACTGCATATTCCTGTTCCTTGACCCCTGTTTGTTCAAGAAAAAGTACCCGCTCGACTTTTTATTTTTTAAATATTCTTCTTGCCATATCTCGAGAACTAAAAGAGATATGGAAAAACTAACTGCATATTCTTGTTCCTTGACCCCTGTTTGTTCAAGAAAAAGTACCCGCTCGACTTTTTTTTTTTAAATATTCTTCTTGCCATATCTCGAGAACTAAAAGAGATATGGAAAAACTAACTGCATATTCTTGTTCCTTGACCCCTGCTTGTTCACGAAAAAGTACCCGCTCGACTTTTTTTTTTTTAAATATTCTTCTTGCCATATCTCGAGAACTAAAAGAGATATGGAAAAACTAACTGCATATTCTTGTTCCTTGACCCCTGTTTGTTCAAGAAAAAGTACCCGCTCGACTTTTTATTTTTTAAATATTCTTCTTGCCATATCTCGAGAACTAAAAGAGATATGGAAAAACTAACTGCATATTCTTGTTCCTTGACCCCTGCTTGTTCACGAAAAAGTACCCGCTCGACTTTTTATTTTTTAAATATTCTTCTTGCCATATCTCGAGAACTAAAAGAGATATGGAAAAACTAACTGCATATTCTTGTTCCTTGACCCCTGTTTGTTCAAGAAAAAGTACCCGCTCGACTTTTTATTTTTTAAATATTCTTCTTGCCATATCTCGAGAACTAAAAGAGATATGGAAAAACTAACTGCATATGCTTGTTCCTTGACCCCTGTTTGTTCAAGAAAAAGTACCCGCTCGACTTTTTTTTTTTAAATATTCTTCTTGCCATATCTCGAGAACTAAAAGAGATATGGAAAAACTAACTGCATATTCTTGTTCCTTGACCCCTGCTTGTTCACGAAAAAGTACCCGCTCGACTTTTTTTTTTTTAAATATTCTTCTTGCCATATCTCGAGAACTAAAAGAGATATGGAAAAACTAACTGCATATGCTTGTTCCTTGACCCCTGTTTGTTCAAGAAAAAGTACCCGCTCGACTTTTTTTTTTTAAATATTCTTCTTGCCATATCTCGAGAACTAAAAGAGATATGGAAAAACTAACTGCATATTCTTGTTCCTTGACCCCTGCTTGTTCACGAAAAAGTACCCGCTCGACTTTTTATTTTTTAAATATTCTTCTTGCCATATCTCGAGAACTAAAAGAGATATGGAAAAACTAACTGCATATTCTTGTTCCTTGACCCCTGTTTGTTCAAGAAAAAGTACCCGCTCGACTTTTTATTTTTTAAATATTCTTCTTGCCATATCTCGAGAACTAAAAGAGATATGGAAAAACTAACTGCATATGCTTGTTCCTTGACCCCTGTTTGTTCAAGAAAAAGTACCCGCTCGACTTTTTTTCTTTAAATATTCTTCTTGCCATATCTCGAGAACTAAAAGAGATATGGAAAAACTAACTGCATATTCTTGTTCCTTGACCCCTGCTTGTTCACGAAAAAGTACCCGCTCGACTTTTTTTTTTTTAAATATTCTTCTTGCCATATCTCGAGAACTAAAAGAGATATGGAAAAACTAACTGCATATTCTTGTTCCTTGACCCCTGTTTGTTCAAGAAAAAGTACCCGCTCGACTTTTTATTTTTTAAATATTCTTCTTGCCATATCTCGAGAACTAAAAGAGATATGGAAAAACTAACTGCATATTCATGTTCCTTGACCCCTGTTTGTTCAAGAAAAAGTACCCGCTCGACTTTTTTTTCTAAAATATTCTTCTTGCCATATCTTGAGAACTAAAAGAGATATGGAAAAACTAACTGCATATTCTTGTTCCTAGACCCCTGTTTATTCAAGAAAAAGTACCCGCTCGACTATTTAATCTTTAATTCTTCTTCTTGCCATATCTCGAGAACCAAAAGATATATCCAAAAACTAACTGCATATTCTTGTTCCTTGACCCCTGTTTATTCAAGAAAAAGTACCCGCTAGACTTTTTAATCTTTAATTCTTCTTCTTGCCATATCTCGAGAACCAAAAGACTTATCAAAAAACTAACTGCATATTCTTGTTCCTTGCCTCTTCTTTTTTCAAGAAAAAGTACCCGCTCGACTTTTTAATCTTTAATTCTTCTTCTTGCCATATCTCGAGAACCAAAAGACACATCGAAAAACTAACTGCATATTCTTGTTCCTTGACCCCTATTAATTCAAAAATAAGTACCCGCTCGACTTTTTAATCTTTAATTCTTCTTCTTGCCATATCTCGAGAACCAAAAGACTTATCGAAAAACTAACTGCATATTCTTGTTCCTTGACCCCTATTTATTCAAGAAAAAGTACCCGCTCGACCTTTTAATCTTTAATTCTTCTACTTGCCATATCTCGAGATCTAAAAGAGATATGGAAAAACTAACTGCATATGCTTGTTCCTTGACCCCTGTTTGTTCAAGAAAAAGTACCCGCTCGACTTTTTATTTTTTAAATATTTTTCTTGCCATATCTCGAGAACTAAAAGAGATATGGAAAAACTAACTGCATATTCTTGTTCCTTGACCCCTGTTTGTTCAAGAAAAAGTACCCGCTCGACTTTTTTTTCTAAAATATTCTTCTTGCCATATCTTGAGAACTAAAAGAGAGATGGAAAAACTAACTGCATATGCTTGTTCCTTGACCCCTGTTTGTTCAAGAAAAAGAACCCGCTCGACTATTTTTTTTTTAAATATTCTTCTTGCCATATCTCGAGAACTAAAAGAGATATGGAAAAACTAACTGCATATTCCTGTTCCTTGACCCCTGTTTGTTCAAGAAAAAGTACCCGCTCGACTTTTTATTTTTTAAATATTCTTCTTGCCATATCTCGAGAACTAAAAGAGATATGGAAAAACTAACTGCATATTCTTGTTCCTTGACCCCTGTTTGTTCAAGGAAAAGTACCCGCTCGACTTTTTTTTTTTTAAATATTCTTCTTGCCATATCTTGAGAACTAAAAGAGATATGGAAAAACTAACTGCATATGCTTGTTCCTTGACCCCTGTTTGTTCAAGAAAAAGTACCCGCTCGACTATTTTTTTTTAAATATTCTTCTTGCCATATCTCGAGAACTAAAAGAGATATGGAAAAACTAACTGCATATTCATGTTCCTTGACCCCTGTTTGTTCAAGAAAAAGTACCCGCTCGACTTTTTTTTCTAAAATATTCTTCTTGCCATATCTTGAGAACTAAAAGAGATATGGAAAAACTAACTGCATATTCTTGTTCCTTGACCCCTGTTTGTTCAAGAAAAAGTACCCGCTCGACTATTTTTTTTTAAATATTCTTCTTGCCATATCTCGAGAACTAAAAGAGATATGGAAAAACTAACTGCATATTCATGTTCCTTGACCCCTGTTTGTTCAAGAAAAAGTACCCGCTCGACTTTTTTTTCTAAAATATTCTTCTTGCCATATCTTGAGAACTAAAAGAGATATGGAAAAACTAACTGCATATGCTTGTTCCTTGACCCCTGTTTGTTCAAGAAAAAGAACCCGCTCGACTATTTTTTTTTAAATATTCTTCTTGCCATATCTCGAGAACTAAAAGAGATATGGAAAAGCTAACTGCATATTCTTGTTCCTTGACCCCTGTTTGTTCAAGAAAAAGTACCCGCTCGACTTTTTATTTTTTAAATATTCTTCTTGCCATATCTCGAGAACTAAAAGAGATATGGAAAAACTAACTGCATATGCTTGTTCCTTGACCCCTGTTTGTTCAAGAAAAAGTACCCGCTCGACTTTTTTTTCTAAAATATTCTTCTTGCCATATCTTGAGAACTAAAAGAGATATGGAAAAACTAACTGCATATGCTTGTTCCTTGACCCCTGTTTGTTCAAGAAAAAGAACCCGCTCGACTATTTTTTTTTAAATATTCTTCTTGCCATATCTCGAGAACTAAAAGAGATATGGAAAAACTAACTGCATATTCCTGTTCCTTGACCCCTGTTTGTTCAAGAAAAAGTACCCGCTCGACTTTTTATTTTTTAAATATTCTTCTTGCCATATCTCGAGAACTAAAAGAGATATGGAAAAACTAACTGCATATGCTTGTTCCTTGACCCCTGTTTGTTCAAGGAAAAGTACCCGCTCGACTATTTTTTTTTAAATATTCTTCTTGCCATATCTCGAGAACTAAAAGAGATATGGAAAAACTAACTGCATATTCATGTTCCTTGACCCCTGTTTGTTCAAGAAAAAGTACCCGCTCGACTTTTTTTTCTAAAATATTCTTCTTGCCATATCTTGAGAACTAAAAGAGATATGGAAAAACTAACTGCATATTCTTGTTCCTTGACCCCTGTTTGTTCAAGAAAAAGTACCCGCTCGACTATTTTTTTTTAAATATTCTTCTTGCCATATCTCGAGAACTAAAAGAGATATGGAAAAACTAACTGCATATTCATGTTCCTTGACCCCTGTTTGTTCAAGAAAAAGTACCCGCTCGACTTTTTTTTCTAAAATATTCTTCTTGCCATATCTTGAGAACTAAAAGAGATATGGAAAAACTAACTGCATATGCTTGTTCCTTGACCCCTGTTTGTTCAAGAAAAAGAACCCGCTCGACTATTTTTTTTTAAATATTCTTCTTGCCATATCTCGAGAACTAAAAGAGATATGGAAAAGCTAACTGCATATTCTTGTTCCTTGACCCCTGTTTGTTCAAGAAAAAGTACCCGCTCGACTTTTTATTTTTTAAATATTCTTCTTGCCATATCTCGAGAACTAAAAGAGATATGGAAAAACTAACTGCATATTCCTGTTCCTTGACCCCTGTTTGTTCAAGAAAAAGTACCCGCTCGACTTTTTATTTTTTAAATATTCTTCTTCCCATATCTCGAGAACTAAAAGAGATATGGAAAAACTAACTGCATATTCTTGTTCCTTGACCCCTGTTTGTTCAAGGAAAAGTACCCGCTCGACTTTTTTTTTTTTAAATATTCTTCTTGCCATATCTTGAGAACTAAAAGAGATATGGAAAAACTAACTGCATATGCTTGTTCCTTGACCCCTGTTTGTTCAAGAAAAAGTACCCGCTCGACTTTTTATTTTTTAAATATTCTTCTTGCCATATCTTGAGAACTAAAAGAGATATGGAAAAACTAACTGCATATGCTTGTTCCTTGACCCCTGTTTGTTCAAGAAAAAGTACCCGCTCGACTTTTTTCTTTTAAATATTCTTCTTGCCATATCTCGAGAACTAAAAGAGATATGGAAAAACTAACTGCATATTCATGTTCCTTGACCCCTGTTTGTTCAAGAAAAAGTGCCCGCTCGACTATTTTTTTTAAATATTCTTCTTGCCATATCTCGAGAACTAAAAGAGATATGGAAAAACTAACTGCATATTCATGTTCCTTGACCCCTGTTTGTTCAAGAAAAAGTACCCGCTCGACTTTTTTTTCTAAAATATTCTTCTTGCCATATCTTGAGAACTAAAAGAGATATGGAAAAACTAACTGCATATGCTTGTTCCTTGACCCCTGTTTGTTCAAGAAAAAGTACCCGCTCGACTTTTTTTTTTTAAATATTCTTCTTGCCATATCTCGAGAACTAAAAGAGATATGGAAAAACTAACTGCATATTCTTGTTCCTTGACCCCTGTTTGTTCAAGAAAAAGTACCCGCTCGACTTTTTATTTTTTAAATATTCTTCTTGCCATATCTCGAGAACTAAAAGAGATATGGAAAAACTAACTGCATATTCTTGTTCCTTGACCCCTGTTTGTTCAAGAAAAAGTACCCGCTCGACTATTTTTTTTTAAATATTCTTCTTGCCATATCTCGAGAACTAAAAGAGATATGGAAAAACTGACTGCATATTCATGTTCCTTGACCCCTGTTTGTTCAAGAAAAAGTACCCGCTCGACTTTTTTTTCTAAAATATTCTTCTTGCCATATCTTGAGAACTAAAAGAGATATGGAAAAACTAACTGCATATGCTTGTTCCTTGACCCCTGTTTGTTCAAGAAAAAGAACCCGCTCGACTTTTTATTTTTTAAATATTCTTCTTGCCATATCTCGAGAACTAAAAGAGATATGGAAAAACTAACTGCATATTCATGTTCCTTGACCCCTGTTTGTTCAAGAAAAAGTACCCGCTCGACTTTTTTTTCTAAAATATTCTTCTTGCCATATCTTGAGAACTAAAAGAGATATGGAAAAACTAACTGCATATGCTTGTTCCTTGACCCCTGTTTGTTCAAGAAAAAGAACCCGCTCGACTTTTTATTTTTTAAATATTCTTCTTGCCATATCTCGAGAACTAAAAGAGATATGGAAAAACTAACTGCATATTCTTGTTCCTTTACCCCTGTTTGTTCAAGAAAAAGTACCCGCTCGACTTTTTATTTTTTAAATATTCTTCTTGCCATATCTCGAGAACTAAAAGAGATATGGAAAAACTAACTGCATATGCTTGTTCCTTGACCCCTGTTTGTTCAAGAAAAAGTACCCGCTCGACTTTTTTTTTTTAAATATTCTTCTTGCCATATCTCGAGAACTAAAAGAGATATGGAAAAACTAACTGCATATTCTTGTTCCTTGACCCCTGTTTGTTCAAGAAAAAGTACCCGCTCGACTTTTTATTTTTTAAATATTCTTCTTGCCATATCTCGAGAACTAAAAGAGATATGGAAAAACTAACTGCATATGCTTGTTCCTTGACCCCTGTTTGTTCAAGAAAAAGTACCCGCTCGACTTTTTATTTTTTAAATATTCTTCTTGCCATATCTCGAGAACTAAAAGAGATATGGAAAAACTAACTGCATATTCTTGTTCCTTGACCCCTGTTTGTTCAAGAAAAAGTACCCGCTCGACTTTTTATTTTTTAAATATTCTTCTTGCCATATCTCGAGAACTAAAAGAGATATGGAAAAACTAACTGCATATGCTTGTTCCTTGACCCCTGTTTGTTCAAGAAAAAGTACCCGCTCGACTTTTTTTTTTTAAATATTCTTCTTGCCATATCTCGAGAACTAAAAGAGATATGGAAAAACTAACTGCATATTCTTGTTCCTTGACCCCTGTTTGTTCAAGAAAAAGTACCCGCTCGACTTTTTATTTTTTAAATATTCTTCTTGCCATATCTCGAGAACTAAAAGAGATATGGAAAAACTAACTGCATATGCTTGTTCCTTGACCCCTGTTTGTTCAAGAAAAAGTACCCGCTCGACTTTTTTTTTTTAAATATTCTTCTTGCCATATCTCGAGAACTAAAAGAGATATGGAAAAACTAACTGCATATTCTTGTTCCTTGACCCCTGTTTGTTCAAGAAAAAGTACCCGCTCGACTTTTTATTTTTTAAATATTCTTCTTGCCATATCTCGAGAACTAAAAGAGATATGGAAAAACTAACTGCATATTCTTGTTCCTTGACCCCTGTTTGTTCAAGAAAAAGTACCCGCTCGACTATTTTTTTTTAAATATTCTTCTTGCCATATCTCGAGAACTAAAAGAGATATGGAAAAACTAACTGCATATTCTTGTTCCTTGACCCCTGTTTGTTCAAGAAAAAGTACCCGCTCGACTTTTTTTCTAAAATATTCTTCTTGCCATATCTTGAGAACTAAAAGAGATATGGAAAAACTAACTGCATATGCTTGTTCCTTGACCCCTGTTTGTTCAAGAAAAAGTACCCGCTCGACTTTTTTTTCTAAAATATTCTTCTTGCCATATCTTGAGAACTAAAAGAGATATGGAAAAACTAACTGCATATGCTTGTTCCTTGACCCCTGTTTGTTCAAGAAAAAGAACCCGCTCGACTTTTTATTTTTTAAATATTCTTCTTGCCATATCTCGAGAACTAAAAGAGATATGGAAAAACTAACTGCATATTCTTGTTCCTTGACCCCTGTTTGTTCAAGAAAAAGTACCCGCTCGACTTTTTATTTTTTAAATATTCTTCTTGCCATATCTCGAGAACTAAAAGAGATATGGAAAAACTAACTGCATATGCTTGTTCCTTGACCCCTGTTTGTTCAAGAAAAAGTACCCGCTCGACTTTTTTTTTTAAATATTCTTCTTGCCATATCTCGAGAACTAAAAGAGATATGGAAAAACTAACTGCATATTCTTGTTCCTTGACCCCTGTTTGTTCAAGAAAAAGTACCCGCTCGACTTTTTATTTTTTAAATATTCTTCTTGCCATATCTCGAGAACTAAAAGAGATATGGAAAAACTAACTGCATATTCTTGTTCCTTGACCCCTGTTTGTTCAAGAAAAAGTACCCGCTCGACTTTTTTTTTTTAAATATTCTTCTTGCCATATCTCGAGAACTAAAAGAGATATGGAAAAACTAACTGCATATTCTTGTTCCTTGACCCCTGTTTGTTCAAGAAAAAGTACCCGCTCGACTTTTTTTTCTAAAATATTCTTCTTGCCATATCTTGAGAACTAAAAGAGATATGGAAAAACTAACTGCATATGCTTGTTCCTTGACCCCTGTTTGTTCAAGAAAAAGAACCCGCCCGACTTTTTATTTTTTAAATATTCTTCTTGCCATATCTCGAGAACTAAAAGAGATATGGAAAAACTAACTGCATATTCTTGTTCCTTGACCCCTGTTTGTTCAAGAAAAAGTACCCGCTCGACTTTTTATTTTTTAAATATTCTTCTTGCCATATCTCGAGAACTAAAAGAGATATGGAAAAACTAACTGCATATGCTTGTTCCTTGACCCCTGTTTGTTCAAGAAAAAGTACCCGCTCGACTTTTTTTTTTTAAATATTCTTCTTGCCATATCTCGAGAACTAAAAGAGATATGGAAAAACTAACTGCATATTCTTGTTCCTTGACCCCTGTTTGTTCAAGAAAAAGTACCCGCTCGACTTTTTATTTTTTAAATATTCTTCTTGCCATATCTCGAGAACTAAAAGAGATATGGAAAAACTAACTGCATATTCTTGTTCCTTGACCCCTGTTTGTTCAAGAAAAAGTACCCGCTCGACTATTTTTTTTTAAATATTCTTCTTGCCATATCTCGAGAACTAAAAGAGATATGGAAAAACTAACTGCATATTCATGTTCCTTGACCCCTGTTTGTTCAAGAAAAAGTACCCGCTCGACTTTTTTTTCTAAAATATTCTTCTTGCCATATCTTGAGAACTAAAAGAGATATGGAAAAACTAACTGCATATTCTTGTTCCTTGACCCCTGTTTGTTCAAGAAAAAGTACCCGCTCGACTATTTTTTTTTAAATATTCTTCTTGCCATATCTCGAGAACTAAAAGAGATATGGAAAAACTAACTGCATATTCATGTTCCTTGACCCCTGTTTGTTCAAGAAAAAGTACCCGCTCGACTTTTTTTTCTAAAATATTCTTCTTGCCATATCTTGAGAACTAAAAGAGATATGGAAAAACTAACTGCATATGCTTGTTCCTTGACCCCTGTTTGTTCAAGAAAAAGAACCCGCCCGACTTTTTATTTTTTAAATATTCTTCTTGCCATATCTCGAGAACTAAAAGAGATATGGAAAAACTAACTGCATATTCTTGTTCCTTGACCCCTGTTTGTTCAAGAAAAAGTACCCGCTCGACTTTTTATTTTTTAAATATTCTTCTTGCCATATCTCGAGAACTAAAAGAGATATGGAAAAACTAACTGCATATTCTTGTTCCTTGACCCCTGTTTGTTCAAGAAAAAGTACCCGCTCGACTATTTTTTTTTAAATATTCTTCTTGCCATATCTCGAGAACTAAAAGAGATATGGAAAAACTAACTGCATATTCATGTTCCTTGACCCCTGTTTGTTCAAGAAAAAGTACCCGCTCGACTTTTTTTTCTAAAATATTCTTCTTGCCATATCTTGAGAACTAAAAGAGATATGGAAAAACTAACTGCATATGCTTGTTCCTTGACCCCTGTTTGTTCAAGAAAAAGAACCCGCCCGACTTTTTATTTTTTAAATATTCTTCTTGCCATATCTCGAGAACTAAAAGAGATATGGAAAAACTAACTGCATATTCTTGTTACTTGACCCCTGCTTGTTCAAGAAAAAGTACCCGCTCGACTTTTTATTTTTTAAATATTCTTCTTGCCATATCTCGAGAACTAAAAGAGATATGGAAAAACTAACTGCATATGCTTGTTCCTTGACCCCTGTTTGTTCAAGAAAAAGTACCCGCTCGACTTTTTTTTTTTAAATATTCTTCTTGCCATATCTCGAGAACTAAAAGAGATATGGAAAAACTAACTGCATATTCTTGTTCCTTGACCCCTGTTTGTTCAAGAAAAAGTACCCGCTCGACTTTTTATTTTTTTAATATTCTTCTTGCCATATCTCGAGAACTAAAAGAGATATGGAAAAACTAACTGCATATGCTTGTTCCTTGACCCCTGTTTGTTCAAGAAAAAGTACCCGCTCGACTTTTTTTTTTTAAATATTCTTCTTGCCATATCTCGAGAACTAAAAGAGATATGGAAAAACTAACTGCATATTCTTGTTCCTTGACCCCTGTTTGTTCAAGAAAAAGTACCCGCTCGACTTTTTATTTTTTAAATATTCTTCTTGCCATATCTCGAGAACTAAAAGAGATATGGAAAAACTAACTGCATATTCTTGTTACTTGACCCCTGTTTGTTCAAGAAAAAGTACCCGCTCGACTATTTTTTTTTAAATATTCTTCTTGCCATATCTCGAGAACTAAAAGAGATATGGAAAAACTAACTGCATATTCATGTTCCTTGACCCCTGTTTGTTCAAGAAAAAGTACCCGCTCGACTTTTTTTTCTAAAATATTCTTCTTGCCATATCTTGAGAACTAAAAGAGATATGGAAAAACTAACTGCATATGCTTGTTCCTTGACCCCTGTTTATTCAAGAAAAAGTACTCGCTCGACTTTTTAATCTTTAATTCTTCTTCTTGCCATATCTCGAGAACTAAAAGAGATATGGAAAGACTAACTGCATATTCTTCTTCCTTGACCCCTATTTATTCAAAAAAAGTACCCATTCCAATTTCTATTTTTAATTTTTCTACTTTATTTTAGAAATTCTTAATATTTATTTCCAGAATACAGAAATGGCATAAATAGAAAGAAAAAATACTGCTAAATCTAACAGTGTAATTATATTTGTCCTAACCCTCATACTTGTTGACTAATTGTACTTTTTGGGGTTCGAAGCTCCATCATTTAAAAACTACCAGCACCATTTCAAAACTTCACGCACAATTGAATTCCAAATTTATTTCTGAATGTATGTGCAAAGTTTCATGTGAATAGGTCCTAACAACACATGTAGCAAACTTTAGATAAGATCTCACAGATATTCGAGATTCTTAAAGTTTATCCTAAAAATATAAATCCCGCAAAAGTTGGATAGAAAAAAATCGCAAGATCGGAAAGTGCAATTAGTTTTTTCCTAAACTTCGAATTTTTCGTGTAATTGATTATTTTCTTTTTAAAATTATTAGGTCGATAATTCGGAAACTGTACGAAACATGTAGGAACTGCCAGCAGAAATGAATTCAAAATTCAATTCTCAATCTGTGTGCCAAATTTCATGATGATCGGAAGAAAAAAATATTTTTTTCAACTTTTCGGCGAAGAAATCGTAAGACTATAACCTTCCATCTTTTTTGAGCAAAATTATTTTTATCTCCAGATTTTGATGAAACTTTGCACACGGGTGTAGAATTGAATTCTGAACATCGGAGAGCAGTCAGTTGCTTTGTAGCTAGTTTACTTTTTGAAATGTTGATCTTAAGGTGGTTAATGTCAAAACGGCAATATCTTTTGAACCGAAATAACTAGCATTAATCTATTAACATTTTTAAGATCAGTGATTTTTTTCGATGAAGATTTGAGGTTTTCAGATTTTTCCGAGTAGTATTTAAAATTTCCAAAATTCAATGTTGTCACCCTAAATGTAGGCAACCAATAATACACCATAGTTGACAATTTTTTTATTAGAACTTCATAAATAATTCAAAAACCGTAATAGCTAGCGGGAAATGAATAGTGCCAGTGGATTCAGCTTTAACTCCTTGAAGACATATTAAAATTTCAAAGCAAAATCAAAGTGATAATTATTTAAGAAAAAGAAACCAATACGATCTTGGCTGTCTCTACCTAACAATGTAAATTAAGGCTTTAAAAGCAAATCTTAACACGGCAATAAAGTTGAACGTGATTTTCTAAAAAAAACTATCGGGGTGAGATTTATAAAAGCAAATGTTTTGTAATAAAAAAAGTGTTCTATGGTCACAAATAAAATTTCATTGGAAATAAAAAAATCTAAACATAACACAGCTAGAACTAACAAAATCTAAGGGACTATCTTAACATATAAATAAGCCACAGGCGTTTGTACATGGTTTAATTAACCATCTCAGAAGGACTAATCAGTTAATGGTATGCTCTTAAACAGAAGACAAGTAAACAACATAGTTAAAAGATATTGAATTGAATAAGTGATTATAAATCATAAAAGGAAGAATTAGTAACTACTTCATCTAAATAACCACTGGGACTAAAATTTTGATTAAACCACAAGGGTAACTATTAAAACTAAGTGAAAACAGAATGTAAGCAAATGAACTGGTTAAAAAAGAAGACTGAATAGAGTAGACTGCTAGAACCGTTGACAATACGCCTTTTAAAACGAATTTTACCAATCTTGCAAATAGTTTGGCTAATACAAAATCGAATATGGAATTACTTCAACAGACAGCTTAAATGTAATAGCAAAAAAATTGATGGAGAAGAACAAAATTCTTCCAAGAGGAAGCCACATCTTTCTTCTTAACTCCATAACTCAGAAATTCCACCTAATCTCTTGTGTTTCCTGCAAACATTGAATTAGATTTTGCGCATCAACTAATGCAAACGTTTATAACAAACGCCAAACGCATATAAGTAATAAATGTAGTGTAGTACTTCAAGTGTTTCTAGTCTGGAAGGAGATTTTTGGGATGTGGACATCAACTGGAGACTGGAGGACATGATGTGGATGACAAGAATTTAACTCTAAATTCATGATTTTCCATTAAAGTGCTCTGAAAGTATGATATTAGTAAACTTATTGCGGTAGAACCAAATGTCTTATTTGAACACATGTAACTGTTAAATTAATGAGTAATTTTGAATTTTGAATCAAGAAGAATTTCCCATCTAAACTGTTGTTAGCAATTTTCCTAGAAATACCACGAGTTTGAGAAACGAATAATTGTTTTGATGGATATATTCATGTTGCATCCAAATATAAACTTTGTCTGGAGTATCTCAATAGCCGAAATTGAAAGGAGAAATTATGAGGTCTTCATTTTAAAAGATGTAGTTACCATTGCAAGACTATTAAACACTAAAAAGTTCAATAAAAGGATTTTAATTCCTAAAGAAACGCAAACATCATTAAAATTGCAGAGTCTGGAGGCAAAGTAGCTTACCGCGAAATCAAAAAGAATTACAATTTTTGAGACATTCAGTTTAACGGTGTCGTTATCATCTCGGTGCTTTACACCCTACGAAAGATCCGAAGACAAATTTTAAATTCACTTTCAGTAGTGAGGTTAACAGATTGACTGTCAAATCTCAAACTTCAAATTTTAGTTCTAGCAAACTGGCGCGGTTTTCGCGGCAATCTCAAATCTTCGACAATTTACCGAAGGAGATATCCAAAAACTAACTGCATATTCTAGTTCCTTGACCCTGTTTATTCAAGAAAAAGTACCCGCTCCACTTTTTAAACTTTAATTCTTCTGCTTGCCATATCTCGAGAACCAAAAGAGATTACAAAAAAATAACTGCATATTCTTGTTCCTTGACCCCTGTTTATTCAAGGAAAAGTACACGCTCCACTTTTCAATCTTTAATTCTTCTTCTTGCCATATCTCGAGAACCAAAAGACTTATCGAAAAACTAACTGCATATTCTTGTTCCTTGACCCCTATTTATTCAAGAAAAAGTACCCGCTCGACCTTTTAATCTTTAATTCTTCTACTTGCCATATCTCGAGAACCAAAAGAGATATCGAAAAACTAACTGCATATTCTTGTTCCTTGACCCCTGTTTATTCAAGAAAAAGTACCCGCTCCACTTTTTAATCTTTAATTCTTCTTCTTGCCATATCTCGAGAACCAAAAGAGATATGGAAAAACTAACTGCATATTCTTGTTCCTTGACCCCTGTTTATTCAAGAAAAAGTACCCGCTCCACTTTTTAATCTTTAATTCTTCTTCTTGCCATATCTCGAGAACCAAAAGACTTATCGAAAAACTAACTGCATATTCTTGTTCCTTGACCCCTATTTATTCAAGAAAAAGTACCCGCTCGACCTTTTAATCTTTAATTCTTCTACTTGCCATATCTCGAGAACCAAAAGAGATATCGAAAAACTAACTGCATATTCTTGTTCCTTGACCCCTGTTTATTCAAGAAAAAGTACCCGCTCCACTTTTTAATCTTTAATTCTTCTTCTTGCCATATCTCGAGAACCAAAAGACTTATCGAAAAACTAACTGCATATTCTTGTTCCTTGACCCCTATTTATTCAAGAAAAAGTACCCGCTCGACCTTTTAATCTTTAATTCTTCTACTTGCCATATCTCGAGAACCAAAAGAGATATCGAAAAACTAACTACATATTCTTGTTCCTTGACCCCTATTTATTCAAGAAAAAGTACCCGCTCGACTTTTTAATCTTTAATTCTTCTTCTTGCCATATCTCGAGAACCAAAAGACTTATCGAAAAACTAACTGCATATTCTTGTTCCTTGACCCCTATTTATTCAAGAAAAAGTACCCGCTCGACCTTTTAATCTTTAATTCTTCTACTTGCCATATCTCGAGAACCAAAAGAGATATCGAAAAACTAACTGCATATTCTTGTTCCTTGACCCCTGTTTATTCAAGAAAAAGTACCCGCTCCACTTTTTAATCTTTAATTCTTCTTCTTGCCATATCTCGAGAACCAAAAGAGATATCGAAAAACTAACTGCATATTCTAGTTCCTTGACCCTGTTTATTCAAGAAAAAGTACCCGCTCCACTTTTTAAACTTTAATTCTTCTGCTTGCCATATCTCGAGAACCAAAAGAGATTACAAAAAAATAACTGCATATTCTTGTTCCTTGACCCCTGTTTATTCAAGGAAAAGTACACGCTCCACTTTTCAATCTTTAATTCTTCTTCTTGCCATGTCTCGAGAACCAAAAGAGATATCGAAAAACTAACTGCATATTCTAGTTCCTTGACCCCTGTTTATTCAAGAAAAAGTACCCGCTCGACTTTTTAATCTTTAATTCTTCTTCTTGCCATATCTCGAGAACCAAAAGACTTATCGAAAAACTAACTGCATATTCTTGTTCCTTGACCCCTATTTATTCAAGAAAAAGTACCCGCTCGACCTTTTAATCTTTAATTCTTCTACTTGCCATATCTCGAGAACCAAAAGAGATATTGAAAAACTAACTGCATATTCTTGTTCCTTGACCCCTGTTTATTCAAGAAAAAGTACCCGCTCCACTTTTTAATCTTTAATTCTTCTGCTTGCCATATCTCGAGAACCAAAAGAGATTACAAAAAAATAACTGCATATTCTTGTTCCTTGACCCCTATTTATTCAAGAAAAAGTACCCGCTCGACCTTTTAATCTTTAATTCTTCTACTTGCCATATCTCGAGAACCAAAAGAGATATCGAAAAACTAACTGCATATTCTTGTTCCTTGACCCCTGTTTATTCAAGAAAAAGTACCCGCTCGACCTTTTAATCTTTAATTCTTCTACTTGCCATATCTCGAGAACCAAAAGAGATATCGAAAAACTAACTGCATATTCTAGTTCCTTGACCCTGTTTATTCAAGAAAAAGTACCCGCTCCACTTTTTAATCTTTAATTCTTCTGCTTGCCATATCTCGAGAACCAAAAGAGATTACAAAAAAATAACTGCATATTCTTGTTCCTTGACCCCTGTTTATTCAAGAAAAAGTACCCGCTCGACCTTTTAATCTTTAATTCTTCTACTTGCCATATCTCGAGAACCAAAAGAGATATCGAAAAACTAACTGCATATTCTTGTTCCTTGACCCCTGTTTATTCAAGAAAAAGTACCCGATCCACTTTTTAATCTTTAATTCTTCTTCTTACCATATCTCGAGAACCAAAAGAGATATCGAAAAACTAACTGCATATTCTAGTTCCTTGACCCTGTTTATTCAAGAAAAAGTACCCGCTCCACTTTTTAATCTTTAATTCTTCTGCTTGCCATATCTCGAGAACCAAAAGAGATTACAAAAAAATAACTGCATATTCTTGTTCCTTGACCCCTGTTTATTCAAGAAAAAGTACCCGATCCACTTTTTAATCTTTAATTCTTCTTCTTACCATATCTCGAGAACCAAAAGAGATATCGAAAAACTAACTGCATATTCTAGTTCCTTGACCCTGTTTATTCAAGAAAAAGTACCCGCTCCACTTTTTAATCTTTAATTCTTCTGCTTGCCATATCTCGAGAACCAAAAGAGATTACAAAAAACTAACTGCATATTCTTGTTCCTTGACCCCTGTTTATTCAAGAAAAAGTACCCGATCCACTTTTTAATCTTTAATTCTTCTTCTTACCATATCTCGAGAACCAAAAGAGATATCGAAAAACTAACTGCATATTCTTGTTCCTTGACCCCTGTTTATTCAAGAAAAAGTACCCGCTCCACTTTTCAATCTTTAATTCTTCTTCTTGCCATATCTCGAGAACCAAAAGAGATATCGAAAAACTAACTGCATATTCTAGTTCCTTGACCCCTGTTTATTCAAGAAAAAGTACCCGCTCGACTTTTTTTTTTAAATATTCTTCTTGCCATATCTCGAGAACTAAAAGAGATATGGAAAAACTAACTGCATATTCTTGTTCCTTGACCCCTGTTTGTTCAAGAAAAAGTACCCGCTCGACTTTCTTTTTAATTCTTCTTCTTACCATATCTCGAGAACCAAAAGAGATATCGAAAAACTAACTGCATATTCTTGTTCCTTGACGCCTGTTTATTCAAGAAAAAGTACCCGCTCCACTTTTTAATCTTTAATTCTTCTTCTTGCCATATCTCGAGAACCAAAAGAGATATCGAAAAACTAACTGCATATTCTTGTTCCTTGACCCCTGTTTATTCAAGAAAAAGTACCCGCTCCACTTTTTAAACTTTAATTCTTCTGCTTGCCATATCTCGAGAACCAAAAGAGATTACAAAAAAATAACTGCATATTCTTGTTCCTTGCCCCTGTTTATTCAAGGAAAAGTACACGCTCCACTTTTCAATCTTTAATTCTTCTTCTTGCCATATCTCGAGAACCAAAAGAGATATCGAAAAACTAACTGCATATTCTTGTTCCTTGACCCCTGTTTATTCAAGAAAAAGTACCCGCTCGACTTTTTAATCTTTAATTCTTCTACTTGCCATATCTCGAGAACCAAAAGAGATATCGAAAAACTAACTGCATATTCTTGTTCCTTGACCCCTGTTTATTCAAGAAAAAGTACCCGCTCGACCTTTTAATCTTTAATTCTTCTACTTGCCATATCTCGAGAACCAAAAGAGATATCGAAAAACTAACTGCATATTCTTGTTCCTTGACCCCTGTTTATTCAAGAAAAAGTACCCGATCCACTTTTTAATCTTTAATTCTTCTTCTTACCATATCTCGAGAACCAAAAGAGATATCGAAAAACTAACTGCATATTCTAGTTCCTTGACCCTGTTTATTCAAGAAAAAGTACCCGCTCCACTTTTTAATCTTTAATTCTTCTGCTTGCCATATCTCGAGAACCAAAAGAGATTACAAAAAACTAACTGCATATTCTTGTTCCTTGACCCCTGTTTATTCAAGAAAAAGTACCCGATCCACTTTTTAATCTTTAATTCTTCTTCTTACCATATCTCGAGAACCAAAAGAGATATCGAAAAACTAACTGCATATTCTTGTTCCTTGACCCCTGTTTATTCAAGAAAAAGTACCCGCTCCACTTTTCAATCTTTAATTCTTCTTCTTGCCATATCTCGAGAACCAAAAGAGATATCGAAAAACTAACTGCATATTCTAGTTCCTTGACCCCTGTTTATTCAAGAAAAAGTACCCGCTCGACTTTTTTTTTTAAATATTCTTCTTGCCATATCTCGAGAACTAAAAGAGATATGGAAAAACTAACTGCATATTCTTGTTCCTTGACCCCTGTTTGTTCAAGAAAAAGTACCCGCTCGACTTTCTTTTTAAATATTCTTCTTGCCATATCTCGAGAACTAAAAGAGATATGGAAAAACTAACTGCATATTCTTGTTCCTTGACCCCTGTTTATTCAAGAAAAAGTACCCGCTCCACTTTTTAATCTTTAATTCTTCTTCTTGCCATATCTCGAGAACCAAAAGAGATATCGAAAAACTAACTGCATATTCTTGTTCCTTGACCCCTGTTTATTCAAGAAAAAGTACCCGCTCCACTTTTTAAACTTTAATTCTTCTGCTTGCCATATCTCGAGAACCAAAAGAGATTACAAAAAAATAACTGCATATTCTTGTTCCTTGCCCCTGTTTATTCAAGGAAAAGTACACGCTCCACTTTTCAATCTTTAATTCTTCTTCTTGCCATATCTCGAGAACCAAAAGAGATATCGAAAAACTAACTGCATATTCTTGTTCCTTGACCCCTGTTTATTCAAGAAAAAGTACCCGCTCGACTTTTTTTTTTTAAATATTCTTCTTGCCATATCTCGAGAACTAAAAGAGATATGGAAAAACTAACTGCATATTCTTGTTCCTTGACCCCTGTTTGTTCAAGAAAAAGTACCCGCTCGACTTTTTTTTTAAATATTCTTCTTGCCATATCTCGAGAACTAAAAGAGATATGGAAAAACTAACTGCATATTCTTGTTTCTTGACCCCTGTTTGTTCAAGAAAAAGTACCCGCTCGACTTTTTTTTTTAAATATTCTTCTTGCCATATCTCGAGAACTAAAAGAGATATGGAAAAACTAACTGCATATTCTTGTTCCTTGACCCCTGTTTATTCAAGAAAAAGTACCCGCTCCACTTTTTAATCTTTAATTCTTCTTCTTGCCATATCTCGAGAACCAAAAGAGATATCGAAAAACTAACTGCATATTCTTGTTCCTTGACCCCTGTTTATTCAAGAAAAAGTACCCGATCCACTTTTTAAACTTTAATTCTTCTGCTTGCCATATCTCGAGAACCAAAAGAGATTACAAAAAAATAACTGCATATTCTTGTTCCTTGCCCCTGTTTATTCAAGGAAAAGTACACGCTCCACTTTTCAATCTTTAATTCTTCTTCTTGCCATATCTCGAGAACCAAAAGAGATATCGAAAAACTAACTGCATATTCTTGTTCCTTGACCCCTGTTTATTCAAGAAAAAGTACCCGCTCGACTTTTTTTTTTAAATATTCTTCTTGCCATATCTCGAGAACTAAAAGAGATATGGAAAAACTAACTGCATATTCTTGTTCCTTGACCCCTGTTTGTTCAAGAAAAAGTACCCGCTCGACTTTTTTTTTTAAATATTCTTCTTGCCATATCTCGAGAACTAAAAGAGATATGGAAAAACTAACTGCATATTCTTGTTCCTTGACCCCTGTTTGTTCAAGAAAAAGTACCCGCTCGACTTTCTTTTTAAATATTCTTCTTGCCATATCTCGAGAACTAAAAGAGATATGGAAAAACTAACTGCATATTCTTGTTCCTTGACCCCTGTTTATTCAAGAAAAAGTACCCGCTCCACTTTTTAATCTTTAATTCTTCTTCTTGCCATATCTCGAGAACCAAAAGAGATATCGAAAAACTAACTGCATATTCTTGTTCCTTGACCCCTGTTTATTCAAGAAAAAGTACCCGCTCCACTTTTTAAACTTTAATTCTTCTGCTTGCCATATCTCGAGAACCAAAAGAGATTACAAAAAAATAACTGCATATTCTTGTTCCTTGCCCCTGTTTATTCAAGGAAAAGTACACGCTCCACTTTTCAATCTTTAATTCTTCTTCTTGCCATATCTCGAGAACCAAAAGAGATATCGAAAAACTAACTGCATATTCTTGTTCCTTGACCCCTGTTTATTCAAGAAAAAGTACCCGCTCGACTTTTTAATCTTTAATTCTTCTACTTGCCATATCTCGAGAACCAAAAGAGATATCGAAAAACTAACTGCATATTCTTGTTCCTTGACCCCTGTTTATTCAAGAAAAAGTACCCGCTCGACCTTTTAATCTTTAATTCTTCTACTTGCCATATCTCGAGAACCAAAAGAGATATCGAAAAACTAACTGCATATTCTTGTTCCTTGACCCCTGTTTATTCAAGAAAAAGTACCCGATCCACTTTTTAATCTTTAATTCTTCTTCTTACCATATCTCGAGAACCAAAAGAGATATCGAAAAACTAACTGCATATTCTAGTTCCTTGACCCTGTTTATTCAAGAAAAAGTACCCGCTCCACTTTTTAATCTTTAATTCTTCTGCTTGCCATATCTCGAGAACCAAAAGAGATTACAAAAAACTAACTGCATATTCTTGTTCCTTGACCCCTGTTTATTCAAGAAAAAGTACCCGATCCACTTTTTAATCTTTAATTCTTCTTCTTACCATATCTCGAGGACCAAAAGAGATATCGAAAAACTAACTGCATATTCTTGTTCCTTGACCCCTGTTTATTCAAGAAAAAGTACCCGCTCCACTTTTCAATCTTTAATTCTTCTTCTTGCCATATCTCGAGAACCAAAAGAGATATCGAAAAACTAACTGCATATTCTAGTTCCTTGACCCCTGTTTATTCAAGAAAAAGTACCCGCTCGACTTTTTTTTTTAAATATTCTTCTTGCCATATCTCGAGAACTAAAAGAGATATGGAAAAACTAACTGCATATTCTTGTTCCTTGACCCCTGTTTGTTCAAGAAAAAGTACCCGCTCGACTTTCTTTTTAAATATTCTTCTTGCCATATCTCGAGAACTAAAAGAGATATGGAAAAACTAACTGCATATTCTTGTTCCTTGACCCCTGTTTATTCAAGAAAAAGTACCCGCTCCACTTTTTAATCTTTAATTCTTCTTCTTGCCATATCTCGAGAACCAAAAGAGATATCGAAAAACTAACTGCATATTCTTGTTCCTTGACCCCTGTTTATTCAAGAAAAAGTACCCGCTCCACTTTTTAAACTTTAATTCTTCTGCTTGCCATATCTCGAGAACCAAAAGAGATTACAAAAAAATAACTGCATATTCTTGTTCCTTGCCCCTGTTTATTCAAGGAAAAGTACACGCTCCACTTTTCAATCTTTAATTCTTCTTCTTGCCATATCTCGAGAACCAAAAGAGATATCGAAAAACTAACTGCATATTCTTGTTCCTTGACCCCTGTTTATTCAAGAAAAAGTACCCGCTCGACTTTTTTTTTTAAATATTCTTCTTGCCATATCTCGAGAACTAAAAGAGATATGGAAAAACTAACTGCATATTCTTGTTCCTTGACCCCTGTTTGTTCAAGAAAAAGTACCCGCTCGACTTTTTTTTAAATATTCTTCTTGCCATATCTCGAGAACTAAAAGAGATATGGAAAAACTAACTGCATATTCTTGTTCCTTGACCCCTGTTTGTTCAAGAAAAAGTACCCGCTCGACTTTTTTTTTTAAATATTCTTCTTGCCATATCTCGAGAACTAAAAGAGATATGGAAAAACTAACTGCATATTCTTGTTCCTTGACCCCTGTTTATTCAAGAAAAAGTACCCGCTCCACTTTTTAATCTTTAATTCTTCTTCTTGCCATATCTCGAGAACCAAAAGAGATATCGAAAAACTAACTGCATATTCTTGTTCCTTGACCCCTGTTTATTCAAGAAAAAGTACCCGATCCACTTTTTAAACTTTAATTCTTCTGCTTGCCATATCTCGAGAACCAAAAGAGATTACAAAAAAATAACTGCATATTCTTGTTCCTTGCCCCTGTTTATTCAAGGAAAAGTACACGCTCCACTTTTCAATCTTTAATTCTTCTTCTTGCCATATCTCGAGAACCAAAAGAGATATCGAAAAACTAACTGCATATTCTTGTTCCTTGACCCCTGTTTATTCAAGAAAAAGTACCCGCTCGACTTTTTTTTTTAAATATTCTTCTTGCCATATCTCGAGAACTAAAAGAGATATGGAAAAACTAACTGCATATTCTTGTTCCTTGACCCCTGTTTGTTCAAGAAAAAGTACCCGCTCGACTTTTTTTTTTAAATATTCTTCTTGCCATATCTCGAGAACTAAAAGAGATATGGAAAAACTAACTGCATATTCTTGTTCCTTGACCCTGTTTATTCAAGAAAAAGTACCCGCTCCACTTTTTAAACTTTAACTCTTCTGCTTGCCATATCTCGAGAACCAAAAGAGATTACAAAAAAATAACTGCATATTCTTGTTCCTTGCCCCTGTTTATTCAAGGAAAAGTACACGCTCCACTTTTTAATCTTTAATTCTTCTTCTTGCCATATCTCGAGAACTAAAAGAGATATGGAAAAACTAACTGCATATTCTTGTTCCTTGGCCCCTGCTTGTTCAAGAAAAAGTGCCCGCTCGACTTTTTAATCTTTAATTCTTCTTCTTGCCATATCTCGAGAACTAAAAGAGATATGGAAAAACTAACTGCATATTCTTGTTCCTTGACCCCTGTTTATTCAAGAAAAAGTACCCGATCCACTTTTTAAACTTTAATTCTTCTGCTTGCCATATCTCGAGAACCAAAAGAGATTACAAAAAAATAACTGCATATTCTTGTTCCTTGCCCCTGTTTATTCAAGGAAAAGTACACGCTCCACTTTTCAATCTTTAATTCTTCTTCTTGCCATATCTCGAGAACCAAAAGAGATATCGAAAAACTAACTGCATATTCTTGTTCCTTGACCCCTGTTTGTTCAAGAAAAAGTACCCGCTCGACTTTTTTTTTTAAATATTCTTCTTGCCATATCTCGAGAACTAAAAGAGATATGGAAAAACTAAATGCATATTCTTGTTCCTTGACCCCTGCTTGTTCAAGAAAAAGTACCCGCTCGACTTTTTTTTTTTTAATATTCTTCTTGCCATATCTCGAGAACTAAAAGAGATATAAAAAAACTAACTGCATATGCTTGTTCCTTGACCCCTGTTTGTTCAAGAAAAAGTACCCGCTCGACTTTTTTTTTTTAAATATTCTTCTTGCCATATCTCGAGAACTAAAAGAGATATGGAAAAACTAACTGCATATTGTTGTTCCTTGACCCCTGCTTGTTCAAGAAAAAGTACCCGCTCGACTTTTTATTTTTTTAATATTCTTCTTGCCATATCTCGAGAACTAAAAGAGATATAAAAAAACTAACTGCATATGCTTGTTCCTTGACCCCTGTTTGTTCAAGAAAAAGTACCCGCTCGACTTTTTTCTTTAAAATATTCTTCTTGCCATATCTCGAGAACTAAAAGAGATATGGAAAAACTAACTGCATATTCTTGTTCCTTGACCCCTGTTTGTTCAAGAAAAAGTACCCGCTCGACTTTTTTTTTTTAAATATTCTTCTTGCCATATCTCGAGAACTAAAAGAGATATAAAAAAACTAACTGCATATGCTTGTTCCTTGACCCCTGTTTGTTCAAGAAAAAGTACCCGCTCGACTTTTTTCTTTAAAATATTCTTCTTGCCATATCTCGAGAACTAAAAGAGATATGGAAAAACTAACTGCATATTCTTGTTCCTTGACCCCTGTTTGTTCAAGAAAAAGTACCCGCTCGACTTTTTATTTTTTTAATATTCTTCTTGCCATATCTCGAGAACTAAAAGAGATATAAAAAAACTAACTGCATATGCTTGTTCCTTGACCCCTGTTTGTTCAAGAAAAAGTACCCGCTCGACTTTTTTTTTTTAAATATTCTTCTTGCCATATCTCGAGAACTAAAAGAGATATGGAAAAACTAACTGCATATTGTTGTTCCTTGACCCCTGCTTGTTCAAGAAAAAGTACCCGCTCGACTTTTTATTTTTTTAATATTCTTCTTGCCATATCTCGAGAACTAAAAGAGATATAAAAAAACTAACTGCATATGCTTGTTCCTTGACCCCTGTTTGTTCAAGAAAAAGTACCCGCTCGACTTTTTTCTTTAAAATATTCTTCTTGCCATATCTCGAGAACTAAAAGAGATATGGAAAAACTAAATGCATATTCTTGTTCCTTGACCCCTGCTTGTTCAAGAAAAAGTACCCGCTCGACTTTTTTTTTTTTTAATATTCTTCTTGCCATATCTCGAGAACTAAAAGAGATATAAAAAAACTAACTGCATATGCTTGTTCCTTGACCCCTGTTTGTTCAAGAAAAAGTACCCGCTCGACTTTTTTTTTTTAAATATTCTTCTTGCCATATCTCGAGAACTAAAAGAGATATGGAAAAACTAACTGCATATTGTTGTTCCTTGACCCCTGCTTGTTCAAGAAAAAGTACCCGCTCGACTTTTTATTTTTTTAATATTCTTCTTGCCATATCTCGAGAACTAAAAGAGATATAAAAAAACTAACTGCATATGCTTGTTCCTTGACCCCTGTTTGTTCAAGAAAAAGTACCCGCTCGACTTTTTTCTTTAAAATATTCTTCTTGCCATATCTCGAGAACTAAAAGAGATATGGAAAAACTAACTGCATATTCTTGTTCCTTGACCCCTGTTTGTTCAAGAAAAAGTACCCGCTCGACTTTTTTTTTTTAAATATTCTTCTTGCCATATCTCGAGAACTAAAAGAGATATGGAAAAACTAAATGCATATTCTTGTTCCTTGACCCCTGCTTGTTCAAGAAAAAGTACCCGCTCGACTTTTTTTTTTTTTAATATTCTTCTTGCCATATCTCGAGAACTAAAAAAGATATGGAAAAACTAACTGCATATTCTTGTTCCTTGACCCCTGCTTGTTCAGGAAAAAGTACCCGCTCGACTTTTTATTTTTTTAATATTCTTCTTGCCATATCTCGAGAACTAAAAGAGATATGGAAAAACTAACTGCATATGCTTGTTCCTTGGCCCCTGTTTGTTCAAGAAAAAGTACCCGCTCGACTTTTTTTTTTTAAATATTCTTCTTGCCATATCTCGAGAACTAAAAGAGATATGGAAAAACTAACTGCATATTCTTGTTCCTTGACCCCTGCTTGTTCAAGAAAAAGTACCCGCTCGACTTTTTATTTTTTTAATATTCTTCTTGCCATATCTCGAGAACTAAAAGAGATATGGAAAAACTAACTGCATATTCTTGTTCCTTGAACCCTGTTTGTTCAAGAAAAAGTACCCGCTCAACTATTTTGTTTTTAAATATTCTTCTTGCCATATCTCGAGAACTAAAAGAGATATGGAAAAACTAACTGCATATGCTTGTTCCTTGACCCCTGTTTGTTCAAGAAAAAGTACCCGCTCGACTTTTTTCTTTAAAATATTCTTCTTGCCATATCTCGAGAACTAAAAGAGATATGGAAAAACTAACTGCATATGCTTGTTCCTTGACCCCTGTTTGTTCGAGAAAAAGTACCCGCTCGACTTTTTTTTTTTTTAATATTCTTCTTGCCATATCTCGAGAACTAAAAAAGATATGGAAAAACTAACTGCATATGCTTGTTCCTTGGCCCCTGTTTGTTCAAGAAAAAGTACCCGCTCGACTTTTATTTTTTTAATATTCTTCTTGCCATATCTCGAGAACTAAAAGAGATATGGAAAAACTAACTGCATATGCTTGTTCCTTGGCCCCTGTTTGTTCAAGAAAAAGTACCCGCTCGACTTTTTTTTTTTAAATATTCTTCTTGCCATATCTCGAGAACTAAAAGAGATATGGAAAAACTAACTGCATATTCTTGTTCCTTGACCCCTGTTTGTTCAAGAAAAAGTACCCGCTCGACTTTTTTTTTTAAATATTCTTCTTGCCATATCTCGAGAACTAAAAGAGATATGGAAAAACTAACTGCATATTCTTGTTCCTTGACCCCTGTTTGTTCAAGAAAAAGTACCCGCTCGACTTTTTTTTTTAAATATTCTTCTTGCCATATCTCGAGAACTAAAAGAGATATGGAAAAACTAGCTGCATATTCTTGTTCCTTGACCCCTGTTTGTTCAAGAAAAAGTACCCGCTCGACTTTTTTTTTTAAATATTCTTCTTGCCATATCTCGAGAACTAAAAAAGATATGGAAAAACTAACTGCATATTCTTGTTCCTTGACCCCTGCTTGTTCAAGAAAAAGTACGCGCTCAACTATTTTTTTTTTAAATATTCTTCTTGCCATATCTCGAGAACTAAAAAAGATATGGAAAAACTAACTGCATATTCTTGTTCCTTGACCCCTGCTTGTTCAGGAAAAAGTACCCGCTCGACTTTTTATTTTTTTAATATTCTTCTTGCCATATCTCGAGGACTAAAAGAGATATAAAAAAACTAACTGCATATGCTTGTTCCTTGACCCCTGTTTGTTCAAGAAAAAGTACCCGCTCGACTTTTTTTTTTAAATATTCTTCTTGCCATATCTCGAGAACTAAAAGAGATATGGAAAAACTCACTGCATATTGTTGTTCCTTGACCCCTGCTTGTTCAAGAAAAAGTACCCGCTCGACTTTTTATTTTTTTAATATTCTTCTTGCCATATCTCGAGAACTAAAAGAGATATGGAAAAACTAACTGCATATTCTTGTTCCTTGACCCCTGTTTGTTCAAGAAAAAGTACCCGCTCGACTTTTTTTTTTAAATATTCTTCTTGCCATATCTCGAGAACTAAAAGAGATATGGAAAAACTAACTGCATATTCTTGTTCCTTGACCCCTGTTTGTTCAAGAAAAAGTACCCGCTCGACTTTTTTTTTTAAATATTCTTCTTGCCATATCTCGAGAACTAAAAGAGATATGGAAAAACTAACTGCATATTCTTGTTCCTTGACCCCTGTTTGTTCAAGAAAAAGTACCCGCTCGACTTTTTTTTTTAAATATTCTTCTTGCCATATCTCGAGAACTAAAAGAGATATGGAAAAACTAACTGCATATTCTTGTTCCTTGACCCCTGTTTGTTCAAGAAAAAGTACCCGCTCGACTTTTTTTTTTAAATATTCTTCTTGCCATATCTCGAGAACTAAAAGAGATATGGAAAAACTAACTGCATATTCTTGTTCCTTGACCCCTGCTTGTTCAAGAAAAAGTACGCGCTCAACTATTTTTTTTTTAAATATTCTTCTTGCCATATCTCGAGAACTAAAAAAGATATGGAAAAACTAACTGCATATTCTTGTTCCTTGACCCCTGCTTGTTCAAGAAAAAGTACGCGCTCAACTATTTTTTTTTTAAATATTCTTCTTGCCATATCTCGAGAACTAAAAAAGATATGGAAAAACTAACTGCATATTCTTGTTCCTTGACCCCTGCTTGTTCAGGAAAAAGTACCCGCTCGACTTTTTATTTTTTTAATATTCTTCTTGCCATATCTCGAGGACTAAAAGAGATATAAAAAAACTAACTGCATATGCTTGTTCCTTGACCCCTGTTTGTTCAAGAAAAAGTACCCGCTCGACTTTTTTCTTTAAAATATTCTTCTTGCCATATCTCGAGAACTAAAAGAGATATGGAAAAACTAAATGCATATTCTTGTTCCTTGACCCCTGCTTGTTCAAGAAAAAGTACCCGCTCGACTTTTTTTTTTTTAATATTCTTCTTGCCATATCTCGAGAACTAAAAGAGATATAAAAAAACTAACTGCATATGCTTGTTCCTTGACCCCTGTTTGTTCAAGAAAAAGTACCCGCTCGACTTTTTTTTTTTAAATATTCTTCTTGCCATATCTCGAGAACTAAAAGAGATATGGAAAAACTAACTGCATATTGTTGTTCCTTGACCCCTGCTTGTTCAAGAAAAAGTACCCGCTCGACTTTTTATTTTTTTAATATTCTTCTTGCCATATCTCGAGAACTAAAAGAGATATAAAAAAACTAACTGCATATGCTTGTTCCTTGACCCCTGTTTGTTCAAGAAAAAGTACCCGCTCGACTTTTTTCTTTAAAATATTCTTCTTGCCATATCTCGAGAACTAAAAGAGATATGGAAAAACTAACTGCATATTCTTGTTCCTTGACCCCTGTTTGTTCAAGAAAAAGTACCCGCTCGACTTTTTTTTTTAAATATTCTTCTTGCCATATCTCGAGAACTAAAAGAGATATGGAAAAACTAAATGCATATTCTTGTTCCTTGACCCCTGCTTGTTCAAGAAAAAGTACCCGCTCGACTTTTTTTTTTAATATTCTTCTTGCCATATCTCGAGAACTAAAAAAGATATGGAAAAACTAACTGCATATTCTTGTTCCTTGACCCCTGCTTGTTCAGGAAAAAGTACCCGCTCGACTTTTTATTTTTTTAATATTCTTCTTGCCATATCTCGAGAACTAAAAGAGATATGGAAAAACTAACTGCATATGCTTGTTCCTTGGCCCCTGTTTGTTCAAGAAAAAGTACCCGCTCGACTTTTTTTTTTTAAATATTCTTCTTGCCATATCTCGAGAACTAAAAGAGATATGGAAAAACTAACTGCATATTCTTGTTCCTTGACCCCTGCTTGTTCAAGAAAAAGTACCCGCTCGACTTTTTATTTTTTTAATATTCTTCTTGCCATATCTCGAGAACTAAAAGAGATATGGAAAAACTAACTGCATATTCTTGTTCCTTGAACCCTGTTTGTTCAAGAAAAAGTACCCGCTCAACTATTTTGTTTTTAAATATTCTTCTTGCCATATCTCGAGAACTAAAAGAGATATGGAAAAACTAACTGCATATGCTTGTTCCTTGACCCCTGTTTGTTCGAGAAAAAGTACCCGCTCGACTTTTTTTTTTTTAATATTCTTCTTGCCATATCTCGAGAACTAAAAAAGATATGGAAAAACTAACTGCATATGCTTGTTCCTTGGCCCCTGTTTGTTCAAGAAAAAGTACCCGCTCGACTTTTATTTTTTTAATATTCTTCTTGCCATATCTCGAGAACTAAAAGAGATATGGAAAAACTAACTGCATATGCTTGTTCCTTGGCCCCTGTTTGTTCAAGAAAAAGTACCCGCTCGACTTTTTTTTTTTAAATATTCTTCTTGCCATATCTCGAGAACTAAAAGAGATATGGAAAAACTAACTGCATATTCTTGTTCCTTGACCCCTGTTTGTTCAAGAAAAAGTACCCGCTCGACTTTTTTTTTTAAATATTCTTCTTGCCATATCTCGAGAACTAAAAGAGATATGGAAAAACTAACTGCATATTCTTGTTCCTTGACCCCTGTTTGTTCAAGAAAAAGTACCCGCTCGACTTTTTTTTTTAAATATTCTTCTTGCCATATCTCGAGAACTAAAAGAGATATGGAAAAACTAGCTGCATATTCTTGTTCCTTGACCCCTGTTTGTTCAAGAAAAAGTACCCGCTCGACTTTTTTTTTTAAATATTCTTCTTGCCATATCTCGAGAACTAAAAGAGATATGGAAAAACTAACTGCATATTCTTGTTCCTTGACCCCTGCTTGTTCAAGAAAAAGTACGCGCTCAACTATTTTTTTTTTAAATATTCTTCTTGCCATATCTCGAGAACTAAAAAAGATATGGAAAAACTAACTGCATATTCTTGTTCCTTGACCCCTGCTTGTTCAGGAAAAAGTACCCGCTCGACTTTTTATTTTTTTAATATTCTTCTTGCCATATCTCGAGGACTAAAAGAGATATAAAAAAACTAACTGCATATGCTTGTTCCTTGACCCCTGTTTGTTCAAGAAAAAGTACCCGCTCGACTTTTTTTTTTAAATATTCTTCTTGCCATATCTCGAGAACTAAAAGAGATATGGAAAAACTCACTGCATATTGTTGTTCCTTGACCCCTGCTTGTTCAAGAAAAAGTACCCGCTCGACTTTTTATTTTTTTAATATTCTTCTTGCCATATCTCGAGAACTAAAAGAGATATGGAAAAACTAACTGCATATTCTTGTTCCTTGACCCCTGTTTGTTCAAGAAAAAGTACCCGCTCGACTTTTTTTTTTAAATATTCTTCTTGCCATATCTCGAGAACTAAAAGAGATATGGAAAAACTAACTGCATATTCTTGTTCCTTGACCCCTGTTTGTTCAAGAAAAAGTACCCGCTCGACTTTTTTTTTTAAATATTCTTCTTGCCATATCTCGAGAACTAAAAGAGATATGGAAAAACTAACTGCATATTCTTGTTCCTTGACCCCTGTTTGTTCAAGAAAAAGTACCCGCTCGACTTTTTTTTTTAAATATTCTTCTTGCCATATCTCGAGAACTAAAAGAGATATGGAAAAACTAACTGCATATTCTTGTTCCTTGACCCCTGTTTGTTCAAGAAAAAGTACCCGCTCGACTTTTTTTTTTAAATATTCTTCTTGCCATATCTCGAGAACTAAAAGAGATATGGAAAAACTAACTGCATATTCTTGTTCCTTGACCCCTGCTTGTTCAAGAAAAAGTACGCGCTCAACTATTTTTTTTTTAAATATTCTTCTTGCCATATCTCGAGAACTAAAAAAGATATGGAAAAACTAACTGCATATTCTTGTTCCTTGACCCCTGCTTGTTCAGGAAAAAGTACCCGCTCGACTTTTTATTTTTTTAATATTCTTCTTGCCATATCTCGAGGACTAAAAGAGATATAAAAAAACTAACTGCATATGCTTGTTCCTTGACCCCTGTTTGTTCAAGAAAAAGTACCCGCTCGACTTTTTTTTTTTAAATATTCTTCTTGCCATATCTCGAGAACTAAAAGAGATATGGAAAAACTAACTGCATATTGTTGTTCCTTGACCCCTGCTTGTTCAAGAAAAAGTACCCGCTCGACTTTTTATTTTTTTAATATTCTTCTTGCCATATCTCGAGAACTAAAAGAGATATAAAAAAACTAACTGCATATGCTTGTTCCTTGACCCCTGTTTGTTCAAGAAAAAGTACCCGCTCGACTTTTTTTTTTAAATATTCTTCTTGCCATATCTCGAGAACTAAAAGAGATATGGAAAAACTAACTGCATATTCTTGTTCCTTGAACCCTGTTTGTTCAAGAAAAAGTACCCGCTCGACTTTTTTTTTTTTAATATTCTTCTTGCCATATCTCGAGAACTAAAAAAGATATGGAAAAACTAACTGCATATTCTTGTTCCTTGACCCCTGCTTGTTCAGGAAAAAGTACCCGCTCGACTTTTTATTTTTTTAATATTCTTCTTGCCATATCTCGAGAACTAAAAGAGAAATGGAAAAACTAACTGCATATGCTTGTTCCTTGGCCCCTGTTTGTTCAAGAAAAAGTACCCGCTCGACTTTTTTTTTTTAAATATTCTTCTTGCCATATCTCGAGAACTAAAAGAGATATGGAAAAACTAACTGCATATTCTTGTTCCTTGACCCCTGCTTGTTCAAGAAAAAGTACCCGCTCGACTTTTTATTTTTTTAATATTCTTCTTGCCATATCTCGAGAACTAAAAGAGATATGGAAAAACTAACTGCATATGCTTGTTCCTTGACCCCTGTTTGTTCAAGAAAAAGTACCCGCTCGACTTTTTTCTTTAAAATATTCTTCTTGCCATATCTCGAGAACTAAAAGAGATATGGAAAAACTAACTGCATATGCTTGTTCCTTGACCCCTGTTTGTTCGAGAAAAAGTACCCGCTCGACTTTTTTTTTTTAATATTCTTCTTGCCATATCTCGAGAACTAAAAAAGATATGGAAAAACTAACTGCATATGCTTGTTCCTTGGCCCCTGTTTGTTCAAGAAAAAGTACCCGCTCGACTTTTTTTTTTTTAATATTCTTCTTGCCATATCTCGAGAACTAAAAGAGATATGGAAAAACTAACTGCATATGCTTGTTCCTTGGCCCCTGTTTGTTCAAGAAAAAGTACCCGCTCGACTTTTTTTTTTTAAATATTCTTCTTGCCATATCTCGAGAACTAAAAGAGATATGGAAAAACTAACTGCATATTCTTGTTCCTTGGCCCCTGTTTGTTCAAGAAAAAGTACCCGCTCGACTTTTTTTTTTAAATATTCTTCTTGCCATATCTCGAGAACTAAAAGAGATATGGAAAAACTAACTGCATATGCTTGTTCCTTGGCCCCTGTTTGTTCAAGAAAAAGTACCCGCTCGACTTTTTTTTTTTAAATATTCTTCTTGCCATATCTCGAGAACTAAAAGAGATATGGAAAAACTAACTGCATATTCTTGTTCCTTGACCCCTGTTTGTTCAAGAAAAAGTACCCGCTCGACTTTTTTTTTTAAATATTCTTCTTGCCATATCTCGAGAACTAAAAGAGATATGGAAAAACTAACTGCATATTCTTGTTCCTTGGCCCCTGTTTGTTCAAGAAAAAGTACCCGCTCAACTATTTTGTTTTTAAATATTCTTCTTGCCATATCTCGAGAACTAAAAGAGATATGGAAAAACTAACTGCATATGCTTGTTCCTTGACCCCTGTTTGTTCAAGAAAAAGTACCCGCTCGACTTTTTTCTTTAAAATATTCTTCTTGCCATATCTCGAGAACTAAAAGAGATATGGAAAAACTAACTGCATATGCTTGTTCCTTGACCCCTGTTTGTTCGAGAAAAAGTACCCGCTCGACTTTTTTTTTTTAATATTCTTCTTGCCATATCTCGAGAACTAAAAAAGATATGGAAAAACTAACTGCATATGCTTGTTCCTTGGCCCCTGTTTGTTCAAGAAAAAGTACCCGCTCGACTTTTTTTTTTTTAATATTCTTCTTGCCATATCTCGAGAACTAAAAGAGATATGGAAAAACTAACTGCATATGCTTGTTCCTTGGCCCCTGTTTGTTCAAGAAAAAGTACCCGCTCGACTTTTTTTTTTTAAATATTCTTCTTGCCATATCTCGAGAACTAAAAGAGATATGGAAAAACTAACTGCATATTCTTGTTCCTTGGCCCCTGTTTGTTCAAGAAAAAGTACCCGCTCGACTTTTTTTTTTAAATATTCTTCTTGCCATATCTCGAGAACTAAAAGAGATATGGAAAAACTAACTGCATATGCTTGTTCCTTGGCCCCTGTTTGTTCAAGAAAAAGTACCCGCTCGACTTTTTTTTTTTAAATATTCTTCTTGCCATATCTCGAGAACTAAAAGAGATATGGAAAAACTAACTGCATATTCTTGTTCCTTGACCCCTGTTTGTTCAAGAAAAAGTACCCGCTCGACTTTTTTTTTTAAATATTCTTCTTGCCATATCTCGAGAACTAAAAGAGATATGGAAAAACTAACTGCATATTCTTGTTCCTTGGCCCCTGTTTGTTCAAGAAAAAGTACCCGCTCGACTTTTTTTTTTTAAATATTCTTCTTGCCATATCTCGAGAACTAAAAGAGATATGGAAAAACTAAATGCATATTCTTGTTCCTTGACCCCTGCTTGTTCAAGAAAAAGTACCCGCTCGACTTTTTTTTTTTTTAATATTCTTCTTGCCATATCTCGAGAACTAAAAAAGATATGGAAAAACTAACTGCATATTCTTGTTCCTTGACCCCTGCTTGTTCAAGAAAAAGTACCCGCTCGACTTTTTATTTTTTTAATATTCTTCTTGCCATATCTCGAGAACTAAAAAAGATATGGAAAAACTAACTGCATATTCTTGTTCCTTGACCCCTGCTTGTTCAAGAAAAAGTACCCGCTCGACTTTTTATTTTTTTAATATTCTTCTTGCCATATCTCGAGAACTAAAAGAGATATGGAAAAACTAACTGCATATGCTTGTTCCTTGGCCCCTGTTTGTTCAAGAAAAAGTACCCGCTCTACTTTTTTTTTTTAAATATTCTTCTTGCCATATCTCGAGAACTAAAAGAGATATGGAAAAACTAACTGCATATTCTTGTTCCTTGACCCCTGTTTGTTCGAGAAAAAGTACCCGCTCGACTTTTTTTTTCTTTAATATTCTTCTTGCCATATCTCGAGAACTAAAAGAGATATGGAAAAACTAACTGCATATGCTTGTTTCTTGGCCCCTGTTTGTTCAAGAAAAAGTACCCGCTCGACTTTTTTTTTTTTAAATATTCTGTTTGCCATATCTCGAGAACTAAAAGAGATATGGAAAAACTAACTGCATATGCTTGTTCCTTGGCCCCTGTTTGTTCAAGAAAAAGTACCCGCTCGACTTTTTTTTTTTTAAATATTCTGTTTGCCATATCTCGAGAACTAAAAGAGATATGGAAAAACTAACTGCATATGCTTGTTCCTTGACCCCTGTTTGTTCGAGAAAAAGTACCCGCTCGACTTTTTTTTTTTAAATATTCTTCTTGCCATATCTCGAGAACTAAAAGAGATATGGAAAAACTAACTGCATATGCTTGTTTCTTGGCCCCTGTTTGTTCAAGAAAAAGTACCCGCTCGACTTTTTTTTTTTTAATATTCTTCTTGCCATATCTCGAGAACTAAAAGAGATATGGAAAAACTAACTGCATATGCTTGTTCCTTGGCCCCTGTTTGTTCAAGAAAAAGTACCCGCTCGACTTTTTTTTTTTAAATATTCTGTTTGCCATATCTCGAGAACTAAAAGAGATATGGAAAAACTAACTGCATATTCTTGTTCCTTGACCCCTGTTTGTTCAAGAAAAAGTACCCGCTCGACTTTTTTTTTTAAATATTTTTCTTGCCATATCTCGAGAACTAAAAGAGATATGGAAAAACTAACTGCATATGCTTGTTCCTTGGCCCCTGTTTGTTCAAGAAAAAGTACCCGCTCGACTTTTTCTTCTTTAATATTCTTCTTGCCATATCTCGAGAACTAAAAGAGATATGGAAAAACTAACTGCATATTCTTGTTCCTTGACCCCTGTTTGTTCAAGAAAAAGTACCCGCTCGACTTTTTTTTTTTTAATATTCTTCTTGCCATATCTCGAGAACTAAAAGAGATATGGAAAAACTAACTGCATATTCTTGTTCCTTGACCCCTGTTTGTTCAAGAAAAAGTACCCGCTCGACTTTTTTTTTTAACATTCTTCTTGCCATATCTCGAGAACTAAAAGAGATATGGAAAAACTAACTGCATATTCTTGTTCCTTGACTCCTGTTTGTTCAAGAAAAAGTACCCGCTCGACTTTTTTTTTTTAATATTCTTCTTGCCATATCTCGAGAACTAAAAGAGATATGGAAAAACTAACTGCATATTCTTGTTCCTTGACCCCTGTTTGTTCAAGAAAAAGTACCCGCTCGACTTTTTTCTTTAAATATTCTTCTTGCCATATCTCGAGAACTAAAAGAGATATGGAAAAGCTAACTGCATATTCTTGTTTCTTGACACGTGCTTGTTCAAGAAAAAGTACCCGCTCGACTTTTTTTTTTTAAATATTCTTCTTGCCATATCTCGAGAACTAAAAGAGATATGGAAAAACTAACTGCATATTCTTGTTCTTTGACCCCTGTTTATTCAAGGAAAAGTACACGCTCCACTTTTCAATCTTTAATTCTTCTTCTTGCCATATCTCGAGAACCAAAAGAGATATCGAAAAACTAACTGCATATTCTAGTTCCTTGACCCCTGTTTGTTCAAGAAAAAGTACCCGCTCGACTTTTTTTTTTTAAATATTCTTCTTGCCATATCTCGAGAACCAAAAGAGATATGGAAAAACTAACTGCATATTCTTGTTCCTTGACCCCTGTTTGTTCAAGAAAAAGTACCCGCTCGACTTTTTTTTTTAAATATTCTTCTTGCCATATCTCGAGAACTAAAAGAGATATGGAAAAGCTAACTGCATATTCTTGTTCCTTGACACCTGCTTGTTCAAGAAAAAGTACCCGCTCGACTTTTTTTTTTTTAATATTCTTCTTGCCATATCTCGAGAACTAAAAGAGATATGGAAAAACTAACTGCATATTCTTGTTCCTTGACCCCTGTTTGTTCAAGAAAAAGTACCCGCTCGACTTTTTTCTTTAAATATTCTTCTTGCCATATCTCGAGAACTAAAAGAGATATGGAAAAACTAACTGCATATTCTTGTTCCTTGACCCCTGTTTGTTCAAGAAAAAGTACCCGCTCGACTTTTTTCTTTAAATATTCTTCTTGCCATATCTCGAGAACTAAAAGAGATATGGAAAAACTAACTGCATATGCTTGTTCCTTGGCCCCTGTTTGTTCAAGAAAAAGTACCCGCTCGACTTTTTTTTTTTTAATATTCTTCTTGCCATATCTCGAGAACTAAAAGAGATATGGAAAAACTAACTGCATATTCTTGTTCCTTGACCCCTGTTTGTTCAAGAAAAAGTACCCGCTCGACTTTTTTTTTTTTAATATTCTTCTTGCCATATCTCGAGAACTAAAAGAGATATGGAAAAACTAACTGCATATGCTTGTTCCTTGGCCCCTGTTTGTTCAAGAAAAAGTACCCGCTCGACTTTTTTTTTTTAAATATTCTTCTTGCCATATCTCGAGAACTAAAAGAGATATGGAAAAACTAACTGCATATTCTTGTTCTTTGACCCCTGTTTATTCAAGGAAAAGTACACGCTCCACTTTTCAATCTTTAATTCTTCTTCTTGCCATATCTCGAGAACCAAAAGAGATATCGAAAAACTAACTGCATATTCTAGTTCCTTGACCCCTGTTTGTTCAAGAAAAAGTACCCGCTCGACTTTTTTTTTTTAAATATTCTTCTTGCCATATCTCGAGAACCAAAAGAGATATCGAAAAACTAACTGCATATTCTTGTTCCTTGACCCCTGTTTATTCAAGAAAAAGTACCCGCTCCACTTTTTAAACTTTAATTCTTCTGCTTGCCATATCTCGAGAACCAAAAGAGATTACAAAAAAATAACTGCATATTCTTGTTCTTTGACCCCTGTTTATTCAAGGAAAAGTACACGCTCCACTTTTCAATCTTTAATTCTTCTTCTTGCCATATCTCGAGAACTAAAAGAGATATGGAAAAACTAAATGCATATTCTTGTTCCTTGACCCCTGCTTGTTCAAGAAAAAGTACCCGCTCGACTTTTTTTTTTTTAATATTCTTCTTGCCATATCTCGAGAACTAAAAGAGATATAAAAAAACTAACTGCATATGCTTGTTCCTTGACCCCTGTTTGTTCAAGAAAAAGTACCCGCTCGACTTTTTTTTTTTAAATATTCTTCTTGCCATATCTCGAGAACTAAAAGAGATATGGAAAAACTAACTGCATATTGTTGTTCCTTGACCCCTGTTTGTTCAAGAAAAAGTACCCGCTCGACTTTTTATTTTTTTAATATTCTTCTTGCCATATCTCGAGAACTAAAAGAGATATAAAAAAACTAACTGCATATGCTTGTTCCTTGACCCCTGTTTGTTCAAGAAAAAGTACCCGCTCGACTTTTTTCTTTAAAATATTCTTCTTGCCATATCTCGAGAACTAAAAGAGATATGGAAAAACTAACTGCATATTCTTGTTCCTTGACCCCTGTTTGTTCAAGAAAAAGTACCCGCTCGACTTTTTTTTTTTAAATATTCTTCTTGCCATATCTCGAGAACTAAAAGAGATATGGAAAAACTAAATGCATATTCTTGTTCCTTGACCCCTGCTTGTTCAAGAAAAAGTACCCGCTCGACTTTTTTTTTTTTTAATATTCTTCTTGCCATATCTCGAGAACTAAAAAAGATATGGAAAAACTAACTGCATATTCTTGTTCCTTGACCCCTGCTTGTTCAGGAAAAAGTACCCGCTCGACTTTTTATTTTTTTAATATTCTTCTTGCCATATCTCGAGAACTAAAAGAGATATGGAAAAACTAACTGCATATGCTTGTTCCTTGGCCCCTGTTTGTTCGAGAAAAAGTACCCGCTCGACTTTTTTTTTTTTTAATATTCTTCTTGCCATATCTCGAGAACTAAAAAAGATATGGAAAAACTAACTGCATATGCTTGTTCCTTGGCCCCTGTTTGTTCAAGAAAAAGTACCCGCTCGACTTTTTTTTTTTTAATATTCTTCTTGCCATATCTCGAGAACTAAAAGAGATATGGAAAAACTAACTGCATATGCTTGTTCCTTGGCCCCTGTTTGTTCAAGAAAAAGTACCCGCTCGACTTTTTTTTTTTAAATATTCTTCTTGCCATATCTCGAGAACTAAAAGAGATATGGAAAAACTAACTGCATATTCTTGTTCCTTGACCCCTGTTTGTTCAAGAAAAAGTACCCGCTCGACTTTTTTTTTTAAATATTCTTCTTGCCATATCTCGAGAACTAAAAGAGATATGGAAAAACTAACTGCATATTCTTGTTCCTTGACCCCTGTTTGTTCAAGAAAAAGTACCCGCTCGACTTTTTTTTTTAAATATTCTTCTTGCCATATCTCGAGAACTAAAAGAGATATGGAAAAACTAACTGCATATTCTTGTTCCTTGAACCCTGTTTGTTCAAGAAAGAGTACGCGCTCAACTATTTTTTTTTTAAATATTCTTCTTGCCATATCTCGAGAACTAAAAAAGATATGGAAAAACTAACTGCATATTCTTGTTCCTTGACCCCTGCTTGTTCAGGAAAAAGTACCCGCTCGACTTTTTATTTTTTTAATATTCTTCTTGCCATATCTCGAGAACTAAAAGAGATATAAAAAAACTAACTGCATATGCTTGTTCCTTGACCCCTGTTTGTTCAAGAAAAAGTACCCGCTCGACTTTTTTTTTTAAATATTCTTCTTGCCATATCTCGAGAACTAAAAGAGATATGGAAAAACTCACTGCATATTGTTGTTCCTTGACCCCTGCTTGTTCAAGAAAAAGTACCCGCTCGACTTTTTATTTTTTTAATATTCTTCTTGCCATATCTCGAGAACTAAAAGAGATATGGAAAAACTAACTGCATATTCTTGTTCCTTGACCCCTGTTTGTTCAAGAAAAAGTACCCGCTCGACTTTTTTTTTTTAAATATTCTTCTTGCCATATCTCGAGAACTAAAAGAGATATGGAAAAACTAACTGCATATTGTTGTTCCTTGACCCCTGCTTGTTCAAGAAAAAGTACCCGCTCGACTTTTTATTTTTTTAATATTCTTCTTGCCATATCTCGAGAACTAAAAGAGATATAAAAAAACTAACTGCATATGCTTGTTCCTTGACCCCTGTTTGTTCAAGAAAAAGTACCCGCTCGACTTTTTTTTTTAAATATTCTTCTTGCCATATCTCGAGAACTAAAAGAGATATGGAAAAACTAACTGCATATTCTTGTTCCTTGAACCCTGTTTGTTCAAGAAAAAGTACCCGCTCGACTTTTTTTTTTTTTAATATTCTTCTTGCCATATCTCGAGAACTAAAAAAGATATGGAAAAACTAACTGCATATTCTTGTTCCTTGACCCCTGCTTGTTCAGGAAAAAGTACCCGCTCGACTTTTTATTTTTTTAATATTCTTCTTGCCATATCTCGAGAACTAAAAGAGAAATGGAAAAACTAACTGCATATGCTTGTTCCTTGGCCCCTGTTTGTTCAAGAAAAAGTACCCGCTCGACTTTTTTTTTTTTAATATTCTTCTTGCCATATCTCGAGAACTAAAAGAGATATGGAAAAACTAACTGCATATTCTTGTTCCTTGACCCCTGCTTGTTCAAGAAAAAGTACCCGCTCGACTTTTTATTTTTTTAATATTCTTCTTGCCATATCTCGAGAACTAAAAGAGATATGGAAAAACTAACTGCATATGCTTGTTCCTTGGCCCCTGTTTGTTCAAGAAAAAGTACCCGCTCGACTTTTTTTTTTTAAATATTCTTCTTGCCATATCTCGAGAACTAAAAGAGATATGGAAAAACTAACTGCATATTCTTGTTCCTTGAACCCTGTTTGTTCAAGAAAAAGTACCCGCTCAACTATTTTGTTTTTAAATATTCTTCTTGCCATATCTCGAGAACTAAAAGAGATATGGAAAAACTAACTGCATATGCTTGTTCCTTGACCCCTGTTTGTTCAAGAAAAAGTACCCGCTCGACTTTTTTCTTTAAAATATTCTTCTTGCCATATCTCGAGAACTAAAAGAGATATGGAAAAACTAACTGCATATTGTTGTTCCTTGACCCCTGCTTGTTCAAGAAAAAGTACCCGCTCGACTTTTTATTTTTTTAATATTCTTCTTGCCATATCTCGAGAACTAAAAGAGATATAAAAAAACTAACTGCATATGCTTGTTCCTTGACCCCTGTTTGTTCAAGAAAAAGTACCCGCTCGACTTTTTTTTTTAAATATTCTTCTTGCCATATCTCGAGAACTAAAAGAGATATGGAAAAACTAACTGCATATTCTTGTTCCTTGAACCCTGTTTGTTCAAGAAAAAGTACCCGCTCGACTTTTTTTTTTTTTAATATTCTTCTTGCCATATCTCGAGAACTAAAAAAGATATGGAAAAACTAACTGCATATTCTTGTTCCTTGACCCCTGCTTGTTCAGGAAAAAGTACCCGCTCGACTTTTTATTTTTTTAATATTCTTCTTGCCATATCTCGAGAACTAAAAGAGAAATGGAAAAACTAACTGCATATGCTTGTTCCTTGGCCCCTGTTTGTTCAAGAAAAAGTACCCGCTCGACTTTTTTTTTTTAAATATTCTTCTTGCCATACCTCGAGAACTAAAAGAGATATGGAAAAACTAACTGCATATTCTTGTTCCTTGACCCCTGCTTGTTCAAGAAAAAGTACCCGCTCGACTTTTTATTTTTTTAATATTCTTCTTGCCATATCTCGAGAACTAAAAGAGATATGGAAAAACTAACTGCATATGCTTGTTCCTTGGCCCCTGTTTGTTCAAGAAAAAGTACCCGCTCGACTTTTTTTTTTTAAATATTCTTCTTGCCATATCTCGAGAACTAAAAGAGATATGGAAAAACTAACTGCATATTCTTGTTCCTTGAACCCTGTTTGTTCAAGAAAAAGTACCCGCTCAACTATTTTGTTTTTAAATATTCTTCTTGCCATATCTCGAGAACTAAAAGAGATATGGAAAAACTAACTGCATATGCTTGTTCCTTGACCCCTGTTTGTTCAAGAAAAAGTACCCGCTCGACTTTTTTCTTTAAAATATTCTTCTTGCCATATCTCGAGAACTAAAAGAGATATGGAAAAACTAACTGCATATGCTTGTTCCTTGACCCCTGTTTGTTCGAGAAAAAGTACCCGCTCGACTTTTTTTTTTTTAATATTCTTCTTGCCATATCTCGAGAACTAAAAAAGATATGGAAAAACTAACTGCATATGCTTGTTCCTTGGCCCCTGTTTGTTCAAGAAAAAGTACCCGCTCGACTTTTTTTTTTTTAATATTCTTCTTGCCATATCTCGAGAACTAAAAGAGATATGGAAAAACTAACTGCATATGCTTGTTCCTTGGCCCCTGTTTGTTCAAGAAAAAGTACCCGCTCGACTTTTTTTTTTTTAATATTCTTCTTGCCATATCTCGAGAACTAAAAGAGATATGGAAAAACTAACTGCATATGCTTGTTCCTTGGCCCCTGTTTGTTCAAGAAAAAGTACCCGCTCGACTTTTTTTTTTTAAATATTCTTCTTGCCATATCTCGAGAACTAAAAGAGATATGGAAAAACTAACTGCATATTCTTGTTCCTTGACCCCTGTTTGTTCAAGAAAAAGTACCCGCTCGACTTTTTTTTTTAAATATTCTTCTTGCCATATCTCGAGAACTAAAAGAGATATGGAAAAACTAACTGCATATTCTTGTTCCTTGGCCCCTGTTTGTTCAAGAAAAAGTACCCGCTCGACTTTTTTTTTTTAAATATTCTTCTTGCCATATCTCGAGAACTAAAAGAGATATGGAAAAACTAACTGCATATTCTTGTTCCTTGGCCCCTGTTTGTTCAAGAAAAAGTACCCGCTCGACTTTTTTTTTTTAAATATTCTTCTTGCCATATCTCGAGAACTAAAAGAGATATGGAAAAACTAACTGCATATGCTTGTTCCTTGGCCCCTGTTTGTTCAAGAAAAAGTACCCGCTCGACTTTTTTTTTTTAAATATTCTTCTTGCCATATCTCGAGAACTAAAAGAGATATGGAAAAACTAACTGCATATTCTTGTTCCTTGACCCCTGTTTGTTCAAGAAGAAGTACCCGCTCGACTTTTTTTTTTTAATATTCTTCTTGCCATATCTCGAGAACTAAAAGAGATATGGAAAAACTAACTGCATATTCTTGTTCCTTGGCCCCTGTTTGTTCAAGAAAAAGTACCCGCTCGACTTTTTTTTTTAAATATTCTTCTTGCCATATCTCGAGAACTAAAAGAGATATGGAAAAACTAAATGCATATTCTTGTTCCTTGACCCCTGCTTGTTCAAGAAAAAGTACCCGCTCGACTTTTTTTTTTTTTAATATTCTTCTTGCCATATCTCGAGAACTAAAAAAGATATGGAAAAACTAACTGCATATTCTTGTTCCTTGACCCCTGCTTGTTCAAGAAAAAGTACCCGCTCGACTTTTTATTTTTTTAATATTCTTCTTGCCATATCTCGAGAACTAAAAAAGATATGGAAAAACTAACTGCATATTCTTGTTCCTTGACCCCTGCTTGTTCAAGAAAAAGTACCCGCTCGACTTTTTATTTTTTTAATATTCTTCTTGCCATATCTCGAGAACTAAAAGAGATATGGAAAAACTAACTGCATATGCTTGTTCCTTGGCCCCTGTTTGTTCAAGAAAAAGTACCCGCTCGACTTTTTTTTTTTAAATATTCTTCTTGCCATATCTCGAGAACTAAAAGAGATATGGAAAAACTAACTGCATATTCTTGTTCCTTGACCCCTGTTTGTTCGAGAAAAAGTACCCGCTCGACTTTTTTTTTCTTTAATATTCTTCTTGCCATATCTCGAGAACTAAAAAAGATATGGAAAAACTAACTGCATATGCTTGTTTCTTGGCCCCTGTTTGTTCAAGAAAAAGTACCCGCTCGACTTTTTTTTTTTTAATATTCTTCTTGCCATATCTCGAGAACTAAAAGAGATATGGAAAAACTAACTGCATATGCTTGTTCCTTGGCCCCTGTTTGTTCAAGAAAAAGTACCCGCTCGACTTTTTTTTTTTTAAATATTCTTTTTGCCATATCTCGAGAACTAAAAGAGATATGGAAAAACTAACTGCATATTCTTGTTCCTTGACCCCTGTTTGTTCAAGAAAAAGTACCCGCTCGACTTTTTTTTTTAAATATTCTTCTTGCCATATCTCGAGAACTAAAAGAGATATGGAAAAACTAACTGCATATGCTTGTTCCTTGGCCCCTGTTTGTTCAAGAAAAAGTACCCGCTCGACTTTTTCTTCTTTAATATTCTTCTTGCCATATCTCGAGAACTAAAAGAGATATGGAAAAACTAACTGCATATTCTTGTTCCTTGACCCCTGTTTGTTCAAGAAAAAGTACCCGCTCGACTTTTTTTTTTAACATTCTTCTTGCCATATCTCGAGAACTAAAAGAGATATGGAAAAACTAACTGCATATGCTTGTTCCTTGGCCCCTGTTTGTTCAAGAAAAAGTACCCGCTCGACTTTTTTTTTTTAATATTCTTCTTGCCATATCTCGAGAACTAAAAGAGATATGGAAAAACTAACTGCATATTCTTGTTCCTTGACCCCTGCTTTTTCAAGAAAAAGTACCCGCTCGACTTTTTATTTTTTTAATATTCTTCTTGCCATATCTCGAGAACTAAAAGAGATATGGAAAAACTAACTGCATATTCTTGTTCCTTGACCCCTGCTTGTTCAAGAAAAAGTACCCGCTCGACTTTTTATTTTTTTAATATTCTTCTTGCCATATCTCGAGAACTAAAAGAGAAATGAAAAAACTAGCTGCATATGCTTGTTCCTTGACCCCTGTTTGTTCAAGAAAAAGTACCCGCTCGACTTTTTTTTTTTTTATATTCTTCTTGCCATATCTCGAGAACTAAAAGAGATATGGAAAAACTAACTGCATATTCTTGTTCCTTGACCCCTGCTTGTTCAAGAAAAAGTACCCGCTCGACTTTTTTTTTTAAATATTCTTCTTGCCATATCTCGAGAACTAAAAGAGATATGGAAAGACTAACTGCATATTCTTGTTCCTTGACCCCTGCTTGTTCAAGAAAAAGTACCCGCTCTACTTTTTTTTTTTTAAATATTCTTCTTGCCATATCTCGAGAACTAAAAGAGATATGGAAAAACTAACTGCATATTCTTGTTCCTTGACCCCTGCTTGTTCAAGAAAAAGTACCCGCTCGACTTTTTTTTTTTTTAATATTCTTCTTGCCATATCTCGAGAACTAAAAGAGATATAAAAAAACTAACTGCATATTCTTGTTCCTTGACCCCTGCTTGTTCAAGAAAAAGTACCCGCTCGACTTTTTTTTTTTAAATATTCTTCTTGCCATATCTCGAGAACTAAAAGAGATATAAAAAAACTAACTGCATATTCTTGTTCCTTGACCCCTGCTTGTTCGAGAAAAAGTACCCGCTCGACTTTTTTTTTTTAAATATTCTTCTTGCCATATCTCGAGAACTAAAAGAGATATAAAAAAACTAACTGCATATTCTTGTTCCTTGACCCCTGCTTGTTCAAGAAAAAGTACCCGCTCGACTTTTTTTTTTTAAATATTCTTCTTGCCATATCTCGAGAACTAAAAGAGATATGGAAAGACTAACTGCATATTCTTGTTCCTTGACCCCTGCTTGTTCAAGAAAAAGTACCCGCTCGACTTTTTATTTTTTTAATATTCTTCTTGCCATATCTCGAGAACTAAAAGAGATATGGAAAAACTAACTGCATATTCTTGTTCCTTGACCCCTGCTTGTTCAAGAAAAAGTACCCGCTCGACTTTTTTTTTTTTTATATTCTTCTTGCCATATCTCGAGAACTAAAAGAGATATAAAAAAACTAACTGCATATTCTTGTTCCTTGACCCCTGCTTGTTCAAGAAAAAGTACCCGCTCGACTTTTTTTTTTTTAAATATTCTTCTTGCCATATCTCGAGAACTAAAAGAGATATAAAAAAACTAACTGCATATTCTTGTTCCTTGACCCCTGCTTGTTCAAGAAAACGTACCCGCTCGACTTTTTTTTTTTAAATATTCTTCTTGCCATATCTCGAGAACTAAAAGAGATATGGAAAAACTAACTGCATATTCTTGTTCCTTGACCCCTGCTTGTTCAAGAAAAAGTACCCGCTCGACTTTTTTTTTTTTAATATTCTTCTTGCCATATCTCGAGAACTAAAAGAGATATTAAAAAACTAACTGCATATTCTTGTTCCTTGACCACTGCTTTTTCAAGAAAAAGTACCCGCTCGACTTTTTATTTTTTAAATATTCTTCTTGCCATATCTCGAGAACTAAAAGAGATATGGAAAAACTAACTGCATATTCTTGTTCCTTGACCCCTGCTTGTTCAAGAAAAAGTACCCGCTCGACATTTTTTTTTTTAAATATTCTTCTTGCCATATCTCGAGAACTAAAAGAGATATGGAAAAACTAACTGCATATTCTTGTTCCTTGACCCCTGCTTGTTCAAGAAAAAGTACCCGCTCGACATTTTTTTTTTTAAATATTCTTCTTGCCATATCTCGAGAACTAAAAGAGATATGGAAAAACTAACTGCATATTCTTGTTCCTTGACCACTGCTTTTTCAAGAAAAAGTACCCGCTCGACTTTTTATTTTTTAAATATTCTTCTTGCCATATCTCGAGAACTAAAAGAGATATGGAAAAACTAACTGCATATTCTTGTTCCTTGACCACTGCTTTTTCAAGAAAAAGTACCCGCTCGACTTTTTATTTTTTTAATATTCTTCTTGCCATATCTCGAGAACTAAAAGAGATATTAAAAAACTAACTGCATATGCTTGTTCCTTGACCCCTGTTTGTTCAAGAAAAAGTACCCGCTCGACTTTTTTTTTTTTAATATTCTTCTTGCCATATCTCGAGAACTAAAAGAGATATGGAAAAACTAACTGCATATTCTTGTTCCTTGACTCCTGTTTGTTCAAGAAAAAGTACCTGCTCGACTTTTTTTTTTTTTAATATTCTTTTTGCCATATCTCGAGAACTAAAAGAGATATGGAAAATCTAACTGCATATTCTTGTTCCTTGACACCTGCTTGTTCAAGAAAAAGTACCCGCTTGACTTTTTTTTTTTAATATTCTTCTTGCCATATCTCGAGAACTAAAAGAGATATGGAAAAACTAACTGCATATTCTTGTTCCTTGACCCCTGCTTTTTCAAGAAAAAGTACCCGCTCGACTTTTTTTTTTTTAATATTCTTCTTGCCATATCTCGAGAACTAAAAGAGATATGGAAAAACTAACTGCATATTCTTGTTCCTTGACCACTGCTTTTTCAAGAAAAAGTACCCGCTCGACTTTTTATTTTTTAAATATTCTTCTTGCCATATCTCGAGAACTAAAAGAGATATGGAAAAACTAACTGCATATTCTTGTTCCTTGACTCCTGTTTGTTCAAGAAAAAGTACCTGCTCGACTTTTTTTTTTTTTAATATTCTTCTTGCCATATCTCGAGAACTAAAAGAGATATGGAAAATCTAACTGCATATTCTTGTTCCTTGACACCTGCTTGTTCAAGAAAAAGTACCCGCTCGACTTTTTTTTTTAATATTCTTCTTGCCATATCTCGAGAACTAAAAGAGATATGGAAAAACTAACTGCATATTCTTGTTCCTTGACCCCTGCTTTTTCAAGAAAAAGTACCCGCTCGACTTTTTATTTTTTTAATATTCTTCTTGCCATATCTCGAGAACTAAAAGAGATATGGAAAAACTAACTGCATATTCTTGTTCCTTGACCCCTGCTTGTTCAAGAAAAAGTACCCGCTCGACTTTTTATTTTTTTAATATTCTTCTTGCCATATCTCGAGAACTAAAAGAGATATGGAAAAACTAACTGCATATGCTTGTTCCTTGACCCCTGTTTGTTCAAGAAAAAGTACCCGCTCGACTTTTTTTTTTTTTATATTCTTCTTGCCATATCTCGAGAACTAAAAGAGATATGGAAAAACTAACTGCATATTCTTGTTCCTTGACCCCTGCTTGTTCAAGAAAAAGTACCCGCTCGACTCTTTTTTTTTAAATATTCTTCTTGCCATATCTCGAGAACTAAAAGAGATATGGAAAGACTAACTGCATATTCTTGTTCCTTGACCCCTGCTTGTTCAAGAAAAAGTACCTGCTCGACTTTTTTTTTTTTTAATATTCTTCTTGCCATATCTCGAGAACTAAAAGAGATATGGAAAATCTAACTGCATATTCTTGTTCCTTGACACCTGCTTGTTCAAGAAAAAGTACCCGCTCGACTTTTTTTTTTTTAAATATTCTTCTTGCCATATCTCGAGAACTAAAAGAGATATAAAAAAACTAACTGCATATTCTTGTTCCTTGACCCCTGCTTGTTCGAGAAAAAGTACCCGCTCGACTTTTTTTTTTTAAATATTCTTCTTGCCATATCTCGAGAACTAAAAGAGATATAAAAAAACTAACTGCATATTCTTGTTCCTTGACCCCTGCTTGTTCAAGAAAAAGTACCCGCTCGACTTTTTTTTTTTTTAATATTCTTCTTGCCATATCTCGAGAACTAAAAGAGATATAAAAAAACTAACTGCATATTCTTGTTCCTTGACCCCTGCTTGTTCAAGAAAAAGTACCCGCTCGACTTTTTTTTTTTTAAATATTCTTCTTGCCATATCTCGAGAACTAAAAGAGATATAAAAAAACTAACTGCATATTCTTGTTCCTTGACCCCTGCTTGTTCGAGAAAAAGTACCCGCTCGACTTTTTTTTTTTTTAATATTCTTCTTGCCATATCTCGAGAACTAAAAGAGATATAAAAAAACTAACTGCATATTCTTGTTCCTTGACCCCTGCTTGTTCAAGAAAAAGTACCCGCTCGACTTTTTTTTTTTTAAATATTCTTCTTGCCATATCTCGAGAACTAAAAGAGATATAAAAAAACTAACTGCATATTCTTGTTCCTTGACCCCTGCTTGTTCGAGAAAAAGTACCCGCTCGACTTTTTTTTTTTTAAATATTCTTCTTGCCATATCTCGAGAACTAAAAGAGATATAAAAAAACTAACTGCATATTCTTGTTCCTTGACCCCTGCTTGTTCAAGAAAAAGTACCCGCTCGACTTTTTTTTTTTAAATATTCTTCTTGCCATATCTCGAGAACTAAAAGAGATATGGAAAGACTAACTGCATATTCTTGTTCCTTGACCCCTGCTTGTTCAAGAAAAAGTACCCGCTCGACTTTTTATTTTTTTAATATTCTTCTTGCCATATCTCGAGAACTAAAAGAGATATGGAAAAACTAACTGCATATTCTTGTTCCTTGACCCCTGCTTGTTCAAGAAAAAGTACCCGCTCGACTTTTTTTTTTTTATATTCTTCTTGCCATATCTCGAGAACTAAAAGAGATATAAAAAAACTAACTGCATATTCTTGTTCCTTGACCCCTGCTTGTTCAAGAAAAAGTACCCGCTCGACTTTTTTTTTTTTTAATATTCTTCTTGCCATATCTCGAGAACTAAAAGAGATATAAAAAAACTAACTGCATATTCTTGTTCCTTGACCCCTGCTTGTTCAAGAAAAAGTACCCGCTCGACTTTTTTTTTTTAAATATTCTTCTTGCCATATCTCGAGAACTAAAAGAGATATGGAAAAACTAACTGCATATTCTTGTTCCTTGACCCCTGCTTGTTCAAGAAAAAGTACCCGCTCGACTTTTTTTTTTTAAATATTCTTCTTGCCATATCTCGAGAACTAAAAGAGATATGGAAAAACTAACTGCATATTCTTGTTCCTTGACCACTGCTTTTTCAAGAAAAAGTACCCGCTCGACTTTTTATTTTTTAAATATTCTTCTTGCCATATCTCGAGAACTAAAAGAGATATGGAAAAACTAACTGCATATTCTTGTTCCTTGACCCCTGCTTGTTCAAGAAAAAGTACCCGCTCGACATTTTTTTTTTTAAATATTCTTCTTGCCATATCTCGAGAACTAAAAGAGATATGGAAAAACTAACTGCATATTCTTGTTCCTTGACCCCTGCTTGTTCAAGAAAAAGTACCCTACCCGCTCGACATTTTTTTTTTTAAATATTCTTCTTGCCATATCTCGAGAACTAAAAGAGATATGGAAAAACTAACTGCATATTCTTGTTCCTTGACCACTGCTTTTTCAAGAAAAAGTACCCGCTCGACTTTTTATTTTTTAAATATTCTTCTTGCCATATCTCGAGAACTAAAAGAGATATGGAAAAACTAACTGCATATTCTTGTTCCTTGACCACTGCTTTTTCAAGAAAAAGTACCCGCTCGACTTTTTATTTTTTTAATATTCTTCTTGCCATATCTCGAGAACTAAAAGAGATATTAAAAAACTAACTGCATATGCTTGTTCCTTGACCCCTGTTTGTTCAAAAAAAAGTACCCGCTCGACTTTTTTTTTTTAATATTCTTCTTGCCATATCTCGAGAACTAAAAGAGATATGGAAAAACTAACTGCATATTCTTGTTCCTTGACTCCTGTTTGTTCAAGAAAAAGTACCTGCTCGACTTTTTTTTTTTTTAATATTCTTTTTGCCATATCTCGAGAACTAAAAGAGATATGGAAAATCTAACTGCATATTCTTGTTCCTTGACACCTGCTTGTTCAAGAAAAAGTACCCGCTCGACTTTTTTTTTTTAATATTCTTCTTGCCATATCTCGAGAACTAAAAGAGATATGGAAAAACTAACTGCATATTCTTGTTCCTTGACCACTGCTTTTTCAAGAAAAAGTACCCGCTCGACTTTTTATTTTTTAAATATTCTTCTTGCCATATCTCGAGAACTAAAAGAGATATGGAAAAACTAACTGCATATTCTTGTTCCTTGACTCCTGTTTGTTCAAGAAAAAGTACCTGCTCGACTTTTTTTTTTTTTAATATTCTTCTTGCCATATCTCGAGAACTAAAAGAGATATGGAAAATCTAACTGCATATTCTTGTTCCTTGACACCTGCTTGTTCAAGAAAAAGTACCCGCTCGACTTTTTTTTTTTAATATTCTTCTTGCCATATCTCGAGAACTAAAAGAGATATGGAAAAACTAACTGCATATTCTTGTTCCTTGACCCCTGCTTTTTCAAGAAAAAGTACCCGCTCGACTTTTTATTTTTTTAATATTCTTCTTGCCATATCTCGAGAACTAAAAGAGATATGGAAAAACAAACTGCATATTCTTGTTCCTTGACCCCTGCTTGTTCAAGAAAAAGTACCCGCTCGACTTTTTATTTTTTTAATATTCTTCTTGCCATATCTCGAGAACTAAAAGAGAAATGAAAAAACTAGCTGCATATGCTTGTTCCTTGACCCCTGTTTGTTCAAGAAAAAGTACCCGCTCGACTTTTTTTTTTTTATATTCTTCTTGCCATATCTCGAGAACTAAAAGAGATATGGAAAAACTAACTGCATATTCTTGTTCCTTGACCCCTGCTTGTTCAAGAAAAAGTACCCGCTCGACTTTTTTTTTTTAAATATTCTTCTTGCCATATCTCGAGAACTAAAAGAGATATGGAAAAACTAACTGCATATTCTTGTTCCTTGACCCCTCTTTTTTGAAGAAAAAGTACCCGCTCGACTTTTTAATCTTTAATTCTTCTTCTTGCCATATCTCGAGAACTAAAAGAGATATCGAAAAACTAACTGCATATTCTTGTTCCTTGACCCCTCTTTTTTGAAGAAAAAGTACCCGCTCGACTTTTTAATCTTTAATTCTTCTTCTTGCCATATCTCGAGAACTAAAAGAGATATCGAAAAACTAACTGCATATTCTTGTTCCGTGACCCCTGTTTATTCATGAAAAAGTACCCGCTCGACTTTTTAATCTTTAGTTCTTCTTCTTACCATATCTCGAGAACTAAAAGAGATATCGAAAAACTAACTGCATATTCTTGTTCCTTGACCCCTCTTTTTTCAAGAAAAAGTACCCGCTCGACTTTTTAATCTTTAATTCTTCTTCTTGCCATATCTCGAGAACTAAAAGAGATATCGAAAAACTAACTGCATATTCTTGTTCCGTGACCCCTGTTTATTCATGAAAAAGTACCCGCTCGACTTTTTAATCTTTAGTTCTTCTTCTTGCCATATCTCGAGAACTAAAAGAGATATCGAAAAACTAACTGCATATTCTTGTTCCTTGACCCCTCTTTTTTCAAGAAAAAGTACCCGCTCGACTTTTTAATCTTTAATTCTTCTTCTTGCCATATCTCGAGAACCAAAAGACATTTCGAAAAACTAACTGCATATTCTTGTTCCTTAGCCCCTCTTTTTTCATGAAAAAGTACCCGCTCGACTTTTTAATCTTTAATTCTTCTTCTTGCCATATCTCGAGAACTAAAAGAGATATGGAAAAAATAACTGCATATTCTTGTTCCTTGACCCCTGTTTATTCAAGAAAAAGTACCCGCTCGACGTTTTAATCTTTAATTCTTCTTCTTGCCACATCTCGAGAACTAAAAGAGATATGGAAAAACTAACTGCATATTCTTCTTCCTTGACCCCTATTTATTCAAAAAAAGTACCCATTCCAATTTCTATTTTTAATTTTTCTACTTTATTTTGGAAATTCTTAATATTTATTTCCAGAATACAGAAATTGCATAAATAGATAGAAAAAATACTGCTAAATCTAATAGTGTAATTATATTTGTCCTAACCCTCATACTTGTTGACTAATTGTACTTTTTGTGGTTCGAAGCTTCATCATTTAAAAACTACCAGCACCATTTCAAAACTTCACGCACAATTGAGTGCCAAATTTATTTCTGAATGTATGTGCAAAGTTTCATGTGAATAGGTCCTAACAACACATGTAGCAAACTTTAGATAAGATCTCCTCACAGATATTCGAGATTCTTTAAGTGCATCTTAAAAATATAAATCCCGCAAAATTCGAATTGAAAAAAATTGCAAGATCGGAAAGTTCAATTAGATTTTTCCTAAACTTCAAATTTTTCGAGTAATTGATTATTTTCTCTTTAAAATTTTTAGGTCGATAATTCGGAAACTATACGAAACATGTAGGAACTGTCAGCAGAAATGAATTCAAAATTCAATTCTCAATCTGTGTGCCAAATTTCATGAAGATCGGAGGAAAAAGATATTTTTTTCGACTTTTCGGCGAAGAAATCGTAAGACTATAAACCTTCCATCTTTTTTGAGCAAAAATATTTTTATCTCCAGATTTTGATGAAACTTTGCACACGGGTGTAGAATTGAATTCTGAACATCGGAGAGCAGTCAGTTGCTTAGTAGCTCGTTTACTTTTTGAAATATCGCTCTTAAAGTGGTTAATGTCAAAACGGCAATATCTTTTGAACCGAAATAACTAGCATTAATCTATTAACATTATTAAGATTAGTGATTTTTTTCCACGAAGAATTGAGGTTTTCAGATTTTTCCGAGAAGTATTTAAAATTTCCAAAATTCAATGTTGTCACCCTAAATGTAGGCAACCAATAACACACCATAGTTGACAATTTTTTTATTAGAACTTCATAAATAATTCAAAAACCGTAATAGCTAGCGGGAAATGAATAGTGCCAGTGGATTCAGCTTTACCTCCTTGAGGACATATTAAAATTTCAAAGCAAAATCAAAGTAATAATTATTTAAGAAAAAGAAACCAATACGATCTTGGCTCTTTCTACCTCACAATTTAAATTAACGCTTTAAAAACAAATCTTAACATTGCAATAAAGTTGAACGTGATTTTCGAAAAAGAACTATCAGGGTGGGATTTAAAAAAGCAAATGTATTGTAATAAGAAAAGTGTTCCATCAGAAATAGAATTTCATTGGAAATCAAAAAATCTAACATAACACAGCTAGAACTAACAAAATCTAAGGGACTATCCTAACATATAGATAAGCCACAGGCCTTTGAACATGGTTTAATTAACCATCTCGGAAGGACTAATCAGTTATAGGTATGCTCTTAAACAGAAAAAAGATATTGAATTGAATAAGTGATTATAAATCATAAAAGGAAGAATTAGTAACTACTTCATCTAAATAAACACTGGGACTGAAACTTTGATTAAACCACAAGGGTAACTATTAAAACTAAGTGAAAGCAGAATGTAAGCAAATGAAATGGTTAAAAAAGAAGTCTGAATAGAGTAGACTGCTAGAACCGTTGACAATACGCCTTTTAAAACGAATTTTACCAATCTTGCAAATAGTTTGGCTAATACAAAACCAAACATGAGATTACTTCAACAGACAGCTTAAATGTAATAGCAAAAAAATTGATGGAGAAGAACAAAATTCTTCCTAGAGGAAGCCACATCTTTCTTCTTAACTCCATAACTCAGAAATTCCACCTAATCTCTTGTGTTTCCTGCAAACATTGAATTAGATTTTGCGCATCTACTAATGCAAACGTGTATAACAAACGCCAAACGCATATAAATAATAAATGTAGTGTAGTACTTCAAGTGTTTCTAGTCTGAAAGGAGATTTGTGGGATGTGGACATCAACTGGAGACTGGAGGACATGATGTGGATGACAAGAATTTAACTCTAAATTCATGATTTTCCATTAAAGTGCTCTGAAAGTATGATATTAGTAAACTTATTGCGGTAGAACCGAATGTCTTATTTGAACACATGTAACTGTTAAATTAATGACTAATTTTGAATTTTGAATCAAGAAGAATTTCCCATCTAAACTGTTGTTAGCCATTTTCCTAGAAACACCACGAGTTCGAGAAACGAATAATTGTTTTGATGGATATATTCATGTTGCATCCAAATATAAACTTTGTCTGGAGTATCTCAATAGCCGAAATTGAAAAGAGAAATTATGAGGTCTTCATTTTAAAAGATGTAGTTACCATTGCAAGACTATTAAACACTAAAAAGTTCAATAGAAGGATTTTAATTCCTAAAGAAACGCAAACATCATTAAAATTGCAGAGTCTGGAGGCAAAGTAGCTTACCGCGAAATCAAAAAGAATTACAACTTTTGAGACATTCAGCTTAACGGTGTCGTTACCATCTCGGTGCTTTACACCCTACGAAAGATCCGAAAACAAATTTTAATTATACGTTCAGAAGTGAGGTTAAGAGTTTGACTGTTGTTAAATGTCAAACTTCAAATTTTAGTTTGAGCAAATTGGCGCGGTTGTCGCGGCAATTTCAAATGTACTGCAGCCCGGTAATGATCATAAGATAATAATCATAATTAAGCAATAATTAAAACGTTAAAATCAGTACATGATTTGAAGAAATCAAAATTTATAGGTTGGCATTACTGTAATTGTTACGAAAACCGAACATATAATAGACTTGAAAATTGTGTAAGTTACTGTACAAAAAAACTTTAGTCCCATGTTTGGGTGTTTTTGTATTACAAGTGTCGATCAGTGGTTACGGTAGTTCTCTTCTATTTCAACACACTCTCATTGAACTAATACTGAAAAATAAAGTAAGTAATTGATTTTCTTGTAATTTTAAGTTAATGTTCGAGCCCCGTGATTATAAATTTTTTACAAGAAGGAGCCTCAATTCGATGGCTTTTTAGTGTTAATGCATGCAGGAACGACATCAAATTAACCACTTTTTTTCAACGTAACCAGAACTAATTAGCATTCCCGGAAAAACAAAATACCTTTAAGTTGGTTAATTTAGGTTCGATAATTTTGTAAGGCGATTCTTCGGTATACTTATGTAAAAAATTCTTATCATATAATCAAAGAGTTTTTTGACTGTTGCTGTTCTCTTTTTCTGTCGGTTGACTCAACTTTGCTACCGGAAAGTGCTCTCTTTAAAATCCCGCTGGCGCTCATTTAGTTTTATAAAATATTAGCAGGGAGACTGTGTGCCGGGTTAAAAAAAAACTCATGAGTATTTTATTGTCAGCTTTTTTTTAAATGTTTAATCTTAATAATCTTAAATCTACGACTGGACCTGGACACTGCAAATAATCCAACAGGAGGCCGTGATATTGAAAATGTCGATAAGCTTGGTTCCTTTATATCGGTTCCTTAATTTTCACCGAGTTTATTAGCTTTGCTTCAACATATGCACCCCAGAATCAAGTGGGTTAGTCTCAGATTAATCACCGTCTCGAACTCTGCTTAAAATTACTTCTTTCGCACCGTGTTTAGCTTATCAGTTCACTAACCTGTCAGCTAAACGGGTAGCTTGTAAACTCACAGTTGGATGAAAAACAATAAATATTAATATTTTACGTAATTGCCGGTGTTTTGTTAACATTTTTTCTTTATATTTCTGAAAATGTCTAACACTAGACGCGATCTAACTACAGGAATTGTAAGTTAATTAGGGTTTTCCTACAGAAAACTTTAATCATCCCTGCTAAAGTGACAAAACCTTTGTAATCTTATAAAGCTTTTATGGATCCAAATCTTGACTGTCAGAGATGCTCTTGATAAACTGCACTCTCAATGATATTCTAAATGGATTTCAGTTTCCAAACCGAAAGATTGGTCGTCCCCGTAATTTTGTGCTTGAAATTCTCTGAATTTCTAATAATTGGAATTTTGCCAAGTAAGTAATGATTCGATTTATGTTAATCCAAAATAACAAATTAAATAAACTTTTCAGAATTTCAAAGCACCCTGTAATGAAATTTAATATCTACCAGCTTCTAAAGACGTCTATCAGAAGGTATGTTTAATACAATTTTTTTTGTATCAAGAAAAAAAAAACACTTTATTTGTTATACTTGTTTGATTAAACAAAGTCATTAATTAGTCTTGCAAATCTCATTTGCCACCACATATCTAATTCAATTAGTGTTTTCCAGGATGGAATTCGTAAGTGTAGTTACTGTGTGCAGTGAAGTGGTAAAGATTCAGTGTGGTGCTTTGTTTCTGATGGCTGACGAGACAGCTTCAGGAATTGCTATCAAGGGTGAGAATTTGCGGTTCGACAATTCAATAACCGAGCGATAATAGATTTTGTTTACTTGTTGCAGAATTCTTCTAACATCAATAATAAAATTTCTGCTTTTTCTAATTTCAGTAAGTCCCAACTACAATGGCGAAGGAGAAGGAAGGATGGATGGTGAGTCCAGCTGTCTTTGATTTTCCAGTCGATGGAAGATCTGGTGAGTCCATTTTAGTATACACTCGTAAATAGTAGCGTTCGCGTATTGATAAAAAAATGGTTACTATCGTTATAAACTTTAAATTGTTAATTGAAAATGATCGTCTCAACATACGATCGCTTCGTATGATTAAACCTGTCGATGCTGAAATTCGCAGGTTGTCTTCTGAGGAACCATAGAAAACTTTTATTTACATTTTTTGTTTAGGTTTTCGGGAACGGTTATTAGACATTAAAATAGAATCATATAATTTTGTGTTAGATTGGCCTAACAAAAGTTTCCAAAGTTATCTACCTAAATGGTTGAAATATTTTAGAAATATCAAGATAGAAATAAGCGGTTCTGCCACAACGAAAGTAGCAATTTCTAATGTAACTTGCTTCGTAGACCTCGTTTTTCATATGATATGTTCATTTAAATAATAGGTCTCGTGCGAACTGCTGAAATACCACAAACACATATAATTTTAAAAGTTTCAACCCACAAAAATCTTACGATTTTCAAGATATTTCGAATATAGAAATATCGTATAATTTCTTCCATACATAAATCGATTAAAATTTTCAAAAATAATAAATTTGAAACCAATCGCTCTAAGCCAATCAAAATAAATTATTCTAATGTAATTTGTCGCTCCGCTTCTATTTCTAAACTCGCTTAATCAATCATCAGGATAGGTTTCCTTTAATTGAAAAAAAGTTCAAAATTTTTTGCAAATTTCAAAGGGCCATAACTTCTTGAGTATGTCAAACTTATCAAATGTAAATTAACAAATTTAATCGAATTTTTGGTAGCCTTCCTACGGTAGTAAAGTTCTAGTCCTAAGTGTGCAAACAAGAAAGTTCGAATTTTCAATTTTGACGAAAATTTGTGAAAATTCTCATAACCCTTTTCATTTATCTATTGCTCACACGAATATTAATCGTTTTAGGTCGTCAAACAGACCATTTTCTGAGGTATTTTGTTTTGCTCCTCACGTTTTCGGACTTGGTCTGTCAAATTTCGGCATAGTATAAAAGTTTTTCGAAGAAGTTTACAAAAATCCAGATTTTTGCAAAATTCAAACCTCGATAGATATTTGAGTTTTTAGGCTATATTGAATCCAAGTATATCATTTTAATCGATTTTCGAAGGGCTTTCAGGCAAGGGTAGAATAATAATCCGGACGCAGTAAATAAGAAACTTAAACGTTTTTCTAATGGAAAAAATTAAAATTTAGAGATTTTGAGCGGTCATATCTTCGGAACTAAGCGTCCAAATCAAAATCCGATTGCACCGTTAAGTTATACGAATCTGACAGATTAGGATGAAATGATAAAACGCCCTTCGAAAATGGCAAATTTTCGAAATTTTTTTTCTATCTCAATCGATTAAAATTTTCAAAAATGCTAAAATCGAAACCAATCGCTATGAATCAATCAAAGTAATTTTTTCTAATGTAATTTGTCGCCCTGATTCTATTTTTACACTCGGTTAGTCAATAATTGCGATAGATTTCTTGCAATTGGAAAGAATTTGCAAAAATTTAAATTTTTACAAATTTCAAAGGCCCATAACTTCTCGAGTTTGTACAACTTATCAAATCTAAATTGGCTAGGTTAATCGACTTTTCAATAGCTTTCGTACGGTAGTAAAATTCTAGTCCTAAGTGTGCAAACAAGAAAGTTCGAATTTTCAATTTTGACGAAAATTTGTGAAAATTTTTATAACCCTTTTCATTGATCTATTGCTCACACGAATATTAATCGTTTTTGGTCGTCAAAGAGACCATTTTCTGATGTACTTTGTTTTGCTCTTCACGTTTTCGGACTTGGTCTGTCAAATTTCGGCATAGTATAAAAGTTTTTCGAAGAAGTTTACAAAAATCCAGATTTTTGCAAAATTCAAACCTCGATAGATATTCGAGTTTTTAGGCTATATTGAATCCAGGTATATCATTTTAATCGATTTTCGAAGAGCTTTCAGGCAAGGGTAGAATAATCATCCGGACGCAGTAAATAAGAAACTTAAACGTTTTTCTAATGGAAAAAATTAAAATTTAGAGATTTTGAGTGGTCATATCTTCGGAACTAAGCGTCCAAATCAAAATTCGATTGCACCGTTATGTTATACGAATCTGACAGATTAGGATGAAATGATAAAACGCCCTTCGAAAATGGCAAATTTTCGAAATTTTTTTTCTATCTCAATCGATTAAAATTTTCAAAAATGCTAAAATCGAAACCAATCGCTATGAATCAATCAAAGTAATTTTTTCTAATGTAATTTGTCGCCCTGATTCTATTTTTACACTCGGTTAGTTAATAATTGCGATAGATTTCTTGCAATTTGAAAAAGTTTGCAAAAATTTAAATTTTTACAAATTTCAAAAGCCCATAACTTCTCGAGTTTGTACAACTTATCAAATCTAAATTGGCTAGGTTAATCGACTTTTCAATAGCTTTCGTACGGTAGTAAAATTCTAGTCCTAAATGTGCAAACAAGAAAGTTCGAATTTTCAATTTTGACGAAAATTTGTGAAAATTTTTATAACCCTTTTCATTTATCTATTGCTCACATGAATATTAATCGTTTTAGGTCGTCAAACAGACCATTTTCTGATGTATTTTGTTTTGCTCTTCACGTTTTCGGACTTGGTCTGTCAAATTTCGGCATAGTATGAAAGTTTTTCGAAAAAGTTTACAAAAATCCAGATTTTTGCAAAATTCAAACCTCGATAGATATTCGAGTTTTTAGGCTATATTGAATCCAAGTATATCATTTTAATCGATTTTCGAAGAGCTTTCAGGCAAGGGTAGAATAATAATCCGGACGCAGTAAATAAGAAACTTAAACGTTTTTCTAATGGAAAAAATTAAAATTTAGAGATTTTGAGTGGTCATATCTTCGGAACTAAGCGTCCAAATCAAAATCCGATTGCACGGTTAAGTTATACGAATCTGACAGATTAGGATGAAATGATAAAACGCCCTTCGAAAATGGCAAATTTTCGAAATTTTTTTTCTATCTCAATCGATTAAAATTTTCAAAAATGCTAAAATCGAAACCAATCGCTATGAATCAATCAAAGTAATTTTTTCTAATGTAATTTGTCGCCCTGATTCTATTTTTACACTCGGTTAGTTAATAATTGCGATAGATTTCTTGCAATTTGAAAAAGTTTGCAAAAATTTAAATTTTTACAAATTTCAAAAGCCCATAACTTCTCGAGTTTGTACAACTTATCAAATCTAAATTGGCTAGGTTAATCGACTTTTCAATAGCTTTCGTACGGTAGTAAAATTCTAGTCCTAAGTGTGCAAACAAGAAAGTTCGAATTTTCAATTTTGACGAAAATTTGTGAAAATTTTTATAACCCTTTTCATTTATCTATTGCTCACACAAATATTAATCGTTTTAGGTCGTCAAACAGACCATTTTCTGATGTATTTTGTTTTGCTCTTCACGTTTTCGGACTTGGTCTGTCAAATTTCGGCATAGTATGAAAGTTTTTCGAAAAAGTTTACAAAAATCCAGATTTTTACAAAATTCAAACCTCGATAGATATTCGAGTTTTTAGGCTATATTGAATCCAAGTATATAATTTTAATCGATTTTCGAAGAGCTTTCAGGCAAGGGTAGAATAATCATCCGGACGCAGTAAATAAGAAACTTAAACGTTTTTCTAATGGAAAAAATTAAAATTTGGAGATTTTGAGCGGCCATATCTTCGGAACTAGCGTCCAAATCAAAATTCGATTGCACCGTTATGTTATACGAATCTGACAGATTAGGATGAAATGATAAAACGCCCTTCGAAAATGGCAAATTTTCGAAATTTTTTTTCTATCTCAATCGATTAAAATTTTCAAAAATGCTAAAATCGAAACCAATCGCTATGAATCAATCAAAGTAATTTTTTCTAATGTAATTTGTCGCCCTGATTCTATTTTTACACTCGGTTAGTTAATAATTGCGATAGATTTCTTGCAATTTGAAAAAGTTTGCAAAAATTTAAATTTTTACAAATTTCAAAAGCCCATAACTTCTCGAGTTTGTACAACTTATCAAATCTAAATTGGCTAGGTTAATCGACTTTTCAATAGCTTTCGTACGGTAGTAAAATTCTAGTCCTAAATGTGCAAACAAGAAAGTTCGAATTTTCAATTTTGACGAAAATTTGTGAAAATTTTTATAACCCTTTTCATTTATCTATTGCTCACATGAATATTAATCGTTTTAGGTCGTCAAACAGACCATTTTCTGATGTATTTTGTTTTGCTCTTCACGTTTTCGGACTTGGTCTGTCAAATTTCGGCATAGTATGAAAGTTTTTCGAAAAAGTTTACAAAAATCCAGATTTTTGCAAAATTCAAACCTCGATAGATATTCGAGTTTTTAGGCTATATTGAATCCAAGTATATCATTTTAATCGATTTTCGAAGAGCTTTCAGGCAAGGGTAGAATAATAATCCGGACGCAGTAAATAAGAAACTTAAACGTTTTTCTAATGGAAAAAATTAAAATTTAGAGATTTTGAGTGGTCATATCTTCGGAACTAAGCGTCCAAATCAAAATCCGATTGCACGGTTAAGTTATACGAATCTGACAGATTAGGATGAAATGATAAAACGCCCTTCGAAAATGGCAAATTTTCGAAATTTTTTTTCTATCTCAATCGATTAAAATTTTCAAAAATGCTAAAATCGAAACCAATCGCTATGAATCAATCAAAGTAATTTTTTCTAATGTAATTTGTCGCCCTGATTCTATTTTTACACTCGGTTAGTTAATAATTGCGATAGATTTCTTGCAATTTGAAAAAGTTTGCAAAAATTTAAATTTTTACAAATTTCAAAAGCCCATAACTTCTCGAGTTTGTACAACTTATCAAATCTAAATTGGCTAGGTTAATCGACTTTTCAATAGCTTTCGTACGGTAGTAAAATTCTAGTCCTAAGTGTGCAAACAAGAAAGTTCGAATTTTCAATTTTGACGAAAATTTGTGAAAATTTTTATAACCCTTTTCATTTATCTATTGCTCACACAAATATTAATCGTTTTAGGTCGTCAAACAGACCATTTTCTGATGTATTTTGTTTTGCTCTTCACGTTTTCGGACTTGGTCTGTCAAATTTCGGCATAGTATGAAAGTTTTTCGAAAAAGTTTACAAAAATCCAGATTTTTACAAAATTCAAACCTCGATAGATATTCGAGTTTTTAGGCTATATTGAATCCAAGTATATAATTTTAATCGATTTTCGAAGAGCTTTCAGGCAAGGGTAGAATAATCATCCGGACGCAGTAAATAAGAAACTTAAACGTTTTTCTAATGGAAAAAATTAAAATTTGGAGATTTTGAGCGGCCATATCTTCGGAACTAGCGTCCAAATCAAAATTCGATTGCACCGTTATGTTATACGAATCTGACAGATTAGGATGAAATGATAAAACGCCCTTCGAAAATGGCAAATTTTCGAAATTTTTTTTCTATCTCAATCGATTAAAATTTTCAAAAATGCTAAAATCGAAACCAATCGCTATGAGTCAATCAAAGTAATTTTTTCTAATGTAATTTGTCGCCCTGATTCTATTTTTACACTCGGTTAGTTAATAATTGCGATAGATTTCTTGCAATTTGAAAAAGTTTGCAAAAATTTAAATTTTTACAAATTTCAAAGGCCCATAACTTCTCGAGTTTGTACAACTTATCAAATCTAAATTGGCTAGGTTAATCGACTTTTCAATAGCTTTCGTACGGTAGTAAAATTCTAGTCCTAAGTGTGCAAACAAGAAAGTTCGAATTTTCAATTTTGACGAAAATTTGTGAAAATTTTTATAACCCTTTTCATTTATCTATTGCTCACACGAATATTAATCGTTTTAGGTCGTCAAACAGACCATTTTCTGATGTATTTTGTTTTGCTCTTCACGTTTTCGGACTTGGTCTGTCAAATTTCGGCATAGTATAAAAGTTTTTCGAAGAAGTTTACAAAAATCCAGATTTTTGCAAAATTCAAACCTCGATAGATATTTGAGTTTTTAGGCTATATTGAATCCAAGTATATCATCTTAATCGATTTTCGAAGGGCTTTCAGGCAAGGGTAGAATAATAATCCGGACGCAGTAAATAAGAAACTTAAACGTTTTTCCAATGGAAAAAATTAAAATTTAGAGATTTTGAGTGGTCATATCTTCGGAACTAAGCGTCCAAATCAAAATCCGATTGCACCGTTAAGTTATACGAATCTGACAGATTAGGATGAAATGATAAAACGCCCTTCGAAAATGGCAAATTTTCGAAATTTTTTTTCTATCTCAATCGATTAAAATTTTCAAAAATGCTAAAATCGAAACCAATCGCTATGAATCAATCAAAGTAATTTTTTCTAATGTAATTTGTCGCCCTGATTCTATTTTTACACTCGGTTAGTCAATTATTGCGATAGATTTCTTGCAATTGGAAAAAGTTTGCCAAAATTTAAATTTTTACAAATTTCAAAGGCCCATAACTTCTCGAGTTTGTACAACTTATCAAATCTAAATTGGCTAGGTTAATCGACTTTTCAATAGCTTTCGTACGGTAGTAAAATTCTAGTCCTAAGTGTGCAAACAAGAAAGTTCGAATTTTCAATTTTGACGAAAATTTGTGAAAATTTTTATAACCCTTTTCATTTATCTATTGCTCACACGAATATTAATCGTTTTAGGTCGTCAAACAGACCATTTTCTGATGTATTTTGTTTTGCTCTTCACGTTTTCGGACTTGGTCTGTCAAATTTCGGCATAGTATAAAAGTTTTTCGAAGAGGTTTACAAAAATCCAGATTTTTGCAAAATTCAAACCTCGATAGATATTCGAGTTTTTAGGCTATTTTGAATCCAAGTATATCATCTTAATCGATTTTTGAAGGGCTTTCAGGCAAGGGTAGAATAATAATCCGGACGCAGTAAATAAGAAACTTAAACGTTTTTCCAATGGAAAAAATTAAAATTTAGAGATTTTGAGTGGTCATATCTTCGGAACTAAGCGTCCAAATCAAAATCCGATTGCACCGTTAAGTTATACGAATCTGACAGATTAGGATGAAATGATAAAACGCCCTTCGAAAATGGCAAATTTTCGAAATTTTTTTTCTATCTCAATCGATTAAAATTTTCAAAAATGCTAAAATCGAAACCAATCGCTATGAATCAATCAAAGTAATTTTTTCTAATGTAATTTGTCGCCCTGATTCTATTTTTACACTCGGTTAGTCAATTATTGCGATAGATTTCTTGCAATTGGAAAAAGTTTGCCAAAATTTAAATTTTTACAAATTTCAAAGGCCCATAACTTCTCGAGTTTGTACAACTTATCAAATCTAAATTGGCTAGGTTAATCGACTTTTCAATAGCTTTCGTACGGTAGTAAAATTCTAGTCCTAAGTGTGCAAACAAGAAAGTTCGAATTTTCAATTTTGACGAAAATTTGTGAAAATTTTTATAACCCTTTTCATTTATCTATTGCTCACACGAATATTAATCGTTTTAGGTCGTCAAACAGACCATTTTCTGATGTATTTTGTTTTGCTCCTCACGTTTTCGGACTTGGTCTGTCAAATTTCGGCATAGTATAAAAGTTTTTCGAAGAAGTTTACAAAAATCCAGATTTTTGCAAAATTCAAACCTCGATAGATATTTGAGTTTTTAGGCTATATTGAATCCAAGTATATCATTTTAATCGATTTTCGAAGGGCTTTCAGGCAAGGGTAGAATAATAATCGGGACGCAGTAAATAAGAAACTTAAACGTTTTTCTAATGGAAAAAATTAAAATTTAGAGATTTTGAGTGGTCATATCTTCGGAACTAAGCGTCCAAATCAAAATTCGATTGCACCGTTATGTTCTACGAATCTGACAGATTAGGATGAAGTGATAAAACGCCCTTCGAAAATGGCAAATTTTCGAAATTTTTTTTCTATCTCAATCGATTAAAATTTTCAAAAATGCTAAAATCGAAACCAATCGCTATGAGTCAATCAAAGTAATTTTTTCTAATGTAATTTGTCGCCCTGATTCCATTTTTACACTCGGTTAGTTAATAATTGCGATAGATTTCTTGCAATTTGAAAAAGTTTGCAAAAAATTTAAATTTTTACAAATTTCAAAAGCCCATAACTTCTCGAGTTTGTACAACTTATCAAATCTAAATTGGCTAGGTTAATCGACTTTTCAATAGCTTTCGTACGGTAGTAAAATTATAGTCCTAAGTGTGCAAACAAGAAAGTTCGAATTTTCAATTTTGAGAAAAATTTGTGAAAATTTTTATAACCCTTTTCATTTATCTATTGCTCATACGAATATTAATCGCTTTAGGTCGTCAAACAGACCATTTTCTGATGTATTTTGTTTTGCTCTTCACGTTTTCGGACTTGGTCTGTCAAATTTCGGCATAGTATGAAAGTTTTTCGAAAAAGTTTACAAAAATCCAGATTTTTGCAAAATTCAAACCTCGATAGATATTCGAGTTTTTAGGCTATATTGAATCCAAGTATATCATTTTAATCGATTTTCGAAGGGCTTTCAGGCAAGGGTAGAATAATAATCCGGACGCAGTAAATAAGAAACTTAAACGTTTTTCTAATGGAAAAAATTAAAATTTGGAGATTTTGAGCGGTCATATCTTCGGAACTAAGCGTCCAAATCAAAATTCGATTGCACCGTTATGTTATACGAATCTGACAGATTAGGATGAAGTGATAAAACGCCCTTCGAAAATGGCAAATTTTCGAAAAATTTTTTCTATCTCAATCGATTAAAATTTTCAAAAATGCTAAAATCGAAACCAATCGCTATGAGTCAATCAAAGTAATTTTTTCTAATGTAATTTGTCGCCCTGATTCTATTTTTACACTCGGTTAGTCAATAATTGCGATAGATTTCTTGCAATTGGAAAGAATTTGCAAAAATTTAAATTTTTACAAATTTCAAAGGCCCATAACTTCTCGAGTTTGTACAACTTATCAAATCTAAATTGGCTAGGTTAATCGACTTTTCAATAGCTTTCGTACGGTAGTAAAATTCTAGTCCTAAGTGTGCAAACAAGAAAGTTCGAATTTTCAATTTTGACGAAAATTTGTGAAAATTTTTATAACCCTTTTCATTTATCTATTGCTCACATGAATATTAATCGTTTTAGGTCGTCAAACAGACCATTTTCTGATGTATTTTGTTTTGCTCTTCACGTTTTCGGACTTGGTCTGTCAAATTTCGGCATAGTATAAAAGTTTTTCGAAGAAGTTTACAAAAATCTGGATTTTTGCAAAATTCAAACCTCGATAGATATTCGAGTTTTTAGGCTATATTGAATCCAAGTATATCATTTTAATCGATTTTCGAAGGGCTTTCAGGCAAGGGTAGAATAATAATCCGGACGCAGTAAATAAGAAACTTAAACGTTTTTCTAATGGAAAAAATTAAAATTTGGAGATTTTGAGTGGTCATATCTTCGGAACTAAGCGTCCAAATCAAAATTCGATTGCACCGTTATGTTATACGAATCTGACAGATTAGGATGAAGTGATAAAACGCCCTTCGAAAATGGCAAATTTTCGAAATTTTTTTTCTATCTCAATCGATTAAAATTTTCAAAAATGCTAAAATCGAAACCAATCGCTATGAATCAATCAAAGTAATTTTTTCTAATGTAATTTGTCGCCCTGATTCTATTTTTACACTCGGTTAGTCAATAATTGCGATAGATTTCTTGCAATTGGAAAGAATTTGCAAAAATTTAAATTTTTACAAATTTCAAAAGCCCATAACTTCTCGAGTTTGTACAACTTATCAAATCTAAATTGGCTAGGTTAATCGACTTTTCAATAGCTTTCGTACGGTAGTAAAATTCTAGTCCTAAGTGTGCAAACAAGAAAGTTCGAATTTTCAATTTTGACGAAAATTTGTGAAAATTTTTATAACCCTTTTCATTTATCTATAGCTCACATGAATATTAATCGTTTTAGGTCGTCAAGCAGACCATTTTCTGATGTATTTTGTTTTGCTCTTCACGTTTTCGGACTTGGTCTGTCAAATTGCGGCATAGTATAAAAGTTGTTCGAAGAAGTTTACAAAAATCCAGATTTTTGCAAAATTCAAACCTCGATAGATATTTGAGTTTTTAGGCTATATTGAATCCAAGTATATCATTTTAATCGATTTTCGAAGGGCTTTCAGGCAAGGGTAGAATAATAATCCGGACGCAGTAAATAAGAAACTTAAACGTTTTTCTAATGGAAAAAATTAAAATTTGGAGATTTTGAGTGGTCATATCTTCGGAACTAAGCGTCCAAATCAAAATTCGATTGCACCGTTATGTTATACGAATCTGACAGATTAGGATGAAGTGATAAAACGCCCTTCGAAAATGGCAAATTTTCGAAATTTTTTTTCTATCTCAATCGATTAAAATTTTCAAAAATGCTAAAATCGAAACCAATCGCTATGAGTCAATCAAAGTAATTTTTTCTAATGTAATTTGTCGCCCTGATTCCATTTTTACACTCGGTTAGTTAATAATTGCGATAGATTTCTTGCAATTTGAAAAAGTTTGCAAAAAATTTAAATTTTTACAAATTTCAAAAGCCCATAACTTCTCGAGTTTGTACAACTTATCAAATCTAAATTGGCTAGGTTAATCGACTTTTCAATAGCTTTCGTACGGTAGTAAAATTATAGTCCTAAGTGTGCAAACAAGAAAGTTCGAATTTTCAATTTTGAGAAAAATTTGTGAAAATTTTTATAACCCTTTTCATTTATCTATTGCTCATACGAATATTAATCGCTTTAGGTCGTCAAACAGACCATTTTCTGATGTATTTTGTTTTGCTCTTCACGTTTTCGGACTTGGTCTGTCAAATTTCGGCATAGTATGAAAGTTTTTCGAAAAAGTTTACAAAAATCCAGATTTTTGCAAAATTCAAACCTCGATAGATATTCGAGTTTTTAGGCTATATTGAATCCAAGTATATCATTTTAATCGATTTTCGAAGGGCTTTCAGGCAAGGGTAGAATAATAATCCGGACGCAGTAAATAAGAAACTTAAACGTTTTTCTAATGGAAAAAATTAAAATTTGGAGATTTTGAGCGGTCATATCTTCGGAACTAAGCGTCCAAATCAAAATTCGATTGCACCGTTATGTTATACGAATCTGACAGATTAGGATGAAGTGATAAAACGCCCTTCGAAAATGGCAAATTTTCGAAAAATTTTTTCTATCTCAATCGATTAAAATTTTCAAAAATGCTAAAATCGAAACCAATCGCTATGAGTCAATCAAAGTAATTTTTTCTAATGTAATTTGTCGCCCTGATTCTATTTTTACACTCGGTTAGTCAATAATTGCGATAGATTTCTTGCAATTGGAAAGAATTTGCAAAAATTTAAATTTTTACAAATTTCAAAGGCCCATAACTTCTCGAGTTTGTACAACTTATCAAATCTAAATTGGCTAGGTTAATCGACTTTTCAATAGCTTTCGTACGGTAGTAAAATTCTAGTCCTAAGTGTGCAAACAAGAAAGTTCGAATTTTCAATTTTGACGAAAATTTGTGAAAATTTTTATAACCCTTTTCATTTATCTATAGCTCACATGAATATTAATCGTTTTAGGTCGTCAAGCAGACCATTTTCTGATGTATTTTGTTTTGCTCTTCACGTTTTCGGACTTGGTCTGTCAAATTTCGGCATAGTATAAAAGTTTTTCGAAGAAGTTTACAAAAATCTGGATTTTTGCAAAATTCAAACCTCGATAGATATTCGAGTTTTTAGGCTATATTGAATCCAAGTATATCATTTTAATCGATTTTCGAAGGGCTTTCAGGCAAGGGTAGAATAATAATCCGGACGCAGTAAATAAGAAACTTAAACGTTTTTCTAATGGAAAAAATTAAAATTTGGAGATTTTGAGTGGTCATATCTTCGGAACTAAGCGTCCAAATCAAAATTCGATTGCACCGTTATGTTATACGAATCTGACAGATTAGGATGAAGTGATAAAACGCCCTTCGAAAATGGCAAATTTTCGAAATTTTTTTTCTATCTCAATCGATTAAAATTTTCAAAAATGCTAAAATCGAAACCAATCGCTATGAGTCAATCAAAGTAATTTTTTCTAATGTAATTTGTCGCCCTGATTCTATTTTTACACTCGGTTAGTCAATAATTGCGATAGATTTCTTGCAATTGGAAAGAATTTGCAAAAATTTAAATTTTTACAAATTTCAAAGGCCCATAACTTCTCGAGTTTGTACAACTTATCAAATCTAAATTGGCTAGGTTAATCGACTTTTCAATAGCTTTCGTACGGTAGTAAAATTCTAGTCCTAAGTGTGCAAACAAGAAAGTTCGAATTTTCAATTTTGACGAAAATTTGTGAAAATTTTTATAACCCTTTTCATTTATCTATAGCTCACATGAATATTAATCGTTTTAGGTCGTCAAGCAGACCATTTTCTGATGTATTTTGTTTTGCTCTTCACGTTTTCGGACTTGGTCTGTCAAATTGCGGCATAGTATAAAAGTTGTTCGAAGAAGTTTACAAAAATCCAGATTTTTGCAAAATTCAAACCTCGATAGATATTTGAGTTTTTAGGCTATATTGAATCCAAGTATATCATTTTAATCGATTTTCGAAGGGCTTTCAGGCAAGGGTAGAATAATAATCCGGACGCAGTAAATAAGAAACTTAAACGTTTTTCTAATGGAAAAAATTAAAATTTGGAGATTTTGAGTGGTCATATCTTCGGAACTAAGCGTCCAAATCAAAATTCGATTGCACCGTTATGTTATACGAATCTGACAGATTAGGATGAAGTGATAAAACGCCCTTCGAAAATGGCAAATTTTCGAAATTTTTTTTCTATCTCAATCGATTAAAATTTTCAAAAATGCTAAAATCGAAACCAATCGCTATGAGTCAATCAAAGTAATTTTTTCTAATGTAATTTGTCGCCCTGATTCTATTTTTACACTCGGTTAGTCAATAATTGCGATAGATTTCTTGCAATTGGAAAGAATTTGCAAAAATTTAAATTTTTACAAATTTTAAAGGCCCATAACTTCTCGAGTTTGTACAACTTATCAAATCTAAATTGGCTTGGTTAATCGACTTTTCAATAGCTTTCGTACGGTAGTAAAATTCTAGTCCTAAGTGTGCAAACAAGAAAGTTCGAATTTTCAATTTTGACGAAAATTTGTGAAAATTTTTATAACCCTTTTCATTTATCTATAGCTCACATGAATATTAATCGTTTTAGGTCGTCAAACAGACCATTTTCTGATGTATTTTGTTTTGCTCTTCACGTTTTCGGACTTGGTCTGTCAAATTTCGGCATAGTATAAAAGTTCTTCGAAGAAGTTTACAAAAATCCAGATTTTTGCAAGATTCAAACCTCGATAGATATTCGAGTTTTTAGGCTATATTGAATCCAAGTATATCATTTTAATCGATTTTCGAAGGGCTTTCAGGCAAGGGTAGAATAATAATCCGGACGCAGTAAATAAGAAACTTAAACGTTTTTCTAATGGAAAAAATTAAAATTTGGAGATTTTGAGTGGTCATATCTTCGGAACTAAGCGTCCAAATCAAAATCCGATTGCACCGTTAAGTTATACGAATCTGACAGATTAGGATGAAATGATAAAACGCCCTTCGAAAATGGCAAGTTTTCGAAATTTTTTTTCTATCTCAATCGATTAAAATTTTCAAAAATGCTAAAATCGAAACCAATCGCTATGAATCAATCAAAGTAATTTTTTCTAATGTAATTTGTCGCCCTGATTCTATTTTTACACTCGGTTAGTCAATTATTGCGATAGATTTCTTGCAATTGGAAAAAGTTTGCAAAAATTTAAATTTTTACAAATTTCAAAGGCCCATAACTTCTCGAGTTTGTACAACTTATCAAATCTAAATTGGCTAGGTTAATCGACTTTTCAATAGCTTTCGTACGGTAGTAAAATTCTAGTCCTAAGTGTGCAAACAAGAAAGTTCGAATTTTCAATTTTGACGAAAATTTGTGAAAATTTTTATAACCCTTTTCATTGATCTATTGCTCACACGAATATTAATCGTTTAAGGTCGTCAAACAGACCATTTTCTGATGTATTTTGTTTTGCTCCTCACGTTTTCGGACTTGGTCTGTCAAATTTCGGCATAGTATAAAAGTTTTTCGAAGAAGTTTACAAAAATCCAGATTTTTGCAAAATTCAAACCTCGATAGATATTTGAGTTTTTAGGCTATATTGAATCCAAGTATATCATTTTAATCGATTTTCGAAGGGCTTTCAGGCAAGGGTAGAATAATAATCCGGACGCAGTAAATAAGAAACTTAAACGTTTTTCCAATGGAAAAAATTAAAATTTAGAGATTTTGAGTGGTCATATCTTCGGAACTAAGCGTCCAAATCAAAATCCGATTGCACCGTTAAGTTATACGAATCTGACAGATTAGGATGAAATGATAAAACGCCCTTCGAAAATGGCAAGTTTTCGAAATTTTTTTTCTATCTCAATCGATTAAAATTTTCAAAAATGCTAAAATCGAAACCAATCGCTATGAATCAATCAAAGTAATTTTTTCTAATGTAATTTGTCGCCCTGATCCCATTTTTACACTCGGTTAGTCAATTATTGCGATAGATTTCTTGCAATTGGAAAAAGTTTGCAAAAATTTAAATTTTTACAAATTTCAAAGGCCCATAACTTCTCGAGTTTGTACAACTTATCAAATCTAAATTGGCTAGGTTAATCGACTTTTCAATAGCTTTCGTACGGTAGTAAAATTATAGTCCTAAGTGTGCAAACAAGAAAGTTCGAATTTTCAATTTTGACAAAAATTTGTGAAAATTTTTATAACCCTTTTCATTTATCTATTGCTCATACGAATATTAATCGCTTTAGGTCGTCAAACAGACCATTTTCTGATGTATTTTGTTTTGCTCTTCACGTTTTCGGACTTGGTCTGTCAAATTTCGGCATAGTATAAAAGTTTTTCGAAGAGGTTTACAAAAATCCAGATTTTTGCAAAATTCAAACCTCGATAAATATTTGAGTTTTTAGGCTATATTGAATCCAAGTATATCATTTTAATCGATTTTTGAAGGGCTTTCAGGCAAGGGTAGAATAATAATCGGGACGCAGTAAATAAGAAACTTAAACAATTTTCCAATGGAAAGAATTAAAATTTAGAAATTTTGAGTGGTCATATCTTCGGAACTAAGCGTCCAAATCAAAATCCGATTGCACCGTTAAGTTATACGAATCTGACAAATTAGGATGAAATGATAAAACGCCCTTCGAAAATGGCAAATTTTCGAAATTTTTTTTCTATCTCAATCGATTAAAATTTTCAAAAATGCTAAAATCGAAACCAATCGCTATGAGTCTATCAAAGTAATTTTTTCTAATGTAATTTGTCGCCCTGATTCTATTTTTACACTCGGTTAGTCAATTATTGCGATAGATTTCTTGCAATTGGAAAAAGTTTGCAAAAATTTAAATTTTTACAAATTTCAAAGGCCCATAACTTCTCGAGTTTGTACAACTTATCAAATCTAAATTGGCTAGGTTAATCGACTTTTCAATAGCTTTCGTACGGTAGTAAAATTCTAGTCCTAAGTGTGCAAACAAGAAAGTTCGAATTTTCAATTTTGACGAAAATTTGTGAAAATTTTTATAACCCTTTTCATTTATCTATTGCTCACACGAATATTAATCGTTTTAGGTCGTCAAACAGACCATTTTCTGATGTATTTTGTTTTGCTCTTCACGTTTTCGGACTTGGTCTGTCAAATTTCGGCATAGTATAAAAGTTTTTCGAAGAGGTTTACAAAAATCCAGATTTTTGCAACATTCAAACCTCGATAGATATTCGAGTTTTTAGGCTATATTGAATCCAAGTATATCATTTTAATCGATTTTCGAAGGGCTTTCAGGCAAGGGTAGAATAATAATACGGACGCAGTAAATAAGAAACTTAAACGTTTTTCTAATGGAAAAAATTAAAATTTGGAGATTTTGAGCGGTCATATCTTCGGAACTAAGCGTCCAAATGAAAACTCGATTGCACCGTTATGTTATACGAATCTGACAGATTAGGATGAAATGATAAAACGCCCTTCGAAAATGGCAAATTTTCGAAAATTTTTTTCTATCTCAATCGATTAAAATTTTCAAAAATGCTAAAATCGAAACCAATCGCTATGAATCAATCAAAGTAATTTTTTCTAATGTAATTTGTCGCCCTGATTCTATTTTTACACTCGGTTAGTCAATAATTGCGATAGATTTCTTGCAATTGGAAAGAATTTGCAAAAATTTAAATTTTTACAAATTTCAAAGGCCCATAACTTCTCGAGTTTGGACAACTTATCAAATCTAAATTGGCTAGGTTAATCGACTTTTCAATAGCTTTCGTACGGTAGTAAAATTCTAGTCCTAAGTGTGCAAACAAGAAAGTTCGAATTTTCAATTTTGACGAAAATTTGTGAAAATTTTTATAACCCTTTTCATTTATCTATTGCTCACACGAATATTAATCGTTTTAGGTCGTCAAACAGACCATTTTCTGATGTATTTTGTTTTGCTCTTCACGTTTTCGGACTTGGTCTGTCAAATTTCGGCATAGTATAAAAGTTTTTCGAAGAGGTTTACAAAAATCCAGATTTTTGCAAAATTCAAACCTCGATAGATATTCGAGTTTTTAGGCTATATTGAATCCAAGTATATCATTTTAATCGATTTTCGAAGGGCTTTCAGGCAAGGGTAGAATAATAATCCGGACGCAGTAAATAAGAAACTTAAACGCTTTTGTAATGGAAAAAATTAAAATTTGGAGATTTTGAGTGGTCATATCTTCGGAACTAAGCGTCCAAATCAAAATTCGATTGCACCGTTATGTTATACGAATCTGACAGATTAGAATGAAGTGATAAAACGCCCTTCGAAAATGGCAAATTTTCGAAATTTTTTTTCTATCTCAATCGATTAAAATTTTCAAAAATGCTAAAATCGAAACCAATCGCTATGAGTCAATCAAAGTAATTTTTTCTAATGTAATTTGTCGCCCTGATTCTATTTTTACACTCGGTTAGTCAATAATTGCGATAGATTTCTTGCAATTGGAAAGAATTTGCAAAAATTTAAATTTTTACAAATTTCAAAGGCCCATAACTTCTCGAGTTTGTACAACTTATCAAATCTAAATTGGCTAGGTTAATCGACTTTTCAATAGCTTTCGTACGGTAGTAAAATTCTAGTTCTAAGTGTGCAAACAAGAAAGTTCGAATTTTCAATTTTGACGAAAATTTGTGAAAATTTTTATAACCCTTTTCATTTATCTATTGCTCATACGAATATTAATCGTTTTAGGTCGTCAAATAGACCATTTTCTGATGTATTTTGTTTTGCTCTTCACGTTTTCGGACTTGGTCTGTCAAATTTCGGCATAGCATAAAAGTTTTTCGAAGAAGTTTACAAAAATCCAGATTTTTGCAAAATTCAAACCTCGATAGATATTCGAGTTTTTAGGCTATATTGAATCCAAGTATATCATTTTAATCGATTTTCGAAGAGCTTTCAGGCAAGGGTAGAATAATAATCCGGACGCAGTAAATAAGAAACTTAAACGTTTTTCTAATGGAAGAAATTAAAATTTAGAGATTTTGAGTGGTCATATCTTCGGAACTAAGCGTCCAAATCAAAATCCAATTGCACCGTTATGTTATACGAATCTGACAGATTAGGATGAAATGATAAAACGCCCTTCGAAAATGGCAAATTTTCGAAATTTTTTTTCTATCTCAATCGATTAAAATTTTCAAAAATGCTAAAATCGAAACCAATCGCTATGAGTCAATCAAAGTAATTTTTTCTAATGTAATTTGTCGCCCTGATTCTATTTTTACACTCGGTTAGTCAATAATTGCGATAGATTTCTTGCAATTGGAAAGAATTTGCAAAAATTTAAATTTTTACAAATTTCAAAGGCCCATAACTTCTCGAGTTTGTACAACTTATCAAATCTAAATTGGCTAGGTTAATCGACTTTTCAATAGCTTTCGTACGGTAGTAAAATTCTAGTTCTAAGTGTGCAAACAAGAAAGTTCGAATTTTCAATTTTGACGAAAATTTGTGAAAATTTTTATAACCCTTTTCATTTATCTATTGCTCATACGAATATTAATCGTTTTAGGTCGTCAAATAGACCATTTTCTGATGTATTTTGTTTTGCTCTTCACGTTTTCGGACTTGGTCTGTCAAATTTCGGCATAGTATGAAAGTTTTTGGAAAAAGTTTACAAAAATCCAGATTTTTGCAAAATTCAAACCTCGATAGATATTCGAGTTTTTAGGCTATATTGAATCCAAGTATATCATTTTAATCGATTTTCGAAGAGCTTTCAGGCAAGGGTAGAATAATAATCCGGACGCAGTAAATAAGAAACTTAAACGTTTTTCTAATGGAAGAAATTAAAATTTAGAGATTTTGAGTGGTCATATCTTCGGAACTAAGCGTCCAAATCAAAATCCAATTGCACCGTTATGTTATACGAATCTGACAGATTAGGATGAAATGATAAAACGCCCTTCGAAAATGGCAAATTTTCGAAATTTTTTTCTATCTCAATCGATTAAAATTTTCAAAAATGCTAAAATCGAAACCAATCGCTATGAGTCAATCAAAGTAATTTTTTCTAATGTAATTTGTCGCCCTGATTCTATTTTTACACTCGGTTAGTTAATAATTGCGATAGATTTCTTGCAATTTAAAAAAGTTTGCAAAAATTTAAATTTTTACAAATTTCAAAAGCCCATAACTTCTCGAGTTTGTACAACTTATCAAATCTATATTGGCTAGGTTAATCGACTGTTCAATAGCTTTCGTACGGTAGTAGAATTCTAGTCCTAAGTGTGCAAACAAGAAAGTTCGAATTTTCAATTTTGACGAAAATTTGTGAAAATTCTTATAACCCTTTTCATTTATCTATTGCTCACACGAATATTAATCGTTTTAGGTCGTCAAACAGACCATTTTCTGATGTATTTTGTTTTGCTCTTCACGTTTTCGGACTTGGTCTGTCAAATTTCGGCATAGTATGAAAGTTTTTCGAAAAAGTTTACAAAAATCCAGATTTTTGCAAAATTCAAACCTCGATAGATATTCGAGTTTTTAGGCTATATTGAATCCAAGTATATCATTTTAATCGATTTTCGAAGAGCTTTCAGGCAAGGGTAGAATAATAATCCGGACGCAGTAAATAAGAAACTTAAACGTTTTTCTAATGGAAAAAATTAAAATTTGGAGATTTTGAGCGGCCATATCTTCGGAACTAAGCGTCCAAATCAAAATCCGATTGCACCGTTAAGTTATACGAATCTGACAGATTAGGATGAAATGATAAAACGCCCTTCGAAAATGGCAAATTTTCGAAATTTTTTTTCTATCTCAATCGATTAAAATTTTCAAAAATGCTAAAATCGAAACCAATCGCTATGAGTCAATCAAAGTAATTTTTTCTAATGTAATTTGTCGCCCTGATTCTATTTTTACACTCGGCTAGTCAATTATTGCGATAGATTTCTTGCAATTTGAAAAAGTTTGCAAAAATTTAAATTTTTACAAATTTCAAAGGCCCATAACTTCTCGAGTTTGTACAACTTATCAAATCTAAATTGGCTAGGTTAATCGACTTTTCAATAGCTTTCGTACGGTAGTAAAATTCTAGTCCTAAGTGTGCAAACAAGAAAGTTCGAATTTTCAATTTTGACGAAAATTTGTGAAAATTTTTATAACCCTTTTCATTTATCTATTGCTCACACGAATATTAATCGTTTTAGGTCGTCAGACAGACCATTTTCTGATGTATTTTGTTTTGCTCTTCACGTTTTCGGACTTGGTCTGTCAAATTTCGGCATAGTATGAAAGTTTTTCGAAAAAGTTTACAAAAATCCAGATTTTTGCAAAATTCAAACTTCGATAGATATTTGAGTTTTTAGGCTATATTGAATCCAAGTATATCATTTTAATCGATTTTCGAAGGGCTTTCAGGCAAGGGTAGAATAATAATCCGGACGCAGTAAATAAGAAACTTAAACGTTTTTCTAATGGAAAAAATTAAAATTTAGAGAATTTGAGTGGTCATATCTTCGGAACTAAGCGTCCAAATCAAAATCCGATTGCACCGTTAAGTTATACGAATCTGACAGATTAGGATGAAATGATAAAACGCCTTTCGAAAATGGCAAATTTTCGAAATTTTTTTTCGATCTCAATCGATTAAAATTTTCAAAAATGCTAAAATCGAAACCAATCGCTATGAGTCAATCAAAGTAATTTTTTCTAATGTAATTTGTCGCCCTGATTCTATTTTTACACTCGGTTAGTTAATAATTGCGATAGATTTCTTGCAATTTGAAAAAGTTTGCAAAAATTTAAATTTTTACAAATTTCAAAGGCCCATAACTTCTCGAGTTTGTACAACTTATCAAATCTAAATTGGCTAGGTTAATCGACTTTTCAATAGCTTTCGTACGGTAGTAAAATTATAGTCCTAAGTGTGCAAACAAGAAAGTTCGAATTTTCAATTTTGACGAAAATTTGTGAAAATTTTTATAACCCTTTTCTTTTATCTATTGCTCACACGAATATTAATCGTTTTAGGTCGTCAAACAGACCATTTTCTGATGTATTTTGTTTTGCTCTTCACGTTTTCGGACTTGGTCTGTCAAATTTCGGCATAGTATAAAAGTTTTTCGAAGAAGTTTACAAAAATCCAGATTTTTGCAAAATTCAAACCTCGATAGATATTCGAGTTTTTAGGCTATATTGAATCCAAGTATATCATTTTAATCGATTTTCGAAGAGCTTTCAGGCAAGGGTAGAATAATAATCCGGACGCAGTAAATAAGAAACTTAAACGTTTTTCTAATGGAAAAAATTAAAATTTGGAGATTTTGAGCGGTTATATCTTCGGAACTAAGCGTCCAAATCAAAATTCGATTGCACCGTTATGTTATACGAATCTGAGAGATTAGGATGAAATGATAAAACGCCCTTCGAAAATGGCAAAATTTCGAAATTTTTTTTCTATCTCAATCGATTAAAATTTTCAAAAATGCTAAAATCGAAACCAATCGCTATGAATCAATCAAAGTAATTTTTTCTAATGTAATTTGTCGCCCTGATTCTATTTTTACACTCGGTTAGTCAATAATTGCGATAGATTTCTTGCAATTGGAAAGAATTTGCAAAAATTTAAATTTTTACAAATTTCAAAGGCCCATAACTTCTCGAGTTTGTACAACTTATCAAATCTAAATTGGCTAGGTTAATCGACTTTTCAATAGCTTTCGTACGGTAGTAAAATTCTAGTCCTAAGTGTGCAAACAAGAAAGTTCGAATTTTCAATTTTGACGAAAATTTGTGAAAATTTTTATAACCCTTTTCATTTATCTATAGCTCACATGAATATTAATCGTTTTAGGTCGTCAAACAGACCATTTTCTGATGTATTTTGTTTTGCTCTTCACGTTTTCGGACTTGGTCTGTCAAATTTCGGCATAGTATAAAAGTTCTTCGAAGAAGTTTACAAAAATCCAGATTTTTGCAAGATTCAAACCTCGATAGATATTCGAGTTTTTAGGCTATATTGAATCCAAGTATATCATTTTAATCGATTTTCGAAGGGCTTTCAGGCAAGGGTAGAATAATAATCCGGACGCAGTAAATAAGAAACTTAAACGTTTTTCTAATGGAAAAAATTAAAATTTGGAGATTTTGAGCGGCCATATCTTCGGAACTAAGCGTCCAAATCAAAATTCGATTGCACCGTTATGTTATACGAATCTGACAGATTAGGATGAAATGATAAAACGCCCTTCGAAAATGGCAAATTTTCGAAATTTTTTTTCTATCTCAATCGATTAAAATTTTCAAAAATGCTAAAATCGAAACCAATCGCTATGAGTCAATCAAAGTAATTTTTTCTAATGTAATTTGTCGTCCTAATTCTATTTTTACACTCGGTTAGTCAATAATTGCGATAGATTTCTTGCAATTGGAAAAAGTTTGCAAAAATTTGAATTTTTACAAATTTCAAAGGCCCATAACTTCTCGAGTTTGTACAACTTATCAAATCTAAATTGGCTAGGTTAATCGACTTTTCAATAGCTTTCGTACGGTAGTAAAATTCTAGTCCTAAGTGTGCAAACAAGAAAGTTCGAATTTTCAATTTTGACGAAAATTTGTGAAAATTTTTATAACCCTTTTCATTTATCTATTGCTCACACGAATATTAATCGTTTTAGGTCGTCAAACAGACCATTTTCTGATGTATTTTGTTTTGCTCTTCACGTTTTCGGACTTGGTCTGTCAAATTCCGGCATAGTATAAAAGTTTTTCGAAGAAGTTTACAAAAATCCAGATTTTTGCAAAATTCAACCCTCGATAGATATTCGAGTTTTTAGGCTATATTGAATCCAAGTATATCTTTTTAATCGATTTTCGAAGGGCTTTAAGGCAAGGGTAGAATAATAATCCGGACGCAGTAAATAAGAAACTTAAACGTTTTTCTAATGGAAAAAATTAAAATTTAGAGATTTTGAGTGGTCATATCTTCGGAACTAAGCGTCCAAATCAAAATCCGATTGCACCGTTATGTTATACGAATCTGACAGATTAGGATGAAATGATAAAACGCCCTTCGAAAATGGCAAATTTTCGAAAAAAAATTTCTATCTCAATCGATTAAAATTTTCAAAAATGCTAAAATCGAAACCAATCGCAATGAATCAATCAAAGTAATTTTTTCTAATGTAATTTGTCGCCCTGATTCTATTTTTACACTCGGTTAGTCAATAATTGCGATAGATTTTTTGCAATTGGAAAGAATTTGCAAAAATTTAAGTTTTTACAAATTTCAAAGGCCCATAACTTCTCGAGTTTGTACAACTTATCAAATCTAAATTGGCTAGGTTAATCGACTTTTCAATAGCTTTCGTACGGTAGTAAAATTCTAGTCCTAAGTGTGCAAACAAGAAAGTTCGAATTTTCAATTTTGACGAAAATTTGTGAAAATTTTTATAACCCTTTTCATTTATCTATTGCTCACACAAATATTAATCGTTTTAGGTCGTCAAACAGACCATTTTCTGATGTATTTTGTTTTGCTCTTCACGTTTTCGGACTTGGTCTGTCAAATTTCGGCATAGCATAAAAGTTTTTCGAAGAAGTTTACAAAAATCCAGATTTTTGCAAAATTCAAACTTCGATAGATATTCGAATTTTCAGGCTATATTGAATCCATTAGGATTAGGATGAAATGATAAAACGCCCCTCGAAAATGGCAAATTTTCGAAGTTTTTTTTCTATCTCAATCGATTAACAACCAATAATACACTATCGTTGACAATTTTTTTATTAGAACTTCATGAGTAATTCAAAAACCGTAATAGCTAGCGGGAAATGAATAGTGCCTGTGGATTCAGTTTTATCTCCTTGGAGACATATTGAAATTTAAAAGCAAAATCAAACTAATAATTATTTAAGAAAAAGAAACCAATACGATCTTGGCTCTCTCTACCTAACAATGTAAATTAACGCTTTAAAAACAAATCTTAACATTGCAATAAAGTTGAACGTGATTTTCGAAAAAGAACTATCAGGGTGGGATTTAAAAAAGCAAATGTATTGTAATAAGAAAAGTGTTCCATCAGAAATAGAATTTCATTGGAAATCAAAAAATCTAACATAACACAGCTAGAACTAACAAAATCTAAGGGACTATCCTAACATATAGATAAGCCACAGGCCCTTGAACATGGTTTAATCAACCATCTCAGAAGGACTAATCAGTTATAGGTATGCTCTTAAACAGAAAAAAATTATTGAATTGAATAAGTGATTATAAATCATAAAAGGAAGAATTAGTAACTACTTCATCTAAATAACCACTGGGACTGAAATTTTGATTAAACCACAAGGGTAACTATTAAAACTAAGTGAAAGCAGAATGTAAGCAAATGAAATGGTTAAAAAAGAAGTCTGAATAGAGTAGACTGCTAGAACCGTTAACAATACGCCTTTTAAAATGAATTTTACCAATCTTGCAAATACGAGTAGTTTGGCTAATACAAAACCAAACATGGGATTACTTCAACAGACAGCTTAAATGTAATAGCAAAAAAATTGATGGAGAAGAACAAAATTCTTCTTTGAAGAAGCCACATCTTTCTTCTTAACTACAGAACTCAGAAATCCCACCAAATCTCTTGTGTTTCCTGCAAAAATTGAATTAGATTTTGCGCAGCTATGAATGCAAACGTGTATAACAAACGCCAGACGCATATAAATAATAAATATAAATGTAGTGTAGTACTTCAAGTGTTTCTAGTCTGAAAGGAGATTTGTGGGATGTGGACATCAACTGGAGACTGGAGGACATGATGTGGATGACAAGAATTTAACTCTCAATTCATGATTTTCCATTAAAGTGCTCTGAAAGTGATGATATTAGTAAACTTATTGCGGTAGAACCAAATGTCTTCTTTGAACACGTACAACAGTTGACTTAATGAGTAAATAAACTAATTGAGAAAGATAGAAAAGTGAGGTTATCTGTCAAAGTCTGATCTGTATGTGGTGCTGCCTGTACATCAGGGGGTAAATTGAATTTTGTAAACAATTTCCGAAATTTTTAATGTTTATTCCCAAAGTATAGAAATTGCATAAATCGATAGAAAAAAAATCGCAAAATTTATTACTGCAATTATTTATGTCTTACCCCTCAGACGTCATGAATAATTATATTTTTTGCAGTTCGATGTTCTATCATTGAAAAACTTTCGCCAGAATTTCGGAACAACTTGCAGAATTGAGTTTCAAATTTAATTCTGAATGTATGTGCAAAGTTTCATGTGAATAGGTCCTAACAACACATGTAGCAAACTTTAGATAAGATCTCCTCACAGATATTCGAGATTCTTTAAGTGCATCTTAAAAATATAAATCTCGCAAAACTTGAATAGAAAAAAATCGCAAGATCGGAAAGTGTAATTAGTTTTTTCCTAAACTTCGAATTTTTCGAGTAATTGATTATTTTCTTTTTAAAATTATTAGGTCGATTATTCGGAAACTATACGAAACATGTAGGAACTGCCAGTAGAAATGAATTCAAAATTCAATTCTCAATCTGTGTGCCAAATTTCATGAAGATCGGAGGAAAAAAATATTTTTTTCGACTTTTCGGCGAAGAAATCGTAAGACTATAACCTTCCATCTTTTTTGAGCAAAAATATTTTTATCTCCAGATTTTGATGAAACTTTGCACACGGGTGTAGAATTGAATTCTGAACATCGGAGAGCAGTCAGTTGCTTTGTAGCTCGTTTACTTTTTGAAATATCGATCTTAAGGTGGTTAATGTCAAAACGGCAATATCTTTTGAACCGAAATAACTAGCATTAATCTATTAACATTATTAAGATTAGTGATTTTTTTCCATGAAGAATTGAGGTTTTCAGATTTTTCCGAGTAATATTTAAAATTTCCAAAATTCAATGTTGTCACCCTAAATGTAGGCAACCAATAATACACCATAGTTGACAATTTTTTTATTAGAACTTCATAAATAATTCAAAAACCGTAATAGCTAGCGGGAAATGAATAGTGCCTGTGGATTCAGCTTTACCTCCTTGAGGACATATTAAAATTTCAAAGCAAAATCAAGGTAATAATTATTTAAGAAAAAGAAACCAATACGATCTTGCCTCTCTACCTAACAATGTAAATTAACGCTTTAAAAGCAAATCTTAACACTGCAATAAAGTTGAACGTGATTTTCTAAAAAAAACTATCGGGGTGAGATTTATAAAAGCAAATGTTTTGTAATAAAAAAAGTGTTCTATGGTCACAAATAAAATTTCATTGGAAATAAAAAAATCTAAACATAACACAGCTAGAACTAACAAAATCTAAGGGACTATCTTAACATATAAATAAGCCACAGGCCTTTGTACATGGTTTAATTAACCATCTCAAAAGGACTAATGAGTTAGTGGTATGCTCTTAAACAGAAGACAAGTAAACAACATAGTTAAAAGATATTGAATTGAATAAGTGATTAACATAAATCATAGAAGCAAGAATTAGTAACTACTTCATCTAAATAACTACTGGGACTGAAATTTTGATTAAACCACAAGGGTAACTATTAAAACTAAGTGAAAACAGAATGTAAGCAAATGAACTGGTTAAAAAAGAAGTCTGAATAGAGTAGACTGCTAGAACCGTTGACAATACGCCTTTTAAAACGAATTTTACCAATCTTGCAAATAGTTTGGCTAATACAAAACCAAATATGGAATTACTTCAACAGACAGCTTAAATGTAATAGCAAAAAAATTGATGGAGAAGAACAAAATTCTTCTTTGAAGAAGCCACATCTTTCTTCTTAACTACAGAACTCAGAAATCCCACCAAATCTCTTGTGTCTCCTGCAAACATTGAATTAGATTTTGCGCATCTACTAATGCAAACGTGTATAACAAACGCCAAACGCATATAAATAATAAATGTAGTGTAGTACTTCAAGTGTTTCTAGTCTGGAAAGAGATTTGTGGGATGTGGACATCAACTGGAGACTGGAGGACATGATGTGGATGACAAGAATTTAACTCTAAATTCATGATTTTCCATTAAAGTGCTCTGAAAGTGATGATATTAGTAAACTTATTGCGGTAGAACCCAATGTCTTATTTGAACACATATAACTGTTGAATTAATGAGTAATTTTAAATTTTGAATCAAGAAGAATTTCCCATCTAAACTGTTGTTAGCCATTTTCCTAGAAATACCAGGAGTTTGAGAAACGAATAATTGCTTTGATGGATATATTCATGTTGCATCCAAATATAAACTTTGTCTGGAGTATCTCAATAGCCGAAATTGAAAGGAGAAATTATGAGGTCTTCATTTTAAAAGATGTAGATACCATTGCAAGACTATTAAACACTAAAAAGTTCAATAAAAGGATTTAATTCCTAAAGAAACGCAAACATCATTAAAATTGCAGAGTCTGGAGGCAAAGTAGCTTACCGCGAAATCAAAAAGAATTACAATTTTTGAGACATTCAGTTTAACGGTGTCGTTATCATCTCGGTGCTTTACACCCTACGAAAGATCCGAAAACAAATTTTAATTTCACTTTCAGAAGTGAGGTTAACAGATTGACTGTCAAATCTCAAACTTCAAATTTTAGTTCTAGCAAACTGGCGCGGTTTTCGCGGCAATTTCAAATTTTCGACAATTTACCGAAGGAGATATCCAAAAACTAACTGCATATTCTTGTTCCTTGACCCCTGTTTATTCAAGAAAAAGTACCCGCTAGACTTTTTAATCTTTAATTCTTCTTCTTTCCATATCTCGAGAACCAAAAGACATATCGAAAAACTAACTGCATATTCTTGTTCCTTGACCCCTGTTTATTCAAGAAAAAGTACCTGCTCGACTATTTAATCTTTAATTCTTCTTCTTGCCATATCTCGAGAACCAAAAGACATATCGAAAAACTAACTGCATATTCTTGTTCCTTGACCCCTGTTTATTCAAGAAAAAGTATCCGCTTGATTTTTTAATCTTTAATTCTTCTTCTTGCCATATCTCGAGAACCAAAAGACATATCGAAAAACTAACTGCATATTCTTGTTCCTTGACCCCTGTTTATTCAAGAAAAAGTATCCGCTTGATTTTTTTGATCTTCAATTCTTCTTCTTGCCATATCTCGAGAACTAAAAGACATATCGAAAAACTAACTGCATATTCTTGTTCCTTGACCCCTGTTTATTCAAGAAAAAGTACCCGCTCGACTTTTTAATCTTTAATTCTTCTTCCTGCCATATCTCGAGAACCAGAAGAGATATCGAAAGACCAACTGCATATTCGTGTTCCTTGACCCCTGTCTATTCAAGAAAAAGTACCTGCTCGACTTTTTAATCTTTAATTCTTCTTCTTGCCATATCTCGAGAACTAAAAGAGATATCGAAAAACTAACTGCATATTCTTGTTCCTTGACCCCTCTTCTTTAAAGAAAAAGTACCCGCTCGACTTTTTATTTTTTTAATATTCTTCTTGCCATATCTCGAGAACTAAAAGAGATATAAAAAAACTAACTGCATATGCTTGTTCCTTGACCCCTGTTTGTTCAAGAAAAAGTACCCGCTCGACTTTTTTTTTTTTAATATTCTTCTTGCCATATCTCGAGAACTAAAAGAGATATAAAAAAACTAACTGCATATTCTTGTTCCTTGACCCCTGTTTGTTCAAGAAAAAGTACCCGCTCGACTTTTTTTTTTTAAATATTCTTCTTGCCATATCTCGAGAACTAAAAGAGATATTAAAAAACTAACTGCATATTCTTGTTCCTTGACCCCTGTTTGTTCAAGAAAAAGTACCCGCTCGACTTTTTTTTTTAAATATTCTTCTTGCCATATCTCGAGAACTAAAAGAGATATGGAAAAACTAACTGCATATTCTTGTTCCTTGACCCCTGTTTGTTCAAGAAAAAGTACCCGCTCGACTTTTTTTTTTAAAATATTCTTCTTGCCATATCTCGAGAACTAAAAGAGATATAGAAAAACTAACTGCATATTCTTGTTCCTTGACCCCTGTTTGTTCAAGAAAAAGTACCCGCTCGACTTTTTATTTTTTTAATATTCTTCTTGCCATATCTCGAGAACTAAAAGAGATATGGAAAAACTAACTGCATATGCTTGTTCCTTGACCCCTGTTTGTTCAAGAAAAAGTACCCGCTCGACTTTTTATTTTTTTAATATTCTTCTTGCCATATCTCGAGAACTAAAAGAGATATGGAAAAACTAAATGCATATTCTTGTTCCTTGACCCCTGCTTGTTCAAGAAAAAGTACCCGCTCGACTTTTTTTTTTTTTAATATTCTTCTTGCCATATCTCGAGAACTAAAAAAGATATGGAAAAACTAACTGCATATTCTTGTTCCTTGACCCCTGCTTGTTCAAGAAAAAGTACCCGCTCGACTTTTTATTTTTTTAATATTCTTCTTGCCATATCTCGAGAACTAAAAGAGATATGAAAAAACTAACTGCATATTCTTGTTCCTTGACCCCTGCTTGTTCAAGAAAAAGTACCCGCTCGACTTTTTTTTTTTAAATATTCTTCTTGCCATATCTCGAGAACTAAAAGAGATATGGAAAAACTAACTGCATATTCTTGTTCCTTGACCCCTGTTTGTTCGAGAAAAAGTACCCGCTCGACTTTTTTTTTTTTAATATTCTTCTTGCCATATCTCGAGAACTAAAAAAGATATAAAAAAACTAACTGCATATGCTTGTTCCTTGGCCCCTGTTTGTTCAAGAAAAAGTACCCGCTCGACTTTTTTTTTTTTAATATTCTTCTTGCCATATCTCGAGAACTAAAAGAGATATGGAAAAACTAACTGCATATGCTTGTTCCTTGGCCCCTGTTTGTTCAAGAAAAAGTACCCGCTCGACTTTTTTTTTTTAAATATTCTTCTTGCCATATCTCGAGAACTAAAAGAGATATGGAAAAACTAACTGCATATTCTTGTTCCTTGACACCTGCTTGTTCAAGAAAAAGTACCCGCTCGACTTTTTATTTTTTTTAATATTCTTCTTGCCATATCTCGAGAACTAAAAGAGATATGGAAAAACTAACTGCATATTCTTGTTCCTTGACCCCTGCTTGTTCAAGAAAAAGTACCCGCTCGACTTTTTATTTTTTTAATATTCTTCTTGCCATATCTCGAGAACTAAAAGAGATATGGAAAAACTAACTGCATATTCTTGTTCCTTGACCCCTGCTTGTTCAAGAAAAAGTACCCGCTCGACTTTTTTTTTTTTAATATTCTTTTTGCCATATCTCGAGAACTAAAAGAGATATGGAAAAACTAACTGCATATTCTTGTTCCTTGACACCTGCTTGTTCAAGAAAAAGTACCCGCTCGACTTTTTATTTTTTTTAATATTCTTCTTGCCATATCTCGAGAACTAAAAGAGATATGGAAAAACTAACTGCATATTCTTGTTCCTTGACCCCTGCTTGTTCAAGAAAAAGTACCCGCTCGACTTTTTATTTTTTTAATATTCTTCTTGCCATATCTCGAGAACTAAAAGAGATATGGAAAAACTAACTGCATATTCTTGTTCCTTGACCCCTGCTTGTTCAAGAAAAAGTACCGGCTCGACTTTTTATTTTTTTAATATTCTTCTTGCCATATCTCGAGAACTAAAAGAGATATGGAAAAACTAACTGCATATGCTTGTTCCTTGACCCCTGTTTGTTCAAGAAAAAGTACCCGCTCGACTTTTTTTTTTTATATTCTTCTTGCCATATCTCGAGAACTAAAAGAGATATGGAAAAACTAACTGCATATTCTTGTTCCTTGACCCCTGCTTGTTCAAGAAAAAGTACCCGCTCGACTTTTTTTTAAAATATTCTTCTTGCCATATCTCGAGAACTAAAAGAGATATGGAAAAACTAACTGCATATTCTTGTTCCTTGACCCCTGCTTGTTCAAGAAAAAGTACCCGCTCGACTTTTTATTTTTTTAATATTCTTCTTGCCATATCTCGAGAACTAAAAGAGATATGGAAAAACTAACTGCATATTCTTGTTCCTTGACCCCTGCTTGTTCAAGAAAAAGTACCCGCTCGACTTTTTTTTTTTTTAATATTCTTTTTGCCATATCTCGAGAACTAAAAGAGATATGGAAAAACTAACTGCATATGCTTGTTCCTTGACCCCTGTTTGTTCAAGAAAAAGTACCCGCTCGACTTTTTTTTTTTTTTATATTCTTCTTGCCATATCTCGAGAACTAAAAGAGATATGGAAAAACTAACTGCATATTCTTGTTCCTTGACCCCTGCTTGTTCAAGAAAAAGTACCCGCTCGACTTTTTATTTTTTTAATATTCTTCTTGCCATATCTCGAGAACTAAAAGAGATATGGAAAAACTAACTGCATATTCTTGTTCCTTGACCCCTGCTTGTTCAAGAAAAAGTACCCGCTCGACTTTTTTTTTTTTTAATATTCTTTTTGCCATATCTCGAGAACTAAAAGAGATATGGAAAAACTAACTGCATATTCTTGTTCCTTGACACCTGCTTGTTCAAGAAAAAGTACCCGCTCGACTTTTTATTTTTTTTAATATTCTTCTTGCCATATCTCGAGAACTAAAAGAGATATGGAAAAACTAACTGCATATTCTTGTTCCTTGACCCCTGCTTGTTCAAGAAAAAGTACCCGCTCGACTTTTTATTTTTTTAATATTCTTCTTGCCATATCTCGAGAACTAAAAGAGATATGGAAAAACTAACTGCATATTCTTGTTCCTTGACCCCTGTTTGTTCAAGAAAAAGTACCCGCTCGACTTTTTATTTTTTTAATATTCTTCTTGCCATATCTCGAGAACTAAAAGAGATATGGAAAAACTAACTGCATATTCTTGTTCCTTGACCCCTGCTTGTTCAAGAAAAAGTACCCGCTCGACTTTTTATTTTTTTAATATTTTTCTTGCCATATCTCGAGAACTAAAAGAGATATGGAAAAACTAACTGCATATGCTTGTTCCTTGACCCCTGTTTGTTCAAGAAAAAGTACCCGCTCGACTTTTTTTTTTTTTTATATTCTTCTTGCCATATCTCGAGAACTAAAAGAGATATGGAAAAACTAACTGCATATTCTTGTTCCTTGACCCCTGCTTGTTCAAGAAAAAGTACCCGCTCGACTTTTTATTTTTTTTATATTCTTCTTGCCATATCTCGAGAACTAAAAGAGATATGGAAAAACTAACTGCATATTCTTGTTCCTTGACCCCTGCTTGTTCAAGAAAAAGTACCCGCTCGACTTTTTTTTTTTTTAATATTCTTTTTGCCATATCTCGAGAACTAAAAGAGATATGGAAAAACTAACTGCATATTCTTGTTCCTTGACACCTGCTTGTTCAAGAAAAAGTACCCGCTCCACTTTTTAATCTTTAATTCTTCTTCTTGCCATATCTCGAGAACCAAAATACATTTCGAAAAACTAACTGCATATTCTTGGTCCTTGACCCCTGTTTATTCAAGGGAAAGTACCCGCCCGACTTTTTAATCTCTAATTCTTCTTCTTGCCATATCTCGAGAACCAAAATACATTTCGAAAAACTAACTGCATATGCTTGTTCCTTGACCCCTGTTTGTTCAAGAAAAAGTACCCGCTCGACTTTTTTTTTTTTTATATTCTTCTTGCCATATCTCGAGAACTAAAAGAGATATGGAAAAACTAACTGCATATTCTTGTTCCTTGACCCCTGCTTGTTCAAGAAAAAGTACCCGCTCGACTTTTTATTTTTTTAATATTCTTCTTGCCATATCTCGAGAACTAAAAGAGATATGGAAAAACTAACTGCATATTCTTGTTCCTTGACCCCTGTTTGTTCAAGAAAAAGTACCCGCTCGACTTTTTATTTTTTTAATATTCTTCTTGCCATATCTCGAGAACTAAAAGAGATATGGAAAAACTAACTGCATATTCTTGTTCCTTGACCCCTGCTTGTTCAAGAAAAAGTACCCGCTCGACTTTTTATTTTTTTAATATTTTTCTTGCCATATCTCGAGAACTAAAAGAGATATGGAAAAACTAACTGCATATGCTTGTTCCTTGACCCCTGTTTGTTCAAGAAAAAGTACCCGCTCGACTTTTTTTTTTTTTTATATTCTTCTTGCCATATCTCGAGAACTAAAAGAGATATGGAAAAACTAACTGCATATTCTTGTTCCTTGACCCCTGCTTGTTCAAGAAAAAGTACCCGCTCGACTTTTTATTTTTTTTATATTCTTCTTGCCATATCTCGAGAACTAAAAGAGATATGGAAAAACTAACTGCATATTCTTGTTCCTTGACCCCTGCTTGTTCAAGAAAAAGTACCCGCTCGACTTTTTTTTTTTTTAATATTCTTTTTGCCATATCTCGAGAACTAAAAGAGATATGGAAAAACTAACTGCATATTCTTGTTCCTTGACACCTGCTTGTTCAAGAAAAAGTACCCGCTCCACTTTTTAATCTTTAATTCTTCTTCTTGCCATATCTCGAGAACCAAAATACATTTCGAAAAACTAACTGCATATTCTTGGTCCTTGACCCCTGTTTATTCAAGGGAAAGTACCCGCCCGACTTTTTAATCTCTAATTCTTCTTCTTGCCATATCTCGAGAACCAAAATACATTTCGAAAAACTAACTGCATATTCTTGGTCCTTGACCCCTGTTTATTCAAGGGAAAGTACCCGCCCGACTTTTTAATCTTTAATTCTTCTTCTTGCCATATCTCGAGAACCAAAAGAGAAATCGAAAAACTAACTGCATATTCTTGTTCCTTGACCCCTCTTTTTTCAAGTAAAAGTATCCGCTCGACTTTTTAATCTTTAATTCTTCTTCTTGCCATATCTCGAGAACCAAAATACATTTCGAAAAACTAACTGCATATTCTTGGTCCTTGACCCCTGTTTATTCAAGGGAAAGTACCCGCCCGACTTTTTAATCTTTAATTCTTCTTCTTGATATATCTCGAGAACCAAAAGAGAAATCGAAAAACTAACTGCATATTCTTGTTCCTTGACCCCTCTTTAGTCAAGAAAAAGTACCCGCTCGACTCTTTAATCGTTAATTCTTCTTCTTGCCATATCTGGATAACGAAAAGACATATCAAAAAACTAACTGCATATTCTTGTTCCTTGAACCCTGTTTATTCAAGGGAAAGTACCCTCTCCACTTTTTAATCTTTAATTCTTCTTCTTGCCATATCTCTAGAACCAAAAGAGATATCGAAAAACTAACTGCATATTCTTCTTCCTTGACCCCTGTTTATTCAAGAAAAAGTACCCGCTACACTTTTTAATCTTTAATTCTTCTTCTTGCCATATCTCGAGAACCAAAAGAGAAATCGAAAAACTAACTGCATATTCTTGTTCCTTGACCCCTCTTTATTCAAGAAAAAGTACCCGCTCGACTCTTTAATCTTTAATTCTTCTTCTTGCCATATCTGGATAACGAAAAGACATATCAAAAAACTAACTGCATATTCTTGTTCCTTGACCCCTGTTTATTCAAGGGAAAGTACCCGCTCGACTTTTTAATCTTTAATTCTTCCTCTTGCCATATCTCGAGAACCAAAAGAGAAATCGAAAAACTAACTGCATATGCTTGTTTCTTGACCCCTCTTTTTTCAAGAAAAAGTACCCGCTCGACTTTTTAATCTTTTATTCTTCTTCTTGCCATATCTCGAGAATCAAATGACATATCGAAAAACTAACTGCATATTCTTGTTCCTTGACCCCTCTTTCTTCAAGAAAAAGTATCCGCTCGACATTTTAATCTTTAATTCCTCTTCTTGCCATATCTCGAGAACCAAAAGACATATCGAAAAACTAACTGCATATTCTTGTTCCTTGACCCCTCTTTTTTCAAGAAAAAGTATCCGCTCGACTTTTTAATTTTTAATTCTTCTTCTTGCCATATCTCGAGAACCAAAAGACATTTCGAAAAACTAACTGCATATTCTTGTTCCTTAGGCCCTCTTTTTTCATGAAAAAGTACCCGCTCGACTTTTTAATCTTTAATTCTTCTTCTTGCCATATCTCGAGAACTAAAAGAGATATGGAAAAAATAACTGCATATTCTTGTTCCTTGACCCCTGTTTATTCAAGAAAAAGTACCCGCTCGACGTTTTAATCTTTAATTCTTCTTCTTGCCACATCTCGAGAACTAAAAGAGATATGGAAAAACTAACTGCATATTCTTGTTCCTTGACCCCTGTTTGTTCAAGAAAAAGTACCTCGACTTTTTTTTTTTTTAAATATTCTTCTTGCCATATCACAAATAAATCACAAATAAAATTTCATTGGAAATAAAAAAATCTAAGCATAACACAGCTAGAACTAACAAAATCTAAGGGACTATCCTAACATATAAATAAGCCACAGGCCTTTGTACATGGTTTAATTAACCATCTCAGAAGGACTAATCATTTAATGGTATGCTCTTAAACAGAAGACAAGTAAACAACATAGTTAAAAGATATTGAATTGAATAAGTGATTAACATAAATCATAAAAGCAAGAATTAGTAACTACTTCATCTAAATAACCACTGGGACTGAGATTTTGATTAAACCACAAGGGTAACTATTAAAACTAAGTGAAAACAGAATGTAAGCAAATGAACTGGTTAAAAAAGAAGTCTGAATAGAGTAGACTGCTAGAACCGTTGACAATACGCCTTTTAAAACGAATTTTACCAATCTTGCAAATAGTTTGGCTAATACAAAACCAAATATGGAATTACTTCAACAGACAGGTTAAATGTAATAGCAAAAAAATTGATGCAGAAGAACAAAATTCTTCCTTGAAGAAGCCACATCTTTCTTCTTAACTCCATAACTCAGAAATTCCACCAAATCTCTTGTGTTTCCTGCAAAAATTGAATTAGATTTTGCGCAGCTATGAATGCAAACGTGTATAACAAACGCCAGACGCATATAAATAATAAATATAAATGTAGTGTAGTACTGCAAGTGTTTCGAGTCTGGAAGGAGATTTGTGGGATGTGGACATCAACTGGAGACTGGAGGACATGATGTGGATGATAAGAATTTAACTCTAAATTCATGATTTTCCATTAAAGTGCTCTGAAAGTCATGATATTAGTAAACTTATTGCGGTAGAACCGAATGTCTTATTTGAACATATGTAACTGTTAAATTAATGAGTAATTTTGAATTTTGAATCAAGAAAAATTTCCCATCTAAACTGTTGTTAGCCATTTTCCGAGAAATACCACAAGTTTGAGAAACGAATAATTGTTTTGATGGATATATTCATGTTGCATCCAAATATAAACTTTATCTGGAGTATCTCAATAGCCGAAATTGAACGAAGAAATTATGAGGTCTTCATTTTAAAAGATGTAGTTACCATTGCAAGACTATTAAACACTAAAAAGTTCAATAAAAGGATTGTAATTCCTAAAGAAACGCAAACATCATTAAAATTGCAGAGTCTGGAGGCAAAGTAGCTTACCGCGAAATCAAAAAGAATTACAATTTTTGAGACATGCAGTTTAACGGTGTCGTTATCATCTCGGTGCTTTACACCCTACGAAAGATCCGAAAACAAATTTTAATTTTACTTTCAGAAGTGAGGTTAACAGATTGACTGTCAAATCTCAAACTTCAAATTTTAGTTCTAGCAAACTGGCGCGGTTTTCGCGGCAATCTCAAATCTTCGACAATTTACCGAAGAAGATAACCAAAAACTAACTGCATATTCTTGTTCCTTGACCCCTCTTTTTTCAAAAAAAAGTACCCGCTCGACTTTTTAATCTTTAATTCTTCTTCTTGCCATATCTCGAGAACCAAAAGACATATCGAAAAACTAACTGCAAATTCTTGTTCCTCGACCCCTGTTTATTCAAGAAAAAGTATCCGCATGATTTTTTAATCTTTAATTCTTCTTCTCGAAATATCTCGAGAACCAAAAGAGATATCGAAAAACTAACTGCATATTCTTGTTCCTTGACCCCTCTTTTTTCAAAAAAAAGTACCCGCTCGACTTTTTAATCTTTAATTCTTCTTCTTGCCATATCTCGAGAACCAAAAGACATATCGAAAAACTAACTGCATATTCTTGTTCCTTGACCCCTGATTACTCAAGAAAAAGCATCCGCTTGATTTTTTAATCTTTAATTCTTCCTCTCGAAATATCTCGAGAACCAAAAGAGATATCGAAAAACTAACTGCATATTCTTGTTCCTTGACCCCTCTTTTTTCAAAAAAAAGTACCCGCTCGACTTTTTAATCTTTAATTCTTCTTCTTGCCATATCTCGAGAACCAAAAGACATATCGAAAAACTAACTGCATATTCTTGTTCCTTGACCCCTGATTACTCAAGAAAAAGTACCCGCTCGACTTTTTAGTCTTTAATTCTTCTTCTTGCCATATCTCGAGAGCCAAGAGACATATCGAAAAACTAACTGCATATTCTTGTTCCTTGACCCCTGCTTGTTCAAGAAAAAGTACCCCCTCGACTTTTTTTTTTTAAATATTCTTCTTGCCATATCTCGAGAACTAAAAGAGATATGGAAAAACTAACTGCATATTCTTGTTCCTTGATCCCTGTTTGTTCAAGAAAAAGTACCCGCTCGACTTTTTATTTTTTAAATATTCTTCTTGCCATATCTCGAGAACTAAAAGAGATATGGAAAAACTAACTGCATATTCTTGTTCCTTGATCCCTGTTTGTTCAAGAAAAAGTACACGCTCGATTTTTTTTTTTAAATATTCTTCTTGCCATATCTCGAGAACTAAAAGAGATATGGAAAAACTAACTGCATATTCTTGTTCCTTGATCCCTGTTTGTTCAAGAAAAAGTACACGCTCGATTATTTTTTTTTAAATATTCTTCTTGCCATATCTCGAGAACTAAAAGAGATATGGAAAAACTAACTGCATATTCTTGTTCCTTGACCCCTGTTTGTTCAAGAAAAAGTACCCGCTCGACTTTTTTTTTTTTAATATTCTTCTTGCCATATCTCGAGAACTAAAAGAGATATGGAAAAACTAACTGCATATTCTTGTTCCTTGAACCCTGTTTGTTCACGAAAAAGTACCCGCTCGACTTTTTTTTTTTAAATATTCTTCTTGCCATATCTCGAGAACTAAAAGAGATATGGAAAAACTAACTGCATATTCTTGTTCCTTGACCCCTGTTTGTTCAAGAAAAAGTACCCGCTCGACTTTTTATTTTTTAAATATTCTTCTTGCCATATCTCGAGAACTAAAAGAGATATGGAAAAACTAACTGCATATTCTTGTTCCTTGACCCCTGTTTGTTCAAGAAAAAGTAACCGCTCGAATTTTTAATTTTTAATTTTTCATCTTGCCATATCTCGAGAACTAAAAGAGACATCAAAAATCTAACTGCATATTCTGGTTCCTTGACAAAAATATTTTTATCTCCAGATTTTGACGAAACTTTGCACACGGGTGTAGAATTGAATTCTGAACATCGGAGAGCAGTCAGTTGCTTTGTAGCTCGTTTACATTTTGAAATATCGATCTTAAGGTGGTTAATGTCAAAACGGCAATATCTTTTGAACCGAAATAACTAGCATTGATCCATTAACATTATTAGGATTAGTGATATTTTTCCATAAAGAATTGAGGTTTTCAGATTTTTCCGAGTAGTATTTAAGATTTCCAAGATTCAATGTTGTCACCCTAAATGTAGGCAACCAATAATACACCATCGTTAAATTTTTTTTATTAGAACTTCATAAATAATTCAAAAACCGTAATAGCTAGCGGGAAAGGAATAGTGCCAGTGGATTCAACTTTATCTCCTTGAGGAAGAATTGAAATTTAAAAGCAAAATCAAAGTAATAATTATTGAAGAAAGAGATTCCAATACGATCTTGGCTCATTCTATCTAACAATTTAAATTAACGCTTTAAAAACAAATCTAAACACTACAATAAAGTTGAACGTGATTTTCTAAAGAGAACTATCGGGGTGAGATTAAGAAAAGCAAATGTATTGTAATAAAAGAAGTGTTCCATTATTAGAAATAGAATTTCATTGGAAATCAAAAAATCTAAACATAACACAGCTAGAACTAACGAAATCTAAATGACTATCCTAACATATAAATAAGCCACAGGCCTTTGTACATGGTTTAATTAACCATCTCAGAAGGACTAATCATTTAATTGTATGCTCTTAAACAGAAAACAAGTAAACAACATAGTTAAAAGATATTGAATTGAATAAGTGATTAACATAAATCATAAAAGCAAGAATTAGTAACTACTTCATCTAAATAACCACTGGGACTGAAATTTTGATTAAACCACAAGGGTAACTATTAAAAATAAGTGAAAACAGAATGTAAGCAAATGAACTTGTTACAAAAGAAGTCTGAATAGAGTAGACTGCTAGAACCATTGACAATACGCCTTTTAAAACGAATTTTACCAATCCTGCAAATAGTTTGGCTAATACAAAACCAAATATGGGATTACTTCAACAGACAGCTTAAATGTAATAGCAAAAAAATTGATGCAGAAGAACAAAATTCTTCCTTGAAGAAGCCACATCTTTCTTCTTAACTCCATAACTCAGAAATTCCACCTAATCTCTTGTGTTTCCTGCAAACATAGAATTAGATTTTGCGCAGCTACTAATGCAAACGTGTATAACAAACGCCAGACGCATATAAATATTAAATGTAGTGTAGTACTTCAAGTGTTTCTAGTCAGGAAGGAGTTTTGTAGGATGGGGACATCAACTGGAGACTGGAGGACATGATGTGGATGACAAGAATTTAACTTTGAATTAATCATTTTCCAATTAAAATGCTCTGAAAGTGATGATATTAGTAAACTTATTGCGGTAGAACCAAATGTCTTCGTTGAACACGTACAACAGTTGACTTAATGAGTAAATAAACTAATTGAGAAAGATAAAAAAGTGAGGTTATCTGTCAAAGTCTGATCTGTATGTGGTGTTGCCCGTACATCAGGGGGTAAGTTGAATTTTATAAACAATTTCCGAAATTCTTAATGTTTATTCCCAAAGTATAGAAATTGCATAAATCGATAGAAAAAAAATCGCAAAATTTATTACTGCAATTATTTATGTCTTACCCCTCAGACGTCATGAATAATTGTATTTTTTGCAGTTCGATGTTCTATCATTGAAAAACTTTCGCCAGTATTTCGGAACAACTTGCAGAATTGAGTTTCAAATTTAATTCTGAATGTATGTGCAAAGTTTCATGTGAATAGGTTCTAACAACACATGTAGCAGGCTTTAGATAAGATCTCCTCACAGATATTCGAGATTCTTAAAGTTTATCCTAAAAATATAAATCCCGCAAAAGTTGGATAGAAAAAAATCGCAAGATCGGAAAGTGTAATTAGTTTTTTCATAAACTTCGAATTTTTCGAGTAATTGATTATTCTCTTTTTAAAATTATTAGGTCGATAATTCGGAAACTGTACGAAACATGTAGGAACTGCCAGTAGAAATGAATTCAAAATTCAATTCTCAATCTGTGTGCCAAATTTCATGATGATCGGAGGAAAAAAATATTTTTTTCAACTTTTGGGCGAAGAAATCGTAAGACTATAACCTTCCATCTTTTTTGAGCAAAAATATTTTTATCTCCAGATTTCGATGAAACTTTGCACACACGTGTAGAATTGAATTCTGAACATCGGAGAGTAGTCAGTTGCTTTGTAGCTGGTTTACTTTTTGAAATTTTGATCTTAAGGTGGTTAATGTCAAAACGGCAATATCTTTTGAACCGAAATAACTAGCCTTAATCTATTAACATTTTTAAGATAAGTGATTTTTTTCGATGAAGATTTGAGGTTTTCAGATTTTTCCGAGTAGTATTTAAAATTTCCAAAATTCAATGTTGTCACCCTAAATGTAGGCAACCAATAATACACCATCGTTGACAATTTTTTTATTAGAACTTCATAAATAATTCAAAAACCGTAATAGCTAGCGGGAAATGAATAGTGCCAGTGGATTCAGCTTTACCTCCTTGAGGACATATTAAAATTTAAAAGCAAAATCAAAGTAATAATTAGTTAAGAAAAAGAATCCAAAACGATCTTGGCTCTTTCTAACTAAGAATTTAAATTAACGTTTTAAAAACTAATCTTAACACTGCAATAAAGTTGAACGTGATTTTCTGAAAAAAACTATCGGGGTGAGATTTATAAAAGCAAATGTATTGTAATAAAAAAAGAGTTCCATTATCAGAAATAGAATTTCATTGGAAATCAAAAAATCTAAACATAACACAGCTAGAATTAACAAAATCTAAGGGACTATCCTAACATATAAACAAGCCACAGGGCTTTAAACATGGTTTAATTAACTATCCTAGAAGAACTAATCAGTTAAAGGTATGCTCTTTAACAGAAGACAAGCAAACAATATTGTTAAAAGAAAGATATCGAATAAGTGATTAACATAAATCATAAAAGCAAGAATTAGTAACTACTTCATCTATATAACCATTGGGACTGAAACTTTGTTACTTGTTACTTTTAAAAGTAAGTGTGAAAACAGAATGTAAGCAAATGAACTTGAACTAGTTAAAAGAGAAGCCCGAATAGAGTAGACTGCTAGAACCATTAACAATGCGCCTTTTAAAACAAATTTTACCAATCTTGCAAATAGTTTGGCTAATACAAAACCGTTGAGTAAATAATATATTATTCACTCAACGTACAAAACCAAATATGAGATTATTTCAACAGACAGCTTAAATGTAATAGCAAAAAAGTTGATGCAGAAGAATAAAATTCTTCCTTGAAGAAGCCACATCCTTCTTCTTAACTACAGAACTCAGAAATTCCACCAAATCTCTTGTGTTTCCTGCAAAAATTGAATTAGATTTTGCGAAGCTATTAATGTAAGAGTATATAACAAACGCCAGACGCATATAAATAATAAATGTAGTGTAGTACTTCAAGTGTTTCTAGTCTGGAAGGAGATTTGTGGGATGTGGACATCAACTGGAGACTGAAGGATATGATGTGGATGACAAGAATTTAACTCTAAATTCATGATTTTCCATTAAAGTGCTCTGAAAGTGATGATATTAGTAAACTTATTGCGGCAGAACCAAATGTCTTATTTGAACACATATAACTGTTGAATTAATGAGTAATTTTGAATTTTGAATCAAGAAGAATTTCCCATCTAAACTGTTGTTAGCCATTTTCCTAGAAATACCACGGGTTTGAGAAACGAATAATTGTTTTGACGGATATATTCATGTTGCATCCAAATATAAACTTTGTCTGGAGTATCTCAATAGCCAAAATTGAAAGGTGAAATTATGAGGTATTCATTTTAAAAGATGTAATTACCATTGCGAGACTGTTAAACACTAAAAAGTTCGATAAAAGGATTTGAATTCCTAAAGAAACGCAATCATTAAAATTGCAGAGTCTGGAGGCAAAGTAGCTTACCGCGAAATCAAAAAGAATTACAACTTTTGAGACGTTCAGCTTAACGGTGTCGTTACCATCTCGGTGCTTTACACCCTACGCAAGATCCGAAAACAAATTTTAATTTTACGTTCAGAAGTGAGGTTAAGAGTTTGACTGTTTGTTAAATGTGAAACTTCAAATTTTAGTTCGAGCAAATTGGCGCGGTTGTCGCGGCAATTTCAAATTTACTGCAGCGCGGTAATGACCATAATGTAATAATCATAATTAAGCAATAACTAAAACGTTAAAATCAGTACACGATTTGAAAAAATCAAAATTTATAGGTTGGCATTACTTTAATTGTTACGAAAACCGAACAAATAATAGACTTGAAAATTATGTAAGTTACTGTACAAAAAAACTTTAGTCCCATGTTTGGGTGTTTTTGTATTACAAGTGTCGATCAGTGGTTTCGGCTGTTCTCTTCTATTTCAACACTCTCTCATTGAACTAATACTGAAAAATAAAGTAAGTAATTGATTTTCTTGTAATTTTAAGTTAATGTTCGAGCCCCGTGATTATAAATTTTTTACAAGAAGGAGCCTCAATTCGATGGCTTTTTAGTGTTAATGCATGCAGGAACGACATCAAATTAACCACTTTTTTTCAACGTAACCAGAACTAATTAGCATTCCCGGAAAAACAAAATACCTTTAAGTTGGTTAATTTAGGTTCGATAATTTTGTAGGGCGATTCTTCGGTATACTTATGTAAAAAATTCTTATCATATAATCAAAGAGTTTTTTGACTGTTGCTGTTCTCTTTTTCTGTCGGTTGACTCAACTTTGCTACCCGAAAGTGCTCTCTTTAAAATCCCGCTGGCACTCATTTAGTTTTATAAAATATTAGCAGGGAGACTGTGTGCCGGGTTAAAAAAACTCATGAGTATTTTATTGTCAGCTTTTTTTTAAATATTTAATCTTAACAATCTTAAATCTACGACTGGACCTGGACACTGCTAATAATCCAGCAGGAGGCCGTGATATTGAAAATGTCGATAAGCTTGGTTCCTTTACATCGGTTCCTTAATTTTCACCGAGTTTATTAGCTTTGCTTCAACATATGCACCCCAGAATCAAGTGGGTTAGTCTCAGATTAACGATCGTCTCGAACTCTGCTTAAAATTACTTCTTTCGCACCGTGTTTAGCTTATCAGTTCACCAACCTGTCAGCTAAACGGGTAGCTTGTAAACTCACAGTTGGATGAAAAACAATAAATATTAATATTTTACGTAATTGCCGGTGTTTTGTTAACATTTTTTCTTCATATTTCAGAAAATGTCTAACACTAGACGCGATCTAACTACAGGAATTGTAAGTTAATTAGGGTTTTCCTACAGAAAACTTTAATCATCCCTGCTAAACTGACAAAATCTTTGTAATCTTATAAGGTTTTTATGGATCCACATCTTGACTGTCAGAGATGCTCTTGATAAACTGCACTCTCAGTGATATTCTAAATGGATTTCAGTTTCCAAACCGAAAGATTGGTCATCCCCGTATATTTGTGGTTGAAATTCTCTGAATTTCTAATAATTGGAATTTTGCCAAGTAAGTAATGATTCGATTTATGTTAATCCAAAATAACAAATTAAATAAACTTTTCAGAATTCCAAAGCACCCTGTATAGAAATTTAATCTCTACCAGCTTCTAAAGACGTCTATCAGAAGGTATGTTTAATACAACTTTTTTTTGTTTCAAGAAAAAAAAACACTTTATTTGATATACTTGTTTGATTAAATAAAGTCATTAATTAGTCTTGCAAATCTCACTTGCCACCACATATCTAATTCAATTAGTGTTTTCCAGGATGGAAGTCGTAAGTGTAGTTACTGTGTGAAGTGAAGTGGTGAAGATTCAGTGTGGTGCATTGTGTCTGATGGCTGACGAGACAGCTTCAGGAATTGCTATCAAGGGTGAGAATTTGCGGTTCGACAATTCAATAACCGAGCGATAATAGATTTTGTTTACTTGTTGCAGAATTTTTCTAACATCAATAATAAAATTTCTGCTTTTTCTAATTTCAGTAAGTCCCAACTACAATGGCGAAAGAGAAGGAAGGATGGACGTGGGTCCAGCAGTTTTTGATCTTGCTGTCGATGGAAGATCCGGTGAGTCCATTTTAGTATACACTCGTAAATAGTAGCGTTCGCGTATTGATTAAAAAATGGTTACTATCGCTATAAACTATAAATTGTTAATTGAAAATGATGGTCTCAACATACGATCGTCTCGCATGATTAAACCTGTCGATGCTGAAATTCGCAGGTTGTCTTCTGAAGAACCATAGAAAACTTTTATTAACATTTTCTGTTTAGTTTTTCGGGAACGGTTATTAGACATTAAAATAGAATCATATAATTTTTGCGATATTATGTTAGATTGGCCTAACAAAAATTTCCAAAGTTATCTACCTAAATGGTTGAAATATTTTGGAAACATCAAAATAGAAACAAGCGGTTCTGCCACAACGAAAGTAGCAATTTCTAATGTAACTTGCTTCGCAGACCTCGTTTTTCATATGGTATGTTCATTTAAATAATAGGTCTCGTGCGAACTGCTGAAATGCTAAAAACACAAATAATTTTAAAAGTTTCAACCCACAAAAATCTTACGATTTTCAAGATATTTCGAATATAGAAATATCGTATAATTTCTTCCATACGTCAATCGATTAAAATTTTCAAAAATAATAAATTTGAAACAAATCGCTCTAAGCCAATCAAAGTAATTTTTTTTTCTAATGCAATTTGTCGCCCTGATTCTATCTTTACACTCGGCTAATCAATAATTGCGATAGGTTTCCCGCAATTGGAAAAAGTTTGCAAAAATTTAAATTTTTACAAATTTCAAAGGTCCATAACTTCTCGAGTCTGTACAACTTATCAAATCTAAAATGGCTAGATTAATCGACTTTTCAATAGCTTTCGTACGATAGTAAAATTCTAGTCCTAAGTGTGCAAACAAGAAAGTTCGAATTTTCAATTTTGACGAAAATTTGTGAAAATTTTTATAACCCTTTTCATTTATCTATTGCTCACACGAATATTAATCGTTTTAGGTCGTCAAACAGACCAATTTCTGATGTATTTTGTTTTGCTCTTCACGTTTTCGGACTTGGTCTGTCAAATTTCGGCATAGTAAAAAAGTTTTTCGAAGAAGTTTACAAAAATCCAGATTTTTGCAAAATTCAAATTTCGATAGATATTCGAGTTTTTAGGCTATATTGAATCCAAGTATATCATTTTATTCGATTTTCGAAGGGCTTTCAGGCAAGGGTAGAATAATAATCCGGACGCAGTGAATAAGAAACTTAAACGTTTTTCCAATGGAAAAAATTAAAATTTAGAGATTTTGAGTGGTCATATCTTCGGAACTAAGCGTCTAAATCAAAATCCGATTGCAGCGTTATATTATACGAATCTGACAGATTAGGATGAAATGATAAAACGGCCTTGGAAAATGGCAAATTTTCGAAAATTTTTTTCTATCTCAATGATTAAAATTTTCAAAAATGCTAAAATCGAAACCAATCGCTATGAATCAATCAAAGTAATTTTTTCTAATGTAATTTGTCGCCCTGATTCTATTTTTACACTCGGTTAGTCAATAATTGCGATGGATTTCTTGCAATTGGAAAGAATTTGCAAAAATTTAAATTTTTACAAATTTCAAAGGCCCATAACTTCTCGAGTTTGTACAACTTATCAAATCTAAATTGGCTAGGTTAATCGACTTTTCAATAGCTTTCGTACGGTAGTAAAATTCTAGTCCTAAGTGTGCAAACAAGAAAGTTCGAATTTTCAATTTTGACGAATATTTGTGAAAATTTTTATAACCCTTTTCATTTATCTATTGCTCACACGAATATTAATCGTTTTAGGTCGTCAAACAGACCATTTTCTGACGTATTTTGTTTTGCTCTTCACGTTTTCGGACTTGGTCTGTCAAATTTCGGCATAGTATAAAAGTCTTTCGAAGAAGTTTACAAAAATCCAGATTTTTGCAAAATTCAAACCTCGATAGATATTCGAGTTTTTAGGCTATATTGAATCCAAGTATATCATTTTAATCGATTTTCGAAGGGCTTTCAGGCAAGGGTAGAATAATAATCCGGACGCAGTAAATAAGAAACTTAAACGTTTTTCTAATGGAAAAAATTAAAATTTAGAGATTTTGAGTGGTCATATCTTCGGAACTAAGCGTCCAAATCAAAATCCGATTGCACCGTTAAGTTATACGAATCTGACAGATTAGGATGAAATGATAAAACGCCCTTCGAAAATGGCAAATTTTCGAATTTTTTTTTCTATCTCAATCGATTAAAATTTTCAAAATCGCTAAAATCGATACCAATCGCTATGAATCAATCAAAGTAATTTTTTCTAATGTAATTTGTCGCCCTGATTCGATTTTTACACTCGGTTAGTCAATAATTGCGATAGATTTCTTGCAATTGGAAAGAATTTGCAAAAATTTAAATTTTTACAAATTTCAAAGGCCCATATCTTCTCGAGTTTGTACAACTTTTCAAATCTAAATTGGCTAGGTTAATCGACTTTTCAATAGCTTTCGTACGGTAGTAAAATTCTAGTCCTAAGTGTGCAAACAAGAAAGTTCGAATTTTCAATTTTGACGAAAATTTGTGAAAATTTTTATAACCCTTTTCATTTATCTATTGCTCACACGAATATTAATCGTTTTAGGTCGTCAAACAGACCATTTTCTGATGTATTTTGTTTTGCTCTTCACGTTTTCGGACTTGGTCTGTCAAATTTCGGCATAGTATAAAAGTTTTTCGAAGAAGTTTACAAAAATCCAGATTTTTGCAAAATTCAAACCTCGATAGATATTCGAGTTTTTAGGCTATATTGAATCCAAGTATATCATTTTAATCGATTTTCGAAGGGCTTTCAGGCAAGGGTAGAATAATAATCCGGACGCAGTAAATAAGAAACTTAAACGTTTTTCTAATGGAAAAAATTAAAATTTAGAGATTTTGAGTGGTCATATCTTCGGAACTAAGCGTCCAAATCAAAATCCGATTGCACCGTTATGTTATACGAATCTGACAGATTAGGATGAAATGATAAAACGCCCTTCGAAAATGGCAAATTTTCGAAATTTTTTTTCTATCTCAATCGATTAAAATTTTCAAAAATGCTAAAATCGAAACCAATCGCTATGAGTCAATCAAAGTAATTTTTTCTAATGTAATTTGTCGCCCTGATTCTATTTTTACACTCGGTTAGTTAATAATTGCGATAGATTTCTTGCAATTGGAAAGAATTTGCAAAAATTTAAATTTTTACAAATTTCAAAGGCCCATAACTTCTCGAGTTTGTACAACTTATCAAATCTAAATTGGCTAGGTTAATCGACTTTTCAATAGCTTTCGTACGGTAGTAAGATTCTAGTCCTAAGTGTGCAAACAAGAAAGTTCGAATTTTCAATTTTGACGAAAATTTGTGAAAATTTTTATAACCCTTTTCATTTATCTATTGCTCACACAAATATTAATCGTTTTAGGTTGTCAAACAAACCATTTTCTGATGTATTATGTCTTGCCCATCACGTTTTCGGACTTGGTCTGTCAAATTTCGGCATAGTATAAAAGTTTTTCGAAGAAGTTTACAAAAATCAAGATTTTTGCAAAATTCAAACCTCGATAGATATTCGAGTTTTTAGGCTATATTGAATCCAAGTATATCATTTTAATCGATTTTTGAAGGGCTTTCAGGCAAGGGTAGAATAATAATCGGGACGCAGTAAATAAGAAACTTAAACAATTTTCCAATGGAAAAAAATAAAATTTAGAGATTTTGAGTGGTCATATCTTCGGAACTAAGCGTCCAAATCAAAATCAGATTGCACCGTTAAGTTATACGAATCTGACAGATTAGGATGAAATGATAAAACGCCCTTCGAAAATGGCAAATTTTCGAAATTTTTTTTCTATCTCAATCGATTAAAATTTTCAAAAATGCTAAAATCGAAACCAATCGCTATGAGTCAATCAAAGTAATTTTTTCTAATGTAATTTGTCGCCCTGATTCTATTTTTACACTCGGTTAGTTAATAATTGCGATAGATTTCTTGCAATTGGAAAGAATTTGCAAAAATTTAAATTTTTACAAATTTCAAAGGCCCATAACTTCTCGAGTTTGTACAACTTATCAAATCTAAATTGGCTAGGTTAATCGACTTTTCAATAGCTTTCGTACGGTAGTAAGATTCTAGTCCTAAGTGTGCAAACAAGAAAGTTCGAATTTTCAATTTTGACGAAAATTTGTGAAAATTTTTATAACCCTTTTCATTTATCTATTGCTCACACAAATATTAATCGTTTTAGGTTGTCAAACAAACCATTTTCTGATGTATTATGTCTTGCCCATCACGTTTTCGGACTTGGTCTGTCAAATTTCGGCATAGTATAAAAGTTTTTCGAAGAAGTTTACAAAAATCAAGATTTTTGCAAAATTCAAACCTCGATAGATATTCGAGTTTTTAGGCTATATTGAATCCAAGTATATCATTTTAATCGATTTTCGAAGAGCTTTCAGGCAAGGGTAGAATAATAATCCGGACGCAGTAAATAAGAAACTTAAACGTTTTTCTAATGGAAAAAATTAAAATTTAGAGATTTTGAGTGGTCATATCTTCGGAACTAAGCGTCCAAATCAAATTTCGATTGCACCGTTATGTTCTACGAATCTGACAGATTAGGATGAAGTGATAAAGCGCCCTTCGAAAATGGCAAATTTTCGAAATTTTTTTTCTATCTCAATCGATTAAAATTTTCAAAAATGCTAAAATCGAAACCAATCGCTATGAGTCAATCAAAGTAATTTTTTCTAATGTAATTTGTCGCCCTGATTCTATTTTTACACTCGGTTAGTTAATAATTGCGATAGATTGTTTGCAATTTGAAAAAGTTTGCAAAAATTTAAATTTTTACAAATCTCAAAAGCCCATAACTTCTCGAGTTTGTACAACTTATCAAATCTAAATTGGCTAGGTTAATCGACTTTTCAATAGCTTTCGTACGGTAGTAAAATTCTAGTCCTAGGTGTGCAAACAAGAAAGTTCGAATTTTCAATTTTGACGAAAATTTGTGAAAATTTTTATAACCCTTTTCATTTATCTATTGCTCACACAAATATTAATCGTTTTAGGTTGTCAAACAAACCATTTTCTGATGTATTTTGTGTTGCCCATCACGTTTTCGGACTTGGTCTGTCAAATTTCGGCATAGTATATAAGTTTTTCGAAGAAGTTTACAAAAATCCAGATTTTTGCAAAATTCAAACCTCGATAGATATTCGAGTTTTTAGGCTATATTGAATCCAAGTATATCATTTTAATCGATTTTTGAAGGGCTTTCAGGCAAGGGTAGAATAATAATCGGGACGCAGTAAATAAGAAACTTAAACAATTTTCCAATGGAAAAAAATAAAATTTAGAGATTTTGAGTGGTTATATCTTCGGAACTAAGCGTCCAAATCAAAATCCGATTGCACCGTTAAGTTATACGAATCTAACAGATTAGGATGAAATGATAAAACGCCCTTCGAAAATGGCAAATTTTCGAAATTTTTTTTCTATCTCAATCGATTAAAATTTTCAAAAATGCTAAAATCGAAACCAATCGCTATGAATCAAACAAAGTAATTTTTTCTAATGTAATTTGTCGCCCTGATTCTATTTTTACACTCGGTTAGTCAATAATTGCGATAGATTTCTTGCAATTGGAAAGAATTTGCAAAAATTTAAATTTTTACAAATTTCAAAGGCCCATAACTTCTCGAGTTTGTACAACTTATCAAATCTAAATTGGCTAGGTTAATCGACTTTTCAATAGCTTTCGTGCGGTAGTAAAATTCTAGTCCTAAGTGTGCAAACAAGAAAGTTCGAATTTTCAATTTTGACGAAAATTTGTGAAAATTTTTATAACCCTTTTCATTTATCTATTGCTCACACGAATATTAATCGTTTTAGGTCGTCAAACAGACCATTTTCTGATGTATTTTGTTTTGCTCTTCACGTTTTTGGACTTGGTCTGTCAAATTTCGGCATAGTATAAAAGTTTTTCGAAGAAGTTTACAAAAATCCAGATTTTTGCAAAATTCAAACCTCGATAGATATTTGAGTTTTTAGGCTATATTGAATCCAAGTATATCATTTTAATCGATTTTTGAAGGGCTTTCAGGCAAGGGTAGAATAATAATCGGGACGCAGTAAATAAGAAACTTAAACAATTTTGCAATGGAAAAAAATAAAATTTAGAGATTTTGAGTGGTCATATCTTCGGAACTAAGCGTCCAAATCAAAATCCGATTGCACCGTTAAGTTATACGAATCTGACAGATTAGGATGAAATGATAAAACGCCCTTCGAAAATGGCAAATTTTCGAAATTTTTTTTCTATCTCAATCGATTAAAATTTTCAAAAATGCTAAAATCGAAACCAATCGCTATGAATCAAACAAAGTTATTTTTTCTAATGTAATTTGTCGCCCTGATTCTATTTTTACACTCGGTTAGTCAATAATTGCGATAGATTTCTTGCAATTGGAAAGAATTTGCAAAAATTTAAATTTTTACAAATTTCAAAGGCCCATAACTTCTCGAGTTTGTACAACTTATCAAATCTAAATTGGCTAGGTTAATCGACTTTTCAATAGCTTTCGTACGGTAGTAAAATTCTAGTCCTAAGTGTGCAAACAAGAAAGTTCGAATTTTCAATTTTGACGAAAATTTGTGAAAATTTTTATAACCCTTTTCATTTATCTATTGCTCACACGAATATTAATCGTTTTAGGTCGTCAAACAGACCATTTTCTGATGTATTTTGTTTTGCTCTTCACGTTTTCGGACTTGGTCTGTCAAATTTCGGCATAGTATAAAAGTTTTTCGAAGAAGTTTACAAAAATCCAGATTTTTGCAAAATTCAAACCTCGATAGATATTCGAGTTTTTAGGCTATATTGAATCCAAGTATATCATTTTAATCGATTTTCGAAGAGCTTTCAGGCAAGGGTAGAATAATAATCCGGACGCAGTAAATAAGAAACTTAAACGTTTTTCTAATGGAAAAAATTAAAATTTAGAGATTTTGAGTGGTCATATCTTCGGAACTAAGCGTCCAAATCAAATTTCGATTGCACCGTTATGTTCTACGAATCTGACAGATTAGGATGAAGTGATAAAGCGCCCTTCGAAAATGGCAAATTTTCGAAATTTTTTTTCTATCTCAATCGATTAAAATTTTCAAAAATGCTAAAATCGAAACCAATCGCTATGAGTCAATCAAAGTAATTTTTTTTAATGTAATTTGTCGCCCTGATTCTATTTTTACACTCGGTTAGTCAATAATTGCGATAGATTTCTTGCAATTGGAAAGAGTTTGCAAAAATTTAAATTTTTACAAATTTCAAAGGCCCATAACTTCTCGAGTTTGTACAACTTATCAAATCTAAATTGGCTAGGTTAATCGACTTTTCAATAGCTTTCGTACGGTAGTAAAATTCTAGTCCTAAGTGTGCAAACAAGAAAGTTCGAATTTTCAATTTTGACGAAAATTTGTGAAAATTTTTATAACCCTTTTCATTTATCTATTGCTCACACGAATATTAATCGTTTTAGGTCGTCAAACAGACCATTTTCTGATGTATTTTGTTTTGCTCTTCACGTTTTCGGACTTGGTCTGTCAAATTTCGGCATAGTATAAAAGTTTTTCGAAGAAGTTTACAAAAATCCAGATTTTTGCAAAATTCAAACCTCGATAGATATTTGAGTTTTTAGGCTATATTGAATCCAAGTATATCATTTTAATCGATTTTTGAAGGGCTTTCAGGCAAGGGTAGAATAATAATCGGGACGCAGTAAATAAGAAACTTAAACAATTTTCCAATGGAAAAAATTAAAATTTAGAGATTTTGAGTGGTCATATCTTCGGAACTAAGCGTCCAAATCAAAATCCGATTGCACCGTTAAGTTATACGAATCTGACAGATTAGGATGAAATGATAAAACGCCCTTCGAAAATGGCAAATTTTCGAAATTTTTTTTCTATCTCAATCGATTAAAATTTTCAAAAATGCTAAAATCGAAACCAATCGCTATGAATCAAACAAAGTAATTTTTTCTAATGTAATTTGTCGCCCTGATTCTATTTTTACACTCGGTTAGTCAATAATTGCGATAGATTTCTTGCAATTGGAAAGAATTTGCAAAAATTTAAATTTTTACAAATTTCAAAGGCCCATAACTTCTCGAGTTTGTACAACTTATCAAATCTAAATTGGCTAGGTTAATCGACTTTTCAATAGCTTTCGTACGGTAGTAAAATTCTAGTCCTAAGTGTGCAAACAAGAAAGTTCGAATTTTCAATTTTGACGAAAATTTGTGAAAATTTTTATAACCCTTTTCATTTATCTATTGCTCACACGAATATTAATCGTTTTAGGTCGTCAAACAGACCATTTTCTGATGTATTTTGTTTTGCTCTTCACGTTTTTGGACTTGGTCTGTCAGATTTCGGCATAGTATAAAAGTTTTTCGAAGAAGTTTACAAAAATCCAGATTTTTGCAAAATTCAAACCTCGATAGATATTTGAGTTTTTAGGCTATATTGAATCCAAGTATATCATTTTAATCGATTTTCGAAGGGCTTTCAGGCAAGAGTAGAATAATAATCCTGACGCAGTAAATAAGAAACTTAAACAATTTTCCAATGGAAAAAATTAAAATTTAGAGATTTTGAGTGGTCATATCTTCGGAGCTAAGCGTCCAAATCAAAATCCGATTGCACCGTTATGTTATACGAATCTGACAGATTAGGATGAAATGATAAAACGCCCTTCGAAAATGGCAAATTTTCGAAATTTTTTTTCTATCTCAATCGATTAAAATTTTCAAAAATGCTAAAATCGAAACCAATCGCTATGAATCAATCAAAGTAATTTTTTCTAATGTAATTTGTCGCCCTGATTCTATTTTTACACTCGGTTAGTCAATAATTGCGATAGATTTCTTGCAATTGGAAAGAGTTTGCAAAAATTTAAATTTTTACAAATTTCAAAGGCCCATAACTTCTCGAGTTTGTACAACTTATCAAATCTAAATTGGCTAGGTTAATCGACTTTTCAATAGCTTTCGTACGGTAGTAAAATTCTAGTCCTAAGTGTGCAAACAAGAAAGTTCGAATTTTCAATTTTGACGAAAATTTGTGAAAATTTTTATAACCCTTTTCATTTATCTATTGCTCACACAAATATTAATCGTTTTAGGTTGTCAAACAAACCATTTTCTGATGTATTTTGTCTTGCCCATCACGTTTTCGGACTTGGTCTGTCAAATTTCGGCATAGTATAAAAGTTTTTCGAAGAAGTTTACAAAAATCCAGATTTTTGCAAAATTCAAACCTCGATAGATATTCGAGTTTTTAGGCTATATTGAATCCAAGTATATCATTTGAATCGATTTTCGAAGGGCTTTCAGGCAAGGGTAGAATAATAATCCGGACGCAGTAAATAAGAAACTTAAACGTTTTTCTAATGGAAAAAATTAAAATTTAGAGATTTTGAGTGGTCATATCTTCGGAACTAAGCGTCCAAATCAAAATCCGATTGCACCGTTAAGTTATACGAATCTGACAGATTAGGATGAAATGATAAAACGCCCTTCGAAAATGGCAAATTTTCGAAATTTTTTTTCTATCTCAATCGATTAAAATTTTCAAAAATGCTAAAATCGAAACCAATCGCTATGAGTCAATCAAAGTAATTTTTTTTAATGTAATTTGTCGCCCTGATTCTATTTTTACACTCGGTTAGTCAATAATTGCGATAGATTTCTTGCAATTGGAAAGAGTTTGCAAAAATTTAAATTTTTACAAATTTCAAAGGCCCATAACTTCTCGAGTTTGTACAACTTATCAAATCTAAATTGGCTAGGTTAATCGACTTTTCAATAGCTTTCGCACGGTAGTAAAATTCTAGTCCTAAGTGTGCAAACAAGAAAGTTCGAATTTTCAATTTTGACGAAAATTTGTGAAAATTTTTATAACCCTTTTCTTTTATCTATTGCTCACACGAATATTACCCGTTTTAGGTCGTCAAACAGACCATTTTCTGATGTATTTTGTTTTGCTCTTCACGTTTTCGGACTTGGTCTGTCAAATTTCGGCATAGTATAAAAGTTTTTCGAAGAAGTTTACAAAAATCCAGATTTTTGCAAAATTCAAACCTCGATAGATATTCGAGTTTTTAGGCTATGTTGAATCCAAGTATATCATTTTAATCGATTTTCGAAGGGCTTTCAGGCAAGGGTAGAATAATAATCCGGACGCAGTAAATAAGAAACTTAAACAATTTTCCAATGGAAAAAATTAAAATTTAGAGATTTTGAGTGGTCATATCTTCGGAACTAAGCGTCCAAATCAAAATCCGATTGCACCGTTAAGTTATACGAATCTGACAGATTAGGATGAAATAATAAAACGCCCTTCGAAAATGGCAAATTTTCGAAATTTTTTTTCTATCTCAATCGATTAAAATTTTCAAAAATGCTAAAATCGAAACCAATCGCTATGAGTCAATCAAAGTAATTTTTTTTAATGTAATTTGTCGCCCTGATTCTATTTTTACACACGTTAGTCAATAATTGCGATAGATTTCTTGCAATTGGAAAGAGTTTGCAAAAATTTAAATTTTTACAAATTTCAAAGGCCCATAACTTCTCGAGTTTGTACAACTTATCAAATCTAAATTGGCTAGGTTAATCGACTTTTCAATAGCTTTCGTACGGTAGTAAAATTCTAGTCCTAAGTGTGCAAACAAGAAAGTTCGAATTTTCAATTTTGACGAAAATTTGTGAAAATTTTTATAACCCTTTTCATTTATCTATTGCTCACACAAATATTAATCGTTTTAGGTTGTCAAACAAACTATTTTCTGATGTATTTTGTCTTGCCCATCACGTTTTCGGACTTGGTCTGTCAAATTTCGGCATAGTATAAAAGTTTTTCGAAGAAGTTTACAAAAATCCAGATTTTTGCAAAATTCAAACCTCGATAGATATTCGAGTTTTTAGGCTATATTGAATCCAAGTATATCATTTGAATCGATTTTCGAAGGGCTTTCAGGCAAGGGTAGAATAATAATCCGGACGCAGTAAATAAGAAACTTAAACGTTTTTCTAATGGAAAAAATTAAAATTTAGAGATTTTGAGTGGTCATATCTTCGGAACTAAGCGTCCAAATCAAAATCCGATTGCACCGTTAAGTTATACGAATCTGACAGATTAGGATGAAATGATAAAACGCCCTTCGAAAATGGCAAATTTTCGAAATTTTTTTTCTATCTCAATCGATTAAAATTTTCAAAAATGCTAAAATCGAAACCAATCGCTATGAGTCAATCAAAGTAATTTTTTTTAATGTAATTTGTCGCCCTGATTCTATTTTTACACTCGGTTAGTCAATAATTGCGATAGATTTCTTGCAATTGGAAAGAGTTTGCAAAAATTTAAATTTTTACAAATTTCAAAGGCCCATAACTTCTCGAGTTTGTACAACTTATCAAATCTAAATTGGCTAGGTTAATCGACTTTTCAATAGCTTTCGCACGGTAGTAAAATTCTAGTCCTAAGTGTGCAAACAAGAAAGTTCGAATTTTCAATTTTGACGAAAATTTGTGAAAATTTTTATAACCCTTTTCTTTTATCTATTGCTCACACGAATATTACCCGTTTTAGGTCGTCAAACAGACCATTTTCTGATGTATTTTGTTTTGCTCTTCACGTTTTCGGACTTGGTCTGTCAAATTTCGGCATAGTATAAAAGTTTTTCGAAGAAGTTTACAAAAATCCAGATTTTTGCAAAATTCAAACCTCGATAGATATTCGAGTTTTTAGGCTATGTTGAATCCAAGTATATCATTTTAATCGATTTTCGAAGGGCTTTCAGGCAAGGGTAGAATAATAATCCGGACGCAGTAAATAAGAAACTTAAACAATTTTCCAATGGAAAAAATTAAAATTTAGAGATTTTGAGTGGTCATATCTTCGGAACTAAGCGTCCAAATCAAAATCCGATTGCACCGTTATGTTATACGAATCTGACAGATTAGGATGAAATGATAAAACGCCCTTCGAAAATGGCAAATTTTCGAAATTTTTTTTCTATCTCAATCGATTAAAATTTTCAAAAATGCTAAAATCGAAACCAATCGCTATGAATCAATCAAAGTAATTTTTTCTAATGTAATTTGTCGCCCTGATTCTATTTTTACACTCGGTTAGTCAATAATTGCGATAGATTTCTTGCAATTGGAAAGAATTTGCAAAAATTTAAATTTTTACAAATTTCAAAGGCCCATAACTTCTCGAGTTTGTACAACTTATCAAATCTAAATTGGCTAGGTTAATCGACTTTTCAATAGCTTTCGTACGGTAGTAAAATTCTAGTCCTAAGTGTGCAAACAAGAAAGTTCGAATTTTCAATTTTGACGAAAATTTGTGAAGATTTTTATAACCCTTTTCATTTATCTATTGCTCACACAAATATTAATCGTTTTAGGTTGTCAAACAAACTATTTTCTGATGTATTTTGTCTTGCCCATCACGTTTTCGGACTTGGTCTGTCAAATTTCGGCATAGTATAAAAGTTTTTCGAAGAAGTTTACAAAAATCCAAATTTTTGCAAAATTCAAACCTCGATAGATATTCGAGTTTTTAGGCTATATTGAATCCAAGTATATCATTTTAATCGATTTTTGAAGGGCTTTCAGGCAAGGGTAGAATAATAATCGGGACGCAGTAAATAAGAAACTTAAACAATTTTCCAATGGAAAAAAATAAAATTTAGAGATTTTGAGTGGTCATATCTTCGGAACTAAGCGTCCAAATCAAAATCAGATTGCACCGTTAAGTTATACGAATCTGACAGATTAGGATGAAATGATAAAACGCCCTTCGAAAATGGCAAATTTTCGAAATTTTTTTTCTATCTCAATCGATTAAAATTTTCAAAAATGCTAAAATCGAAACCAATCGCTATGAGTCAATCAAAGTAATTTTTTCTAATGTAATTTGTCGCCCTGATTCTATTTTTACACTCGGTTAGTTAATAATTGCGATAGATTTCTTGCAATTGGAAAGAATTTGCAAAAATTTAAATTTTTACAAATTTCAAAGGCCCATAACTTCTCGAGTTTGTACAACTTATCAAATCTAAATTGGCTAGGTTAATCGACTTTTCAATAGCTTTCGTACGGTAGTAAGATTCTAGTCCTAAGTGTGCAAACAAGAAAGTTCGAATTTTCAATTTTGACGAAAATTTGTGAAAATTTTTATAACCCTTTTCATTTATCTATTGCTCACACAAATATTAATCGTTTTAGGTTGTCAAACAAACCATTTTCTGATGTATTCTGTCTTGCCCATCACGTTTTCGGACTTGGTCTGTCAAATTTCGGCATAGTATAAAAGTTTTTCGAAGAAGTTTACAAAAATCAAGATTTTTGTAAAATTCAAACCTCGATAGATATTCGAGTTTTTAGGCTATATTGAATCCAAGTATATCATTTTAATCGATTTTCGAAGAGCTTTCAGGCAAGGGTAGAATAATAATCCGGACGCAGTAAATAAGAAACTTAAACGTTTTTCTAATGGAAAAAATTAAAATTTAGAGATTTTGAGTGGTCATATCTTCGGAACTAAGCGTCCAAATCAAATTTCGATTGCACCGTTATGTTCTACGAATCTGACAGATTAGGATGAAGTGATAAAGCGCCCTTCGAAAATGGCAAATTTTCGAAATTTTTTTTCTATCTCAATCGATTAAAATTTTCAAAAATGCTAAAATCGAAACCAATCGCTATGAGTCAATCAAAGTAATTTTTTCTAATGTAATTTGTCGCCCTGATTCTATTTTTACACTCGGTTAGTTAATAATTGCGATAGATTGTTTGCAATTTGAAAAAGTTTGCAAAAATTTAAATTTTTACAAATCTCAAAAGCCCATAACTTCTCGAGTTTGTACAACTTATCAAATCTAAATTGGCTAGGTTAATCGACTTTTCAATAGCTTTCGTACGGTAGTAAAATTCTAGTCCTAGGTGTGCAAACAAGAAAGTTCGAATTTTCAATTTTGACGAAAATTTGTGAAAATTTTTATAACCCTTTTCATTTATCTATTGCTCACACAAATATTAATCGTTTTAGGTTGTCAAACAAACCATTTTCTGATGTATTTTGTGTTGCCCATCACGTTTTCGGACTTGGTCTGTCAAATTTCGGCATAGTATATAAGTTTTTCGAAGAAGTTTACAAAAATCCAGATTTTTGCAAAATTCAAACCTCGATAGATATTCGAGTTTTTAGGCTATATTGAATCCAAGTATATCATTTTAATCGATTTTTGAAGGGCTTTCAGGCAAGGGTAGAATAATAATCGGGACGCAGTAAATAAGAAACTTAAACAATTTTGCAATGGAAAAAAATAAAATTTAGAGATTTTGAGTGGTCATATCTTCGGAACTAAGCGTCCAAATCAAAATCCGATTGCACCGTTAAGTTATACGAATCTGACAGATTAGGATGAAATGATAAAACGCCCTTCGAAAATGGCAAATTTTCGAAATTTTTTTTCTATCTCAATCGATTAAAATTTTCAAAAATGCTAAAATCGAAACCAATCGCTATGAATCAAACAAAGTAATTTTTTCTAATGTAATTTGTCGCCCTGATTCTATTTTTACACTCGGTTAGTCAATAATTGCGATAGATTTCTTGCAATTGGAAAGAATTTGCAAAAATTTAAATTTTTACAAATTTCAAAGGCCCATAACTTCTCGAGTTTGTACAACTTATCAAATCTAAATTGGCTAGGTTAATCGACTTTTCAATAGCTTTCGTGCGGTAGTAAAATTCTAGTCCTAAGTGTGCAAACAAGAAAGTTCGAATTTTCAATTTTGACGAAAATTTGTGAAAATTTTTATAACCCTTTTCATTTATCTATTGCTCACACGAATATTAATCGTTTTAGGTCGTCAAACAGACCATTTTCTGATGTATTTTGTTTTGCTCTTCACGTTTTTGGACTTGGTCTGTCAAATTTCGGCATAGTATAAAAGTTTTTCGAAGAAGTTTACAAAAATCCAGATTTTTGCAAAATTCAAACCTCGATAGATATTTGAGTTTTTAGGCTATATTGAATCCAAGTATATCATTTTAATCGATTTTTGAAGGGCTTTCAGGCAAGGGTAGAATAATAATCGGGACGCAGTAAATAAGAAACTTAAACAATTTTCCAATGGAAAAAAATAAAATTTAGAGATTTTGAGTGGTCATATCTTCGGAACTAAGCGTCCAAATCAAAATCCGATTGCACCGTTAAGTTATACGAATCTGACAGATTAGGATGAAATGATAAAACGCCCTTCGAAAATGGCAAATTTTCGAAATTTTTTTTCTATCTCAATCGATTAAAATTTTCAAAAATGCTAAAATCGAAACCAATCGCTATGAATCAAACAAAGTAATTTTTTCTAATGTAATTTGTCGCCCTGATTCTATTTTTACACTCGGTTAGTCAATAATTGCGATAGATTTCTTGCAATTGGAAAGAATTTGCAAAAATTTAAATTTTTACAAATTTCAAAGGCCCATAACTTCTCGAGTTTGTACAACTTATCAAATCTAAATTGGCTAGGTTAATCGACTTTTCAATAGCTTTCGTACGGTAGTAAAATTCTAGTCCTAAGTGTGCAAACAAGAAAGTTCGAATTTTCAATTTTGACGAAAATTTGTGAAAATTTTTATAACCCTTTTCATTTATCTATTGCTCACACGAATATTAATCGTTTTAGGTCGTCAAACAGACCATTTTCTGATGTATTTTGTTTTGCTCTTCACGTTTTCGGACTTGGTCTGTCAAATTTCGGCATAGTATAAAAGTTTTTCGAAGAAGTTTACAAAAATCCAGATTTTTGCAAAATTCAAACCTCGATAGATATTCGAGTTTTTAGGCTATATTGAATCCAAGTATATCATTTTAATCGATTTTCGAAGGGCTTTCAGGCAAGGGTAGAATAATAATCCGGACGCAGTAAATAAGAAACTTAAACAATTTTCCAATGGAAAAAATTAAAATTTAGAGATTTTGAGTGGTCATATCTTCGGAACTAAGCGTCCAAATCAAAATCCGATTGCACCGTTATGTTATACGAATCTGACAGATTAGGATGAAATGATAAAACGCCCTTCGAAAATGGCAAATTTTCGAAAATTTTTTTCTATCTCAATCGATTAAAATTTTCAAAAATGCTAAAATCGAAACCAATCGCTATGAATCAATCAAAGTAATTTTTTCTAATGTAATTTGTCGCCCTGATTCTATTTTTACACTCGGTTAGTCAATAATTGCGATAGATTTCTTGCAATTGGAAAGAATTTGCAAAAATTTAAATTTTTACAAATTTCAAAGGCCCATAACTTCTCGAGTTTGTACAACTTATCAAATCTAAATTGGCTAGGTTAATCGACTTTTCAATAGCTTTCGTACGGTAGTAAAATTCTAGTCCTAAGTGTGCAAACAAGAAAGTTCGAATTTTCAATTTTGACGAAAATTTGTGAAAATTTTTATAACCCTTTTCATTTATCTATTGCTCACACAAATATTAATCGTTTTAGGTTGTCAAACAAACTATTTTCTGATGTATTTTGTCTTGCCCATCACGTTTTCGGACTTGGTCTGTCAAATTTCGGCATAGTATAAAAGTTTTTCGAAGAAGTTTACAAAAATCCAGATTTTTGCAAAATTCAAACCTCGATAGATATTCGAGTTTTTAGGCTATATTGAATCCAAGTATATCATTTTAATCGATTTTCGAAGGGCTTTCAGGCAAGGGTAGAATAATAATCCGGACGCAGTAAATAAGAAACTTAAACAATTTTCCAATGGAAAAAATTAAAATTTAGAGATTTTGAGTGGTCATATCTTCGGAACTAAGCGTCCAAATCAAAATCCGATTGCACCGTTAAGTTATACGAATCTGACAGATTAGGATGAAATGATAAAACGCCCTTCGAAAATGGCAAATTTTCGAAATTTTTTTTCTATCTCAATCGATTAAAATTTTCAAAAATGCTAAAATCGAAACCAATCGCTATGAATCAAACAAAGTAATTTTTTCTAATGTAATTTGTCGCCCTGATTCTATTTTTACACTCGGTTAGTCAATAATTGCGATAGATTTCTTGCAATTGGAAAGAATTTGCAAAAATTTAAATTTTTACAAATTTCAAAGGCCCATAACTTCTCGAGTTTGTACAACTTATCAAATCTAAATTGGCTAGGTTAATCGACTTTTCAATAGCTTTCGTACGGTAGTAAAATTCTAGTCCTAAGTGTGCAAACAAGAAAGTTCGAATTTTCAATTTTGACGAAAATTTGTGAAAATTTTTATAACCCTTTTCATTTATCTATTGCTCACACGAATATTAATCGTTTTAGGTCGTCAAACAGACCATTTTCTGATGTATTTTGTTTTGCTCTTCACGTTTTTGGACTTGGTCTGTCAAATTTCGGCATAGTATAAAAGTTTTTCGAAGAAGTTTACAAAAATCCAGATTTTTGCAAAATTCAAACCTCGATAGATATTCGAGTTTTTAGGCTATATTGAATCCAAGTATATCTTTTTAATCGATTTTCGAAGGGCTTTCAGGCAAGAGTAGAATAATAATCCGGACGCAGTAAATAAGAAACTTAAACGTTTTTCTAATGGAAAAAATTAAAATTTGGAGATTTTGAGCGGTCATATCTTCGGAACTAAGCGTCCAAATCAAAATTCGATTGCACCGTTATGTTATACGAATCTGACAGATTAGGATGAAATGATAAAACTCCCTTCGAAAATGGCAAATTTTCGAAATTTTTTTTCTATCTCAATCGTTTAAAATTTTCAAATATGCTAAAATCGAAACCAATCGCTATGAATCAATCAAAGTAATTTTTTCTAATGTAATTTGTCGCCCTGATTCTATTTTTACACTCGGTTAGTCAATAATTGCGATAGATTTCTTGCAATTGGAAAGAATTTGCAAAAATTTAAATTTTTACAAATTTCAAAGGCCCATAACTTCTCGAGTTTGTACAACTTATCAAATCTAAATTGGCTAGGTTAATCGACTTTTCAATAGCTTTCGTACGGTAGTAAAATTCTAGTCCTAAGTGTGCAAACAAGAAAGTTCGAATTTTCAATTTTGACGAAAATTTGTGAAAATTTTTATAACCCTTTTCATTTATCTATTGCTCACACGAATATTAATCGTTTTAGGTCGTCAAACAGACCATTTTCTGATGTATTTTGTTTTGCTCTTCACGTTTTTGGACTTGGTCTGTCAAATTTCGGCATAGTATAAAAGTTTTTCGAAGAAGTTTACAAAAATCCAGATTTTTGCAAAATTCAAACCTCGATAGATATTTGAGTTTTTAGGCTATATTGAATCCAAGTATATCATTTTAATCGATTTTTGAAGGGCTTTCAGGCAAGGGTAGAATAATAATCGGGACGCAGTAAATAAGAAACTTAAACAATTTTCCAATGGAAAAAATTAAAATTTAGAGATTTTGAGTGGTCATATCTTCGGAACTAAGCGTCCAAATCAAAATCCGATTGCACCGTTAAGTTATACGAATCTGACAGATTAGGATGAAATGATAAAACGCCCTTCGAAAATGGCAAATTTTCGAAATTTTTTTTCTATCTCAATCGATTAAAATTTTCAAAAATGCTAAAATCGAAACCAATCGCTATGAATCAAACAAAGTAATTTTTTCTAATGTAATTTGTCGCCCTGATTCTATTTTTACACTCGGTTAATCAATAATTGCGATAGATTTCTTGCAATTGGAAAGAATTTGCAAAAATTTAAATTTTTACAAATTTCAAAGGCCCATAACTTCTCGAGTTTGTACAACTTATCAAATCTAAATTGGCTAGGTTAATCGACTTTTCAATAGCTTTCGTACGGTAGTAAAATTCTAGTCCTAAGTGTGCAAACAAGAAAGTTCGAATTTTCAATTTTGACGAAAATTTGTGAAAATTTTTATAACCCTTTTCATTTATCTATTGCTCACACGAATATTAATCGTTTTAGGTCGTCAAACAGACCATTTTCTGATGTATTTTGTTTTGCTCTTCACGTTTTTGGACTTGGTCTGTCAGATTTCGGCATAGTATAAAAGTTTTTCGAAGAAGTTTACAAAAATCCAGATTTTTGCAAAATTCAAACCTCGATAGATATTTGAGTTTTTAGGCTATATTGAATCCAAGTATATCATTTTAATCGATTTTCGAAGGGCTTTCAGGCAAGGGTAGAATAATAATCCTGACGCAGTAAATAAGAAACTTAAACAATTTTCCAATGGAAAAAATTAAAATTTAGAGATTTTGAGTGGTCATATCTTCGGAACTAAGCGTCCAAATCAAAATCCGATTGCACCGTTAAGTTATACGAATCTGACAGATTAGGATGAAATGATAAAACGCCCTTCGAAAATGGCAAATTTTCGAAATTTTTTTTCTATCTCAATCGATTAAAATTTTCAAAAATGCTAAAATCGAAACCAATCGCTATGAGTCAATCAAAGTAATTTTTTTTAATGTAATTTGTCGCCCTGATTCTATTTTTACACTCGGTTAGTCAATAATTGCGATAGATTTCTTGCAATTGGAAAGAGTTTGCAAAAATTTAAATTTTTACAAATTTCAAAGGCCCATAACTTCTCGAGTTTGTACAACTTATCAAATCTAAATTGGCTGGGTTAATCGACTTTTCAATAGCTTTCGCACGGTAGTAAAATTCTAGTCCTAAGTGTGCAAACAAGAAAGTTCGAATTTTCAATTTTGACGAAAATTTGTGAAAATTTTTATAACCCTTTTCTTTTATCTATTACTCACACGAATATTAATCGTTTTAGGTCGTCAAACAGACCATTTTCTGATGTATTTTGTTTTGCTCTTCACGTTTTCGGACTTGGTCTGTCAAATTTCGGCATAGTATAAAAGTTTTTCGAAGAAGTTTACAAAAATCCAGATTTTTGCAAAATTCAAACCTCGATAGATATTCGAGTTTTTAGGCTATATTGAATCCAAGTATATCATTTTAATCGATTTTCGAAGGGCTTTCAGGCAAGGGTAGAATAATAATCCGGACGCAGTAAATAAGAAACTTAAACAATTTTCCAATGGAAAAAATTAAAATTTAGAGATTTTGAGTGGTCATATCTTCGGAGCTAAGCGTCCAAATCAAAATCCGATTGCACCGTTATGTTATACGAATCTGACAGATTAGGATGAAATGATAAAACGCCCTTCGAAAATGGCAAATTTTCGAAATTTTTTTTCTATCTCAATCGATTAAAATTTTCAAAAATGCTAAAATCGAAACCAATCGCTATGAATCAATCAAAGTAATTTTTTCTAATGTAATTTGTCGCCCTGATTCTATTTTTACACTCGGTTAGTCAATAATTGCGATAGATTTCTTGCAATTGGAAAGAGTTTGCAAAAATTTAAATTTTTACAAATTTCAAAGGCCCATAACTTCTCGAGTTTGTACAACTTATCAAATCTAAATTGGCTAGGTTAATCGACTTTTCAATAGCTTTCGTACGGTAGTAAAATTCTAGTCCTAAGTGTGCAAACAAGAAAGTTCGAATTTTCAATTTTGACGAAAATTTGTGAAAATTTTTATAACCCTTTTCATTTATCTATTGCTCACACAAATATTAATCGTTTTAGGTGGTCAAACAAACCATTTTCTGATGTATTTTGTCTTGCCCATCACGTTTTCGGACTTGGTCTGTCAAATTTCGGCATAGTATAAAAGTTTTTCGAAGAAGTTTACAAAAATCCAGATTTTTGCAAAATTCAAACCTCGATAGATATTCGAGTTTTTAGGCTATATTGAATCCAAGTATATCATTTGAATCGATTTTCGAAGGGCTTTCAGGCAAGGGTAGAATAATAATCCGGACGCAGTAAATAAGAAACTTAAACGTTTTTCTAATGGAAAAAATTAAAATTTAGAGATTTTGAGTGGTCATATCTTCGGAACTAAGCGTCCAAATCAAAATCCGATTGCACCGTTAAGTTATACGAATCTGACAGATTAGGATGAAATGATAAAACGCCCTTCGAAAATGGCAAATTTTCGAAATTTTTTTTCAATCTCAATCGATTAAAATTTTCAAAAATGCTAAAATCGAAACCAATCGCTATGAGTCAATCAAAGTAATTTTTTTTAATGTAATTTGTCGCCCTGATTCTATTTTTACACTCGGTTAGTCAATAATTGCGATAGATTTCTTGCAATTGGAAAGAGTTTGCAAAAATTTAAATTTTTACAAATTTCAAAGGCCCATAACTTCTCGAGTTTGTACAACTGATCAAATCTAAATTGGCTAGGTTAATCGACTTTTCAATAGCTTTCGCACGGTAGTAAAATTCTAGTCCTAAGTGTGCAAACAAGAAAGTTCGAATTTTCAATTTTGACGAAAATTTGTGAAAATTTTTATAACCCTTTTCTTTTATCTATTGCTCACACGAATATTACCCGTTTTAGGTCGTCAAACAGACCATTTTCTGATGTATTTTGTTTTGCTCTTCACGTTTTCGGACTTGGTCTGTCAAATTTCGGCATAGTATAAAAGTTTTTCGAAGAAGTTTACAAAAATCCAGATTTTTGCAAAATTCAAACCTCGATAGATATTCGAGTTTTTAGGCTATATTGAATCCAAGTATATCATTTTAATCGATTTTCGAAGGGCTTTCAGGCAAGGGTAGAATAATAATCCGGACGCAGTAAATAAGAAACTTAAACAATTTTCCAATGGAAAAAATTAAAATTTAGAGATTTTGAGTGGTCATATCTTCGGAACTAAGCGTCCAAATCAAAATCCGATTGCACCGTTAAGTTATACGAATCTGACAGATTAGGATGAAATAATAAAACGCCCTTCGAAAATGGCAAATTTTCGAAATTTTTTTTCTATCTCAATCGATTAAAATTTTCAAAAATGCTAAAATCGAAACCAATCGCTATGAGTCAATCAAAGTAATTTTTTTTAATGTAATTTGTCGCCCTGATTCTATTTTTACACTCGTTAGTCAATAATTGCGATAGATTTCTTGCAATTGGAAAGAGTTTGCAAAAATTTAAATTTTTACAAATTTCAAAGGCCCATAACTTCTCGAGTTTGTACAACTTATCAAATCTAAATTGGCTAGGTTAATCGACTTTTCAATAGCTTTCGCACGGTAGTAAAATTCTAGTCCTAAGTGTGCAAACAAGAAAGTTCGAATTTTCAATTTTGACGAAAATTTGTGAAAATTTTTATAACCCTTTTCTTTTATCTATTGCTCACACGAATATTAATCGTTTTAGGTCGTCAAACAGACCATTTTCTGATGTATTTTGTTTTGCTCTTCACGTTTTCGGACTTGGTCTGTCAAATTTCGGCATAGTATAAAAGTTTTTCGAAGAAGTTTACAAAAATCCAGATTTTTGCAAAATTCAAACCTCGATAGATATTCGAGTTTTTAGGCTATGTTGAATCCAAGTATATCATTTTAATCGATTTTCGAAGGGCTTTCAGGCAAGGGTAGAATAATAATCCGGACGCAGTAAATAAGAAACTTAAACAATTTTCCAATGGAAAAAATTAAAATTTAGAGATTTTGAGTGGTCATATCTTCGGAACTAAGCGTCCAAATCAAAATCCGATTGCACCGTTATGTTATACGAATCTGACAGATTAGGATGAAATGATAAAACGCCCTTCGAAAATGGCAAATTTTCGAAATTTTTTTTCTATCTCAATCGATTAAAATTTTCAAAAATGCTAAAATCGAAACCAATCGCTATGAATCAATCAAAGTAATTTTATCTAATGTAATTTGTCGCCCTGATTCTATTTTTACACTCGGTTAGTCAATAATTGCGATAGATTTCTTGCAATTGGAAAGAATTTGCAAAAATTTAAATTTTTACAAATTTCAAAGGCCCATAACTTCTCGAGTTTGTACAACTTTTCAAATCTAAATTGGCTAGGTTAATCGACTTTTCAATAGCTTTCGTACGGTAGTAAAATTCTAGTCCTAAGTGTGCAAACAAGAAAGTTCGAATTTTCAATTTTGACGAAAATTTGTGAAGATTTTTATAACCCTTTTCATTTATCTATTGCTCACACAAATATTAATCGTTTTAGGTTGTCAAACAAACTATTTTCTGATGTATTTTGTCTTGCCCATCACGTTTTCGGACTTGGTCTGTCAAATTTCGGCATAGTATAAAAGTTTTTCGAAGAAGTTTACAAAAATCCAAATTTTTGCAAAATTCAAACCTCGATAGATATTCGAGTTTTTAGGCTATATTGAATCCAAGTATATCATTTTAATCGATTTTCGAAGGGCTTTCAGGCAAGGGTAGAATAATAATCCGGACGCAGTAAATAAGAAACTTAAACAATTTTCCAATGGAAAAAATTAAAATTTAGAGATTTTGAGTGGTCATATCTTCGGAACTAAGCGTCCAAATCAAAATCCGATTGCACCGTTATGTTATACGAATTTGACAGATTAGGATGAAATGATAAAACGCCCTTCGAAAATGGCAAATTTTCGAAATTTTTTTTCTATCTCAATCGATTAAAATTTTCAAAAATGCTAAAATCGAAACCAATCGCTATGAGTCAATCAAAGTGATTTTTTTTAATGTAATTTGTCGCCCTGATTCTATTTTTACACTCGGTTAGTCAATAATTGCGATAGATTTCTTGCAATTGGAAAGAGTTTGCAAAAATTTAAATTTTTACAAATTTCAAAGGCCCATAACTTCTCGAGTTTGTACAACTTATCAAGTCTAAATTGGCTAGGTTAATCGACTTTTCAATAGCTTTCGTACGGTAGTAAAATTCTAGTCCTAAGTGTGCAAACAAGAAAGTTCGAATTTTCAATTTTGACGAAAATTTGTGAAAATTTTTATAACCCTTTTCATTCATCTATTGCTCACACGAATATTAATCGTTTTAGGTCGTCAAACAGACCATTTTCTGATGTATTTTGTTTTGCTCTTCACGTTTTCGGACTTGGTCTGTCAAATTTCGGCATAGTATAAAAGTTTTTCGAAGAAGTTTACAAAAATCCAGATTTTTGCAAAATTCAAACCTCGATAGATATTCGAGTTTTTAGGCTATATTGAATCCAATTATATCATTTTAATCGATTTTCGAAGGGCTTTCAGGCAAGGGTAGAATAATAATCCGGACGCAGTAAATAAGAAACTTAAACAATTTTCCAATGGAAAAAATTAAAATTTAGAGATTTTGAGTGGTCATATCTTCGGAACTAAGCGTAAAAATCAAAATCCGATTGCACCGTTAAGTTATACGAATCTGACAGATTAGGATGAAATGATAAAGCGCCCTTCGAAAATGGCAAATTTTCGAAATTTTTTTTCTATCTCAATCGATTAAAATTTTCAAAAATGCTAAAATCTAAACCAATCGCTATGAATCAATCAAAGTAATTTTTTCTAATGTAATTTGTCGCCCTGATTCTATTTTTACACTCGGTTAGTCAATAATTGCGATGGATTTCTTGCAATTGGAAAAAGTTTGCAAAAATTTAAATTTTTACAAATTTCAAAGGCCCATAACTTCTCGAGTTTGTACAACTTATCAAATCTAAATTGGCTAGGTTAATCGACTTTTCAATAGCTTTCGTACGGTAGTAAAATTCTAGTCCTAAGTGTGCAAACAAGAAAGTTCGAATTTTCAATTTTGACGAAAATTTGTGAAAATCTTTATAACCCTTTTCTCTTATCTATTGCTCACACGAATATTAATCGTTTTAGGTCGTCAAACAGACCATTTTCTGATGTATTTTGTTTTGCTCTTCACGTTTTCGGACTTGGTCTGTCAAATTTCGGCATAGTATAAAAGTTTTTCGAAGAAGTTTACAAAAATCCAGATTTTTGCAAAATTCAACCCTCGATAGATATTCGAGTTTTTAGGCTATATTGAATCCAAGTATATCTTTTTAATCGATTTTCGAAGGGCTTTCAGGCAAGGGTAGAATAATAATCCGGACGCAGTAAATAAGAAACTTAAACGTTTTTCTAATGGAAAAAATTAAAATTTAGAGATTTTGAGTGGTCATATCTTCGGAACTAAGCGTCCAAATCAAAATCCGATTGCACCGTTATGTTATACGAATCTGACAGATTAGGATGAAATGATAAAACGCCCTTCGAAAATGGCAAATTTTCGAAAAAAAATTTCTATCTCAATCGATTAAAATTTTCAAAAATGCTAAAATCGAAACCAATCGCTATGAGTCAATCAAAGTAATTTTTTCTAATGTAATTTGTCGCCCTGATTCTATTTTTACACTCGGTTAGTCAGTAATTGCGATAGATTTCTTGCAATTGGAAAGAGTTTGCAAAAATTTAAATTTTTACAAATTTCAAAGGCCCGTAACTTCTCGAGTTTGTACAACTTATCAAATCTAAATTGGCTAGGTTAATCGACTTTTCAATAGCTTTCGCACGGTAGTAAAATTCTAGTCCTAAGTGTGCAAACAAGAAAGTTCGAATTTTCAATTTTGACGAAAATTTGTGAAAATTTTTATAACCCTTTTCATTCATCTATTGCTCACACGAATATTAATCGTTTTAGGTCGTCAAACAGACCATTTTCTGATGTATTTTGTTTTGCTCTTCACGTTTTCGGACTTGGTCTGTCAAATTTCGGCATAGTATAAAAGTTTTTCGAAGAAGTTTACAAAAATCCAGATTTTTGCAAAATTCAAACCTCGATAGATATTCGAGTTTTTAGGCTATATTGAATCCAAGTATATCATTTTAATCGATTTTCGAAGGGCTTTCAGGCAAGGGTAGAATAATAATCCGGACGCAGTAAATAAGAAACTTAAACAATTTTCCAATGGAAAAAATTAAAATTTAGAGATTTTGAGTGGTCATATCTTCGGAACTAAGCGTCCAAATCAAAATCCGATTGCACCGTTATGTTATACGAATCTGACAGATTAGGATGAAATGATAAAACGCCCTTCGAAAATGGCAAATTTTCGAAATTTTTTTTCTATCTCAATCGATTAAAATTTTCAAAAATGCTAAAATCGAAACCAATCGCTATGAATCAATCAAAGTAATTTTTTCTAATGTAATTTGTCGCCCTGATTCTATTTTTACACTCGGTTAGTCAATAATTGCGATAGATTTCTTGCAATTGGAAAGAATTTGCAAAAATTTAAATTTTTACAAATTTCAAAGGCCCATAACTTCTCGAGTTTGTACAACTTATCAAATCTAAATTGGCTAGGTTAATCGACTTTTCAATAGCTTTCGTACGGTAGTAAAATTCTAGTCCTAAGTGTGCAAACAAGAAAGTTCGAATTTTCAATTTTGACGAAAATTTGTGAAAATTTTTATAACCCTTTTCATTTATCTATTGCTCACACAAATATTATTCGTTTTAGGTTGTCAAACAAACTATTTTCTGATGTATTTTGTCTTGCCCATCACGTTTTCGGACTTGGTCTGTCAAATTTCGGCATAGTATAAAAGTTTTTCGAAGAAGTTTACAAAAATCCAGATTTTTGCAAAATTCAAACCTCGATAGATATTCGAGTTTTTAGGCTATATTGAATCCAAGTATATCATTTGAATCGATTTTCGAAGGGCTTTCAGGCAAGGGTAGAATAATAATCCGGACGCAGTAAATAAGAAACTTAAACGTTTTTCTAATGGAAAAAATTAAAATTTAGAGATTTTGAGTGGTCATATCTTCGGAACTAAGCGTCCAAATCAAAATTCGATTGCACCGTTATGTTCTACGAATCTGACAGATTAGGATGAAGTAATAAAACGCCCTTCGAAAATGGCAAATTTTCGAAATTTTTTTTCTATCTCAATCGATTAAAATTTTCAAAAATGCTGAAATCGAAACCAATCGCTATGAGTCAATCAAAGTAATTTTTTCTAATGTAATCTGTCGCCCTGATTCTATTTTTACACTCGGTTAGTTAATAATTGCGATAGATTTCTTGCAATTTGAAAAAGTTTGCAAAAATTTAAATTTTTACAAATTTCAAAAGCCCATAACTTCTCGAGTTTGTACAACTTATCAAATCTAAATTGGCTAGGTTAATCGACTTTTCAATAGCTTTCGTACGGTAGTAAAATTCTAGTCCTAGGTGTGCAAACAAGAAAGTTCGAATTTTCAATTTTGACGAAAATTTGTGAAAATTTTTATAACCCTTTTCATTTATCTATTGCTCACACAAATATTAATCGTTTTAGGTTGTCAAACAAACTATTTTCTGATGTATTTTGTCTTGCCCATCACGTTTTCGGACTTGGTCTGTCAAATTTCGGCATAGTATAAAAGTTTTTCGAAGAAGTTTACAAAAATCCAGATTTTTGCAAAATTCAAACCTCGATAGATATTCGAGTTTTTAGGCTATATTGAATCCAAGTATATCATTTTAATCGATTTTCGAAGGGCTTTCAGGCAAGGGTAGAATAATAATCCGGACGCAGTAAATAAGAAACTTAAGCAATTTTCCAATGGAAAAAATTAAAATTTAGAGATTTTGAGTGGTCATATCTTCGGAACTAAGCGTCCAAATCAAAATCCGATTGCACCGTTAAGTTATACGAATCTGACAGATTAGGATGAAATGATAAAACGCCCTTCGAAAATGGCAAATTTTCGAAATTTTTTTTCTATCTCAATCGATTAAAATTTTCAAAAATGCTAAAATCGAAACCAATCGCTATGAATCAATCAAAGTAATTTTTTCTAATGTAATTTGTCGCCCTGATTCTATTTTTACACTCGGTTAGTCAATAATTGCGATAGATTTCTTGCAATTGGAAAGAATTTGCAAAAATTTAAATTTTTACAAATTTCAAAGGCCCATAACTTCTCGAGTTTGTACAACTTATCAAATCTAAATTGGCTAGGTTAATCGACTTTTCAATAGCTTTCGTACGGTAGTAAAATTCTAGTCCTAAGTGTGCAAACAAGAAAGTTCGAATTTTCAATTTTGACGAAAATTTGTGAAAATTTTTATAACCCTTTTCATTCATCTATTGCTCACACGAATATTAATCGTTTTAGGTCGTCAAACAGACCATTTTCTGATGTATTTTGTTTTGCTCTTCACGTTTTCGGACTTGGTCTGTCAAATTTCGGCATAGTATAAAAGTTTTTCGAAGAAGTTTACAAAAATCCAGATTTTTGCAAAATTCAAACCTCGATAGATATTCGAGTTTTTAGGCTATATTGAATCCAAGTATATCATTTTAATCGATTTTCGAAGGGCTTTCAGGCAAGGGTAGAATAATAATCCGGACGCAGTAAATAAGAAACTTAAACAATTTTCCAATGGAAAAAATTAAAATTTAGAGATTTTGAGTGGTCATATCTTCGGAACTAAGCGTCCAAATCAAAATCCGATTGCACCGTTATGTTATACGAATCTGACAGATTAGGATGAAATGATAAAACGCCCTTCGAAAATGGCAAATTTTCGAAATTTTTTTTCTATCTCAATCGATTAAAATTTTCAAAAATGCTAAAATCGAAACCAATCGCTATGAATCAATCAAAGTAATTTTTTCTAATGTAATTTGTCGCCCTGATTCTATTTTTACACTCGGTTAGTCAATAATTGCGATAGATTTCTTGCAATTTGAAAGAGTTTGCAAAAATTTAAATTTTTACAAATTTCAAAGGCCCATAACTTCTCGAGTTTGTACAACTTATCAAATCTAAATTGGCTAGGTTAATCGACTTTTCAATAGCTTTCGCACGGTAGTAAAATTCTAGTCCTAAGTGTGCAAACAAGAAAGTTCGAATTTTCAATTTTGACGAAAATTTGTGAAAATTTTTATAACCCTTTTCATTCATCTATTGCTCACACGAATATTAATCGTTTTAGGTCGTCAAACAGACCATTTTCTGATGTATTTTGTTTTGCTCTTCACGTTTTCGGACTTGGTCTGTCAAATTTCGGCATAGTATAAAAGTTTTTCGAAGAAGTTTACAAAAATCCAGATTTTTGCAAAATTCAAACCTCGATAGATATTCGAGTTTTTAGGCTATATTGAATCCAATTATATCATTTTAATCGATTTTCGAAGGGCTTTCAGGCAAGGGTAGAATAATAATCCGGACGCAGTAAATAAGAAACTTAAGCAATTTTCCAATGGAAAAAATTAAAATTTAGAGATTTTGAGTGGTCATATCTTCGGAACTAAGCGTAAAAATCAAAATCCGATTGCACCGTTAAGTTATACGAATCTGACAGATTAGGATGAAATGATAAAGCGCCCTTCGAAAATGGCAAATTTTCGAAATTTTTTTTCTATCAATCGATTAAAATTTTCAAAAATGCTAAAATCGAAACCAATCGCTATGAATCAATCAAAGTAATTTTTTCTAATGTAATTTGTCGCCCTGATTCTATTTTTACACTCGGTTAGTCAATAATTGCGATAGATTTCTTGCAATTGGAAAGAATTTGCAAAAATTTAAATTTTTACAAATTTCAAAGGCCCATAACTTCTCGAGTTTGTACAACTTTTCAAATCTAAATTGGCTAGGTTAATCGACTTTTCAATAGCTTTCGTACGGTAGTAAAATTCTAGTCCTAAGTGTGCAAACAAGAAAGTTCGAATTTTCAATTTTGACGAAAATTTGTGAAGATTTTTATAACCCTTTTCATTTATCTATTGCTCACACAAATATTAATCGTTTTAGGTTGTCAAACAAACTATTTTCTGATGTATTTTGTCTTGCCCATCACGTTTTCGGACTTGGTCTGTCAAATTTCGGCATAGTATAAAAGTTTTTCGAAGAAGTTTACAAAAATCCAAATTTTTGCAAAATTCAAACCTCGATAGATATTCGAGTTTTTAGGCTATATTGAATCCAAGTATATCATTTTAATCGATTTTCGAAGGGCTTTCAGGCAAGGGTAGAATAATAATCCGGACGCAGTAAATAAGAAACTTAAACAATTTTCCAATGGAAAAAATTAAAATTTAGAGATTTTGAGTGGTCATATCTTCGGAACTAAGCGTCCAAATCAAAATCCGATTGCACCGTTATGTTATACGAATTTGACAGATTAGGATGAAATGATAAAACGCCCTTCGAAAATGGCAAATTTTCGAAATTTTTTTTCTATCTCAATCGATTAAAATTTTCAAAAATGCTAAAATCGAAACCAATCGCTATGAGTCAATCAAAGTGATTTTTTTTAATGTAATTTGTCGCCCTGATTCTATTTTTACACTCGGTTAGTCAATAATTGCGATAGATTTCTTGCAATTGGAAAGAGTTTGCAAAAATTTAAATTTTTACAAATTTCAAAGGCCCATAACTTCTCGAGTTTGTACAACTTATCAAGTCTAAATTGGCTAGGTTAATCGACTTTTCAATAGCTTTCGTACGGTAGTAAAATTCTAGTCCTAAGTGTGCAAACAAGAAAGTTCGAATTTTCAATTTTGACGAAAATTTGTGAAAATTTTTATAACCCTTTTCATTCATCTATTGCTCACACGAATATTAATCGTTTTAGGTCGTCAAACAGACCATTTTCTGATGTATTTTGTTTTGCTCTTCACGTTTTCGGACTTGGTCTGTCAAATTTCGGCATAGTATAAAAGTTTTTCGAAGAAGTTTACAAAAATCCAGATTTTTGCAAAATTCAAACCTCGATAGATATTCGAGTTTTTAGGCTATATTGAATCCAATTATATCATTTTAATCGATTTTCGAAGGGCTTTCAGGCAAGGGTAGAATAATAATCCGGACGCAGTAAATAAGAAACTTAAACAATTTTCCAATGGAAAAAATTAAAATTTAGAGATTTTGAGTGGTCATATCTTCGGAACTAAGCGTAAAAATCAAAATCCGATTGCACCGTTAAGTTATACGAATCTGACAGATTAGGATGAAATGATAAAGCGCCCTTCGAAAATGGCAAATTTTCGAAATTTTTTTTCTATCTCAATCGATTAAAATTTTCAAAAATGCTAAAATCTAAACCAATCGCTATGAATCAATCAAGGTAATTTTTTCTAATGTAATTTGTCGCCCTGATTCTATTTTTACACTCGGTTAGTCAATAATTGCGATGGATTTCTTGCAATTGGAAAGAATTTGCAAAAATTTAAATTTTTACAAATTTCAAAGGCCCATAACTTCTCGAGTTTGTACAACTTATCAAATCTAAATTGGCTAGGTTAATCGACTTTTCAATAGCTTTCGTACGGTAGTAAAATTCTAGTCCTAAGTGTGCAAACAAGAAAGTTCGAATTTTCAATTTTGACGAAAATTTGTGAAAATCTTTATAACCCTTTTCTCTTATCTATTGCTCACACGAATATTAATCGTTTTAGGTCGTCAAACAGACCATTTTCTGATGTATTTTGTTTTGCTCTTCACGTTTTCGGACTTGGTCTGTCAAATTTCGGCATAGTATAAGAGTTTTTCGAAGAAGTTTACAAAAATCCAGATTTTTGCAAAATTCAACCCTCGATAGATATTCGAGTTTTTAGGCTATATTGAATACAAGTATATCTTTTTAATCGATTTTCGAAGGGCTTTCAGGCAAGGGTAGAATAATAATCCGGACGCAGTAAATAAGAAACTTAAACGTTTTTCTAATGGAAAAAATTAAAATTTAGAGATTTTGAGTGGTCATATCTTCGGAACTAAGCGTCCAAATCAAAATCCGATTGCACCGTTATGTTATACGAATCTGACAGATTAGGATGAAATGATAAAACGCCCTTCGAAAATGGCAAATTTTCAAAAAAAAATTTCTATCTCAATCGATTAAAATTTTCAAAAATGCTAAAATCGAAACCAATCGCTATGAGTCAATCAAAGTAATTTTTTCTAATGTAATTTGTCGCCCTGATTCTATTTTTACACTCGGTTAGTCAGTAATTGCGATAGATTTCTTGCAATTGGAAAGAGTTTGCAAAAATTTAAATTTTTACAAATTTCAAAGGCCCATAACTTCTCGAGTTTGTACAACTTATCAAATCTAAATTGGCTAGGTTAATCGACTTTTCAATAGCTTTCGCACGGTAGTAAAATTCTAGTCCTAAGTGTGCAAACAAGAAAGTTCGAATTTTCAATTTTGACGAAAATTTGTGAAAATTTTTATAACCCTTTTCATTCATCTATTGCTCACACGAATATTAATCGTTTTAGGTCGTCAAACAGACCATTTTCTGATGTATTTTGTTTTGCTCTTCACGTTTTCGGACTTGGTCTGTCAAATTTCGGCATAGTATAAAAGTTTTTCGAAGAAGTTTACAAAAATCCAGATTTTTGCAAAATTCAAACCTCGATAGATATTCGAGTTTTTAGGCTATATTGAATCCAAGTATATCATTTTAATCGATTTTCGAAGGGCTTTCAGGCAAGGGTAGAATAATAATCCGGACGCAGTAAATAAGAAACTTAAACAATTTTCCAATGGAAAAAATTAAAATTTAGAGATTTTGAGTGGTCATATCTTCGGAACTAAGCGTCCAAATCAAAATCCGATTGCACCGTTATGTTATACGAATCTGACAGATTAGGATGAAATGATAAAACGCCCTTCGAAAATGGCAAATTTTCGAAATTTTTTTTCTATCTCAATCGATTAAAATTTTCAAAAATGCTAAAATCGAAACCAATCGCTATGAATCAATCAAAGTAATTTTTTCTAATGTAATTTGTCGCCCTGATTCTATTTTTACACTCGGTTAGTCAATAATTGCGATAGATTTCTTGCAATTGGAAAGAATTTGCAAAAATTTAAATTTTTACAAATTTCAAAGGCCCATAACTTCTCGAGTTTGTACAACTTATCAAATCTAAATTGGCTAGGTTAATCGACTTTTCAATAGCTTTCGTACGGTAGTAAAATTCTAGTCCTAAGTGTGCAAACAAGAAAGTTCGAATTTTCAATTTTGACGAAAATTTGTGAAAATTTTTATAACCCTTTTCATTCATCTATTGCTCACACGAATATTAATCGTTTTAGGTCGTCAAACAGACCATTTTCTGATGTATTTTGTATTGCTCTTCGCGTTTTCGGACTTGGTCTGTCAAATTTCGGCATAGTATAAAAGTTTTTCGAAGAAGTTTACAAAAATCCAGATTTTTGCAAAATTCAAACCTCGATAGATATTCGAGTTTTTAGGCTATATTGAATCCAATTATATCATTTTAATCGATTTTCTAAGGGCTTTCAGGCAAGGGTAGAATAATAATCCGGACGCAGTAAATAAGAAACTTAAGCAATTTTCCAATGGAAAAAATTAAAATTTAGAGATTTTGAGTGGTCATATCTTCGGAACTAAGCGTAAAAATCAAAATCCGATTGCACCGTTAAGTTATACGAATCTGACAGATTAGGATGAAATGATAAAGCGCCCTTCGAAAATGGCAAATTTTCGAAATTTTTTTTCTATCAATCGATTAAAATTTTCAAAAATGCTAAAATCGAAACCAATCGCTATGAATCAATCAAAGTAATTTTTTCTAATGTAATTTGTCGCCCTGATTCTATTTTTACACTCGGTTAGTCAATAATTGCGATAGATTTCTTGCAATTGGAAAGAATTTGCAAAAATTTAAATTTTTACAAATTTCAAAGGCCCATAACTTCTCGAGTTTGTACAACTTATCAAATCTAAATTGGCTAGGTTAATCGACTTTTCAATAGCTTTCGTACGGTAGTAAAATTCTAGTCCTAAGTGTGCAAACAAGAAAGTTCGAATTTTCAATTTTGACGAAAATTTGTGAAAATTTTTATAACCCTTTTCATTTATCTATTGCTCACAACAAATATTAATCGTTTTAGGTTGTCAAACAAACTATTTTCTGATGTATTTTGTCTTGCCCATCACGTTTTCGGACTTGGTCTGTCAAATTTCGGCATAGTATAAAAGTTTTTCGAAGAAGTTTACAAAAATCCAGATTTTTGCAAAATTCAAACCTCGATAGATATTCGAGTTTTTAGGCTATATTGAATCCAAGTATATCATTTGAATCGATTTTCGAAGGGCTTTCAGGCAAGGGTAGAATAATAATCCGGACGCAGTAAATAAGAAACTTAAACGTTTTTCTAATGGAAAAAATTAAAATTTAGAGATTTTGAGTGGTCATATCTTCGGAACTAAGCGTCCAAATCAAAATTCGATTGCACCGTTATGTTCTACGAATCTGACAGATTAGGATGAAGTAATAAAACGCCCTTCGAAAATGGCAAATTTTCGAAATTTTTTTTCTATCTCAATCGATTAAAATTTTCAAAAATGCTGAAATCGAAACCAATCGCTATGAGTCAATCAAAGTAATTTTTTCTAATGTAATTTGTCGCCCTGATTCTATTTTTACACTCGGTTAGTTAATAATTGCGATAGATTTCTTGCAATTTGAAAAAGTTTGCAAAAATTTAAATTTTTACAAATTTCAAAAGCCCATAACTTCTCGAGTTTGTACAACTTATCAAATCTAAATTGGCTAGGTTAATCGACTTTTCAATAGCTTTCGTACGGTAGTAAAATTCTAGTCCTAGGTGTGCAAACAAGAAAGTTCGAATTTTCAATTTTGACGAAAATTTGTGAAAATTTTTATAACCCTTTTCATTTATCTATTGCTCACACAAATATTAATCGTTTTAGGTTGTCAAACAAACTATTTTCTGATGTATTTTGTCTTGCCCATCACGTTTTCGGACTTGGTCTGTCAAATTTCGGCATAGTAAAAAAGTTTTTCGAAGAAGTTTACAAAAATCCAGATTTTTGCAAAATTCAAACCTCGATAGATATTCGAGTTTTTAGGCTATATTGAATCCAAGTATATCATTTTAATCGATTTTCGAAGGGCTTTCAGGCAAGGGTAGAATAATAATCCGACGCAGTAAATAAGAAACTTAAACAATTTTCCAATGGAAAAAATTAAAATTTAGAGATTTTGAGTGGTCATATCTTCGGAACTAAGCGTCCAAATCAAAATCCGATTGCACCGTTAAGTTATACGAATCTGACAGATTAGGATGAAATGATAAAACGCCCTTCGAAAATGGCAAATTTTCGAAATTTTTTTTCTATCTCAATCGATTAAAATTTTCAAAAATGCTAAAATCGAAACCAATCGCTATGAGTCAATCAAAGTAATTTTTTTTAATGTAATTTGTCGCCCTGATTCTATTTTTACACTCGGTTAGTCAATAATTGCGATAGATTTTCTTGCAATTTGAAAGAGTTTGCAAAAATTTAAATTTTTACAAATTTCAAAGGCCCATAACTTCTCGAGTTTGTACAACTTATCAAATCTAAATTGGCTAGGTTAATCGACTTTTCAATAGCTTTCGCACGGTAGTAAAATTCTAGTCCTAAGTGTGCAAACAAGAAAGTTCGAATTTTCAATTTTGACGAAAATTTGTGAAAATTTTTATAACCCTTTTCTTTTATCTATTGCTCACACGAATATTAATCGTTTTAGGTCGTCAAACAGACCATTTTCTGATGTATTTTGTTTTGCTCTTCACGTTTTCGGACTTGGTCTGTCAAATTTCGGCATAGTATAAAAGTTTTTCGAAGAAGTTTACAAAAATCCAGATTTTTGCAAAATTCAAACCTCGATAGATATTCGAGTTTTTAGGCTATATTGAATCCAAGTATATCATTTTAATCGATTTTCGAAGGGCTTTCAGGCAAGGGTAGAATAATAATCCGGACGCAGTAAATAAGAAACTTAAACAATTTTCCAATGGAAAAAATTAAAATTTAGAGATTTTGAGTGGTCATATCTTCGGAACTAAGCGTCCAAATCAAAATCCGATTGCACCGTTATGTTATACGAATCTGACAGATTAGGATGAAATGATAAAACGCCCTTCGAAAATGGCAAATTTTCGAAATTTTTTTTCTATCTCAATCGATTAAAATTTTCAAAAATGCTAAAATCGAAACCAATCGCTATGAATCAATCAAAGTAATTTTTTCTAATGTAATTTGTCGCCCTGATTCTATTTTTACACTCGGTTAGTCAATAATTGCGATAGATTTCTTGCAATTTGAAAGAGTTTGCAAAAATTTAAATTTTTACAAATTTCAAAGGCCCATAACTTCTCGAGTTTGTACAACTTATCAAATCTAAATTGGCTAGGTTAATCGACTTTTCAATAGCTTTCGTACGGTAGTAAAATTCTAGTCCTAAGTGTGCAAACAAGAAAGTTCGAATTTTCAATTTTGACGAAAATTTGTGAAGATTTTTATAACCCTTTTCATTTATCTATTGCTCACACAAATATTAATCGTTTTAGGTTGTCAAACAAACTATTTTCTGATGTATTTTGTCTTGCCCATCACGTTTTCGGACTTGGTCTGTCAAATTTCGGCATAGTATAAAAGTTTTTCGAAGAAGTTTACAAAAATCCAAATTTTTGCAAAATTCAAACCTCGATAGATATTCGAGTTTTTAGGCTATATTGAATCCAAGTATATCATTTTAATCGATTTTCGAAGGGCTTTCAGGCAAGGGTAGAATAATAATCCGGACGCAGTAAATAAGAAACTTAAACAATTTTCCAATGGAAAAAATTAAAATTTAGAGATTTTGAGTGGTCATATCTTCGGAACTAAGCGTCCAAATCAAAATCCGATTGCACCGTTATGTTATACGAATTTGACAGATTAGGATGAAATGATAAAACGCCCTTCGAAAATGGCAAATTTTCGAAATTTTTTTTCTATCTCAATCGATTAAAATTTTCAAAAATGCTAAAATCGAAACCAATCGCTATGAGTCAATCAAAGTGATTTTTTTTAATGTAATTTGTCGCCCTGATTCTATTTTTACACTCGGTTAGTCAATAATTGCGATAGATTTCTTGCAATTGGAAAGAGTTTGCAAAAATTTAAATTTTTACAAATTTCAAAGGCCCATAACTTCTCGAGTTTGTACAACTTATCAAGTCTAAATTGGCTAGGTTAATCGACTTTTCAATAGCTTTCGTACGGTAGTAAAATTCTAGTCCTAAGTGTGCAAACAAGAAAGTTCGAATTTTCAATTTTGACGAAAATTTGTGAAAATTTTTATAACCCTTTTCATTCATCTATTGCTCACACGAATATTAATCGTTTTAGGTCGTCAAACAGACCATTTTCTGATGTATTTTGTTTTGCTCTTCACGTTTTCGGACTTGGTCTGTCAAATTTCGGCATAGTATAAAAGTTTTTCGAAGAAGTTTACAAAAATCCAGATTTTTGCAAAATTCAAACCTCGATAGATATTCGAGTTTTTAGGCTATATTGAATCCAATTATATCATTTTAATCGATTTTCGAAGGGCTTTCAGGCAAGGGTAGAATAATAATCCGGACGCAGTAAATAAGAAACTTAAGCAATTTTCCAATGGAAAAAATTAAAATTTAGAGATTTTGAGTGGTCATATCTTCGGAACTAAGCGTAAAAATCAAAATCCGATTGCACCGTTAAGTTATACGAATCTGACAGATTAGGATGAAATGATAAAGCGCCCTTCGAAAATGGCAAATTTTCGAAATTTTTTTTCTATCAATCGATTAAAATTTTCAAAAATGCTAAAATCTAAACCAATCGCTATGAATCAATCAAAGTAATTTTTTCTAATGTAATTTGTCGCCCTGATTCTATTTTTACACTCGGTTAGTCAATAATTGCGATGGATTTCTTGCAATTGGAAAGAATTTGCAAAAATTTAAATTTTTACAAATTTCAAAGGCCCATAACTTCTCGAGTTTGTACAACTTATCAAATCTAAATTGGCTAGGTTAATCGACTTTTCAATAGCTTTCGTACGGTAGTAAAATTCTAGTCCTAAGTGTGCAAACAAGAAAGTTCGAATTTTCAATTTTGACGAAAATTTGTGAAAATCTTTATAACCCTTTTCTCTTATCTATTGCTCACACGAATATTAATCGTTTTAGGTCGTCAAACAGACCATTTTCTGATGTATTTTGTTTTGCTCTTCACGTTTTCGGACTTGGTCTGTCAAATTTCGGCATAGTATAAGAGTTTTTCGAAGAAGTTTACAAAAATCCAGATTTTTGCAAAATTCAACCCTCGATAGATATTCGAGTTTTTAGGCTATATTGAATCCAAGTATATCTTTTTAATCGATTTTCGAAGGGCTTTCAGGCAAGGGTAGAATAATAATCCGGACGCAGTAAATAAGAAACTTAAACGTTTTTCTAATGGAAAAAATTAAAATTTAGAGATTTTGAGTGGTCATATCTTCGGAACTAAGCGTCCAAATCAAAATCCGATTGCACCGTTATGTTATACGAATCTGACAGATTAGGATGAAATGATAAAACGCCCTTCGAAAATGGCAAATTTTCGAAAAAAAATTTCTATCTCAATCGATTAAAATTTTCAAAAATGCTAAAATCGAAACCAATCGCTATGAGTCAATCAAAGTAATTTTTTCTAATGTAATTTGTCGCCCTGATTCTATTTTTACACTCGGTTAGTCAGTAATTGCGATAGATTTCTTGCAATTGGAAAGAGTTTGCAAAAATTTAAATTTTTACAAATTTCAAAGGCCCATAACTTCTCGAGTTTGTACAACTTATCAAATCTAAATTGGCTAGGTTAATCGACTTTTCAATAGCTTTCGCACGGTAGTAAAATTCTAGTCCTAAGTGTGCAAACAAGAAAGTTCGAATTTTCAATTTTGACGAAAATTTGTGAAAATTTTTATAACCCTTTTCATTCATCTATTGCTCACACGAATATTAATCGTTTTAGGTCGTCAAACAGACCATTTTCTGATGTATTTTGTTTTGCTCTTCACGTTTTCGGACTTGGTCTGTCAAATTTCGGCATAGTATAAAAGTTTTTCGAAGAAGTTTACAAAAATCCAGATTTTTGCAAAATTCAAACCTCGATAGATATTCGAGTTTTTAGGCTATATTGAATCCAAGTATATCATTTTAATCGATTTTCGAAGGGCTTTCAGGCAAGGGTAGAATAATAATCCGGACGCAGTAAATAAGAAACTTAAACAATTTTCCAATGGAAAAAATTAAAATTTAGAGATTTTGAGTGGTCATATCTTCGGAACTAAGCGTCCAAATCAAAATCCGATTGCACCGTTAAGTTATACGAATCTGACAGATTAGGATGAAATGATAAAACGCCCTTCGAAAATGGCAAATTTTCGAAATTTTTTTTCTATCTCAATCGATTAAAATTTTCAAAAATGCTAAAATCGAAACCAATCGCTATGAATCAATCAAAGTAATTTTTTCTAATGTAATTTGTCGCCCTGATTCTATTTTTACACTCGGTTAGTCAATAATTGCGATAGATTTCTTGCAATTGGAAAGAATTTGCAAAAATTTAAATTTTTACAAATTTCAAAGGCCCATAACTTCTCGAGTTTGTACAACTTATCAAATCTAAATTGGCTATATTAATCGACTTTTCAATAGCTTTCGTACGGTAGTAAAATTCTAGTCCTAAGTGTGCAAACAAGAAAGTTCGAATTTTCAATTTTGACGAAAATTTGTGAAAATCTTTATAACCCTTTTCTTTTATCTATTGCTCACACGAATATTAATCGTTTTAGGTCGTCAAACAGACCATTTTCTGATGTATTTTGTTTTGCTCTTCACGTTTTCGGACTTGGTCTGTCAAATTTCGGCATAGTATAAGAGTTTTTCGAAGAAGTTTACAAAAATCCAGATTTTTGCAAAATTCAACCCTCGATAGATATTCGAGTTTTTAGGCTATATTGAATCCAAGTATATCTTTTTAATCGATTTTCGAAGGGCTTTCAGGCAAGGGTAGAATAATAATCCGGACGCAGTAAATAAGAAACTTAAACGTTTTTCTAATGGAAAAAATTAAAATTTAGAGATTTTGAGTGGTCATATCTTCGGAACTAAGCGTCCAAATCAAAATCCGATTGCACCGTTATGTTATACGAATCTGACAGATTAGGATGAAATGATAAAACGCCCTTCGAAAATGGCAAATTTTCGAAAAAAAATTTCTATCTCAATCGATTAAAATTTTCAAAAATGCTAAAATCGAAACCAATCGCTATGAGTCAATCAAAGTAATTTTTTCTAATGTAATTTGTCGCCCTGATTCTATTTTTACACTCGGTTAGTCAGTAATTGCGATAGATTTCTTGCAATTGGAAAGAGTTTGCAAAAATTTAAATTTTTACAAATTTCAAAGGCCCGTAACTTCTCGAGTTTGTACAACTTATCAAATCTAAATTGGCTAGGTTAATCGACTTTTCAATAGCTTTCGCACGGTAGTAAAATTCTAGTCCTAAGTGTGCAAACAAGAAAGTTCGAATTTTCAATTTTGACGAAAATTTGTGAAAATTTTTATAACCCTTTTCATTCATCTATTGCTCACACGAATATTAATCGTTTTAGGTCGTCAAACAGACCATTTTCTGATGTATTTTGTTTTGCTCTTCACGTTTTCGGACTTGGTCTGTCAAATTTCGGCATAGTATAAAAGTTTTTCGAAGAAGTTTACAAAAATCCAGATTTTTGCAAAATTCAAACCTCGATAGATATTCGAGTTTTTAGGCTATATTGAATCCAAGTATATCATTTTAATCGATTTTCGAAGGGCTTTCAGGCAAGGGTAGAATAATAATCCGGACGCAGTAAATAAGAAACTTAAACAATTTTCCAATGGAAAAAATTAAAATTTAGAGATTTTGAGTGGTCATATCTTCGGAACTAAGCGTCCAAATCAAAATCCGATTGCACCGTTATGTTATACGAATCTGACAGATTAGGATGAAATGATAAAACGCCCTTCGAAAATGGCAAATTTTCGAAAATTTTTTTCTATCTCAATCGATTAAAATTTTCAAAAATGCTAAAATCGAAACCAATCGCTATGAATCAATCAAAGTAATTTTTTCTAATGTAATTTGTCGCCCTGATTCTATTTTTACACTCGGTTAGTCAATAATTGCGATAGATTTCTTGCAATTGGAAAGAATTTGCAAAAATTTAAATTTTTACAAATTTCAAAGGCCCATAACTTCTCGAGTTTGTACAACTTATCAAATCTAAATTGGCTAGGTTAATCGACTTTTCAATAGCTTTCGTACGGTAGTAAAATTCTAGTCCTAAGTGTGCAAACAAGAAAGTTCGAATTTTCAATTTTGACGAAAATTTGTGAAAATTTTTATAACCCTTTTCATTTATCTATTGCTCACACGAATATTAATCGTTTTAGGTCGTCAAACAGACCATTTTCTGATGTATTTTGTTTTGCTCTTCACGCTTTCGGACTTGGTCTGTCAAATTTCGGCATAGTATAAAAGTTTTTCGAAGAAGTTTACAAAAATCCAGATTTTTGCAAAATTCAAACCTCGATAGATATTCGAGTTTTTAGGCTATATTGAATCCAAGTATATCATTTTAATCGATTTTCGAAGAGCTTTCAGGCAAGGGTAGAATAATAATCCGGACGCAGTAAATAAGAAACTTAAACGTTTTTCTAATGGAAAAAATTAAAATTTAGAGATTTTGAGTGGTCATATCTTCGGAACTAAGCGTCCAAATCAAAATCCGATTGCACCGTTATGTTATACGAATCTGACAGATTAGGATGAAATGATAAAACGCCCTTCGAAAATGGCAAATTTTCGAAAATTTTTTTCTATCTCAATCGATTAAAATTTTCAAAAATGCTAAAATCGAAACCAATCGCTATGAATCAATCAAAGTAATTTTTTCTAATGTAATTTGTCGCCCTGATTCTATTTTTACACTCGGTTAGTCAATAATTGCGATAGATTTCTTGCAATTTGAAAAAGTTTGCAAAAATTTAAATTTTTACAAATTTCAAAAGCCCATAACTTCTCGAGTTTGTACAACTTATCAAATCTAAATTGGCTAGGTTAATCGACTTTTCAATAGCTTTCGTACGGTAGTAAAATTCTAGTCCTAGGTGTGCAAACAAGAAAGTTCGAATTTTCAATTTTGACGAAAATTTGTGAAAATTTTTATAACCCTTTTCATTTATCTATTGCTCACACAAATATTAATCGTTTTAGGTTGTCAAACAAACTATTTTCTGATGTATTTTGTCTTGCCCATCACGTTTTCGGACTTGGTCTGTCAAATTTCGGCATAGTATAAAAGTTTTTCGAAGAAGTTTACAAAAATCCAGATTTTTGCAAAATTCAAACCTCGATAGATATTCGAGTTTTTAGGCTATATTGAATCCAAGTATATCATTTGAATCAATTTTCGAAGGGCTTTCAGGCAAGGGTAGAATCATAATCCGGACGCAGTAAATAAGAAACTTAAACGTTTTTCTAATGGAAAAAATTAAAATTTAGAGATTTTGAGTGGTCATATCTTCGGAACTAAGCGTCCAAATCAAAATTCGATTGCACCGTTATGTTCTACGAATCTGACAGATTAGGATGAAGTAATAAAACGCCCTTCGAAAATGGCAAATTTTCGAAATTTTTTTTCTATCTCAATCGATTAAAATTTTCAAAAATGCCAAAATCGAAACCAATCGCTATGAGTCAATCAAAGTAATTTTTTCTAATGTAATTTGTCGCCCTGATTCTATTTTTACACTCGGTTAGTTAATAATTGCGATAGATTTCTTGCAATTTGAAAAAGTTTGCAAAAATTTGAATTTTTACAAATTTCAAAGGCCATAACTTCTCTTGTTTGTACAGCTTATCAAATCTAAATTGGCTAGGTTAATCGACTTTTCAATAGCTTTCGTACGGTAGGAAAATTCTAGTCCTAAGTGTGCAAACAAGAAAGTTCAAATTTTCAATTTTGACGAAAATTTGTGAAAATTTTTATAACCCTTTTCATTTATCTATTGCTCACACAAATATTAATCGTTTTAGGTTGTCAAACAAACTATTTTCTGATGTATTTTGTCTTGCCCATCACGTTTTCGGACTTGGTCTGTCAAATTTCGGCATAGTATAAAAGTTTTTAGAAGAAGTTTACAAAAATCCAGATTTTTGCAAAATTCAAACCTCGATAGATATTCGAGTTTTTAGGCTATATTGAATCCAAGTATATCATTTTAATCGATTTTCGAAGAGCTTTCAGGCAAGGGTAGAATAATAATCCGGACGCAGTAAATAAGAAACTTAAACGTTTTTCTAATGGAAAAAATTAAAATTTAGAGATTTTGAGTGGTCATATCTTCGGAACTAAGCGTCCAAATCAAAATTCGATTGCACCGTTATGTTCTACGAATCTGACAGATTAGGATGAAGTGATAAAACGCCTTTCGAAAATGGCAAATTTTCGAAATTTTTTTTCTATCTCAATCGATTAAAATTTTCAAAAATGCTAAAATCGAAACCAATCGCTATGAGTCAATCAAAGTAATTTTTTCTAATGTAATTTGTCGCCCTGATTCTATTTTTACACTCGGTTAGTTAATAATTGCGATAGATTTCTTGCAATTTGAAAAAGTTTGCAAAAATTTAAATTTTTACAAATTTCAAAAGCCCATAACTTCTCGAGTTTGTACAACTTATCAAATCTAAATTGGCTAGGTTAATCGACTTTTCAATAGCTTTCGTACGGTAGGAAAATTCTAGTCCTAAGTGTGCAAACAAGAAAGTTCAAATTTTCAATTTTGACGAAAATTTGTGAAAATTTTTATAACCCTTTTCATTTATCTATTGCTCACACAAATATTAATCGTTTTAGGTTGTCAAACAAACCATTTTCTGATGTATTTTGTCTTGCCCATCACGTTTTCGGACTTGGTCTGTCAAATTTCGGCATAGTATAAAAGTTTTTCGAAGAAGTTTACAAAAATCCAGATTTTTGCAAAATTCAAACCTCGATAGATATTCGAGTTTTTAGGCTATATTGAATCCAAGTATATCATTTTAATCGATTTTCGAAGGGCTTTCAGGCAAGGGTAGAATAATAATCCGGACGCAGTAAATAAGAAACTTAAACAATTTTCCAATGGAAAAAATTAAAATTTAGAGATTTTGAGTGGTCATATCTTCGGAACTAAGCGTCCAAATCAAAATCCGATTGCACCGTTAAGTTATACGAATCTGACAGATTAGGATGAAATGATAAAACGCCCTTCGAAAATGGCAAATTTTCGAAATTTTTTTTCTATCTCAATCGATTAAAATTTTCAAAAATGCTAAAATCGAAACCAATCGCTATGAGTCAATCAAAGTAATTTTTTTTAATGTAATTTGTCGCCCTGATTCTATTTTTACACTCGGTTAGTCAATAATTGCGATAGATTTCTTGCAATTGGAAAGAGTTTGCAAAAATTTAAATTTTTACAAATTTCAAAGGCCCATAACTTCTCGAGTTTGTACAACTTATCAAATCTAAATTGGTTAGGTTAATCGACTTTTCAATAGCTTTCGCACGGTAGTAAAATTCTAGTCCTAAGTGTGCAAACAAGAAAGTTCGAATTTTCAATTTTGACGAAAATTTGTGAAAATTTTTATAACCCTTTTCTTTTATCTATTGCTCACACGAATATTAATCGTTTTAGGTCATCAAACAGACCATTTTCTGATGTATTTTGTTTTGCTCTTCACGTTTTCGGACTTGGTCTGTCAAATTTCGGCATAGTATAAAAGTTTTTCGAAGAAGTTTACAAAAATCCAGATTTTTGCAAAATTCAAACCTCGATAGATATTCGAGTTTTTAGGCTATATTGAATCCAAGTATATCATTTTAATCGATTTTCGAAGGGCTTTCAGGCAAGGGTAGAATAATAATCCGGACGCAGTAAATAAGAAACTTAAACAATTTTCCAATGGAAAGAATTAAAATTTAGAGATTTTGAGTGGTCATATCTTCGGAACTAAGCGTCCAAATCAAAATCCGATTGCACCGTTAAGTTATACGAATCTGACAGATTAGGATGAAATGATAAAACGCCCTTCAAAAATGGCAAATTTTCGAAATTTTTTTTCAATCTCAATCGATTAAAATTTTCAAAAATGCTAAAATCGAAACCAATCGCTATGAGTCAATCAAAGTAATTTTTTTTAATGTAATTTGTCGCCCTGATTCTATTTTTACACTCGGTTAGTCAATAATTGCGATAGATTTCTTGCAATTGGAAAGAGTTTGCAAAAATTTAAATTTTTACAAATTTCAAAGGCCCATAACTTCTCGAGTTTGTACAACTTATCAAATCTAAATTGGCTAGGTTAATCGACTTTTCAATAGCTTTCGCACGGTAGTAAAATTCTAGTCCTAAGTGTGCAAACAAGAAAGTTCGAATTTTCAATTTTGACGAAAATTTGTGAAAATTTTTATAACCCTTTTCTTTCATCTATTGCTCACACGAATATTAATCGTTTTAGGTCGTCAAACAGACCATTTTCTGATGTATTTTGTTTTGCTCTTCACGTTTTCGGACTTGGTCTGTCAAATTTCGGCATAGTATAAAAGTTTTTCGAAGAAGTTTACAAAAATCCAGATTTTTGCAAAATTCAAACCTCGATAGATATTCGAGTTTTTAGGCTATATTGAATCCAAGTATATCATTTTAATCGATTTTCGAAGGGCTTTCAGGCAAGGGTAGAATAATAATCCGGACGCAGTAAATAAGAAACTTAAACAATTTCCCAATGGAAAAAATTAAAATTTAGAGATTTTGAGTGGTCATATCTTCGGAACTAAGCGTCCAAATCAAAATCCGATTGCACCGTTAAGTTATACGAATCTGACAGATTAGGATGAAATGATAAAACGCCCTTCGAAAATGGCAAATTTTCGAAATTTTTTTTCTATCTCAATCGATTAAAATTTTCAAAAATGCTAAAATCGAAACGAATCGCTATGAGTCAATCAAAGTAATTTTTTTTAATGTAATTTGTCGCCCTGATTCTATTTTTACACTCGGTTAGTCAATAATTGCGATAGATTTCTTGCAATTGGAAAGAGTTTGCAAAAATTTAAATTTTTACAAATTTCAAAGGCCCATAACTTCTCGAGTTTGTACAACTTATCAAATCTAAATTGGCTAGGTTAATCGACTTTTCAATAGCTTTCGCACGGTAGTAAAATTCTAGTCCTAAGTGTGCAAACAAGAAAGTTCGAATTTTCAATTTTGACGAAAATTTGTGAAAATTTTTATAACCCTTTTCTTTTATCTATTGCTCACACGAATATTAATCGTTTTAGGTCGTCAAACAGACCATTTTCTGATGTATTCTGTTTTGCTCTTCACGTTTTCGGACTTGGTCTGTCAAATTTCGGCATAGTATAAAAGTTTTTCGAAGATGTTTACAAAAATCCAGATTTTTGCAAAATTCAAACCTCGATAGATATTCGAGTTTTTAGGCTATATTGAATCCAAGTATATCATTTTAATCGATTTTCGAAGGGCTTTCAGGCAAGGGTAGAATAATAATCCGGACGCAGTAAATAAGAAACTTAAACAATTTTCCAATGGAAAAAATTAAAATTTAGAGATTTTGAGTGGTCATATCTTCGGAACTAAGCGTCCAAATCAAAATTCGATTGCACCGTTATGTTATACGAATCTGACAGATTAGGATGAAATGATAAAACGCCCTTCAAAAATGGCAAATTTTCGAAATTTTTTTTCTATCTCAATCGATTAAAATTTTCAAAAATGCTAAAATCGAAACCAACCGCTATGAGTCAATCAAAGTAATTTTTTTTAATGTAATTTGTCGCCCTGATTCTATTTTTACACTCGGTTAGTCAATAATTGCGATAGATTTCTTGCAATTGGAAAGAGTTTGCAAAAATTTAAATTTTTACAAATTTCAAAGGCCCATAACTTCTCGAGTTTGTACAACTTATCAAATCAAAATTGGCTAGGTTAATCGACTTTTCAATAGCTTTCGCACGGTAGTAAAATTCTAGTCCTAAGTGTGCAAACAAGAAAGTTCGAATTTTCAATTTTGACGAAAATTTGTGAAAATTTTTATAACCCTTTTCATTCATCTATTGCTCACACGAATATTAATCGTTTTAGGTCGTCAAACAGACCATTTTCTGATGTATTTTGTTTTGCTCTTCACGTTTTCGGACTTGGTCTGTCAAATTTCGGCATAGTATAAAAGTTTTTCGAAGAAGTTTACAAAAATCCAGATTTTTGCAAAATTCAAACCTCGATAGATATTCGAGTTTTTAGGCTATATTGAATCCAAGTATATCATCTTAATCGATTTTCGAAGGGCTTTCAGACAAGGGTAGAATAATAATCCGGACGCAGTAAATAAGAAACTTAAACAATTTTCCAATGGAAAAAATTAAAATTTAGAGATTTTGAGTGGTCATATCTTCGGAACTAAGCGTCCAAATCAAAATCCGATTGCACCGTTAAGTTATACGAATCTGACAAATTAGGATGAAATGATAAAACGCCCTTCGAAAATGGCAAATTTTCGAAATTTTTTTTCTATCTCAATCGATTAAAATTTTCAAAAATGCTAAAATCTAAACCAATCGCTATGAATCAATCAAAGTAATTTTTTCTAATGTAATTTGTCGCCCTGATTCTATTTTTACACTCGGTTAGTCAATAATTGCGATAGATTTCTTGCAATTGGAAAGAGTTTGCAAAAATTTAAATTTTTACAAATTTCAAAGGCCCATAACTTCTCGAGTTTGTACAACTTATCAAATCTAAATTGGCTAGGTTAATCGACTTTTCAATAGCTTTCGTACGGTAGTAAAATTCTAGTCCTAAATGTGCAAACAAGAAAGTTCGAATTTTCAATTTTGACGAAAATTTGTGAAAATCTTTATAACCCTTTTCTTTTATCTATTGCTCACACGAATATTAATCGTTTTAGGTCGTCAAACAGACCATTTTCTGATGTATTTTGTTTTGCTCTTCACGTTTTCGGACTTGGTCTGTCAAATTTCGGCATAGTATAAAAGTTTTTCGAAGAAGTTTACAAAAATCCAGATTTTTGCAAAATTCAAACCTCGATAGATATTCGAGTTTTTAGGCTATATTGAATCCAAGTATATCATTTTAATCGATTTTCGAAGGGCTTTCAGGCAAGGGTAGAATAATAATCCGGACGCAGTAAATAAGAAACTTAAACAATTTTCCAATGGAAAAAATTAAAATTTAGAGATTTTGAGTGGTCATATCTTCGGAACTAAGCGTCCAAATCAAAATCCGATTGCACCGTTAAGTTATACGAATCTGACAGATTAGGATGAAATGATAAAACGCCCTTCGAAAATGGCAAATTTTCGAAATTTTTTTTCTATCTCAATCGATTAAAATTTTCAAAAATGCTAAAATCGAAACCAATCGCTATGAGTCAATCAAAGTAATTTTTTTTAATGTAATTTGTCGCCCTGATTCTATTTTTACACTCGGTTAGTCAATAATTGCGATAGATTTCTTGCAATTGGAAAGAGTTTGCAAAAATTTAAATTTTTACAAATTTCAAAGGCCCATAACTTCTCGAGTTTGTACAACTTATCAAATCTAAATTGGCTAGGTTAATCGACTTTTCAAATAGCTTTCGTACGGTAGTAAAATTCTAGTCCTAAATGTGCAAACAAGAAAGTTCGAATTTTCAATTTTGACGAAAATTTGTGAAATTTTTTATAACCCTTTTCTTTTATCTATTGCTCACACGAATATTAATCGTTTTAGGTCGTCAAACAGACCATTTTCTGATGTATTTTGTTTTGCTCTTCACGTTTTCGGACTTGGTCTGTCAAATTTCGGCATAGTATAAAAGTTTTTCGAAGAAGTTTACAAAAATCCAGATTTTTGCAAAATTCAAACCTCGATAGATATTCGAGTTTTTAGGCTATATTGAATCCAAGTATATCATTTTAATCGATTTTCGATGGGCTTTCAGGCAAGGGTAGAATAATAATCCGGACGCAGTAAATAAGAAACTTAAACAATTTTCCAATGGAAAAAATTAAAATTTAGAGATTTTGAGTGGTCATATCTTCGGAACTAAGCGTCCAAATCAAAATCCGATTGCACCGTTAAGTTATACGAATCTGACAGATTAGGATGAAATGATAAAACGCCCTTCGAAAATGGCAAATTTTCGAAATTTTTTTTCTATCTCAATCGATTAAAATTTTCAAAAATGCTAAAATCGAAACCAATCGCTATGAGTCAATCAAAGTAATTTTTTTTAATGTAATTTGTCGCCCTGATTCTATTTTTACACTCGGTTAGTCAATAATTGCGATAGATTTCTTGCAATTGGAAAGAGTTTGCAAAAATTTAAATTTTTACAAATTTCAAAGGCCCATAACTTCTCGAGTTTGTACAACTTATCAAATCTAAATTGGCTAGGTTAATCGACTTTTCAAATAGCTTTCGTACGGTAGTAAAATTCTAGTCCTAAATGTGCAAACAAGAAAGTTCGAATTTTCAATTTTGACGAAAATTTGTGAAAATTTTTATAACCCTTTTCTTTTATCTATTGCTCACACGAATATTAATCGTTTTAGGTCGTCAAACAGACCATTTTCTGATGTATTTTGTTTTGCTCTTCACGTTTTCGGACTTGGTCTGTCAAATTTCGGCATAGTATAAAAGTTTTTCGAAGAAGTTTACAAAAATCCAGATTTTTGCAAAATTCAAACCTCGATAGATATTCGAGTTTTTAGGCTATATTGAATCCAAGTATATCATTTTAATCGATTTTCGAAGGGCTTTCAGGCAAGGGTAGAATAATAATCCGGACGCAGTAAATAAGAAACTTAAACAATTTTCCAATGGAAAAAATTAAAATTTAGAGATTTTGAGTGGTCATATCTTCGGAACTAAGCGTCCAAATCAAAATCCGATTGCACCGTTAAGTTATACGAATCTGACAGATTAGGATGAAATGATAAAACGCCCTTCGAAAATGGCAAATTTTCGAAATTTTTTTTCTATCTCAATCGATTAAAATTTTCAAAAATGCTAAAATCGAAACCAATCGCTATGAATCAATCAAAGTAATTTTTGCTAATGTAATTTGTCGCCCTGATTCTATTTTTACACTCGGTTAGTCAATAATTGCGATAGATTTCTTGCAATTGGAAAGAGTTTGCAAAAATTTAAATTTTTACAAATTTCAAAGGCCCATAACTTCTCGAGTTTGTACAACTTATCAAATCAAAATTGGCTAGGTTAATCGACTTTTCAATAGCTTTCGCACGGTAGTAAAATTCTAGTCCTAAGTGTGCAAACAAGAAAGTTCGAATTTTCAATTTTGACGAAAATTTGTGAAAATTTTTATAACCCTTTTCATTCATCTATTGCTCACACGAATATTAATCGTTTTAGGTCGTCAAACAGACCATTTTCTGATGTATTTTGTTTTGCTCTTCACGTTTTTGGACTTGGTCTGTCAAATTTCGGCATAGTATAAAAGTTTTTCGAAGAAGTTTACAAAAATCCAGATTTTTGCAAAATTCAAACCTCGATAGATATTCGAGTTTTTAGGCTATATTGAATCCAAGTATATCATTTTAATCGATTTTCGAAGGGCTTTCAGGCAAGGGTAGAATAATAATCCGGACGCAGTAAATAAGAAACTTAAACAATTTTCCAATGGAAAAAATTAAAATTTAGAGATTTTGAGTGGTCATATCTTCGGAACTAAGCGTCCAAATCAAAATCCGATTGCACCGTTAAGTTATACGAATCTGACAGATTAGGATGAAATGATAAAACGCCCTTCGAAAATGGCAAATTTTCGAAATTTTTTTTCTATCTCAATCGATTAAAATTTTCAAAAATGCTAAAATCGAAACCAATCGCTATGAGTCAATCAAAGTAATTTTTTTTAATGTAATTTGTCGCCCTGATTCTATTTTTACACTCGGTTAGTCAATAATTGCGATAGATTTCTTGCAATTGGAAAGAGTTTGCAAAAATTTAAATTTTTACAAATTTCAAAGGCCCATAACTTCTCGAGTTTGTACAACTTATCAAATCTAAATTGGCTAGGTTAATCGACTTTTCAAATAGCTTTCGTACGGTAGTAAAATTCTAGTCCTAAATGTGCAAACAAGAAAGTTCGAATTTTCAATTTTGACGAAAATTTGTGAAAATTTTTATAACCCTTTTCTTTTATCTATTGCTCACACGAATATTAATCGTTTTAGGTCGTCAAACAGACCATTTTCTGATGTATTTTGTTTTGCTCTTCACGTTTTCGGACTTGGTCTGTCAAATTTCGGCATAGTATAAAAGTTTTTCGAAGAAGTTTACAAAAATCCAGATTTTTGCAAAATTCAAACCTCGATAGATATTCGAGTTTTTAGGCTATATTGAATCCAAGTATATCATTTTAATCGATTTTCGAAGGGCTTTCAGGCAAGGGTAGAATAATAATCCGGACGCAGTAAATAAGAAACTTAAACAATTTTCCAATGGAAAAAATTAAAATTTAGAGATTTTGAGTGGTCATATCTTCGGAACTAAGCGTCCAAATCAAAATCCGATTGCACCGTTAAGTTATACGAATCTGACAGATTAGGAAGAAATGATAAAACGCCCTTCGAAAATGGCAAATTTTCGAAATTTTTTTTCTATCTCAATCGATTAAAATTTTCAAAAATGCTAAAATCGAAACCAATCGCTATGAGTCAATCAAAGTAATTTTTTTTAATGTAATTTGTCGCCCTGATTCTATTTTTACACTCGGTTAGTCAATAATTGCGATAGATTTCTTGCAATTGGAAAGAGTTTGCAAAAATTTAAATTTTTACAAATTTCAAAGGCCCATAACTTCTCGAGTTTGTACAACTTATCAAATCTAAATTGGCTAGGTTAATCGACTTTTCAAATAGCTTTCGTACGGTAGTAAAATTCTAGTCCTAAATGTGCAAACAAGAAAGTTCGAATTTTCAATTTTGACGAAAATTTGTGAAAATTTTTATAACCCTTTTCTTTTATCTATTGCTCACACGAATATTAATCGTTTTAGGTCGTCAAACAGACCATTTTCTGATGTATTTTGTTTTGCTCTTCACGTTTTCGGACTTGGTCTGTCAAATTTCGGCATAGTATAAAAGTTTTTCGAAGATGTTTACAAAAATCCAGATTTTTGCAAAATTCAAACCTCGATAGATATTCGAGTTTTTAGGCTATATTGAATCCAAGTATATCATTTTAATCGATTTTCGAAGGGCTTTCAGGCAAGGGTAGAATAATAATCCGGACGCAGTAAATAAGAAACTTAAACAATTTTCCAATGGAAAAAATTAAAATTTAGAGATTTTGAGTGGTCATATCTTCGGAACTAAGCGTCCAAATCAAAATCCGATTGCACCGTTAAGTTATACGAATCTGACAGATTAGGATGAAATGATAAAACGCCCTTCGAAAATGGCAAATTTTCGAAATTTTTTTTCTATCTCAATCGATTAAAATTTTCAAAAATGCTAAAATCGAAACCAATCGCTATGAGTCAATCAAAGTAATTTTTTTTAATGTAATTTGTCGCCCTGATTCTATTTTTACACTCGGTTAGTCAATAATTGCGATAGATTTCTTGCAATTGGAAAGAGTTTGCAAAAATTTAAATTTTTACAAATTTCAAAGGCCCATAACTTCTCGAGTTTGTACAACTTATCAAATCAAAATTGGCTAGGTTAATCGACTTTTCAATAGCTTTCGCACGGTAGTAAAATTCTAGTCCTAAGTGTGCAAACAAGAAAGTTCGAATTTTCAATTTTGACGAAAATTTGTGAAAATTTTTATAACCCTTTTCATTCATCTATTGCTCACACGAATATTAATCGTTTTAGGTCGTCAAACAGACCATTTTCTGATGTATTTTGTTTTGCTCTTCACGTTTTCGGACTTGGTCTGTCAAATTTCGGCATAGTATAAAAGTTTTTCGAAGAAGTTTACAAAAATCCAGATTTTTGCAAAATTCAAACCTCGATAGATATTCGAGTTTTTAGGCTATATTGAATCCAAGTATATCATTTTAATCGATTTTCGAAGGGCTTTCAGGCAAGGGTAGAATAATAATCCGGACGCAGTAAATAAGAAACTTAAACAATTTTCCAATGGAAAAAATTAAAATTTAGAGATTTTGAGTGGTCATATCTTCGGAACTAAGCGTCCAAATCAAAATCCGATTGCACCGTTAAGTTATACGAATCTGACAGATTAGGATGAAATGATAAAACGCCCTTCGAAAATGGCAAATTTTCGAAATTTTTTTTCTATCTCAATCGATTAAAATTTTCAAAAATGCTAAAATCTAAACCAATCGCTATGAATCAATCAAAGTAATTTTTTCTAATGTAATTTGTCTCCCTGATTCTATTTTTACACTCGGTTAGTCAATAATTGCGATAGATTTCTTGCAATTGGAAAGAGTTTGCAAAAATTTAAATTTTTACAAATTTCAAAGGCCCATAACTTCTCGAGTTTGTACAACTTATCAAATCAAAATTGGCTAGGTTAATCGACTTTTCAATAGCTTTCGCACGGTAGTAAAATTCTAGTCCTAAGTGTGCAAACAAGAAAGTTCGAATTTTCAATTTTGACGAAAATTTGTGAAAATTTTTATAACCCTTTTCATTCATCTATTGCTCACACGAATATTAATCGTTTTAGGTCGTCAAACAGACCATTTTCTGATGTATTTTGTTTTGCTCTTCACGTTTTCGGACTTGGTCTGTCAAATTTCGGCATAGTATAAAAGTTTTTCGAAGAAGTTTACAAAAATCCAGATTTTTGCAAAATTCAAACCTCGATAGATATTCGAGTTTTTAGGCTATATTGAATCCAAGTATATCATTTTAATCGATTTTCGAAGGGCTTTCAGGCAAGGGTAGAATAATAATCCGGACGCAGTAAATAAGAAACTTAAACAATTTTCCAATGGAAAAAATTAAAATTTAGAGATTTTGAGTGGTCATATCTTCGGAACTAAGCGTCCAAATCAAAATCCGATTGCACCGTTAAGTTATGCGAATCTGACAGATTAGGATGAAATGATAAAACGCCCTTCGAAAATGGCAAATTTTCGAAATTTTTTTTCTATCTCAATCGATTAAAATTTTCAAAAATGCTAAAATCTAAACCAATCGCTATGAATCAATCAAAGTAATTTTTTCTAATGTAATTTGTCGCCCTGATTCTATTTTTACACTCGGTTAGTCAATAATTGCGATAGATTTCTTGCAATTGGAAAGAGTTTGCAAAAATTTAAATTTTTACAAATTTCAAAGGCCCATAACTTCTCGAGTTTGTACAACTTATCAAATCAAAATTGGCTAGGTTAATCGACTTTTCAATAGCTTTCGCACGGTAGTAAAATTCTAGTCCTAAGTGTGCAAACAAGAAAGTTCGAATTTTCAATTTTGACGAAAATTTGTGAAAATTTTTATAACCCTTTTCATTCATCTATTGCTCACACGAATATTAATCGTTTTAGGTCGTCAAACAGACCATTTTCTGATGTATTTTGTTTTGCTCTTCACGTTTTCGGACTTGGTCTGTCAAATTTCGGCATAGTATAAAAGTTTTTCGAAGAAGTTTACAAAAATCCAGATTTTTGCAAAATTCAAACCTCGATAGATATTCGAGTTTTTAGGCTATATTGAATCCAAGTATATCATTTTAATCGATTTTCGAAGGGCTTTCAGGCAAGGGTAGAATAATAATCCGGACGCAGTAAATAAGAAACTTAAACAATTTTCCAATGGAAAAAATTAAAATTTAGAGATTTTGAGTGGTCATATCTTCGGAACTAAGCGTCCAAATCAAAATCCGATTGCACCGTTAAGTTATACGAATCTGACAGATTAGGATGAAATGATAAAACGCCCTTCGAAAATGGCAAATTTTCGAAATTTTTTTTCTATCTCAATCGATTAAAATTTTCAAAAATGCTAAAATCGAAACCAATCGCTATGAGTCAATCAAAGTAATTTTTTTTAATGTAATTTGTCGCCCTGATTCTATTTTTACACTCGGTTAGTCAATAATTGCGATAGATTTCTTGCAATTGGAAAGAGTTTGCAAAAATTTAAATTTTTACAAATTTCAAAGGCCCATAACTTCTCGAGTTTGTACAACTTATCAAATCTAAATTGGCTAGGTTAATCGACTTTTCAAATAGCTTTCGTACGGTAGTAAAATTCTAGTCCTAAATGTGCAAACAAGAAAGTTCGAATTTTCAATTTTGACGAAAATTTGTGAAAATTTTTATAACCCTTTTCTTTTATCTATTGCTCACACGAATATTAATCGTTTTAGGTCGTCAAACAGACCATTTTCTGATGTATTTTGTTTTGCTCTTCACGTTTTCGGACTTGGTCTGTCAAATTTCGGCATAGTATAAAAGTTTTTCGAAGAAGTTTACAAAAATCCAGATTTTTGCAAAATTCAAACCTCGATAGATATTCGAGTTTTTAGGCTATATTGAATCCAAGTATATCATTTTAATCGATTTTTGAAGGGCTTTCAGGCAAGGGTAGAATAATAATCCGGACGCAGTAAATAAGAAACTTAAACAATTTTCCAATGGAAAAAATTAAAATTTAGAGATTTTGAGTGGTCATATCTTCGGAACTAAGCGTCCAAATCAAAATCCGATTGCACCGTTAAGTTATACGAATCTGACAGATTAGGATGAAATGATAAAACGCCCTTCGAAAATGGCAAATTTTCGAAATTTTTTTTCTATCTCAATCGATTAAAATTTTCAAAAATGCTAAAATCGAAACCAATCGCTATGAGTCAATCAAAGTAATTTTTTTTAATGTAATTTGTCGCCCTGATTCTATTTTTACACTCGGTTAGTCAATAATTGCGATAGATTTCTTGCAATTGGAAAGAGTTTGCAAAAATTTAAATTTTTACAAATTTCAAAGGCCCATAACTTCTCGAGTTTGTACAACTTATCAAATCAAAATTGGCTAGGTTAATCGACTTTTCAATAGCTTTCGCACGGTAGTAAAATTCTAGTCCTAAGTGTGCAAACAAGAAAGTTCGAATTTTCAATTTTGACGAAAATTTGTGAAAATTTTTATAACCCTTTTCATTCATCTATTGCTCACACGAATATTAATCGTTTTAGGTCGTCAAACAGACCATTTTCTGATGTATTTTGTTTTGCTCTTCACGTTTTCGGACTTGGTCTGTCAAATTTCGGCATAGTATAAAAGTTTTTCGAAGAAGTTTACAAAAATCCAGATTTTTGCAAAATTCAAACCTCGATAGATATTCGAGTTTTTAGGCTATATTGAATCCAAGTATATCATTTTAATCGATTTTCGAAGGGCTTTCAGGCAAGGGTAGAATAATAATCCGGACGCAGTAAATAAGAAACTTAAACAATTTTCCAATGGAAAAAATTAAAATTTAGAGATTTTGAGTGGTCATATCTTCGGAACTAAGCGTCCAAATCAAAATCCGATTGCACCGTTAAGTTATACGAATCTGACAGATTAGGATGAAATGATAAAACGCCCTTCGAAAATGGCAAATTTTCGAAATTTTTTTTCTATCTCAATCGATTAAAATTTTCAAAAATGCTAAAATCTAAACCAATCGCTATGAATCAATCAAAGTAATTTTTTCTAATGTAATTTGTCTCCCTGATTCTATTTTTACACTCGGTTAGTCAATAATTGCGATAGATTTCTTGCAATTGGAAAGAGTTTGCAAAAATTTAAATTTTTACAAATTTCAAAGGCCCATAACTTCTCGAGTTTGTACAACTTATCAAATCAAAATTGGCTAGGTTAATCGACTTTTCAATAGCTTTCGCACGGTAGTAAAATTCTAGTCCTAAGTGTGCAAACAAGAAAGTTCGAATTTTCAATTTTGACGAAAATTTGTGAAAATTTTTATAACCCTTTTCATTCATCTATTGCTCACACGAATATTAATCGTTTTAGGTCGTCAAGCAGACCATTTTCTGATGTATTTTGTTTTGCTCTTCACGTTTTCGGACTTGGTCTGTCAAATTTCGGCATAGTATAAAAGTTTTTCGAAGAAGTTTACAAAAATCCAGATTTTTGCAAAATTCAAACCTCGATAGATATTCGAGTTTTTAGGCTATATTGAATCCAAGTATATCATTTTAATCGATTTTCGAAGGGCTTTCAGGCAAGGGTAGAATAATAATCCGGACGCAGTAAATAAGAAACTTAAACAATTTTCCAATGGAAAAAATTAAAATTTAGAGATTTTGAGTGGTCATATCTTCGGAACTAAGCGTCCAAATCAAAATCCGATTGCACCGTTAAGTTATGCGAATCTGACAGATTAGGATGAAATGATAAAACGCCCTTCGAAAATGGCAAATTTTCGAAATTTTTTTTCTATCTCAATCGATTAAAATTTTCAAAAATGCTAAAATCTAAACCAATCGCTATGAATCAATCAAAGTAATTTTTTCTAATGTAATTTGTCGCCCTGATTCTATTTTTACACTCGGTTAGTCAATAATTGCGATAGATTTCTTGCAATTGGAAAGAGTTTGCAAAAATTTAAATTTTTACAAATTTCAAAGGCCCATAACTTCTCGAGTTTGTACAACTTATCAAATCAAAATTGGCTAGGTTAATCGACTTTTCAATAGCTTTCGCACGGTAGTAAAATTCTAGTCCTAAGTGTGCAAACAAGAAAGTTCGAATTTTCAATTTTGACGAAAATTTGTGAAAATTTTTATAACCCTTTTCATTCATCTATTGCTCACACGAATATTAATCGTTTTAGGTCGTCAAACAGACCATTTTCTGATGTATTTTGTTTTGCTCTTCACGTTTTCGGACTTGGTCTGTCAAATTTCGGCATAGTATAAAAGTTTTTCGAAGAAGTTTACAAAAATCCAGATTTTTGCAAAATTCAAACCTCGATAGATATTCGAGTTTTTAGGCTATATTGAATCCAAGTATATCATTTTAATCGATTTTCGAAGGGCTTTCAGGCAAGGGTAGAATAATAATCCGGACGCAGTAAATAAGAAACTTAAACAATTTTCCAATGGAAAAAATTAAAATTTAGAGATTTTGAGTGGTCATATCTTCGGAACTAAGCGTCCAAATCAAAATCCGATTGCACCGTTAAGTTATACGAATCTGACAGATTAGGATGAAATGATAAAACGCCCTTCGAAAATGGCAAATTTTCGAAATTTTTTTTCTATCTCAATCGATTAAAATTTTAAAAATGCTAAAATCGAAACCAACCGCTATGAGTCAATCAAAGTAATTTTTTTTAATGTAATTTGTCGCCCTGATTCTATTTTTACACTCGGTTAGTCAATAATTGCGATAGATTTCTTGCAATTGGAAAGAGTTTGCAAAAATTTAAATTTTTACAAATTTCAAAGGCCCATAACTTCTCGAGTTTGTACAACTTATCAAATCTAAATTGGCTAGGTTAATCGACTTTTCAATAGCTTTCGCACGGTAGTAAAATTCTAGTCCTAAGTGTGCAAACAAGAAAGTTCGAATTTTCAATTTTGACGAAAATTTGTGAAAATTTTTATAACCCTTTTCATTCATCTATTGCTCACACGAATATTAATCGTTTTAGGTCGTCAAACAGACCATTTTCTGATGTATTTTGTTTTGCTCTTCACGTTTTCGGACTTGGTCTGTCAAATTTCGGCATAGTATAAAAGTTTTTCGAAGAAGTTTACAAAAATCCAGATTTTTGCAAAATTCAAACCTCGATAGATATTCGAGTTTTTAGGCTATATTGAATCCAAGTATATCATTTTAATCGATTTTCGAAGGGCTTTCAGGCAAGGGTAGAATAATAATCCGGACGCAGTAAATAAGAAACTTAAACAATTTTCCAATGGAAAAAATTAAAATTTAGAGATTTTGAGTGGTCATATCTTCGGAACTAAGCGTCCAAATCAAAATCCGATTGCACCGTTAAGTTATACGAATCTGACAGATTAGGATGAAATGATAAAACGCCCTTCGAAAATGGCAAATTTTCGAAATTTTTTTTCTATCTCAATCGATTAAAATTTTCAAAAATGCTAAAATCTAAACCAATCGCTATGAATCAATCAAAGTAATTTTTGCTAATGTAATTTGTCGCCCTGATTCTATTTTTACACTCGGTTAGTCAATAATTGCGATAGATTTCTTGCAATTGGAAAGAGTTTGCAAAAATTTGAATTTTTACAAATTTCAAAGGCCCATAACTTCTCGAGTTTGTACAACTTATCAAATCTAAATTGGCTAGGTTAATCGACTTTTCAATAGCTTTCGCACGGTAGTAAAATTCTAGTCCTAAGTGTGCAAACAAGAAAGTTCGAATTTTCAATTTTGACGAAAATTTGTGAAAATTTTTATAACCCTTTTCTTTTATCTATTGCTCACACGAATATTAATCGTTTTAGGTCGTCAAACAGACCATTTTCTGATGTATTTTGTTTTGCTCTTCACGTTTTCGGACTTGGTCTGTCAAATTTCGGCATAGTATAAAAGTTTTTCGAAGAAGTTTACAAAAATCCAGATTTTTGCAAAATTCAAACCTCGATAGATATTCGAGTTTTTAGGCTATATTGAATCCAAGTATATCATTTTAATCGATTTTCGAAGGGCTTTCAGGCAAGGGTAGAATAATAATCCGGACGCAGTAAATAAGAAACTTAAACGTTTTTCTAATGGAAAAAATTAAAATTTAGAGATTTTGAGTGGTCATATTTTCGGAACTAAGCGTCCAAATCAAAATCCGATTGCACCGTTATGTTATACGAATCTGACAGATTAGGATGAAATGATAAAACGCCCTTCGAAAATGGCAAATTTTCGAATTTTTTTTTCTATCTCAATCGATTAAAATTTTCAAAAATGCTAAAATCGAAACCAATCGCTATGAGTCAATCAAAGTAATTTTTCTTAATGTAATTTGTCGCCCTGATTCTATTTTTACACTCGGTTAGTCAATAATTGCGATAGATTTCTTGCAATTGGAAAGAGTTTGCAAAAATTTAAATTTTTACAAATTTCAAAGGTCCATAACTTCTCGAGTTTATACAACTTATCAAATCTAAATTGGCTAGGTTAATCGACTTTTCAATAGCTTTCGCACGGTAGTAAAATTCTAGTCCTAAGTGTGCAAACAAGAAAGTTCGAATTTTCAATTTTGACGAAAATTTGTGAAAATTTTTATAACCCTTTTCATTCATCTATTGCTCACACGAATATTAATCGTTTTAGGTCGTCAAACAGACCATTTTCTGATGTATTTTGTTTTGCTCTTCACGTTTTCGGACTTGGTCTGTCAAATTTCGGCATAGTATAAAAGTTTTTCGAAGAAGTTTACAAAAATCCAGATTTTTGCAAAATTCAAACCTCGATAGATATTCGAGTTTTTAGGCTATATTGAATCCAAGTATATCATTTTAATCGATTTTCGAAGGGCTTTCAGGCAAGGGTAGAATAATAATCCGGACGCAGTAAATAAGAAACTTAAACAATTTTCCAATGGAAAAAATTAAAATTTAGAGATTTTGAGTGGTCATATCTTCGGAACTAAGCGTCCAAATCAAAATCCGATTGCACCGTTAAGTTATACGAATCTGACAGATTAGGATGAAATGATAAAACGCCCTTCGAAAATGGCAAATTTTCGAAATTTTTTTTCTATCTCAATCGATTAAAATTTTAAAAATGCTAAAATCGAAACCAACCGCTATGAGTCAATCAAAGTAATTTTTTTTAATGTAATTTGTCGCCCTGATTCTATTTTTACACTCGGTTAGTCAATAATTGCGATAGATTTCTTGCAATTGGAAAGAGTTTGCAAAAATTTAAATTTTTACAAATTTCAAAGGCCCATAACTTCTCGAGTTTGTACAACTTATCAAATCTAAATTGGCTAGGTTAATCGACTTTTCAATAGCTTTCGCACGGTAGTAAAATTCTAGTCCTAAGTGTGCAAACAAGAAAGTTCGAATTTTCAATTTTGACGAAAATTTGTGAAAATTTTTATAACCCTTTTCATTCATCTATTGCTCACACGAATATTAATCGTTTTAGGTCGTCAAACAGACCATTTTCTGATGTATTTTGTTTTGCTCTTCACGTTTTCGGACTTGGTCTGTCAAATTTCGGCATAGTATAAAAGTTTTTCGAAGAAGTTTACAAAAATCCAGATTTTTGCAAAATTCAAACCTCGATAGATATTCGAGTTTTTAGGCTATATTGAATCCAAGTATATCATTTTAATCGATTTTCGAAGGGCTTTCAGGCAAGGGTAGAATAATAATCCGGACGCAGTAAATAAGAAACTTAAACAATTTTCCAATGGAAAAAATTAAAATTTAGAGATTTTGAGTGGTCATATCTTCGGAACTAAGCGTCCAAATCAAAATCCGATTGCACCGTTAAGTTATACGAATCTGACAGATTAGGATGAAATGATAAAACGCCCTTCGAAAATGGCAAATTTTCGAAATTTTTTTTCTATCTCAATCGATTAAAATTTTCAAAAATGCTAAAATCTAAACCAATCGCTATGAATCAATCAAAGTAATTTTTGCTAATGTAATTTGTCGCCCTGATTCTATTTTTACACTCGGTTAGTCAATAATTGCGATAGATTTCTTGCAATTGGAAAGAGTTTGCAAAAATTTGAATTTTTACAAATTTCAAAGGCCCATAACTTCTCGAGTTTGTACAACTTATCAAATCTAAATTGGCTAGGTTAATCGACTTTTCAATAGCTTTCGCACGGTAGTAAAATTCTAGTCCTAAGTGTGCAAACAAGAAAGTTCGAATTTTCAATTTTGACGAAAATTTGTGAAAATTTTTATAACCCTTTTCTTTTATCTATTGCTCACACGAATATTAATCGTTTTAGGTCGTCAAACAGACCATTTTCTGATGTATTTTGTTTTGCTCTTCACGTTTTCGGACTTGGTCTGTCAAATTTCGGCATAGTATAAAAGTTTTTCGAAGAAGTTTACAAAAATCCAGATTTTTGCAAAATTCAAACCTCGATAGATATTCGAGTTTTTAGGCTATATTGAATCCAAGTATATCATTTTAATCGATTTTCGAAGGGCTTTCAGGCAAGGGTAGAATAATAATCCGGACGCAGTAAATAAGAAACTTAAACGTTTTTCTAATGGAAAAAATTAAAATTTAGAGATTTTGAGTGGTCATATTTTCGGAACTAAGCGTCCAAATCAAAATCCGATTGCACCGTTATGTTATACGAATCTGACAGATTAGGATGAAATGATAAAACGCCCTTCGAAAATGGCAAATTTTCGAATTTTTTTTTCTATCTCAATCGATTAAAATTTTCAAAATTGCTAAAATCGAAACCAATCGCTATGAGTCAATCAAAGTAATTTTTCTTAATGTAATTTGTCGCCCTGATTCTATTTTTACACTCGGTTAGTCAATAATTGCGATAGATTTCTTGCAATTGGAAAGAGTTTGCAAAAATTTAAATTTTTACAAATTTCAAAGGTCCATAACTTCTCGAGTTTATACAACTTATCAAATCTAAATTGGCTAGGTTAATCGACTTTTCAATAGCTTTCGCACGGTAGTAAAATTCTAGTCCTAAGTGTGCAAACAAGAAAGTTCGAATTTTCAATTTTGACGAAAATTTGTGAAAATTTTTATAACCCTTTTCATTCATCTATTGCTAACACGAATATTAATCGTTTTAGGTCGTCAAACAGACCATTTTCTGATGTATTTTGTTTTGCTCTTCACGTTTTCGGACTTGGTCTGTCAAATTTCGGCATAGTATAAAAGTTTTTCGAAGAAGTTTACAAAAATCCAGATTCTTGCAAAATTCAAACCTCGATAGATATTCGAGTTTTTAGGCTATATTGAATCCAAGTATATCATTTTAATCAATTTTCGAAGAGCTTTCAGGCAAGGGTAGAATAATAATCCGGACGCAGTAAATAAGAAACTTAAACGTTTTTCTAATGGAAAAAATTAAAATTTAGAGATTTTGAGTGGTCATATCTTCGGAACTAAGCGTCCAAATCAAAATTCGATTGCACCGTTATGTTCTACGAATTTGACAGATTAGGATGAAGTGATAAAACGCTTTCGAAAATGGCAAATTTTCGAATTTTTTTTTCTATCTCAATCGATTAAAATTTTCAAAAATGCTAAAATCGAAACCAATCGCTATGGGTCAATCAAAGTAATTTTTTCTAATGTAATTTGTCGCCCTGATTCTATTTTTACACTCGGTTAGTTAATAATTGCGATAGATTTCTTGCAATTTGAAAAAGTTTGCAAAAATTTAAATTTTTACAAATTTCAAAAGCCCATAACTTCTCGAGTTTGTACAACTTATCAAATCTAAATTGGCTAGGTTAATCGACTTTTCAATAGCTTTCGTACGGTAGGAAAATTCTAGTCCTAAGTGTGCAAACAAGAAAGTTCAAATTTTCAATTTTGACGAAAATTTGTGAAAATTTTTATAACCCTTTTCATTTATCTATTGCTCACACAAATATTAATCGTTTTAGGTTGTCAAACAAACCATTTTCTGATGTATTTTGTCTTGCCCATCATGTTTTCGGACTAGGTCTGTCAAATTTCGGCATAGTATAAAAGTTTTTCGAAGAAGTTTACAAAAATCCAGATTTTTGCAAAATTCAAACCTCGATAGATATTCGAGTTTTTAGGCTATATTGAATCCAAGTATATCATTTTAATCGATTTTCGAAGGGCTTTCAGGCAAGGGTAGAATAATAATCCGGACGCAGTAAATAAGAAACTTAAACAATTTTCCAATGGAAAAAATTAAAATTTAGAGATTTTGAGTGGTCATATCTTCGGAACTAAGCGTCCAAATCAAAATCCGATTGCACCGTTAAGTTATACGAATCTGACAGATTAGGATGAAATGATAAAACGCCCTTCGAAAATGGCAAATTTTCGAAATTTTTTTTCTATCTCAATCGATTAAAATTTTCAAAATTGCTAAAATCGAAACCAATCGCTATGAGTCAATCAAAGTAATTTTTTTTAATGTAATTTGTCGCCCTGATTCTATTTTTACACTCGGTTAGTCAATAATTGCGATAGATTTCTTGCAATTGGAAAGAGTTTGCAAAAATTTAAATTTTTACAAATTTCAAAGGCCCATAACTTCTCGAGTTTGTACAACTTATCAAATCTAAATTGGCTAGGTTAATCGACTTTTCAATAGCTTTCGCACGGTAGTAAAATTCTAGTCCTAAGTGTGCAAACAAGAAAGTTCAAATTTTCAATTTTGACGAAAATTTGTGAAAATTTTTATAACCCTTTTCATTTATCTATTGCTCACACAAATATTAATCGTTTTAGGTTGTCAAACAAACCGTTTTCTGATGTATTTTGTCTTGCCCATCATGTTTTCGGACTAGGTCTGTCAAATTTCGGCATAGTATAAAAGTTTTTCGAAGAAGTTTACAAAAATCCAGATTTTTGCAAAATTCAAACCTCGATAGATATTCGAGTTTTTAGGCTATATTGAATCCAAGTATATCATTTTAATCGATTTTCGAAGGGCTTTCAGGCAAGGGTAGAATAATAATCCGGACGCAGTAAATAAGAAACTTAAACAATTTTCCAATGGAAAAAATTAAAATTTAGAGATTTTGAGTGGTCATATCTTCGGAACTAAGCGTCCAAATCAAAATCCGATTGCACCGTTAAGTTATACGAATCTGACAGATTAGGATGAAATGATAAAACGCCCTTCGAAAATGGCAAATTTTCGAAATTTTTTTTCTATCTCAATCGATTAAAATTTTCAAAATTGCTAAAATCGAAACCAATCGCTATGAGTCAATCAAAGTAATTTTTTTTAATGTAATTTGTCGCCCTGATTCTATTTTTACACTCGGTTAGTCAATAATTGCGATAGATTTCTTGCAATTGGAAAGAGTTTGCAAAAATTTAAATTTTTACAAATTTCAAAGGCCCATAACTTCTCGAGTTTGTACAACTTATCAAATCTAAATTGGCTAGGTTAATCGACTTTTCAATAGCTTTCGCACGGTAGTAAAATTCTAGTCCTAAGTGTGCAAACAAGAAAGTTCGAATTTTCAATTTTGACGAAAATTTGTGAAAATTTTTATAACCCTTTTCTTTTATCTATTGCTCACACGAATATTAATCGTTTTAGGTCGTCAAACAGACCATTTTCTGATGTATTTTGTTTTGCTCTTCACGTTTTCGGACTTGGTCTGTCAAATTTCGGCATAGTATAAAAGTTTTTCGAAGAAGTTTACAAAAATCCAGATTTTTGCAAAATTCAAACCTCGATAGATATTCGAGTTTTTAGGCTATATTGAATCCAAGTATATCATTTTAATCGATTTTCGAAGGGCTTTCAGGCAAGGGTAGAATAATAATCCGGACGCAGTAAATAAGAAACTTAAACGTTTTTCTAATGGAAAAAATTAAAATTTAGAGATTTTGAGTGGTCATATTTTCGGAACTAAGCGTCCAAATCAAAATCCGATTGCACCGTTATGTTATACGAATCTGACAGATTAGGATGAAATGATAAAACGCCCTTCGAAAATGGCAAATTTTCGAATTTTTTTTTCTATCTCAATCGATTAAAATTTTCAAAATTGCTAAAATCGAAACCAATCGCTATGAGTCAATCAAAGTAATTTTTCTTAATGTAATTTGTCGCCCTGATTCTATTTTTACACTCGGTTAGTCAATAATTGCGATAGATTTCTTGCAATTGGAAAGAGTTTGCAAAAATTTAAATTTTTACAAATTTCAAAGGTCCATAACTTCTCGAGTTTATACAACTTATCAAATCTAAATTGGCTAGGTTAATCGACTTTTCAATAGCTTTCGCACGGTAGTAAAATTCTAGTCCTAAGTGCGCAAACAAGAAAGTTCGAATTTTCAATTTTGACGAAAATTTGTGAAAATTTTTATAACCCTTTTCATTCATCTATTGCTAACACGAATATTAATCGTTTTAGGTCGTCAAACAGACCATTTTCTGATGTATTTTGTTTTGCTCTTCACGTTTTCGGACTTGGTCTGTCAAATTTCGGCATAGTATAAAAGTTTTTCGAAGAAGTTTACAAAAATCCAGATTCTTGCAAAATTCAAACCTCGATAGATATTCGAGTTTTTAGGCTATATTGAATCCAAGTATATCATTTTAATCAATTTTCGAAGAGCTTTCAGGCAAGGGTAGAATAATAATCCGGACGCAGTAAATAAGAAACTTAAACGTTTTTCTAATGGAAAAAATTAAAATTTAGAGATTTTGAGTGGTCATATCTTCGGAACTAAGCGTCCAAATCAAAATTCGATTGCACCGTTATGTTCTACGAATTTGACAGATTAGGATGAAGTGATAAAACGCTTTCGAAAATGGCAAATTTTCGAATTTTTTTTTCTATCTCAATCGATTAAAATTTTCAAAAATGCTAAAATCGAAACCAATCGCTATGGGTCAATCAAAGTAATTTTTTCTAATGTAATTTGTCGCCCTGATTCTATTTTTACACTCGGTTAGTTAATAATTGCGATAGATTTCTTGCAATTTGAAAAAGTTTGCAAAAATTTAAATTTTTACAAATTTCAAAAGCCCATAACTTCTCGAGTTTGTACAACTTATCAAATCTAAATTGGCTAGGTTAATCGACTTTTCAATAGCTTTCGTACGGTAGGAAAATTCTAGTCCTAAGTGTGCAAACAAGAAAGTTCAAATTTTCAATTTTGACGAAAATTTGTGAAAATTTTTATAACCCTTTTCATTTATCTATTGCTCACACAAATATTAATCGTTTTAGGTTGTCAAACAAACCATTTTCTGATGTATTTTGTCTTGCCCATCATGTTTTCGGACTAGGTCTGTCAAATTTCGGCATAGTATAAAAGTTTTTCGAAGAAGTTTACAAAAATCCAGATTTTTGCAAAATTCAAACCTCGATAGATATTCGAGTTTTTAGGCTATATTGAATCCAAGTATATCATTTTAATCGATTTTCGAAGGGCTTTCAGGCAAGGGTAGAATAATAATCCGGACGCAGTAAATAAGAAACTTAAACAATTTTCCAATGGAAAAAATTAAAATTTAGAGATTTTGAGTGGTCATATCTTCGGAACTAAGCGTCCAAATCAAAATCCGATTGCACCGTTAAGTTATACGAATCTGACAGATTAGGATGAAATGATAAAACGCCCTTCGAAAATGGCAAATTTTCGAAATTTTTTTTCTATCTCAATCGATTAAAATTTTCAAAATTGCTAAAATCGAAACCAATCGCTATGAGTCAATCAAAGTAATTTTTTTTAATGTAATTTGTCGCCCTGATTCTATTTTTACACTCGGTTAGTCAATAATTGCGATAGATTTCTTGCAATTGGAAAGAGTTTGCAAAAATTTAAATTTTTACAAATTTCAAAGGCCCATAACTTCTCGAGTTTGTACAACTTATCAAATCTAAATTGGCTAGGTTAATCGACTTTTCAATAGCTTTCGCACGGTAGTAAAATTCTAGTCCTAAGTGTGCAAACAAGAAAGTTCGAATTTTCAATTTTGACGAAAATTTGTGAAAATTTTTATAACCCTTTTCTTTTATCTATTGCTCACACGAATATTAATCGTTTTAGGTCGTCAAACAGACCATTTTCTGATGTATTTTGTTTTGGTCTTCACGTTTTCGGACTTGGTCTGTCAAATTTCGGCATAGTATAAAAGTTTTTCGAAGAAGTTTACAAAAATCCAGATTTTTGCAAAATTCAAACCTCGATAGATATTCGAGTTTTTAGGCTATATTGAATCCAAGTATATCATTTTAATCGATTTTCGAAGGGCTTTCAGGCAAGGGTAGAATAATAATCCGGACGCAGTAAATAAGAAACTTAAACAATTTTCCAATGGAAAAAATTAAAATTTAGAGATTTTGAGTGGTCATATCTTCGGAACTAAGCGTCCAAATCAAAATCCGATTGCACCGTTAAGTTATACGAATCTGACAGATTAGGATGAAATGATAAAACGCCCTTCGAAAATGGCAAATTTTCGAAATTTTTTTTCTATCTCAATCGATTAAAATTTTCAATAATGCTAAAATCGAAACCAATCGCTATGAGTCAATCAAAGTAATTTTTTTTAATGTAATTTGTCGCCCTGATTCTATTTTTACACTCGGTTAGTCAATAATTGCGATAGATTTCTTGCAATTGGAAAGAGTTTGCAAAAATTTGAATTTTTACAAATTTCAAAGGCCCATAACTTCTCGAGTTTGTACAACTTATCAAATCTAAATTGGCTAGGTTAATCGACTTTTCAATAGCTTTCGTACGGTAGTAAAATTCTAGTCCTAAATGTGCAAACAAGAAAGTTCGAATTTTCAATTTTAACGAAAATTTGTGAAAATTTTTATAACCCTTTTCTTTTATCTATTGCTCACACGAATATTAATCGTTTTAGGTCGTCAAACAGACCATTTTCTGATGTATTTTGTTTTGCTCTTCACGTTTTCGGACTTGGTCTGTCAAATTTCGGCATAGTATAAAAGTTTTTCGAAGAAGTTTACAAAAATCCAGATTTTTGCAAAATTCAAACCTCGATAGATATTCGAGTTTTTAGGCTATATTGAATCCAAGTATGTCATTTTAATCGATTTTCGAAGGGCTTTCAGGCAAGGGTAGAACAATAATCCGGACGCAGTAAATAAGAAACTTAAACAATTTTCCAATGGAAAAAATTAAAATTTAGAGATTTTGAGTGGTCATATCTTCGGAACTAAGCGTCCAAATCAAAATCCGATTGCACCGTTAAGTTATACGTATCTGACAGATTAGGATGAAATGATAAAACGCCCTTCGAAAATGGCAAATTTTCGAAATTTTTTTTCTATCTCAATCGATTAAAATTTTCAAAAATGCTAAAATCGAAACCAATCGCTATGAGTCAATCAAAGTAATTTTTTTTAATGTAATTTGTCGCCCTGATTCTATTTTTACACTCGGTTAGTCAATAATTGCGATAGATTTCTTGCAATTGGAAAGAGTTTGCAAAAATTTAAATTTTTACAAATTTCAAAGGCCCATAACTTCTCGAGTTTGTACAACTTATCCAATCTAAATTGGCTAGGTTAATCGACTTTTCAATAGCTTGCGCACGGTAGTAAAATTCTAGTCCTAAGTGTGCAAACAAGAAAGTTCGAATTTTCAATTTTGACGAAAATTTGTGAAAATTTTTATAACCCTTTTCATTCATCTATTGCTCACACGAATATTAATCGTTTTAGGTCGTCAAACAGACCATTTTCTGATGTATTTTGTTTTGCTCTTCACGTTTTCGGACTTGGTCTGTCAAATTTCGGCATAGTATAAAAGTTTTTCGAAGAAGTTTACAAAAATCCAGATTTTTGCAAAATTCAAACCTCGATAGATATTCGAGTTTTTAGGCTATATTGAATCCAAGTATATCATTTTAATCGATTTTCGAAGGGCTTTCAGGCAAGGGTAGAATAATAATCCGGACGCAGTAAATAAGAAACTTAAACGTTTTTCTAATGGAAAAAATTAAAATTTAGAGATTTTGAGTGGTCATATCTTCGGAACTAAGCGTCCAAATCAAAATCCGATTGCACCGTTAAGTTATACGAATCTGACAGATTAGGATGAAATGATGAAACGCCCTTCGAAAATGGCAAATTTTCGAAATTTTTTTTCTATCTCAATCGATTAAAATTTTCAAAAATGCTAAAATCGATACCAACCGCTATGAATCAATCAAAGTAATTTTTTCTAATGTAATTTGTCGCCCTGATTCTATTTTTACACTCGGTTAGTCAGTAATTGCGATAGATTTCTTGCAATTGGAAAGAGTTTGCAAAAATTTAAATTTTTACAAATTTCAAAGGCCCGTAACTTCTCGAGTTTGTACAACTTATCAAATCTAAATTGGCTAGGTTAATCGACTTTTCAATAGCTTTCGCACGGTAGTAAAATTCTAGTCCTAAGTGTGCAAACAAGAGAGTTCGAATTTTCAATTTTGACGAAAATTTGTGAAAATTTTTATAACCCTTTTCATTCATCTATTGCTCACACGAATATTAATCGTTTTAGGTCGTCAAACAGACCATTTTCTGATGTATTTTGTTTTGCTCTTCACGTTTTCGGACTTGGTCTGTCAAATTTCGGCATAGTGTAAAAGTTTTTCGAAGAAGTTTACAAAAATCCAGATTTTTGCAAAATTCAAACCTCGATAGATATTCGAGTTTTTAGGCTATATTGAATCCAAGTATATCATTTTAATCGATTTTTGAAGGGCTTTCAGGCAAGGGTAGAATAATAATCCGGACGCAGTAAATAAGGAACTTAAACAATTTTCCAATGGAAAAAATTAAAATTTAGAGATTTTGAGTGGTCATATCTTCGGAACTAAGCGTCCAAATCAAAATCAGATTGCACCGTTAAGTTATACGAATCTGACAGATTAGGATGAAATGATAAAACGCCTTTCGAAAATGGCAAATTTTCGAAATTTTTTTTCTATCTCAATCGATTAAAATTTTCAAAAATGCTAAAATCTAAACCAATCGCTATGAATCAATCAAAGTAATTTTTTCTAATGTAATTTGTCGCCCTGATTCTATTTTTACACTCGGTTAGTCAATAATTGCGATAGATTTCTTGCAATTGGAAAGAGTTTGCAAAAATTTAAATTTTTACAAATTTCAAAGGCCCATAACTTCTCGAGTTTGTACAACTTATCAAATCTAAATTGGCTAGGTTAATCGACTTTTCAATAGCTTTCGCACGGTAGTAAAATTCTAGTCCTAAGTGTGCAAACAAGAGAGTTCGAATTTTCAATTTTGACGAAAATTTGTGAAAATTTTTATAACCCTTTTCATTCATCTATTGCTCACACGAATATTAATCGTTTTAGGTCGTCAAACAGACCATTTTCTGATGTATTTTGTTTTGCTCTTCACGTTTTCGGACTTGGTCTGTCAAATTTCGGCATAGTATAAAAGTTTTTCGAAGAAGTTTACAAAAATCCAGATTTTTGCAAAATTCAAACCTCGATAGATATTCGAGTTTTTAGGCTATATTGAATCCAAGTATATCATTTTAATCGATTTTCGAAGGGCTTTCAGGCAAGGGTAGAATAATAATCCGGACGCAGTAAATAAGAAACTTAAACAATTTTCCAATGGAAAAAATTAAAATTTAGAGATTTTGAGTGGTCATATCTTCGGAACTAAGCGTCCAAATCAAAATCCGATTGCACCGTTAAGTTATACGAATCTGACAGATTAGGATGAAATGATAAAACGCCCTTCGAAAATGGCAAATTTTCGAAATTTTTTTTCTATCTCAATCGATTAAAATTTTCAAAAATGCTAAAATCGAAACCAATCGCTATGAATCAATCAAAGTAATTTTTTCTAATGTAATTTGTCGCCCTGATTCTATTTTTACACTCGGTTAGTCAATAATTGCGATAGATTTCTTGCAATTGGAAAGAGTTTGCAAAAATTTAAATTTTTACAAATTTCAAAGGCCCATAACTTCTCGAGTTTGTACAACTTATCAAATCTAAATTGGCTAGGTTAATCGACTTTTCAATAGCTTTCGCACGGTAGTAAAATTCTAGTCCTAAGTGTGCAAACAAGAGAGTTCGAATTTTCAATTTTGACGAAAATTTGTGAAAATTTTTATAACCCTTTTCATTCATCTATTGCTCACACGAATATTAATCGTTTTAGGTCGTCAAACAGACCATTTTCTGATGTATTTTGTTTTGCTCTTCACGTTTTCGGACTTGGTCTGTCAAATTTCGGCATAGTATAAAAGTTTTTCGAAGAAGTTTACAAAAATCCAGATTTTTGCAAAATTCAACCCTCGATAGATATTCGAGTTTTTAGGCTATATTGAATCCAAGTATATCATTTTAATCGATTTTCGAAGGGCTTTCAGGCAAGGGTAGAATAATAATCCGGACGCAGTAAATAAGAAACTTAAACAATTTTCCAATGGAAAAAATTAAAATTTAGAGATTTTGAGTGGTCATATCTTCGGAACTAAGCGTCCAAATCAAAATCCGATTGCACCGTTAAGTTATACGAATCTGACAGATTAGGATGAAATGATAAAACGCCCTTCGAAAATGGCAAATTTTCGAAATTTTTTTTCTATCTCAATCGATTAAAATTTTCAAAAATGCTAAAATCGAAACCAATCGCTATGAATCAATCAAAGTAATTTTTTCTAATGTAATTTGTCGCCCTGATTCTATTTTTACACTCGGTTAGTCAATAATTGCGATAGATTTCTTGCAATTGGAAAGAATTTGCAAAAATTTAAATTTTAACAAATTTCAAAGGCCCATAACTTCTCGAGTTTGTACAACTTATCAAATCTAAATTGGCTAGGTTAATCGACTTTTTAATAGCTTTCGCACGGTAGTAAAATTCTAGTCCTAAGTGTGCAAACAAGAAAGTTCGAATTTTCAATTTTGACGAAAATTTGTGAAAATTTTTATAACCCTTTTCATTCATCTATTGCTCACACGAATATTAATCGTTTTAGGTCGTCAAACAGACCATTTTCTGATGTATTTTGTTTTGCTCTTCACGTTTTCGGACTTGGTCTGTCAAATTTCGGCATAGTATAAAAGTTTTTCGAAGAAGTTTACAAAAATCCAGATTTTTGCAAAATTCAAACCTCGATAGATATTCGAGTTTTTAGGCTATATTGAATCCAAGTATATCATTTTAATCGATTTTCGAAGGGCTTTCAGGCAAGGGTAGAATAATGATCCGGACGCAGTAAATAAGAAACTTAAACAATTTTCCAATGGAAAAAATTAAAATTTAGAGATTTTGAGTGGTCATATCTTCGGAACTAAGCGTCCAAATCAAAATCCGATTGCACCGTTAAGTTATACGAATCTGACAGATTAGGATGAAATGATAAAACGCCCTTCGAAAATGGCAAATTTTCGAAATTTTTTTTCTATCTCAATCGATTAAAATTTTCAAAAATGCTAAAATCGAAACCAATCGCTATGAATCAATCAAAGTAATTTTTTCTAATGTAATTTGTCGCCCTGATTCTATTTTTACACTCGGTTAGTCAATAATTGCGATAGATTTCTTGCAATTGGAAAGAATTTGCAAAAATTTAAATTTTTACAAATTTCAAAGGCCCATAACTTCTCGAGTTTGTACAACTTATCAAATCTAAATTGGCTAGGTTAATCGACTTTTCAATAGCTTTCGTACGGTAGTAAAATTCTAGTCCTAAGTGTGCAAACAAGAAAGTTCGAATTTTCAATTTTGACGAAAATTTGTGAAAATCTTTATAACCCTTTTCTTTTATCTATTGCTCACACGAATATTAATCGTTTTAGGTCGTCAAACAGACCATTTTCTGATGTATTTTGTTTTGCTCTTCACGTTTTCGGACTTGGTCTGTCAAATTTCGGCATAGTATAAAAGTTTTTCGAAGAAGTTTACAAAAATCCAGATTTTTGCAATATTCAACCCTCGATAGATATTCGAGTTTTTAGGCTATATTGAATCCAAGTATATCTTTTTAATCGATTTTCGAAGGGCTTTCAGGCAAGGGTAGAATAATAATCCGGACGCAGTAAATAAGAAACTTAAACGTTTTTCTAATGGAAAAAATTAAAATTTAGAGATTTTGAGAGGTCATATCTTCGGAACTAAGCGTCCAAATCAAAATCCGATTGCACCGTTATGTTATACGAATCTGACAGATTAGGATGAAATGATAAAACGCCCTTCAAAAATGGCAAATTTTCGAAATTTTTTTTCTATCTCAATCGATTAAAATTTTCAAAAATGCTAAAATCGAAACCAATCGCTATGAGTCAATCAAAGTAATTTTTTTTAATGTAATTTGTCGCCCTGATTCTATTTTTACACTCGGTTAGTCAATAATTGCGATAGATTTCTTGCAATTGGAAAGAGTTTGCAAAAATTTAAATTTTTACAAATTTCAAAGGCCCATAACTTCTCGAGTTTGTACAACTTATCAAATCTAAATTGGCTAGGTTAATCGACCTTTCAATAGCTTTCGCACGGTAGTAAAATTCTAGTCCTAAGTGTGCAAACAAGAGAGTTCGAATTTTCAATTTTGACGAAAATTTGTGAAAATTTTTATAACCCTTTTCATTCATCTATTGCTCACACGAATATTAATCGTTTTAGGTCGTCAAACAGACCATTTTCTGATGTATTTTGTTTTGCTCTTCACGTTTTCGGACTTGGTCTGTCAAATTTCGGCATAGTATAAAAGTTTTTCGAAGAAGTTTACAAAAATCCAGATTTTTGCAAAATTCAAACCTCGATAGATATTCGAGTTTTTAGGCTATATTGAATCCAAGTATATCATTTTAATCGATTTTCGAAGGGCTTTCAGGCAAGGGTAGAATAATAATCCGGACGCAGTAAATAAGAAACTTAAACGTTTTTCTAATGGAAAAAATTAAAATTTAGAGATTTTGAGTGGTCATATCTTCGGAACTAAGCGTCCAAATCAAAATCCGATTGCACCGTTATGTTATACGAATCTGACAGATTAGGATGAAATGATAAAACGCCCTTCGAAAATGGCAAATTTTCGAAAAAAAATTTCTATCTCAATCGATTAAAATTTTCAAAAATGCTAAAATCGAAACCAATCGCTATGAGTCAATCAAAGTAATTTTTTCTAATGTAATTTGTCGCCCTGATTCTATTTTTACACTCGGTTAGTCAGTAATTGCGATAGATTTCTTGCAATTGGAAAGAGTTTGCAAAAATTTAAATTTTTACAAATTTCAAAGGCCCATAACTTCTCGAGTTTGTACAACTTATCAAATCTAAATTGGCTAGGTTAATCGACATTTCAATAGCTTTCGTACGGTAGTAAAATTCTAGTCCTAAGTGTGCAAACAAGAAAGTTCGAATTTTCAATTTTGACAAAAATTTGTGAAAATTTTTATAACCCTTTTCATTCATCTATTGCTCACACGAATATTAATCGTTTTAGGTCGTAAACAGACCATTTTCTGATGTATTTTGTTTTGCTCTTCACGTTTTCGGACTTGGTCTGTCAAATTTCGGCATAGTATAAAAGTTTTTCGAAGAAGTTTACAAAAATCCAGATTTTTGCAAAATTCAAACCTCGATAGATATTCGAGTTTTTAGGCTATATTGAATCCAAGTATATCATTTTAATCGATTTTCGAAGGGCTTTCAGGCAAGGGTAGAATAATAATCCGGACGCAGTAAATAAGAAACTTAAACCATTTTCCAATGGAAAAAATTAAAATTTAGAGATTTTGAGTGGTCATATCTTCGGAACTAAGCGTCCAAATCAAAATCCGATTGCACCGTTAAGTTATACGAATCTGACAGATTAGGATGAAATGATAAAACGCCCTTCGAAAATGGCAAATTTTCGAATTTTTTTTTCTATCTCAATCGATTAAAATTTTCAAAAATGCTAAAATCTAAACCAATCGCTATGAATCAATCAAAGTAATTTTTGCTAATGTAATTTCTCGCCCTGATTCTATTTTTACACTCGGTTAGTCAATAATTGCGATGGATTTCTTGCAATTGGAAAGAATTTGCAAAAATTTAAATTTTTACAAATTTCAAAGGCCCATAACTTCTCGAGTTTGTACAACTTATCAAATCTAAATTGGCTAGGTTAATCGACTTTTCAATAGCTTTCGTACGGTAGTAAAATTCTAGTCCTAAGTGTGCAAACAAGAAAGTTCGAATTTTCAATTTTCACGAAAATTTGTGAAAATTTTTATAACCCTTTTCTTTTATCTATTGCTCACACGAATATTAATCGTTTTAGATCGTCAAACAGACCATTTTCTGATGTATTTTGTCTTGCTCTTCACGTTTTCGGACTTGGTCTGTCAAATTTCGGCATAGTATAAAAGTTTTTCGAAGAAGTTTACAAAAATCCAGATTTTTGCAAAATTCAAACCTCGATAGATATTCGAGTTTTTAGGCTATATTGAATCCAAGTATATCATTTTAATCGATTTTTGAAGGGCTTTCAGGCAAGGGTAGATTAATAATCCGGACGCAGTAAATAAGAAACTTAAACGTTTTTCTAATGGAAAAAATTAGAATTTAGAGATTTTGAGTGGTCATATCTTCGGAACTAAGCGTCCAAATCAAAATCCGATTGCACCGTTAAGTTATACGAATCTGACAGATTAGGATGAAATGATAAAACGCCCTTCGAAAATGGCAAATTTTCGAAATTTTTTTTCTATCTCAATCGATTAAAATTTTCAAAAATGCTAAAATCGATACCAATCGCTATGAATCAATCAAAGTAATTTTTTCTAATGTAATTTGTCGCCCTGATTCTATTTTTACACTCGGTTAGTCAATAATTGCGATAGATTTCTTGCAATTGGAAAGAATTTGCAAAAATTTAAATTTTTACAAATTTCAAAGGCCCATGACTTCTCGAGTTTGTACAACTTATCAAATCTAAATTGGCTAGGTTAATCGACTTTTCAATAGCTTTCGTACGGTAGTAAAATTCTAGTCCTAAGTGTGCAAACAAGAAAGTTCGAATTTTCAATTTTGACGAAAATTTGTGAAAATTTTTATAACCCTTTTCATTCATCTATTGCTCACACGAATATTAATCGTTTTAGGTCGTCAAACAGACCATTTTCTGATGTATTTTGTTTTGCTCTTCACGTTTTCGGACTTGGTCTGTCAAATTTCGGCATAGTATAAAAGTTTTTCGAAGAAGTTTACAAAAATCCAGATTTTTGCAAAATTCAAACCTCGATAGATATTCGAGTTTTTAGGCTATATTGAATCCAAGTACATCATTTTAATCGATTTTCGAAGGGCTTTCAGGCAAGGGTAGAATAATAATCCGGATGCAGTAAATAAGAAACTTAAACGTTTTTCTAATGGAAAAAATTAAAATTTAGAGATTTTGAGTGGTCATATCTTCGGAACTAAGCGTCCAAATCAAAATCCGATTGCACCGTTATGTTATACGAATCTGACAGATTAGGATGAAATGATAAAACGCCCTTCGAAAATGGCAAATTTTCGAAAAAAAATTTCTATCTCAATCGATTAAAATTTTCAAAAATGCTAAAATCGAAACCAATCGCTATGAGTCAATCAAAGTAATTTTTTCTAATGTAATTTGTCGCCCTGATTCTATTTTTACACTCGGTTAGTCAATAATTGCGATAGATTTCTTGCAATTGGAAAGAGTTTGCAAAAATTTAAATTTTTACAAATTTCAAAGGCCCATAACTTCTCGAGTTTGTACAACTTATCAAATCTAAATTGGCTAGGTTAATCGGCATTTCAATAGCTTTCGTACGGTAGTAAAATTCTAGTCCTAAGTGTGCAAACAAGAAAGTTCGAATTTTCAATTTTGACAAAAATTTGTGAAAATTTTTATAACCCTTTTCATTTATCTATTGCTCACACGAATATTAATCGTTTTAGGTCGTCAAACAGACCATTTTCTGATGTATTTTGTTTTGCTCTTCACGTTTTCGGACTTGGTCTGTCAAATTTCGGCATAGTATAAAAGTTTTTCGAAGAAGTTTACAAAAATCCAGATTTTTGCAAAATTCAAACCTCGATAGATATTCGAGTTTTTAGGCTATATTGAATCCAAGTATATCATTTTAATCTATTTTCGAAGGGCTTTCAGGCAAGGGTAGAATAATATTGCGGACGCAGTAAATAAGAAACTTAAACGTTCTTCTAATGGAAAGAATTAAAATTTAGAGATTTTGAGTGGTCATATCTTCGGAACTAAGCGTCCAAATCAAAATCCGATTGCACCGTTATGTTATACGAATCTGACAGATTAGGATGAAATGATAAAACGCCCTTCGAAAATGGCAAATTTTCGAAATTTTTTTTCTATCTCAATCGATTAAAATTTTCAAAAATGCTAAAATCGAAACCAATCGCTATGAATCAATCAAAGTAATTTTTTCTAATGTAATTTGTCGCCCTGATTCTATTTTTACACTCGGTTAGTCAATAATTGCGATAGATTTCTTGCAATTGGAAAGAATTTGCAAAAATTTAAATTTTTACAAATTTCAAAGGCCCATAACTTCTCGAGTTTGTACAATTTATCAAATCTAAATTGGCTAGGTTAATCGACTTTTCAATAGCTTTCGTACGGTAGTAAAATTCTAGTCCTAAGTGTGCAAACAAGAAAGTTCGAATTTTCAATTTTGACGAATATTTGTGAAAATTTTTATAACCCTTTTCATTTATCTATTGCTCACACGAATATTAATCGTTTTAGGTCGTCAAACAGACCATTTTCTGATGTATTTTGTTTTGCTCTTCACGTTTTCGGACTTGGTCTGTCAAATTTCGGCATAGTATAAAAGTTTCTCGAAGAAGTTTACAAAAATCCAGATTTTTGCAAAATTCAAACCTCGATAGATATTCGAGTTTTTAGGCTATATCGAATCCAAGTATATCATTTTAATCGATTTTCGAAGGGCTTTCAGGCAAGGGTAGAATAATAATCCGGACGCAGTAAATAAGAAACTTAAACGGTTTTCTAATGGAAAAAATTAAAATTTGGAGATTTTGAGCGGTCATATCTTCGGAACTAAGCGTCCAAATCAAAATTCGATTGCACCGTTATGTTATACGAATCTGACAGATATGGATGAAATGATAAAACGCCCTTCGAAGATGGCAAATTTTCGAAAAAAATTTTCTATCTCAATCGATTAAAATTTTCAAAAATGCTAAAATCGAAACCAATCGCTATGAATCAATCAAAGTAATTTTTTCTAATGTAATTTGTCGCCTTGATTCTATTTTTACACTCGGTTAGTCAATAATTGCGATAGATTTCTTGCAATTGGAAAGAACTTGCCAAAATTTAAATTTTTACAAATTTCAAAGGCCCATAACTTCTCGAGTTTGTACAACTTATCAAATCTAAATTGGCTAGGTTAATCGACTTTTCAATAGCTTTCGTACGGTAGTAAAATTCTAGTCCTAAGTGTGCAAACAAGAAAGTTCGAATTTTCAATTTTGACGAAAATTTGTGAAAATTTTTATAACCCTTTTCATTCATCTATTGCTCACACGAATATTAATCGTTTTAGGTCGTCAAACAGACCATTTTCTGATGTATTTTGTTTTGCTCTTCACGTTTTCGGACTTGGTCTGTCAAATTTCGGCATAGTATAAAAGTTTTTCGAAGAAGTTTACAAAAATCCAGATTTTTGCAAAATTCAAACCTCGATAGATATTCGAGTTTTTAGGCTATATTGAATCCAAGTACATCATTTTAATCGATTTTCGAAGGGCTTTCAGGCAAGGGTAGAATAATAATCCGGACGCAGTAAATAAGAAACTTAAACGGTTTTCTAATGGAAAAAATTAAAATTTGGAGATTTTGAGCGGTCATATCTTCGGAACTAAGCGTCCAAATCAAAATTCGATTGCACCGTTATGTTATACGAATCTGACAGATATGGATGAAATGATAAAACGCCCTTCGAAGATGGCAAATTTTCGAAAAAAATTTTCTATCTCAATCGATTAAAATTTTCAAAAATGCTAAAATCGAAACCAATCGCTATGAATCAATCAAAGTAATTTCTTCTAATGTAATTTGTCGCCTTGATTCTATTTTTACACTCGGTTAGTCAATAATTGCGATAGATTTCTTGCAATTGGAAAGAACTTGCCAAAATTTAAATTTTTACAAATTTCAAAGGCCCATAACTTCTCGAGTTTGTACAACTTATCAAATCTAAATTGGCTAGGTTAATCGACTTTTCAATAGCTTTCGTACGGTAGTAAAATTCTAGTCCTAAGTGTGCAAACAAGAAAGTTCGAATTTTCAATTTTGACGAAAATTTGTGAAAATTTTTATAACCCTTTTCATTCATCTATTGCTCACACGAATATTAATCGTTTTAGGTCGTCAAACAGACCATTTTCTGATGTATTTTGTTTTGCTCTTCACGTTTTCGGACTTGGTCTGTCAAATTTCGGCATAGTATAAAAGTTTTTCGAAGAAGTTTACAAAAATCCAGATTTTTGCAAAATTCAAACCTCGATAGATATTCGAGTTTTTAGGCTATATTGAATCCAAGTACATCATTTTAATCGATTTTCGAAGGGCTTTCAGGCAAGGGTAGAATAATAATCCGGATGCAGTAAATAAGAAACTTAAACGTTTTTCTAATGGAAAAAATTAAAATTTAGAGATTTTGAGTGGTCATATCTTCGGAACTAAGCGTCCAAATCAAAATCCGATTGCACCGTTATGTTATACGAATCTGACAGATTAGGATGAAATGATAAAACGCCCTTCGAAAATGGCAAATTTTCGAAAAAAAATTTCTATCTCAATCGATTAAAATTTTCAAAAATGCTAAAATCGAAACCAATCGCTATGAGTCAATCAAAGTAATTTTTTCTAATGTAATTTGTCGCCCTGATTCTATTTTTACACTCGGTTAGTCAGTAATTGCGATAGATTTCTTGCAATTGGAAAGAGTTTGCAAAAATTTAAATTTTTACAAATTTCAAAGGCCCATAACTTCTCGAGTTTGTACAACTTATCAAATCTAAATTGGCTAGGTTAATCGACATTTCAATAGCTTTCGTACGGTAGTAAAATTCTAGTCCTAAGTGTGCAAACAAGAAAGTTCGAGTTTTCAATTTTGACGAAAATTTGTGAAAATTTTTATAACCCTTTTCATTTATCTATTGCTCACACGAATATTAATCGTTTTAGGTCGTCAAACAGACCATTTTCTGATGTATTTTGTTTTGCTCTTCACGTTTTCGGACTTGGTCTGTCAAATTTCGGCATAGTATAAAAGTTTTTCGAAGAAGTTTACAAAAATCCAGATTTTTGCAAAATTCAAACCTCGATAGATATTCGAGTTTTTAGGCTATATTGAATCCAAGTACATCATTTTAATCGATTTTCGAAGGGCTTTCAGGCAAGGGTAGAATAATAATCCGGATGCAGTAAATAAGAAACTTAAACGTTTTTCTAATGGAAAAAATTAAAATTTAGAGATTTTGAGTGGTCATATCTTCGGAACTAAGCGTCCAAATCAAAATCCGATTGCACCGTTATGTTATACGAATCTGACAGATTAGGATGAAATGATAAAACGCCCTTCGAAAATGGCAAATTTTCGAAAAAAAATTTCTATCTCAATCGATTAAAATTTTCAAAAATGCTAAAATCGAAACCAATCGCTATGAGTCAATCAAAGTAATTTTTTCTAATGTAATTTGTCGCCCTGATTCTATTTTTACACTCGGTTAGTCAATAATTGCGATAGATTTCTTGCAATTGGAAAGAGTTTGCAAAAATTTAAATTTTTACAAATTTCAAAGGCCCATAACTTCTCGAGTTTGTACAACTTATCAAATCTAAATTGGCTAGGTTAATCGGCATTTCAATAGCTTTCGTACGGTAGTAAAATTCTAGTCCTAAGTGTGCAAACAAGAAAGTTCGAATTTTCAATTTTGACAAAAATTTGTGAAAATTTTTATAACCCTTTTCATTTATCTATTGCTCACACGAATATTAATCGTTTTAGGTCGTCAAACAGACCATTTTCTGATGTATTTTGTTTTGCTCTTCACGTTTTCGGACTTGGTCTGTCAAATTTCGGCATAGTATAAAAGTTTTTCGAAGAAGTTTACAAAAATCCAGATTTTTGCAAAATTCAAACCTCGATAGATATTCGAGTTTTTAGGCTATATTGAATCCAAGTATATCATTTTAATCTATTTTCGAAGGGCTTTCAGGCAAGGGTAGAATAATATTGCGGACGCAGTAAATAAGAAACTTAAACGTTCTTCTAATGGAAAGAATTAAAATTTAGAGATTTTGAGTGGTCATATCTTCGGAACTAAGCGTCCAAATCAAAATTCGATTGCACCGTTATGTTATACGAATCTGACAGATTAGGATGAAATGATAAAACGCCCTTCGAAAATGGCAAATTTTCGAAAAAAAATTTCTATCTCAATCGATTAAAATTTTCAAAAATGCTAAAATCGAAATCAATCGCTATGAGTCAATCAAAGTAATTTTTTCTAATGTAATTTGTCGTCCTGATTCTATTTTTACACTCGGTTAGTCAATAATTGCGATAGATTTCTTGCAATTGGAAAGAATTTGCAAAAATTTAAATTTTTACAAATTTCAAAGGCCCATAACTTCTCGAGTTTGTACAACTTATCAAATCTAAATTGGCTAGGTTAATCGACTTTTCAATAGCTTTCGTACGGTAGTAAAATTCTAGTCCTAAGTGTGCAAACAAGAAAGTTCGAATTTTCAATTTTGACGAAAATTTGTGAAATTTTTTATAACCCTTTTCATTTATCTATTGCTCACACGAATATTAATCGTTTTAGGTCGTCAAACAGACCATTTTCTGATGTATTTTGTTTTGCTCTTCACGTTTTCGGACTTGGTCTGTCAAATTTCGGCATAGTATAAAAGTTTTTCGAAGAGGTTTACAAAAATCCAGATTTTTGCAAAATTCAAACCTCGATAGATATTCGAGTTTTTAGGCTATATTGAATCCAAGTATATCATTTTAATCGACTTTCGAAGGGCTTTCAGGCAAGGGTAGAATAATAATCCGGACGCAGTAAATAAGAAACTTAAACGGTTTTCTAATGGAAGAAATTAAAATTTGGAGATTTTGAGCGGTCATATCTTCGGAACTAAGCGTCCAAATCAAAACTCGATTGCACCGTTATGTTATACGAATCTGACAGATTAGGATGAAATGATAAAACGCCCTTCGAAAATGGCAAATTTTCGAAATTTCTTTTTCTATCTCAATCGATTAAAATTTTCAAAAATGCTAAAATCGAAACCAATCGCTATGAATCAATCAAAGTAATTTTTTCTAATGTAATTTGTCGCCCTGATTCCATTTTTACACTCGGTTAGTCAATAATTGCGATAGATTTCTTACAATTGGAAAGAACTTGCAAAAATTAAAATTTTTACAAATTTCAAAGGCCCATAACTTCTCGAGTTTGTACAACTTATCAAATCTAAATTGGCTAGGTTAATCGACTTTTCAATAGCTTTCGTACGGTAGTAAAATTCTAGTCCTAAGTGTGCAAACAAGAAAGTTCGAATTTTCAATTTTGACGAAAATTTGTGAAAATTTTTATAACCCTTTTCATTTATCTATTGCTCACACGAATATTAATCGTTTTAGGTCGTCAAACAGACCATTTTCTGATGTATTTTGTTTTGCTCTTCACGTTTTCGGACTTGGTCTGTCAAATTTCGGCATAGTATAAAAGTTTTTCGAAGAAGTTTACAAAAATCCAGATTTTTGCAAAATACAAACCTCGATAGATATTCGAGTTTTTAGGCTATATTGAATCCAAGTATATCATTTTAATCGATTTTCGAAGGGCTTTCAGGCAAGGGTAGAATAATAATCCGGACGCAGTAAATAAGAAACTTAAACGTTTTTCTAATGGAAGAAATTAAAATTTGGAGATTCTGAGCGGTCATATCTTCGGAACTAAGCGTCCAAATCAAAATTCGATTGCACCGTTATGTTATACGAATCTGACAGATATGGATGAAATGATAAAACGCCCTTCGAAGATGGCAAATTTTCGAAAAAATTTTTCTATCTCAATCGATTAAAATTTTCAAAAATGCTAAAATCGAAACCAATCGCTATGAATCAATCAAAGTAATTTTTTCTAATGTAGTTTGTCGCCTTGATTCTATTTTTACACTCGGTTAGTCAATAATTGCGATAGATTTCTTGCAATTGGAAAGAACTTGCCAAAATTTAAATTTTTACAAATTTCAAAGGCCCATAACTTCTCGAGTTTGTACAACTTATCAAATCTAAATTGGCTAGGTTAATCGACTTTTCAATAGCTTTCGTACGGTAGTAAAATTCTAGTCCTAAGTGTGCAAACAAGAAAGTTCGAATTTTCAATTTTGACGAATATTTGTGAAAATTTTTATAACCCTTTTCATTTATCTATTGCTCACACGAATATTAATCGTTTTAGGTCGTCAAACAGACCATTTTCTGATGTATTTTGTTTTGCTCTTCACGTTTTCGGACTTGGTCTGTCAAATTTCGGCATAGTATAAAAGTTTTTCGAAGAAGTTTACAAAAATCCAGATTTTTGCAAAATTCAAACCTCGATAGATATTCGAGTTTTTAGGCTATATTGAATCCAAGTATATCATTTTAATCGATTTTCGAAGGGCTTTCAGGCAAGGGTAGAATAATAATCCGGACGCAGTAAATAAGAAACTTAAACGTTTTTCTAATGGAAAAAATTAAAATTTGGAGATTTTGAGCGGTCATATCTTCGGAACTAAGCGTCCAAATCAAAATTCGATTGCACCGTTATGTTATACGAATCTGACAGATTAGGATGAAATGATAAAACGCCCTTCGAAAATGGCAAATTTTCGAAAAAATTTTTCTATCTCAATCGATTAAAATTTTCAAAAATGCTAAAATCGAAATCAATCGCTATGAGTCAATCAAAGTAATTTTTTCTAATGTAATTTGTCGTCCTGATTCTATTTTTACACTCGGTTAGTCAATAATTGCGATAGATTTCTTGCAATTGGAAAGAATTTGCAAAAATTTAAATTTTTACAAATTTCAAAGGCCCATAACTTCTCGAGTTTGTACAACTTATCAAATCTAAATTGGCTAGGTTAATCGACTTTTCAATAGCTTTCGTACGGTAGTAAAATTCTAGTCCTAAGTGTGCAAACAAGAAAGTTCGAATTTTCAATTTTGACGAAAATTTGTGAAATTTTTTATAAACCTTTTCATTTATCTATTGCTCACACGAATATTAATCGTTTTAGGTCGTCAAACAGACCATTTTCTGATGTATTTTGTTTTGCTCTTCACGTTTTCGGACTTGGTCTGTCAAATTTCGGCATAGTATAAAAGTTTTTCGAAGAAGTTTACAAAAATCCAGATTTTTGCAAAATTCAAACCTCGATAGATATTCGAGTTTTTAGGCTATATTGAATCCAAGTATATCATTTTAATCGATTTTCGAAGGGCTTTCAGGCAAGGGTAGAATAATAATCCGGACGCAGTAAATAAGAAACTTAAACGGTTTTCTAATGGAAGAAATTAAAATTTGGAGATTTTGAGCGGTCATATCTTCGGAACTAAGCGTCCAAATCAAAACTCGATTGCACCGTTATGTTATACGAATCTGACAGATTAGGATGAAATGATAAAACGCCCTTCGAAAATGGCAAATTTTCGAAAAAAAATTTCTATCTCAATCGATTAAAATTTTCAAAAATGCTAAAATCGAAACCAATCGCTATGAATCAATCAAAGTAATTTTTTCTAATGTAATTTGTCGCCTTGATTCTATTTTTACACTCGGTTAGTCAATAATTGCGATAGATTTCTTGCAATTGGAAAGAATTTGCAAAAATTTAAATTTTTACAAATTTCAAAGGCCCATAACTTCTCGAGTTTGTACAACTTATCAAATCTAAATTGGCTAGGTTAATCGACTTTTCAATAGCTTTCGTACGGTAGTAAAATTCTAGTCCTAAGTGTGCAAACAAGAAAGTTCGAATTTTCAATTTTGACGAAAATTTGTGAAATTTTTTATAACCCTTTTCATTTATCTATTGCTCACACGAATATTAATCGTTTTAGGTCGTCAAACAGACCATTTTCTGATGTATTTTGTTTTGCTCTTCACGTTTTCGGACTTGGTCTGTCAAATTTCGGCATAGTATAAAAGTTTTTCGAAGAAGTTTACAAAAATTTAGATTTTTGCAAAATTCAAACCTCGATAGATATTCGAGTTTTTAGGCTTTATTGAATCCAAGTATATCATTTTAATCGATTTTCGAAGGGCTTTCAGGCAAGGGTAGAATAATAATCCGGACGCAGTAAATAAGAAACTTAAACGGTTTTCTAATGGAAGAAATTAAAATTTGGAGATTTTGAGCGGTCATATCTTCGGAACTAAGCGTCCAAATCAAAACTCGATTGCACCGTTATGTTATACGAATCTGACAGATTAGGATGAAATGATAAAACGCCCTTCGAAAATGGCAAATTTTCGAAATTTCTTTTTCTATCTCAATCGATTAAAGTTTTCAAAAATGCTAAAATCGAAACCAATCGCTATGAATCAATGAAAGTAATTTTTTCTAATGTAATTTGTCGCCCTGATTCTATTTTTACACTCGGTTAGTCAATAATTGCGATAGATTTCTTACAATTATAAAGAACTTGCAAAAATTTAAATTTTTACAAATTTCAAAGGCCCATAACTTCTCGAGTTTGTACAACTTATCAAATCTAAATTGGCTAGGTTAATCGACTTTTCAATAGCTTTCGCACGGTAGTAAAATTCTAGTCCTAAGTGTGCAAACAAGAAAGTTCGAATTTTCAATTTTGACGAATATTTGTGAAAATTTTTATAACCCTTTTCATTTATCTATTGCTCACACAAATATTAATCGTTTTAGGTCGTCAAACAGACCATTTTCTGATGTATTTTGTTTTGCTCTTCACGTTTTCGGACTTGGTCTGTCAAATTTCGGCATAGTATAAAAGTTTTTCGAAGAAGTTTACAAAAATCCAGATTTTTGCAAAATTCAAACCTCGATAGATATTCGAGTTTTTAGGCTATATTGAATCCAAGTATATCATTTTAATCGGTTTTCGAAGGGCTTTCAGGCAAGGGTAGAATAATAATCCGGACGCAGTAAATAAGAAACTTAAACGTTTTTCTAATGGAAGAAATTAAAATTTGGAGATTCTGAGCGGTCATATCTTCGGAACTAAGCGTCCAAATCAAAATTCGATTGCACCGTTATGTTATACGAATCTGACAGATTAGGATGAAATGATAAAACGCCCTTCGAAAATGGCAAATTTTCGAAAAAAATTTTCTATCTCAATCGATTAAAATTTTCAAAAATGCTAAAATCGAAACCAATCGCTATGAGTCAATCAAAGTAATTTTTTCTAATGTAATTTGTCGTCCTGATTCTATTTTTACACTCGGTTAGTCAATAATTGCGATGGATTTATTGCAATTGGAAAGAATTTGCAAAAATTTAAATTTTTACAAATTTCAAAGGCCCATAACTTCTCGAGTTTGTACAACTTATCAAATCTAAATTGGCTAGGTTAATCGACTTTTCAATAGCTTTCGTACGGTAGTAAAGTTCTAGTCCTAAGTGTGCAAACAAGAAAGTTCGAATTTTCAATTTTGACGAAAATTTGTGAAAATTTTTATAACCCTTTTCATTTATCTATTGCTCACACGAATATTAATCGTTTTAGGTCGTCAAACAGACCATTTTCTGATGTATTTTGTTTTGCTCTTCACGTTTTCGGACTTGGTCTGTCAAATTTCGGCATAGTTTAAAAGTTTTTCGAAGAAGTTTACAAAAATCCAGATTTTTGCAAAATTCAAACCTCGATAGATACTCGAGTTTTTAAGCTATATTGAATCCAAGTATATCATTTTAATCGGTTTTCGAAGGGATTTCAGGCAAGGGTATAATAATAATCCGGACGCAGTAAATAAGAAACTTAAACGTTTTTCTAATGGAAAAAATTAAAATTTGGAGATTTTGAGCGGTCATATCTTCGGAACTAAGCGTCCAAATCAAAATTTGATTGCACCGTTATGTTATACGAATCTGACAGATAAGGATGAAATGATAAAACGCCATTCGAAAATGGCAAATTTTCAAAAAAAATTTTCTATCTCAATCGATTAAAATTTTCAAAAATGATAAAATCGAGACCAATCGCTATGAATCAATCAAAGTAATTTTTTCTAATGTAATTTGTCGCCCTTATTCTATTTTTACACTCGGTTAGTCAATAATTGCGATAGATTTCTTGCAATTGGAAAGAGTTTGCAAAAATTTAAATTTTTACAAATTTCAAAGGCCCATAACTTCTCGAGTTTGTACAACTTATCAAATCTAAATTGGCTAGGTTAATCGGCATTTCAATAGCTTTCGTACGGTAGTAAAATTCTAGTCCTAAGTGTGCAAACAAGAAAGTTCGAATTTTCAATTTTGACAAAAATTTGTGAAAATTTTTATAACCCTTTTCATTTATCTATTGCTCACACGAATATTAATCGTTTTAGGTCGTCAAACAGACCATTTTCTGATGTATTTTGTTTTGCTCTTCACGTTTTCGGACTTGGTCTGTCAAATTTCGGCATAGTATAAAAGTTTTTCGAAGAAGTTTACAAAAATCCAGATTTTTGCAAAATTCAAACCTCGATAGATATTCGAGTTTTTAGGCTATATTGAATCCAAGTATATCATTTTAATCTATTTTCGAAGGGCTTTCAGGCAAGGGTAGAATAATATTGCGGACGCAGTAAATAAGAAACTTAAACGTTCTTCTAATGGAAAGAATTAAAATTTAGAGATTTTGAGTGGTCATATCTTCGGAACTAAGCGTCCAAATCAAAATTCGATTGCACCGTTATGTTATACGAATCTGACAGATTAGGATGAAATGATAAAACGCCCTTCGAAAATGGCAAATTTTCGAAAAAAAAATTTCTATCTCAATCGATTAAAATTTTCAAAAATGCTAAAATCGAAATCAATCGCTATGAGTCAATCAAAGTAATTTTTTCTAATGTAATTTGTCGTCCTGATTCTATTTTTACACTCGGTTAGTCAATAATTGCGATAGATTTCTTGCAATTGGAAAGAATTTGCAAAAATTTAAATTTTTACAAATTTCAAAGGCCCATAACTTCTCGAGTTTGTACAACTTATCAAATCTAAATTGGCTAGGTTAATCGACTTTTCAATAGCTTTCGTACGGTAGTAAAATTCTAGTCCTAAGTGTGCAAACAAGAAAGTTCGAATTTTCAATTTTGACGAAAATTTGTGAAATTTTTTATAACCCTTTTCATTTATCTATTGCTCACACGAATATTAATCGTTTTAGGTCGTCAAACAGACCATTTTCTGATGTATTTTGTTTTGCTCTTCACGTTTTCGGACTTGGTCTGTCAAATTTCGGCATAGTATAAAAGTTTTTCGAAGAGGTTTACAAAAATCCAGATTTTTGCAAAATTCAAACCTCGATAGATATTCGAGTTTTTAGGCTATATTGAATCCAAGTATATCATTTTAATCGACTTTCGAAGGGCTTTCAGGCAAGGGTAGAATAATAATCCGGACGCAGTAAATAAGAAACTTAAACGGTTTTCTAATGGAAGAAATTAAAATTTGGAGATTTTGAGCGGTCATATCTTCGGAACTAAGCGTCCAAATCAAAACTCGATTGCACCGTTATGTTATACGAATCTGACAGATTAGGATGAAATGATAAAACGCCCTTCGAAAATGGCAAATTTTCGAAATTTCTTTTTCTATCTCAATCGATTAAAATTTTCAAAAATGCTAAAATCGAAACCAATCGCTATGAATCAATCAAAGTAATTTTTTCTAATGTAATTTGTCGCCCTGATTCCATTTTTACACTCGGTTAGTCAATAATTGCGATAGATTTCTTACAATTGGAAAGAACTTGCAAAAATTAAAATTTTTACAAATTTCAAAGGCCCATAACTTCTCGAGTTTGTACAACTTATCAAATCTAAATTGGCTAGGTTAATCGACTTTTCAATAGCTTTCGTACGGTAGTAAAATTCTAGTCCTAAGTGTGCAAACAAGAAAGTTCGAATTTTCAATTTTGACGAAAATTTGTGAAAATTTTTATAACCCTTTTCATTTATCTATTGCTCACACGAATATTAATCGTTTTAGGTCGTCAAACAGACCATTTTCTGATGTATTTTGTTTTGCTCTTCACGTTTTCGGACTTGGTCTGTCAAATTTCGGCATAGTATAAAAGTTTTTCGAAGAAGTTTACAAAAATCCAGATTTTTGCAAAATACAAACCTCGATAGATATTCGAGTTTTTAGGCTATATTGAATCCAAGTATATCATTTTAATCGATTTTCGAAGGGCTTTCAGGCAAGGGTAGAATAATAATCCGGACGCAGTAAATAAGAAACTTAAACGTTTTTCTAATGGAAGAAATTAAAATTTGGAGATTCTGAGCGGTCATATCTTCGGAACTAAGCGTCCAAATCAAAATTCGATTGCACCGTTATGTTATACGAATCTGACAGATATGGATGATAATGATAAAACGCCCTTCGAAGATGGCAAATTTTCGAAAAAATTTTTCTATCTCAATCGATTAAAATTTTCAAAAATGCTAAAATCGAAACCAATCGCTATGAATCAATCAAAGTAATTTTTTCTAATGTAGTTTGTCGCCTTGATTCTATTTTTACACTCGGTTAGTCAATAATTGCGATAGATTTCTTGCAATTGGAAAGAACTTGCCAAAATTTAAATTTTTATAAATTTCAAAGGCCCATAACTTCTCGAGTTTGTACAACTTATCAAATCTAAATTGGCTAGGTTAATCGACTTTTCAATAGCTTTCGTACGGTAGTAAAATTCTAGTCCTAAGTGTGCAAACAAGAAAGTTCGAATTTTCAATTTTGACGAATATTTGTGAAAATTTTTATAACCCTTTTCATTTATCTATTGCTCACACGAATATTAATCGTTTTAGGTCGTCAAACAGACCATTTTCTGATGTATTTTGTTTTGCTCTTCACGTTTTCGGACTTGGTCTGTCAAATTTCGGCATAGTATAAAAGTTTTTCGAAGAAGTTTACAAAAATCCAGATTTTTGCAAAATTCAAACCTCGATAGATATTCGAGTTTTTAGGCTATATTGAATCCAAGTATATCATTTTAATCGATTTTCGAAGGGCTTTCAGGCAAGGGTAGAATAATAATCCGGGCGCAGTAAATAAGAAACTTAAACGTTTTTCTAATGGAAAAAATTAAAATTTGGAGATTTTGAGCGGTCATATCTTCGGAACTAAGCGTCCAAATCAAAATTCGATTGCACCGTTATGTTATACGAATCTGACAGATTAGGATGAAATGATAAAACGCCCTTCGAAAATGGCAAATTTTCGAAAAAAAATTTCTATCTCAATCGATTAAAATTTTCAAAAATGCTAAAATCGAAATCAATCGCTATGAGTCAATCAAAGTAATTTTTTCTAATGTAATTTGTCGTCCTGATTCTATTTTTACACTCGGTTAGTCAATAATTGCGATAGATTTCTTGCAATTGGAAAGAATTTGCAAAAATTTAAATTTTTACAAATTTCAAAGGCCCATAACTTCTCGAGTTTGTACAACTTATCAAATCTAAATTGGCTAGGTTAATCGACTTTTCAATAGCTTTCGTACGGTAGTAAAATTCTAGTCCTAAGTGTGCAAACAAGAAAGTTCGAATTTTCAATTTTGACGAAAATTTGTGAAATTTTTTATAAACCTTTTCATTTATCTATTGCTCACACGAATATTAATCGTTTTAGGTCGTCAAACAGACCATTTTCTGATGTATTTTGTTTTGCTCTTCACGTTTTCGGACTTGGTCTGTCAAATTTCGGCATAGTATAAAAGTTTTTCGAAGAAGTTTACAAAAATCCAGATTTTTGCAAAATTCAAACCTCGATAGATATTCGAGTTTTTAGGCTATATTGAATCCAAGTATATCATTTTAATCGATTTTCGAAGGGCTTTCAGGCAAGGGTAGAATAATAATCCGGACGCAGTAAATAAGAAACTTAAACGGTTTTCTAATGGAAGAAATTAAAATTTGGAGATTTTGAGCGGTCATATCTTCGGAACTAAGCGTCCAAATCAAAACTCGATTGCACCGTTATGTTATACGAATCTGACAGATTAGGATGAAATGATAAAACGCCCTTCGAAAATGGCAAATTTTCGAAAAAAAAATTTCTATCTCAATCGATTAAAATTTTCAAAAATGCTAAAATCGAAACCAATCGCTATGAATCAATCAAAGTAATTTTTTCTAATGTAATTTGTCGCCCTGATTCTATTTTTACACTCGGTTAGTCAATAATTGCGATAGATTTCTTGCAATTGGAAAGAATTTGCAAAAATTTAAATTTTTACAAATTTCAAAGGCCCATAACTTCTCGAGTTTGTACAACTTATCAAATCTAAATTGGCTAGGTTAATCGACTTTTCAATAGCTTTCGTACGGTAGTAAAGTTCTAGTCCTAAGTGTGCAAACAAGAAAGTTCGAATTTTCAATTTTGACGAAAATTTGTGAAATTTTTTATAACCCTTTTCATTTATCTATTGCTCACACGAATATTAATCGTTTTAGGTCGTCAAACAGACCATTTTCTGATGTATTTTGTTTTGCTCTTCACGTTTTCGGACTTGGTCTGTCAAATTTCGGCATAGTATAAAAGTTTTTCGAAGAAGTTTACAAAAATTT